>OX451737.1:174716678-175993151 GCA_948472305.1 Vicia faba
ATCTTTGAGAAGCCTGCTCTGTCTGGGAGGATAGCTAGATGGAAGATGATCCTAACCGAATATGACATACAGTACACGACCCAAAAAGCTATAAAGGGCAGCGTGATAGCTGATCATCTTGCTCATCAAGCTGTTGAGGATTATCAGTCCATGAAGTTTGATTTCCCTGACGAAGACATCATGACATTGGACAACAGTGAAGAAATCAGGCCATATGACGGACCTGAACAAGGATCCCGATGGACCCTGTACTTTGATGGGGCATCCAATGCACTTGGCAACGGTATCGGCGTTATGCTCATATCTCAGGAAGGATGCCATACTCCTTTTACTGCCAGACTTTACTTTAACTGTACGAACAACATGGCAGAGTACGAAGCTTGCATCTTGGGTCTCAAGGCTGCCATAGACTTGGGAATCAAATCTTTGGATGTGTTTGGGGATTCAGCTTTGGTCATCAGTCAGATCAAAGTAGAATGGGACACTAAGCATCCAAACCTTATCCCTTACAAAGAACATGTTTTGACATTGTTATCACATTTTGAGCAGATTACCTTCGAGCATTTCCCGCGAGAAGAAAATCAGCTAGCAGATGCTCTAGTTACAATGTCATCTATGTTTAAACTTAATTTGGATAACGAGGCTCCCCAGATCACCATTTAACGAATGGACGAACCAACACACTATCACGAGATTAATACCGAAGAAATAGTGGACCAACCATGGTTTCATGAAGTCAAAAGGTATCTCGAGGCTCAAGAATATCCAGAAGGAGCTTCAGTAAATGACAAAAAGTTCTTAAGGAGATTCTTAGCTAAGTTCTTCCTAAGTAATGGCATCCTGTACAAACGCAATCATGATTCTATTCTACTCCGTTGTGTGGACAAGATTGAAGCTGAAAAGATCATGGCAGAATTGCATGAAGGTACCTTTGGCACTCACTCTAGTGGGCATACGATGGCGAAGAAAATCCTACGGGAAGGCTATTATTGGTCTACCGTGGAAGCTGACTGCTATCAACACTCCCGGACCTGCTATAAGTGTCAAATCTATAAAGACAAGGTGCACGTGCCTCCGGTTCCTCTAAATGTCTTAACAGCTCCTTGGCCCTTCGCTATGTGGGGAATCGACATGATTGGGGAGATCAAGCCTACGGTCTCCAATGGACACCGTTTCATTCTGGTGGCCATTGACTATTTCACCAAGTGGGTCGAAGCGGCTTTTTCGCATCCGTTACTAAGAATGTTGTTGCCCGCTTCATCAAGCAGAATCTTATTTGCCAGTACGGTATCCCAGAAAGGATCATCACTTATAATGGTACAAACCTTAACAATACTATGATCACCGCCTTGTGCGAGCAGTTCAAGATTCAACATCACAATTCATCCCCTTACCGGCCAAAGATGAATGGTGCAGTCGAAGCTGCTAATAAAAACATTAAAAAGATCATACAGAAAATGACAGTCACCTACAAGGACTGGCATGAGATGCTACCGTTCTCTCTCCATGGGTATCCTACCACGGCTTGCACATCAGCTGGGGCAACACCCTATTCTTTGGTTTATGGCATGGAGGCTGTTCTACCTATCGAGGTTCAGATCCCCTCTTTGAGAATCATGAAGGATGCAGGTTTGAGTGAAGACGATTGGGTCCAGACCTGACTTGATCAGTTGAACTTAATTGATGAAAAGAGACTTACTGTTGTTTGCCATGGTCTGACGTATCAAAAACGGATGATCAAGGCCTTCAATAAGAAAGTCAGACGCCAAGTATATCCAGGTGGATATCTAGTGATCAAGCGCATCATTTTGCCATAAAGTGATCCCAGGGGCAAATGGACTCCTACCTATGAAGGACAATTTGTAATCAAGAACATCTTTTCTGGTGGGGCAATGATCTTAACCACCATGGACAACGACGACCTGCCACACCCTGCGAATGCAGACATAGACAAAAGATACTACGCATAAGAGACCCGCTAGGTTGACACACCTAGGCAAAAAAAGGGCATCCCGGCAAACCAAAAGGTTCGGGCAAAAATTAGGGATAAAATAAAAAATCTGTACACCCGGCAAGTTGAAAACCCGAAAGGGCGACTTGGGCAAAAAAGGGTTTCCCGGTGGACTGAAAACCCGAAAGGGCGGTCCAGGAAAAAGTTAGGGAATTAAAGCATATGACTATGTCTCTTCGGATCACTTTAAGGACAATCTCTTCACAGACCAACTCAGAGCTTCCGATCAATTCAATCATCTTTGGACGAAGCAACGAATGGACAAGATATTCGGAGATACGAAGGCTATAGCAGAATGGGAACCCCATGGGATTATTTCACATATAGCTATCTTTCCTTGTATAAATTTTTCTTATTTAGGACACCATCCTCTTACTAGGATGTCTGTCTCCTTTGTAAAAAATACTTATTCAAAGTAAATACAAAGATGTCTCTTTCAAAGTACATAAAACTATTTGCTTTTTTCTTTACACTTGTGTTTTTATTTGCAAAAAACGTCCAATGATTCATTAATGAGCATATGCATTTGAACATAATTACTGTTTACAAATAAACAAAGTGAAAAAGAATAATTACTGACAGGTTGAAAGGATAGGAAAACATCTTTAGGCTATTCCATGAGCAATCCCTACAGTACATCATTAAGATCCCCAGCGGAGCTAAAACTTCCAACTATCAATCCCCAGCGGAAACCATTCAGTTGCTCCAAATTCCCCAGCTGGTCATCTTGAAACCTGAAAAGCAACCGGATAACAGTTAACTTTTGTCCCTCCCCAACCTAGGATAATTCCCCAGTAGAGTGGCAGACGACCGAAACTCCTGAACCTTTTTCCAAACAGGAATAAGTTTTCTTCCCCACAGAGTTTTCTTTATTCCCCAGTAGAACTAGGATTCCCATTTTTTAATCCCCAGTAGAAGTCATCAAAATTCTCTGGATTCCCCAAGAAGATTACTCAAGCAGTATATGGCATTGCTCGCAACAGAATTTTTGTCAATACTCCAACTTCAAGACATGAAGAGTCCACATATCCTCTGCAATCAAGGATTTTTTGTCCCCAGAAGCAGTCAAAGATTTATTTTCCTCAGCAATACAGCGAATCAGCTTACATGCGCATACATTATATCCATATATCATAAACATTGATAAAGTACATATATTGCATCATAAATTTCATGCAACATAACTTTTTGTTTTAGCTAACATTTTACCCTTTTCAGGATAAGATTAACAGCTACCGTTTAACAATATGCAATCATGATACAGTTCAGATACACTCCAAACACGGAAGTCACTCTGTTACTCATTCAGATTCAGGTTTCAAGATACAATTCAGATACACTCCAGACACGGAAGTCATTCTGCTACTCATTCAGATTCAGCTTACAAATATAGTTCAGATACACTCCAGACATGGAACTCATTCTATTACTAATTCAGTTTTCAAATTCAGATACAGTCTAGATACGCTCCAGACGCGGATGCTATTCTATTACTCATTCAGACCTCAACTTCAAGATACAGTCCGGATACGCTCCTGACACGGTTGCCATTCTGTCGCTTATTCAGACTCCAACACCTTGATATAGTACGAATACGCTCCAGACACAGATGCTATTCTGTTTCTCATTCAGATTTCAAGTCTCCAAATACAGCTCAGATACGTTCCAGACGCGAACACCATTCTGATAGTTATTCTTCTGACTTACAACTTACAACTCAACAAACATTCTTGGATGGCATCTTTAATCCCATATCCAACAAGATTCTATCACCTCTCCAAATGGAATCTTTAAGCCCATTCCCTCAACTACACTTTGTCGAGTGCAAATTTATGGGCACTCTAGTGTCCAATCATCTTTTAGCTTCGAGTCACGAATGGCAAAACTCGCCAATCTAACTCTTCAGGTTCAAGAATATTGAACATGGGCAGCTGTTTTACCCCAAAATTTTCCCTCTCATTTATCAAGATTTTTCTCACAAGACTTCTTGGACTCAGGACAAGATTAGGGTTTGGTCAGCTCAAGACATCTCATCTTGCACTGATAACCCAAAATTAGGGTTTGAGTTTGCACAAGGATTTTTGGGCCACCAATGCTTCATGTGACTTTCATACATCATCTTGGACCCCTAAGATGGCTCATGTCAAGTGTCAAGCCTTGAGTCACATTTTTGATCAGTCAATTGGACAATTGACCTAAAAATCAGCTTTATTAGGGAAAAGTCAACCATGGCCAATTTACAGTCAAACTTCATAATTTTTGATCCACAACAACATTTTAGACTCATATGTACCATTTGATCAAGTTTGGATCACAACTCCTCAAGAAATTTGATCAAATCATCAAAAGGGCAAAATGGTCAAAATTAGGGTTTTGATTGAGAAAGGGCAACTTCTGATTTTTATCCTAGCCAATGACCAATTGAGTTCAAGCATGATTTCAAGGGTTCAATGGCATCATATTGACCTAATTACATGGCTCAAAAGATCTCAAGTTCATTGGATTGACAGATGAATTTTCCAGTCAACTGATCAAAAGTCAACTATACACTGAAAAGTCAAACTTTGACTTTTTGGTCAAAATCAAGTGCCAAGGGTCATAATTCATCAAGATATGTCAAAATATGAAACTTGTTCACCAAGAAACTCAAAATTGAAAATTAGGGTTTTAATTTGAAAATTTTCATAACTTGGAATTTTTCTAAGTATGAAAATGTTCTTATTTTTTCCCAAATTTCCACCACTTTTTCATCATGATGCATCTTGATTCAAAGAAAACTTCCAACATGAAAGTTGTAGTCCGCCATGAAATCTACAACTTTGCTTCACAAACTTTTCCCAAAAGATGCTTGGATCTCAAGTTATGAATTTGTGAATATAAGTCCATGAACTAAATAACTTAGTGAAATTTTGCCCTAATTTAGGCAGGTTTTGGACCCAACTTCATGGACATTTTTCACCTAGTTCCAAGAGGTATCTCAAGATGCATTTGAAAGATGGATTATAGAGAAAATTTCAAGCTTTCCAAAATGTCCAAGAAATCTCCAAGATCATTTTTGGTTAGGGAGAATCGAAGAAGGGAAGTTGGCATTTTATCACTTTTGATCAAGCCATTTTTACAAAGCATCAAGTTGCAAATCCAATCCATGCTATTTGAATCTTGCTTTACAGGTCCTAAACTCACTCTGCACTCCATAATTAAATGCAAACTCAGTTGACAAAGGCGTTATCTTTGCTTTTGAAGCATTGTACAAGGTGTAATTCCATTTTAGGCATAAAGTTCACATTGCCATTTTCATAAAGATGAGCTTTTATAACTTTATCAATCTTGAGCCTTGGACCCGTCCCTTTGGTGCAAGCAATTTCTAAAACTCTCAGGCAATTGGTACAAGCTCTTTGAAGCCCTCAAGCAAGCAAGGACAAGCATGTAGCATTAGTCACTTCACTTTACTTCAAATGTAAGAAAGGTTGCCAAAAGGTCAAAAACTGGTACAGCTAGTAAGAAGTGGACTTTGTATCATTTCTTTACAAATATACAAAGTTGTGGCAAGGCTTAGCACGATGGCTTGACACTTCAAAACCTCTGAAACTCAAAAACACCAAAGTACTGTCCAAAAACTCAGAATCTGCAAAACCATAGCCAACACTCATTTGGCTCTTGCGTTTTGTTTTTAAACACTTGAAACATCTCATACACATAATACCAAAGCCATCCAAGCCATCATCACCCTGATTATGTAACCCCTGTTTCAGCCTTTTCCATTTTCAACCTTGAAGCTTGCAACTTGACTTCTGCAGAAAGTTCCAGCCATTCTCAAGGCAAGATAAGCATTGGATTAGCTTCAGGGAAGTCCAAGGAAGCTCAAACAATCCTCATGCCTCCATTAAAGTCCCTACATTGCTCTACTCAAATCCAACTGAATGAGGTATTTTCTTGAACTCTATCTCTCTGAATAGGCATCCTCAAGCCATAATTTGTGAAGAAAAAATGTAGTCTTTATCATATGCATAATTTTCATTTATATTAACTATGCTGAGAGAATTTGAAGATTGGATATGCTGAAATTTTTAGGTCACGAATTAGGGGTGCCGAAATTCTCTCTGATCTTTGAGAGTTAGGTTACAAACTTTATACGGTTGGAATCGTGAGCTCAAATGCCACATGTTTCATGTTATGAGTTTTTGTTTTTGTGCAAGCATATGAAAGTTACATGTTTGAATAAAAAACACGCGCAAGGAAGACTGGCTGGAGGACAGGGATGAAGCCTTGGGCTTTTTGGCGCCTTGGGCCTTTTTGTTTTCACTATTTGCACCTCCTGACTTGATATTTTCACCCCCTGGCTTATTTGTTTTATTTTTCATATTTTTTTTCCATATTTTCATATTTATAACTTTTATTTATTTTTTCTGAATGATAAAAATCCTAAAAATATTTTCTTTATTTTTTGCAAATTTTATTTTATTTTATTTATTATTTTTTGCATATAAAAATAGTTTATTAGGATAAATAGATTTTATTTTCTTAAATAATTTGTAAATACAATTAAAAATACTTAACATTTTTTATTATACTATTTATAATCATAAATAATTATTTTTATACATACTTAATTTTTTTTAATATTTACATATAATATTATTTATTATTTTCTTATACAAAAAATGTGCAAAATAATAATATAGAACATGTATTTTCTTTTAATTGAAAATTAGGGTTTCACCCCTTCAAAAATAATATTATTTTCTCCTTATTTTTTAGGGTTTAAATTAAATTATTTTCTCATACAAAAAACAAATACCAAAACATTTTTTACATAAATACATTGCCTTGCATTTTAAATATTTGTACATTTATTTAATTCGCACAATATTCGATTTGGTTGTAATAATATATTTAGGTTTATATTTGTGCAAAATCCCCATTCAAAACTTGTATCTCCCCTCCCATAATAATTGTTGTAATAGCTTAGTTTATTTTACGCAATTTATTGCTTTATATACTATGCTTAGTAAATTAGGGTTTGCATGACAAGAACAAAAACAAAGCAAAATAGAAAACCCTAAATGCAAGACAAAAGCATGAAAATGACACGCTTTGCACACAAGCACCCTTAGGGTTTCTCCCACTTGGTTTCCTAAATTAAAATGGCCATGTTACGCACACAAAGTATCTTGGCAAAACAAAACAAACATAAGATCTTAGTCCCTCGATGATGCTATCAAAAGGTTGCCTAAACAAAGATGATCTTGGTCCCTCAAAATTGCTAAGATACTTGGCAATATTGCTATCATGGTCATACGATGACCCACGCCGGTCCCGTTTACATCCAAAGATAGGGTTGCTTACCAAATCAATGGTAAGTCAACAATGTCAAAGGAATAAAAATGCACAAGAAAGACATTTGAGTAGGTAGATAGCTTCTAGTTACTTGTTCAAATTCAAAACAATCCTTGCTATTTTCAAAAACAGACACACACACACACACACACATTTCAAAACATCTTACAAAACATTAAAAACATTTTCAAAAGACAAACATCTTTATATACATTCTTACAAACGAGAATCATTACAAAGATTGCCTAAACGAGTGGCCTCTTTTCAAAATACTTTGAAAACCACACCAAGCACCATTTCAAACAAAACAAAGTAAAGCAAGTGATCTAAACAAGTAACTAAGAGCCCATGGAAAACCATGGATGAAAAGGGTGCTAGCACCTTCCCTTTTCATAATCTACCCCCCGAAATCAAGAAAACATCTCAAAGGTCTTTCCTGTGCTTTTTTACCTTTCCTTTTGGATAAAATAAAAGTCAGTGGCGACTCTTGCTAACCGCAACATTTGTGAACATAAACACAAAACCTCAAGTCAGTTCTCCCACCGCATCACACTATCCTACAAAGTAATCGGGTTCTAGGGAATATCAATATCATTGATCTTTCTTCATTGGGCATTGTCTAAGCATAATCAATCTTTTCTTGCTGCCAAAATATCCCTAAAGTCTAATCTCAATGAGCGTAATATCGAGTATCAACCAATTTCAGCTTTCCTCCGAAACCGGCTATCTCACTACTTCCTAATGGCCAAGTTGTTAAAATCAAAGGTTCTAAGGCCAATTAGTGTTTCATGACACCACACAGCGGCCCCGTATTCTCGTTGATTCAACACAAAGGATACCAGCACCCACAAATGTGTCACACTAACATAGCTATTGCTTGAACCATATCGATCTATGCCGTACAGTCTCCACAATATTTGCTACTTACCTAATAATGTTCCCAGATCCGGGTAGAGGATCAATGAAAAACCCAAATAAGGACCCAAAATGTAAAGCAAACAAGTCAAACAATGAAAGAATTTAAAGGTGATCTAGTCTCTAAGGTAACCCCACTTTGAAATATTGTCCCCAACAGAGTCTCCAGTTCTGTAATACGGTGGGAGAACTGACTAGGGTGTTTTGCATTTGATCGCAATTGTTGTGGATAGCAATAGTTGTCACCCACTTTTCTTTTATCCAATAAAGGAAAGGGTGAAAAGAACAAGAAAGACCTTTTGAGAATTTTCTTGAGTTCGAGGGATAAGTTATGAAAAGGGAAGGTGTTAGCACCCTTTTCATCCGTAATTATCTACAGGCTCTTAGTTGCTAGCTCACTTTGAAATTCTTTGTTTGAAATGTGATTGTGATGTTTTTGAAAGTATTTTTGAAAGTGCCTTTGTTTAGGTGAACTTTGTAATGATTCTCGTATCTATAAGAATGCATAAAAAATGTTGACTTTTGAAAATATTTCATGGAAAGTGTTGGTGTGTTTGAAAGATGTTTGGTTTGAAATGTTTGTGAGTAAGCAAGTACGAACGTTCTACCTATTTAGAAGTCTTTGTTCATTTCCTCCTCCTTTAGATATTTCTATCTTACCATTTGATTGATAAGAAGCCCTATCATTGGATGTGAAGGGATGAGCGTGGGTCATCGTATAGTCATAGAAGACAACATTGTAGGATACCTTAGCAATTTTTGTAAGGGTCTAAGATCATTTTTGAAGGTAACATTTGAAAGGTCATCGGAGGGACTATGATCTTGTTCTTGATTATTTTTGCTAAAGTATCCCATGTTTGCGTAACATGACTATTTAAATTCGAGGCAACAAGTGATATTAGCCCTAGCGGTGCAAGTGTGCAAAGTGTTTTGATTTCATGCATTTTTGTCTTTGAATTAGGGTTTTCTACTTGTCAATTTTAGGTCTTTCCATACACACCCTAATTACTAGCATTTATTGAAAGCGATAAATTGCGAAAATGTAAAATTATACGCTATTACATCATTTCGGGATGAGGATACAAACTTACAAATGGGGGATGAAAGCAAATAAACCCTAATTTACTATTACAACCATATTGAATATGAACAAATAATGTACAAGAATGTATGGTAATATACAAGAGAAGGAAATTGTTTTTGTTTGTTTTTAATGAAAGGCCTTGATTTAAAATAAGCTAATAAAAGGAGGGAGAATAAATTATTAGTCTAAGTTACATTAATAAAACTAAAGTTAAATTAATAAATAAATAAATTAAGAAAACATTTTTTTAGGGTTTTTTATGAAAAGATTTTAATGTTAACCTATTTCATTAAACTAAAGTGAATGGAAATAATTTAATTATTGAAAATCCTAAGTTCTAAATTAATTTAATTAGCAAAGAAAAATAAAACTAAGTCTAATATTAATTTAATTAAAAAGGAAATTTGTTAAGAATAATATATTTGGTCTTTTTTATTAATAAAATAATAATAATAATAATAATAATAATAATAATAATAATAAAAATAATAAAGAAAAAGAAAAGAAAATAAAAATATAAAATTAAGTCAGAGGGTTTGAAAATGAAAAGGGTGGTAAACAAGTAAAACATATTTGGTTTTGGTTAAGCCCAAAAGTGTTTTTGTTTGGAATTAGAAAAAATGAGTAAAAAGAAAAGAACATGGGTCTGCGTATATTGTTAGCAATCCTGGGGGTGAGAGAGAGAGAGAAAAATGAATAGGCCCAAGGTGAGGAGGCCAAAGCGCGTTGCCTGTTTCAAACAAAAAATGAGATGGAAAAATATGAAAAATCACAAAAGGTCTCATTGGGGCTCGAACCCAAGACCTTCCATACCAAATCCTTTACGCGCGTGCTTGCCGCCACTAGGGTGGTCTATTTCATTTGTTAGTAAACCATATTGCAATAAACTTAAAATAAAATTCCCCTAGTTATATCTTCATCTTCAATCTCGCGCCATAAGCAGGCCACAGATTTAACTCTTGTAACTTCTTCGTCTCTCAATCATTTGCAAAAAATATAAACATCAAACTTGTTCCAAATTTCACCACGATTTCAGAAGTGTAAATAACTTAAGCTATAAAGAAAAGATGAACATGAATTTATAATGGTACCAATTTTTGACCTAACTTTTTCAGAGATTTCAAACCTAAAATTCTCACTACTTAAGCAAGATAAATAAATTCTAAGGACATGGTCAGCTTTAGGGCAATGATGTCTACATTTTATCTTTGAAAATGGAAAGCTAACAATGCCTATATGAAGAGTTCTAAAATCAGAAAACTTACTTCAAAAATGGAATTCGTGTTTTGCAAATGAGCTTGCTTCAAGATGCTGTGATGATCAGGTTAACTTCCTTGGACCTCTAGGAAGCTAATGCAATGCTTAGCTTGTGTTGAGAGTGGTTGAATCTTCTTGTAGAAGTAAATACGCAAGCTTCTGATTTTGGTTATGGAGGATGAAGAAAATGGTGTTATAGAACGGTAACAGGTGTGGGGATGACTTGTATTTGAGGTAAGGAAGCTTTTGAGATGATTTGGAAAGGAAACACACGAGTGGTTTGAGAGATGGAAGTTATTGGTCAGTTTCTGCACAAAAATGGAGTTTTGGGTGCAATCTGAGTTTGCGAGAGTTTGAGTGAGTTTGAGTGAGTTTGAAGGCTTGTTAATTCGTGTCCTAAGTTGCATAAGAGTGTCTTAATTTATAGGAAAATGTTTGAGAGCTTGAGGTGGTCAAAATTCAAAAATCACATGTTGTGTTCATTTGACTTGCTTTCGAAGCAAGCTTGACAAATATGATTTCAAGGCAAAGTACAAAACTTGTAGGGTGGTTGAATCACTTTAAGCATGCCTCTCCTGAGTTGCTAGGTTGAGTGTGTGCAGAAGGAGCCATTAAGAGGCTCAAGAAGGGTTGACATTGCATAAAGCTTTGCTTTATAAGAATGGAATGGTAACTTTCTCCCTAAAATGACAAATTGATTTGGATAATGCTTGAATCAATTGAACAATTGATCAATCAGTTGTGTAACATTAAATTAAAGAGTGATTTTCAAGTTAGTATCCTGCAAAGCAAGATTATGCAGCATGGCTTATGGATTTGGTCATGTGTTCATCACAAAATTGACTTGTAATTCAAGTTTGAAACCCTAACTTTAACTCTTCGATTCTCTTAGCTAAAAAATGATCTCATTGAGTTATTGGACATTTTGAAAATCTTGGAACATTATCTACAACTTTCATGTTGGCCATTTGGACAAAATCCTCTTGGAGGTTGGTGAAAATTGGCCTAGAAGTTAGGTCAAAAATCTGCCTAAACTAGGTCAAAATTTCACTAAGTGTTTTAAGAAAAAGTGCATGACTTTATGGATTCATAATTCAAAATCCAAGAATTTATAGGACTTGATCAGTAAATTAAAGTTGTATATCTCATCAATATATACAAATTTCACGTCGGAAGTTTTCTTTGAATCATCTTGCATCTTGGTGCAAAGTTGACATGAAGTCATGAAAAAAATAAGACTTAAAACACTTTGAAAATTTCTAAGTCTTGAAAATTTTGACTTTTCAAAATGACTTTTGACTTTCTTGATGATCAAGCTTCATATTTTTGAAAGTATTGATGAAATGTGATTTTTGAAACTCAATTTTGATCAAAAAAGTCAAAGTTTGACTTTTGGTGTATTAATTGACTTTTCATCAGTTGACTAAATTTCAACTATCAATCAATTAATATTGAGAAATGTTTTGAGCCATGAAATTAGGTCTACATGTTGTATTTGAATCCTTGAGATTGTTCTTCAAGCCATTAGATCATGTATTAGGTCAAAAGTCCTTGATCATTCAAATACAGTCAAAACCCAAATTTTGACAATTTTTCCCTTTTGGTAAATTGAGTGCTTTTCTTGAGAGATTATGACAAAAACTTGATCAATTGACACACATGACTTCAAAATATTTATATTGGTAAAAAATCATGAAGTTTGACTGTAGGTTGACCATAATTGACTTTTTATCCAATACAACTGATTTTGGGTCATCTGATTAATTGACTGAGCAATTTTAAGATGTAAGACTTGAAACTTGACATGAGCATTCTTGAAGGTCCATAATGATCCATGAGAGTAAATTGAAGCATTATAAGTCCAATTGTCCTTATAAAAATCCAAACCCTAATTTGAGGCATCAATGTTGAGGAGATGGCTTGACCTAGTCAATACTTATGCAAGCTTGAGTTATTAAAGATGTTTGTGAGAAATGCCTTGAGAAAAGAGAGGGAAAATTTTGGGTAAAACACTATTGAAGATGTTTCTTATGTCCCTACTGTGAATGATTTGACTACTCCCCTGATGATTGTTTAGGAAAAGCTACTACAAGCCGGTTTATTTCTGGGTTGTACCAAAGACTGCTACTACTGTGCATCCTAATCCAATGGTTGTGCATTGATGAAAAAAGGTAATAAGTGTCTGATGGATGACCGTGAGATCCTATTTGAGAAGATTCCTTTTGAGAAGACTCCTTCTTTGGAGAGTACATCCCAAGACCTGGATCTCGAAGATGTGTCTACAATTTCTGATACTCTTGTAAGGATCACTTCTAAGGGTCCTGTGAAGATTAATGTCGAACCTAGAGTTTCTCCTATAATCATTATTGCGCCTGGGCCAATTCTACATTCCTCTGATAAGGCTATCCCTTGGAATTATGGAGCTGACGTCTACTACCATGGAGTCAAGCAGGAACCATTGTCTGTTGAAAAGGAAAATGCTGAAGTTACTAATCCCGATGTTGGAAATATTGTTGGGACTAGTAAGGTTACCAGAAGTGGAAAGGTTTTCTCTCCAGAAATCTCTCCGGAGGCTGTTACTACACCGGTTCGTATCACTACTACTACTGAGAACTAGGACGAAAAACATAGGACCGAGCCTTCCCAGACAGATGCACCAAAAGAGGTTACTGTTTAAGACCCCTCCAATCAAGAGATGGAGGAAATATTAAAGATTATATGAAAGAGTGACTACAAGATTATTGAACAGCTAGGGCAGACCCCCTCCAAAATATCTATGCTATCCCTATTGTTATATTATGAAGCCCATGCTCAAGATTTAGTGAAATTTCTAAAATATGCTCATGTACCACAAGAAATCTCTGTTGATCAGTTTGAAAATCATATTGCTAGCCTAACTACTGATAATGGGCTAGGTTTTTCTGACGCAGACTTAACTCCCACAGGAAGGAATCATAATAATGCCCTGCATGTCTCTACTGAGTGCATGGGAACTACCTTATCTCATGTGTTAGTAGACACAGGTTCCCCGTTGAATGTATTGCCAAAAGCTCCTTTAGATAAACTTGACTGTGAAGGGATTGTTCTAAAACCCAGTGATATTGTGGTAAGAGCTTTTGATGGTTCGAAGAGAATGGTGCATGGAGAGGTTGATCTTCCAATCAAAGTGGGTTCCCAAGTTTTTGAATCTACTTTATATGTGATGGATATTCGTCCAACCTATTCTTGTTTACTGGGACACCCTTAAATTCATGGGGCGGGTATTGTTACTTCTACCTTGCACCCAGAAGTTGAAGTATCCCATGAGGGGAAAGATTGTTACAGTTTGCGGTGAAGAAGAATATATGGTGAGCCATTTGAATTTTTTCAAGTATGTCGAGATGGATGGTGAGTTCCTCAATACTCCTTGCCACACCTTTGAAGTTGTTTCTCAGACAACCTCGGTTGATAAAGCTGCTTCTATTGTTCCTAAGACTCCATCAAAAATGGCTTCTCTAAAAGACGCTAGGGATGTGGTTGAAGAAGGTGGTTGCATTGTTTCGGGTCAACTTCCCGATATTTCTTACAAATCTGACGAGTTTGGTTTGGATTTCACTTCTCAGGTTCAGAGGGTTGTCCGTCGTGCTCGTGCCAATTCTGGGAGACCACCATTCCACATCAATAACAATGGAGTTCATAACAATCATATAAATGCTGTAGAAGACGATGGTAGTGGCTGCAACATAGACAGTTGGATCTTCTATACTACCATCAATGGCTCAACAATTGGGAGTCTGAATACTTTATACCAATCTCCTTTAGTCAGGAAAAAAATGATATTTTCTGTTTTCTTGCTTTTAAATTTTGGTTATGTAATTTAAACAATGACTTTAAGCCTTATGCCTTACCCGGGGCACAACGGTACATTTGTTAGGGTTGTCATTATTCGTCAGCATATTTTCATTTAATAAATCATTGGACGTTTGCATTCAAATTTTGCGCTTTGTAATTATTTTAATTTATTGCTTTCAAAATAGCTATGTGTTCTTACACACACCCACACCATAAATTACAAATCCATATCCACCCTGGATCCCATTGATAATAGTTCTGCTATTGCCAATTATGACTTTGAAAATATGATCTACCAAGCCGAGGACGAAGGTGAGGAAGATTGTGAAATACCTGGAGAGTTTGCTAGGCTCTTAATGCAAGATAAAAGAGCCATACGACCACATGAAGATCCAGTCGAGGTCGTGAACTTGGGTACTGAAGAAGACAAGAAAGAAATCAAAATAGGTTCCAACCTAGAAGACAATGTCAAAAAGAGGTTAATTTAGATGTTTCATGACTATGTTGAGATCTTTGCTTGGTCATATGAAGACATGCTAGGGCTTGATACTAATATTGTGGTTCACCGTCTACCGATGAAGGAAGGTTGTCTCCCTATAAAGCAGAAAGTTCATTGTATGCGTCCTGAGATGTCTGAAAAGATCAAAGCTAAGGTTATGAAGCAGTTCAATGCAGGTTTCTTGGCTGTTACGTCCTATCCTAAGTGGGTTGCAAATGTGGTGCTAGTACCTAAGATATATGGTAAGGTGCGTATGTGTATAGACTACAGGGATTTAAATAGGGCGAGCCCCAAAGATAACTTTCCGCTTCCACATATTGATGTTATGGTTGACAATACCGCTCAACATAAAGTATTTTCCTTCATGGATGGTTTCTCCGGTTATAATCAAATAAAAATGGAGCTTGAGGACATGGAGAAGACTACTTTGGTCACACAGTGGGGAACTTTCTGTTACAAAGTAATGCCTTTCGGTTTGAAGAATGCTGGTGCAACATATCAGCATGCTATGGTAGCTCTGTTCCATGATATGGTCCATCACGAGATATAAGTTTACATTGATGACATGATAGCCAGGTCCCAGACTGAAGAAGAACATCTTGACCACCTGCACAAGCTGTTTGAGAGATTGAAAAAGTATAAGTTGATATTTAATCCAAACAAGTGCACCTTTGGTGTAAGATCCGGAAAACTCCTAGGTTTCATTGTCAGTGGTAAAGGTATTGAAGTTGATCCCGCTAAGGTTAAATCTATTTAAGAAATGCCAACTCCCCATATTGAGAAGGAATTCAGAGGTTTCTTGGGACGATTGAACTACATTGCCAGATTTATTTCCCATTTGACTGCTACTTGTGAACCAATCTTCAAGTTACTGAAGAAAGATCAAGTAGTGAAGTGGAACGATGATTGTCAGATAGCCTTCAACAAAATCAAGGAGTATCTCCAGGAACCTCCGTTTCTAATGCCACTGGTTGAAGGAAGACCTTTTATCATGTACCTAACAGTGTTAGAGAACTCAATGGGGTGTGTATCGGGGAACCATGACGAGTCTGGTAAAAAAGAGCATGCAATATACTGCCTTAGCAAAAAGTTTATCGACTGTGAAAAAAGATACTCATTGCTCGAGAAAACTTGTTGTGCTTTGGCAAGGGCTGCTCGCTGACTAAGATAGTATATGTTGACCCATACTACCTTGTTGATCTCTAAGATGGACCCAATAAAATATATATTAGAGAAGCCCGATCTCTCCAGAATAATAGCAAGATGGAAAATGGTATTGACAGAATACGACATTTAGTACACCACTCAGAAAGCAATTAAAGGTCATCAAGCAGTAGACGACAATCAGACTATGATATTTAAGTTCCTAGATGAGAATATTATGCTGATTACTGATTATGAAAATCCTGGACCGTATGAAGGACCTGAGCTAGGATCCCAATGGACTATGGTGTTTGATGGAGCTTCCAACGTGCTTGGTAATGGAGTTGGTGCCATGATTGTCTCTCCCAAGGGTTTCCATACACCCTTCACTTCCAGATTATGTTTTGACTGTACCAACAACATGGCAGAATACAAAGTGTAAATCATGGGTATCAAGGCTGCTATCGATATGAGAATTAAATTCTTGAATTTATATGGGGACTCAGCCCTAGTAATCAATCAAATTAAGGGAGAATGGGTTACGAAGCATCCAAATCTCATTCCTTATTGAGAGCATTTGTTAACGTTAATTTCGTACTTTGAAGAAATCACTTTTGAACACATTCCACAAGAAAAGAATCATTTGGAAGACGCATTAGCTACTATGTCATCCATGTTCAAAGTAAGATGGGAGAATGAAGCTCCTCGAATTATTATTGAGAGGTTAGATGAACTAACACATTGCTACGAAAATGATACTGATGGAGTGGAGGAAAAGCCTTGGTACTAAGAAGTAAAAAGATACCTCGAGACTCAAGAGTATCCTAAAGGGGAATCTATTAATGATAAGAAATTTCTAAGGAGGTTCTCGGCCAAATTCTTTCTGAGTAACAGAATTTTGTACAAGTGCAATCACGATTCGACTTTGCTTCGATGTGTAGACAAGAAGGAAGTTGAGAAGGTTATGGAAGATATGCACGGAGGTGTTTTTGGTACTCATTCCAGTGGGCATACGATGGCAAAGAAAAGTTTGAGAGCGTGTTATTATTGGTCGACTATGAAAACTGATTGCCACCATCATTCCAGAACTTGTCACAAATTCCAGATTTATGCTGAAAAAGTACATGTGTGTCGGTTCCCTTGAATGTCTTGACCGCTCCTTATCCGTTTGCAATGTGGGGCATTGATATGATTGGAGAGATTAAGCCAACTGATTCCAATGGGCATCTTGTCATCCTAGTCGCTCTTGATTACTTCACAAAGTGGGTTGAAGTAGTCTCGTTTGCCTTTGTTACCAAGAATGTTATAGCCCAGTTCATTAAGTATAATCTCATCTGTCGGCATGGCATACCCGAGAGGATAATCACAAATAATGGTGCCAATCTTAACAATACCATGATCTTGGAACTCTGCATGCAATTCAAGAGTAAACACCATAATTCTTCTCAGTATCGACCAAAGATGAATGGCATAGTGGAAGCCGCCAACAAGAACATCAAGAAGATTTTGCAGAAAATGATGGTAACATACAAAGATTGGATGAAGACGAGTGGATTCAGACTAGACTTGACTAGATAAATTTGATTGATGAGAAAAGGCTCGCGGATGTTTTCCATGGCCAGATGTATCAGAAGTGCATGATCAAGGCCTTCAATAAGAAAGTCAGACATCAAGTGTACCAGGTTGGTAATTTGGTTATAAAGTGCATCATCTTACCACAAGGTGATCCTAAGGGAAAATGAACTCCCACATACGAAGGGCCATTTGTGATCAAGAAGATATTTTTCAGGCGGTGCTATGATACTTACCACCATGGACGATGAAGATCTTCCACACCCTGTGAACATGGACATAGTTAAAAAATACTATGCATAAAAGAGATACGCTAGATTGACTGGCCTAGGAAAATATAAGGGCATCCCGGTGAACCAAAAGGCTTCGGGCAAAAATTAGGGATACATATAAAAAGAACGTACATATGGCAAGTTGAAAACCCGAAAGGGTGGCTTGGGAAAAAAAGGATATCCCGGTGGTCTGAAAACCCGAAAGGGCGGTCCAGGAAAAAGTTAGGGATTAAAGCGTACAACTATGTCCCGTTGGGTCACCTATTTACTTACAACCAACATGATTACCAACATCAAGTTCAAATGGTACATATCAATTCAGTCAACTTCTTCCAACAACTAGGGATGATATGCTTGAAGACATAGGGGCAATAACAAAGTTGAAACCTGATGGGATCATTTCCACATAGCTGTTCTTCTTTGTTTATCTTTGCACACCTTTTCTTTTACAACGACTTCCTCTTACTAGGATTTCAGTCTCTTTGTATAAAACTGTCTGTTTATAGGAAAGTTTTCCAAACCAATGCAATCTGTTTCAAATTCAAAAGCTATTTTTACTTGCTCTATTTTGTTTGCAAAAGAGCCCAATGATTATATTGAATGAACATATACATTTGAATATAATTACCATTTACAAATATATGCCTGAAAACATGATTAATATTTACTAAAGATTCCAGGAGTTGGGATAAACATTCGAAGCTGACCATAAATTCCCACAGAGCAATTTCCTCAGATCTTTCCCCACAAGTTAATCCCCATTAAAGATTATTTCTCCGGTTAAGTCACCACAATCTATAGGGTTTATTTCCCCAACGTAGTTTATTTCTCTAACATTGCAAAAATTCATCGACAAGATCCCCTTCTCTGACCAGATGACATTCAATGTTGTCCTCCCTAGAAAAGTCAATATTCATATCCGAAACCTGGTCAAACGGCAGATAATAAGAATTTAATCTCTTTCATCTCTAGTAAGAATACAAATCTTACAAACAATGACCGACTCACCTTGAATGCTTCTATCCCCAAGAAGAAATCTACGATCCCCAGCGGCGTGTTCTCAAACGGAAAGCATAAATCTCCAGTAGAGGCATTCTAGACAAATCAAAGAATTGTTGTCTTCATCTCCAGCAACAGTCAGGGATTTATTTTCCCCAACCAAAAATTGCTACACAAGGCTACTGATACGCTTCAATTACACATTGCATCCATACATCATTTACAAAAATATAGACATATACATACAAAACACCTATGCCATTCTCATTTATTTGGAGAACATCATTACACAAAACATTACATACATCATGACATTGCACATAACTAACTTTATATTTTCAGGTTAAGTTCGTAAACGGAAAGAGATTACCAGTAATTTAAAGAAAATCTATGAATTAAATACTGAAACAAGATAGAGAGACTATCTAAACGACCAAGTGATTTCCTTCAGAAGTTTTATTCTGAAAAGCATCTCCTTCAGGGCCTCCGTTCTGAAAAGCATTTCCACCAGAGACCGAGTTCTGGTGAGCATTTCCTTCAGAGGAGTTCTGAAACACATTTCCCCTTCAATACTTAGTTATGAAAAGTATCTCCTTCAGAAGTTTATTCTGAAAAGCATCTCCTTCAGCACTTCATTCTGAAAAGCATTTCCTCTTCAGATACAGAATCCTGAAAAGCATTTCCCCTAGAGACCGAATTCTAGTGAGCATTTCCTTTAGAGGAGTTATGAAACACATTTCCCCGTTGGTACTTCATTCTGAAAAGCATCACCTTCAGAAGTTTATTTTGAAAAGCATCTCCTTCAGAGCTTTGTTCTGAAAAGCATGTCTCCTTCAGAGACGGAATACCTGAAAAGCATTCCTCCCATAGACCGAGTTCTATTGAGCATTTACTTTAGAGGAGTTCTGAAATGGATTTCCCTTTTAGTACTTCATTCTGAAAAGCATCTCCTTTGGAAGTTTATTATGAAAAACCTCTGCTTCAACACTTCGTTCTGAAACACATTTCCCCTTCAGATACGGAATCCTGAAAAGCATTTCCCCTAGAGACCGACTTCTGGCGAGAATTTCCTTTAGAGGAGTTCTAAAACACATTTCCCCTTCAGTAATTCATTCTGAAAAGCATCTCCTTTGGAAGTTTATTCTGAAAAGCATCTCCTTGAGCACTTCATTCTGAAAAGCATTTCCCCTTCAGAGACGAAATCCTGAAAAGCATTCTTCAAGATAAATTCAAGCGTAGACTCATTCTGATACTCCTATTAATAGTTACTTTGGATGGCATCTATAAGCCCATCTCCAGATACAATCTATCACTTCTCCGAATGGAATCTTTAAGCCCATTCAAGCAATATAATCAAATAACAAGCGTTACTGCGTGCACATGCGAGTGTAAATTTCTGGGCACTTGGGTGTTCAATCCTCTTTCACCTTCAGATCCCGACTGGTGAGTATGCCAATCTAACTCTTCAGGTTTAAGAAGATTAAACAGGGGAAGCTGTTGTACCCAAAAATTGGCTCTCTCATGTCAAAAGACTTTCTCATGGTCTTAAGGTTATCAAGTACTCAAGACTACTTAAGAATGATCAGACGAGTCCTCCTCCTAAGTAGTTGCCTATAACCAGGTTTTGGTTTTCTCAAATGAAATTGAGCTTCTAATATCTCAAATTAGTTTCATAGTTCCTCATATGCTTCAAAGAATCTTCATGTCAAGTTTCAAGCCTTGTATCACAAATTTGTTCAGTCAATTGCTCAAATGATTGAAAATCAACTGTATTGGACAAAAAGTCAACTATGGTCAACATATAGTCAAACTTAAAGATTTTTGGTCAAATAAATATTTTGAAGTTACATTCATCATTTTATCAAGGGATGATCATAACTCATCAAGAAAACTCAAGATTCATCAAAAGTCAAAAGTTACTAAATTAGAGTTTTCTTTAGGAGAAGTCAACTGAACTTTAACCAAGCATAACTTTCATATGCTTCATCAAATTTTTCTCAATCAAAGTCCATTTTGATGGAAATTCAATTCTCTACAACTTTGTCTCTCTAAGCCCAAGGCCCAAAAATGCTTCATTTAAGAGATACGGGCCAAAACATTACAAGTCATTTTAAAAGTCAACAAAAAGACACTTCTTGTCAAAGAAATTTACATCAATATAAGGTCTTCAAATGGAAACATGATAAAAATGAGAGTTATATGGGACATCTTAAGCTTTCCAAAAAGTCCAAGATCACCTTCATATGATAAAAATTGAGAGAGTTATGGTTGGTGCAAGTTGGGCAATTTTGAGAAAATGTATGAAATCCAATTTGAGCAAACTTGAATTTTTGGATAAATGTGCTTATCTTTTAGAGTCTAAATGTGTTCTTGACCTTATAATGGACTTATAAATATATTCATACACCCTTTTATTTTTTATTTCATTTATTTTGATTTTATTTATTTAAAGTTAAAATTAAATAAAATAAATATTAAAAGGAGGTGCAAGGCATAAGAGGCTTTTGATTTGGTTATTTTGGAGGCCCATGACCAAGCTACAAACCATGCATGTTTATTTCTCAATCAAATCTTCATGGTTTTACCACCTTTCAACTTATTTCCAAAACAAATCAAAGGCATGTGTTGTACAAAGTCCAAGCCCATGTTTATGACCTAATCTCTTCATCTATATATAACCATCATATTCAGACAATAGGGACACGAAAAACCTTGCAAGAATACTCCCATAAAAAACCTCAAAATTTCTCAAAGTATGGCAAACTTGAAACTTTTTTTTCAGCCTTCCTCGAGGCAAGACCTCCATTGTAGTTTGTTCCTGAAGTGTTATAGGGTAAGATTGGATCATTCTTGATGATCAAAAGTGTCTGAAACGTGCATTCAAACATCACCATTTTCACATATTTTTTTAAATTAGTACTTTTATTTTTATCATGTTTTGATTGAAACTAACCATACTAATGTATTCCTAAGATGTAATAGGACAGGTTTGAACCATCACACGAGTTCCATAATACCAAAATACTCCATTTCCATAATCACACCGTTTTGCATTATTTTCTTGATATCTCTTTGTACAAGACAATTCAGCCATTTCTAAGGCCACCATTGAATTTGCAACCCTCAAATTAGGGGGTAGGGTATTATTGAAGCATTAACGCATGTTATTTTGTAGGTTTGAAGACACGTCTCACCGAAGAAGACGACCGAAGCTAGGGCTCAAGCGCTCCTCCAGTCCCTCTGATTTGTTTTATATTATATTTGTTTTGATTGATTATATGCACAGATGAAATAACCACCCCAGTGGCAAGGAAACGCGCGATAAGGTATTGGTACACAAGGGCGTGGGTTTGATCCATGCCTTTTGTTAAATTTTCCTTATTATTTTCCATTTTTTGTAGGTATAATATATTATGTAACGCGCCTGTGTTTCTAACACCAACCAATGCTTGGCCTGGTGGTAAGCTGCGTGTGGAGAGTGCTAAAGGGCGTGGGCTCAACACCCACCCCATACATTATTTTTTCTTCTTTTTACCACTAACCCTATTTTCTTCTTTTTCACTTATTTTCCTTTTCTTTTAGTTAAACCCTAATTATTTAACTTAATAATTTTCTAATACTAATTAAATTAGGGTTAGTTTTTTTTAACAATTAAATTTTGGCTTTTTATTAATTAATTAAAGTAATTATTTTTTTAAAAAAATATTAAAATTAATTAGAGATTTTAGGTTTTATTAATTATTTTTTATCATTTAAAATTATTTTCTAAAAAAGAACTAAAATATTTTCTCCTCTTTTTTAAAACCTTTTTTCTTTTCTATTTAAAATTCTTAGATGAATATATTGGTCGCATTATTCGTATTGTAATAACTTAGGTTTACTTCACACGTTTTTTCCTATTTTGTATCTGCACTGAGGTTGTAATAGTTATAGGTTTAAATTCTCGCACTCATCCATTATGTAATTACCCCGAAGTCATGTAATAGCATAGGAATTTTACTTTTCGCACAATTATATTCAGCTATATTTTATGCTGTTAGTAGTTAGATGTGTATGGCAAGATCTAAAAACAACTGATAGTAAACCCTAATACAAGATAAATAACTGAATTGAACATACTATTCACACTTGCACCTCTAGGGTAACCTCCTTGTTGCCTTCAGAAATGTGGTCATGTCCCTCGAAAATAGGGATACTTTAGTGAAGTCCCTTCGAATAAAGATCATAGTCCCTCGATGAACCTTCGATGTTGCCTTCAAAAAATGATCTAGTCCCTCCGATCAATTGCTAAAGTATCTCTATATGTTGCCTTCGATGACCATACGATGACCCTTCGCCTGTCCCTTCATATCCAATATATAGGGCTACCTACCAACTAATGGTACAGATATCACTATCTCTAAGGGAGGAAGAAAATAACAAGAACGACATTGAGTGGGTAAGATGTTAATCTCTCGCTCACAATCCTTTCTAAAAAACATTTTCACACACCACTTTCAAAATATTTTCTAAAACACTTTGTACGCGTCCTTGAGGACTCATACAAGAATCATTACAAAGTTAGCTTTTTAAAAATATTTTTCAAAACACATACACAAAAAAGAAAATTTTCAAAAGTGAGCTAGCGATTAAGAGCTCGTAGATAACTACGGATGAAAAGGGTGGTAACACCTTCCCTTTTCAAGATTTACCCCCCGAACTCAAAATCTTTAAGGTCTTTCATGTTCTTTTCACCCTTTCCTTATTAGATAAAAGAAAATTCGGTGGTGACTCTAGCTATTCACATATTTGCGATAAAACACAAAGTCAGTTCTCCCACTGTATTACACTCACTGCTCGAGAAAACTTGTTGCACTTTGGAATGGGCTGATCGTCGACTAAGATAATATATATTGACTCATACTACTTTGTTGATCTCTAAGATGGATCCAATAAAATACATATTCGAGAAGCCTGCTCTCTCTAGAAGAATAGCAAGATGGAAAATGGTCTTGACAGAATATGACATTCAGAACACCACTCAGAAAGCAATCAAAGGAAGTGTATTAACATATCATTTGGCTCATCAGGCTATAGATGACTACCATTCTATGAATTTTGAGTTCCCGGATGAGAATATTATGCTAGTTACTGATTATGAAGAACCTAGACCGCATGAAGGACATGAGTTAGGATCCTGATGGACTATGGTCTTTGATGGAGCCTCTAACGCACTTGGAAATATGATTGGTGCTATGATTTTATCTCCCAAGGGTTGCCATACGCCCTTCATCGCCAAATTATGTTTTGACTGTACCAATAATATGGCAGAGTACGAAGCGTGCATCATGGGTATCAAAGCTGCCATCGATATGAGAATTAAATTCTTGAATTTATACAGAGACTCAACCCTAGTAATCAGTCAGATTAAGGGAGAATATGATAAGAAGCATCCAAAATCTCATTCCTTATTGAGAGCATGTGTTGACATTAATTCCATACTTCAAAGAAATCAATTTCGAACATATTCCACGAGAAGAGAATCAATTGGCAGAAACATTAGCTACCATGTCGTCTATGTTCAAATTCAAATATGGTAATGGAGCTCCTCGAATTACTATTGAGAGTTCAGACGAACCATTACATTGCTATGAAGTTGATACTAATGGAGTAGAGGAAAAACCTTGGTACGACGAAGTGAAAAGATACCTCAAGACTCAAGAATATCCTGAAGGGGAATCTATCAATGATAAGAAATTTCTATGGAGATTCTCTTCCAAATTCTTTATGAGTAACAAAATTTTGTACAAGTGCAATCAAGATTCGACTCTTCTTCGTTGTGTACACAAGAAGGAAGCTGAGAAGATTATGGAAGACATGGACGAATGAGTCTTTGGTACTCACTCCAGTGGGCATATGATGGCTAAGAATATTCTGAGAGCGGGTTATTATTGGTCAACCATGGAAATTGATTGCCATCGTCATTCCAAAACTTATCACAAATACCCGATTTATGCTGGCAAAGTACATGTACCTCCGGCCCCCTTGAATGTTTTGACTGCTCCTTGGTCGTTTGCAATGTTGGGCATTGATATGATTGGAGAGATTAAGGCTACTGCGTCTAATCGTTTCATCCTGGTTTCTATTGATTATTTCATAAAGTGGGTTGAAGCAGGCTCGTTTGCCTCTGTTACCAAGAATGTTGTAGCCCGTTTCATTAAGCATAATCTCATCTGTCGGCATGGCATACCTGAAAGAATCATCACAGATAATGGTACCAATCTCAATAATACTATGATCACGGAACTCTGCATACAGTTCAAGATTAAACACCACAACTCTTCTCCGTATCAACCAAAGATGAATGACACAGTGGAAGCTGCTAACAAGAATATCAAGAAGATTTTGTAGAAGATGACGGTGACATACAAGGATTGGCATGAGATGTTACCATTTGCTCATCATTGTTATCGCACTTCAGTATCTACATAAACTGGGGCAACTCCATTTTGTATCGTCTATGATATGGAGGTTGTCCTGCCTATCGAGGTCCAAATTCCTTCTCTAAGGATTGTGAAAGACGCATGTTTAGAGGAAGACAAATGGATTCATACTAGACTTGACCAGATAAATTTGATTGATGAGAAAAGGCTGGCGGCTGTTTGCCATGGTCAAATGTATCAGAAGTGCATGATCAAGGCCTTCCATAAGAAAGTCAGACATCAGGTGTACCAGACTGATGATCTAGTTATAAAGCACATCATCTTACCACAAGGTGATCCCAAGGGAAAATGGACTCCCATATACGAAGGGCCATTTCTGATCAAGAATATATTTACTGGCGGTGCTATGATACTTACCACCATGGACGGTGAAGATCTTCCACACCCAGTGAATGCAAACATAGTTAAAAAATATTACGCATAAAACAGATCCGCTAGGTCAACTGGCGTAGGAAAAAATAAAGGCATCCCGGTGAACCAAAAGGGTTTGGGAAAAAATTACGGATATATATAAAAAATGTACATCCGGAAAGTCGAAAACCTGAAAAGGAGGCTTGGGAAAAAAAGGATATCCCGGTGGACTGAAAACTCGAAAGGGCGGTCCAAGCAAAAGTTAGGGATTAAAGCGTACGACTATGTCCCGTTGGGTCACCCATTTACTTATAGCCAACATGATTGCCGATGTGAAGTTCAAATGGTACAGATCAATTCAGTCAACTTCTTCCAACATCGAGGGATGAGATGCTTGGAGACATAGGGGAAATAGCAGAATTGAAACTCGATGGGATCATTTCCACATAGCTGTTTTTCTTTGTTTCTCTTTGTACACCTTTTCTTTTACAATGATTTCCTCTCACTAGGATTTCTGTCTCTTTGTATAAAATTGTCTGTTTATAGACAAACTTTCTAAATCAACGCAATCAATTTCAAATTCAAAAAACTATTTTTATTTTCTCTATTTTGTTTGAAAAAAAAGTCCAATAATTATATTGAATAAACACATGCATTTGAATATAATTACCATTTACAAATATATAAACAAGATTAGCGTTTACGAAATACTCCAGGAGTCGGGATAACGTTCGAAGTTGACCATAAATCCCTACAGAGCTATTTTCACAAGCTGATCCCCGTCAGAGTTTATCTCCTCAACACAGCCTACAGGGTTTATTTCCCCAACAGAGTTTGTTTCTCCGGTATTCTTATTCCTCGACAAGATTATCCTGTCATACCAGATGACATTCAACGTTGTCCTCCCCAAAAGAGTCAATACTTATATTTGAGACTTGGACAAACAACTAACTAGACGAATTTTATCTTTTTTCAGAATACCAACCTTACAAAAGAACAATGAATGACCGACTCTCCTTGAATGCTTCTATCCCCAAGCAGAAGTAGAGGATCCCCAACGGAGTGTCTTTAAACAAAAAGCAAAAATCCCCAGTAAAGTCAAGTTGAAGAACTACTGTCTTCATCCCCAGCAACAGTCAATGATTTATTTTCCCCAGCCAAACATTATTATATAAAACAGATGATACGCTCCAATAACTAATTGCATCCATACACCATTTTCAAAAATCATGACACATGCATACAAAATGCATATAACATTCTCATTTATTTTGAGAGCATCATTACAAAATGCATTACATCATGACATTGCACATAACTAACTTTGCCTTTTCATGTTAAGTTCGCAAAAGGACAATACTACCAGTACTTTATAGACAGGTGTAATATTATGGGAGAACTGACTTTTGGTTTTGTGTTTTATCGCAAATGTTGTGGATAGAAAGAGTCCCCACCGACTTTTCTTTTATCCAATAAAGGAAAGGGTGAAAAGAACAGGAAAGACCTTTAAGAATTTTTCTGAGTAAGGGGGGTAGGTTATGAAATGGGAAGGTATTAACACCCCTTTCATCCGTAGTTATCTACGGGCTCTTATTCGCTAGCTCACTTTTGAAAATTCTTTGTGAATGTGTAAGTTTGAAAATATTTTGAAAACGCCTAAGTTCGGAAACTTTGTAATGATTCTCGTACCAGTTGAGAACGCATACAAAGTGTTTATTTTGAAAATATTTCAGAAAATACGTTTTTTGTATGAAAAATGTTTTTGTTTGTGAGCAAGCGGCTATGAGATATCTACCTACTCAAAAGACTTTCGCGTTATTTTCCTCTTCCTTTAGATAGTTCTATCCTACCATTAGTTAGTAGTAAGCCCTATCATTGGATGTTTGAGGGACAGGCGCGAGTCATCATACAGTCATAAAGGAAACTCGTAGGACACTTTAACAATTATCCTAAGGGACTAAGATCATTTACCGAGGCAGTATCAAACGGTCATCGAGGGACTATGATCTTTTACCCGAAGGATCTTTGCTAAAGCATCCCACGTTCGAGGGACATGACTGTTTAAATCCGAGGCAACAAGTGAGGGTCACTCTAGAGGTGCGTGTGTGTGAAGTGTTTTGATTCCAGTTATTTGTCTTGAGATTATGTTT
Source organism: Vicia faba (assembly GCA_948472305.1). Lineage (NCBI taxonomy): Eukaryota > Viridiplantae > Streptophyta > Magnoliopsida > Fabales > Fabaceae > Vicia > Vicia faba. Next base: position 174,744,582 of record OX451737.1, read on the forward strand.
TCTAACGTTTGTTTTCATCTCTTGCCATGCATGTCTAATTAATCTAGCAGTTAAATATATACAAGTGCGAAAAATAAAAAAAGGGAAATAATCTACACTATTACATCGCTTCGGGGATGGGGAGTACAAACCATAAATTTGGGGAAAAAGGTAAAGAACCCTAATTATCTATTACAAACTATTGACAGTTACACTATGGAAAAATAATGCAAAAAAGTAAATGAGCGCCCGGAGATTGAAAAGGGAAAAGATGGTAAAAAAACCCTAAAATATTTCTAAGCGTTTAAGAAAATATTTTTTGATGTTTTGTTTAGAAAAATATTTGAAGTGTAAAATAAAAATAAAATCTAATTCTAATTAACTTACCAATTAATTATTTAAAATACAAACAAAGTGTGATTAAATTAATTAATTTTATTTTAAAAAACTAAAATAATTTATTAAAACCTAAATCTAAGTTTTTTAATAATAATTTTGTGATTTTTCTGATTAAATAAAAAATGATAAAAAAGAAATAATTAATTAAAACAAAAAAAAGAAATTAAATGGGCCTGATGTGTAAAAGGAATTTTGGGGGTGTGAGAAGAAGAAATCCTTAGGCCCAAATCAGAGATCCCAGGTTGCTGCGCTGGATCCAGTATGGACAGTTCCTTGGAGTGAACCATAGGCGTGCTGACTTGGGAACACTGGATCAAGATAGTTGAGATCTGATGGTGTGAAGTTGAGGTATACCATGCGCACATTAGGATTGTTTGTACCTTATCTGCAAAGAAAATGCTGAAAAATAAAATGCCAGAGGCAGGGACCGAACCCCTGCCTTGGCACACGAAAGCCTTTGCACACTTCCTTCCACTGTTGGGACGACTATTCATCTGGTATTATGAATCAAACGAAATACATTCAATGTAAAAAGTGGTAATGCCAGCAAGCAAAATACACGCGCGCACAAGTGGACCCCTGGGATTTGAATGGACCAACCATAGCACTCCGTTATGCCATGCGCTCAATCTGAGGGTTAAACCATCATTTGTGGTGTTTTCCACCATCTTCTCCGACGAGAAATTTTTTTAAAACCTATAAAAACGAAAAATCAAAGCATGCAAGGTACCCTACTCCCCTTAAAATTTCCCCCTAAGTCCGAATATGTGATTTGTTTGGACTAAAAGTCCTTGTATCATGAAATCCGAAGCTTAAAAAGCTCCATGCCCTAACTATGGCGTGATGTTATTTATGCATCAATACTTGCATGTAAAACGTTAGAAAAATTAAGAAAATGTACGTGAATGAAACACGCACGTTCATAATGATTTAAACCATGATAAACCTTGAGAACCAAAACTTACCAACTTACCAATCAAAGTTGATGCAAGGGCAACTTATGAGGTTGATTCACAACGGATAGTGACAGGTACTAATTCCTGGCAACCTCAGGAAGACAATGGAAGGTTTAAATTGACTTGAGAACAACTGCGAAATAGGGTTGGAACTAACTCAAATATTTTGAAATTTTGGAGAATTTTAGAGGCTTTCCTAGGCAGTCTATTCGCGTCCTTTTGCACCTGTTTGCTTGTCTTTATATAGAGGAAGAAAAAGGCTCATCAAATATGGCATGATATCATGTAATCAAACCATGATAAGACAAAGATCAAACACCTTGAAAACTTGCCAAATTTGAGATTTATCTCGCCTTCTTTAAGTTTTCACGATTTTGGCAAGTTCAAACAGGCTGCATGAGCTGTATGGGCCTGTAAATGGCTCATCATATGCTTGGCCCAAAGATTTTCTATTTTATTTATTTATTTTGAATTTATTTGAACAAAAACAAAACAAAATAAAATAAAAATAATAAGAAAATATAGGGCAAAGTGTGAGTGAGCTTAGGAGTCTTTCACAAGGTTATGGATATGTTTGAAGTCCAAAATATTAGGCCACAAGTCCAAAATTTCAAGTTTGCATGTTTTACATTTCATGTATTTCTTCAAAATTTCCCAACTTGTACAACTCATAACTTGCTCAATTTTCATTTTTTGAAGGTCATATGGGACTTTTTGAAACGCTCAATATGTCCTCTACAATATCTCTTTTGATCATTTTTGCATTTGGAGACATTATCTTGATGTAAGTTATCTTGACAAAAAGTGTCTTTTTGTTGACTTTTAAAAATAACCTATAATGTGTGGGATCATATCTTTCAAATGAATCCTTTTTTTTGGACTTGAGCATAAAAACAAAGTTGTAGAGAATTGAATTTTCTTCAAAATGATCTTTGGTTGGGGAAAATTTGATGAAGCATGTGAAAGTTATGCTTGGTCAAAGTTCAATTGACTTCTCCTAAGGAAACCTTAATTTGACAATTCTTGACTTTTGATGATTTGAGGGCTTTCCTTGAGGAATCATGATCAACCCTTGATCAAATAATGAATATAACTTCAAAATATTGATTTTGACCAAAAATCTTGAAGTTTGACTGTATGTTGACCATAGTTGACTTTTTACGCAATATAAATGATTTTCAGTCATCTGAGCCATTGAATGAGCAAACTTGTGATGCAAAAATTGATACTTGACATGAATATTGTTGGAGACCTATGGAGAACCATATAAATCATTTAATGACTTTGTAACCCAAATTTCCTTGAGAAATTCAAAACCCTAGTTGTAGACCCTTGGCTTAGGAGAAGCATCTTGACTGGTCAACCCTTGAGATTCTTGAGCACTTTGAGAACCTTTGTGATCATGTCTTGAAGAAATATGGGAGGGAAAATTTTAGGGTATAACAGTTGTCCCTATTCAATCTTCTTAAACCTGAAGAGTTATATTGACATGTCCACCATTCGCAACTTGAAGGTAGAAGAGGATTGAACATTTAAGTGCCCAGAAATTTACGCTCGCCCGTGCAAGAAGTAACACTGTCGGTTGATTGTATCGGGAATGGGCTTATAGATGCCATTTGGAGAGGTAACAGTGAGTCATCGGAGATGGGCACATAAATTCCATCTAAATTAACCATTGACTTCAACTAGAAGAAGTATCAGAATAAATCTACACTCGATTTAATCTTATCCAGAAGAGGTATATGCCTGTCTTCAATTGGAAGGAGTATCAGAATAAATCTACGATTGATTTAATCTGAGCCAGAAGATGTTTATGCTCGACTTTAACTGGAAGAAGTATCAGGAAAAATCTATAGTCGATTTAATCTAAGCCAGAAAATATCTTCAACTGGAAGAAGTATCAGAATAAATCTATGCTTGATTTAATCTGAGCCAGAAGATGTGCATGACTGTCTTTAACTGAAGAAGTATCAGAATAGATATATGCTCAATCTAATATGAGCCAGAAAATATCAATGCTCGTCTTTATCTGGAAGAAGTATCAAAATAAATCTATGGTTGATTTAAACTGAGCCAAAAAATGTCTACGACCATCTTAAACTGGAAGAAGTATCAGAATAGATCTATGCTCGATCTAATATGAGCCAAAAGATATCCACGCTCGTCTTTACCTGGAAGAAGTATCAGAATAAATCTATGGTCGATTTAAACTGAGCCAGAAAATGTTTATGCTTGACTTTAGCTGGAAGAAGTATCAAAATAAATCTATGGTCGATTTAAACTGAGCCAGAAAATGTCTATGACCGTCTTCAACTGGAAGAAGTATCAGAATAGATCTATGCCCAATCTAATTTGAGCCATAAGATATCAACGCTCACTTTATCTGGAAGAAGTATCAGAATAAATATATGTTTGATTTAAATTGAGCCAGAAGATGTTGTCTTTGAGAATGACCTTCTGAGGAAATTGCTTATGTAGCCATTTATCAAATGTAGCCTTTGAGAAGACTGTCTGGTCATACAAGTAGTTGGTGATGTTTGTCTGTTGATTGATCTTTCCTGAAAATGTAAAGAATTAGCTTGTATGCAATGTCATGATGTATGAAATGCATTGCGTAATGATGTTATCAAAATAAATTAGACTGTGTCATATGCATTTGTATGCATATGCTATGCTGTTCGTAAATGATGTATGCATGTGAAATGTTATCGAAGTGTATTTGTAAACTCGAGCAGTATATTTGTCTGGGGAAAATATATCCCTGGCTGTTGCTGGGGATAAATAGTATGTGTATCTTCAATCTTAATGTTGTCGTTGGGTACTCCTACTTTCTGTTTGAGGAAACTCCACTGGAGAACATTGATTTCTGCTTTTTGCTTAAGGAAACTCCGCTGGAGAATGTTGATTCCTGCTTGGGGAGAAAAGTTTAAAAAAATTGGCTGTTCATCGCTCTACTGGGGATTATAATTCTTGAATACCCTAACTAGGGATAAAAGAGATGGATATCCTTTCGAGGTGCTGTCTGATCGAGCTTCTGATATGGATACCGACTTGTCAAGAGAGACTAAGGTTGAACAATATCTAATCCAATTTCAGATTTAGTAACAAATCTCTGGGGATAGCAATATGGATTATCCTTTGCTGGAGGTGGGAATCTTGCCGTTGATTCATGGTAGAAGCAGACTCAAGCTAGGGAGATTAAAATTTGCTGCAAAAGTAAACTCTGTTAGGGAAATAAACCATGTTGGGGAAATAAACCCTTTTGACGGAGGAATACTCTTCTGAGGAATCACCCTTTCTGAGGAAATAATCTCTGCTAGAGAGAAGAAATATGCAGGAGATTTCACAGTTCTAGAGGAATAAACTCAGCTGGAGAAGAGAATCTCTGTAAACTATAATGATTGGGACTCTGTAGGTGGGTGATATTATCGAAAAAGATCATATTCTTTTATCCGCTGGGGGAATTCGCTGGTGAGTATGATAAGACTACCCTGTGGGGATAATCCCATAAAAGTGGCTCTATGGGGACTTGTGGATAGCTTGAACATTATCCCAACTCCTAGAGTCTTGAGTAAATGCTTATTCCTATTTTTATGCATATATTTTTTAATAGTTAATCATATTCATATGCATATGCTCATTCAATTTTAGTCATTGGACATTCTTGCCAACAAAACAGAAAAAGTAAAAACAAAGAGTTTGAATTTTGAAATTGTATTGATATTGATAGTTTGCCCATAAACAGGCGATTTTGTACAAAGAGACAGAGATCTCAATAAGAAAAAATTGTTGTAAAATGAAAAGAATACAAAGCGAAAAAACATATATAGCTATGTGGGAATGATCTCATCAGGTTCCAACTCTGATATTGCCCCTACGTCTTCAAGCATCTCATTCCTTGCTGTCGGAAGAAAGTGAGTGAATTGTACCACTTAAACTTTAACTTTGATAGTAAAGCTTGCTGTAAGTGATCCAATGGGGACATAGTCATACGCTTTTATCCCTAACTTTTGCCTGGACCTACCTTTCGGGTTTTTAGTCCACCGGGATACCCTTTCTTGCCCAAGCCACCTTTTTAGGTTTTCGACTTGCCGAGTGTACAATCTTTTATATATATATCCCTAATTTTTGACCGAACCCTTTTGGTTTGTCGGGATGCCATTATTTTTGCCTAGGCCTGTCAACCTAGCGGGTCTCTTCATGCGTAGTATCGTTTGACTATGTTCGCACAGTGTTGTACCCCAAAATTTGCCCTCCCATATTCTTCAAGAATTGCAAAGAACATGCTTCAAAATCTCCCCAAGGGCTGCACAGTTCAAGGGCCTCCTAACAGTCAAAAACTAGGGTTTTGGTTCTGACAATGAAAATGAAGTTTCCAAGGGCCCAAACAAGTCCCACATGCCTACAAACATGGTCAAGCATCCTCATGCTAAGTTTTAAGACTTACAGCACAAAATTGCACAGTCAAAAACCCTAATTGCCCTACAGTAAACTGCAGGGGCAAAATGGTCATTTGACAGTCAAAAGTTCAAATTTTTGGTCAACATCTCATTTTGAAGCCACAAACATCATTTGATCAATTCTTGATCATGATTCTCAAAGCATGGCTCAAAAAGTCTCAAGATGCAAAAGTTTCCATATTTGGACAGTTGAAAAAGTCAACTATAACTTGACCAAGGCATAACTTCCACATGGTTTATCAGAAAAATTCCATCCAAAGCTCATTTTTAAGAGAAAGACATTTCCTACAACTCCTCTTCACACTTCAAGTCCAAGAAATGCTCTCACAAAAAGTTATCAATTTCAACATTATAGGTCATTTTCAAAAGTCAACAAAAAGGGACTTTAAGTCAAAGACCATAACTTGAGATTGGTAAATCAAAATGGCATGGTACCAAAGGCATTGGTTAGAGGACTTCAAGAACTTTTCAAAATGTCCAAGAACATGATCAAAGCTTAAAAATTGAGCAAGATATGCCTTGTGGAAGTTGGGAAATTTTTGGGAATTTTGAAAAGTCAACTTTGCTTCAAATGCCTCAAAATTGCTAATGGGCCACATTTTCTTCCAAGATTCATCATCCAAAGACTATGCACGACCATTTGGCCCAAAGGGGATTTATTTCATCATTTTTTATTATTTATTTGAATTTTTAATTACTATTAATTCATTTAATTAAATAAAATATGAAAAAAATACTAAAACAAATGTATGTGAATCTTTTTATGCAGCATTTGCTCTCATTGGTCATTGAAGATTCGTGCACATCAAAATTGGAAAGATTGGACATGATTGGAATCAAAAACACATGAAAAAGATTGAAAAAATATTCATGGAAAATCAAATATCTCATACATCAATGCAAGGATCTTTGGACTCAAAATTCAACCCTAATCCATTGGCATACATATACAGATGCAAAACCTAATGGAGAGAACCTGAATGCTGCGCCTCACATCAAAGACAACTTTGCATATTTTTTCCAAAAATTCAAAAACTGAAAACTGCATTCTAGTACGTTTCTAAGCAAGATAACTATTCCATTGCACTCCCAAGGCATCAAGGAACGTTTCTGGATCATAATCACAGCTTCTAACCTCAAAAAACGGTAAAACGGAGCAGTCTTGTTCATGATATATTGCATACTAGTGTTTTGATTTATATGACATATTCATACATTCTAATGCTTGCTTTACACTAATATGGACTTACTGAACCTCATGGTATCGTTGAATTGAATTAATGCTGCTTGTATAGAAAAACGCCATTGATGCTTTTTAGGTTTTCAGAGGTCACGAATTATGGGTTTCCTCTTCAGGAAAAATTGAGACATGAGACTTATGCCATCAGAACCAGAAGCTTCACACGAATCTAGTCATCCTATCGCGCCTAATTTCTGATCAACGACGACCTATTCGCTATTTTTCCATGTATCATGTAGTGGGGGTTTAAAACCCCCGCAATCTTGTTCTATTTTTTCAGGCCAAAAGCAAACGAATGGAGAAGATGATGACTTGTCTCAACCTGGTTGGATCGTTCAAATATTTTAGCGCGTTTTTTTGTTTCTACCAATAACCATGCTTTTTCATATATAATAATTATATCTCATTATACTTATGAATGTGCACGCAGCTCAGTTGGTGGAGAAGGGTATTGGTAAGCAATGGGACCTGAGTTTGATCCCCAGGTCCCCTACTTTATTTAATATTTTTCTTCCTAATGTGGTTCTATGTAGCTTGCTTCCTGAAGCCTACCATGCAGCCTTGTATCCCAGCGTGCCACATGTCTCAGAGCATGAGTCCAAGGGCCTTGATTTGGAGACCACCATGGGCATAAGTCAGACGTGTCATACACAAGCCAATAAAGTCAAACAAGGCCTTAGAACATTGGGCCTAATTACTGGCCAAATACCTCCAAACTGGGGTCAACACCCCCAAGGGTTTGCATTTCTTTTCTTTTTTCCTATTTTATTTTTATTTGCTTTAATTTGATTATTTCCTTTTAATTCATAAATTAATATTTTCATAATATAAAAATCATAAAAATCATAAAAGACAAAAAAATAAAATATATTTTATTTAATGTTATTTTGTAAAAAATCTTATTAATTAATTTAGGTTAATTTTAGGTTTAAATTTTAATGTTTTTCTTAATAAATTAAAAAATGTAGAATTAGGGTTTTATACTTTTATCCTTTTTTTTCTTTTTCCCCATATTAATTATTAATTATTATTTTTGTAAATAAATTGCCATGTAAATAATTAGGTTAATTTTAGGTTCAATTTTAACATGTTTTTTTAAATAAATTAAAAATAGTTTAGAATTAGGTTTTAATTCCATTAATTCTCACTAAAATCCATAAATGCAAAAAACTCCAAAAATTCTTTCTTTTATTTTCTCTTAATTAATTTGTTAATTATAATTTAATTTCCTTAAAAAGGGTCCAACGCCCTCGCATTCCCGATTTTAATTCTCTTCGCATTTTTTTTTCTTTTTTTGTGAATATAAATGTAATTGCCCAAAAGCCATGTAATAGATTAATTAGACATTTATCTTTTCCGCATTTTTATTTTACTTTAAATCGGGTCCTGGATTAATTTGGCGATGTGGACCCGCGCCTTTGTAATAGCGTAGGACTTTTACCTTCTCGCATCCTTTTTAACTGTTAATAATTCGCATGAAAGAATGAATGTCAAAAATAAAAGCAACGCGTAGATCACCAATCCATGAACAAGATAAATATAAATGAAAACGACACACAAATCACACACCGCCCCTAGGGTACGCCTCACTGTTGCCTTGCCCCTCGAAAGGTGGTCGTCGAGTAGAGGATGTTTTAGTAAGTCCTCATGTCCATGAACATGGCATGAGGGTAGCTTCTAAGGTGTCTTCTTATTGCTCCGGTGATCACCATTTCCCGAACCCTCGAATTGACCCGAACACCTCCAACGGTGGTGCTACCTACCCCTCAATGGTGGGATGGCACTACTTTAAGGACATCTACACAGACGAATTCCTTAGGGTAGGTAGACGACTCTAGATACTTGCTCTAATTTCAAAACAAATCAAAAATACTTTTCACACCAACACCTTTTCAAAAAGCTTTCGAAAGCAATTTTTCAAACACTCTTGAGGACTGATACAAGAGTCGAACTGAAATTTTCAAAGGAACTTTTTAAAACCCACAGTTGAAAAGCAAACAAACCATTTTTGAAAACACAATGAGCAAGTATCTAAGAGCCCATGGATAACCATGGATAGAAAGGGTGCTAACACCTTCCCTTTCTATAATCTACCTCCCGAACCGAGAGCAATCTCTATAAGGAATTTTTCTGTGCTTTTGTCCTTTCCATTTGGAGAAAATAAAAGAAGGTGGCAACTCTTGCTTCCGCGACATTTCGCGAACCAGCATTAAACAGTCAGTTCCAGATCCACCAGTCACAGAACTGGCGACTCTGCTGGGGAATAATCTTAAAGTGAGGTGTACCTTAGGGTAGTTCATAACTGTGTTTTCAATTGTATTGAATTGCTTGCTTTAAATTGTGGGTTGCATGGGAGTTACATAGATCCTAACCCGGATCTGGGGATACCCTGTTTAGGTAGCATAAGCTGTGAGGGACCTGTCCGGCATAGACCGACACGGGTGAAGCAGTGGCTACGTTGGTGTGGCACCTTGGTCTGTACCGATTCCCTTGTGTCGCAACGAGGAGAATATGGGTCTTCTGAGGAGTCATCAAGCACCAACAGACCTTAGAACCTTAAATGACACAACCTGGCCATTAGAACAGTAGCAGTATGCTACGCCCATTGAGGCTAAACTCTTGTGATGGTTCTGGCTGCAAGAAAAGATTGCGATGCTGTTGTTATGATCGATTGAGGGTGGTCAATGATATTGGGATCCTCTAAGAACCCGGTTACTTTGATAGGACAGGTATGAACCAACAAACTGAAAGAGGGTAATACCTAGACCTCATGTTGGCCTAAACTTTAAGGGCTTGCTTTGTGTGACTTGTGTGCCTACCATGTTTGCCTTTGTAAATATTTGTGGTGTGCTTTATCATAACATCATAACATCATGAGCATTGCATGCATCCTGCATAAGGACTGACCATTTCAAAGACAAAAGGGTTTCACCTTTGCTCTGTTTTGTAGGACACCATGATGCCTGTGCGAAGGAATACTATCCGTTTCAACTTTGTTCACCCACCCGAGTTGCTTGAAGAGTTGGTTAGCAGAATTCCAAATACCACTTCCTTCATCCAGAGGCATGGTTCTCTTCTCAGTTTAGTCACTGCAAAGCGGGATCAACAGTTGATGAGTGTCCTGACCCAGTTCTATGACCCTCTGTACCAGTGTTTCACCTTTCAAGACTTCCAGCTGGTCCCTACCCTGGAAGAGTTCTCTGATTTGCTTGGTATCCCTATCTTGGATCAGACTCCCTACAATGGTTGGGAAAAGACCCTCAGGCTTGAGGAGGTTGCTGCAGCTCTTCCCTTGACACATCAAGAAGTAATGGACAACTGGGTGACTAGAAGCGGAGTTAAGGGTTTCTTGGCCAAGTTTCTGATTGGTAAAGCTAACAGTTTCTGGAATGACCTGGACTTCAGGGCATATGAAGACATCCTAGCTCTCTTAATCTATGGGCTAGTCTTGTTTCCTAATCCTGACAACTTCATCAATGTCACTGCCATAAGGATCTTTATGTCTCAAGACCCTGTGCCCACTCTCTTGGGTGACATCCTGCAACAACTTTATGCTCGTACTACCCGAAGACGAGGAACTCTATGGTGTTGTATCCCTTTGTTGGTGAGGTGGTTTATTTCGCACCTCCCTAAGTTCGTGCTGAAGAACCAAGAAGAAAGAGGTTGGGCTCATATGTTAATGTCCCTCACTGATAAGGACATCATTTGGACTTGCAGAGGTTTGGATGAGATAGCTTTTATTGATCGTTACGGAGAATACCCTAATGTTCCTTTGATTGGTACTCAAGGAGGAATCTCATATAATCCATGTCTAGCTCTCTGTCAGTTTGGAAGAGCCAGAAGAGCAGGACCTCATGAAATGTTGGTGCCTCACATCAGTTTTGAGTTTCAAGTGGATAGTGACGAGCTGCGTCGTAGGTTCATCAAGGCTTGGGACAGAGTTCATAAAGCTGATCCACAAGAGTTAGGGCCAAAGACTTCTCTACCTATGGAAGCCTACTACAAATGGGTTCGCATCCGTGCTCAGAAGTTAGGTATGCCATACGAAGCTGTCAGACCTATCATTCTTGAGTATCCTGACAAAGATGGTGTTCCTCCAACTGTCCTCCCTCCTCAGATACCTACTGATTATGAGACATTAAAGAGGTCTTGGTCGCAACTACGAGAAGAGCAGGATTCTTACCGGGAAAAGTTCAACGAGCAGGAGTTGAAGATCCAGAAGCTGACCAAGCAGCTGGAGAATGAGTGAGCTCTGAATGATTACATCCGTACTGAGAAGAGGAGACCATGGGATCAATAAGGAGCTCTGGATGTTCTTTTACAGTTTTATTTCCCTTTTCAGTATTTCCCTTTCATGTAACGCCTAAGGGCAACCTGTTGAACAATTTAAGTTTCAAAGTTGAACCTAATGAAGTGTGTTCCTTTTTGTTTACAAAGTTGATTCCCGATTGTCTTTGAAAACATAAATCATACGCATTCCATTCATCATGTGCATATCAGGTTTTCTTCTTTTCAGGTTGCTTACTGTTCTTCGCTGTTTATTTCAGCATCATGAACCCTGACTCATCATCAACTGAGATGTCTATCAAGGCTCTTCAGGCGCAGAACGCGCAATTTCAGGAACTGATTATGGGTTTGGCTCAGGGCCAAGAAGAGCTGAAGGCTTTACTCCTGAAGAAGGAGAAGAAGAAGAAGAGAACTGTTATTTTCAACTCGGGCCGAAGGTTTGGCAATACTCTGCAGAATGAAGAGGCTGGTTCTTCTATAGGCAAGAGCAGTCCCCAAGGGGGAAAAGGTCCTAGTCCGGTGGTCTCTGACAACGAGACTGACTTTAATGAGGAACAGTATCCTCCGACAGAAGACCGGTATAAGCAGTTGGAGGACAGACTGAATGCAATGGAGATCCAACAAGTGCCTGGGCTGGATTTCGGAGACTTGGGTTTATCTACTGGTGTGATTATTCCTCACAAGTTTAAGGCACCATCCTTCACCAAGTATGACGGGGCGTCTTGTCCCAAGCTACACCTCAGATCGTATGTGCGGAAGATTCAACCGTACTCAGTGGACAAGAACTTGTGGATCCACTTCTTCCAGGAGAGTCTTTCAGGGACTCATCTCGAATGGTTCTATCAGCTGGATGGGACCAAGGTTCGTAACTGGGAGGAGTTGGCTACTGCTTTTTACAAGCAGTATCAATATAATGCCGACCTTGCTCCTACGCGTACTCAACTCCAGGGTATGTCGCTAGGGTCAAGCGAAGGTTTTAAAGAGTACGCACAGAAGTGGAGGGATCTGGCTGGCAGGGTGCAGCCTCCGTTAACTGACCGGGAGTTGGTAGACATGTTCTTGGGGACCCTATCTGGGCCATTTTTCAATCATCTTATCGGTAACTCATCTGCAGGGTTTACTGATCTTATTCTGACTGGAGAGAGAATAGAGGCTGGAATGAAGTCTGGTAAAATTCAGAAGGGTGCATCTGCAAGTTCTGAGAAGAAGCCCTTTAAGAAGGAGGCCAGTGCTGTATATGGGTCTAGAAGACAAGTGAAACCTGAGCGCCACCAATCTGTCAACGCAGTGATGATTGCTAAACCTGCTGCCGCTCCTCGGCAAACCAATCCTCAAAGGGCTGAAAGACCCAGAAGAGAGTTTACCCGTTTGAGTATGACCTTATCGCAAATCTTGCCGCAGTTGCTGTCCACCAACTTAGTGACTGTCAGGGAGGCCCCGAAAGTTGTGAATACTGCCTCTCCAAAATACAATCCAAATGCCCGCTGTGCTTATCACTCCGATAGCCCGGGGCACTCCACTGATGACTGCTGGGCCTTAAGGAATAAAGTGCAGGATCTTATTGATGCCAAGGAGGTACAGTTTGAGGCACCCGAGAAGCCTAATGTGGTGACCGCTCCCATGCCTAACCATGGAGTAAATGCTATCAGGGAGGATGATGAAGTGGATGAAGCTGAGTTCGACAGCTGGATTTACCCGGCAACTGACAGTGAACCTAGCAATTGGATTGCAAAGGACAACCTACTTGTTTCTCTTGTTACTGAGTAATGAATTCTTTTGTTTTTGTTATTTGTAATAAACAATTAAAACTCTATGGCCCGATGTCTTACCCGGGGCACCGTGGCTTCATCTGTGAGGGTATATTAATTGTCATTTCATATATCATGAATAAAGATCTTGGACGTTTTCTCGCATTTCAAATCTTATGCTCCTTTTCTTTCTTTCCTTTCTTTATATATTTCAAAACAGCTGTATTTACACACACTCACTCATACAGGTTTCAATCCACTCTGGATCTCACTGGTAACGACTCTGCTACTGCCAGTTATGACTTCGAAAATCCAATCAACTTAGCCGAAGACGAAGGTGAAGATGATTGCGAAGTGCCTGGCGAGCTTGCAAGACTGTTACTCCAGGAAGAGAGGGCAATTCAACCACACGAAGAGCCAGTGGAGACAATAAATCTGGGTACTGATACGGACAGGAAGGAAGTTAAGATTGGTGCCAACCTAGAGCTCAGCGTGAAGCAACGGTTGACTCAGATGCTACATGATTATGTGGAGATCTTTGCCTGGTCCTACGAAGACATGCCCGGGTTGGATACCGACATCGTGGTCCATCACTTGCCTACCAAGGAAGACTGCCCTCCGGTTAAGCAAAAGGTCCGCCGTATGTGTCCAGAGATGTCTGAGAAGATCAAAGCCGAGGTTATGAAACAGTTTGACGCCGGGTTTCTTGCAGTGACATCTTACCCTCAGTGGGTTGCTAATGTGGTGCCGGTACCTAAGAAAGATGGAAAGGTCAGAATGTGTGTCGACTACAGGGATCTGAATAGGGCCAGCCCCAAGGATGACTTCCCCCTACCTCACATTGATGTCCTTGTTGACAATACTGCTCAGCATAAAGTGTTCTCTTTCATGGATGGTTTTTCAGGTTATAATCAGATCAAGATGGCTCCTGAAGACATGGAAAAGACTACCTTTGTTACTCAGTGGGGCACCTTCTGTTACAAGGTCATGCCTTTTGGACTGAAGAACGCTGGGGCAACCTACCAACGTGCCATGGTTGCTTTATTTCATGACATGATCCATCATGAGATAGAAGTGTATGTTGACGACATGATCGCAAGGTCCCAGACTGAGGAAGAACACCTAGATCATCTGCAGAAATTGTTTGACCGACTGAAGTTGTACAAGCTGAGGTTGAACCCGAACAAGTGCACCTTCGGGGTAAGATCTGGGAAGTTGCTAGGCTTTGTTGTAAGTTACAAGGGTATTCAAGTGGACCCTGCCAAGGTCAAAGCCATTCAAGAGATGCCAGTTCCTAAGACAGAGAAGGAGGTCAGAGGCTTTCTAGGACGCCTGAATTACATTGCTCGATTCATCTCGCATCTAACTGCTACCTGTGAACCAATCTTCAAGCTGCTGAAGAAAGATCAGGTAGTACGTTGGAATGATGAATGTCAGGCCGCTTTTGACAGAATCAAAGAGTATCTCCAAGAACCACCCATCCTTATGCCACCGGTTGAAGGGAGACCTCTGATACTATACCTGACAGTTCTTGACAACTCAATGGGGTGTGTGCTGGGGCAGCATGACGAGTCTGGCTGAAAAGAGCACGCCATTTATTACCTTAGCAAAAAGTTTACCGACTGTGAGACCCGATACTCACTGCTCGAGAAAACTTGCTGCGCTTTGGTATGGGCTGCTCGCCGGCTGAGACAGTATATGCTGACTCACACTACCTTGTTGATTTCAAAGATGGATCCTATAAAGTACATATTTGAAAAGCCTGCTCTGTCTAGGAGAATAGCAAGATGGAAAATGATCTTGACAGAATACGACATTCAGTACACGACCCAGAAAGCCATCAAAGGAAGTGTATTGGCAGACCACTTGGCACATCAGGCAGTAGACGACTATCAGTCAATGAACTTCGAGTTTCCAGACGAGAGCATCATGATTGTGACTGATTGTGAAGTACCTGGACCGGATGAAGGACCTGAGGAAGGATCCCGATGGTGCATGCACTTTGACGGAGCCTCCAACGCTTTGGGTAACGGTATCGGCGCTGTGATAATATCCCCCCAAGGCACTCATACTCCACTCACTGCCCGGTTATGTTTCAACTGCACCAACAACATGGCGGAGTATGAGGCATGTATCATGGGTCTCCAGGCTGCGATCGACTTAAGGATCAAGTTTCTGAGTGTCTTCGGAGATTCCGCTCTCGTGATCAATCAGATCAAAGGAGAGTGGGATACGAAACATCCGAATCTTATTCCTTACAGAGAATGTGTGTTGACTTTGATCCCCCACTTCACAGAGATAACCTTTGAACATTTCCCAAGAGAGGAGAATCAGTTAGCGGACGCGTTAGCTACGATGTCTTCTATGTTCAAGGTCAAATGGGACAATGAGGCTCCCCGGATCATCATCTGGAAATTGGACGAAACGGCATACTGTTGTGATCTCGAGACTGAGCTGGTGACTGAGAAGCCTTGGTACCATGAGGTGAAGAGATATTTGGAAGCTCAGGAATACCCTGAAGGTGCGTCTGTCAACGATAAGAAGTTTCTGAGGAGGTTCGCAGCGAAGTTCTTCCTTAGCAACGACATTCTGTATAAGCGAAACCATGATTCGACCTTACTGCGTTGTGTGGACAAGACAGAAGCAGAAAGGATCATGGAAGAGCTACATGAGGGTACTTTCGGAACACATTCCAGTGGACACACTATGGCAAAGAAAATCCATCGGGAAGGATATTTCTGGTCCACAATGGAAGCCGACTGTTACCAACACTCTCGGACATGCCATAAATGCCAGATATATGCAGACAAGGTGCATGTTCCTCCAGTTCCTCTAAATGTTCTGACTGCGCCTTGGCCGTTTGCAATGTGGGGCATAAATATGATCGGCGAGATTAAACCTACAGTATCCAACGGGCATCGCTTCATCCTGGTGGAAATTGATTACTTTACAAAATGGGTTGAGGCAACTTCCTACGCTACGGTAACCAAGACTGTTGTGGCACGGTTCATTCGGCATAACCTGATCTGTCGATACGGCGTCCCGGAAAGGATCATTACAGACAACGGTACCAATCTTAATAACAAGATGATCACTGAGCTCTGCGAGCAGTTTAAGATACAGCACCACAACTCTTCTCCTTACAGACCGAAGATGAATGGGGCTGTAGAAGCAGCAAATAAGAACATTAAGAAAATCGTGCAGAAGATGACATTGACTTATAAAGATTGGCACGAGATGCTACCGTTCGCTCTACATGGGTACCGTACCTCAGCCAGGACGTCAACCGGGGCAACTCCTTTCTCCTTGGTCTATGGTATGGAGGCAGTATTACCGATCGAAGTGCAGATACCCTCTCTCCGGATAATGAAGGATGCAGATCTAAATGAAGATGATTGGATCCAGACACGACTTGATCAACTAAACCTTATTGACGAGAAGAGACTTGCTGCTATCTGTCATGGTCAGACGTATCAGAAACGGATGATCAGGGCATTTAACAAAAAGGTCAGACCACAAGAATATCAAGTGGGGGATCTGGTAATCAAGCGAATCATCCTTCCTCAGAGTGATCCAAGGGGAAAATGGACCCCTACGTACGAAGGGCCATTTGTGGTTAAACATGTGTTCTCAGGAGGAGCCATGATTCTAACCAACATGGATGGTGACGACCTTCCTCACCCCGCCAATGCAGACATAGTAAAAAGATACTACGCATAATAAAGACCCGCTAGGTTGACATACCTAGGCAAAAATTAGGGCTTCCCGGCGAACCAAAAGGGTTCGGGCAAAATGAAGGGATGAAATAAAAAAAAAATCTGTACACCCGGCAAGTCGAAAACCTGAAAAGGCGGCTTGGGCAAAAATGGGTATCCCGGTGGATTGAAAACCCGAAAGGGCGGTCCAGGCAAAAATTAGGGATAAAGCGTAATACTATCTCTCATTGGATCACTTTGCATCCAGAATCTGGTATCTACATCAAGTTCAGACGGCATCGATCAGTCAGCTTCATCTTCCACTAAGGTCATCAAGTGATGAGACGCTCAAAGACATAAAGGCGATAGCAGAGTTGAAACCCAGTGGATCATTCATTTCACACAGCTGTTTTATTTTCTCTTGTACAAACTTGTATAAATTCTTTTGTTCGGCGGTGTTCTCTTACTAGGACGTCAGCCTCTTGTACATAAATGCCTATTTCACAGGCAAATTCAAAAATCAATACAAAAATCACTTTTCAGCTCAAATTGCCATTTGTTTTTCTTTTCCTTTCCTGTTTTGTTTGGCGAAGGACGTCCAAGGTTCAATTTGTGATATATGCATTGACAATAATTTGCTAACTCATGAATAAATTGCATACGAAACGAAGGATTAATTACAGGTAACATTAGAAACAGGAGCAATGAAGAGTTGTCTAAGGCGATCTAATTGTTCCGTCCACCAAGGTACCAAGGTAAGTTCAGCTGAATAACACAGCCAGTATATCTTAATTCCCCAAAGAGTGAGTCAGCAAGTCAGTGCACTCACCCCAAGAAAAGCTGTGCTATCAAACCTTAAGGAAGTTGGGTATCCCCCGCAGATCTCAATGTTCCCCAGCAATATACAGAACATTCCTAACAAGCATCCCCGAAAATCTTGATCAAAGATTGTTCCCCGACGGTATATCAAACATTCAGTGGAATTACTTCCAATACATCTCAAAACTTCCCCAGGAAAGTCCAATCCAGTTCCCCCAGGAAAGTTGGAATCCATCTCCCCAAGCAGTAAGCTTATCCCCAGTAGATTCTGGAAGCTTCTCCCTCGAAGAGCACGAACGCGTCTCCTGACTTTATTCAAAGAGTTATTTCCCTACCAGGATATAACTGGGTTATCCTCAGCCAAAAGCCACGGAAGGAGCGTCCTCGACGAAGTCTTCTTATCCCCAGCGAAGTCTATTAACACTTCCAACACAACATTGGTATCCCCAGCGAAGTCTATCAACCTTCCAACAGTACCTCTCTCCCCACAGAGTATTGCTTCCCAGCAAGATCGCTAGAGTACTTTTCTCCCCGCAGAATAACCCGTTCGCCAAGTTTATTCCCCAACAGAGTTATCTTCTCCTACCGGTTCATTCTTGCAACTATCATCCCCAGCGGAAGCAAAGATCTATTCTTCAACATCAGCCCAGGAGTGACTTCCTGGCACCCGTCAAGGATTTATTTTCCTAAGACAAAAAGATACATTCATAAACATCGCACTTCCATACATTATAGCATGCATATAAGCATCATATCTTACAAATCTCATTTATGTTGAGAACATCATTGCTTGATCCATATCATGCATTGCATATGACTGACCTTTACCTTTCAGGAAAGATCCAGTTAAATTCTCAGCTATATTCAAGACCTAGACCGGTTCAGTTAAATCGACCCTAAGATTTTCCTGATTCTTATCCAGTCAAAGGCCTTCTCTGGTTCAGTCAGATCGACCCTAAGATCTCCCTGTTTCTTATCCAGTTGAAGATTCCAAGACCTAGTCTGGTTCAGTTAAATCGACCCTAAGATTTTCCTGTTTCTTATCCAGTCAAAGGCCTTCTCTGGTTCAGTCAGATCGACCCTAAGATCTCCCTGTTTCTTATCCAGTTGAAGATTACAAGACCTAGTCTGGTTCAGTTAAATCGACCCTAAGATTTTCCTGTTTCTTATCCAGTCAAAGGCCTTCTCGGGTTCAGTCAGATCGACCCTAAGATCTCCCTGTTTCTTATCCTAGTAGAAGACATCCAAGATTCTCTCAGCGTTCCTGTTGAGGTAGTAATCGTCCAAGATTCTCTCAGCGTTCCTGTTGAGGTAGTAATCGTCCCCAGATTCTCTCAGCGTTCCTATTGAGGTAGTAATCGACCAAGGTTCTCTCAGCGTTCCTGTTGAGGTAGTAATCATCCAAGGTTCTCTCCTCGTTACTGTGGAGGTAGTAATCGCCCCAAGGTTCTCTCAGCGTTCCTGTTGAGGTAGTAATCATCCAAGGTTCTCTCCCCGTTACTGTGGAGGTAGTAATCGCCCCAAGGTTCTCTCACCGTCCCGTTGAGGTAGTAACCAGCCCTGGTTCATTCATCACCTTTTGAAGCTTCAGATTCAATTCCTGTAACCAGTCAGGGCGCATCTATACAAAGAGTTTAAAGACTAGCTCCTATAACAGGCCAGGTACTCATTTTCTTTTTCAGGTACGCAAGTTCTCGCTAAGGAATCTCTTATGCGATTGACACCCATATGGCATCTATAAGCCCATCCACCTTCCATCACCTCTTAGCATGGCATCTATAAGCCCATCATCCTATCCATCAATCTCCAAATGGCATCTATAAGCCCATTCCCCACATCACACTACTATGTGAGCGCAAATTTCTGGGCACTCTAGTGTTCAATCATCTTCCACCTTCGGATTACGAAAGGCACGTCAGCCAATCTGCATCCTCAGGTCTAAGAAGATTGAACAGGGGCAACTGTTGTACCCCAAAATTTTCCCTCCCATATTCTTCAAGAATGGAAAAGAGCATGCTTCAAAATCTCCCCAAGGGTTGCACAGTTCAAGGGCCTCCTAACAGTAAAAAAACTAGGGTTTTGGCTCTGGCAAAGAAATTAAAGTTTCCAAGGGTCCAATCAAGTCCCACATGCCTATAAACATGGTCAAGCATCCTCATGCCAAGTTTTAAGACTTACAGCACAAAATTGCACAGTCAAAAACCCTAATTGCTCAACAGTCAACTGCAGGGGCAAAATGGTCATTTGACAGTCAAAAGTCCAAATTTTTGGTCAACATCTTATTTTGAAGCCACAAACATCATTTGATCAATTCTTGATCATGATTTTCAAGGCATGGCTCAAAAAGTCTCAAGATGCAAAAGTTTCCATATTTGGACAGTTGAAAAAGTCAACTGTAACTTGACCAAGGCATAACTTCCACATGGTTTATCAGAAAAATTCCATCCAAAGCTCATTTTGAAGAGAAAGACATTTACTACAACTCCTCATCACACTTCAAGTCCAATAAATGCTCTCACAAAAAGTTATCAATTTCAACATTATAGGTCATTTTCAAAAGTCAACAAAAAGGGACTTTAAGTCAAAGGCCATAACGTGAGATTGGTAAATCAAAATGGCATGGGACCAAAGGAATTGGTTCTAGGACTTCAAGAACTTTTCAAAATGTCCAAGAACATGATCAAAGCTTAAAAATTGAGCAAGATATGCCTTGTGGAAGTTGGGAAATTTTTGGGAATTTTGAAAAGTCAACTTTGATTCAAATGCCTCAAAATTGCTAATGGGCCACATTTTCTTCCAAGATTCATCATCCAAAGACTATGCACGACCATTTGGCCCAAAGGGGATTTATTTCATCATTTTTTATTATTTATTTGAATTTTTAATTACTATTAATTCATTTAATTAAATAAAATATGAAAAAAAATACTAAAACAAATGTATGTGAATCTTTTTATGCAGCATTTGCTCTCATTGGTCATTGAAGATTCGTGCACATCAAAATTGGAAAGATTGGCCATGATTGGAATCAAAAACACATGAAAAAGATTGAAAAAATATTCATGGAAAATCAAATATCTCATACATCAATGCAAGGATATTTGGACTCAAAATTCAACCCTAATCCATTGGCATACATATACAGATGCAAAACCTAATGGAGAGAACCTGGAAGCTGCGCCCCATCTCAAAAACCAAGTTTGCATTTTTGTCAAAAAAATCAAAAACTGAAAACTGCCTTAGAGGACGATTCAAAGGAAAATATTGATCCCAAAAGCTTCCTAAGACATCAAGGAACCCAACTGAATCCTTTTCCACACTTCCAGCATCAAGAATTGGTATATGGAGATCAAACTGTGTCAAACTTTTTGCATATTCGTGTCTCATGATTCATGCGTTGTTATCAATTTCTAATGATTGATTTGTGTTAATTTATTCATTCTAAAGCTAACCATGTACTTTAATTGAGTTTTCGTGCCATATATGCAAAGTTACCATTGAAGCTTGCTAGGGTTTCATGACTGTAAATTTGGGGCTTCTTTGTTCTGGAAAAATTGTGACACGAGACCAGGGCCATTAGAACGGGACGCTTCACGCGAATTCAATCCATAGGTCGCGCTCAATTTATGAGCAACCAGGGCCTATTCGCTATTTTTATGCTTATCACTTAGTGGGGGTTTAAAACCCCCGCTATTTAGTTTGCTTTTTTCAGGCAAAATGCAGAACAATTGGAGAAGAAGGTGATGTGTAAGCCAGCGGTTGGTGCGTTTGAATTTCGCGCGAAAAAACACCACTAACCCTTGTTTCACGTTATGTTATTTATTTGTCATATTATATACAAATGCGCAGGTGGCATAGTTGGTGGACAAGGCATTTGGTAAACTCTGGGACCTGGGTTCGATTCCCAGGTCCCCTCCTTTCTCAATATATTTTCTTTTAACCTGATTCCATGCAGCTACTCACCAAAAGACTACCATGCACTCCACGCTCCAGCACGCCACTTGTCCCACAACATCCATCCAGTGGCCAGGATCCAAGGTCTATGGAATGTCTCAGTCAACGCATACACACATGATTATTGAAAAGTCAGAAAGGGCCAAGCTTCTTGGGCCTAATTACTCACCACATAACCTCCAGATTGGGGTCAGCACCCCCATTGGTTTGCTTTCTTTCATTCTTTTTATCTTTTTTCTATTTTATTTGTTTTGTTTAATTTTAATTTAATTCTTTAAATTTATTTGTTTTCTTTAATATAAAAAATGCCCAAAAAATTCAGAAACTATAAAATAAGAAATATATTTTTTATGTTTAATTCACTAACATTTTTTTGTAAATAAATTTTATTAATTAATTTAGTTTTAATTCTAGATTTAACTTTAATATTTTTTGTAATAAACTAAAAAATGTAGAATTAGGGTTTTAAATGCTTTTATTCCTTTTTCTTATTCATCCTATTTAATTATTTATCATTATTTTTGTAAATAAAATTACCATGTAAATAATTAATTAAAATTAGGTCAAACTAAAAACTTTTTTTAATAAATTAAAAATAGTTTAGAATTAGGTTTTAATTCCATTAATTCTCACTAAAGTCCATAAATACAAAAACTCCAAAAAAATAATTTCCTTTTTCTCATTAAATTTAATTAATTTCATAATTGCAATTTAATTTCCTTAAAAGGGTCCAACGCCCTCGCATTCCCGACTTTAATTCTCTTCGCATTTTTTATTTCTTTTTGTGAATATTCATGTAATTCCTCCAAAGCCATGTAATAGCTTAATTAGACATTTATCTTTTCCGCATTTTCATTTTACTTTAAATCGGGTCCTGGATTAATTTGGCGATGTGGACCCGCGCCTTTGTAATAGCGTAGGACTTTTACCTTCTCGCATCCTTTTTAACTGTTAATAATTCGCATGAAAGAATGAATGTCAAAAATAAAAGCAACGCGTAGATCACCAATCCATGAACAAGATAAATATAAATGAAAACGACACACAAATCACACACCACCCCTATGGTACGCCTTACTGTTGCCGTGCCCCTCGAAAGGTGGTCGTCGAGTAGAGGATGTTTTTAGTAAGTCCTCATGTCCATGAACATGGAATGAGGGTAGCTTCTAAGGTGTCTTCCTATTGCTCCGGTGATCACCATGTCCCTACAAACGAATTGACCCGAACACCTCCAACGGTGGTGCTACCTACCCCTCAATGGTGGGATGGCACTACTTTAAGGACATCTACACAGATGAATTCCTTAGGGTAGGTAGACGACTCTAGATACTTGCTCTATTCAAGAACAAATCAAAAACTCTTTTCACACCGACACTTTCAAAAAAGCTTTCATAACAATTTTTCAAACACTCTTGAGGACTGATACAAGAGTCGATCTGAAATCTTCAAACGAAACTTTTTTCAAACCCACTCACAATTAAAAAGCAAACACTTTTGAAAACACAATGAGAAAGTATCTAAGAGCCCATGGATAACCATGGATAGAAAGGGTGATAACACCTTCCCTTTCTATAAATCTACCTCCCGAACCGAGAAACTATCTCATAAGGAATTTTGCTGTGCTTTTGTACTGTCCATGTTGGAGAAAATAAAAGACGGTGGCGACTCTTGCTTCCACGAAATTTCGCGAACCAGCGTTAAACAGTCAGTTCCAGATCCACCGATCACACACAGGGTGTGGGAAATCTTCCCATCCTTGGTGGTCAATATCATAGCGATGCCAGAGAATATTTTCTTAATCACAAATGGCCCTTCATAGGTTGTAGTCCATTTGCCCCTGGGATCACCTTGCGGTAGAATGATGCGCTTTGTTACCAAGTCACCAGCCTGATATACCCGATGCTTGGTCTTCTTGTTAAATGCCTTAATCATACGCTTTTGATACATCTGACCGTGACAGAAAGCCGTAAGCCTCTTCTTGTCAATTAGATTCAACTGGTCTAACCTGGTCTGAATCCACTCGTCTTCATCCAAGTCTGCATCTTTCATAATTCTTAGCGAGGGAATCTGAACTTTGACAGGTAGAAAAACTTCCATACCATAGACCAGAGAGAATAGGGTTACCCCAGTTGATGTTCGAGCTGAAATGCAATAGCCATGGAGAGCAAACGGTAACATCTCGTGCCAGTCTTTATAAGTCACAACAATCTTCTGTATAATCTTCTTAATATTTTTGTTGGCGGCTTCCACTGTGCCATTCATCTTTGGTCGATACGGTGAAGAGTTGTGATGCTTGATCTTGAACTGCGTGCAGAGTTTAGTGATCATGGTGTTGTTGAGATTGGTACCATTGTCCGTGATGATTCTCTCGGGGATGCCATACCGACATATCATGTTGTGATTTATGAACCGGGCGACCACATTCTTGGTAACATAGGCAAATGTAGCTGCTTCCACCCACTTTGTAAAGTAATCAATAGTGACAAGGATGAATCGATGTCCGTTAGAGGCAGTAGGCTTGATTTCTCTGATCATGTCAATGCCCCATATTGCGAATGGCAACGGAGCAATCATGACGTTCAGAGGTACTGGAGGCACATGAACTTTATCAGCATATATTTGGAAATTATGACAAGTTCTTGAGTGGTGGTGACAATCGGTTTCTATAGTCGACCAATAGTAACCAGCTCTCAAAATATTTTTAGCCATAGTGTTCCCACTGGAGTGAGTACCAAAGATGACTTCATGCATATTTTGCATAATTTCTTCAGCTTCCTTCTTGTCCATACAAAGAAGCATGGTTGAATCGTGATTACACTTGTATAAAATTCCATTGCTCAAGAAGAACTTAGCCGAGAACCTCCGCATGAATTTATTGTCATTGATGGACGCCCCTTCATGGTATTCTTGAGCCTCAAGGTACATTTTCACCTCATGAAACCAAGGTTTTTCCTCTACTCCATCAGTACCAATTTCATAGCAGTGTGCCGATTCATCGAAATTTCAATGGTAATCCTGGGAGCCTCATTGTCCCATCTGGCCTTGAACATGGATGACATGGTAGCCAATGTGTCTGCTAACTGCTTCTCTTTTCTTGGTATATACTCAAAAGTAATCTCTTCGAAATACAGAATCAAGGTTAGCATATGTTCTCGTTAAGGGATAAGATTCAGATGCTTCATATCCTATTCTCCCTTGATCTGACAGATTACCAGAGATGAGTCTCCTTATAGGCTTAAGAACTTGATTCTCAAGTCAATAGCAGCTTTAATTCCCATGATACACACTTCATATTCAACCATATTATTGGTGCAGTCAAAGCAAAGTCTAGCAGTAAAGGGCATATGGCAACCCTGAGGAGAGATGATTACTGCATCGATTCTGTTAGCAAGTGCATTGGAAGCTCCACCGAAAACCATAGTCCACCGGGATCCTGTCTCAGGTCCTTCATATGGTCCAGGTTCTTCATAATCTGTTACTGGCATAATGTTCTCGTCCGGGAATTCGAAATTCATCGACTAATAGTCATCTACAACTTGATATGCTAAATGATCTGCCAATACACTTCCTTTGATTTCTTTTTGAGTGGTGTACTAGATGTCATATTCTGGTAAGACCATTTGCCATCGGGCTATTCTTCTGGAGAGAGCTGGCTTCTCGAATATGTACTTGATAAGATCCATTTTAGAAATCAACAAGGTAGTATGGGTCAACATATACTGTCTTAGTCGGCGAGCAGCCCATGCCAAAGCGCAACAATTTTTCTCGAGCACTGAATATCTTGTTTCACAGTCGATAAATTTTTTGCTAAGGTAGTATATTGCATGCTCTTTTCGACCAGACTCGTCATCCTGCCCCAGTACACACCTCATTGAGTTCTATAGCACTGTTAAGTACATGATTAGAGGTCTTCCTTCAACTGATGGCATTAGAATAAGAGGTTCTTGTAGGTACTCCTTAATTTTATCAAAGGCTATTTGACAGTCATTGTTCCACTTCACTACTTGATCTTTCTTCAGCAGCTTGAAGATTGGCTCACAGGTAGTAGTCAAATGAGAAATGAAACAGGCGATGTAATTCAGCCGTCCTAAGAAACCTCTGACTTCTTTCTCGGTATGAGGAGCTGGAATCTCTTGAATGGCTTTAATTTTTGCTGGATCAACCTCAATACCTTTACCGCTAACGAAGAAACCCAAGAGTTTACCAGATCTCACCCCAAAAGTGCACTTGCTCGGGTTTAACCTTAGTTTATACTTCCTCAATCCTTCAAACAGTTTACGCAGATGATCAAGATGCTCTTCTTCAGTCTGGGACCTTGCTATCATGTCGTCAACATAAACCTATATCTCGTGGTGGATCATGTCATGAAATAAGGCTACCATAGCATGCTGATAAGTTGCCCCGACGTTCTTCAACCCAAAAGGCACGACCTTGTAACAGAAAGTACCCCACTGTGTGACGAAGGTAGTTTTCTCCATGTACTCAGGCGCCATCTTGATCTGATTATAACTCGAGAAACCATCCATGAAGGAGAATACCTTGTGCTGAGTGGTGTTGTCGACTAAAACATCAATATGTGGCAGTGTGAAGTCGTCTTTGGGGCTTGCCTTGTTCAGATCCCTGTAATCTACATACATATGTACCTTACCATCTTTCTTTGGCACCATAACAACATTAGCAACCCATTGAGGACATAACGTCACAACTAAGAACCCTGCGTTGAACTGTTTCATGACTTCAGCTGCTGATCTTTTCTGACATTTCAGGATGCATGCGATGAACCTTCTGCTTAATTGGAGCACAACCCTCATTCATTGGCAGACGGTGAACCACAATATTAGTATCGAGCCCTGGCATGTCTTTGTATGACCAAGTAAAGATTTCAACATATTCATGTAACATTTGGATTAATCTGTTCTTGACACTGCTCTTTAAGTTGGCACCTATTTTAACTCCTTTTATGTCTATCTCGGCACCCAAGTTTACAACTTCGACCGACTCTTCATGCGGTTGGATAACGTTTTCTTCTTCTATTAAGAGTCTGACAAGTTCTCCAGGTATTTCACAATCTTCCTCATCTTCTTCCTCGGCTTGGCAGATCAGATTTTCGAAGTCATATGTGGCAATAGCAAAATCGTTATCGGCGAGATCTAGAGTGGATGAGGATCTGCAATGTAGTGTGTGGGTGTATGTAAGAACACATAGCTAATTGAAAATGCAATAAGATAAAAGAAAGACAGGGATCACAAAATTTGCATGAAAAACATCCAATGTTTTTATTGAATGGGCAATGTTTATGAATTATCAACCCTTAACAAATGAACCATTGTGCCCCGGGTAAGACACAAGGTTTAAAGTCATTGTTTATTACTATGATACGGTGGCAGAACCGACTATTATACTGGTTTGCGTTTTGCGTTTTTTGTTAGCAAAATGTCGTGGTAAGCAAGAGTCTCCACCAACTTTTATTTCATCCAATCATGGAAAAGGAAAAAGAACAGAAAAAACCTTTTTTCGAGATATTCTGAGTACGGGGGGTAGATTATAGAAAGGGAAGGTGTTAGCACCCTTTCTATCTGTAGTTATCTACAGGCTCTTAGGTACTTGCTCATTTTTTAAAATTGCTTGTGTGTGCTTGTCTTGAAAATGTTTTTACTTCGTGATAACCCTTGTATCAGTCCTCAAGGATGTGACGAAGTTTGTTTTGAAAATTTGTTTTGAAAAGGTGTTTGTGTGAAACAGTTTTCATTGAGCAAGTACTTAAGATTCTACCTACTCGAAAAAAGGATTGTTCGTTCTATTTCCTTTAGACAACGCTATCCCACTATTAAGGAGTAGGTAGCACCGTCGTTGGAGTTGTAAGGGACGTTCGAAAGGGACAAATACAATCACTAAAGCAATAGTTAGAAAACTTTAGTAGTAACCCTAGAGTCTTAAGATCTTTCCGAGGCAACATTTTCGAGGCAACATTCAAATGGGACACTTTGATCTTTTTAGACTGGAGGGTAACCACTAAAATCTCCTATGCTTAATGATTGTTTACCGAAGGCAACCGAAGTGAGGTAAACCCTAGGAGTGAATATGTGCATATGATTTGTTTCAGTTATTTAATCTTTGCACATTAGGTGATCTATCGTTTTAATTTTCCAGACATTCTTTCCATACAATCCTGTTAGCCATGCATCTAGACAGTTAAAGATTGCGGAAATTAAAAGTGCGAGGAAGTAAAACCTAGCTATTACAAGGCTTCAGGGAGGGGAATTAATTACATAACCAAAAATCAGGGATTTAAACAGTAAATAAAAACCCTAGATTAACTATTACAAACCCTGAACAGTTACAAAATAATGGAAAAATAATTAACAAGCTCGCGGCGAATTAAATGCGGGGACAGTAATTAATAACTTAAAACCCTAATTGAGAGAAAGAAATTTTTGTGGATTTTTATTTAAGAAAATAATTAAATTACAAATTAATTAAACCTAATTTCTAATTGTTTTTAATTATGAAAGAAGTTAATTAACCTAATTTACTAATTAAATTAAAAAAGTATTTTATGAGAAAAATAATTTTTGTGTATTTTTTGAGAAAAATTAATTAAATTATGTACAAATTAAATCCCAAGTCTAATTATTTTCAATTAAGTTAAAAAGATTAGATTACCCTAAGTTAATTAAACTAATTAATTAAAATATTTAATATTTAAAAAAAATCTTTTTATGATTTTGTGATTTGTTAATTTAATAAAATAATTTTTGTATTGGTTAAAAAAAACAAAATAATTAAAGAAAAGAAATTAAAGAAAATAGTAAAAATAACTAAATGGGCATGTGCTGTTAGCAATTCTGGGGGGTGGGAATCTGAATTTCCCAGCCCATTAAGCTTCCAAGCCCAGTCAACCTTTGGATCTGGTGTAGCATTGACTTGCACGTGTACCATGGGCATTCAAAGGAAAGACGTTAGATCTGGCTAGCCGGGCATCCAATGGATGGACGTTGATGGTACATGATAAGCGTGCAAGGGAGCATTGTACTGAATCTGCTATAAGAAAAGGAAATAAATAAAAAGATGGGACTTGGGATTGAACCCAGGTCCTCACGCCCTGTACCAATGCTACGCTGCTGTGATACGGTGGGAGAACTGACTTGAGGTTTTGTGTTTGTGTTTACAAATGTTTCGGTTTAGCAAGAGTCGCCACCGACTTTTTATTTTATCCAAAGGAAAGGTCAAAAAGCACAGGAAAGACCTTTGAGATGTTTTCTTGGGTTCGGGGGGTAGATTATGAAAAGGGAAGGTGCAAGCACCCTTTTCATCCATGGTTATCCATGGGCTCTTAGTTACTTGTTTAGATCACTTGCTTTTGCTTTTCAATTGTTTGAAATGGTGCTTTGTGTGTGGTTTTTTGAAAATGTTTTGAAAAGAGGCCTTGTCTAGGCAACCTTTGTAATGATTCTTGTTTGAATGTATACAAAGGTGTATTGTCTTTTGAAAAATATGTTTCAATGTTTGAAAGTTTGTTTTGGGAAATGTTTTGAAATTGTATTGGGATGTGTTTTTGAAAATAGCAAGGATGTTTGCAAGTTTTGTTCAAGTAACTAAGAGCATCTACCCTATCTACTCAAGAGTCTTTCCTACACATTTTTAACCCTTTTACATTGTTGTTTTACCATTGTATTTGGTAAACAACCTTGTATTTGGATGTTAAATGGGACAGGCGCGGGTCATCGTATTGACCATGATAGCAATTGTGCTAAGTATCTTTAGCAAGTTTTTTGTTTGAGGGACTAGATCATTTTGTATAGGTAACCAAGATAGCATCGTCGAAGGACTATGATCTTTTGTTTTGTTTTTGTTTAGCCAAGATACTCAACATGCATACCATGGCCATTTTAAAGGCAACAAGTGGATGAAACCCTAGGGGTGCATGTGTGCATTGTGTTGTCAATTTACATGCCTTTATGTCTTGTATTAGGTCTAGCTATTTGTTTTGATTTTAGATATTGCATACAAAGCCTAATCTCTATCATGGCATATTTGAAAGCTATAAATGCGTAAAAATAAATCTACAACTATTACAGCATTGATATGGGGAGGGGGATACAATTTTGAATAGGGGATTATTTGCAAGAAATTAAAACCCTAAGATTATTACAACCAAATTGAATTCTTTGTTCAAATAAGCAAATATTTAAATGGCCAATTAAATAAATATGCAATATATTATAAATATGCAAAAAAAAGTTTTTGTATTATTTTTATATATGTAAAAATAAACTATTTAATGCATAAAAAATAAGAAAAATATTATTTTTATTAAGGGTGGAAACCCTAATTTGTTTTAAGAAAATATGTATATATTATATATTATTTATTTATGTACAATAAAAATAAAAATATATAAAAATATAAAAAAATAAAAATATGTTAGAAAAAATATTATTTAAGTATATAAAAATAAAAATAAAAATATAATATTTTTTGTATTATTTACAAGTTTTTATTAAAGAAAATAAAAGTATATACTATTTAATAATTATTTCTATGTCTAAAAAAATAATAAAAATAATAAAATAAAATGTGAAAATTAAATAAAATGTTTTTGGTAATATTTAAAGTTTAGAAAAATAAAATAAAGTCAGAAATAAAAAGGAAATGAAAAATATAAAAAATAAAATCAAATAGGCCAAAGGGGTGTGAGAAGTAAGTCAGGGGTGTCAAAAGTATGAACGAGCCAGGCCCAACCCAGACTTGCCTTCGTCTTCAACCTTTGAATCAAAAAAACGCGCGCCCTGTGTACAACTTCGTATCTCCTGTTTCAGTGCTTAAAAACAAAAACTTGTAACATGAAAGTTATAAAGCATAATCACACGATTCTAACCATGTAAAAAACTTAATCTAACTCTCAAAGACCAGAGAGAATTTCTCTGACCCTAATTTCTAACCTAACTTTTTCAAAAAGTTCATCAATCAAATTCTCTCAACATAGTTAACTTAAATGAAAGCTATGCATATGTACAGCTTAAGGGCAATGAGTACTACATTTTTTATTCACAAACCTAAGCCTAATGTTTCCTAAATAGAGATATAGAAGTTTGAACAATACCTGCTTCAGTTGAACTCGAGTATGGCAATGTGGAGGTTTTCAATGAGGCCTGAGATGCTTGGGAGCTTGTTGAACTTCCTCTGACCTTCCCCAATTCTTATTTTGCTTTGAACTTGCTTGAACAAGCTTGTAGAAGTCAACCTGCACAAGCTGAATTCAAAAATGGTGAAGCTTGAAAACAAGGTTACAGTCGCTGGCCAATGGTTGGGATGGCTTAGGTTGGTTGTATGGAATGTATTGGAAGAGGTTTGGGGCAAAACGCACGAGTAGTTTATGATTTGGAAACAAAAATGCAGAAACTGCCATGTTTTGCAAGAAGAAGGTGTTTTGATGTTAAAGGGTGTTTGAGGATTGGATAGCTCGTGTTTCTGGCTCAATGTGATATGCAAAAGTTGTTTTGAATGGTTACCAAGCTTGGTTATAACAGATACAAGAGTTCTCTTTGTTTTTGCAAGTTGACTTGGCTTTTAAGAAAAGTGTGAAGTGACAATGCAAAGGGTTGTACCACCTAGCTTAGGGTATGCCAAGAGTTGGTAACAATTTCCTGATATTAGTGAACTTTGTTTGCTGCAAAATAAAGGGTTCAAGGCTCAAGAGGAACAACTTGACATAAAGCCAACTTTATGAAAATGACAATGTTGCCTTTTTTCTATTTTTGGATTAATCCCTTGTGTAAACCTTTATTGATCAAAACAAAGCTTCAATCCATTGAGTTTGCATTCAATTTTTGAGTGTGGAAGGGTTTAGAGACCTGTATTCAAGTACAAATGAAGCTGGACAGAAATTGCAACTTGTAGCAACATGAAAAATGCCATGGATCAAAGTGACTTTTTGCCAAATTCAAACCTTCGATTCTCCCTAAAAACGGATGATTTTGGAGAGTTCTTGGACATTTTAGAAAGCTTGTAACATGCTCTGCAATCCATATTTGAAATGAATTTTGAGATTCACAGTGGAACTATGTGAAAAATTGCCATGAAGATAGGTCAAAATCCTGCCTAAACTAGGGCAAAATTTCACTAAGTTAAAAGTTTCATGGACCCTTATTCCAAAATTCATAACTTGAGATCCAAGCATCCTTTTGGAAAAATTTATGAATATAAGTTGGAGGTTTTGTGGAGGACTACAAGTTTCATGTTGGAAGTTTTGTTTGAATCCAATTGCATCATGGAGAAAAAGTTGGGCAAAGTTGGAAAAAAATGAGAAAATTTCATAACTTAGAAAATTTCTAAGTTATGAAAATTTTCATTTTAAAACCCTAATTTGAAAAATTAGGTTTCTTGATGAACAAGTTTCATATTTTGACACATCTTGATGAAAAATGACCCTTGGCACTTGATTTTGACCAAAAAGTCAAAGTTTGACTTTTTAGTGTACAGTTGATTTTTGATCAGTTGACTGGAAAATTCATCTGTCAATCCAATGCTTTTGAGATCTTTTGAACCTTGTGATTAGGTCAAGATGATGCCATTGAGTCCTTGAATCCATGATTGAACCTAATTTGCCATTCGCTAGGTTAAAAAATCAGAAATTGCCCTTGTGCAGTCAAAACCCTAAAAATGACCATTTTGCCCTTTTGATGATCTGATCAAATTTCTTGAGGAGTTGTGGTCCAAACTTGATAAAATGGTTCATATGAGCCTATAATGTTGATGTGGATAAAAATTATGAGATTTGACTGTAAATTGGCCACAATTGACTTTTCCCCCAATACAGCTGATTTTTAGGTCAACTGTCCAATTGACTGGGCAAAAATTTGATTCAAGGCTTGAAACTTGGTAGGGGCAATCTTATAAGTCCAACATGAAGTATGAAAGTCATATTAGGCATTGGAAGTCCAAAAATCCCTGTGCAAACTCAAACCCTAATTTCAGGTCAATAGTGCAAGGAGATGTCTTGAGCAGAGCAAACCCTAATTCTGTCTGGAGTCCAAAGAGTCTTGTGGGGGGAAATCTTGATAAAATGAGAGGGAAAATTTTGGGGTACAACATCTGCCAACTGAGCTGTTGTTGTTAGTTGTTATTATAATAAAAAAACATAATATAAGGAAAATAAAAGAAGCTGATTCCAAACGCGCGAAATTCAAACGAACGAATGGTTGGCTGACACGCACTGTCTTCTTCCTTTTCTCCATCGCCTTAGGCCTGTAAATTTTACCTACAGACATTTGTTTGTAGGCATAACCCTGTTACATTCAAAAATCACATACACGCAATATAAATTCCAATGGAGACCATGGGTCAACTGGGTGTGAAGCCCTGACCACCATGGTATCCATCATTAGGCCTAATTTTGCTTAAATCACAAAACCCCAAATTGGAGCAAGAAACCCTAGCAATGAAAAAAGCTTGTTCTTGCACTGTAACTTAAATCAAACTATCCATAAACATTGCAAACATGATGATGAACACAAATATATGGGCAAAATACATTTATAATGCGTAAATCATAGAAATCGAATTTGAGTTCTTAGTGCAAACCGTGATATTGTAATGTGATGATTCTTGATGCGTTGAGGCTTGCAAATGAATGGAGAAGCTTCCTGAGATGTCCAGGAATGTATTTCTAGCCTTGAAACTCCTTGAGGATGGCTCTAAGATGGATTTTGATCTCACACTTTTGTCCAAATTTTTGAGTTTTCTTCTTGCTGTTTCACGCCTCCAATCCTTCTGTTTTTGATCTGGAATTATTATGCACTTATAGTAGACTGAATTAGGTCAACAAAATTGTATCATATCTTTGAGAATTATGAAAATTGGATTTGATTTGCTTCACGTATGATATCTTTCTAAAACAAGCTTCAATCCAATCTTTTTCAACCCTAATGAGCCTTGCACAAATTGATCATCATGCTAGCTTTATATGGACTCCAAATGTGCACAAAAATCTCAAGATTTGATTTGTTTTCATTATTTTACCATTTAATTTGATTTATTTTGATTTAAATGAATAAAAAAATAAAAATAAATGATAAAAATAATAAAATAAGAGGTGAATGAGCTCAGGGGTCGTGGGTCCTATTAGAAACATGTTTCAAGCAAGAAAACACGGGCCCCTTTGGAAAAAATTCAAATTTGATCAATGTTGACTTTTGACAATTTTCCAAAAATGGCCAACTTTGACAATGCACAACGCTCACAATTTTGACCCTTGGAGGGTGTTCTTGGACTTTTTAGAAACACTAGGATGTCCCCTAAGCAACCCTTTTGGTATCATCTCAATTGAGTCTTCCATGTTCATGTATGAAGCTTTGACCCAAAAGGTGTTTTTGTTGACTTTTCAAAAGGACCTATAATGTAGGAATTCATATCTTTTTGTGGGTGCATATTTTGAACTTGTGGGCTGAATATGAGTTGTAGGAAATTGCGTCCTATTCAAAATAAGCTTTGTATGGAAAATTTATGATAAAGAATGTGGAAGTTATGCTTGGTCAAAGTTGGGTTGACTTTTACTAAGAAACCCTAATTTAGCAACTTTTGGGTTTTGATGAATTGTGAGCAATCCCTGAGGAATCATGATTAACCCTTGATCAAATGATGGATAATACTTCAAAATGATGATGTTGACCAAAAATCTTAAAGTTTTACTGTATGTGGGCCACATTTGACTTTTGACCTAATACAGTCGATTCTCAAGCATCTAAGCAGTTGACTGGGCAACCTTCTTGTGCAAGGTATGTAAATTGACATGGATGATCTTGGGAACATATTAGGACCTTGGAAAGAATTTGGGACCTTTGTGGTTCACCTATATTGATGAAGAATGAAACCATAATTTGAGATACATTGCCTTAGGAGAGAGTTTGTCTGGTCAACTCTTGGGCAAGCTTGAGCAAATTGGAGATCTCAATGGACATGTATTGAGTGAAATGAGAGGGAAAATTTTAGGGTACAACAATTACATAACCAAAATCTTTTGAAAATAATAAGACAAGAATATAGCTATTACTCCTGACTAAAGGAGAATGGGAAGATGTCTTCGACTTCCCAAATATCAAGTCCATCGCCAATGGTAGAGAATATCCAATTGTTGAAATCACAATCACTGCCAGCTTCCTTTATAGCATTAACCCTGTTGTTGCTGATACGAAACATAGGTCTCCCAGCATGAGCGTGACGAATAGCCCTCTGACCTTCTGCAGTAAAGCCCAAACCAAACTTTTCAGATTTATAAGGGATATCAGGAAGCTGGCCCAAATAGTACTACCACCTTCTTCAATAGTAGCTTTGGCATCTTTCAAGGAAGCCATCTTATGCAGAGTTTTGGTGATCTTCAGAATGGCAAAAACATCTTCAACAGCAGCAGGGGAAATCACTTCAAAGGTCTGACATGGAGTCTCGATAAATTCTCCATTCATCTCCATGTATCGGAATGAATTCAGGTGGCTGACCATGTACTCCTCTTCTCCACAGACAGTAACAACCTTCCCTTTTACAGGATACTTGAGTTTCTGGTGCAAGGTGGAGGTGACAGCGCCTGCCTCATGGATCCAGGGGCGTCCCAATAGACAAGAATAGGCCAGCCAGATGTCCATTACATAGAAAGTTGATTCAAATATCTGTGAACCCACCTTAATTGGGAGGTCCACTTCTCCATGTACCATTCTTTTGGATCCGTCAAAGGCTCAAACTATGATATTATTGGGCTTTAGTATAATCCCTTCACAATTTAGTCGGTCAAGAGCGTCCTTTGGAAGAACATTTAGAGAAGAACCGGTATCAACTAACATGTGAGCCAATGTAGCGCCCCTTAACTCAATGGAGACATACAAGGCCCTATTAAGATTTCTCCCTTCCGGAGTCAGGTCAGCATCGGAAAAGCCCAAATCTTTATCAGTTGTTAAACTCGCCACGTAACTTCCAAATTCATCAGCTGAAATTTCTTGCGGCACATGAGCAGTCTTCAGGAATTTAACTAAAGCCTGCGCATGGGCTTCATAATACAGTATTAATGATAACATGGAGATTTTGGACGGGGTTTATCCTAGCTGTTCAACAATTTTGTAATCGCTCCTACGAATAATCTTTAAAACCTCTTCTAAATCTTGTCCAAAGGTATCCTTAACCGTCGCTTCTTTTGGTGCCTCCGTCTGGGCAGGCTCTATCATCGGCTCTTTACCCTGAGCCTCGGCAGTTGTCTTGGTAGCTATGACTTGAACAGGCGGAGAGATTTTCGGGGTGAAAATCCTTCCACTTCTAGTAATTTTGCTGGTCCCCGCAATATTATCAATGCTGGGATCAACCTCTTCATCATCTTCGTTAGACAACTCTTGTTTAATACCGTGGAAATAGACATCAGACCCATAATTCCATGGAATAGCATTTTCTGAGGAATACGGGATGGGCCCATGTGTTGTAATAATGAAAGGAGTAGCTTTCAGATTGGCGGTAATCCTTACAGGACCCTTGGAAGTGATCCTAAAAGGAGTTCCGGATATGAAAGACAAATCTTGGCACAAATTTTCAGTAGACAAATCTTTTTCAATCAAAATCACATGTCCATTCATCAGGCACTGAACACCTTCTTCAGTAACCCATAACCATTAGGTTGAACCACACAACAATAACATTCTTTAGCACAACTCGGAAATAAAACGGCTTGTAAAAAATTCTTCTTGATTGTAGAGAGAGGAGTAACCACACCACTTACAAAGGTAATGTACATCACATCTTCAATAGCACTTATGCCCTTGTCATGCTTGGGCATAGGTGCAGTAATTACATTCGGAGTCTCCGGAGGATCGAACTCAATTTCCTTATTATAGATCATATCCTGAATCTTGCTCTTCAGGGCCCAACAATTGTTAGTATCGTGCCCAGAACTGTTTGAATGATAAGCACACCTCGCATTTGGATTATAATTTAGAGAGGAGGTGTTAGGATTCTGAGGAGGACCCCGCAGTGAAATGAGTTCAGCCTTTAACAAATGTTGCAATGCCTGAAATAAAGGCATGCCGATCTTGGTAAACTGCCTCAATGGAATGTCTGGCCTTTGGCGGTTGCCCTACCATTATTGTTGAACATGCATCAAGTTGGAAATCAGCACCGCTCCCACAAATTAACGTCGATCATTTTTACTTTGGCTCTTCTGGGCATAGACAACATTGATTTCTTTTTTACCTCCAAATGGCTTCTTCGCAAAATAAGAAGATGTAGCCATCGAGATATTCCCATTCTTGATACTGCTTTCAATTCTTTCCCCAGTCAAATACATCTCTGTAAAACCAGACGATGAGCTTCGAATCAACAAATTAAGGAACGGGTCTATCAGAGTGCCCATGAACATATCTACCATTTCCCAACCAGTCAAATGAGGTTGCACCCTTCTAGCCAAGTCCCTCATTTCTGTGCATATTCCTTGGACCCTTCATTCGAACCCATGGACATATTCTGCAATTGCACTCGAGTTGGTGCCAGGTCAGTGTTATATTGATACTGCTTATAGAAAGCAGCAACCAAGTCTTCCCATGTATGGATGTTGGTTCCCTCCAGCTGATAGAACCATTCAAGTTGAGTGACAACCAAACT
This sequence comes from Vicia faba, assembly GCA_948472305.1. NCBI lineage: Eukaryota > Viridiplantae > Streptophyta > Magnoliopsida > Fabales > Fabaceae > Vicia > Vicia faba. Next base: position 174,781,749 of record OX451737.1, read on the forward strand.
TTATTGGAAGAAATGGACCCATAATTTCCGGTCAGTAGTGTGAGGTTGGATCTTTCGGACATACGACCTCAAATGGAGTTTAGGACAAGAGACCCCATAACATTTAGCAAATATAGGGACCTTGAACTTATGTTGGATAACCACCCCTGGAACCAAACCTAGTTCACTAAAATCTAATCTAGGAACCTTCTGGATTTCCATAGCCTTAAGTTTATCCTCCAACTGCTTGTACTTGTCATCTGCAGGAGGGTATTGTTTGTCAGAATAGTCTTCATCTTCGGAAACTTGATTGTTCCTTCCTTCAGGCCTGATGCTCCTACCCTCTTCTTCCTGGTTGTCATCTTCCTTAGAGGAGATATCATCCACTTGATATGGTTGAGAAAGACCTTTAAACCTTCTCCATATATTGAGGATAATAGCCTACTTCTTGGTCTTCTTCTTCTTGGCGACGAGCGCCATCAGATCTTTCTTCCCCTATTTCAGATTCAGAAGAGTCTCTTGGAATTGTGCATGCTGAGCCTGGAGATCCTTGACAGTTTGTTCGAGGGCCATTTTTTTGCTGAAATAAACAGCGAGAAAATGAGAAACCTGTAAGAAAAACCTGTCATGTAATGATGCATGATATGTAAATGCAAATGTTTTCAAGGACCTTAGGAGATTTAAATTTGCTAACCAAAAGGAAACAAAAACAAAGATTTTATTAGTAAGTTCATATTATAAATACCTTTTAGGCTTACAATGAAAACAATAAAGTCTCAAAGAGATAACAAAATGAACTTCTAAAATGTAAGACTCAAGTTTCCCACAGACGCTTCCTCTTTGTACTGATGTATGCATTAAGATTCCGCTCCTCATGAAGTTTCTTGGTGAGCTCCAACACTTTCTTCTCACTTTCATAGAATTGAGTCTCAAAGGTCTCCTATTCTTCCTTGAATTGAATCCAAGACTTCTGCAATTCTTCAAGGTCAGTAGGCAAGTCCGGATGGAAGATGGTGTGAGAAACGTCTCCTTCGACAACAGGCTCCAAGATCACTGGTAGGATAGCTGGATATTGCATCATAAGGTTTTGAGTACGAGCTCGTACCCATTTGAGATAAGGCTCCAGAAGGATGAAATTCTTCTGCCCTAAAGCCTTACTATCAATCTTGCTTACCATGCCCTAAGCATGTATAAACCTCTGATGATAACCCTGAGGATCATTTTCGTAATCGAGCACAATACCCTGGATAAGTGCGTCATGAAGGCCATCTCTTTGAGCATAACCTAATTGACGTAGATCCAGAGAAGGGTTGTGTGATGCGGTGGGAGAAATGACTTGAGGTTTTGTGTTTATGTTTGCAAATGTTTCGGTTTAGCAAGAGTCGCCATCGACTTTTATTTAATCCAAAAGGAAAGGTAAAAAAGCACAAGAAAGACCTTTGAGATTGTTTTTGGGTTCGGGGGGTAGATTATGAAAAGGGAAGGTGATAGCACCCTTTTCATCCATGGTTTTCCATGGGCTCTTAGTTACTTGTTTTAGATCACTTGCTTTGCTTTTCCAATTGTTTGAAATGGTGCTTTGTGTGGTTTTGAAAGTATTTTGAAAAGAGGCCTTTGTTTAGGCAATCTTTGTAATAATTCTTGTTTGTAAGAATGTATACAAAGATGTTTGTCTTTTGAAAAATGTTTCAATGTTTTGAAAGTTGTTTGAAATTGTTTTGAAATGTGTTATATGTTTTTGAAAATAGCAAGGATTGTTTGAAAGAGGTCAAGTAACTAGGAGTTATCTACCCAACTCAAAAGTCTTTCTTGCACATTTTTATTCCTTTGACATTTTTAACCTACTACTGTTTTAGTAGATAAACCTATCTTTGGATGTTAAACGGAACGGGCGTGGATCATCGTATGACCATGATAACAATATTGCCAAGTATCTTAGAAAGTTTTAAGTGACTTAAGATCATTTTTAGGCAACTTGTCTAGCGTCATCGAGGGACTATGATCTTTTGTTTTGTTTTACTTTTGCCAAGATACCTAGCATGCATACCATGGCCATATTTTAAGGCAACAAAGTGGATGAAACCCTAGGGGTGCTTGTGTGCAATGTGTTGTCATTTTTCATGCATTTTTTGTCTTGTATTAAGTCATGCTATTTGTTTGATTTTTGGTCTTTTCATTCAAAACCCTAGTTTACTATCATGGTATATGAAAGCAATTAATTGCATAAAGTAAATCTAAACTATTACAACAATATTATGGGGAGGGGGATACAAGTTTTGAATAGGGGGATATTGCTCAAAATAAAACCCTAAAACTATTACAACCAAATTGAATTTATTGTACAAATAAATAAATAAGAAAATATTTAAATATGTAATAAAATGTATGTATGCAAAAATGTTTTTTGTATTAATTTTATGTATGTAAAAATAAGTTTAATTAAGTCTTAAAAATAAGAAAAAACAAAATGATTATTTTTAAAAGGGTGAAAACCCTAATTTTTATTTAAAAGAAATATTGTTTTCTAATCATTTATTTTATTCATTTTGTTCAAGAAAAAATAATAATAATATATACAAAATGTTAAAAAATTGAAATATGTATAAAAATAATATTTTAAATGTGAAAAATAATAAAATAAAAATGTATGAGATTTTTATATTATTTTTACTATTTTTTAAGAAGATGGATTTCTATTTATTCTAGTAAACTATTTTATTATGCAAAAAATAAAATAAAAATAAAATAAAAATGCAAAAAATAAAGAAAATATTTTTGGGATTTTTAAATGTTCAGAAAAAAATAATAAAGTCAAAAATATAAAAGAAATGAAAAATATGCAAAAATATAGAAAATGGGCCAAGGGGGTGCAAAAAGGAAACAGGGGGTGCAAAAAGTAGCAGGCCCAAGGTCCAGGCCCAGGACAGCTTCGTCCCTGACCTCCAGACAACCAAAACGTGTGCGTTCTTCTTCAACCTGTATCTCTTGCATACGTGCATAAAAAAAAATCTTGCAACATGAAACTTGTAGCATGTTAACTCACGATTCTAATGATATAAAAAACATGACCTAACTCTAAAAGATTAAGGAGAATTTTAATGGCCCTAATTTTTGACCTAATTTTTCAGCATGTTCAACATCCAAATACTCTTAGCTCAGTTAATATAAATGGAATCTACGCATATGTACAGCTTAAGCATGTTGAGGACTACATTTTTGCTTCACAAACCTAAGCTTAAAGATGCCTAAATAGAGAGATAGAAACTTGACAAATACCTTGTTCAGTTGAGTTTGGATATGGCAATGTAGGGACTTTGAGTGAAGCCTGAAGGTCGTATGAGCTTGCTTGAAGTTCCCTCAACCTTTCCCAATGCCCAGCTTGCCTCGTAGATGCCTGAATCTTCCTATAGAAGTCAACCTGCAAACTCAAAAAGTGAAAATGGTGAAGCTTGAAACAGGGGTTAGTTGCAAGACAAAGGCCTGGATAGTTTAGGTAGGAGGTATGGAATGTGTTTGAAGTGATTCCAAGCAAAACGCACGAGGCAAAATGGAAATGGCTAAGGTTCTGCAGAAGGTGCCCTGTTTGGGCAGAAAAATGGGATTTTTGTGTTTTAGGGTGTTTGAGAAGTTATCAATTCATGTCTTAGGCTTGCAACAATGTTCTGAGGTCGTTTGAAATGATACAAAGTCTTGGTTTTATCAGATACACAAGCTTGCTTGACTTTTGCAAGTTTGCTTGCTTTTGAAGAAAATGTGAAGTGACAAAGCCAAAGGCCTGTACAGGCTAGCTTAAGGCCTGATGAGAGTTTGTGTACTTTGCCTAAAGTTTGTGGATCTTGTTTGCAACCAAAGATCAGGTCCATGGCTCAAGAAATACAAAATTGCAAAAAGCATGCTTTATCAAAATGTTATTTTGCACTTTATGCCATTTTTGGATTAATTCAATGTGCAATGCTTCAAAGATCAGAACAAGAACATTATACATTGAGTTTGCATTAAATTAATGAGTGTATAAAGGATTAGGACCTGTAATACCAAGTACAAGCAAGTTTGAATCTGATTTGCAACTTGTACCAATGTGAAAAATGCCTTGAACAAAAGTGATAAATTGCCATTTTCATTTCTTCGATTCTCCCTAACCATAAATTATCTTGAAGAGTACTTGGACATTTTGGAAATCTTGTAAAATGATATACAATCCATATTTGAAATTCCTCTTGGAACTAGGTGAAAAGTTTCCATGAAGTTAGGTTAAAAATCTGCCTAAACTAGGGCAAATTTTCACTAAGTTAAAAAGTTTATGGACCCTTATTCACAAAATCATAACTTGAGATCCAAGCATCTTTTGGGAAAACTTTGTGAATAAAAGTTGTATATTTCATGGAGGACTACAACTTTCAAGTTGGAAGTTTTCTTTGAATCCAATTGCATCATGGTGAAAAAGTTGGGAAAAATAAGAAATTTTCATAACTTAGAAAAATTCTAAGTTATGAAAATTTTCAAACTTAAACCCGAATTTCCAAATTTAAGTTTCTTGGTGAACAAGTTTCACATTTTGACATATCTTGATGAATTATGACCCTTGGCACTTGCTTTTGACTAAAAAGTCAAAGTTTGACTTTTTAGTGTACAATTGATTTTTGATCAGTTGACTGGAAAATTCATCTGTCAATCCAATGCTTTTGAGATCTTTTGAACTATGTGATTAGATCAAGATGATGCCATTGAGTCCTTGAATTCATGCTTGAACCCAATTGGTCATTGGCTAGGTCAAAAATAAAAATTGCCCTTTCTCAGTCAAAACCCTAATTTTGACCATTTTGCCCTTTTGATGATCTGATCAAATTTCTTGAGGAGTTATGGTCCAAACTTGATCAAATGGCACATAGGATCCCATAATGTTGATGTGGATAAAAAAAATATTAAGTTTGACTGTAAATTGGCCATGGTTGACGTTTTCCCCAATACAACTGATTTTTAGGTCAACTGTCGATTTGACTGGGCAAAAATGTGATTCAAGGCTTGAAACTTGGTATGAACAATCTTATAGGTCCAACATGAAGTATGAAAGTCACATGAGGCATTGGAAGTCCAAAAATCCCTGTGAAAACTCAAACCCTTATTTCAGCTTATCAGTGCAAGGAGAGGTCTTGAGCTGAGCAAACCCTAATCTGGTCTTGAGTCCAAGAAGTCTTGTGAGGAGAATCTTGATAAAATGAGAGGGCAAATTTTGGGGTACAACAACTGCCCCTGTTAAATCTTCTTGAACCCGAAGAGTTAGATTGGCGAGCTTTGCCGCTCGTGACTCGAAGGTAAAAGATGATTGGACACTAGAGTGCCCGTAAATTTGCACTCGTCAAAATGTAGTTGAGGAAATGGGCTTAAAGATGCCATTTGGAGATGTGATAGAATCTTGTTGGAGATGGGCTTGTAGATGCCATCCAATAATACTTGTTGAAAATCAGGAGAATGAACATCAGAATGTTATCCGTATCTGGGACGTATCTGAGTTGTATCTGGAGATTTGAATCTGAATAAGTGACAGAATGGCTTCCGTGTCTGGAGCGTGTCTGGACTGTATCTTGAATAGGTGATAGAATGACTTCCATGTTTGGAGTGTATCTGAGCTGGGGAAAAAGTCAGAATAAGTGACAGAATGGCAACCGTGTCTGGAGCGTATCTGTATTGTATCTGAACAAGAGATCTGCAAGCTGAATCTGAATGAGTGTCAGGATGGCATCCGTGTTTGGTGCGTATCTGAACTGTATCTTGACTTGAAATATGAATAAGTATCAGAATGACTTCCGTGTCTAGAGTGTATCCGTACTGTATCTGAATATGAGATCTGAATGAGTATCAGAATGACTTTCATGTCTGGAGTGTATCCGTACTGTATCTGAAATCTTTGAATATTGTTAATGATAGCTGTTAATCTTATCCTGAAAAGGGTAAAATGTTAGCTGAAATACAGAGTTATGTTGCATGTAATGTATGATGCAATAAATGTGCCTTATCAATGTTTATGATATATGAATGTAATGTATGCGCATGTAAGCTAATTTGCTGTATTGCTGAGGAAAATAAATCCTTGATGGCTGGAGATAATAAAACCCTTGACTGCTGCCAGGGAAAAATAAATCCTTGACCGCTGCTGGAGATTCAAAATCTTTGACAACTTCTGTGGGGATGTGAGAATCCTTCATGTCTTGAAGTTGGAGTGTTGACAAAATCTGTTGTGAGAGTAATGCCAAACTGCTTGGGAAATCTGCTTGGGAAATCCAGAGAACTTTGAAGACTTCTACTGGGGGTTAAATAATGGGAATCCTTACTTGGATGGGGAATAGGGAAGATTCTGATGATTTCTGTGGGGAACTAAGAATGAGAATCTTCATTCTGTTGAGGAGTAATGAAAACTTTGGTGACTTCACTGGGGAAATGAGAATGAGAATCTTCAATCTGCTGGGGAGTGAAAACTCTGTTGGGAAGAAGGCTTACTGCTGGAGAGTAAGTTCAGGACTCTGGGGGAAAAAGCTTATTCCTGTTTGGAAAAAGTCCAGGAGTTTGGGTTGTATGCCACTCTACTGGGGAGTTATCCTAAGTTGGGGATAAAAGTTAACTGTTATCTGGTTGATTCTCAGACTTTTAAGATAACCTGCTGGGGAATTTGGGGAGAACTGAATGGTTCCCGCTGGGGATTGATAGTTGGAGATTTGACTCGACTGGGGAAGAAGGTTTCATCTCCGCTGAGGGTCTGTAGTTCAAAGTTTTTTACTCCGCTGGGGATATGTATTTCAAGGTTTTAGCTCCACTAGGGATCTAGATGATATACTGCAGGGGATTGCCTCTGGAATAGCCTAAAGACGTTTTCCTATACTTTCAACCTATCAGTAATTATTCTTTCCCATTTTGTTTATTTGTAAACAGTGATTATATTCAAATGCATATGCTCATTAATAAATCATTGGATGTTTTCAAATAAAACACAAGTGTAAAAAGAAGAAAAGGCAAATAGTTTTCTGCACTTTGAAGTATCTTTGTATTAACTTTGTGTAAGTATTTTGTACAAAGGAGATAGACATCCTAGTAAGAGAACATTGTAATAAAAATGAGAAAAATTTATACAAAGGAAGATGGCTATGTGTGAAAATTCCATGGGGTTCCCATTCTGCTACAGCCTTCGTAACTCTGAATATCTTGTCCACTTGTTGCTTCGTCCGAAGATGATTGAGTTGATCAGAAGCCCGGAGCTTGTCTGTGAAGAGATTGTCCTTAAAGTGATCCGACGAGACATAGTCATATGCTTTAATTCCCTAACTTTTGCCTGGACCTCTCTTTCAGGTTTTCGATCCACCGGGAAACCATTTTTTGCCCAAGTCGCCCTTTCGGGTTTTCAACTTGCCGGGTGTACAATTTTTTTTTATTTATCCCTAACTTTTGCCTGAACCTCCCTTTCGGGTTTTCGATTCATCGGGATGCCCTTTTTTTGCCTAGGTGTGTCAACCTATCGGGTCTTTTATGCGTAGTATCTTTCGACTATGTCTGCATTCGCAGGGTGCGGCAAGTCATCGCCGTCCATGGTGGTTAAGATCATTTCCCCACCAGAAAAGATATTTTTGATTACAAATGGTCCTTCGTAAGTAGGAGTCCATTTTCCCCTGGGACCACTTTGTGGCAAGATAATGCGCTTGATTACCAGATCCCCGACTTGATATGCCTAGCGTCTAACTTTCTTGTTGAAAGCCTTGATCATCCATTTTTGATACGTCTGACCGTGGCAAATAACAGTGAGTCTCTTCTCGTCAATTAAGTTCAATTGATCAAGCCGGGTTTGGATCCAATCGTCTTCACTCAAACCAGCATCCTTCATGATTATCAAGGAGGGAATCTGAACCTCAATAGGCAAGACAACTTCCATGCCGTATACCAAAGAATAGGGTGTTGCCCCAGTTGATGTGCGCGCCATGGTACGGTACCCGTGGAGAGCAAACTGTAACATCTCATGCCAGTCCTAGTAGGTGACCCACATCTTTTGTATGATCTTCTTGATATTTTTGTTCACAACTTCAACTGCACCGTTCATCTTTGGCCGGTAGGGAGATGAATTGTGATATTGAATCTTGAACTGTTCGCACAAAGCAGTGATTATAGTATTGTTCAAGTTTGTACCGTTGTCAGTGATAATCCTTTCGGGGATACCGTACCGGCAAATAAGGTTCTGCTTAATGAAGCGGGCAACAACATTCTTTGTGATGGATGCGAAAGAAGCTGCTTCGACCCACTTGGTAATGTAATCAATGGCCACCAGAATGAAACGATGTCCATTGGAGGTTGTAGGCTTGATCTCTCCAATCATGTCGATTCCCCACATAGCGAATGGCCAAGGAGCTGTTAAGACATTGAGAGGAACTGGAGGTATATGTACCTTGTCCGCATAGATTTGACATTTGTGACAAGTCCTGGAATGTTGATAGCAGTCAGCTTCCATGGTAGACCAGTGATAGCCTGCCCGTAGGATCTTCTTAGCCATCGTATGCCCGCTAGAGTGAGTGCCAAAGGTACCATTGTGTAGTTCAGCCATGATCTGTTTAGCTTCAATCTTGTCCACATAACAGAGCAGAATGCAATCATGATTACGCTTGTACAGGATACCATTGCTCAGGAAGAACTTGGCAGAGAATCTCCTCAAGAACTTTTTGTCATTGACTAAAGCTCCTTCTGGGTATTCTTGATCCTCGAGATACCTTTTGACTTCGTGAAACCAAGGTCGATCCACTACTTCTTCGGTATTAATCTCGTGACAATGTGCAGGTTCTTCCATCCTCTCGATGGTGATTTGGGGAGCCTCATTATCCAAGTTAAGTTTAAACATGGATGACATTGTAGCTAGAGCATCTGCTAGCTGACTTTCTTCTTGCAGGAAGTGCTCGAAGGTAATCTGCTCGAAATGTGGTAGCAATGTCAAGACATGTTCTTTGTAAGGGATGAGGTTTGGATGCTTAGTGTCCCACTCTCCTTTGATCTGACTGATAACCAAAGCCGAGTCTCCAAACATAACCAAATATTTGATTCCCAGGTCTATTGCAGCCTTGAGACCAAAGATACAAGCTTCATACTCGACCATGTTGTTGGTGCAGTTAAACCAAAGTATGGCGGTGAAAGGAGTATGGCAACCTTCTGAGGAGATGAGTACCGCGCCGATACCGTTGCCAAGTGCATTGGAGGCACCATCGAAGTACATGGTCCATCGGGATCCTTGTTCAGGTCCATCATATGGTCTGAAATCTTCAATGTTATCCAATGACATAATGTCTTTGTCAGGGAAGTCGAACTTCATGGATTGGTAATCTTCAAAACCTTGATGAGCCAGATGATCAGCTAGCACACTTCCCTTTATATCTTTTTGGGTCGTGTACTGTATGTCGTATTCCGTTAGGATCATCTGCCATCTAGCTCTTCTTCCAGATAGAGCAAGCTTCTCAAAGATGTACTTTATCAGATCCATCTTAGATATCAGCAAAGTGGTATGAGTCAACATATACTGCCTTAGCCGAAGAGCAGCCCATACCAAAGCGCAACAAGTTTTCTCGAGCAGTGAGTATCGAGTCTCACAGTCGGTAAAATATTTGCTAAGGTAATAAATGGCATGCTCTTTTCGGCTAGACTCGTCATGTTGGCCCAATACGCACCCCATTGAATTCTCTAGGAAGGTCAGATACATGATTAGCGGTCTTCCTTCGACGGTAGGCATCAAGATAGGAGGTTCTAGCAAATACTCCTTGATTTTATCGAAAACAACTATACAGTCATCGTTCCATTTAACTACCTGATCTTTCTTCAACAGCTTGAAGATTGGTTCACAAGTAGATGTTAGATGAGAAATGAACCTAGCAATGTAGTTTAGGCGTCCCAAGAAACCTCTGACCTCCTTCTCAGTGCGAGGAGTAGGCATTTCTTGTATAGCTTTGACTTTGGCAGGATCAACCTCAATGGCTTTGTTGCTGACAATGAAACCCAAAAGTTTACCAGATCAGACTCCGAATGTGCACTTGTTAGGGTTTAACCTTAGCTTGTACTCCTTCAACCTGACAAACAGCTTTTGCAAGTGGTCGAGGTGTTCTTCTTCCATTTGTGATCGGGATATCATGTCATCTACGTAGACCTCTATCTCATGATGTATCATATCATGAAACAAAGCTACCATGGCGCGTTGATAGGTTGCCTCAGCATTCTTCAGTCCGAATGGCATCACTTTGTAGCAGAACGTACCCCACTGTGATCAGTGGAAATAGAACTGACTGTTTTGGAAATGCTGGTTCGCGAAATGTCGCGGTAAGCAAGAGTCTCCACCGTCTTTTATGTTCTCTAACAAGGAAAGGACAAAAGCACAACAAAATTCCTTTTCAAGATACTTCTCGGTCTGGGAGGTAGATTATAGAAAGGGAAGGTGTTAGCACCCTTTCTATCTGTGGTTATCCACGGGCTCTTAGGTACTTGCTCACTATGCTTTCAAAATGTTTTTGCTTTTCTTGTGTTTGTGGGTTTTGAAAAAGTTTGTTTGAAAACTTCGTTTTAACTCTTGTATCAGTCCTCAAGAGTGTATGAAGTGTCTGTTTGAAAACTTTTGTTTGAAAGTGTAGGTGCGAAAAGTTGTTTTTGTTTTGAAAGAGCAAGTACCCAGGAGAAATCTACCTACTCAAAAGAAATTAAGCTGTGTAAATGTCCTTTAGACAGTACTATCCCACTATTGAGAAGTAGGTAGCACCGTCGTTGGAGTTATTCGGGTCAATTCGATTAATGGGACATGTGTGGTCACCAAAGCAATAGTAGGACGCCTTAGCGGTAACCCTAATGTCCTAGATCCTTTTTTATTCGAGGCAACCGTTTCGAGGCAACTTGGATCTTTTAGACAGGAGGGCGACCTCTAAAACACCCTATACTCAATGACCACGTCGAGGCAACCAAGTGAGGTGTACCCTAAGAGTGGCCTGTGCGAGTGTGTTAGGATTCAGTTTAAGATTATCTTTGCACATGTATTATGGTGAGCTACGAGTTGGTTTTAACTTTCAAGCAAGTATAGTCATGCATAATTAACAGTTAATAATTTGTGGAAAGTAAATTGCAGAAAGTAAATCTACGCTATTACAAGGCGTAGGGTATTTACATCGCCAAAAACATGACCCTTGAAAAGTAAAATTGCGAGAAAATAAAGAAAGCGATAAAATTCCTAATTATCTATTACATCCTCGGAACAGATACATAAATATGATCAAAAATTAATATGCGCGCAAAGAAATTAAATCGGGAAGTCTTTAGGGTTTTGACCCTTTTTTGAGAAAAGAATGAATTTTGGTCCTCTTTGTATTTAATTAAACCTAATTCTAATTAATTAATTAATTAAGAGAAAAAAGTATTTTTTTAGTTTTTTAATGTCTTAATGAAAATAAAAATAAAAGAAATTAAAAGTTGTCAAGTAAACCCTAATTCTATGTTAATTTTATTTATTGTGAAAAAAAATCAAATTTAACCTAATTAACTAAATTAATTTGTTAGTATTTATTTACAAGATAATAATTAATAGTGAAATTAATAAATAATAAAAATAATACAAATATTTTATTTTTCTGAATTTATTATGAAAATAATTTAGTTAATTTAAGTAATAAAAATAATTATAGTTATTAATTAGAATAGAAAATTAATAACAAAAAAGAAAATATAAAGAAAGAAAGAAAAAGAACCCATGGGGGTGCTGGGCCTAACAAAGAGGTTTGTTAGCAATCTGAAGCCCATTATCCTCTCAAGCCACGTTGACCTTGCTGATTCCCCAGAGCATGTGTTGACTGGGAGTACCATGATCACCATCTCCTGACCATTGGATCCAAGCTTGTGGCCACTTGGCGCCTGGATGTTTGAGACGTATGGTGGAACGCCTTTGTGAAGCCTGCATGAGATCACGTTAAGAAAAATAGTATAAGCTTTTGGGTGGACCTGGGAATCGAACCCAGGTCCCAATGATTATATGCTGCTTGCCTCAACCACTCCAACCAACGCGTCCATTCGTTAATAAAATAACTAGCGATTAATATATTAAGAAACAACCCACTAGGCTGTAAAACAAACAAACGCGCGCCTTTTTTGAATTACCCAATAGGAGATTAACACCTAGTCATCTTCTTCGCTGTTCTGCAAAATAACACATTAGATAGCGGGGGTTTTTAACCCCCACAAAACATGATGACCAATAATAGCGATTAGGGCTACAATGAACATAAATATTTCGCGATGGTCCAGTTACATTCGTCTGAGCCTCCTGAATTCAACCATGGGTCTTATAAGGTTCAATTTTTCCTGGATAATAAAGCCCCAATTCGAAGGCTTATGAACCCTAGAATTTGTCAATGGTAACTTGGGATTCTGTGCGTTTCAATGCAATTAAACTACATCATTAGCTTTGTACAGTTCCTATTAACACAAAACAATCAACAAAATATGTCAAATGCACATGAATAATGAGATGCGATTCTGAAAAAAATGTTCAAACCGTGAAGCTGTTATTGAGGGTTTATTGAGCTTTAGCGCTTGGTTTCGATTGCAACACGTCCCTGACACTTCCAGCAATGTGTTAGAAACAACCAAAGTCCTTGAATTGGCCTAGAAGACAGCAAACAGTTTTCAAGTTTCTTGAAATTTTTCCAATGTTGCTATGGCTTCTTCTGCAGAGATTTCACGTCCGCATGATTAGGTTTAGCTCATGTATATATAATAGAATGAAACTAGGTTAAATCTTTGCCAAGAAATCCATGGAATTGATATTTGTATATTTGATTGAAAATCAAATATTTTTGAATCTTTTTGATTGGCAAAACTTTCTAAATTTGGAGATTCTTGTCTCTTTGATTGGCACACGAATTTTCCAGCATATATTGACCACTTTTGCTTCACAAAAAGATTGAGAAATCATATCTTGATATTTCCTACAATTTAAATTAATTAAATGAATTAAAATTGATTAAAAATCCAATTAATTAATAAAAAATAATAAAATAAATCAATTTAAGCTTGATGGGTCGTGCATAGGCCAAGGATAAAGTTTCAAGAAGAAATTTGAGGCCCATTAGCAAAAACAAGGTGTTTTGAGCAAAGTTGACTTTTGCAAATTCAAAAAAATTTCCCAACTTCTCCAATGCATATCTTGCTCAATTTTGATCATATGAACATGTTCTTGGACATTTTGGAAAGGTGTTGAAGTCCTCTAACCAATGCCTTTGGTCCCATGTCATTTGGATTTACCAATCTCAAATTATGGCCTTTTACTTAAAATGCCTTTTTGTTGACTTTTGAAATTGACCTATAATGTAGAAATTGATAACTTTTTGTGAGAGCATTTCTTGGACTTGGAATGTGAAGATGAGTTGTAGGAAATGTCAACCCCTTCAAAATGAGAATTGGATGGAATTTTTCTGATGAACCATGAAAAAGTTATGCCTTGGTCAAAATACAATTGACTTTTCTACTGGCCAAAAATAGTAACTTCTTGCATCTTGATGATTTTTGAGCCATTCTTATGGAATCATGATCAAGACTTGATAAAATGATGATTGTGGACTCAAAATAATATGTTGACCAAAAATTCTGACTTTTGACTGCAAAATGACCATTTTGCCCCTGCAGTTGATTGTGGATCAAATAGGGCTTTTGACTGTGCAAACTGGCATTGTGAGTCTTGAGACTTGGCATGTAGGTGCTTGAGAATGTATATAGGCCTATGAGACTTGATTGAGCCATTGAAAACCCCAAATTCCTTGAAAGAACCAAAACCCTAATTTTGACAGGCTTATGAGGTGGTTTAACTGTGCAATCTCTTGAGCTATCTTGAGCCATTTGAGAATTATTCTTGTCAAATTTTGAAGAATATGGGAGGGAAAATTTTGGGGTACAACAGTTGCCCCTGTTCAATCTTCTTAAACCTGAGGATGTAGATTGGCTTGCGTGCCTTTCGTGATCCGAAGGTGGAAGATGATTGAACACTAAAGTGCCCAGAAATTTGCACTCATATAGTGGAGTATCAGCAATGTGATGTCGGGAATAGGCTTACAAATGCCATTTGGAGAGATGACAGATAGGAGGATGGGCTTATAGATGCCATCTGAAGATGTAATGGGTAGTTGTGGAGATGGGCTTATAGATGCCACCTGGAGATGTGACAGAATCTTGTCGGGGATGGGCTTATAGATGCCATCTGGAGATTGTCTGTTGAGTTGTAACTTGGTAAGTTGAAAGAAGGAACCTGTGTAGGGTTGCCTGATGATGAGTCCGTGTAAAACTGCATCTGAAAGAGAAGGAACCAGTATAGGGTTGCTTCATGATGGTCAAGTAGATAGTTGTCCTGTCTGGTTTCAGGTATTAATCTACAATCCGTCGTCCACAGATGTTTCCTGGCTAGTTACAGGTGTTGATCTGGAACTTGAAAAAGGTTGGCCGATGAGATAGTTTTCCTGTCTTGTTTCAGGTATTAATCTCTGACTTGAGAAAGAAAGATTGTCTTCCTGGCTTGCTACAGGTATTGATCTACAGTCTCTTCATGTAGATAACTTTCCTGGCTAGTTACAGGTATAGATCTACAATCAATCGTCTACAGATATTTCCTGGCTAGTTACAGGTGTTGATCTGGAACTTAAGAAGGCTTTTTGATAATGATGTGATGAAGGAATCTGAGACGATTGCTACTCCGAATAGATGATGAAGGAATCTTGGACGATTACTACCTCAGCAGGATGATGAAGGAATCTTGGACGATTACTACCTCAACAGGATGATGAAGGAATCTAAGACAATTACTACCTCAGCAGGATGATGAAGGAATCTGGGACGATTACTACCTCAACGGGATGATGAAGGAATCTTGGACGACTGCTACCTCAACAGGATGGTGAAGGAATCTAGGACGATTACTACCACAACGGGATGATGAAGGAATCTTGACGACTTCTACCTCAACAGGATGATGAAGGAATCTTGATGACTTCTACCTCAACGGGATGATGAAGGAATCTAAGACGATTACTACCTCAACGGGATGATGAAGTAATCTTGGAAGACTGCTACCTCAGCAGGATGGTGAAGGAATCTAGGATGATTACTACCTCAACAGGATGATGAAGGAATCTTGACGACTTCTACCTCAACAGGATGATGAAGGAATCTTGATGACTTCTACCTCAACGGGATGATGAACGAATCTTGGACGATTGCTACCTCAGCAGGATGGTGAAGGAATCTAGGACGATTACTACCTCAACGGGATGATGAAGGAATCTTGACAACTTCTACCTCAACGGGATGATGAAGGAATCTTGACGACTTCTACCTCAACGGAATGATGAAGGAATCCTGATGACTTCTACCTCAACGGGACGATGAAGGAATCCTGGTGACTTCTACCTCAACGGGACGATGAAGGAATCCTGATGACTTCTACCTCAACGGGACGATGAAGGAATCTTGGAAGATTACTACCTCAACGGGATGATGAAGGAATCTTGATGACTTCTACCTCAACGGGATGATGAAGGAATCTTGACGACTTCAACCTCAACGGGATGATGAAGGAATCTTGATGACTTCTACCTCAACGGGATGATGAAGGAATCTTGACGACTTCTACCTCAACGGGATGATGAAGGAATCCTGATGACTTCTACCTCAACGTGACGATGAAGGAATCCTGATGACTTCTACCTCAACGGGATGATGAAGGAATCTTGATGATTTCTACTCCAAAAGGTAATGATTTTTATCTGTTGATCATTCTTTCCTGAAAAGGTAAAGAGTTAGTTGTATGCAATGTCATGATGTATGAAATGCATGATGTTATCAAAATGAGATCATGTCGTATGCACTTTGTCATGCATGAAATGTGAGATGTTTATGAATGTATTTCCGTCTGGGAAAATAAATCCTTGATAGGTGCCAGGGAGTTTGTTGAGTCCTGGGCTGACGTTGAAGAGTAGAGTTCTCCGTTTCCGCTGGGGATGATGAACGAAGATGATTGCAAGAATAAACCTGTAGGAGAAGATGACTCCGTTGGGGGATAAACCTGGTGAAGAGATTACTCTGCGGGGAATTACTCTGTGGGAGGAGATGCTTCGCTGAGATTTTAACGATAAACTCCGCTGGGGATTCCGTTGATAAGCTCTGTTGTTGGGGATTTTGATGAACTCCGCTGGGGGATAGAAAGAACTTCGCCGAGGATGATCTTTTCGTTGCAACTTGCTGAGGATAACCCAGTTAGACTCTAGTGGGGGATAACCTTCGAATATGAGTGAGGAGAGATATTCGTACTCTGCAGGGGACAAACTTCCAGAATCTACTGAGTAAGATGATTCAACTCTCCTGGGGAAGCTTTTGAGGAAATGGCTCCACTGGGGGTATCCTGTATTCCGCCGAGGAACAATCTTAAGACTGTCGGGGATGCTCGCTGAGGAATATCTGTATGTTCCTCTAGGGAATATTAAGATCTTCTGGGAATACCGAGCCTTTTCGGGATTGACGGTAGACTAACTCTACTTGGGGAGAGTATCGCTGACTTGCTGGGGATACTGTGCCTTTTTAGGGCTGATGGGAGACCAACTCTGCTTGGGGAGAGTATGGCTGATTTGCCTTACTCTGCGGGGAGTGAAGGTATCTTGGTCATACTCTTCAACTGAATCTACCTTGGTACCTTGGTGGACAAAGCAGCTTGTACATTTCGAACAATTCTTATTGCCCCAGTTTCTGCGGGAGAAGGAGGCCTATGAGGTGCTTGATAACTTCCGGTAGACAAATCTTCTTCTGGTAGGCAAGTGAAGAGATGACGGGACATAGTCGTACGCTTTTGATCCCTAACTTTTGCCTGGACCGCCCTTTCGGGTTTTCAGTCCATCGGGATACCCTTTTTTGCCCAAGCCGCCTTTTCAGGTTTTCGACTTGCCGGGTGTACATATTTTTTCATTTTCATCCCTTATTTTTGCCCGAACCCTTTTGGTCCGCCGGGAAGCCCTTATTTTTCCCTAGGCCAGTCAACCTAGCGGGTGTTTACAGTGATTTCTGGTAAACAACCGCTAGTCCTCCAAACTATTGAATAAACTTACTGACTGTTATTCAATTTCTCTGGTAACTCGCAGGATCGACTAGATTGATCCTAGGACGTGTTGGTTATTAGGGTAACTCTCATGATCGAACTGGTATTCATGGTTAGTATTTAGAATGTTGTGTAGGTGTTTAACTTATTTCGATTTCTCTATTAAAGATCTAAAGGTGTGATCAAATAAATGTGCGCGAAACTAAATTGCATGAATAAAGGTCAATTGTAAAGACATGTAAAAACTGCATAAAAGACAAATAAATGACTTCGAATCATAAAAACGGTTAATGTAAAAGATTCGAAATATGAAGAAAGCGTTTAAATGCAAGAAAACTGTAAAATGGCTTTAAGTGAAAAAGGTGTTTGAATGATAAAAACTTGAAGATAAAGGCATGAAATGTATAACAGTTTCTGAAATGTAAAGTATTTGAAATGGAAAGAAAACATTTAAATGTAAGGCATCAGTGAAAAGATTTCGAATGAAAACACTTTAAATGCAAAAACTTGTAAATGGTATTGACATAAAGATAAAGGAAAGTACTGAAAATGATAAAGAGTTTTCATTAAATCATAAACATGTGGTGTTATCATACGTACATTGCTCTTGCATTCGTTTCCCTAGCCATGTGGTAATTTGAATGTTTACTGAGTTTTTTTGTACAATAGATATGACACACGAAATCCTAATGCTAAGACTTCTATTTATATTATTTCGACCATAACGGTCTTGCTATAAGATTCTGCCATGTTCAGAACATGCAGAGCAATGCCTCTCTCTTGCTTCCACGCGTCTTCGAATTCTCCAGCGCATATATTTCAAATTTCGAACATCCCGCTTGCATTTGAATTTCAAATGTTTGGCACTTCTTCGCTTCGAACGCATTTCTTAGACACAACCTTGTTATCATTTCGAGACTTCTTTGGATATATTCTCATAACTGTCACTTGAAGCTCCAAGCTTTGATATGCCCATTCGAAGCACTGCTTCTACCATTTTGAAACATGACGTTTTGTTTCATTTCAATCGAAACGTCCAATTTACTTTGCTTCTAATAATATCATCAAAATCTTCAGCCAACAAAATGCCCCTTTAAAATATGTATTTCGATTCCTTTGAGAAATACTTATTTTAAACATATACACAAGATTTTGATGCGACCCTCGAATCATCGTAACATTTATTGCATATGACTCCAGTCACGTCAATCATAACGCTTTTCAGATTCCTTAACCGCCTTGAACCATTTCACAGTATGGTGCAGTTACAAAACAATGATTGTCTTTAATCACGCCTATTACCAATGTTAACTTTACGCCACCTCTTCATCAAACCAACCCACGATTACCACGTATCACAACCTTACTCAGTGGATGCTTAAACTTCCACATTATAAAAACCCATCAACTTAGTCTTTTCTTTTCTTCCCACATTCTGAATCTTTTCTCCTTCTTTTCTCACCGAAACCCTAAGCTTTCAACATTCTTCCAACAATGTCTTCTTCAACTTCATCTCAACTAAAAAAGGCTTCTAAAAAGAAAGGAAAGACCGCAGGAACCACAATGGAAAGCAAGGTTGGCACCTACCAAGGTCAATCTGTCCTTGTTCCCCAGATGATCTCAAAAGAGAAAGAAATGCTTTATGCATCCCAGGTACTAATTCCTACTAACGCTGCTGGCAAGAGGTTAGCTTTAATGGGCCCTCTTACAGTTTTTGAAATTTTAAAAGACACCAGAAATTTTTTCCCAGTTTGCTATAATTTCAAACCTCTGTTTAATAAAATGGACGCCCCTAAAGCAATAGAGTCTTCTGGTTCAAACACCGTGGAAAATCCAATCGTTCCTCCTAAGGACCCTTTTGTACTAGACTATGTAAAGAGTAACTTCAAACTGTTTCGATCTTGTCCCACCTCCGACACTGCTTATCATAACTGGTTCAATAAGGTAGAAGCTAAGAAATCCCAGCAATGGGAAGAATTAGGTATCTACAACTTGATTAAGCTGTCGAAGCCAGGTTTTACTTATAGCCACCCATTGTTATTCGCGTCCCTATATTTCTGGGATAGTACTTATAATACTTTCCATCTCCCTGGTGGAATGATTACCCCTACCCTTTTTGACATAGCGGCCATTACTGGGCTATCACTAATAGGAGAAACATATATCCCTGACAACGAAGAGCATTCGAGTATTATCGACTTCAAAGTCAAGCTAGCAAGCTTTTCAAAGTTTATCAGCCACTATCACACTGAAGGAGACAGTGTGTCGGATGTAGAACACATTGCTTTCCTTACCTTATGGCTGTCAAGGTATGTCTTTTGCAGCAGATCCCTACAGGTAGCCAGTAGGTTTATTCCTCTAGCTAGAGATTTGCATGAGAATCGGAGGGTGTGCTTAAGCGAACTGCTATTAGTTGATCTTTATGAAAGCCTAAGGTCAGCTGTTTCGAGTCTAAAATCTCACACCTCCAAGAATATCCTGCTAGCTGGCCCTTTCTGGTCACTTCAGTTATGGCTAAATGCCATGTTCGAACCTTCATTATCAACTGCCAACACTATTGCTGAACAAGACCCTGAAATAACGGATAGAATCGTCGAAGGCACTAGGCTGCGAAGACTAACCCCAAACGATGATAAGGATGACTTCAAAGTCCTATTCTCAAAATATATCATGATATTCTCCAAGAGGCATAAGTTCGAAGAGACCATGGCACCTTTTTCTTCAAGGGCTCATGGACCTTCATGGTTCACCATGGCTCTCTCAGAAGCTGTCAAAAGCAAAGAGATTCAAGATGTACGGAGAGCCTTTTTGCTACCCAGACAAATCTCTTCAAGAATAACTCCTGCTAAGAATCAGATTTTCCTTTTCGCTTATCAGCCCAACTTCGTTTCGAGACAGTTTGGCTTGTGCCAACTAATTCCTGAACCCCTATTTCAAACGGAAAGTGCCATCACCTCTGGGCGAACCTTCAAGGCACGAGAAGCCAAACTACAGCAGGAACTATACCAAGGCTTCGCCCAGTTTGAACTAATAACTTTTGAACCTACACACCTTACAGCAAAGGGGTTTCTGGAATGGTGGACAAAGTTCTATCAGACTTATATGTTCGATACTCTTACTATTCAGCAGAAACTAACTGATGCATTCGATGTGCAAGTACCATGCAAGAAAGGTATGTTCACTCATGCCAAAGAGATTAAAGCTTTTCAAAATTATTTCGAAACTACTTATGATCCCACACACTTGGAATCCACTGTGCATCAAGCGGCTGAGACCCTGAAGGAAAAATTCAAAGAAAAAGTTTCTAAGTTAAAACTTCCTTCAGGGTTGTCACCTGAGGATAGGTATAGGTTGGCATTCGAAATGCATCCACCTAAATTTCCTAGATTACCTACCTCAGAACTGGCTCTGGCTTGGTTTCCTCCATACCCTTGGTGGTTCACTTGCAAAGAAATGTTCAAATATCTTCAAAAGAAACCAAAGCCATCTGAGACTGTGACATGGGCTCGACACTGGATCCACGATTTCCCAGGACATCTTTGCTATGACCTTTTTGCCATGTCGATTAAATCTGATCAAGGCACATGTGCGAATGCTTGGGAAAAACCCAAACGTTTTTCATTTTCTATATCTTTAACTTTTGCCTTAATTGTTTCGATTTTCAGCCATCAGGATAAAGACTGCTGCTTCAAAGTCAAAAGAAGGGAGCGCCTCTCAAGCCTCTATCGAAACCATTGACAATGTGAGTCCATCCGAACCAACAACAATTGCTGCAACAACAACAACAACACCAGTAATAACCAGTGTTCCAACTCCACAGGTAATCACTTAGCCTTGATGTTTCGAATACACTAATGCTTCATGATTTGCATCTAACTCTTTGTTTAAATCTTTTCAGACCAACAAACTTCCGCCTACCACTCCAAAGAAGCGAAAATCAAACACTACTGGGGAAGACCCCAAGGTTGGAGGGAATTTACCAGCTGCTTCGAAGAAGAAGCAGAAGAAGGATATTTCAAAAAGTGATGTACCAACTAGTGTCTCTGGACTCGATTCCAGGGATGCTGCTCCCTCACCTAAATCCAAAATTCCATCTTCGACCTCTAACGTAATGTTGGAACGCATAGCTAGCAACCTCTCTTCTGAGAGTCCACAGGTAAATTGAACTTTAAACCTTTGACAAAATAATTATTCATTACCTTGGTGCATGCTTTTAATATTCTTTTGCTTCTTGCAGGATATTTTAAATCCAGCTTTTACCACTTCGACCTCACCATCAAAAGCTGCTGCTCCGATCAACTCCTCTCCTCAAGGAGACTCCAGCAACCTTGTACAGAACAAAGGTTCCTCCAATATGGCGGTTCTGGCTGGGGCTTCTGAGCAGCAAGATGATCAGAGTACTTCTCCTCCTCTAAAAGAGACAAATAAAGCAACACTTCATGAATCTGCAGAGGCTTTACAAAGAACTTCTCTTCAAAAGTCCCCTCTTGAAACCCTTCAAGAGGATCCAAAGGACATTCACGCTGAAGGAGAGAAAGCTGATTCTGGTCAAAGAAACGAAGAATCTGCAGGATAAGGGTCTGAGGAGGAAGATGCCAACGATGGTTCGACTGCTGGGACAGAGGCCAATGCAAATAGCAGCGAAAACGAAGATATCGAAGTGGTGGATTTGGATGACGATGAAGAAGATAATGAGTACGAAACGAATGAAGGGGATGGTGACGCAACCAATAAACCCATGGAGGTCGAAATGGACGTGACTCCCCTGCGTGTGGAACTCCCTCAACCATCTTTGTCTCGAATGACTGAAGAGGAGCTTGCACTCTTGAGACGAAATGACCCTATTGGGTACATGAAGGCGAAGCTGGCTCAAAGGGACATTCCACCTGCTAGGGCTGGCACAAGTTCGACTAGCCATCCTCTGCCCACAGATGAAAGAATTATACTTCTTAACAGGATCAGGAGAACAATTCTTGATGTGGACATATTCGAAGTGCTCAAACAGGATAGCACTGCTTGCTACACTATGAAGGATTTGCTTACAAAAGTCAACCTTGCTACCTGCTCCTTTCCAGTTAGCACTATCTTGTTCGATCTTCAATCTTTGCTGGACAACGTGACTGGGTACCTTCTCCAAGATGAATTTGCTGCCAGAAAGGTTCAAGAAAAACGCACTGCAATGGATGCTGCTTATGAACAAGATTCGAAACTCTCTCAAGAAGCTGAGGATCAAGCCATGCATCTAAAGCAAGCAAAAACTGATTATGAGGCTCGAGCTGAGTCCATCCTTCTCTGGGAAAGGAAAATTCAGGAACTTCAACAGAAGGTTAAAGAGGCTAGAGAACAACAATTGGCCTACGAAACCAATACTGCTGGTAACCAATTCGAAGAGCTTCTCAACCAGGGGCTTGCAGAAATGGAAACTGCAGAACAACTCAAGGGAGAAGTGGCAACCTTGGAGGGAGCCAGACGTTTTGCTCAACAGAGACCTGAATCTTTTTGAAGTACCTTCAACAGATTGAAGAATAATTCCTATTTCTAAATCTCAGTGTTCATTTGATTAAAATTTGGTTTTTTTTTATATGTAATATTCGAACAACGCCATTTTGGCATCCCATATTGCCATTTTGGCATTTTTATGATATTTTGATTACGTTGTTACTATTCGAATCTCCTGCAGGCGTGGCTTATATTTCTTTAAATACTTCCCATTAACCTTTAGGATACGTTTATCATCCATCAACTCTTCGATTTCATATGCATTGTTTGAGAATACTTTTAATATTTGAAAAGGCCCTTCCCAATGAGGTGACCATTTACCTAATGTTTTATTTTTCTTGTCCATGGGCAATATGACTTTCCAGACTAAGTCATTAATAATGAATGTTTTTCTTTTCACCCTTTTGTTATATGTCCTGGCCACTCTTTCTTTTTGTCTCATCAAGATTTCCAATGCATGTAATCTAACTTCGTCCAACTCAACTAATTCATTCATCATCATCTCCCAATATAATGCAGCTGTAATTTCGTTTTGTCTTTGAATTCGAACTGATTGTAGATGAATTTCTACTGGCAGCACTGCATCATGACCAAATGTGAGTTGGAAAGGCGTAGTGTTAGTAGCTTCCTTAGGAGATGTTCTACAGCCCCATAGTATTTGGTCCAAAGTTTTGTGCCAGTTCCTTGGCTTTTTACCAATATGTTTCTTGATTAACCCTATTATCACTTTATTGGCTGCTTCGACTTGACCATTTGCTTGAGCATAATATGGCATTGATGTTAGTAATCTAAACCCCATTTCTTGGGCAAATTCTTGCATCTTTCTACCAGTAAACACAGAGCCTTGGTCTGTGGTTATGCTCTCTGGCAATCCGAACCTATAGATAATGTGTTTCTGTATAAACTCAATAATAGCCTCTTGATCAGCAACTATTAATGGTATAGCTTCGTTCCACTTGGTAAAATAATCTATTCCTACCAAGATATATTTTTGTCCTTTAGACGAAGCGGGATTTATTTCTCCTATTAAATCCAATGCCCATCCTCTAAATGGCCATGGTTTGATGATTGAATGCAACTCACTTGCAGAGGCATGTTGAATCCCTGCATGTTTCTGACATTCCTCACATCCTTTAGCAAAGTCTATACAATCTTTGAGCATGCTAGGCCAATACATGCCATATTGAAATAACAGCCATTTCATTTTATGACCTGCTTGATGTGCCCCACATGCCCCATTGTGGACTTCTGACAATGCTAAGTATGCCTCACTTTCTCCTAGGCACTTCAATAATACGCCCTCTTGGGTCTCTTTGAACAATTCGTTCCCCACGAGGACATATGATAATGCTCTGTATTTTGTCTTCCTATCAACATTCAGAGTTGGGTTTCTTAAATAACTCACAAGTGGACTTCGCCAATCTGCATATGATAAAGTGTTTATGGCTAATATTTCGAATCCCTGTTTCTCAGCATATCCCAATTTCATACTTTCTAGATCTGATGGTGTGAATCTAGTAGCCATAACTCTACCCCTTAATTCAACTAAATCCTCAAAGTTCCTGGCAGAAACTTTATAACCCGAAGCCAACTGTGCTAAGTCATTTGCTTCTTGGTTCTCTATTCTTGGTATATGTTGAATATCCATGTATTCAAATTTCCTAAGTAGCCTATTGACTATGACGAAGTATATCATCAGGTTTTCCTTTATGCATTTATACTCCTTTGTTATTTGCTTGACCACTAATTCTGAGTCTCCTTTAATTTCGACTCTAGTTGCCCCCAATTCCAACAAAGCTTCAAGTCCAACAATGAGCGCTTCATACTCAGCTTCGTTGTTCGAGCAACGAGGACCATCTAATTTGTACTTGAATTTTGTTGGAATTCCTTCAGGAGAAATTAGAAGGACTCCAACACCACTTCCATTCCTGTGGGTTGAACCATCAAAGTATAATTTCCATGGTTGCATTTTGACGTAACTCATGACAGTCTGCTCAACCAATGAATGGTCCACAATGAAATCAGAAATCACTTGGCCTTTCACAGCTTTTAAAGGCATGAAAGTCAAAGAATATTCTGTTAAGGCTAAAGCCCATTTACCAACTCTGCTATGCATTATTGGTTTTGAAAGCATGTGTTTAATGACATCGAAATGAGATGAAACATAAACATCAACAGGCTTTATATAATACTTGAGTTTCATACAAGAGAAATACAAACAGAGACATAGCTTTTCTAAATTGCTATATCTGGTCTCTGCATCATTCAATACTCTACTTAAATAGTATATGGCTCTTTCGATACCATTGCTATCTTCTTGTGCTAACATACTACCTATACTAACTTCAGAGGCAGATATGTACAATCTCATGGGCTTCCCCCATGAAGGTGGAGACAAGATAGGAGGCTTAGAGAGGTATCTTTTTATCCTGTCAAATGCCTCCTGATGGGCTTCGTTCCATTCGAAGGCTTGGCCTTGCTTTAGACGAAGCAACAGAGAGAAAGCTTGGGTTCTTCCACTCAGATTCGAAATGAACCTTCTGAGGAAGTTAATCTTCCCTAGCAGAGATTGCAGCTCCCTTTTTGACGTAGGTGCTTTCGTCTCCATTATGGCTTTGGTTTTGTTCTGGTTGATCTCAATCCCTTTCTTGTG
Source organism: Vicia faba (assembly GCA_948472305.1). NCBI lineage: Eukaryota > Viridiplantae > Streptophyta > Magnoliopsida > Fabales > Fabaceae > Vicia > Vicia faba. Next base: position 174,806,999 of record OX451737.1, read on the forward strand.
AACCACAAAACCAAGGAAATCTCCAGCCTGCACAAAAAATGCACATTTAAGGGGATTCATCTTTAAGCCATGTTTTCTCATTCATTCGAATGATTGGCTCAAATGATGCAAATGTGTTTCTGCAGATATAGATTTGATGACTATATCATCAATATACACCTACATAAAGGTTTCAATGAAATCATGAAAAATCGAATTCATTGCCCTTTGATAAGTTGCCCCAGCATTCTTTAAACCAAAAGGCATCACCACCCATTCGTAAGTGCCTAAGGCTCCTGGGCAACGAAATGCTGTCTTGGCAACATCTTCTTCAGCAATAAAAATCTGATTATACCCAGAGTATCCATCTAACATACTCAAGTATTCGAACCCTGCAGCAGAGTCTACTAGCATTTCTGCCACAGGCATGGAGTACTCATCCTTAGGGGTTGCAGTGTTTAAATCCCTAAAATCTATGCAAATTCTTAAAGAACCATTTTTCTTAATAACAGGTACTATATTTGCTAACCATTCGACATACCTTGTGGTTCTGATGAATCTGCAACGCAACAACCTTTCGATCTCAGCTTTAATCTTTGTGAGAACCGCTGGTGCGAATCTTCTAGGAGTTTGTTTGATGGGCTTCTTGCCATCTTTGATTGGCAGTCTGTGTTCGACTAACTCCCTCTTTAAACCAGGCATTTTGTCATAATCCCATGCGAAGCAATCTTTATTTTTCTTGAGGACCTCGATCACTTCCTGCTTGAGGCCTGGGCTAAGTTTTGCACTTATGTAGGTTATTCTTTTCGTGTTTTCATCCCCTAAGTTGACTTCTTCGAGTGGATCCTACGCCAACATTTTGGCACCTGAGTCTATGGGGTCCCTTTCGAAGCCTAGGGGTTCTTTATCATAGATGGCGTCCAGCCTTTGATCTATCTCAAGTTCTTTAAAGGGTGAGCATTTCGAGCCATCCCCACTTATTTCGTTCATCTTCACAGCTAATTTATTTATTTCAGCCTCTAAGGCCGCTTTTGATTCGTTCTCAGCCATATAGGCCGAAATCTTTTCAAAAAAGGAGGACTCAGTCATGGATAAGGTTGTCGAAGTCCCAGCCTACTGGCCGTCTTTGTATAGTACTTTCGACTCCCTCGTCTTCACTGATTATTCTTCTATCCCAGTATAGGCCATCATGGCGAAGGGTCATATAGTAGTGGGCGTTTCTGGTTTCGTTGATTTCATCATTTGGAACACACGGAGCAATCTTTGCCAAATGTTTGTCATAATTCCTCTTGTCAACTAAATTGACTGTTGACATGAAGTAACTCTGGTATGCTTCAATGTTTTCCACGATCCCATCTTCTCTCCATAAAACTAAACGCTGATGCATTGACGAAGGAACTGCCCCTACGCCATGGATCCACTCCCTTCCCAGCAACAAGTTGTAGTTGGCCTTGGCTTCGATCACCATGAACATGGTGGGCCTATAGCTTGAGCCTATTGTCAAGTCCAACTGAACCACCCCCAGTGTTTTGCCCACTTTCCCTTCATAATTGGATAGAACCATATTGTGGGGCTTGATGTATCCTTCGCGTATTTCTAATCTTTTCAGCATGAAGTGGGGTATCAAATTGACTGCAGCACCCCCATCCACTAGAACCTTATTCATGCCATGGGCACCAACTTTTGCCCGAATAAATAGTGGCTTAAGATGGTTCTTCATAGCTGGTTCTGGACGTTCGAAGAACGCATTTTTCTCCTCGACAGCCCCATTGTCTATCACATAGTAGCACACAGGCCTATGCTTCATCAAGTCTATGGTATCTTCTTCCTCATATTCATCAATTTCAGTTTCCTGTCCAAATTCACAGGGAAGCACATATACCACGTTGCAGTTTAGGTTGAACGAAGACTCCCCCTCTGATTCGAAGTTATCCGTTATCATATCTTCGTCTTCTTCTGGGCCTGGAGTGTATTCCTTTGGTTCATCTAGTTGTACTTCAGAGAAAAGCCTCCTATTAACTGGGGGTTTGTCTTCAACTTGATTTTTTGGCGTGGGTTTGTTAGTGCTAGATTCACCTTGGTTCTTTGTTGAAGTTGCCCCTTTATTTGCCACAGCTTCCCTCTCAGCCTTTTGAATCCTCTGTTGCCTTCGCCACTGGGATCTCGACATGGGGTTCCTTCCTTTGTAGTTCTCTAATCTTACCTCTTCCCTCTTTGCTATGTTGAATTGCCTTCTGTATGTCATAGCATGGCGTGCGTTTCGTTCGGTGTTTCTCCATCTGTCTTTGCCTTTGTCATTTCTGACTTGCAGCCATCTGTCGGTTGGCACTTCAGCAGGGAGTTTGAACGTCACTCTTCGAGCACCCTTGGGGTGAGGACTATCAGGCCTTCGTTGTTTGTATTTGCTATCGAAACGTGGGCCCATCTGAACAGTTTCTTGATTGTTCCAGCAAGGGGCGAAGGGAATTGTTTCAAAGGCTCTGGCCATGCTTTGATCATACACAGCAGAACACCTTGGGCATATCAAGCACTTGGTTGCCCCTTTGTAGCAGCGAAACACAAATTCCAGCAAACTTTCTCCAGCCTTAGGATAACACCTGAATAGCTGGTTATCCTGGCGCCAATTGTTGCCAGTTCGAGCCCTCTGTACCCTCTCGAAGTTCGCAACGATTCTCTGATTGCAGAGGATGCTGCACCTAGGGCATAGTATCATTCCTGTATCTCCCTTGTGGCACGTCATGAGGTAATCCTTGAGACTAGCATCTCTAGCATGATTATCCTCCATTTTATACTTCTCTTTTTCTAAGTATCTTTCTACCTCCTCCATCTCAGAGCGAGGTCTCTCCATATCCACCATGTTTACCTCAACATCCTCCCCCTTAGCTTCATCATCTCCCCATCCTGTGGGTTTTATATCTTCAATATGGACTTTTGAACTCTCTGGGGCAGAATATTTGACCAAATAGTCAAATTTTCCACTGGGTTCCCCTAAAGTGTCCCATATTTCTTTCTGAGGGGAAGTTGGCTTCGTGATTTGGACTTTCTCCAATTCCAGCCTCAGGCTTTCAGTGACCTGTGTCAACTCTTGGTTTTGATTTTCCTGGCCTTCAGTAGCCTGGATTTCTTTTGCAACAGCTAAAGGTGCTGCTTCAATCGAAGTCTCTGGTTGCTTCTGGACGTCTTCAGTGACCTCCTTATCGACTTCGACTATCACCCAACTTTCGTTTTCAGTACCTTTCTCTCCTATTGGGGCATCACTTTGGTCAGCTTCCACCATGTTAATCTCTCCAATGCATGCAGGCTCGGAGTAATTGGTGTCTGCGACGTCCAAGGGATCTTCGTCCACTTTCATTTTTGCTTTATCAGTAAACTTCAGTCTACCATCTTTAATTGCATTCTGAATTAGGTCCCTGAAAAGAAAACACTGTGAGGTTTTGTGGCCTAGGAAACTATGATATTTGCAAAATCCTCTTTTCTTTCTTTGATCTAAAGGAGGTATTTTGACATTTGATGGCACAATGAGTTGGCCATCTTTGACAAGTAAATCAAAAATCTTGTCACATTTAGTGACATCGAAGGTATAAACCTTCTTTGGGAATTTGTCACTTTTCTCATTTTCAACAATCTCTTTCTCTTTTGTGGGAACTAATAATTTGCAGAAGTAAGGTGGTGCCTGTTTTAATTCAGAGAGGTCGATTTCGACCTCTTCGAATTCGAATTCAGGATAATCTTCTGCTTCCTCAGTTCCAACATAGGAGATCCTTTCCTTCTTGTTATTTTTAAAGACTATGGCCTTTTTGGCCTTTAGCCTTTCGACCTGTCGAACCCTGTTGGCTAACTGAGCCATGTCCCTCAAATATTGAGTGTCTAGTTTCTTTCGAATAGAGTAATCCAAGCCACCAGCGGCCATTTCGACTAACTCATGTTCAGGCACCACTGTGTAACATCTGGATTTCAAAAGCCTGAATCTATTCAGATAATCATCTATGGGTTCAGTGAACTTTCTCTTGACACTGGCTAATTCCTTCAAGCTTATTTTTGATTGTCCCATGTAAAACTATTCATGGAATAATCTCTCCAAAAGAGCCCAAGTATCAATGGACCCAGGAGGAAAAGTGGTGAACCATGTGAAGGCGTTTTTAGTCAGGGAACTTGGGAAATATTTGATCCTGAGGTCTTCATTATTGGCTATATCTCCCGCTTCGGTTAGATATCTGGCTATATGTTCGACTGTTGACTCATTGGTATCCCCAGCGAACTTTGTAAACTTAGGGACTTTATATCCCCTTGGTAAATCAGTATGCATTATGTAATCTAATATAGGAGAAGCATAATTTGGCCTTTTAATTCCTGTGTTGAGGCCATTCTAGGCCATGACTCTCTCTATCATGGTGGTTAAATTGTTTTCTGCCAAGATGTTATCGTTTCGAATTCTATGAACGACTGCATCAGCATCTTGATTTCGACCCACCATGACAACCCCCCTAAGTTGTTCTTCTCGAAACTCTGGGACTTCCAGCCTTTCGACCCTTGCCCCTGGTTCCATAATTTCTCTTTGTGGGCCTGGGATCATTGGGGCTTCTAGCCTTTGTGCCCTTGCCCCCAAGTTAACTTCTTCTCTAGGTGGTCTATAGGTTGGGTCGTTAGCAACTTGTTACATAATAGGTATGTTTGCTCGAACTCCCGCCTGATTCTGCCTACGCCTCTCTGGGGGAGCAAAGAAATCTGCTATTCGACTCATGTTATCTGCGTTTTCTCTGTTTGTCACAGTCACATTTTGTATTATTGGGGCAAATATTTCCTGCATAGTTTGTGCTAATACCCCTATCATATTATGGTTACTGTCATCCATCAATTGCCTAAAAGCCAACTGGTTTTCTGTGGTTAAAATAGGCATTACGCTATAACCCACTGACCCTTGGTTATTTGTCATAAACTGATTCGCCCCAGACCCAGACCCTAATTGTGGTGATGAATTCGATGTGGAATTGTGTAAACCTGCCATAAAAGATATTGGCATTCCATAAGAGGAATTTCTGGTTCTATTACCATCGAAATCGGGTGGTCTAGTTAGTGGGGTGGCGAAATGGGTTTGTGTCCCTGATGGTGGAACGAATCCCCCAGGATAACCAATGGTTCCAGTATTTCCTAAGATCGAACTATTAGTTGATATGCCAATTACTCCATTAGTGGCTATATTACTGGTAGAAGATGCAACAGACTGTGCATTCGAAGGGATCACATTAGACGTTCCCATCGAAGCGGACACATTAGTGCCTGTTGTATGTGGGGCATTTTGTTCCCCTTGTTGATTGTCAGAATTAGACATCTTGTTCAAACGTTTTCTTCTGGATAAGGGTTGGTTGCTGTTGGTTATTTTACCACTTCTTAGGTTCATAAAACAACAAACTTATCACTCAGAGGTTATTTTTATAATGGTTACGTCTCAACAATCTTTATTTTTGTTCTAAATTCCGTAATGTCCAATGATTGGTCCCACCGGGTGTGCCAATTTGTTTACAGTGATTTCTGGTAAACAACCGCTAGTCCTCCAAACTATCGAATAAACTTACTGACTGTTATTCAATTTCTCTGGTAACTCGCAGGATCGACTAGATTGATCCTAGGACGTGTTGGTTATTAGGGTAACTCTCATGATCGAACTGGTATTCATGGTTAGTATTTAGAATGTTGTGTAGGTGTTTAACTTATTTCGATTTCTCTATTAAAGATCTAAAGGTGTGATCAAATAAATGTGCGCGAAACTAAATTGCATGAATAAAGGTCAATTGTAAAGACATGTAAAAACTGCATAAAAGACAAATAAATGACTTCGAATCATAAAAACGGTTAATGTAAAAGATTCGAAATATGAAGAAAGCGTTTAAATGCAAGAAAACTGTAAAATGGCTTTAAGTGAAAAAGGTGTTTGAATGATAAAAACTTGAAGATAAAGGCATGAAATGTATAACAGTTTCTGAAATGTAAAGTATTTGAAATGGAAAGAAAACATTTAAATGTAAGGCATCAGTGAAAAGATTTCGAATGAAAACACTTTAAATGCAAAAACTTGTAAATGGTATTGACATAAAGATAAAGGAAAGTACTGAAAATGATAAAGAGTTTTCATTAAATCATAAACATGTGGTGTTATCATACGTACATTGCTCTTGCATTCGTTTCCCTAGCCATGTGGTAATTTGAATGTTTACTGAGTTTTTTTGTACAATAGATATGACACACCAAATCCTAATGCTAAGACTTCTATTTATATTATTTCGACCATAACGGTCTTGCTATAAGATTCTGCCACGTTCAGAACATGCAGAGCAATGCCTCTCTCTTGCTTCCACGCGTCTTCGAATGCTCCAGCGCATATATTTCAAATTTCGAACATCCCGCTTGCATTTGAATTTCAAATGTTTGGCACTTCTTCGCTTCGAACGCACTTCTTAGACACAGCCTTGTTATCATTTCGAGACTTCTTTGGATATATTCTCATAACTATCACTCGAAGCTCCAAGCTTTGATATGCCCATTCGAAGCACTGCTTCTACCATTTCGAAACATGACGTTTTGTTTCATTTCAATCGAAACGTCCAATTTACTTTGCTTCTAATAATATCATCAAAATCTTCAGCCAACAACAGGTCTTTGATTACGCGTAGTACTTTTTTGACTATGTCCATGCTCTTAGGATGTAGGGAGTTGTCACTGTCGTGTTACCGTACTACCAGGAGATCTTCGTTTGATCGTGCAAGATTCGTTGCTGGAATTCACGTCCAATGCCCCAAGTGACTCAGACGGAGATTTGCCCCTGGCTATTTGGCGTCTTGAGAGATTCCTTGAATCTTGACTTGACTTCCCCAGATGATGGACAATGATTATGCCGTGCCCCTTGATTGGAAGTGTTTTTCCACTTGAGGTGATCCTTTGAGAAGGTTTTTGTTCACTAGATATTCTTCGTGCGAATTTCTCTACTGTTTGAACAAATAGTCATATGCAAACAATGTTATTTTAAGAATGCAAAGCTTATGTCTGTCTTGAAGATTTTGAAAATGCATTTTTTAGTAAAACAAGCAAATTTTTGTAAAATGTGATGTCAACTCAGGATTTTACAGCAAGCCCTACAGGAGTCAGGATACCTTTGTAACAGTATGCTTTCGAACTAACCCATGCTCCAGCTAGGACTTTTAAGGGTTATAGCGTGGCCTGGTTCACGGTTTAAGAAACAAAGGATAAAGGCTCAAAATTTATTTGTACCCACCCGCTCTTCGTGATGTTCTTCGATCCTAAACTCAGCTGATCGTGCATTAGACCTTGTTTGAGTCTTTGCTCTGATATTTCGGTGATGGTTCGGATATTGACAGTTTATTTTGAATAGGCATTCATTTCCTTTTCTTTTTTTTTTGTTGAGGGTTTGTAGGACCTCTTCCCTTTTTGATTTCATTATCCCTGTTTTTTGCCTGAACTGTTTCTTTTGTGATTACAGTCAGCGGGATGCCCCAGTTTTGTAAGTCTCCTTCATATGTTTTGACTTAATGGGTTTTTATTTTTAAAAGATAACGACTACCTATCTTGACGATTATAGGGAACCATCACTGTCTCTTGTTTCAGAAGGATTTCTTCAATGCCATTCATTGTGCACCTGGATCAACTAAGAAGACTACCCTGCCCCAGGTTATGATTAAGGGTTTTAATTTTTTTGCGAAAAGAAAAACTCCAACTTATTTGGCTCAAAGGGGTTGACTAGGGATTATCTTCCTTATAACTCCACTGTTTAGGATTTGAAACAATGCCTGTACTTCATCAGCGGGGTCTGTTCAAAAGCATACTGTAAAGACCGTGGTATCGTTTTCGTCATCCTCCCTCAAAAGGTTTAGAATTTTTTAATCGAGAGTTGAGCATCACAAAAAATGAAAGCAATTTTTAAGCATAATTAATTCAAAACAGACACGTGCAATGCATTAATGAAATAAAAGAGTTTGCCATGACAATAATTGTTTGGATAAGCAAAGAAAAATACAACTTCGGAATTCAAATGAACAAAAATGCTTTCAATCCTAGCCATGCTTTGGCAAGGGAGCAGTGATCACATTGGGAGTCTCGGGCGCTTCGAACTCGACCTCCTTTGCATCGATTAGGTCCTGAACCTTGTTCCTCAAAGTCCAACAATCATCTGTAGCATGCCCCGGGCTGTCAGAATGATAAGCGTAGCGGGAGTTGGGGTTATACCTTGAAGGTGTAGTGTTCGGATTCTTAGGAGGATCCCTTAGAGTTACCAAATTGGTCTTCAACAACTGTGGCAATATTTGGGACAAGGTCATGCTGAGGGGAGTGAATTGCCTTCTAGGTCTCTCTTCCCTTCGTTGGTTGCGATGTTGAGGAGCACTGGCCGATTTTGAAATAACTACCACGTTGACATCTTGGCGGTGTTCGGACCTATTCTGTCTTCTTGAACCATAGACAGCACTGGATTCTTTCTTGAATGGTTTTTTCTCAGTGTTCGAGGAGTCACCCTTCTGTATTTTCCTAGACTTGATACCAGCTTCTATTCTCTCACCAGTCAAGATAAGGTCTGTAAACCCAGCAGAAGAATTCCCAATCAGATGGTTGAAGAACGGACCAGACAGGGTCCCCAGAAACATATCAACAAGTTCACGGTCAGTCAAAGGTGGCTGCACCCTTCCAGCCAAGTCTCTCCACTTTTGAGCATACTCCTTAAATCCTTCACCCGTTCCTAGTGACATACCCTGGAGTTGGGTACGCGTAGGAGCGAGGTCGGAATTATACTGATACTGCTTATAGAACGCAGTAGCCAAGTCCTCCCAGTTACGAATACTGGCTCCATCCAGCTGATAGAACCATTCGAGTTGAGTCCCTGAAAGACTATCCTGGAAGAAATGGATCCACAAATTCTTGTCAGCTGTATACGGTTGGATCTTCCTCACATACGACCGGAGGTGCAGCTTAGGACAAGAAGCTCCGTCGTACTTTGCAAAAGCAGGTGCCCTGAACTTATGTGGGATCACCACCCCAGAGGATAAGCCTAGGTCTCCAAAGTCCAACCCGGGCACATGTTGAATCTCCATAGCACTTAAGCGGTCCTCCAGCTGTTTGTACCTGTCCTCAGCAGGAGGATACTGTTCATCATTATAATCAGTCTCATTTTCGGAGACCACGGGACTAGGAACCCTTCTCTCTTGTGGACTGTCTTTGCCTACAGATGAGGTAGTCAGCTTAACCTCATTTGGTAATCCATTCCCAGATCTGCGTCTAGTGTTGAACAAGACAGTCCTCTTCTTCTTCTTCTTCCTCTCTTTCAGAATCAGAGTCTTCAAATCCTGTTGACCCTGGGCTAGGCTCATAACCAACTCTTGGAACTGGGCATTCTGGGCCTGGAAGGCCTTGATAGCTTGTTCAGTGGAAGGTTCAGTAGACATGATGATTGCTGAAATAAACAGCGAATAAGATAAGTGACCTGTAATGCAATGATATGTATGATATGCGTGCAATGTTTTCAAGGATCTCGCGGGGTAAACAAAGAAACTTGTTAGAATTTTGAATTTTGCGACTTGATTGAAGGAACTTCATGTTGTTGAGAGTCCTTCTTCAAGAGTCAAGGCTCATCATATCGAGTGGGTCATAGCCCATGACACAAGTCATCATGTTTGGATTTCTGGACAACCTTGGTTAGAGGAAAATAAATCCCCTTTGCCCCTTGCTAGACATCTGGTCCATCATGAACTGCATCACAAACCCTTGAAATCCTTGAAATGGTTAAGGAAATGCTATGGCATGATGTTATGATGTGTATTCTATGCATGGAGTGATGTAAGTAAACCCTGTTATAAGTCCCGATCAAGGACTGTAAACAAAACCTGCAAGAAACTCATGTTGTCAGATAACAAGAATATGCAAGTAGTTCAAGTTTGAAGGCACACAAGTCACACAAGACAACCCTTAGAGTTTAGGCCAGCATGAAGTTTAGGTACTACCCTCTTTCAGTTTCAGTTGGTCAAGACCTGTCCTAGAAAATAGTAACCGGGTTCTAGAGGATCTCAATATCACTGACTACCCTCCATCGGTCATAACTCTAGCTTCGCAATCTTTTCTTACGGCCGGAACCATCACGAGAGTTTAGCCTCAATGAGTGTAGCATACTGCTACTGTTCTATGGCCAAGTTGGGTTAATTTAAGGTTCTAAGGTCGGTTGGTGCTTAATGACTCCTCAGAAGACCCATATTCTCCTCGTTCCAACACAAGGGATATCGGTACAGACCAAGGTGTCACACCAACGTAGCCACTGCTTCACCCGTGTCGGTCTACGCCGGACAGGTCCCTCACAGTTTATTGCTACCTAAAGGGGTATTCCCCAGATCTGGGTTAGGATCTATGAAACTCCGATGCAAGCCCACAATATTAAAGCATTCAAGGCATACAATTGAAAACATAGTGATCTAATCCTAAGGTACACCTCACTTATAAATTCCCCAGCAGAGTCGCCAGTTCTGTGATCGGTGGAAATAGAACTGACTGTTTTGGAAATGCTAGTTCGCGAAATGTCGCGGTAAGCAAGAGTCGCCACCGTCTTTTATATTCTCCAACAAGGAAAGGACAAAACCACAGCAAAATTCCTTTTCGATATATTTCTCGGTCCGGGAGGTAGATTATAGAAAGGGAAGGTGTTAGCACCCTTTCTATCTATGGTTATCCACGGGCTCTTAGGTACTTGCTCACTATGCTTTCAAAATGTTTTTGCTTTTCTTGTGTTTGTGGGTTTTGAAAAAGTTTGTTTGAAAACTTCGTTTTAACTCTTGTATCAGTCCTCAAGAGTGTATGAAGTGTTTGTTTGAAAACTTTTGTTTGAAAGTGTAGGTGCGAAAAGTTGTTTTTGTTTTGAAAGAGCAAGTACCCAGGAGAAATCCACCTACTCAAAAGAAATTAAGCTGTGTAAATGTCCTTTAGATAGTACTATCCCACTATTGAGAAGTAGGTAGCACCGTCGTTGGAGTTATTCGTGTCAATTCGATTAATGAGACATGTGTGGTCACCAAAGCAATAGTAGGACGCCTTAGCGGTAACCCTAATGTCCTAGATCCTTTTTTATCCGAGGCAACCGTTTCGAGGCAACTTGGATCTTTTAGACAGGAGGGCGACCTCTAAAACACCCTATACTCAATGACCACGTCGAGGCAACCAAGTGAGGCGTACCCTAAGAGTGGCATGTGCGAGTGTGTCAGGATTCAGTTTAAGATTATCTTTGCATATGTATTATGGTGAGCTACGAGTTGGTTTTAACTTTCAAGCAAGTCTTGTCATGCATAATTAACAGTTAATAATTTGCGGAAAGTAAATTGCGGAAAGTAAATCTACGCCATTACAAGGCGTCGGGTATTTACATCGCCAAAAACATGACCCTTGAAAAGTAAAATTGCGAGAAAATAAAGAAAGCGATAAAAGTCCTAATTATCTATTACATCCTCGGAACAGATACATAAATATGATCAAAAATTAATATGCGCACAAAGAAATTAAATCGGGAAGTCTTTAGGGTTTTGACCCTTTTTTGAGAAAAGAATGAATTTTGGTCCTCTTTGTATTTAATTAAACCTAATTCTAATTAATTAATTAATTAAGAGAAAAAAGTATTTTTTAGTTTTTTAATGTCTTAATGAAAATAAAAATAAAAGAAATTAAAAGTTGTCAAGAAAATCCTAATTCTATGTTAATTTTATTTATTGTGAAAAAAAATCAAATTTAACCTAATTAACTAAATTAATTTGTTAGTATTTATTTACAAGATAATAATTAATAGTGAGATTAATAAATAATAAAAATAATACAAATATTTTATTTTTCTGAATTTATTATGAAAATAATTTAGTTAATTTAAGTAATAAAAATAATTATAGTTATTAATTAGAATAGAAAATTAATAAAAAAAAAGAAAATATAAAGAAAGAAAGAAAAAGAACCCATGGGGGTGCTGGGCCTAACAAAGAGGTTTGTTAGCAATCTGAAGCCCATTATCCTCTCAAGCCACGTTGACCTTGCTGATTCCCCAGAGCATGTGTTGACTGGGAGTACCATGATCACCATCTCCTGACCATTGGATCCAAGCTTGTGGCCACTTGGCGCGTGGATGTTTGAGACGTATGGTGGAACGCCTTTGTGAAGCCTGCATGTGATCACGTTAAGAAAAATAGTATAAGCTTTTGGGTGGACCTGGGAATCGAACCCAGGTCCCAATGATTATATGCTGCTTGCCTCAACCACTCCAACCAACGCGTCCATTCGTTAATAAAATAACTAGCGATTAATATATTAAGAAACAACCCACTAGGCTGTAAAACAAACAAACACGCGCCTTTTTTAAATTACCCAATAGGAGATTAACACCTAGTCATCTTCTTCGCTGTTCTGCAAAATAACACATTAGATAGCGGGGGTTTTTAACCCCCACAAAACATGATGACCAATAATAGCGATTAGGACTACAATGAACATAAATATTTCGCGATGGTCCAGTTACATTCGTCTGAGCCTCCTGAATTCAACCATGGGTCTTATAAGGTTCAATTTTTCTTGGATAATAAAGCCCCAATTCGAAGGCTTATGAACCCTAGAATTTGTCAATGGTAACTTGGGATTCTGTGCGTTTCAATGCAATTAAACTACATCATTAGCTTTGTATAGTTCCTATTAACACAAAACAATCAACAAAATATGTCAAATGCACATGAATAATGAGATGCGATTCTGAAAAAAATGTTCAAACCGTGAAGCTGTTCTTGAGGGTTTATTGAGCTTTAGCGCTTGGTTTCGATTGCAACACGTCCCTGACACTTCCAGCAATGTGTTAGAAACAACCAAAGTCCTTGAATTGGCCTGGAAGACAGCAAACAGTTTTCAAGTTTCTTGAAATTTTTTCAATGTTGCTATGGCTTCTTCTGCAGAGATTTCACGTCCGCATGATTAGGTTTAGCTCATGTATATATAATAGAATGAAACTAGGTTAAATCTTTGCCAAGAAATCCATGGAATTGATGTTTGTATATTTGATTGAAAATCAAATATTTTTGAATCTTTTTGATTGGCAAAACTTGCTAAATTTGGATATTCTTGTCTCTTTGATTGGCACACGAATTTTCCAGCATATATTGACCACTTTTGCTTCACAAAAAGATTGAGAAATCATATCTTGATATTTCCTACAATTTAAATTAATTAAATGAATTAAAATTGATTAAAAATCCAATTAATTAATAAAAAATAAGAAAATAAATCAATTTAAGCTTGATGGGTCGTGCATAGGCCAAGGATAAAGTTTCAAGAAGAAATTTGAGGCCCATTAGCAAAAACAAGGTGTTTTGAGCAAAGTTGACTTTTGCAAATTCACAAAAATTTCCCAACTTCTCCAATGCATATCTTGCTCAATTTTGATCATATGAACATGTTCTTGGACATTTTGGAAAGGTCTCGAAGTCCTCTAACCAATGCCTTTGGTCCCATGTCATTTGGAGTTACCAATCGCAAATTATGGCCTTTGACTTAAAATGCCTTTTTGTTGACTTTTGAAATTGACCTATAATGTAGAAATTTATAACTTTTTGTGAGAGCATTTATTGGACTTGGAATGTGAAGATGAGTTGTAGGAAATGTCAACCCCTTCAAAATGAGCATTGGATGGAATTTTTCTGATGAACCATGAAAAAGTTATGCCTTGGTCAAAATACAATTGACTTTTCTGCTGGCCAACAATAGTAACTTCTTGCATCTTGATGATTTTTGAGCCATTCTTGTGGAATCATGATCAAGACTTGATCAAATTATGATTGTGGACTCAAAATAAGATGTTGACCAAAAATTCTGACTTTTGACTGCAAAATGACCATTTTGCCCCTGTAGTTGATTGTGGATCAAATAGGGCTTTTGACTGTGCAAACTGGCATTGTGAGTCTTGAGACTTGGCATGTAGGTGCTTGAGAATGTATATAGGCCTATGAGACTTGATTGAGCCATTGAAAACCCCAAATTCCTTGAAAGAACCAAAACCCTAATTTTGACTGGCTTAGGAGGTGGTTTAACTGTGCAATCTCTTGAGCTATCTTGAGCCATTTGAGAATTATTCTTGTCAAATTTTGAAGAATATGGGAGGGCAAATTTTGGGGTACAACACCCACTGTGTAACAAAAGTAGTTTTTTCCATGTCCTCAGGGGCCATTTTGATCTGGTTATAGCCTGAGAATTCGTCCATGAAAGAAAATACCTTATGCTGAGCTGTGTTGTCAACCAGGATGTTGATGTGCGGAAGTGGAAAGTCATCTTTAGGGCTGGCCCTGTTTAAGTCTCTATAATCCACGCGCATTCTGACTTTGCCATCCTTCTTAGGTACGAGCACAATGTTAGCAACCCATTGTGGATAGGAAGTAACAACCAGAAATCCAGCATTGAACTGCTTCATAACTTCTGCTTTGATCTTTTCGGACATGTCAGTTCTCATGCGGCGGACCTTCTGTTTAACTGGTGGATAATCTTCTCTTGTGGGGAAACGGTGTACCACAATATCTGTATCAAGTCCCGGCATGTCTTCGTATGACCAGGCAAAGATCTCAACATAATCATGTAGTAGCTGAATTAGGCGCTCCTTGACACTCGGCTCCATATTGACACCTATCTTGATTTCCTTCTTATCATCCTCAGTACCCTAGTTGATTGTATCCAACTGTTTCTCGTGAGGCTGAATTGCTCTTTCCTCTTGCTGTAGAAGCCTAGCCAATTCTCCCGGAACCTCACAATCTTCCTCACCTTTGTATTCGGCATGGTAGACCAGATCTTCAGAGTCACTGAAGGCCATAGCAGAATTGTTACCCATGGAACCCGGAAAGGAAGGGTACCTGCATTTGTGAGTGTGGGTGTGTGTAAGGGATAGCCAACTTTAAACAAATAAAATGTAAAAAGAAAGACAATAAACACAAAAGTTTATATGTGAAAAAGTCCATGATTCATTAAAATGGCATATGAAGATGAAAAATCAAACCCTTACAAATGGACCTATGTGCCTCGGGTAAGGCACAATGGTTAAAAGAGTATGAATTGTTTGAGAATTATTACAAACCAAACAGAAATGTTTAAAAGATAAATTACTGCGGTATTAAAGTAATCGGAACAAAGTCTTTTGCTTCCCAGTTGCACAGTCCTCCGTCAACAGTAGGGAAAATCCAGTCTTCCAAGTTTCTCTCCTCTTCACTATCCTCCAAAGCATTGACTCCATGATGGGCGGTCTTCACTGGTTGCCCTCCAGCGTGGGCGCGGTGTACAACCCTTTGAGCAGAAGAAGTGAACCCCAAGCCGAATTTATCTGATTTGTAAGGAAAGTCTGGAAGCTTCCCCCATATTGTGGATCCGCCTTCTTCCACAACTGCCCTAGCATCCTTGAGAGATGACATCCGAGGCACAGGTCTTGTGATCACAGGAGTTGAAAATACTGCTTTGGTCGCCGCTATTTCTTCAGAAACTTCCTCAAAGTGTTGGAAAGGGGTCTTTATGAATTCACCATCCAACTCCACATAACAGAAGGAGTTCAGATGACTGATCATGTATTCCTCTTCGCCATTGACAGTTATAGTTTTCCCCTGGATAGGGTACTTGAGATTTTGATGCAGAGTGGAAGTAACAGCCCTAGCATGGTGGATCCAAGGTCTTCTTAACAGGCAAGAGTAGGAAGGACGGATGTCCATCACGTAGAATGTCGAATTGAACGTCTGGGTACCCACCTTGATCGGGATGTCCACCTCTCCATGGACCATCCTCTTAGAACCATCAAAGGCTCTGACAATGATGTTGCTGGGTTTCAGGGTTAAGCCTTCACAATCCAGTCAATCCAAGGCTTTCTTCGGCAAGACATTTAAAGACGACCCAGTATCAACCAAAACATGAGCTAGGGTGGTTCCCATACACTCCACTGAGACATGTAGCGCGTCATTATGTTTTCTCCCTTTGGAGGTCAAGTCTGCATTGGAAAATCCTAGACCATTGTCAACTGTTAAACTGGCTACACACTCCTGGAATTGATCAGCGGAGGTTTCTTGTGGCACGTGGGCCATCTTCAAAAAGTTGATCAAAGCTTTAGCATGTGCCTCAGAGCACAGCAAAAAGGCTAACATAGATATTTTGGAGGGGGTCTGCCTCAGTTGTTCAACAACATTGTAATCACTTTTCTTAATAATCCTCAGAATCTCTTCCACCTCTTTCTGGGATGTTTCAAGAATGACTAATGACCGAGCCTTCGTCAAGACAGGCTCCTCTTGAACATTCTTTCCTTTTTTCTCAGCATCGGAAACAGTGATGGGAATGGTATTGTCATTATTGGCAGGTACACTTGCAGGTACAGTTACAGGGGTAATCTTCGGGATGGCCGCGGGTCCAAAGACTACTGTTGAAGGAGAAATCTCTGGAGAAAAGATTCTCCCACTACGAGTAATTTTGCTTGTTCCAGCAATGTTAATGATGTCGGGATTATCTTCCTCAGAGCTTTCTTCTTCAATGGTTTGTTCAATCTGTTTGACACCATGATAGTAGATTTCTCCACCATAGTTCCATGGTACCATTTTATCAGTTTTGTAAGGGGTTGGCCCTGGCATTGTTATCTTCAAAGGAGTAGTCATAGGAGCGGATGTAATCCTAACGGGTTTTTTAGGAACCCTGGAAGGATTGGCGTATATGGTTATTATCGAAACTTCAGGAACTGGAATGGGTGAGACAAGAGTTTTCTCAAACAAAATTTCCTTGTTATCAATCAATAGTTAGATTCCTTTCTTCAACAAAGGACAATCAGATAGGGAGGACACGCAAGTATTGCAATCTAGGTCACAACCTGGGAACACCCCATCTTTTAACAGATTCATCTTGATGGTTAGGAGAGGAGTTAACAATTCATCGACAGTAGAAACAAACAGATCTTCTTCCACAACCTTGGCATTGTGCCCATGCCTCGGCATCGGTGCAGAGATAACATTCAGCTTTTCAGGAGCTTCGAATTCAACTTCCTTTGTGTCAATTAAATCTTGTATCTTGTTCTTCAGGGCCCAACAGTTGTTGGTGTCGTGCCCTAGACTCTCTGAGTGGTAAGCACACCTGGAATTGGGATGGTAGTGTGGAGAGGAAGTGTTAGGATTTTTAGGGGCCTCTTTCAGCATGACCAGGTTCAACTTCAAGAGATGGGGTAAGACTTGAACAGGAGTCATGTTTATCTTGGTGAATTTCCTTACAGGCCTTTCCACCCTTTGCTGGTTATTCCTCGGCTGATCATTTCTCGGCTGATTGTTTCTCGGTTGGTCTGATGCAGACTTTTGAATCATCACGGCCCCCACAGTTGGTCGTTTTTCAATTCTTCCCTGATTTCTCTGGGCATAGACAGCTGACACCTCCTTCTTTCCAGTGAAGGGCTTCTTTGCAGCAGTTGAGGTAGACGCATCTTTATGAATTTTTCCGCTTCTAATATCGGCTTCCACCCTTTCGCAAGTTAGAATCAACTCAGTGAAACCTGCAGAGGAGCTTCCAATCAGGTTATTAAAGAAAGGACCTGACAGAGTTCCCAAGAACATATCAACTAGCTCTCCTTCAGACAATGGTGGTTGCACCCTTCCGGCCAAATCCCTCCATTTCTGGGCATAGTCTTTAAAGCCCTCATTGGTAGCCATGGCCATACTCTATAGCTGAGTACGGGTTGGCGCCAAGTCGGCGTTATATTGATATTTTTTATAGAATGCGGCCGCTAAGTCTTTCCAATTATGCACATCAGACCTCTCCAACTGGTAGAACCAATCCAGCTGCATTCCCGAAAGACTGTCCTAGAAAAAGTGGACCCACAGGTCCTTGTCAGAAGAATGTGGTTGAATTTTCCTGACATAGGATCGTAGGTGCATATTTGGGCAAGACACCCCATCGTACTTATCAAACAATGGCACTTTGAATTTAGGTGGGATTACAATTCCAAAAACCAGCCCTAACTCTTCAAAGTCCAGCCCAAGCACCCTCTGTATCTCAATGGCAGCTAGACGCTCTTCCAAGTTCTTGTATTTGTCATCGGCCGGAGGGTACTGTTGTTCAGAATAGTCCTCATCCTCTTCTTCTTCTTCTTCCTTAGAATCAGATGGCACTGCAGTTTCTTTTCCCTTTCTCACCCCTTCATCAGATGTTGAGGGGAATTCCAAAGTCCGTCTGGCTTGTCCTTCAAATCTTCTGCCCATGATAACTACACCGGCCCGCTTCTTCTTCTTTTTCTCTTTTTCCTTCTCTAATAGAGTCTTGAGCTCCTCCTGCCCCTTGGCCAAGGTTAGAAGTAGTTGTTGAAATTGTGAATTCCGGGCTTGTAAGTCTTTGACCGTTTGTTCAATATCCATCTTGCTGAAATAAACAGCAGAGAGAGATGAGGAAACTTGGTGTGAAGACCTGCTTATGCATATGATGAATGATATGTATTCATGTAATGCATTCAAGGATTTAGAAATTCAAATTTGTTTTAAACAAAAAAGAAACACACGTCATATTAATAAGATAGAATTTGTTAGTACATCAATGCCCCATGGGCAAAATAATACAAAATTCTAAGGTAAAAAGACGTTGCGCATCCTCTTTGGTGCAATGTAGGTGTTGAGAGTATGCTCTTCGTGAATTTGATGAGTGAGTTCCAAAACCTTCTTCTTGCTTGCGTAGAATTGGGCCTTCGAAAGTGTCACGCTCTCCCTTGAGCTGTATCCAACTCCTTTGTAGATCTTCAAGTGATGTTGGCATGTCAGGATGTAGGAGGGTGTATG
Source organism: Vicia faba (assembly GCA_948472305.1). Taxonomy (NCBI): domain Eukaryota; kingdom Viridiplantae; phylum Streptophyta; class Magnoliopsida; order Fabales; family Fabaceae; genus Vicia; species Vicia faba. The sequence continues at coordinate 174,825,799 of OX451737.1, forward strand.
AAACCTCTCCTTCCATAACAGGATCTATAATCACATGGAGAATGGAGGGGTAAGGCATCATAAGACTTTGGGCGCGAGTTCGTACCCACTTGAGGTAAGGCTCAAGGGGATGGATTTCTTGTGTCCCAAGGTCTTACTGTCTACCTTGTTAGGAATTCTCCAAGCTCGGATGAACCTTTGTCGGAGTCCTTGGTTGTCGTTGTCGAAGTAGAAAACCAAACCTTGAATCAGCATGTCATGTGGGCCATCCCTTCGGGAATAACCAAACTGTCTCAGAGCCAAGCAGGGGTTGTAGGTGATGCCTCCCTTAATGCCAAGTAGAGGGACATTAGGGAATTCCCCACAACGGTCAATAATGATCACATTCTCTTTTGATCGAGAACATCAATGAATATCTGAATGTGTAAGGGTCATCAACCGTTGTGACCACCTCAGACCTTGCTCATTCTTCAAGACTGATTGGGAAAGATGAGAAATAAACCATCTTGCCAGGAGAGGAGTGCAACACATGAGAACACCTCTTTTCCTCATTGTACGAGTATGAAAAGAGTGGAGGATATCCCCAAGCAATGTAGGCACCGGGTTGTGAGTCATGAAGATTTTGACAGCACTCACATCTATAAGTTGGTCAGGGTTAGGGAAAAATACCATCCCATAGATGAGAAGAGCTACAATATCCTCAAAAGCTTGTAAGTCCAAAGAATTCCAGCAGCTTTGGGCTTTCTCAAACATGAACTTTGCCAAGAAGCCTTTGACACCACTTCTAGTTTCCCAATGGGTTGTGACCGCAGATGAGTGCAAGTGCAGGGCTTGAGCAATCTCTTTTGGCTTTGGATCTCTTTCTGTACCGTTGAAGGGTAGTTGATTGAGAATAGGAATCCTCAAGAGTTGAGAAAATTCTTCCAAAGTAGGCACAAGTTGGTAGTCAGGAAATGTGAAGCAATGATGCAAAGGGTCAAAGAACTGGAAGAGAACTTTCAGCATATCCTCCTCAGTGTTGGTAGTGACCAAGTTGAGTAGACGACCATGTCTCTGGGTGAATGGAGAATTCTCAGGAATCCTTGAAGCTAGCTCCTTGAGTTGTGGAGGAATTCTTACAAGGTTGACTTGGATAGTTTTCCTGCGAAGTGAATCCATAACCTACAAAACAGGAACAAAGATGAATCTCCAAAATCCTTGAAATGGTTAGGGGATGAATATGATGCTTCATGATGTCCATGATGTTATGCACAAGTATATATGTACAAGCAAGTCACACAAGTTCCTATTTTAGGCTTGCATGGGGTTTCATAGGTAAGTACCCTCTTGAAGTTTAGTTGGCTCAACCTGTCCTAGAAATAGTAACCGGGTTCTAAGGAGATCAATATCACTGGATTGTTTCCTTGTTCATTGTTTCAATTCAGCCTCTTTACTGGCGACCTAAATATTCCAAGGAACCAACCCTCAATGAGTGTAGTATCGAGTATCTACCAACTTCGGACTGCACCAAAGTCGGTCATCTCACTACATCCTAAAAGGCCAAGTTGGTCAAGTAAAGGTTCTAAAAGTCCATTAGTGCTTCATGACATCACTCAGCGGCCCCATATTCTCTTTGATTGACTCAAAGGCTACCAATACCCACAAATATATCACACTAATATAGCTATTGCTTAGACCATGTCGGTATACCCCGCACAGTTTCCACAATGTATTGCTATTTACCTATGAATGTTTCCCAAATCCGGGTAGAGGATTCAAACCCAAACAATAAAACCAAAGTGTAAAGCATACAAGTCAAGCAAGATAAGCATGTAAAGGTGATCTAAAACCCTAAGGTAACCCCATTTTTATAATATTCCCCAGCAGAGTCGCCAGTTCTGTGATGCGGTGGGAGAACTGACTTGAGGTTTTGCGTTTGTGTTCACAAATGTTTCGGTTTAGCAAGAGTCGTCACTGACTTTTATTTTATCCAAAAGCAAAGGTAAAAAGAGCACAGGAAAGACCTTTGAGATTGTTTTTGGGTTCGGGGGGTAGATTATGAAAAGGAAAGGTGCTAGCACCCTTTTCATTCATGGTTTTCCATGGGCTCTTAGTTACTTGTTTTAGATCACTTGCTTTACTTTTCCAATTGTTTGAAATGGTGCTTTGTGTGGTTTTGAAAGTATTTTGAAAAGAGGCATTTGTTTAGGAAATCTTTGTAATGATTCTTGTTTGTAAGAATGTATACAAAGATGTTTGTCTTTTGATAAATGTTTCAATGTTTTGAAAGTTATTTGGAAATTGTTTTGAAATGTGTTGTGTGTTTTTGAAAATAGCAAGGATTGTTTGAAAGAGGTCAAGTAAGTATGAGTTATCTACCCTACTAAAAAGTCTTTCTTGCACATTTTTATTCCTTTGACATTGTTAACCTACTATTGTTTTAGTAGATAACCCTATCTTTGGATGTTAAACGGGACGGGCGTGGGTCATCGTATGACCATGATAACAATATTGCCAAGTATCTTAGCAAGTTTTGGGGGACTTAAGATCATTTTTAGGCAACTTGTCTAGCTTCATCGAGGGACTATGATCTTTTGTTTTGTTTTGCTTTTGCCAAGATACCTAGCATGCATACCATGGCCATGTTTTAAGGCAACAAAGTGGATAAACCCTGGGGGTGCTTGTGTGCAATGTTTTGTCATTTTCATGCATTTTTTGTCTTGTATTAAGTCATGCTATTTGTTTGATTTTTAGTCTTTTCATTCAAAACCCTAGTTTACTATAATATTATATGAAAGCAATAAATTGCGTAAAGTAAATCTAAACTATTACAACAATATTATGGGGAGGGGGATACAAGTTTTGAATAGGGGGATATTGCTCAAAATAAAACCCTAAAACTATTACAACCAAATTGAATTTATTGTACAAATAAATAAATACGCAAATATTTAAATATGCAATAAAATGTATGTATGCAAAAATGTTTTTTGTATTAATTTTATGTATGTAAAAATAAGTTTAATTAAGTCTTAAAAATAAGAAAAAACAAAATGATTATTTTTGAAAGGGTGAAAACCCTAATTTTTGTTTAAAAGAAATATTGTTTTCTAATCATTTATTTTATTCATTTTGTTCAAGAAAAAAATAATAATAATATATACAAAATGTTAAAAAATTGAAATATGTATAAAAATAATATTTTTAATGTGAAAAATAATAAAATAAAAATGTATGAGATTTTTATATTATTTTTACTATTTTTTAAGATGGATTTCTATTTATTCTAGTAAACTATTTTATTATGCAAAAAATAAAATAAAAATAAAATAAAAATGCAAAAAATAAAGAAAATATTTTTGGGATTTTTAAATGTTCAGAAGAAAAAAAATAAAGTCAAAAATATAAAAGAAATGAAAAATATGCAAAAATATAGAAAATGGGCCAAGGGGGTGCAAAAAGGAAACAGAGGGTGCAAAAAGTAGCAGGCCCAAGGTCTAGGCCCAGGACAACTTCGTCCCTGACCTCCAGACAACCAAAACGCGCGCGTTCTTCTTCAACCTGCATCTCTTGCATACATGCATAAAAACAAAATCTTGCAACATGAAACTTGTAGCATGTTAACTCACGATTCTAATGATATAAAAAACATGACCTAACTCTAAAAGATCAAGGAGAATTTTAATGGCCCTAATTTTTGACCTAATTTTTTCAGCATGTTCAACATCCAAATACTCTTAGCTCAGTTAATATAAATGGAATCTACGCATATGTACAGCTTAAGCATGTTGAGGACTACATTTTTGCTTCACAAACGTAAGCTTAAAGATGCCTAAATAGAGAGATAGAAACTTGACAAATACCTTGTTCGGTTGAGTTTGGATATGGAAATTTAGGGACTTTGAGTGAGGCCTGAAGGTCGTATGAGCTTGCTTGAAGTTCCCTCAACCTTTCCCAATGCTCATCTTGCCTTATAGATGCCTGAATCTTCCTATAGAAGTCAACCTGCAAACTTAAAAAGTGAAAATGGTGAAGCTTGAAACAGAGGTTATAGTTGCAAGACAAAGGCCTGGATAGTTTAGGTAGGAGGTATGGAATGTGTTTGAAGTGATTCCAAGCAAAACGCACAAGGCAAAATGGAAATGGCTAAGGTTCTGCAGAAGGTGCCCTGTTTGGGCAGAAAAATGGGATTTTTGTGTTTTAGGGTGTTTGAGAAGTTATCAATTTGTGTCTTAGGCTTGCAACAATGTTCCGAGGTCGTTTGAAATGATACAAAGTCTTGGTTTTATCAGATACACAAGCTTGCTTGACTTTTGGAAGTTTGCTTGCTTTTGAAGAAAAGGTGAAGTGACAAAGCTAAAGGCCTGTACAGGCTAGCTTAAGGCCTGATGAGAGTTGGTGTACTTTTCCTGAAGTTTGTGATCTTGTTTGCAACCAAAGATCAGGTCCATGGCTCAAGAAATACAAAATTGCAAAAAACATGCTTTATCAAAATGGTATTATGCACTTTATGCCATTTTTGGATTAATTTAATGTGCAATGCTTCAAAGATCAGAACAAGACCATTATCCATTGAGTTTGCATTAAATTAATGAGTGTAGAAAGGATTAGGACCTTTAATACCAAGTACAAGCAAGTTTGAAACTGATTTGCAACTTGTACCAATGTGAAAAATGCCTTGAACAAAAGTGATAAATTTCCATTTTCATTTCTTTGATTCTCCCTAACCATAAATGATCTTGGAGAGTTCTTGGACATTTTGGAAATATTGTAACATGCTCTACAATCCATCTTTGAAATGAATTTTTATATTCCTCTTGGAACTAGGTGAAAAGTTTCCATGAAGTTAGGTAAAAAATCTGCCTAAACTAGGGCAAATTTTCACTAAGTTAAAAAGTTTATGGACCCTTATTCACAAAATCATAACTTGATATCGAAGCATCTTTTGGAAAAACTTTGTGAATAAAAGTTGTAGATTTCATGGAGGACTATAACTTTCATGTTGGAAGTTTTCTTTGAATCTAATTTCATCATGGTGAAAAAGTTGGGAAAATTTGGGAAAAAATAAGAAATTTTCATAACTTAGAAAAAGTCTAAGTTATAAAAATTTTCAAACTTAAACCCTAATTTCCAAATTTAAGTTTATTGGTGAACAAGTTTCACATTTTTACATATCTTGATGAATTATGACCCTTGGCACTTGATTTTGACCAAAAAGTCAAAGTTTGACTTTTCAGTGTATAGTTGATTTTTGATCAGTTGACTGGAAAATTCATCTGTCAATCCAATGTTTTTGAGATCTTTTGAACTATGTGATTAGGTCAAGATGATTCCATTGAGTCCTTGAAGTCATTCTTGAACCCAATTGGTCATTGGCTAGGTCAAAAATCAGAAATTGCCCTTTCTCAGTCAAAACCCTAATTTTGACCATTTTGCCCTTTTGATGATCTGATGAAATTTCTTGAGGAGTTGTGGTCCAAACTTGATCAAATGGTACATAGGAGCCTATAATGTTGATGTGGATAAAAAATTATGAAGTTTGACTGTAAATTGTCCATGGTTGACTTTTTCCCCAATACAACTGATTTTTAGGTCAATTGTCCAATTGACTGGGCAAAAATGTGATTCAAGGCTTGAAACTTGGTATGAACAATATTGTAGGTCCAACATGAAGTATGAAAGTCACATGAGGCATTGGAAGTCCAAAAATCCTTGTGCAAACTCAAACCCTAATTTCAGGTTATCAATGCAAGGAGACGTCTTGAGTTGAGCAAACCCTAATCTGGTCTTGAGTCCAAGAAGTCTTATGAGGAGAATCTTGATAAAATGAGAGGGAAAATTTTGGAGTACAACAGGTTGTAAGTAATACCTCCCCTAATGCCAAGGAGTGGAACATTATGGAATTCTCTACAACGATCAATGATAGTTATATCCTCATGAGATCCGGAATACCAGTAGATGTTTGTATGAGAAAGTGATATTATTCTTTGTGACCACCTCAAAACTTGTTCATTCTTTATTATCGAGTGGGAAAGGTGCAGAATAAACCACTTGGATAGCAGAGGAATACAACACATGATATTTCCTTGCCTATTCATAGTACGAGTGTGAAGAGAATGCAGAATGTCTCCGAGCAAGGTAGGCACATGATTACGAGAAAGGAAAATTTTGACGGTGTTCACATCTATGAGTTGGTCTGGACCAGGTAATAGTACGAACCCATAAATTAGAAGAACAAAGATCTCCTCGAAGTCCTGAAAACTCATAGCATCCAGAAATAGTTGAGCCTTCTTGTTGTACCCCAAAATTTTCCCTCCCATATTTCTCAACACCAGGCAAGTGAGGTCCCCAAATTGCTCAAGGAATTTCAAGAGTTAACCAAACAAGCTCTTTCCTAAGGCAGTATACCTCAAATTAGGGTTTCCATCTTCACCAATATGTATGAACCAAAAAGGACTCAAATTCTAACCATGGTACTAATATGTTCTCAAGATCATCCATGTCAAGTTTCAAGCCTTGCAGAAGAAGTTTGCTCAGTCAATTGCTCAAATGCTTGAAAATCAACTGTATTAGGTCAAAAGTCAATTGTGGCCCACATACAGTCAAACTTCAAGATTTTTGGTCAAAATCCTCATCTTGAAGTATTATCCATCATTTGATCAAGGGTTGATCATGATTCCTCAAGGATTGCTCACAATTCATCAAAACCTAAAAGTTGCTAAATTAGGGTTTTATAGGAAAAGTCAACTCAACTTTGACCAAGCATAACTTTCTCATACTTTATCAGAATTGACCCATCCAAAGCTCATTTTGAAGAGGATGAAATTCCCTATAATTCATCTTCATATCCAAAGTCCAAAATATTAACTAACAAAAAGATATGGATTTTGACATTATAGGTCCTTTTGAAAAGTCAACAAAAACACCTTTTGGGTCAAAGCTTCATACATGAACATGGAAGACTAAATTGATATGAGACCAAAAGGGTTGTTTAGAGGACATCCTAAGATTTCTAAAAGTCTAAGAACACCTCTCTAGGGTAAAAATTGAGAGAGTTATGCATTAGCCAATTTGACCATTTTTGCAAAATTGCCAAAAGTAAAATGTGCTCAAATTTGCATTTTTTGCTAAATGGGTCCAACTTTTTATGCTTGAACCTCAATTATAATGTGGTCCAAGACTCAAATGTTCACTCACTCACTCATTATGTGCTTCATTTTTCAATTTATTTTGATTTTTCATTAATTAAAAAGTGGATTAAATCAAATAAATGATGAAAATTAATAAAGATATGATTTGATTTGTTTTTTTGACAGATTAGCAATCAAGATATGCTGAGTTTACAAGATCAATTCGAGTTAAGGCCAATTGGTACAAGAAAGGCATGATTTGGCTCAAAATACGAACATATCATACAACTTGAAAATCAAATCAAATCTTGGATAAATGCAAGGATTCATGGAAAGTTTGTTAACCTAATTCATTCTAGGTTATATAATGAAGCTTTCTAGATAAAAAAAGGGTTAGAGGTCGTGAGAGGCATAGAACAAAACTAAAAAAAGTGACAAAAAGTGTTGGTTGGTTTTTGCATATAGAGATTAATTCAGACCATTCCAACGTTGCTAATCCATTGCTGGACCTTCCCAGAAGCTAATTGGATCAATTGAAAGGCTTGAAGCACTCAGAATCACCAACTGTAACTCACACGGCTTGCGTTTTTTCTTCCAGAATCAATTATCCCAATTCTTGCATCATTAGCACTTTTGATTATTATATTCTTGTTTGTCATCATGTTTGCAAGCTAACCATGCCATTTAATTACATTTTTGATGCCTGTACATGATATTGCCATTGCTATGGTTTCTGTATTCGTTTTAGGGGTTTTCAATGCAGGAAACATTAGGCATTGATTATGGTACCATGATGCTCGTGAGGATGAGACGAGTTGATTGGTACCAGTACTTTTCATTTATCTTGCTCGTATGCAATTTTGGATATGAACATGGTTATACCTACAGTGAACGTCTGTAGGTAAAAGTCTTGTTTTCTAAGGCGACGGTCCAAGGAAGAAGATAAGGTGTGGCAGTCCATGGATGGTTGGTTTAAATTTAGCGCACGTTTTCTGAATATATTGTTTGATTTGAATATATTGTTTTGCTTCTATTATATGAACAACAAGAACACGTAGCACAACTGGCAAGCAAGCATTGAAATTGAGCATGAGGACCTGGGTTCGATCCCAGGTCCCAACCTTTGCTTTGTATTATTTTTCTTCATGTAATCAGGTGCTTCACAATCTCCAGCGCCCACCATGCTCCATCAAAATTCATCCATCTGGACCAGCGTGTCATCAAATCCAACGCCCAGATAGCAAGGGACCACCATACACCTCAAAGTCAACCCAGCATGGGATCAAGCGTGGTCAACCAGGCTTGGAGCTTGTTGGGCCAGAAAATCCAGATTTGCACCCCCTCCTTGAGCAACACTAACAGGCCCATTCTATTTCTTTTCATTATTTATTTCTTTTATTTTAATTATTTTGTTTAATTATTTTTCACAAAAATTAATCACTTTTCATAAAATCATAAAATCAATAATTCACAAAAATTAGAATTAGGTTTTTTTTATCAAATTTAATTTTGTTAATTAATTAGATTAATATTAAAACTAGGTTAACTTTAATTTGTTTTTCACAATTAAAATTAAATTAGAAAATTAGGTTAACTCTTGATTTAACTTTTCTCTTTTTTCTCAAATAAAATAAAATACAAAAATAGGTTGTTTAGAATTAATTAAGTTATTTGCAAAAATTAACATTAATTAGAATTTAGGATTTTCTTTTAATTCAATTATTCCATTATTTTCTCAAATAACAAAACATGACAAAAAACATTTTCTTTAATCAATCGCAAGTAGGATTAGTCAAATGGTCAAAACCCTAATCGTCTCGCTTTTAATTCGCCGCACGCTTGTTAATTATTTTGCAAATATTTTTGTAACTGTTCATGGTTTGTAATAGTTAATTTAGGGTTTTTATTAACTGTTTAAATCCCCGATTTTTGGTTATGTAATTAATCCCCCTCCCCGAAGCCTTGTAATAGCTTGGTTTATTTTCTCGCAGTTTTAATTCCCGCAAATATTTAACTGCCTAGATGTATGCTAATAGGATTGTATGGCAAGAATGCATGACAAAATTAAAATGGTTAGAAAATCCTAATGTGCAAATATAAATAACTGAAATCAATCACTTGCACATATTCTCTCTTAGGGTATACTCTCACTTCGGTTGCCTTCGGTAAACGATCATTAAGCATAGGGTGTCTTAGTGGTTGCCCTCCAGTCTGAAAGATCAAATTGTCCCATTCGAATGTTGCCTCGAAAAAATCTTAAGACTCTAGGGTTACTACTAAGGTGTCCTAATATTGCTTTAGTGATCGCACGTTCCTTTTGAATTGACCCTTACAAATTCCAACTACGGTGTTACCTATTTCTCAATAGTAGGATGGCGCTGTTTAAAGGAAACAAGAATAGAAACGATCTTTTTTTGAGTAGGTAGATGCTAGTAGGTACTTGCTTAAATCGAAACTTTTCACACTTACACCTTTAAAAATTTTTTAAAAAAAACAACTTTGTCACACTCTTGAGGACTGATACAAGGGTTATCACAAAGTTAAAACTTTTCAAAAACAAAGCACACACAAGCAATTTAAAAATGAGCAAGTACCTAAGAGACAATGGAAAACCATGGATAGAAAGGGTGCTAACACATTCCCTTTCTATAATCTACCCCCCGTACTCAAAATCTCGAAAAAGGATTTTTTTTGTACTTTTTTCCTTTCCGGTTGGATGAAATAAAAGTCGGTGGCGACTCTTGCTTACCGCGACATTTTGCAAACACAAAATGCAAAATGCAAACCAGTATTAAACAGTCGATTCTGCCACTGTATCACAGAACTGGAGACTCTGCTGGGGATGCTATAAGTGGGGTATACCTTAGGATCTAGGTCATTAAAATTGCTTCTCTTGATTGCTTTGTTTGCTTTATTTTTGAGCATTTTGTTTGGGGTTACTATAGATCCTACACCCGGATCTGGAGAACACCTTTTAGGTAAGTAGCAATAGACTGTGAGGGAACTGTACGGTGTAAACCGATACGGTTGAAGTAGTAGCTACGTTGGTGTGGCACTTTGGTTTGTACCGATATACCTTGTGGTGAAACGAGGAGAATACGGGGCCGCTGTGTGGTGTCGTGAAGCATCAACTGACCTTAGAACCTTTAATTGCCCAACTTGGCCATTAGAAAGTAGCGAGATAGCCGACCTCGGTGTAGATCTGAGAACTGGTTGATACTCGATGCTACACTCATTGAGATCATACTTTCAGAATATTTCGGCCGCGAGAAAAGATTGTGTGAGCTGAAACCATGATCGATAAAGGATGGTCAGTGATATTGAGATCCTCTAGAACCCGGTTACTTTTCTAGGATAGGTTGAACCAACTTAACTTCAAGAGGGTATTACCTTTGACCTCATGCAAGCCTTAAACCTAAGGGCTTTGTGTGAATTGACTATGTTTGCAATACCTGTGTTTGCTATACCTGTGGTTTATCATGACATCATGCATCATAACATGGCATTCATGCTTCATTACACTAACCATTTCAAAGACCAAGGGAATTTATCTTTGTTCTGTTTTACAGATCATGGCTTCCGCGCGTAGAAATACTATCTGAATCAACTTTATGCAGATACCTTCCAAACTTAAAGAGCTAGCATCCAGAGTTTCTGAAACTTCTACTTTCATTAAGAGACACGGTCAACTTCTCAGCCTGGTTACTTCAAACCTTGATGAACAGATGATGAGCGTACTTTTTCAGTTCTTCGATCCCAAACATCACTGCTTCACCTTTCCAGATTATCAGTTGGTACCCACCTTGGAAGAATTCTCTCAGCTATTGGATGTACCCATTCTTGAACAGGTACCCTTCACAGGTATGGAAGAAGTTCCTAAGCCAGAAGTCATTGCCTCAGCTTTGCGTTTGAAACGGGCCGACGTGGTATCCAATTGGGAAACTCAAAGCGGAGTCGAGGGTTTTCTAGTCAAATTTATGATATGGATTTTTAGGCTTTTAAGTATTTCTTGGCTCTTCTAATATATGGTTTAGTTTACTTCCCTAATCCGGACTCCTTCGTAAATGTGAATGCTATCAAGATTTTCCTTTCTCGCAACCCTGTGCCTACCTTTCTTGGAGATATTTTGCACGCTCTCCATACTCGTACCATGAAGAGAAGAGGGACTCTTATGTGCTGCATGTCGTTGCTGTTGAGGTGGTTTATTTCTCACCTCCTTAAGTTTGTACTGAAGAATGAAGAAGGTTTAAGTTGGTCGCACAGGATAATGTCACTCGCTCATACGGATATTCTTTGGTGTTCCCGAGCTATGGAAGACATTTCTATTATTGACCGCTGTGGGGAGTACCCTAATGCCCATTACTTGGTATCAGAGGGGGTATAACCTACAATCCTTGTCTAGCCTTGCGACAATTTGGTCATGCTCGAAGGGATGGTCCCCATGAGTTACTTATTGAGGACATTGTATTCAACTTTGAAGATGATGTTAATGAGTATCGCCGGAGGTTCATGCGAGCTTGGGGCATGGTAAACAGATATGACGCCAAAGAGTTGGGACCAAAGACTTCCATTCCTATGGAGCCTTACCTCCAATGGGTACGAGCTCGGGCCCAGAAGCTTATGATGCCTTATGTGACCGTATTACCAGTGATTGTGGAGCCCACTACTGAAGAAGGCATTCCTTACACAATTCTTTATCCTTACATGCCCATTGATCTTGGGGAGTTACAGAGGTCTTGGATTCAGCTGAAGAATGAGAGGGATACTTACAAAGAACAGTTCCATGATCAAGAGAGGAAGGTTTTAAAGCTCACCAGGCAGCTCCAGGAAGAAAGAGTGCTCAATGATTATATCAGCACAAAGAGAAAGTGTCCATTGGACTTCTGATTTTTATTTTCTAGTTTTAGATTTGTGTTATTTACTTATTTGTAACGCCTTAAAGGCATTTTGAACCTTCAAATTTAAGCTAATAAAGTTTTTTTTTATTTTGGTTTGCAAATTTAAATTTCCTGAAGTCTTTAAAATCATTACATGCGCATCCCATTATCATACACATCATTACAGGTACCACTACATGTTTCTCATCTTCTTCGCTGTTTATTTCAGCAGAAATGTCTTCCGATCAAGCCATCAAAGATCTTCAGGCGCAGAACGCCCAGTTCCAACAAATGTTCATAAGTCTGGCTAAGGGGCAACAAGATCTGAAAGCCCTTATTCTGAAAGAGAAGAAGAAGAAGAAGATTGGTATTCTGAATATGGGCAGAAGGTTTGGAGAAAGGTTGAAGCATCAAACTGATCTGACCTCTTCATCCATGGAAGGGGAGAACCAAGAAGGGAAAAAAGGACCCTAGTCATGCAGTCTCTAACGATGATACTGATTATAACGATGAGTAATATCCTACTGCTGAGGATAGATACAAGAAGTTGGAAGATCGCTTGAGTGCTATGGAGGACCAGAAGATACCTGGTTTGGATTTCGGGGAATTGGGACTGGTATCGGGAGTGGTTATCCCTCAGAAGTTCAAAGCTCCGGTTTTTGCCAAGTATGATGGAGTGTCCTGCCCAAAGCATCATCTCCGTTTGTATGTCAGGAAAATACAACCCCACACCGCTGATAGAAATTTGTGGGTGCACTTCTTTCAAGATAGTCTGTCAGGGACTCAGCTTGAATGGTTCTATCAGTTGGTGGGAGCCAGTGTCCGAAATTGGGAAGATCTTACTGCTGCTTTCTACAAGAAGTATAAGTATAATTCTGACCTTGCCCCCACTCGTACTCAACTCCAGGGTATGTCCATGGGTGAAGGAGAAGGTTTTAAAGATTATGCTCAAAAATGGAGAGACTTGGCTAGGAGAGTTCAACCCCCTTTGTCTAATAGGGAGTTGGTTGATATGTTTCTGGGGACGCTATCAGGTCCATTTTTCAATCACTTGATCGACAGCTCGTCATCTGGTTTCACCGAGCTGATTTTAACTGGAGAAAGAGTAGAAGCTGGAATTAAGAGTGGTAAAATACAGAAGGATGCCTCGTCGAGTTCAGCAAAGAAGCCTTTCGCTGGTAAGAAGGAAGCCAGTGCAGTCTATAGCCCGAGGGGCCAAAGCAGATTGGAACACCGTCAAATGGTAAATGCTGTAGTGATACCGAGACCCGCAGTTTCTCCACAACGCAACAATCAGCAAAGGGTGGAAAGACCACAACGGTAGTTTACCCGCATCAACATAACTTTGGCTGAAGTTCTACCTCATTTATTAAAATCCAACTTGGCAACCTTGAGAGAGGCTCCCAAGAATCCAAACACTACCTCTCCCAGATACAATCCCAACGCGCGGTGTTCCTACCATTCTGAGAGTCTTGGCCACAATACAAATGATTTCTGGGCTCTAAGAAACAAAGTACAAGACTTGCTTGAAGCCAAGGAGATAGAGTTCGATGCTCCAGAAAAGCCGAATGTTATAAACGCTCCCATGCCCAAACATGGTCGTGGAGTTAATGCTGTTGACACTGATTTTTTTGTGACCTCTGTTGAAGAAATTTCTACTCCTCTTATGACTGTTAAGAAGAATTTGCCGTTGGCCGGTTTATTTCCGGGTTATGGTGAAGGTTGCTAGATGTGTTCGATTCTACCTTCTGGTTGCCGTTTGTTGAAGTCAGGTGTTCAACGCCTGATGGATAGTAAAGAGATTTTGTTCGAGAACACCGTGATCCTTGTTGTTCCCATTGAAGACGTCGCTATTATAACCATTTCCGCCAATCCTTCCAAGGTTTCCTCGAGAAGACCTGTTAGGATTACACCTGTTCAAAGAATTGCTCCGCTGATAATCATTGTTCTTGGTCCCTCCCGTACACCTCAGACAAGGTTGTCCCATGGCATTATGGTGCTGATGTATACTATCATGGCATTAAGCAAGATCTAAAGAATGAAGAAGCTGATACTGATGTCAGTAATATTGTCGGGACTAGTAAGGTTACCCGAAGTGGAAGGGTTTTCTCTCCTGAGATTTCTCTGCAAATCATCAAACCTACTGTTATTCCAACTGCTGCTCCAACCAGCACTCCTGACATTTCTCTTGTTCCTACTCCAGTTATTACCCCTGCTGCTGAGCCATCTGGGACTCGAGGAAAGGAAATTATAGGTGAGTCTGCCCGGACGGAGGCACCTAAGAAAATCGTTGTGGAAGCCTCTAAACAAGAAATAGAGGAAATACTAAAAATCATTAAGAGGAGCGACTACAATGTGGTCGAGCAGCTGGGGCAGACCCCATAAAAGATATCCATGTTGTCTCTGATGTTGTGTTCTGAAGCCCATGCGAAGGCTTTGATTGCATTTCTCAAGACTGCACATGTGCCGCAAGAAACTTCAGCAGATCAGTTTAAAGATTGTGTGGCCAGCTTGATTGCTGACAATGGGCTGGGTTTTTTAGATGCGGATCTGACACCGAAAGGAAGGAAGCATAATGATGCTCTGCATGTCTCAATTGAGTGCAGGGGCACCACTATGGCTCATGTGCTGGTAGATACTGGATCTTCATTGAATGTTCTGCCTAAGAAAGCGTTGGACTGCTTGGATTGTGAGGGTTTGATTCTAAAGCCTAGTAACATTGTGGTAAGGGTTTTTGAAGGATCAAAGAGAATGGTGCACGGGGAGGTGGACATCCCTGTCAAAGTGGGTTCTCAGACTTTTGGGTCCACCTTCTATGTAATGGATATCAGGCCGTCTTATTCTTGCTTTCTGGGTCGTCCTTGGATCCATGAGGCTGGGGCAGTTACTTCCATACTCCATCAAATGCTGAAGTATCCGGTGAAGGGAAGGATTGTCACAGTGCGAGGTGAAGAAGAATATATGGTGAGTCACCTCAATTCCTTTTGCTACATAGAGATGGATACGGAATTCATAGAAACTCCTTGTCAGAATTTTGAAGATGTCCCTCAGGTCTTGGCATCAACTGAAGTTACTACCGACAAACCTCCATTGAAGATGGCTTCTATCAAGGACGGCAGGGCTGTGGTTGAAGAAGGAGGGTGTACCAATTGGGGCCAGCTCCCTCTTTTCACTCACAAAACTGACAAATTTGGTTTGGGATTTACTACAGGGGCTCAAAGGGTTGTTAGGCGCGCTCGGGCTGGAAGACCTCCTCTACACATCAGCAACCGGGGAGTTAATTATATTGAAGACAATGAAGAGGATTCAGACATTGACAGCTAGATCTACCCAACAACCAACGGTGGACCGAATAACTGGACGGCTAGGGACTTCATACCTGTTTCTTTTATTCCACAGTAATTGACTCATTTGTTTTAAGATTTGTAATAAAAAGTTTGAAACTTTACGGCCCAGTGCCTTTCCCGAGGCACCTTGGCTTTGCTTGTGAGGGCTATTACTTGTCATTTCATATATCATTAATAAAGCATTGGACGTTTCTTGCGTACAAATTTTGCGCTCTTTGTTTTTCTTTTCTGTCTCTCACTTTGTCAAAACAGCAATTCTCTTACACACACTCACGTATCATACTGAAGATCCATATCCACTATGGATCCCATTGATAACAGCTCTGCTACTTCCAGTTATGACTTCAAAAATCCGATCAACCAAGGCGAGGAAGAAGGTGAGGATGATTGTGAGGTGCCTGGAGAACTTGCTAGACTATTACAGTAGGAAGAAAGGGCCATACAGCCTCATTAAGAGCCAGTTGAGTCAGTGAATTAGGGTACAGAGGAAGACATGAAAGAGGTTAAAATAGGTGCGAATCTGGAGCCTAGTGTTAAACAACGGTTAATACAGATGCTACACGACTATGTTGAGATCTTCGCCTGGTCCTACGAAGACATGCCTGGTTTGGACACTGATATTGTGGTACATCGCCTGCCGACTAAAGAAGACTTCCCTCCGATAAAGCAGAAGGTCCGTCGTATGCGCCCTGAAATGTTAGAGAAAATCAAGGCAGAGGTTATGAAGCAGTTTGACGCAGGATTCTTAGTTGTCACTTCTTATCCGCAGTGGGTTGTCAACGTCGTGCCGGTACCTAAGAAGTACAGTAAGGTACGGATGTGTGTGGACTACAGAGATCTGAACAGGGCAAGCCCCAATGATGACTTCCCACTTCCTCACATTGATGTTCTAGTCGACAACACCGCGCATCACAATATCTTCTCCTTCATGGATGATTTTTCTGGCTACAACCAGATCAAGATGGCTCCTGAGGACATGGAGAAGACAACCTTCGTTACACAGTGGGGCAGCTTCTGTTACAAGGTAATGCCTTTTGGGTTGAAGAATGCTGGGGCAACTTATCAGCGCACCATGGTCACTTTGTTCAACGATATGATTCACCACGAGGTCGAGGTTTATGTTGATGACATGATAGCCAGGTCCCAGACTAAGGAAGAGAACCTTGATCATCTCCAGAAATTGTTTGACAAGTTGAAGACGTACAAGTTGAGGTTGAATCCGAACAAGTGTACCTTCGGGGTAAGGTCTGGTAAGATTCTGGGTTTTGTTGTCAGTGACAAAGGTATTCAGGTAGACCCGCAAAGGTAAAAGCCATACAAGAGATGTCGGCTCCCCGCACAGAAAAGGAAGTTCGAGGTTTCTTGGGACGCCTGAATTACATCGCCAGGTTCATTTCACATCTGACTGCTACTTGTGAGCCAATCTTCAAGCTGCTGAAGAAGGATCAAGTGGTAAAGTGGAATGATGAATACCAGACCGCTTTTGAAAGAATCAAGGAATACCTTCAAGAACCACCAATTTTGATGCCTCCAGTTGAAGGAAGACCTTTGATATTATACCTGACAGTGCTAGACAGTTCAATAGGGTGTGTGCTGGGGCAGCATGACGATTCTGGTCGAAAAGAGCACGCCATTTATTACCTTAGCAAAAAGTTTACCGACTGTGAGACCCGATACTCATTGCTCAAGAAAAATTGCCGCGCTTTGGCATGGGTTGCTCACCGACTGAGACATTATATGTTGACTCACACTACTCTGTTGATATCAAAGATGGATCCGATCAAATATATTTTCGAGAAGCCCGCCTTATCCGGAAGAATAGAAAGATGGAAGATGATCTTAACAGAGTACGACATCCAATATACAACCCAAAAATCTATAAAAGGGAGTGTATTAGCGGATCATTTGGCGCATCAGGCCGTGGATGACTATCAGTCCATGAATTTTGAGTTCTCGGATGAGAATATCATGTTGGTAACCGACTGCGAAGAACCTGAACCGGATGAAGGACCCGAGGAGGGATCCCGATGGTCTATGTATTTTGATGGAGCCTCGAATGCATTGGGTAATGGCATTGGCGCTGTAATTATATCTCCTGAGGACTGTCATACTCTATTCACCGCCCGGTTATGTTTTAACTGCACCAATAATATAGCGGAGTATGAAGCATGTATCATGGGTCTTCGAGTTGCTATTGACCTGAGGATTAAGTTCTTGAGTGTATTCGGAGATTCCGCTCTGGTGACAAGTTAGATCAAAGGCGAGTGTGATACGAAGCACCCGAATCTTATTCCTTACAAAGAGTATGTATTGTCATTGCTCCCACACTTTGAGGAGATAACCTTTGAACATTTCCCACGAGAAGAGAACCAGTTGGCGGACGCGCTAGCTACCATGTCTTCTATGTTCAAGGTTAGGTGGGACAATGAAGCTCCCCAGATTACCATTGAGAGGTTGGATGAACCCGCACACTGCTGTGAGATCGACACCAAAGAAGTGACAAACAAAACATGGTTTCACGAAGTTAAAAGGTATCTTGAGGTTCAGGAATACCCCGAGGGGGAATCTGTTAATGATAGGAAGTTTCTGAGAAGGTTCACTGTAAAGTTCTTCATCAGTAATGGAATCCTCTATAAGCGTAACCATGATTCAACCTTACTGTGGTGTGTGGACAAGAGCGAGGCAGAAAGGATCATGGCAGAGTTACATGAAGGTACCTTCGGAACTCACTCCAGTGGACATACCATGGCGAAGAAAATCCTACGGGCAGGATATTACTGGTCCACTATGGAAGCCGATTGTTATCATCACTCTCGAACCTGTCATAAGTGCCAAGTCTATGCTGATAAGGTGCATGTACCTTCGGTTCCTTTAAACGTCTTAACGACTCCTTGACCCTTTGCGATGTGGGGCATTGACATGATTGGCGAGATCAGACCTACTGCATATAACGGACATCACTTCATTCTGGTAGCAATTGATTACTTTACAAAGTGGGTTGAGGCAGCTTCCTTTTCTATAATAACCAAGAACATCGTGGCGTGGTTTATCCGACACAACCTGATCTGTCGATATGGTGTACCAGAGAGGATTATTACTGACAATGGTACAAATCTCAATAACACGATGATCACCAAGCTCTGTAAACAGTTCAAGATATAGCATCATAACTCTTCTCCCTACCAACCGAAGATGAATGAGGCTGTTGAAGCAGCTAATAAGAACATTAAGAAGATTGTACAAAAGATGACGGTGACATACAGAGACTGGCACGAGATGTTACCATTCGCTCTTCATGGGTACCGTACCTCAGCACAGACGTCGACAGGGGAAACACCCTACTCTTTGGTGTATGGCATGGAGGCAGTCTTACCCATCGAAGTCCAGATACCCTCTCTCAAGATTATGAAGGATGCGGGTTTGAACAAAGACGACTGGACCTAAACCCGACTTGATCATCTGAATCTAATCGATGAAAATAGACTTACTGCTATCTGTCATGGTCAGACATATCAAAGGCGAATGGTCAAGGCTTTTAACAAGAAAGTCAGACGTCAAGAATATCAAGTCGGGGATCTAGTGATCAAACGCATCATACTACCGCAAGGTGATCCCAGGGGAAAATGGACCCCCACATACGAAGGGCCATTTGTGGTTAAGAACATCTTCTCGGGAGGAGCTATGATTCTAACCACCATGGATGGTGACGAGCTTCCTCACCCCGTCAATGCAGACATAGTGAAAAGATACTACGCATAATCAAAGACCCGCTAGGTTGACTTGCCTAGTAAAAAATAAGGGCTTCCCGGTGAACCAAAAGGGTTCAGGAAAAAGTAAGGGATGAAAATGAAAAAACTGTACACCCGACAAGTCAAAAACCTGAAAAGGCGACTTGGGCAAAAAAGGGTATCCCGGTGGTCTAAAAACCCGAAAGGGCGGTCCAGGCAAAAATTAGGGATCGAAGTATAACACTATGTCTCATTGGATCATCTCGCAATCAGACTTCGATATCAACTATCAAGCTCGGATGGCGCCAATCAATCTGATCAACTTTCGGCCAAGTAGCAAAGTGATGAGATGCTTGAAGATATAAAGGCAATAGCAGAGTTGGAACCCAATGGGGTCGTTTCACATAGCTGTTTTTCTTTCTTTTACACAAATTGTATAATTTCTGACTTTCGGCAGCGTTCTCTTACTAGGACGTCAGCCTCTTTGTACAAAAATGCCTATTATAGGCCAATTTCAAAATCAATACAATTCATTTTCACCAGAAATTTCAATTTGTTTTTTCTTTTTCTGTTTTGTTTTGCAAGAACATCCAATGATTCATTTTTGATATATGCATTTGAAAATAATGGCTGCTCATAAGGATTTACATGAGAAACAAAAGACAATTACTCGTAATGCCAAAAACAGGGAAAACAAGAAGTGCCCAAACCTTACAGTTACTCTGCCCATCAGGATATCGGGATAGAGCCAGCTTGAGAACATGAGCAGTGATACATATACTCCCCACAGAGTAAAAAGTATCTAAAGACCGTGATGTTAGCTTTCCCGAACAGGACATAACTCTCCCCAGTTGAGGTTTACAATCGCGAGTGAGTCAATAATTATTTTTCCCCAAGCAGAGTTTATTTCTTTCACAAGCAGAAATTCAATCTCCAACAGAATTCATTATCACCAACAACGAAAATTCATCCCCAATTGAGTTTATTTCTCCAAATCGGCAAATCAATCAATAGAGTATTTCATCTCCAACAGAGTTATTCCCTGCAGAGTTATCCTCAGACAGGGTCCCTTCCGGAAAAATATTCACCAACCGAATGGATATGAATCTCCAGCTAATCAGCTTTGGTCACCATCCCCAACGGAAGTAGAGGAACTATGGTTTTTTACAGCAGTCAAGAATACCATTTCTTATACTCTCCAAACAGCAGCCAGGGATTTATTTTCCCAGACTCAGATTATTACATCAGTATTTCATGTTCATACATCATGACATGTGCATACATTACATATAACACGATCTCAGTTATTTTGAGAACCTCATCACAATAAATCTCATGCATCGCACATAACTAACCTTGTATTTCTTTCAGGAAAGACAGTTATTATCAACAATTTCCAGCAGGTCCATGATCAACACTCGAAGCTAAACAGAGTAATCATCAGTGTGACAAAAGTAACCTTACCCAGGTTCCTTCTCGGTTCAGATGCAGTTTTACCCAAACTCCTCACGAAGTAACCCTACTATCCAGGTTCCTTCTCACAGCCCTACTATCCAGGCTTTTCATCTCAAAGTAACCCTACCATCCAGGTTCTTCTCACGGCCCACTATCCAGACTTTCATATCAAAGTAACCCTACTACCCCGGTTCCTTCTTGCAGCCCTACTATCCAGGCTTTCATATCGAAGTAACCCTACTATCCAGGTTCCTTCTCAAGCCCTACTATCCAGGCTTTCATATCGAAGTAACCCTACTATCTAGGTTCCTTCTCAAGCCTTACTATCTAGGCTTTCATATAGAAGTAACCCTACTATCTAGGTTCTTTCTCAAGCCCTACTATCCGGGCTTTCATATCGAAGTAACCCTACTATCTAGGTTCCTTCTTAAGCCCAACTATCCAGGCTTTCATATCGAAGTAAACCTACCATCCAGGTTCCTTCTCACAGCCCTACTATCCAGGCTTTCATATCGAAGTAACCCTACTACCCCGGTTCCTTCTTGCAGCCCTACTATCCAGGCTTTCATATCGAAGTAACACTACTATGCAGCTTCCTTCTCAAGCCCTACTATCCAGGATTTCATATCGAAGTAACCCTATTATCCAGGTTCCTTCTCATAGCCCTACTATCCATGGTTTCATCTTGAAGTAACCCTACTATCCAGGTTCCTTCTCACAACCCTACTATCCAGGCTTTCATGTCGAAGTAACGCTACTATCCAGGTTCCTTCTCCATCCCTACAACCCAGGCTTTCATATATAAGTAACCCTACCATCCAGGTTCCTTCTCATAACCTTACTATCAGGGTTCTTCAACTCTTATCCCCAGACATCAGTCCACAACACTGTAAGACCAGGACCTGATCAAACACGATCGATTTCACCTTTCCCCAGTAAGTCGTGGTGCAACGTATACCCCGACCAGATACACAGTTCATTTCTGCTTCCCCAAACCGGAGTTATTCCCCAATAGAGTAATGGACAAGTGAAGCTCCTAAAACTCTATTTCTCCCAGATAAAAACCAGCATTCCCCAGCGAAGTTCTCCTCAACAATAGGTATACGGGTTCTCGCAAAGGAATCTCTTATGTAATCGACACCTCTTCGGATGGCATCTTTAAGCCCATCCTCGATAATATTTAATCCTCAACTTCCAAATTGAATATATAAGCCCATTCCCGATATCACAAATCAAGTTCCACTTCATGCGAGTGCAAATTTCTGGGCACTCTAGTGTTCAATCATCTTCCACCTTCAGATCACGAAAGGCAGAGCAGCCAATCTACATCCTCAGATTTAAGAAGATTGAACAGGGGCATCTATTGTACCCAAAAATTTTCCCACCAATATTTCTCAACACAGGGCAAGTGAGGTCCCCAAATTTCTCAAGGAAGTTCAAGAGTTGACCAGACAAGCTCTTTCCTAAGGCAGTATACCTCAAATTAGGGTTTCCATCTTCATCAAGATGTGTGAACTACAAAGGACTCAAATTATCACCATGGTCCTAATATGTTCTCAAGATCATCCATGTCAAGTTTCAAGCCTTGCAGAAGAAGTTTGCTTAATCAATTGCTCAAATGCCTGAAAATCAACTGTACTAGGTCAAAAGTCAATTGTGGCCCACATACAGTCAAACTTCAATATTTTTGGTCAACATCCTCATTTTAAAGTATTATCCATAATTTGATAAAGGGTTGATCATGATTCCTCAAGGATTGCTCACAATTCATCAAAACCTAAAAGTTGCTAAATTAGGGTTTTACAAGAAAAGTCAACTCAACTTTGACCAAGCATAACTTTCTCATACTTTATCAGAAATGACCCATCCAAAGCTCATTTTGAATAGGATGAAAGTACCTACAATTCATCTTCATCTTCCAAGTCCAAAATATGCACTCACAAAAAGATATGGATTTTTACATTATAGGTCCTTTTGAAAAGTCAACAAAAACACCTTTTGGGTCAAAGCTTCATACATGAACATGGAAGAATAAATTGAGAGGAGACAAAAAGGGTTGTTTAGAGGACATCCTAAGATTTCTAAAAAGTCCAACAACACCTCTCTAGGGTCACAATTGAGAGAGTTATGCATTGGCCAAGTTGACCATTTTTGCAAAATTGCCAAAAGTCAAATGTGCTCAAATTTGCATTTTTTGCTAAATGGGCCAAACCTTTTTTGCTTGCACCTCAATTATAATGTGGTCCATGACTCAAATGTTCACTCACTCATTATGTGCTTCATTTTTCAATTTATTTTGATTTTTCATTAATTAAAAAGTGTATTAAATCAAATAAATGATGAAAATTAATAAATATATGATTTGATTTGTTTTTTTGACAGATTAGCAATCAAGATATGCTGAGTTTACAAGATCAATTCGAGTTAAGGCCATTTGGTACAAGAAAGGCATGATTTGGCTCAAAATAGGAACATATCATACAACTTGAAAATCAAATCAAATCTTGGATAAATGCAAGGATTCATGCCAAGTTTGTTAACCTAACTCATTCTAGGTTATATAATGAAGATTTCCAGATAAAAAAAGGGTTAGAGGTCGTGAGAAGCATAGAACAAAACTAAAAAAAGTGACAAAAAGTTTTGGTTGGTTTTTTCATCTAGAGATTAATTCAGACCATTCCAACGTTGCTAATCCATTGCTGGACCTTCCCAGAAGCTAATTGGATCAATTGCAAGGCTTGAAGCACTCAGAATCACCAACTGTAACTCACACGGTTTGCGTTTTTTCCATAAACAATTATCCAAATTCTTGCATCATTATCACTTTTGATTATTATATTCGTGTTTGTCATCATGTTTGCAAGCTAACCATGCCATTTAATTGAATTTTTGATGGTTGTACATGATATTGCCATTGCTAGGGTTTCTGTGTTCGTTTTAGGGGTTTTCAATGCAGGCAAAATTAGGCCTTAATTCTGGTACCATGATGCTCGTGAGGATGAGACGTGTTGATTGGTACCAGTACTTTTCATTTATCTTGCTCGTATGCAATTTTGGAGATGAACATGGTTATACTTACATTGAACGTCTGTAGGTAAAAGTCTTGTTTTCTAAGGCGACGATCCAAGGAAGAAGATGAGGCGTGGTAGTCCATGGATGGTTGGTTTAAATTTAACGCGCATTTTCTGAATATATTGTTTGATTTGATTATATTGTTTTGCTTCTATTATAGGAACAACAAGAACACGTAGCACAACTGGCAAGCAAGCATTGGAATTGAGCATGAGGACCTGGGTTCGATCCCAGGTCCCAACCTTTGCTTTGTATTATTTTTCTTCATGTAATCAGGTGCTTCACAATCTCCAGCGCCCACCATGCTCCATCAAAATTCATCCATCTGATCCAGCGTGTCATCAAATCCAGCGCCCAGATAACAAGGGACCACCATACACCTCAAAGTCAACCCTGCATGGGATCAAGCATGGTCAACCAGGCTTGGAGCTTGTTGGGCCAGAAAATCCAGATTTGCACCCCCTCCTTCAGCAACACTAACATGCCCATTCTATTTTTTTATTTCTTTATTTATTTCTTTTATTTTAATTAATTTGTTTAATTATTTTTCACAAAAATTAATCACTTTTCATAAAATCATAAAATCAAGAATCCACAAAAATTAGAATTAGGTTTTTTTATCAAATATAATTTTGTTAATTAATTCGATTAATATTAAAACTAGGTTAACTTTAATTTGTTTTTCACAATTAAAATTAAATTAGAAAATTAGGTTAACTCTTGATTTAAATTTTCTCTTTTTTCTCAAATAAAATAAAATACAAAAATAGGTTGTTTAGAATTAATTAAGTTATTTGCAAAAATTAACATTAATTTGAATTTAGGATTGTCTTTTAATTCAATTATTCCATTATTTTCTCAAATAACAAAACATGACAAAAAAACATTTTCTTTAATCAATCACAAATAGGATTAGTCAAAGGGTCAAAACCCTAATCGCCTCACATTTAATTCACCGCGCGCTTGTTAATTATTTTGCCAATATTTTTGTAACTGTTCATGGTTTGTAATAGTTAATTTAGGGTTTTTATTTACTTTTTAAATCCCCGATTTTTGGTTATGTAATTAATCCCCCTCCTCGAAGCCTTGTAATAGCTAGGTTTATTTTCTCGCATTTTTAATTCCCGCAAATATTTAACTGTCTAGATGTATGCTAATATGATTGTATGGCAAGAATGCATGACAAAATTAAAATGGTTAGAAAACCCCAATGTGCAAAGATAAATAACTGAAATCAATCACTTGCACATATTCACTCTTAGGGTATACTCTCACTTCGGTTGCCTTCAGTAAATGCTCATTAAGCATAGGGTGGCTTAGTGGTTGCCCTCCAGTCTGAAAGATCAAATTGTCCCATTCGAATGTTGCCTAGGAAATGTTGCCTCGAAAAAATCTTAAGACTCTAAGGTTACTACTAAGGTGTCCTAATATTGCTTTAGTGATCGTACGTCCCTTTCGAATTGACCCTTACAAATTCCAAATACGGTGCTACCTATTTCTCAATAGTAGGATGGTGTTGTTTAAAGGAAACAAGAATAAAAACAATCTTTTTTCGAGTAGGTAGATGCTAGTAGGTACTTGCTCAAATCAAAACTTTTCACACTTACACCTTTCAAAAAAATTTAAAAAAATAACAACTTCGTCACACCCTTGAGGACTGTTACAAGGGTTATCACGAAGTTAAAACTTTTCAAAAATAAAGCACACACAAGCAATTTAAAAATGAGCAAGTACCTAAGAGCCCATGGAAAACCATGGATAGAAAGGGTTCTAACACCTTCCCTTTCTATAATCTAACCCCGTACTCAAAATATCGAAAAAGGATTTTTTCTGTACTTTTTTCCTTTCCGGTTGGATGAAATAAAAGTCGGTGGCGACTCTTGCTTACCGCGACATTTTGCAAACACAAAACGCAAAATGCAAACCAGTATTAAACAGTCGGTTCTGCCACCGTATCACACTTCTCTATCAGGAATTTATCCAGAAAACCTTTGACTCTGCTTCTTATTTCCCAGTTAGATACAATGTCAGACCGCTTCAGATGTAAGGCTGCTGCAACAACTTCTATTTTTGGGGCTTCCTCTAAACCGGTGAAGGGCATATGATCAAGAACAGGTACTCCCAATAATTGAGAGAACTCTTCCATTGTGGGTACCAACTGATAATCGGGAAAAGTGAAGTAGTGATGTGCAGGGTCAAAGAACTGGAACAAAACACTCATCATTTCTTCGTCAAGATCTAAGCTAACTAGAATGAGTAGTGGACCATGTATTTTGATGAATAGAGAACTTTCGGGAACCCTTGAGACTAATTCCTTAAACTGAGGAGGTACCCTTACAAAGTTGATCCGAATAGTATTTCTGCGAGCGGAGGCGATAGCCTGCAAAACAGAACAAATATAAATTCCTTGGTCCTTGAAATGGTTAGAAAATTATATGGTATGATGCCATGATGTTATGATGTCATGAACAATTTAATCATACACAAGAAAAACACATGAGGCCTTAGGTTTAAGCTTGCATGGAGTTTGTAGGTGAGTACCTTCTTGAAGTTTTAGTTGGCTCAACCTGTCCTAAAATAAGTAATCGGGTTCTAGGAGCCTCAATATCACTGATCTTTCTCCCAGGCATTGTTTCAGCACAAGCATCTGATTTGCAACCGAAATATCCCGAAAGTCCGACCTCAATGAGTGTAGTATCGAGTATCAACCAACTTCAGTCTGCACCAAAGCCGACTATCTCACTACTTTCTAAAGGGTAAATTGTGTCAACTAAGGTTCTACGGTTAGTTAGTGCTTTATGACACCATGCAGAAGCCCATTATTCTCCTTGATTTAACTCATGGAACACCAACACCAACCAATGTGTCGAACTAACGTAGCCATCGCTTCAACCGTATCGGTGTACACCATACAGTTTTCATGATCTATTTCTACTTACCTAAAATGCCCCAGATCCGGGTATAGGATCTTTACAAAAATAAAATCGAGCAAAACCACGAAATGTAAAGCATACAAATCAAGCAAGTAAAGCATTTTAATTGTGAACTATCTCTAAGGTAACCCCACTTGAAGTGTTCCCCAGTAGATTCGCCAGTTCTGTAATACGGTAGGAGAACTGACTTTTGGTTTTGCGTTTTATCGCAAATGTTACGAATAGCAAGACTCGCCATTGAATTTTCTTTTATACAATAAAGAAAAGGGTGAAAAGAACAGAAAAGACCTTTGGGAATTTTTCTGAGTAAGGGGGTAGATTATGAAAAGGAAAGGTATTAGCACCCTTTTCATCCGTAGTTATCTACGGGCTCTTAATCGCTAGCTCACTTTTGAAAATGCTTTGTGAATGTGTAAGTTTGAAAATATTTTGAAAATGCCTAAGTTCAGCAACTTTGTAATGATTCTCGTATCAGTTGAGAGCGTATACAAAGTGTTTGTTTTGAAAATATTTCAGAAAAGAAGTGTTTTGTGTGAAAAATGTTTTTATTTGTGAGCAAGCGGCTACGAGCTATCTACCTACTCAAAAGTATTTCACGTTATTTTCCTCTTCCTTTAGATAATGCTATCCTACCATTAGTTAGTAGGAATCCCTATCATTGGATGTTTTAGGGACAGGCGCAGTCATCGTACAATCATAAAGGTATCTCATAGGACACTTTATCAATTATCCTAAGGGACTAAGATCGTTTACCGAGGAAGCATCGAAGGGTTATCGAGGGACTACGATCTTTTACCCGAAGGATCTTTGCTATAGCATCCCACGTTCGAGGGACATGACTGTTTAAATCTGAGGCAACAAGTGAGGGTCACCCTAGAGGTGCGTGTGTGCGAAGTGTTTTGATTCCAATTATTTTTCTTGAGATTATGTTTTCTAATATTTGTTTTTAGGCCTTGCCATGCACGTCTAATTAATCTAGCAGTTAAATATATACAAGTGCGGAAAATAAAAAAATGCGAGAAATAATCTACACTATTACATTGCTTAGGGGATGGGGAGTACAAACCATAAATTGGGGAAAAATGTAAATAACCCTAATTATCTATTACAAACTATTGAAAATTACAATATTGAAATATAATGCGAAAAAGTAAATGAGCGCGCAGAGATTGAAAAGGGAAAAAATGGTAAAAAAAACCTTAAAATATTTCTAAGTGTTTAAGAAAATATTTTTTGATGTTTTGTTTATAAAAAAATTTAAAGTGTAAAATAAAAAATAAAATCTAATTCTAATTAATATACTAATTAATTATTTAAAATAAAAACAAAGTTTGATTAAATTAATTAATTTTATTTGCAAAAATTAAAATAATTTATTAAAACCTAAATCTAAGTTTTTTTTATAATTTTATGATTTTTTCTGATTATATAAAAATGATAAAAAGAAATAATTAATTAAAATTAAAAAAAAAATGAAATTAAATGGGCCTGATCTGCAAAAGGAATTTTGGGGTTGTGAGAAGCAGAAATCCTTAGGCCCAAATCAGAGAGCCCAGGTTGCTGCGCTGGATCCAGTATGGATAATTCCTTGGAGTGCACCATAGGCGTGCTGACTTGGGAACGCTGGATCAAGATAATTGAGATCTGATGGTGTGAAGTTAAGGTATACCATGCGCACATTGGGATTATTTGTACCTGATCTGCAAAGAAAATGCTGAAAAATAAAATGCCAGAGGCAGGGACGAAACCCCTGCCCTGGCACACCAAAGCTTTTGCACGCCTCCTTCTACCATTGGGACGACTGTCTCATTTGATATTATGAATCAAACGAAATAAATACAATGTAAAAAGTGCTAATGTCAGCAAGAAAAATACACGCGCGTACAAGTGGACCCCTGGGATTTGAATGGACCAACCATAGCACTCCGTTATGCCACGCGGTCATTCAGAGGGTCAAACCACCGTCTATGGTGTTTCCCACCATCTTCTCCGACGAGATGAATTTTGAAAACCTGCAAAAACGTTAAATAAAAGCATGCAAGGTACCCTACTCCCCTTAAAATTTCCCCCTAAATCTGAATATGTGATTTTTTTGGGCTAAAAGTCTCTGTATCATGAAATCCGAAGCTTAAAAAGCTCAATGCCCTAACTATGGCGTGATGTTATTTCTGCATCAATACTTGCATGTAAAACGTTAGAAAAATTTAGAAAATGTATGTGAATGAAACATGCACGTTCATAATGATTTAAATCGTGATAAACCTTGAAAACCAAAACTTACCAACTTACCAATCGGAGTTGATGCAAGGGCAGCTTCTGAGGTCGATTCACAACGGATAGTGATTGGTACTAATTCCTGGAAACCTTGGGAAGACAATGGAAAGCTTAAATTGACTTGAGAATGACTGCATAATAGGGTTGGAACTAACTCAAATCTTTTGAAATTTTGGAGAATTTTAGAGGCTTTCCTAGGCAGTCTATTTGTGTCCCATTGCATCGGTTTGCTTGTCTTTACATAGAGGAAGAAAAAGGCTCATCAAATATGGCATGATTTCATGTAATCACACCATGTTAAGACAAAGATAAAATACCTTGAAAACTTGCCAAATTTGAGATTTCTCTTTCCTTCTTTAAGTTTGCAAGATTTTGGCAAGTTCAAACCGACTAGCATGAGTTGTATGGGCCTGTAAATGGCTCATCATATGCCTGGCCCAAAGATTTTCTATTTTATTTATTTATTTTGAATTTATTTGAATAAAAACAAAATAAAACAAAATAAAAAATAAAATATAGGGCAAGGTGTGAGTGAGCTTAGGTATCTTTCACAAGGTTATGGATATGTTTGAAGTCTAAAAAGTTAGGCCATAAGTCCAAAATTTCAAGTTTGCATGTTTTGCATTTCATGTATTTCTTCAAAATTTCCCAACTTGTGAAACTCATAAATTTCTCAATTTTCATATTTTGAAGGTAATCTTTGACTGTTTGAAAAGCTCAAGATGTCCTATACAATTTCTATTTTGATCATTTTTGCATTTGTAGACATTATCTTGATGTAAGTTACCTTGATAAAAAGTGTCTTTTTGTTGACGTTTGAAAATAACCTATAATGTGTGGGATCATATCTTTCAAATGAAGCCTTTTTTGGACTTGAGAATAAAAAATGTTGTATAGAATTTAATTTTCTTAAAAATGGGCTTTTGTTGGGGGAAAGTTGATGAAACATGTGAAAGTTATGCTTGGTCAAAGTTCAGTTGACTTCTCCTAAGGAAACCTTAATTTAGCAATTCTTGACTTTTGATGATTTGAGGGCTTTCCTTGAGGAATAATGATAAACCCTTGATCAAATGATGAATATCACTTCAAAATGTTGATGTTGACCAAAAATCTTAAAGTTTGACTATATGTTGACCATAGTTGACTTTTTACCCAATTCAATTGATTTTCAGTCATCAGAGCCATTGACTGAGCAAACTTGTGATGCAAAACTTGAAACTTGACACGAACATTGTTGGAGACCTATGGAGAACCATGTAAATAATTTTATGCCTTTTTAACCCAATTTTCCTTGAGAAATTCAAAATCCTAGTTGTAGACCCTTGGCTTAGGAGGAGCATTTTGACTGGTCAACACTTGAGATTCTTGAGCACTTTGAGAACCTTTGGGATCATGTCTTGAAGAAATATGGGAGGGAAAACTTTGGGGTACAACAACAGGTTATGGATCAACTCCCGAAAAAAATACAGGGGGACTATCTACATGACTAAGTGATTCCCTTTAGAGACAAAATTCTGAAAAGCATCTCCTTCAGGACCTTCGTTCCGAAAAGCATTCCCCCTAGAGACCGAGTTCTGACGAGCATCTCCCTTCAGAAATTAATTCTGAAAAGAATCTCCTCTAGTGCTTCATTCTGAAAAGCATTTCCCCTCCAGAGATGGAATCCTAAAAAGAATTCCCCCTAGAGACCGAGTTCTGGCGAGCATTTCCTTCAGAGGAGTTCTAAAATGCATTTCCCCTTCAACACTTCATTCTGAAAAGCATCTCCTTCAGAAGTTTATTCTGAAATGCATCTCCTTCAGTGCTTCGTTCTGAAAATCGTTTCCCTTTCAGAGACGCAATCCTAAAAAGCACTCCCCTAGAGACCGAGTTCTGGCGAGCATTTCCTTCAAAGGAGTTCTGAAAGGAATTTCCCCTTAAGCACTTCCTTCTAAAAAGCATTTCCTTCAGAAGTTTATTCTGAAAAGCATCTCCTTTAGTGCTTCATTTTGAAAAGCATTTCCTCTTCAGAGACGGAATCCTGAAAAGCATTCCACCAGAGACCGAGTTCTGACAAGCATTTCCTACAGAGGATTCTGAAAAGAATTTCCCCTTCAACACTTCATTCTGAAAAGCATTTCCTTTAGAAGTTTATTCTGAAAAGCATCTCCTTCAGAGGATCATTCTGAAAGGCATTTACCTGTCAGAGACGAAATCCTGAAAAGAATTTCCCCCCATAGATCGAGTTTTTTCGAGCATCTCCCTTCAGAAGTTTATTCTGAAAAGCACCTCCTTCAGAGGATCGTTCTGAAAAGCATTTCCCCTTCAGAGACAAAATTATGAAAAACATCTCCTTCAAGGCCTTTATTCTGAAAAGCATTTCCCTTTAGAGATTTTCTGAAAAGCATTTCCATCAGATCAAGTCGAGCATAGACTTATTATGGTACTCCTATCAAAAGTTACTTCAGATGGCATCTTTAAGCCCATCTTCGATGGCATCCCGTCACCTCTTCGGATGGAATCTTTAAGCCCATCTCCTATGGCATCCCGTCACCTCTCCAAATTGTATCTATAAGCCCATTCAAGCAATATAATCAACCAATAAGTGTTATTTCGTGCACACGCGAGTGCAAATTTCAGGGCACTTAAGTGTTCAATCCTCTTCCACCTTCAGATCCCGAATGGCGAGCATGCCAATCTAACTCTTCAGGTTTAAAAAGATTGAACAGGGGCACTTTTGTACCCCAAAACTTTCCCTCCCATTTCAAAATACCTCCTTATACTCTTAGGGTTCACAAGTGCTCAAGACTACTCAAGAATTGATCAGATGAATCCTCCTCCTAAGCAGTGGTCTACAACTAGGTTTTGTGTATTCTCAAGGAAAATCAGACTTCTAATGCCTAAAGTGAGTTTCATGGTTCCTCATGTGCTTCAAATAATCCTCATGTCAAGTTTGAAGCCTCACATCACAAATTTGCTCAGTCAATTGCTCAGATAAGTGAAAATCAACTATATTGGACAAAAAGTAAACTCTGGTCAATATACAGTCAAACTTCAATATTTTTGGTCAACATCAAGATTTTGAGGTTACATTCATCATTTGATCAAGGATTGATCATGATTCATCAAGAAAACTCAAAGATTCATCAAAAGTCAAAAGTTGCTAAATTAGGGTTTTCTTTAAGAGAAGTCAACTGAACTTTGACCGAGCATACATTTCACATACTTCATCAATTTTTTCTCAACCAAAGCTCATTTTGAAGGAAATTCAATTCTCTACAACTTGTACTATCTAAGACCAAGGCCAAAAAATTCTTCATTTGAAAAATAAGGGCCAAAATATTACAGATCATTTTAAAAGTCAACAAAAAGACACTTTTTGTTAGAGCAATTTACATCATGTTAAAATATTAAAATGGAAAAATAAATGACATGGAAGTTGTAGGGGACATCTCGAGCTTTCCAAAAAGTCAGAGATCACCTTCATATGACAAAAATTAAGAGAGTCATGATTAGTGTAAGTTGGGAAATTTCGAGAAAATGCATGAAACCCAAATTGAGTAAACTTGATGTTTTGGACTAATGGGCCTAACTTTTGAAGTTCAAACATGTTCGTAACATATTAGAGGACCCTAGAAACCATTCTTATATTTCTTATGATTTTTATTTCTTTTATTTGAACTTTTATTCATTTAAATGCAAATTAAATCAAATAAATAGTAAGTGGAGGTATAAGGCTTAAAAGGCTTTTGTTTCAAATCTTTTAGAGGCCCAAGATTGCATTAGAAGCCGTGTGAAGCTTATTTGCAAAAAAAAATCTTCATGTTTTGTCTTATTCCAATTCTATTTTCAAACAAGAATAAAATATATAATTACAAGAGGTCCAACCCCATTTTTCTTGACCTAATCTCTTCATATATATATGCTCATTATCTTCAGACAAAGGACACGAAAAACCCCCTGCAAGAACACCATCTCAAAATATTAAATTTTGTCAAACTAGGGAAAACTTGAAACCTCTCATGTAACCATTTTCAAAGCAAAGAAACCATCCAAATCGACTCCTGGAATATCATAGGGTAAGTTGGGATCATCCTTGATGATTAAAGAGGCCTGAAACACGCATTCCATGCATCAACGGTTTCCATACTTTTGCAAATTTTGTATTTCTATTTTTACCATGCTTTGATTCACACTAATGCTTTCATTGTGTTTCTGAGATGTAACAATACAGGATTGGACCCTTGCATGAGTCCCATAACGCTTGGATAACTTAGCATCATGTTTGGACCGATTTACATTATCTTGTTCGTATCTCTTTATTCAGGAAGAATTAGTCAAAACTAAGGCCACCAATGAGTTCGTAGCCCTAAAATTTGGGGGGTAGAGTTCTATTTGATCACTGACATGCTCTATTTTCGCAGGTACAAAAAAGGTCTTACCAGAGAAGACGACCGGAGCTAGGGCTCCGGCGCCTCTCCGGTCAATCTGCTTTGGTTTATTTTATATTAAATTGTTTCAGTTATATGAACGGATGAGGGCGTAGCACCGCTAGTCAAGACGAAGGCATATGATGTAGAGGGCGTGGGTTCGATCCTTGTGCGCTGTAAATATTTTTGTTATTTTTCATCTAACGCACAAGTTTTCAAATATCATTCATGTTCTATTCTCACACACCAACAAGCGCCTGGCCTGGTGGTAAGCTGTGCATTGAGAAGGCTGGAGGGCGTGGGTTCAACACCCATCCCATGCAAATTTTTTCTTCTTATTTTTACTAACTTATTTTCTTTTCTTTTTTAATTACTAACCCTAATTCTTTTCTTTAACTCTAATTATTTTCTTAATTAACCATCAATCAATTTTAGTCTTTTTTCAAAACCCTGATAAATTAGGTTTTAGGTTTTTAATCAATAATTAATTTTGATATTTTATTATTTATTAATTAATTAGATTAATTAGTATTTTCAAAAAAAATTAAAATTAATTAGACTTTAGGATTTTTATTAATTAAAATTAATTAGACTTAGGGTTTTAACTATTTAATCAACATCAAATTAATTTCATAAAAAAATCACATTCAAACAATTTTTTTATCATTTATTTTGCATTTAAATTCTTAGACGATTGTATAGGTCGCACAAATTTTTTGTTGTTATAATTTAGATTTATCTTTCCGCATTTTTTCTATTATATAATTGCTTACGAGATGTAATAGTCTGGGGTTTAATTTCAGCACTTTATCTTCCACATTCTTTTTTATGTAATTGCCCCAAAGCCCTGTAATAACTTAGGATTTACTTTTTGCACCTTTACTTTTCTGTATATTATACTGCTACTAATTAGGCATGTATGGAAAGATAAAAATAATCATTAGCAAACCCTAATATATGATAAATAACTAAACTGAACACACTATTCACACTTGCACCTCTAGGGTACCCCCTCTTCGTTGCTTTCGAATAAATGGTCATGTCCCTCAAAATAGGGATACTTTAGCAAAGTCCCTTCGAATAAAGATCACAGTCCCTCGATGACCCTTCGATGTTGCATACAAAAATGATCTAGTCCCTCCGATAAAATGCTAAAGTATCTCTATATGTTGCCTTCGATGACCATACGATGCCCCTTCGCCTGTCCCTTCACATCCAATAGATGAGATTACCTATCAATTAATGGTATGGATATACTATCTCTAAAGGAGAAGGAAAAGAATAAGAATGACCTTGAGTGGGTAAAGAACTGTTAATCGCTTGCTCACAATCTTTCTAAAAACATTTTTACACATCACACTTTCAAAATATTTTCTAAAACACTTTGTACGTGTTCTTGAGGACTGATATAAAAACCATTACAAAGTTAGCAGTACTTTGGCTTTTCAAAATATTTTCAAACAAATCACGCACAAAGCAAGTTTTAAAAAGTGAGCTAGCGATTAAGATCCCGTAGATAACCATGGATGAAAAGGGTGCTAACACCTTCCCTTTTCATAACTTAACCCCCAAACTCAAAATCTTCAGTGTCTTTCCTGTTCTTTTCACCCTTTCCTTATTGGATAAAATAAAAGTCGATGGCGACTCTAGCTATCCGCATATTTTGGATAAAACCAAAAAAACTCAGTTCTCCCACCGTATTACAGAATCGTATATCCATTGGTTGGAATCTACCTAGAGGGTGGATTCCTAAAAGTGGTTGTCGCATTCTGATAGCATTTTCTATCATGGTCACTAGACCTCCCACCAAGACAGGTGCATGATCAGTTTGAGAAATACGGTAAAAATTGGCCATCATATAGGTAGCGGCATTAACGGGACGGTTTCTGGAGGCACAATACATAATGAAGAGCTCATCTCTAGACACATAAGTAACATTTTGCGGTTTTCCAAAAAGGGTGTGGGCAAGGAACTTATGGAAGTAGCAGATAGCAGGATTATGAATACTTTTAGAAAACATGTTATCAGGCTCGGGGTTGCTATCTCTGGATATACTATCCTAAAAGTATCCAAGTTCACAGTCCATAAGAAGGTCCTGTTTGGTATAAGTAAAAACATGCAGGCCACTAGGAAATCCTAATAGGTTAGAAAGTTCACGGTTATTGTAACGATATTCTATACCAAACATTCTAAAGGTGGTTAGGCCTCTATTGAATCCTAAACCATGGTCAGGAAGAAAGACGAGTGAGCTAAGGAACTCTAAGGTCAACTTTCTATAAGAGCTGGATCTTCTCCTCAGAGGAGAAGTATCCCAACCTACTTGGTTTAGCAAAAACATTACACTATCTCTAATACCTAAGGTGGTCATGGTAGGGCCATCAGGGTAGAAAGTAAGTGTCATTTATCTCGCATCCAATGCCCCAAAACGCCTCATCTAGGCTCTTCCTCTAAAAGCTATGTCCATGGTGTCAACTTCTTGCATCGTTAGTTAGTATGGTTAGCTAAAAATTAAGTTAGCTTGTAAGTAAGTTAACAATTAGGATTAAGTTAGTAGTGGTTAAAGTTAGAGAACAATCCTGCAAAAATATAATGAAAAGAAAAAGAAAGAAAAACAAGAGAAAGTAAAGAGTTAAATTAGTAAATCAAAATAAAAGACTAGAAAGTGGGTTGTCTCACACCAAGCGCTTTGTTTTATGTCGCAAGCTCGACATAATTTTAATAGGTGATTAAACTTGGAAGTGAGCGGGTAGATGGAGACTAGCGGAATAGTATTTATTTTCTATATAATGATAGTGCTTCAAGCACTTCCCGTTTATGATAAATGGTTTGCTAGATTTCCCTCTAATTTCAATAGCCCCACTCGTAAAAACCTTAGTTATTTCAAATGGACCGGACCACCTAGAACAAAGTTTTCTTAGTAACAATTTAAGTCTAGAATTAAACAAGAGTACTACGTCACCCTCATTGAACTCTTTCCTAGATATGCGCTTGTCGTGCCAATTTCTTGTTCTTTCTTTATAGATCCTGGAATTTTCATATGCATCTAGTCTAAGTTCGTCAAACTCATGTATGTCTAGAATTTGCTTTTCGCCTGCGGCAGTGTAACTTAAGTTGATGGTTTTGATGGCCCAATAGGCTTTATGCTCGAGTTCTACCGAAAAATTACATGATTTTCTATAAACTAGTTTGAATGGTGTTGTTCCTATGGGTGTCTTATAGGCTGTTCTATATGCCCATAGCGCCTCGTGTAATTTGGATGACCAATCTTTCCTAGAAGTGGCAACTATTTTTTCTAAGATTTTCTTAATCTCTCTGTTGGAGACTTCTACTTGCCCACTTGTTTGGGGATGATAAGGTGTCTCTACACGGTGTCAGACTCCATATTTCACTAATAGTTTTTCAAAGATTTTAGAAATTAAATGAGAACCACCATCACTAATGATAAGTCTTGGCACACCGAATCTGGGAAAATTATATTTTTAAAGAGCCTGATTACTACTCGTGCGTCATTTACTGGAGAAGCTACAACCTCAATCCATTTTGATACGTAATACACAATAACAAGTATATATTTATTTCCAAAATAGGATGGGAAAGGTCCCATGAAATCAATTCCCCACCCATCAAAGACTTCTACTTCTAAAATGCCTTTTTGAGGCATCTCGTCGCGTTTGGAGATGTTCCCAGTGCATTGGCATCAGTCACAATTTATGACTGTAATGTGGACATCTTTCCATAAGTTTGGCCAATAGAGGCCAGCTTGTAAGATTTTAGCACAAGTCTTTGAAGTGATTGCATGTCCACCATAGGGAGCAACATGACAATGGGAAATTATGTTTTCTATTTCATCTTCAGGGACACATTGATGGAAAATACCATCGGCGAATCTCTTGAAAAGCAGAGGCTCATCCTAATAATAGTGTTTAAGATCATGAAAGAACTTATTCTTTTGTTGATAGTTTAGATCCGGCGGAAACGCTCTAGCGGCCAAATAGTTAACAAAGTCGGCGTACCATGGCAATGTGTTCTTAGTGTAAACTGCTTCCGCGACTTCGTTAGTCTTAATATTAAGAGTTACAGGGGATTCAATGGTGTTGTTTTCTAACTGGGCTGTGAGTTGTTCGTAAGGGAAATTATCATTGATAGGCACTTGTTCAGGCTTAATGCTTTCCATTCTAGATAATTGATCAGGTACTATGTTTTCAGTGCCTTTTTTGTCTTTGATTTCTAAATTAAACTCTTGTAGGAGTAAGATCCATCTGAGTATTCTTAGTTTGGCATCCTTTTTGCTTAATAGGTATCTAATCGCAACATGATCAATATAGGTAATTATCTTTGCTCCTACTAGGTAAGAACGAAATTTATCTACGGCAAAAATGACAACCAAAAGTTCATTTTTGGTTGTGGTATAGTTCATCTGCGCAGGATCTAAGGTTCTACTTGTGTAATAGATTGCATGAAGCTTTTTTTATCTTTTAGTTGTCCTAAGACTGCGCCTACAACATAATCACTAGCATCACACATGATTTCGAAAGGTAATCCCCAATCAGGCGGTTGCATAATAGGTGCGGTAATAAGAGATGTTTTTAATTGTTCGAATGATTTTAAGCATTTGTATTCGAATTTGAATTCAACATCTTTCATTAACAGGCTAGTCAGCGGTTTGGTAATTTTAGAGAAATCTTTTATGAATCATCAGTAGAAACTGATGTGTCCTAAGAAACATTGTATTTCTCTTACGACTTTCGGAGGTTGAAAGTTTTCTATAACTTCTATTTTTTCTTTGTCAACCTCAATTCCTTTGTCGGATGCTATGTGTCCAAGTACGATTCCTTGTCGGACCATGAAATGGCATTTTTCCCAATTTAATACGAGATTAACTTTCACACATCGTTCAAGTACCATTTCTAAGTTTGATAAGCATCCTTCAAAGCTTTTCCCACAGACAGAGAAATCATCCATAAATACTTCCATGATGTCATCTACAAAATCAGTGAAAATTGACATCATGCACCTTTGGAATGTTGCGAGAGCATTGCATAGTCCAAACGACATTCGTCTATAGGAAAATGTACCATAGGGACAGGTGAATGTAGTCTTTTCTTGATCTTCGGGGTGTATAGGGATTTGGAAAATTCCCGAATAACCATCCAGATAGCATAAATGAGAATGGTTAGCTAGTCGTTCGAGCATTTGATCAATGATGGGTAAAGGAAAATGATCTTTTCGAGTGGCTTTGTTTAACTTCCTATAGTCAATACACATTATCCATCCGGTTTGAGTACGTTGTGCTACGAATTCACCTTTTGCGTTGCTGACAACTGTAACACCTCCTTTCTTTGGTACAATATGTATTGGGCTGTCCCATTTACTGTCGGATATTGGATATATTATTCATGCTTCTAATAACTTTTATACTTCTTTCTTAATTACATCACTCAGAACTGGGTTTATTCTTCTCTGATGTTCTCTTGAGGTCTTACAGACTTCCTCAACCATAATGTGATGCATGCGTATTGAGGGTCTTATTCCTTTTAGATATGAGATGTTATAGCCTAAAGCAGTCGGGTATTTCCTCATGACCTATACTAAATTTTCTATTTCTATCTGTCCTAAATCTGCATCGACTATGACGGATTGTTCGAGTTCTGTGTCTAGGAATTCAAATCTTAGATCTTTTGCTAATGTTTTAAGTTTGACAGATGGTTTCCTTAAGCAAGGCATAGGGTCAGGAGTTAGCGTGAGACATTCACTTAGATTGTCATCTCTGTATTCATCACACCAATTATCATCTTCAAGGATTAGAGGTATTATAATTTTTAGAGCTTCTGAATATTTGGTCTGTTGTTTCTCCATTTCCTTAACGCATTTATCGACGACATCTAAGAAATAACACAAATCTTCTATAGCTAGTGCTTTGAAGAATTGTGAGAGGATGGATTCGACTATTTCTTCGCTGACCTCAAATGTGAGTTTACCTCTTTTCACATCTATTATGGCTCCGGCGGCGGCGAGGAATGGTCTTCTTAATATAATAGGTATTTTGGAATCTTCCATGATATCCATAATAATGAAGTCAGTGGGGATTTAAAATTGTCCAATACATACAACAACATTTTCGAGCATTCCTAAAGGAAACTTTACTAAACGATCAACCAGTTGTACGAACATTCTTGTCGGTTGCAACTCTCTCATATTTAATCTTTTGCAGATTTATAAATGCATTATATTTATACTAGCTCCTAAGTCGCATAGAGCTTTGTCTATGAGGAATTTTACGATTATCCATGGTATGGAAAAACTACCAGGGTCTTTCAGCTTAGGGGACATGTTATTTTGGATTATAGCGCTATACTCTGCAATAAGCATAACAGTTTCTTTGTCCTCGATATTTTTCTTATTAGATATAATTTCTTTAATGAATTTAGGATAAGAGGGAATTTGTGTGATGGCTTCTGCAAAAGGTATAGTGATATTTAGCTATTTCAGAAGTTTAACGAATTTCTTAAATTTCCCTATATTTTTACGTTTAGCTAACCATTGAGGGTATGGTATCAGTGGTTTGTATGGTGGCAGAGGTACATAGGGTTTTTCTTTCTCTTCTACCTCTGCGCTTTCATCTCCCTTCTCATCTTCTTTTGGTTCGTCTTCTTGCTTCTTAGTTGGTTTACCAATGCTCTGGTACATGGTTGGACTTTTGATTCTTGGGTCAGTTGGTCCTTCTACTTCCGTTCCACTTTGAAGTGTTATTGCATTAGCACGACCTTTCAGATTTTCTTGTGGTTAGCCAGGAAAAGTGCCAGCTGGAGAAGTTGTAGCTGCTTGTTGTTGAGCCACTTGAGAGATTTGCATTTCAAACATTTTGTTATGAATGGCAAGGGCATCAAGCGTGTTTGATAGCTGCTTTATTTGTTCACTATGTTTTGATTCAAAATATCATTATTTTGTTGAGCTTGAGTGGCCAAGAAGTTTTCTATCATGATTTTTATATTAGATTTCCTAGGAACATTTGTAGTAATTTATGCGGCTTTCTGGTATCCTGGTGGTGTAGTAGGAGCTTGCCCAGGTGGATATAATGCATTGTTGTTCTTGTACAAAAAGTTAGGATGATTTTTCCAGGTAGGATTATAGGTATTCCCGTATGGGTTTCCTTGAGCATAACTCGCTTGATCAACTGGTACTCCTGTTAAAAGTGGACATTTAAGCCTAACATGTGCATGAAGTCCACATAAATCACATGTTGAGCTACTGCAGCCACGATGGCTGCGGGTGAAACAACTGGCTGAAAATCATTAAACAATGAAGTCTCCATCAAACGTCTTTTATCCCATATGGAGGGAAGGGTAAGCATCGAGAAAACCTGAGAAGGGAGTAGTCATGGTCTTGCAACCGAGATATCGGGTAAGGGAGTCTGTTACGCGAGGGGAAGGTATTAGCACCCCACACGCCCGTAGTACTCTACTGTATCCACTCTTGTTGTCTATCTTATAGGTGTGTTTAATCTATGCTTACTGTTTACTACTACTAAAGGGATAATGCATGCAAAATAAATGGAGAAAATAATGTAGGGAAAATAAAGTTGTACTCGCTTGGGCCCCATCCCAATGCCTACGTATCCTTTTTGAGGAATCAGAGCTACCGTAGTTCGGCTCACATGTTTTTGTTTGTTTTGTGTTTTTTATGGACAATGTTAATTCTGCCTTCTGCCGCAACTCGACCTTTGGAGACTTATGCGTTAGCACATAAGTAAATTAATCATGTCCTTACCTGAAAAGGGTTTTTAGAGAAAAGGTGCTCGAGCACACAAAATGGTTTGAATTGGTTTGTGTTTTATTACCTTGAAAAAGGGTTTAAGTGAGATTAACATGTTTTTGATATGCTAAGAAAAGACTTTAGTTTTAGATGCATATGAAAAGGGGAAGAAAAGAGTCTAAGGGAGACTAGCCTATTTCTAACCTAATGTTATCATGCAATGGTGGTCCTAAGGTTTGGATTAACAAAAGGGAAACGTCTACCTAATGTTAGCATGTATGGTTTGCAACCTATGGTCTAACTTGCACCCGAAGGGAGCAAGCACGTCCTAAGGGAACATGGTATGTACAAGGACAAAGAAAACAAGCTAATAAACTCAAGAGAGAACACCTAGAGAGATCCTATCTAGGTTAGCATGCCAAAGAAAGTCTAACAAAACTATCCTATAGGGAACATGCAATGAGAGCGAAGTCGTGATCTCAATTTCTGAATTGAGTGACTCATCGATCAACAAGAAATAAAGGAAAGAAATAAAATCCTGTAGGGAGCATGAACTGAGAGTGAAGTCGTGATCTCAATTCCTAAATTGAGTGACCCAT
Organism: Vicia faba; assembly: GCA_948472305.1. NCBI lineage: Eukaryota > Viridiplantae > Streptophyta > Magnoliopsida > Fabales > Fabaceae > Vicia > Vicia faba. Next base: position 174,867,333 of record OX451737.1, read on the forward strand.
CGATCAACAAGAAAGTAAACAAACACAAGCACAACACATATAGCAAATGAAGTGCAGAATGCCTACTACAGGTCTTTAAACAGCGACTTCGAGCACACACTCTTTATTTCCTACTTCTCATGGTATCTAGAAAAGCGGTAAAGTGCGAAACTGAGGAATAAAATAGAGTTGTGATGATACCGAACGGAGAAGTTCCATTGCCTCTTCCAAACCATGCAAGCCATAAGAAAACTCTACCGAGTGCTTCCTCAAATTTCTCTTGATGGAGATTGTGTTCTTAGTTAGCTTTAGAGCTTCTCAAGCCCAAGTCTCTTTTTTATTTCAAAATCTCACATAAAATATGCATCAAAATCTAACAAAAAATATGGCTAAAATAACAACAAACAAAATTAATAAAAGAATTAAGATTCTATTATAATATTTTTGAGTTTTTATCATGTTTATTGTGAAAAGAAATAATATGTCAAAATTAGTTAAAAAAACCATGTGAAACATTAAAAGAAATTTAATAAGAAATTGAAACAGTGGAGGTACTGGACCTAAAAACAGAGGTGTGTATAGATCAGGCCTGGTGCTAGGCACTGGGGGCTAGGCCCATAGCATTAAGTCCAGAAGCTTTTTTTTTTTGAATCAGGATTTTACAAAACCAACGGGCCTAAGGGATTGAAATCTGGCTCGTTACACCTTCAAAATCCTTCATTTAATATTTATTCAATAAATATTAAAATTAAAAGAGGATGACAGTGGTACGGTGCCGTTTTGGGGGAAGGGAGTTAGGGTTTGAAGTTTTGTGCCCATTCAGATTTGTGAAAACCAAATCCTCATCTTCGCAAAAAACTCGACGCTGATTACCATGGATATTCCATTCCCTTCACCATCACCCCCGCTTCCAATCAGCCTCGCCACCCATCATTTCTTAATCTCCGTTCATTTTCATCCTTCCGCGACCCAAACTATGTTGCGACTCTGCTCAATATCTCGCCTTACTTCCGTTCATCAGCCTCTTCGATGAGCGCTTCGGGCCATACATATATGCAGACAGGACCTAAGAGGTTGAAGGTTTGAACAATTTTGATGCTTACTGTGATACGGTGGGAGAACTGACTTGAAGTTTTGCGTTTTGATCGCATTTGTACAGATAGCAAGAGTCGCCATCGACTTTTCTTTTATCCAATAGGAAAGGTAAAAAAAGCACAGGAAATACCTTTTGAGATTATTTCTCAGGTTCGGGGGGTAGATTATGAAAAGGGAAGGTGTTAGCACCCTTTTCATCCGTAGTTATCTACGGGCTCTTAGTTACTCGCTAGATCACTTACTTTTGCTTTGAGAATGTGCTTGTGGTGTGGGCTTTGAAAGTATTTTGAAAATGTGTTTTTGTAATGGTTTTTGTTTCTATAAGAACGCGTACAAAGTTTTGTTTCAAAAAATAGTTCAAAGAAGTGTTTGTGTGGTGTGTTTTTGAAAATGATTTTGAAAAGGTGTTTTTGTAATGGTTCTCGTCTCTATAAGAACGTGTACAAAATGTTTTCTTTTTGAAAATGTTTTGAGATGAAAGTGTTGGTGTGAAAATGTTTTTGTCATGAGCAAGCGAGTAATTAGGAGCGAATCTACCTACTCGAAAGGTCTTAAATGTTCTTTCCTTCTTCCTTTAGATGTTGCAATATTACCATTGATTTGGTAAGTAGCCCCATCGTTGGATGTGAAGGGTCAGGGGTGGGTCAATTTTACAGTCATCGAAAGCAACATATAAGACGCTTTAGCAATTTTCGTCAGGGACTAGATCCTTTAAACCTTCTTCCCATGATCACAATACCGGTTGGTTTTTTCGCTTTCTTCTTCTTCTCTTTGGCCAGTAAAGTCTTCAACTCCTCTTGTCCGTTTGTCAGAGTCAAGAGAAATTGTTGGAACTGGACGTTCTGCGCCTGAAGATCTTTCATTGTCTGTTCGATATCCATCTCATTGAAATAAACAGTAGAAGGATAAGGAGACCTGTTGTAAGAAACATGTTATGATGTTATGATGAATGAAGATGCAATATGCAAATGATTTCAAGGAAATTAGAGATTTAAATTTGTTCAAACCAAAAAGAACACACGTTATATTAATAAATCCATATCTGAGTACATCCTGCCTCTTTGGGGCTACAAAGAAACAAAATATCAAAAAAGTTGAACGCATCCTCTTTGGAGAAATGTAGGCGTTCAGATTTTGCTCTTCATGAAGCAGCTTGGTGAGTTCCAGAACCTTCTTCTCACTGGCATAAAATTGGACTTCAAAGGTGTCTCGCTCTTCCTTCAATTGAACCCAAACTTTCTGCAAGTCTTCGAGAGAGGTAGGCATGTCGGGATGAAGGACAGTGTATGAAACGTCTCCTTCAACAATGGGCTCTATGATAACAGGGAGGATGGAAGGATAAGGCATCACGAGTCTATGAGCACGGGCTCGTACCCACCTAAGGTAAGGCTCAAGAGGGATAGAGTTTTTGTGTCCCAAAGTCCTACTGTCCACCTTGTTCACCATTCTCCAAGCTTGTGTAAACCTCTGGCGATAACCTTGGTCTTCTTTGTCATAGTCGAACACCAGACCTTGAATGAGCATCTCATGAGGGCCGTCTCTTCGGGCATACCTAAACTGTCGAAAAGCTAAGCAGGCATTGTAGGTGATACCTCCCCTAATACCTAGTAGAGGGACGTTAGGGAATTCCCCACAACGGTCAATGATATAGACATCTTCCAAGGATATCGAACACCAACAAATGTCAGAATGGGTGAGGGACATCATCCTTTGAGACCATGTCAGTCTTTGCTTGTTCTTTAATGCTGATTGAGGTAGGTGTAAAGTGAACCACTTAGCGAGTAGGGGGATACAACACAAGAGAGTACCTATTTTTTTCATGGTGCGAGTACGAAGGCAATGCAAGATGTCTCCCAGTAAGGTAGGTACGGAATTGCGAGAGAGAAAGACTTTGATGGCATTAACATCTATGAATTGGTCCGAATTGGGGAACAGAACCAAACCATAAATGAGAAGAGCCAGGACGTCTTCAAAAGCTTGGAAATCCATGTCGTCCCAAAATGAACGAGCCTTCTCCAATAGAAATTTGGCTAGGAAGCCTTTAACCCCGCTTCTTGTCTCTTAATTGGCTATGATGTCGGCTCTCTTCATATGCAAAGCTTCGGCGATGACTTCAGGTTTTGGAATCCCTTCTAGACCGGTGAACGGTATCTCATCAAGCATGGGCACACCTAATAGTAGAGAGAACTCTTCCAGTGTAGGTACAAACTGATAGTCCGGGAAAGTGAAACAATGATGTACGGGATCAAAGAATTGGAACAATACACACATCATCTCTTCTTGGAAGCTGGATGCAGCTAAACTGAGGAGACGACCGTATTTATTGGTAAAAGGAGAATCCCCGAGAACTCTTGAGGCTAACTCTTGAAGCTGAGGGTGTGCCTTTACAAAGCTGATTCAGATGGTGTTTCTTCGGACGGAACTCATGACCTATAAAACAAAAACAAAGATAAATTTCTAAATCCTTGAAATGGTTAGTGAGCGTGTGTATGATGTTTATGATGTTTATGATGTTATGCACAAGTAAGTATATACACACACATAAAATAAGTCCTTATGTTTTAGGATTGCATGGGTTTTATAGGTAAGTACCCTCTTGAAGTTTAGTTGGCTCAACCTGTCCTAGTAATAGTGATCGAGTTCTAAAGGATCTCAATATCACCGACCTTTCTCTTAGGAATTGTCTCAGCACAACAATCTTTTCTTACGACCGAGATATCCCAAAAGTCTAGCCTCAATGAGTGTAGTATCGAGTATCAACCAATTTTCATCTCTACACTAAACCGGTTATCTCACTACGTCCTAATGGCCAAGTTTGTTCAATTAGGGTTCTAAAGTCAGTTAGTGCTTCATGACGCCACTCAACGGTCCCGTATTCTCCTTGATTCACCACGAGGGATAGCGGTACCTAGAAATGCGTCACACTAACATAGCCATTGTTTCAACCATATCGGTCTACACCGTACAATTTCCACAATCTATTTCTATTTGCCTAAAAAGGTGTCCCAGATCCGGGTGAAGGATCAAAGCAAGCCCAATACAAATAACAAAATATAAAGCATGCAAAGAAACAATTAAAAAGTGATCTAACCCTAAGGTAACCCCGCTTTTAGAAAACTCCCCAGCAGAGTCGCCAGTTCTGTGATACGGTGGGAAAACTGACTTGAAGTTTTGCGTTTTGATCGCATTTGTGAAGATAGCAAGAGTCGCCGCTGACTTTTCTTTTATCCAATAGGAAAGGTAAAAAAAGCACAGGAAAGACCTTTTAAGATTATTTCTCGGGTTCGGGGGGTAGATTATGAAAAGGGAAGGTGTTAGCATCCTTTTCATCCGTAGTTATCTATGGGCTCTTAGTTACTCACTAGATCACTTACTTTTGCTTTGACAATGTGCTTGTGGTGTGGGCTTTGAAAGTATTTTGAAAATGTGTTTTTGTAATGGTTCTTGTTTCTATAAGAACGCGTACACAATTTTGTTTTGAAAAATAGTTCAAAGAAGTGTTTGGGTGGTGTGTTTTTGAAAATGATTTTGAAAAGGTGTTTTTGTAATGGTTCTCGTCTTTATAAGAACGTGTATAAAATGTTGTCTTTTTGAAAATGTTTTGAGATGAAAGTGTTGGTGTGAAAATGTTTTTTTCATGAGCAAGCGAGTAATTAGGAGCGAATCTACCTACTCGAAAGGTCTTAAATGTTCTTTCCTTCTTCCTTTAGATGTTGCTATCTTACCAATGATTTGGTAAGAAGCCCCATCGTCGGATGTGAAGGGACAGGCGTGGGTTAATTTTACAGTCATCGAAAGCAACTTATAAGACGCTTTAGCAATTTTCGTAAGAGACTAGATCGTTTTACCGGAGGCAACATCGAGGGACTTCGAGGGACTACGATCTTTTTTTATCGAAGAGTCTTTGCTAAAGCGTCCCATATTCGAGGGACATGACTGTGTTTCCGAGGCAATGAGCGAGGTTACCCTAGAGGTGAGCGTGTGAAAAGTGTGTTCGATTCAAGTTAATTTTGTCTTTGAAATTAGGATATCTAGCGATTGATTTTATGTCTTGCCATGCACGCCTAATTACTATACAGTATAAGGAAAATAGTAAATTGCAGAAATTGAAATTCTACGCTATTACAGAGTTTTCGGGAATGGGGGTACAATTTTTTTACAAATGGGGATGTGTCGAATGCGATTAAATGTCTAAATAGGCAAGCAATACAACCAAATCAAATTTGAACGATTAATTAAAATTATAACAGTCTATGAAATAAAATTAACAAAGTATGGCAATAAAATTTTAAATTATTTTGTTTGGGAAAGAGAAAAATAAAATAAAATAATTGATTAAAATAAATAAGTCATTTGTATATACATTGTTTGTTTTTTAGTATATTTTTTTAGTTTTAATAAAATAAAGTAAATATAAAATTCTAAAATTAATAAACTAGATCTAAATCAAATAAAAATGTAAACTAAGTTAATTATGAAATTCTAATTTAAACCTAGTCTATTATTAATCTAAACTAAATTGATCCTAAAAATTTGCTAAAAATTACATCTAAACTAAATTAAGTATAAATTAAATTCATTGTAAAATTACTAACTTAAATCTAAACTAAATCAATTTTAAGATTACTAAACTTAACTAAATTGGTTATAAAAGGAGGTATGAAGCAGATAATTGGGTGTGAGTAACATGTTTACTGCGCTTGGAGGTAAGACCCACTAAATTATTGTTTTAGTAAAATAAAAAAAGTGGGGCTGGACCGGGTTGGGTCAGGTAAGACCCAGGTCCAACCGTTTGTTTTTGGCAACAGGGTGAAAGGGTTAAGAAACCCTAAATCAAAACGCGCCTCCCTCTTTTCTGTTCCAAAGAATTTATCTTCTTCTCCGAACTTTCTCTTAATGATTTCAAGTATTCCTCTTCGATTTTCTGCCTCACCAAAGCCTATTATTACCACCATGAACAAACTTAACTCAGTTTTAACGATTCAAACCTCTATCAACTTCACTATGAAACCCTTCATTCGGCCAAAACTAGAAAACCTAACTTGCTTGAAATTTGAATTAAATCTTTCACCTTCATCAATCTAAGTAGTGAGTAAGGGGGTTTTGTTCCTCGGACTATGAGCTATAACATGGTATAAACAAACAACGAAAGAGATGAAGCTTTTTTTCGGAATTACCTGCGACGCTAGGGTTTTCCTTGGTTGCGATTTGTAAAAAAAAAAAGAGGAGATTAAAGATGAGGATTTAATCTTCTAGGTATGGTGTCCGAATCTTCTTCTTTGTACTTCTTTTCAATTTTGCTTTTGTATATTTTGCTGATTCTGTTTGGTTTGAGACTAAGGGTTGGTTGATATTCTGGCCCAGTGTTGTTTCTCGAGATTGATATTTTTTGTGTTGTTTTTCTGTATATTGGCTTAGTGTTGTCTTTGGTTCTGTATATTTTTTGCTGGTTGTTTTGTATCTTGTTGTGAAAAGGGTGTGGCTGAAGCAGGTGGTGTTGGTAATGGTATTTCAGTGATGTTGTGTTGTAAAAGCAGGAGGAGTTTGATGGAAGTATGTGAGTATATCAATGATGTTCGTATGGCCTTTTTCTTTGGACCTCTCTCCCTCTATATTGACAGTAAAAATTGAAAAGAGAATGGGAGGGAAAAATAACAGTCCTTTGAAACTTGTGGTATACTGTGCTGATGTTCTTTGTTGCAGTTTTTGGTTTTTACCATTCTTGTACACGTCTTGGGTAGGATTTGGACAATTTTTAGAAAGTTATGTAAAGCTTATAGCAGAAACAGCAGGGCTGTCTGTTTTATGATAGCAGCTGACTTGGTAACTTTGGGATTTCTAGTGGCCTAGGTGATATCTTTCTCTTTCCCTCTTCATATTTCTATGATACAAAGCCAAATTTATTTTTGGTTTACTTCAAAAATTCTGAAGGGTTTGCTTAGCTTAGGAAAATGATGACATCATGCCTTGATACCTTGTATTGTGGATATCTTGCTGCTTTGTTCATTTGCTGCAGGCTTGTTTGGGCAGCTTGTTTGCGTGTTGACTTGCTGTAATTTTGTTTGCACGCTTTTAGGCAGCTTCACTGCTACTGGCCTGCTGGTTTTTCTCTGTTTGTATATTTTATTGTATCTGCTGTAGGCTTGTTTGGGCAGCTTGTTTGCATGCTGACTTGCTGTAATTTGGTTTGCACGCTTTAGGAAGCTTGACTGTTGCTGGCCTGCTGTTAGCTTCCTTGGGTAGTTTTGAACTGCTGTAGTTTTGCTTGCATACTGTCTTGTTGTAGGCTTGTGCTGGCCTACTGTTAGCTTCCCTGGACGGTTTTGGACTGCTGCAATTTTGTGCATTTGAACTTGCTTGTTGTGTGCTTTGAACTTGCTTGTAAAATTTTCCCTTTTCCCTTTTTGTGAACCAATAAGGGCAATTTTTCTTGTGATTTGCAATTGGGGAGAGAGATTATGATAGACCAAAATTCTGATTCCTAACTGCAAACCCTAGTGATGAATTAGGAGAAAATTTGCTTGAAAACTCCTTGTTTAAACTTCATTATTATGTGCTAATCATATTTCCTTTTTCTTTAATTTGTTTCATGAACGGAAAGCAAGACTTGGATGCCAACGAAGATTGGATTGATTACTTGAAGATGAAGATGAAGACCTGAAGAAGCAAACAAGAAATTATCTTTGTAAACTTGAGATTCTTTGTAAACAAGACAAACAAATTGTAAATTCATTTGTAATGTAAAAATATCAAACACTTTAAAATTTGGTGTAGTAGAAATTATTGTACAAAACTTGCAATCTTTGATTGAATACTTTGGATAAAAATCTTGCTTAGTAACTTGCATTTTAAACAAACACAATATGATCAGATAAATATGTATTTTGCATTCTTAAACAAAATAAATGTTTAAGAGCTCAAACCCAATTGATTAATTGAATCCACAATCATGGTTGTTTAAAATGATAGTCTTAATCTTCACATATTATCCAAACAAAACCTGCTCCTAAGAACAACATCAATCCTCAGTAAATTATGGTTAAGAAAAATTTAAAATCAAACAAATGCTTTGCAACAATTCAATAGTTTTAAAATCTTCCAAACCCAATTTTCCTTCAACTCTTTGAAGATAAACCCATGAATGGCATCACATATGACCATGACCAGAAATAAACTCCTCAAGGTCTCGTAATTTGGAAAAATCACAATTCTTAGAGATCAAACAACTGTTGTTTGAAATTAGGTCAAAATTCATGATGTGACTTCTAACGCATTAGAATTTTGGTGATCTTCTGCGCGTAATCAGCTCTTGACATGTGGAGAGAAATTTTAGATGGCATCAAGAAGAACCATACGCAAGGAAAACCGCTCAAAAATATTGAATAATAAATAAGTTACGATCGTTTGAATTTGTTCAGGCAAAAAGGCGATTTTCAAGTCAATGTAGTCGCTTTCAGTTATCTGGGCCATTGATTGGGCAAACTTGCAATGCAAGGTTTAGAAACTAACTTAAACAACCTTGAGGAGACATGATGATCTATTTGAAACCTTGACGACTCAATTTCCTTTGAGAAATGCAAAACCCTAATTGCTGACTTATTGCCTAGGAAGAGAATCTATTTGATCAACTTCTAAGCCAAATTAGTTATTTGGGAAACCCTGGGATAGTATCTTGAATGAGAAATGGGTGGGCAAATTTTGGGGTACAACACTTACCTACCAGAGCGAAGTCTGGTGTTTCTTAAAAAATGATGGATTCGACGAGGATTCGGGAATATTCCCCAAAGAACTCAGGTACATTTTTGTGCTTTCACTCTCTTCTTCCTCAATTCTTGCGTTTCTATTATGGACCTGATGAGTTGTAGTTGTTGATGAGTTGAAGCATGAAGAACTGTGATTATGAAACAACAGATCGAGGAGCTTCGCAATGGCGATTGAAGTATGGTGATGAAGCTGATTCGTTACTCTTCACCACGAAAATCCTGTGAGACTGTATATTTAGAAGATTGAAGCTGAGAGAATAAAGATTATGAAGATTATGCAGAGATTCGAAGATTGATGGAGCGGTGGATATCGGCTTTCAGTGAGATATTGAAGGTAGTGAAGGTTGAGCGGATTGATTCAGAGAGAGAAGAATGTGTCGGTTGAAAGTTTATAGGGGATGAAGGTTATGGTGATGGTTGTTGTAGAGAGAGTGCAAAGGGAGTTGCAGAGAGTTTCTTTGTATGATTCTGCAAGAGAGTGAAGAAAGATGCAGGTGATTTTCCCCCTCTCCTCTCTGAATGAGTTTTTTCTGTTATTTTTCTCCATGAATGAATGACCGTCAGTGTGAATCCCTCTCTTTTCTCTGTTATCTTCTGTTGAGAGTTCTCTCTCCCTCTTTCCTGTTATTCTATTCTTCTGTAACCGAATCCTGTTGAGATGCTATGAAGTTTTTTTGGAAACTATTATGAGTTGTTGTTTTCTGTTAGAGGTTAGGATATGGTTAGAGGATGAGAGTTAGGAGTGTGGGAGTTGGTTACAGGTCAGTTAGGAAACTGTTAGGATGAGAAAAGTTGTTTGTTATGGAATTGGTTAGAGGTGGTTAGAGGAAGTTAAGAATTCTGTTATGGGAGTTGGAGTTAGTTACAGGACAGTTGAAACTTGTTATAGTTATTTTTCTGTTTTGGAAGTTAGGATGATAGAGAGCTCAGGCTGTTAGTTGGGATGCAGGGTCTGCAATTCTGTTAGAACAATTATTTCTGTTATAGGTTAATTAGGGAGATAAAGTTTTGATAGATGCTGTTTTGAATGGGTTAGGAAATTCTGTTTAGAAATTTAGTTTTTGACAGTTCTACTGGCTTTTCTCCTTGAACAGGGCGGTTTTTCTAGATTGGTTTTGCAGGGGCTTGGTTTTATGGCTGAATACAGGGCTTGGTTTTAACTACTGATTGTTTGCATCTGTTTCTATTATTAGTGAACTTATTGTGAATTTTGAATTGGATTCTTGGTTTGCAGGGCTGTGGGTTTACGCTTATATATGGATGCAAGGTCCGATTTTTGTAATGAGCAACATGAAGCATGTTGTAAAGCTGGAATAGTTTGAAGAGAAATGGTACTTCAAGACTTAGAATCTTAGCAAGACAAGACATAGGCATAAACTTGTAACGATTTTGTAAAATATTCGATGTAATCTTCTTTTCCAAATTGATCATTATGCCTCTAAGTTCCTTGTAAGGACTATAGTTTTTGTATTTCCTGTATGAATGATAACTATGAATATAGTTGGAATCAAATTTGAATAATGAAGGAAACTTTGTCTTGAAGCCTTTGCATGGATAAATCTCTGTATGAAACATGGTGAAAACCTTGGAACCAAGCTTATATACCTTTCATATCTCCACACTAATTGAATCCAAATTGAGCACTCATGTGACATGCTTGCACTTTTAAGAACCCTAATTCAAGTTTGAATCTTCAATTCACAATGCCTTGCCTTTGACGCACCATTTGATTAAATAAAACCCTAATTGATGAAGGACGAATAAGTGAAACTTTGATCCCTAGCTCAAACTTTAAGATGCTTCATTGCTTGATAAAGACGCAATGCATCAAACCCTGGTATTGACTTGTAACACTGGTAATTAGGAGAAGTCTTCAAATGAAATTCAAGCATGAGGTATTGAAGTAAAATTGATCAGGGTAAGCACATAATCAACCTTAATCCAATGAACCTCAACTGAAGCATAGTAGACAAAACCTCTGATCTTCAATCAAACATAGAGAAATAAACTTTAACAGTCTCGTAGCCTGGTGAAGGATGAAGTGTGTAATGACCACAACAACAAACCTTAATTCCACAATTCACCACTTGCAGAAAGAACCAGATGAATCAGCTTTATTGGATGAAACCTTAAATCAATAGGAACCCTAATTTGCAAGATTATTGGTCCCATGCTAAGTTTTATCTGTTAATAAATGAATGATGTGTTAGATGACCTAATGAGGGTTATGTACATAAGAAAAATGTGAGAATGCATAAGAAAGATAAAAGTAAAGGGTAGGATAAATTTGGGGTATTACAACGGGAGTTGTAGTCAAGTTGTCTATCTTTTGGGTAAGAGCTTTTACCTTAGCGTTAACTTGGTTTAAATTGCTAACATCGTACATACCACCTTTATTTTGAGGTTTCTCCAGAATGGTTTTATCGCTTCCCAACTGGTAATGGTTTTCAGCCATACTTTCGATAACTTGATAAGTGTCATGATAAGGTTTATCCATCAGTGCTCCGCTAGCTACAAAGTTAATCGTTAGTCTTGTGTTGTATAAGAGACCATTGTAAACGGTATGGATGATCAGCCATTCTTCTATACCATGATGTAGACAAAGTCGTAACATGTCTTTGTGTCTTTCCCATGCTTCAAAAAGAGATTCACTTTCCTTTTGTTTAAAACCATTGGTATTGGCTCTTAGCATAACCATCTTACTCGGTGAAAAATATCGTGCTAGGAAAACTTTCTTCAACTTGTTCCATGTGGTAACAAAGTTGGATGGTAAAGACTAGTTTAATGCCCTAAATTTGTCCCACCCTTTAACAAGGACCATCTGGCTTATGCATCATCGTATACATACCTTTCATTAGGTTATTTTGCACGTCATGCATCATTAATCAATAAGTTCATCAATCAGAGGATGTTTGAAGCTAGGGTTTTAATTCATGAACTCCCTTATCAACAAGATACAAGGACACCTTCATCATAGGCTTTTAATCCATCAAGGTGCATCTCAAGGAATCTCAAGGTTTTATGATCATCATCACTCATATGCTTCTAATTGTTCCTATCTACAAGGTTTTCCTCATGACATTTGCTTCAAGATCATTGGTTGTCAATTGAGATGCCTTTACAGAGTGAAGTACAAGGTTTAAATCATGGTATAAAGGTTATATTGTGGATGTGTAATATGATCAAGGCATTGTTATTCTATTGCTCATATAGTCAAGACATGGTACAAGATGTGGATTATAATCAAGGCGTAATATTTCAAATTGTTTGTTGCTTGTCATGCGAGATAATTTTGGTTGAGGTTGGTACAGATTTGAGAAAGGAGTCAAGGTTTCATTGATTTCTGAGATAATTTGAAGTACTCATTCAAGTGATAACTTAAACTCAAAGTTTGATCAAAGTTGTCAAGATTCGGTTCGTGCAAGATTGAATGTTTTATATGAATTTCTTGGTATTCAAATAACAAAGGCATACTTCAAAGTACAATTAAAAGAAGAACCTGGTAATTCAAAGAGAAGAACGTTATGATCATTTGGATTTGGCATCAGATTCAAAATCTCACAAGGCAACAAGATCCATACATGTTCAGTACCTACCAATTATATACAAGTTTCCGTTTCAAACATCATACCAAAATACCATACTATATCAAACTTCAACATCATCAATGATCTATCAAATTACATTCATAATTTGTTCAAAGTGAATCAAGGCACTTTAACTTAAATCAGAATGAATTCAAATTATAAGGTTCTGATGTATCAAGTTGTTATATCATTTACGTCTACATCCCCATCACTCGTCATCTTTATTCAAGTTAATTTTCTAATTTCCCAAAAAAAAGAAAACTCTAAATTACCAAGGCGATCTCCATGTGCTTCCTGCCCTTTTTGTTTATTGCAACCGCGCAAAGCCAACATTCCACGACTTGCCCTGCATCAAAATAGGGACAAGTTTGTGTCAAAACTATTAACAAAATAGGTGCTAAAAAAACAATTGACAGTTATCAACCTAAAAGTCACTGTGCATGCATACAACCCCTGCAAATTGAATTCACAACAATCAAAACAGAATTTTCCAGCCCTGCACAAGCTCCGTAAATTTCAAAAAATAACTAGATCAAAAAACAGAGTAGCAGTTGTGATACGATGGCAGAACCGTCTGTTATACTGGTTTTGCATTTGTGTTCGCAAATGTTATGGTAAGAAATATTCGTCACCGGCTTTTCTTTTATCCAAATTAAGGAAAGGGTGAAAAGAACAGAAAAATACCTTTTCGAGAATTTTCTGAGTAAGGGGGGTAGATTATGGAAAGGGAAGGTGTTAGCACCCTTTCGATCCGTAGTTTTCTACGGGCTCTTAGATGCTTAGCTCATTTTTTAAAATACCTTGTGCTTTCTTGTATTTTTGAAAAGTATTTGAAAATGCCTTAGTGCGGCAATTCGCTTTATGATGACTCTTGTATCAATCCTCAAGAGTGTTGACAAAGCGAATGTTTTTGAAAGTGTTCTTGAAATGTTTTTGTGTAGGTGGAAAAATTTTGTTTTTGAGCAAGCATCTAACAGCTATCTACTTGTACTCGAAAAAGTCTTTCTTTTCCTATTTTCCTTTAGATCTATCTATCATACTATTAGTGAGTAGGTATCCCTATCGTTGGATGTACGAGGGACATTCGAAGGGATGTTTTTATAGTCACAAAGGCAACATATAGATACGCTTTAGAATTTTTGTTTAAGGGACTAGATCATTTACCGAAAGGCAACTGTAGGTTCATCGTGAGACTATGATCTTTTGTTTTAAGGCTCTTTTGCTAAATCATCCCTATTCTCGAGGGACATGATTGTTTTATTTCCGAAAGGAAACGAAAGTGGGCGTACCCTAGATGTGTATATGTGCAAATGTGTTGTATTCAGTTATTTTTGTCTTTTTGTTAGGTTTGCTAGCGTTTTGATTTTAATCTTTGCCATACAATCCTATTAGTCATACATCTAGCAGTTAATATGAAAGCAATAAAAATTCAGGAAATAAGGGTCCTACGCTATTACAACCAAATCGAAAGGCAAGAAAATGTAAAAACAAAGAACAAAATAAAGAGGGCAAGTGGGTCCTTCGATCCAGGTAGTAGACTCCTTCGATTCACCCTTATTTTGCTTTCTTTCGATTGAGCTAGGGAGTTGGCGTGAGCAACCTTCGATTTCACCCTTTCCCGCTTCTTTCGATTGAGCTTAGGAGTTGGTACGAGCAACCTTCGACTGCACCCTTTCTTGTTTCTTTCGATTGAGATTGGGAGTTGGTGTGAGCAATCTTCGATTGTAACCTTCTCTACTTATTTCGATTAGACTATGAAGCAATATGGACCTGCAGATGCAGCATGAGTGTATATCCTTTGTTCACACCATTTTTGTCTTTCATTTGGGTCTGTACAGGTTAGTTCCAACATATAATTGGACAAGAAAAGCAAACAAATGAAAAACACATCAACGTAGAATATAACTAAAAGGCTATTTACATGTTATGCTGAAACGAGAGATGCAAGGTCAAGAGGACTTACCTCACTTGAAACTGGAACTTGTGTATGGACAGGAGTTGTTGGATGCTCTTAGATTCGAAAGGAGAGAGGCAAGTGTGGTGTAATCTTATGGAATTTTGAGAATTTTTGATATACTTCTCTTAGGCTGTGTATGTGTGTAAGGCAATATATGTGTAGTTCCTGGGCTTCTGTCTCTAATCTCCTGGTGAATCTTTTTTTTCTTCTCTTTTGGCAAATATGTGTGGCTTTTTATTTATAGAGATGTGAGGGTGCATGAAAATCGCAAGGGACAACCATTTAACTAGGCTTTGAAAGCCATGAGACAAGAATCCAACACAATGAATATTGGCCATATTTGGATAACACTTGCCATTTTGATACCTTGAGTGAACCTGGACACATTTGACTCTTTCGAATGCCTTCCAACCTTGCTCTTAAATTATCCCTGAGTTGTTTCCTTCGAATGGATCAAGTCTTGCCTTTAGATTGACTCTGAGTTACTTCCTTCGAATAACTCAAATCTCATCATTGAGGTCTCTTCGATTGAGCCCCTACTCAGCTAACCCAAACGAAAACTCTTTTTCGACTAATCGAAACTTCCTTTGGCATGAATGTGATTGTGCAGAAAGCTTGAGTATGGCAATATGTGGGATTTTGGGCCAGCAAGCATCTTTGCATACTTCTCTTTTGTTTTGACCAACTAGATCTAATCTTTGACCAAACCCTTTTTTCAGACAACACTATGTGTCCTTCGAATGGGCCTTTGAATGCTTCTTCTCATTTACATGTCCTTCGAATAGGCCTTTTGAATGCTTCTTCAAATGGATCATTTACATGTCCTTCAAATGGGCCTTTTTCCTGGTGTACTGGCAAGTTGAGGGATCTTGGCCTTGTGCATTGAAAGCAAGCACATAGGAAGTCTTTGCCTTATGCATTGAAGGCAATCATAGAAGGAGCCTTTGCCCTTGTGAATTGAAGGCCAGTTGAAAGGAGCCTTGCACTTAGTGAATCCAAGGCAATCATGAAGAGGCCTTTGCCTAGTAAGTCGAAATAAACATGCAGGAGGCCAATGCTTGTGAATCGAAGGGAACTTGAAAGGGGTTCTTGCCTAAATGAAACTTGGACCAAGGCTTGCTCGAAGGGGAACCAACACGCTTGAAGCTGACGAGCCAATTCTTGATCGAAGGGTTTTAGATGCCCAATCGAAGCTTGCGGACATGCCAATCGAAGGACCCTTTGCTCTAAAATGCCAATATAAGGACATTGTTCAGATGTAAATTGAAGGACACTGTTGACATGCCAATCGAAGGACACTGCTGACATGCCAATCGAAGGACATTGTTGACAAAACAGTCGAAATACACTTCATTGTCATTCAAAAATTTTCATTTTCTTAAGGCAAGTGTTTGTAACCACCCATGTAAGAGAAAACCATGGGAAACATGACAGGGAATTTTTTGGGGTACAACAGCTGCCCCTGTTCAATCTTCTTAAACCTGAAGATTTAGATTGGCTTGTTTGCCTTTCATGATCTGAAGGTGGAAGAGGATTGAACACTAGAGTGCCCAGAAATTTGCACTCGCATGAAGTAATATTGTTGGTTGATGATATCGGGAATGGGCTTACAGATACCATTTGGAGAAGATGACAGAGAGTCGTGGAGATGGGCTTAAAAGATGCCATCCAAAGTAGATGTTGATTTCATAAATGGTCCCTTTGTGGGGGTTCCTGTTCCTACTATTTGTGGAGGACTCCGCTGGGGAATATGGGTTTTTGTTGTTCTCCTTTTTGAGGAAAACTCTGTGGGGAATAAAGTCTAGGAGCTCCAGTTGTCCAAGACTCTACTGAGGAGTTATCTCTATATTGGAGATATGAGAGTTTGTTGCTTTCTGGTTGAAATACAGGTTTCACAGTAAGTTGCTGGGGATAAGGGAATTAACCGTTACCTGAAAATGTATTAGAAAGAGCCTGTGTAGGGCTGTTCCGGGATGAATCCATGTTAGTCTGCATTTGGAGATATATGAGAAGGAGCCTGTGTGGGGCTGCTTCAGGATGAGTCAGTGTTAGACTGCATCTGGATGATGAGAAGGAACCCATGTAAGATTGCTTCGGGATGAGTCCGTGTTAGACTGCATCGGGATGATGAGAAGGAACCCGTGTAAGATTGCTTCGGGATGGTTATGTAGATAGTTTTCTGGCTTGTTATAGGTGTTAATCTAGAACTTGAAAATTATCGGTCGCTAAGATAGTTATCCTAGCTTGTTACAGGTAGTAATCTCTGACCTGAGAAAGAAAGATAGTTTTCCTGGTTGGTTACAGGTATTAATCTTCAATCTCTTCATGTAGATAGTTCTCCTGGCTTGTTACTGGTATTAATCTATAATCAGTCGTCCATAGATAGTTTTCCTGGCTTGTTACAAGTGTTAATTAGGAACTTGAATGTTGTCGGTTGCTGAGATAGTTGTACTGGCTTGTTACAGATATTAATCTCTGACCTGAGAAAGAAAGATAGTTTTCCTGGCTTGTTACAGATATTAATCTTCAATCTCCTCATGTAGATAGTTCTCCTGGCTTATTACAGGTATTAATCTACAGTCGATCATCCACAGATAGTTCTCCTGGCTTGCTACAGGTGTTAATCTGGAACTTGAAAATTGTCGATCGCTGAGATAGTTGTCCTGGCTTGTTACAAGTATTAATCTCTGACCTGAGAAAGAAAGATAGTTTTCCTGGCTGGTTACATGTATTAATCTTTAATCTCCCCATGTAGATAGTTCCCTGGCTTGTTAGAGGTATTAATCTATAATTAGTCGTCCACAGATAGTTTTCCTGGCTTGTTATAGGTGTTAATCTGGAACTTGAAAGTTGTCAGTCACTGAGATAGTTGTCCTGGCTTGTTACAGGTATTAATCTCTGAACTGAGAAAGAAAGATAGTTTTCCTGGCTTGTTACAGGTATTAATCTTCAATCTCCTCATGTAGATAGTTCTCCTGGCTTGTTATAGGTATTAATCTACAGTCGATCGTCCATAAATAGTTCTCCTGGCTTGCTACAGGTGTTAATCTGGAACTTGAAAGTTGTCGGTCGCTGAGATAGTTGTCCTGGCTTGTTACATGTATTAATTTATGACCTGAGAAAGAAAGATAGTTTTCCTGGCTTGTTACATGTATTAATCTTTAATCTCCTCATGTAGATAGCTTTCCCGGCTTGTTACAGGTATTAACCTACAGTTGGTCGTCCACAGATAGTTTTCCTAGCTTGTTACAGGTATTAATCTGGAAATTGTTTTGTTGGTTACATAGATAGTTTCCTCGTCTGGTTTCGGGAATTAATCTTTGACCTGTTGTATAAATTGATAATGTTTGTCTGTCTGCTAATTTAACCTGAAAAGGTAAAATCAATTTCATGCGATGTCATGATGTATGAATTGCATGATGCTCTCAAAATAAATGAGATTGCGATATATGCGTTTGTGTTGCATATGCTATGATGTTTGTAGAATGATGTATGAATGCAATGTATGAACGTGTCAATCATTCTATTACAATGTTGTTGAACTAGGGAAAATAAACTTATGATTGCAGTTGGGGGTGAAGAATATAGGTCTTCGGATTTTGTTTGAGTTAAATGCTGGGAGATAATCTTCCGTTGTTAGAGAAATAAACTCTTTTTAGGAAGGGAAACTCTGTGAACTGCTTGGGGATTTTGTTGAAATCCTGTTGGGGAACCCTGAGAAGCTTGGCGACTTCACTGGGGAACCTTTAGATGTTGGAGCAGTAATTAGAGATTTTGCTCTGCCGGGGATATGAGAACCTGACACCATTAGGTTGCATACTGAGAATATGGAAGTGACCTTGTAGTAGGATGTCTTTGCCTCTATATCTGCTGGAGAAGGTATCTTCCAGGAAAGTATCTGCTGGAGATAATATCCCGCGGGGATTTTGTGGATGAATCTGTGTCGTGATTATATTTGAAGATATGTTGAAATAAGTGTCAGAATGACACCCGTCTCTGGATCGTGTCTGAACCATTTCTAGAGGAAAATTTGGAATAAGTATCAGGATGACATCTATCTCTGGATCATGCCTGGATCATTTCTAGAAGAAAATCTAGAATAAGTGTCAGAATGACATCCGTCTCTGGATCGTATCTGTACCATTTCTAGAGGAGAATCTGGAATAAGTATCAGGATGACATCCGTCTCTGGATCGTACCTGAACCATTTCTAGAAGAAAACCTGGAATAAGTGTCAAAATGACATCCATCTTTGGATCATATCTGCACCATTTCTAGAGGAGAATCCAAAATAAGTATCAGGATGACATCCGTCTCTAGATCGTACCTGAACCGTTTCTAGAAGAAAATATGGAATAAGTGTCAGAATTACATCCATCTCTGGATCGTATCTGCATCGTTTCTAGAGGAGAATCTGGAATAACTATCAGGATGACATCGGTCTCTAGATCGTACCTGAACCGTTTCTAGAAGAAAATATGGAGTAAGTGTCAGAATGACATTCGTCTCTGGATCATATCCGTACTGTTTCTAGAGGAGAATCTGGAATAAGTATAAGGATGATAATCCGTCTCTAGATCGTACCTGAACCATTTCTAGAAGAAATTCTGATTTACATAGAATGTTTCTGCTGGGAATTCTTGTTTTATTGTTTTGAGAAGAAATCCGTTGGGGAAAACTGATTTTTCTTGATTGTATGTGCTCTTTGGATAGGAATCACATTTGATTCCCCAAGTGATGGAAACCTACTCCGACTATTCAGGACTTTAAGATATTTTCTTGGAATTTTGACTTGACGGCCCCAGATTTGTTAGGCACCATGTCATGCCACTGATTATGGAAGGCCTGCTACTAGAAATGTTTTTTTTTCAATCTGAGGTGATTCTGTTCATCGAGAGGATTTTCGTTCATTGAATATTCGTCTGCGGATTTCTTTGTTGTTGAACAAATAGTCATATGCGAGAAATGATATTTTAAAAATGCAAAGCTTATGTCTGTCTTGAAGTTTGAAAATTCATTTTTTAGCAAAACAAACAAATTTGTAGGAGTGTGATATCAACTCAGGATTTAATAGCAAACCTTACAGGAGTCAGCATATCTTTTGTAACAGTAGGCTTCCGAACTAACCCATGCTTCAGTTAGGACTTTTAAGGGTTGTAGCGTGGCCTGGTTCACGGTTTTAAGAAACAAAGGATAAAGGCTCAAATTTTATTTGTACCCAACCCGCTCTTCGTGATGTTCTTAAGTCCTATACTCAGTAAATTGTGCATTTAAATCCCGATTGAGTCTGGCATCTTGTCCTTGATATTCTGGTGATGGTTCGGATACTGGAAGTTTATTTTGAAGAGGCAGTCATTTTTGCAATATTCTTTTTATCAAGGATTTGTAGTAACCACTTTTTTTTTGTTTTCGTTATCCCTACTTTTGCCTGAACTGGTTCTTTTGTGATTACAGTCAGCGGGATGCCCCCGTTTTTTCTTAAGTCTCCTTCATAGGTTTTGACTTAGCGGACTTTTATTTTAAGAGATAATGATTGTCGGCTTTAATGATTATGCGAAACCATCACCATCTTCAAATTTGGAAGGACGTCTTTGATGCCATTCATTATGTATGAAGTGGAAGATTGCGACTAAATGCGCATCTGAATTAATTGAGAAAACTACCCTACCCCAGATTATGATTAAGGGTTTTAATTTGTGTGAAAAGAAAAGTCAACGGGGTTGACTAGGGATTATCTTCCTTATAACTCCATTGTTTGGGATTTGAAACAATGCCTGTACATCGTCAGCGGGGTCTATTCAAAAGCGTACTGTAGAGTTCATGGTATTATTTTCGTCATCCTCCCTCTAAAGGCTTACAACTTCTAATTGAGAGTTGAACATCACAAAAGGAAGTAAGAAAGCAGTTTAAATATAATGAAAATGACATAGTTGAAGACAAACATATGTAATGCATTAATGGGAAAACCAAAGTTTGACATGACAGTAATTGTTTGAACAAGCAAAGGAAATTACAATTAAAAAATCACAAATAAACTAGACGCTCTCGATGATTTGGCCTAGGAGCAGTGATCACGTGGTGAGTCTCTAGAGGGTCGAATTCAATCTCCTTGGCATCAATCATATCCTGAATTTTGTTCTTCAGAGCCCAGCAGCCATTCGTATCATGTCCGGGACTATCAGAATGGTATGCACACCTTTTATCGGGGTGTTAGCTAGGAGCAGAGGTATTAGGATTCCTTAGAGGAGCCTTTAACGTAATCAATCCTGCTTTCAACATGTGTTGTAACGCTTGAGCTAGTGACATGTTGGTTTTGGTGAATTGTCTCTTGGGCACCACCTTCTTATGTTGATTCCCTTGTTGATGTCATTGCACGACCGTAGGATTAGAGACCAGTACTGCCCCCACATATGGGTTGTGGTTACCTCTAGCACGTACCTCCTGGCCATATACAACATTAGCTTCCTTATTGCCACCGAATGGCTTCTTCTCAGCATTATAAAGTATAACCATTGGAATCTTCCCAATCTTAATACCGCTTTCGACTCTTTCACCTGTCAATATCAGCTCGGTGAACCCAGCCGAAGAACTTCCAATCAAGTGGTTGAAGAATGGACCAGACAAAGTGCCCAAGAACATTTCTACCAGCTCCCTATCAGACAGAGGAGGCTGGACTCTCCCTGCAAGATCCCTCCATTTCTGGGCGTAGTCTTTGAAACCCTCGCCGGAACCCATATACCTTTACAATTGTGTACGGGTTGGAGCGAGGTCGGAATTATACTGGTACTACCTGTAGAAAGCAGCATCCAAGTCTTCCCAGGTGTTGTAACCCAAAATTTTCCCTCTCATTTCTCAAGTAATCTCTCATAAAGATCTCCTTTGGTTCAAGACCACACATGGTTTGATCAGCTCAACACACCTCCTTAAGCACTGATGACTCAAATTAGGGTTTGAGTTTGCACAAGGAAAAATGGACTTTTAATGCCCCATATTACTTTCATGGATCATTTTGGACCCTCAAGATTCCTCATGTCAAGTTTCAAGTCCTGGATCACATTTTTGTTCAGTCAATTGATTAGTTGACCTAAAATCAACTGTATTAGGGAAAAAGTCAAATATGGTCAATTTACAGTCAAACTTCATAATTTTTGGTACATATCAACATTATTAACTCATATATATCAATTTATTAAGTTTGGATCACAATTCCTCAAGAAATTTGATCAGATCATCAAAAGGGCAAAATGGTCAAAATTTGGGTTTTAACTGAGAAGGTGCAATTTTTGATTTTTGACCTAACAAATGATTTATTGGTTCAAGACATGATCTCAAGGATTCAAATTCACCATTTCTACCTAATGACATGGCTCAAAACATTTCTCAAGATCAATTGATTGATAGTTGAATTTCAGCCAACTGATGAAAAGTCAATTGTACACTAAAAGTCAAACTTTGACTTTTTGATCAAAATCAAGTTTCAAAGGTTACAATTCATCAATACATGTAAAAATATGAAACTTGTTCATCAAGAAATCAAAAAGTCAAATTTCATTTTGAAAAGTCAAAATTTCTAAAACTTATAATTTTTTTTCTAAGTGTTGGAAAAGTTCATTTTTTCATAACTTTGAGCCAAATTTCCACCATGATGCAAGGTGATTCAAGAGAAAATTCCAACATGAAAGTTCTAGATCTCAATGATATCTAAAACATTATAGGGAAAAACTTTTCCTATAAATGCTTAGATTTCAAGTTATGATTTTGTGAAGACATGTTCATGAAACTTAAGACTTAGTGAAATTTTGCCCTAGTTAGGCAAGATTTTGACCTAACTTCATGGCAATTTTTCACCTAGTTCCAAATTGAATTTTCAAAAATGTCAAACATGAAGGTTGTAGAGGATGTTACAATATTTCCAAAATGTCCAAGAACTCATTGAGATCATACTTGAGCTAAGAGAATCGCAGGCAAGAAGTTAGGGTTTCAAACTTGAATTACAAGTCAATTTTGTGATGAACACTTGATCCAATCTTCAAGCATGCTGTACAAATCCTACTTTCCAGGATTCTAACTTGCATTTCACTCCATAATTAAATGTCTATACAGCTGTTAGAGCTTTAATCCAAGCATTCAATATATTGTCCATGCTTAATACCATTTTAGGAAGAAAGGCAACATTGCCAATTTAGAAAAGTGGCTTTAATCACAAAGTCCACTCTTCTTGAGCTCCCAACTTGTTGTCTATGCACATACACTTTGCAAAGACTAGAAGAAACATGTTTAAAGTGATTCAACCACTCTAGATTGCTGGTACAAAACATTGAAACTTGATTTTTTTTCACTTTTCTTCAAAATCAAGCAACCTAACCATAACCCTATAACTCAGAAATCTGTTGTGCAAAAGTCCTCTAACTTCTTTCTTATAACTATACAAGTTATTTGCAAGCGAACATAAGAGCAAAAACGCCCTCAAACTCTCCCAAACACCCTTGCTGCACAGAACTGCCCAAACTTGACAGTTTTGAGCCAAAACTCATCATCTCCATTTTCACCTGTGTGTTTTAATTTCTAATCATCCAAACACCTTGAATACATCATATACAAGTGATCCAGACCCCTGTTTCCTGACTGTAACCCCTCCATCACCATTTTCAAAACTGAAGCTTGCAAATTGACTTGAGTTGGGAGTTTCAGCCATCCTCAAAGCAAAGTAGGAGTTGGAATACATTCAAGGAGGTCCAGGCAAGCTACAGAAATCACCAGACTATCTCAAAGGTTTCTCAAACTCCATACACGAATCCAGCTGCAAGAGGTAAGTTTTCAAACTTCTATCTCTTCACATAAGCATCATTTGATTCTAATTTGTGAAGATAAAATGTAGATATCATTGCCCTGAAGTTGTACATGTCCATAGTTTTCACTTATGTTGATTGAGTTAGAGAATTTTAAGCTTGAATCTCTGAAAAAAGTTAGGTCAGAATTTGGTAATTTTAGAAATTCTCATTCATCTTTGATTTATAGCTTATGATATTTATATGGTTGGATTCGTATGAAAAAATGGAGCAATTTTCATGTTTACATTTTTCATTTTTGTTGAGAAATGAGTGAGTTACAAGAATCATGGCTAGAGGTTGAAGATGAAGTCATTTCTAAGACTTGATTTATGTTATGTATTTATTGTTTTGCTTATATTAACGGATGTACAACCACCCCAGTGGCAAAGGCAGCACACATTTATCTCAGGGTCATGGGTTCAAGTCCCAACGCTGCCTTTTGTCATTATTTTTCAGCATTTTCTCATTTTTTTGTTACAAACCAAGCACACTGGGCTTAGTTACTGGGCCCTCATAATTTTTTGCTTCTCCTCACCCCCTGTTTCCATTCACAACCAAGCCCAACCCCCTTTTTTATTTTTATTTTTTCTGATTACAAAAAATATTAATGGGCCAAAAGTCCAACAAAAACTGTTTTTTCTAAGAAACTCCCAAATCCAAATTCAAACCCCCTGACTTTTATTTTACATTTTTATTTTATTTTATTCTTTCTTTATTATTTTTATTACTATTATTATTATTACTATTATTATTATTATTATTATTATTATTATTATTATTATTATTATTATTATTAATAAAGATCTAAAAATATTTTTATTTATTATTTACATACTTATATTTTATTTTCTTTATAAAACTAAAAAAGACAAAAAAAATTTCTTAAACAACTTAATTACTTTTTCTTAATAATAATTAGATTTAGGTTTAGTTATTTTCTTTTTATTTAAAATTAACTTAAATTTAGGTTTTTTTTAATTAATTAATTTCCATATTATTTTTATTAAACTAAAAACCTTTTCTTAAGAAAACCCTAAAAAATACTTTCTAATTTAATTTCTTTTCTTAATTAGTTTAGGCTTAATTTTCTTAATTTAACAAATCACTTTCTTTTAGATAATTAGGTTAAACCCCTTTCCTCAAAAATGCAAACAAAAATCATTTCCTTTTCATTTACATTTTTGCACATTATATTATTTATTCATTTCTTGTACAATATTAAATATAGTTGTAATTGATAATTAGGTTTAATTTCTTGCAATCCCCATTTGTAAATTTGTATACCCCATCCCCCTAATGATGTAATAGTGTAGTAATTTTACTTTCTGTAATTTATCGCTTTCATATAAATGCTAGTAATTATGGTTTGTACAGAAAGATAAAATCAACAAGTAGATAACCCTAATCCCAGATTAAATGCATGCAAATCAAACACACTATTCACACATGCACCCTTAGGGTAATTCCACTAATTGCCTTACAAAAATGGTTATGGTATGCATGTGGGATGTCTTAGAAAAAACAATCAAAAATACAAGATCATAAGTCCCTCGATGACGCTATAAATGTTGCCTTTCAAATGATCTTAGTCCCTCAAAGGGACACCATTCTGATACGCTCTAGACGCGGATTCCATTCTGATACTCATTCAGGTTTAGCTCTCAGATACGCTCCAGACATAGATGCCATTCTGATACTCATTCAGATTCAGCTTTCAGATACAGTTCAGATACGCTATAGACATCGACGCCATTATGATACTCATTTAGATTCAACTCTCAGATACAGTTCAGATATGCTCCAGACACGGACGCTATTCTGATGCTCGTTCAAATTTAGCTCTCAGATACAATTCAGATACGCTCCAGACACGGACGCCATTCTGATACTCATTCAGATTCAACTCTCAGATATAGTTCAGATACGCTCCAGACACGGACGCCATTCTGATACTCATTCAGATTTAGCTTTCAGATACAATTCAGATATGCTCCAGACACGGACTCCATTCTGATACTCATTCAAATTCAGCTTTCAGATACAGTTCAAATACGCTCCAGACACAGACGCCATTCTGATACTCATTTAGATTCAACTCTCAGATACAGTTCGGATACGCTCTAGACACGAACGCCATTCTAATGCTCGTTCAAATTTAGCTCTCAGATACAATTCAGGTATGCTCCAGACATGGACGCCATTCTGATACTCATTCAGATTCAACTCTCAGATACAGTTCAAATATGCTCCAGACATAAACTTCATTCTGATACTCATTCAGATTCAGCTTTCGGATACAGTTCAGATACGCTTCAGACACGGACGCCATTCTGATACTCATTTAGATTCAACTCTTAGATACAGTCCATATACGCTCCATACACGTACGCCACTCTGATACTCATTCAGATTCAACTTTCAGATACAGTTCAGATCCAGACACGAACGCCATTCTGATACTCATTCAGATTCTCTTTCAGATTCAGTTCAACAATCATTTTTGGATGGCATCTACAAGCCCATCTCCAATAACTTTACATCATCTCTCCAAATTGCATCTTTAAGCCCATTCCCACTACCATCACATCACAAAGTGCAAATTTCTGGGCACTCTAATGTCCAATCATTTTCCACCTTCGAGTCACGAATGGCAAAACTCACCAATCTAACTCTTCAGGCTTAAGAAGATTGAACAGGGGAAGATGTTGTACCCCAAAATTTTTTTATCAAGAATTTTCTCACAAGATCTCCTTTGGCTCAAGATTGCACTAGGGTTGATCAGCTCAAGACACCTCCTTAAGCACTGATGACCAAAATTAGGGTTTGAGATTGCACAAGGATATTTGAACTCCCAATGCCCCATATGAATTTCATGGATCATTATGGACCCTCAAGATTACTCATGTCAAGTTTCAAGCTTTGGATCACACTTTTGCTCAGTCAATTGAGTAGTTGACCTAAAAATCAATTGTATTCGGGAAAAAGTTAACTGTGGCCAATTTACAGTCAAACTTCATAATTTTTTATCCACATCAACATTTTAAACTCACATGTATCATTTGATCAAGTTTGTACCACAATTACTCAAGAAATTTGATCAAATCCTCAAAAGGGCAAATTGGTCAAAATTAGGGTTTTGATTGGGAAAGGGCAATTTCTGATTTTTTACCTAACAAATGATCAATTGATTTAAGGCATGATATCAAGATTCCAATTGCATCAGTTTGACCTAATGACACGGCTCAAAAGATTGCTCAAGTCCAATGGATTGACAGATGAATTTTCAGTCCACTGATCAAAAGTCAACTGTATACTGAAAAGTCAAACTTTGACTTTTTGGTAAAAATCAAAGGTCAAAGATCACAATTCATCAAAGAATGTAAAAATATGAAACTTATTCATCAAGAAATCAAAAATTCAAGATTTCATTTTGAAAAGTTGAAATTTCTAAACTTAGAAATTTTTCTAAGTGTTGGAAATTTCTTATTTTTTCACAACTTTGAGCAAAATTTTCACCATGATGCAAGCTGATTCAGAAGAAACTTTCAACATGAAAGTTGTAGACCTCCATGAAATCTACAAATTTTCTTTACACAAATCCTTCCAAAAGTGCTTGGATCTCAAGTTATAAATTTAAGAATACATGGTCATGAAATAATACACTTAGTGGAACTTTTTGACCTAACTTCATGGAACTTTTTCATATAGTTCCAAGGGGAATTTTCAAAAGTGATTCAAATAGGTGTTGTAGATCACATTACACGCTTTCCAAAATATCCAAGAACTCCTTGGGATCGATTTTGAGTAGGAAGAATCGAAGAGATGAAGTTAAGGTTTTCACACTTGAATTACAAGTCATTTTGTGATGAACAAAATTCAAAATTCAAAGTTATGCTGCATAACCTCTACTTTTTAGGCCTAAAACTTGTTAGGCACTCTATAATTAGTTGCTTGCACAGTGTTAGAGGTCTCAATTCAAGCATTCAATGCAATGTCATGCTTTATATCCAATTTAGGAAGAAAGTGCACAATTCCATTTTGATAAAGTAGCTTTTTGCATAAAACTTGTTCTTGAGCCTTGCACTTGTTCTCTTCTGATCATACATGTCTCATAACTCAAGAGAAACTTGTTAGACACTTACAATTACCCAGCCCATGCTTGTACTTCCTATTGAAACTTGTTTTCCCACTTTTCTTAATAATCAAGTAACCTAGCAATTAGCTTGTAACTTGTACTTCTGACTATCCAAAGCACTCAAACCCTTTGGCTTATACATACACAAGTAATTTGCCACAAACCCCATGCATGCTTAAGCCTTGAAAACACCAAGAACAAAGAATCACCAAAAACACTTCAAAACTTGTCATTTCTGAGTTTTGAATCCAATCTCCAAATTTGCTCGTGCGTTTCTTGGCCTTTTACTTTCAAAAGCTTCTAAACAACATACACAAACAATCCCAACACCTGCAGCACCACTGTAACACCTCCATCATCATCCACCATTTTAAAAAATAGCACATTGCACTTTGACTTCTCCAGAACTCCTCAGGTACTTTCAGCTCAAGCTAAGGATCGCATTAGCTTCCTGGGAACTTGAGGAAGCTAATCCAATCATTGGAACTCACTGAAAGCTACTCAAACTCCAAACCCGATACCCTCTTGCAAGGTAAGTTTTATGACTTTTGAACTCTTCATACATGCATCATTAATGGTTTATTCGTGAATGAAAAATGTAGATATCATTGCCCTAAAGCTAACCATGTCCATAGTTTACATTAATTTTGCTTGAGCTTAGAGAATTTTAAGATTGAATTTTCTGAGATTTTTAGGGTTCAAATTAGGGCCATTAAAATTCATGCTTGTCTTTAATCTATAATTTTATTGCTTTGCATTTCTGAAATCGTGAGGAAATTTGCTACAAGTTTCCTGTTTACAATTTTCATTTTTGTTGAGATTTGAATAAGATACAAAGGCTCTGGCTGGGCGTGAAGTTAAAGATGAAGTTCAGGCCATGGACTTGTTTACTATCATATATTTGTTGTTTTGATTATATAAACGGATGTATAGCCACCCCAGTGGTAGAAGCGCGCGCCTGTGACTATAGGGACCTAGGTTCGAGCCCCAGTTGTACCCTTTTGGATTTTTTTCCTATTTGTCCTATTCTGACTCTTTTTTTTGGCAGCGCTGGGCCTCCCTTGGGCCTTATGTTTTTTTCTTACTGCTAACTCCCCTTGCTGGCTATCCACACCCCTTGCCCAGTTTATTTACTTTTTTTTTTATTTTTATTTATTTGTTTTCTTAAATATTTTATCTAATACTAAAAAATCAGAAAAAAATATAAAATACATGAGATCTATATTTTGATAAAGTTTATTTATTTTTTTACACAAAAAATCATTTTATTTAATCATACTTTATTTATTTTACTAATTTTTTTTGTAAATTTAATTTAAAAAACTAGGATTTTAGTTATTTTCTTTTACACCATTTAAATATATTATTTTAAAATATAGAACGACCAAAAATATTTTATAATACTATAAATTATTTTTAAGACAAAAATACCAAAAATATTCTTCTTCTAAACTTAATTTCTTTTAATCAATTAATAGATTGGGGTTTTATTTAATTTATTTTCCTAGTAAATTTAGGTTTACTTTTTATCATTTTAATTAATAATTTTCT
Source organism: Vicia faba (assembly GCA_948472305.1). Classification (NCBI taxonomy): domain Eukaryota; kingdom Viridiplantae; phylum Streptophyta; class Magnoliopsida; order Fabales; family Fabaceae; genus Vicia; species Vicia faba. The sequence continues at coordinate 174,896,231 of OX451737.1, forward strand.
TTTAGTTAATTAGTTTAAAACCAAAACCCCTTTTCTCTAAAAAAAACCAAATAAAAACCCATTTTCTTTACATTTACATTCTTGTATGTTTATTTCATTTTGTACATTATTTATTCAATTCTTGTACAAATTCAATATGGTTGTAATAGATAATTAGGCTTTATTTTCTTGCAATCCCCATTTATAATTTGTACATCCCCTCCCACAAGTATTGTAATAGCATAGTAATTTTAAATTCTATAATTTATCGCTTTATATACAAATGCTAGTAATTAGGGTTTGTATGGAAAGACTAAAACCAATCAAACTAGAAAACCCTAATCAAAGACAAAAACCAAGCATGAAAAACAACACACTTGCACACAAGCACCCCTAGGGTAAATCCACTTGGTTGCCTTACAAAATGGCCATATTACGCATGTGAGGTATCTTAGCAAAAACAAGCAAAATATAAGATCATAGTCCCTCGATGATGTTATCTATGTTGCCTTTCAAATGATCTTAGTTCCTAAAAGAGAATGGTAAGATACTTTGCAACATTGATAATCATGGTTATACGATGTCCCACGCCCGTCCCTTTACATCCAAAGATAGAGTTACTTACCAAATCAATGGTAAGATAACAATGTCAAAGGAAAGAGGAAATGAACATGAAAGACTTTTGAGTAGGTAGAATGTTCCTAGTTACTTGCTCATTTTCAAAGCAAAACATCTTTGCTATTTTAAAAACAAACACCAACACTTTCAAAACATCTTTCAAACTTGAAAACATTTTCAAAAGACATGTGTTGTACCCCAAAATTTTCCCTCTCACTTATCAAGAATTTCCTCACAAGATCTTTTTAACTCAAGACTGGATTAGGGTTTGACCAGCTCAAGATATCTCCTCATGCACTAATGACCAAAATTAGGGTTTGAGTTTGCACAAGGATTTTTGGACTATCAATGCTTCATATGACTTTAAAAGATCATTAGGGACCCCCAAGATTACTGATGCCATGTTTCAAGCCTTGAATCACATTTTTGATCAGTCAATTGGATAATTGACCTAAAAATCAACTATATTGGGGAAAAAGTCAACCATGGCCAATTTATAGTCAAACTTCATAATTTTTGATCCACATAAACATCTTAGACTCATATGTATCATTTGATCAAGTTTGGACCACAATTCCTCAAGAAATTTTATCAAATCATCAAAAGGGCAAAATGGTCAAAATTAGGGTTTTGACTAAGAAAGGGAAATTTCTGATTTTTGACCTAGCAAATGGTCAATTGGTTTAAAGAGTGATCTCAAGATTTCAATTGCATCATCTTGACCTAATGACATGGTTCAAAACATTGCAAATCCATTGGATTGACAGATGAATTTTTCAGTCAACTGATCAAAAGTCAACTGTATACTGAAAAGTTAAACTTTGACTTTTTGGTCAAAATCAAGTGCCAAATATCATAATTCATTAAAACATGTCAAAATGTGAAACTTTTTCATCAAGAAACCAAGCACTTAAGATTTGGTTTTGAAAAGTTGAAAAATTTTAACTTAGAAAATTTTCTAAGTATAGAAAATTTCTTATTTTTTCTCAACTTTGAGCCAAATTATCACCATGATGCAAGATGATTCAAAGCAAACTTCCAACATGAAAGTTGTAGATCTCCATAAAATCTAAAACTTTTCTTCACACAATTTCTCTTAAAAATGCTCGGATCTCTAGATATAATTTTGTGAATACATGCTCATGAACTAAAATAACTTAGTGAAATTTTGCCCTAGTTAGGCAGTTTTTTGACCTAACTTCATGACAATTTTCACATAGTTCCAAAGGGTATTTCCAAAGGCATTTCAAATATGAGTTTTAGAGAACATTTCAAGCTTTCCAAAATGTCCAAGAACTCCTTGAGATCATTCTTGAGTAGGGAGAATCGAAGAGATGAATTTGGTGATTTATCACTTTGATTTCAAGCCATTTCATGAAGAACAAAATTCAAATCCTCAAGCATGCTGAACAAATATTACTTTAAAGGCTCCTAACTTGAATTTCACTCCATAATTAAATGTTTTCACAGTTGTTGGAAGCTTTTAGCCAAGCATTGAATGCATTGTACAAGAGCAATTCCATTTTTGGCACAAAGGGGCCATTTCCATTTTGATAAAGCACAACTTTTGCAATTTTCCACTCCTTGAGCCTTGCACTTTTTTTCTCTGCACACAAGCAAAGACAAAACCAAAAGAAACTTGCCTGAAACCTATACCAAACTAGACCATGCTTGTATAACACTTACGGACTTGTCTCCTCACTTTTCTTCAAAAGCAAGTAATAGAGCCAAAAGGCTATAACTCAGAAATCTTGAGAAAGCTTGAGGTCTAACCTCTTCCATACTAATACACAAGTGTATTGGAATCTAAGGCACGAATGCTAAGACTCAGAAACACTCCCAAATACTTTGCCATTGGAAATCTGCCATAGCTTGACAATTTTGCATTTTACACAACCATCTCCAAAACCACTCGTGCGTTTTGAGTTTTAACCACCTAAACAGTTAATATACTTCATATCTAAGTGATCCAGACCCCTGTTCCCTCAATGTAACTTCTCCTCCTCCATCCGCCATTTTCAAATATCAAGCTTGCAGGTTGACTTGAGTAGGGAGATTCAGAGACTTTCAAGACAAGGTAAGGATTGGAATACACTCAGGGAGGTCCAGACAAGCTAAACAGATCCTTAGGCCTTCTCAAAACTTGCTCAAACTCCATTCACGATCTCAACTGAAAGAGGTAAAAACTCAAACTTTTATCTCTTCATACAAGTATCCTTTGGTCCTGATTTGTGAAAGAAAAATGTAGATATCCTTGCCCTAAAGCTAACCATGTTCATAGTTTTCATTTATCTTAACTGTGTATAGAGAATTTTTTATTTGAAATTTCTGTAAAAATTAGGTTAATTTTCATGTTTGGACTTTCTATTTTCATGTAGAAATGAGAGAGATACAGGTGGTCCGGCCATGGCTCAAGGTTGAAGATGAAGTTGCCTTCAGGGGGAGTTTTCTAGTATATATATTCATCTTTGTGTTTCTATAAACGGATGTACAGCCACCCCAGTGATAAGGCAACGCGCAAAAATGCCATAGGTCATGGGTTCGAGCCTTGGCGCCTGCCTTTTGCATTTTTTCTCACATTTTTGCCATTTTTTGTCACTTTGCAGCGCTGGGATTTTTGTTTCATTGGGCCTTTTTTTTTCTAACTCTGCCTCCTGTTTACTTGCAGCACCCCTGGCCCATTATATTTTTATTATTCATTGTATTTTCATTTTTATTTTATTAAATATGTTTTTCTTAATATTAAAAATCATAAAAAAAATATAAAAATGATAGATTTATATTTTAGCTTATTTTATTTTATTTTTTCTCACAAAAAATATTTTATTTAGTTATATATTACCTATTTTATTAAATAAACCTTGTAAATTAAATTGGGACTAGTTTAATATTTATTTTTTCTTTATACTCATTAAATATTTATTTTACTATAAAAAGAGACCAAAATATCTCATAGGGCCATATTTTATTTTCAAGACAAAAATATAAAAAATACTTACTTTTTCTTAAAGAAATTTATTCTCTTTTAATCAAATAGAACTAGGGTTTATTCAAAAAATCTTTTCTAAAAAATATTTTCTTTTCTTAATTGATTTAAGATTAATCTTGATTTATTTATTAGGTTTAGGTTAAAACCTTTTTCACATGAAAAACCAAACAAAATCTTATTTGCATTTACATACCTTTGCATATTTAATTCATTTTTGTATATTATTTATTCCAATATTTGTACATATTCAATTTGGTTGTAATAGCTTAATTAGGTTTATATTATTGCAAATCCCCTTTCATAAATTGTATTCCCCCTCCCATAAATGTTGTAATAGCGTAGGACATTTAATTTCGTTATTTATCGCTTTTATATAACATGCTAATAATTAGGGTTTGTATGGAAAGATAAAATCAACCAAATAGAAAACCCTAATCCAAGACAAAATCAAACATGAAAATGACACACTTGCACAAAAAACACCCCTAGGATTATCCCACTTGGTTGCCTTACAAAAATGGTCATATTACGCATGTAAGGTGTCTTAGCAAAAACAAACAAATACAAGATCATAGTCGCTCGATGACGCTATTCAAAGTTGCCTTATAAAATGATCTTAGTCCCTAAAAAATGCTAAGATACCTTACAAACATTGTTAATCATGGCTATACGATGACCCACGCCTGTCCCGTTTACATCCAAAGATAGGGTTGCTTACCAAATCAATGGCAAGACAACAATATCAAAGGAAAAGAAAATGAACAAGAAATACATTTGAGTAGGTAGATTACTTTTAGTTACTTGCTCCATTTCAAAACAAATATCCTTACAATTTTCAAAACAAACACACACATTTCCAAACATCTTACAAAATTGAAAACATTTTCAAAAAAGATCAACATTTTTGTATACATTCTTACGAACGAGAATCCTTACAAAGATTGCCTAAATAATGGCCTCTTTTACAAAATACTTTCAAAACCACACAAAAGAGCAATTTCAAACAAAAGCAAGTGATCTAGCAAGTAACTAAGAGCCCATGGAAAACCATGGATGCAAAGGGTGCTAATACCTTCCCTTTTCATAATCTACCCCCTGAACTCAAGAAACAATCTCAAAGGTCTTTCCTGTGCTTTTTCACCTTTCCTTTTGGATAAAAGAAAAGACTATGGTGACTCTTACTAACCACGACATTTGCGATGAAACGCAAAACAATCAAGTCAGTTCTCCCACCGTATCACCAGAACTAGTGACTCTGCTGGGGAAAATTCTAAAAGTGGGGTTACCTTAGGGTTTAGATCATATTTACTTGCTTACATTGTTTGACTTGTATGCTTTACATTATGGTTCTTTGTTTGGGTTTGAATCCTCTACCCGGATTTGAGATACATTATAGGTAAGTAGCAATACATTGTGGAAACTTTGTGGGGTATACCGACATTGTCTAAGCAATAGCTACGTTAGTGCGACATATTTGTGGGTACCAGTAGCCTCTGAGTTAATCAAAGAGAATACGGGGCCGTTGAGTGATGTCATAAAGTACTAATGAACTTCTAGAACATTTACTTGACCAACTTGGCCTTTTAGGATGTAGTGAGATGACCGACTTTGGTGCAGTCTGAAGTTGGTAGATACTCGATACTAAACTCATTGAGGGTTGGTTTCTTGGGATATTTTGGTCGCCATTAAAGAGGATCGAGATGAAACAATGACCAATGAAACAATCCAGTGATATTGAGCTCCTCAGAACCCAGTTACTATTACTAGGACAGGTTTAAGCCAACTAAACTTCAAGAGGGTACTTACCTATAAAACTCCATGCAAGCCTAAATCTAGGACTTGTTTGCTTTGCTTGTATATGCATACTTGTATATAACATCATGGACATCATGAACATCATATGCATCCACTAACCATTTCTAGGATTTTGGGATTCATCTTTATTCTTGTTTTGTAGGATATGGACTCACTTCGCAGGAAAATTATTCAAGTCAACTTTGTGAGAATCCCTCCACAATTTAAGGAGATAGCTTCAAGGATTCCTGAAAACTCTCCATTCACCGGGAGACATAGTCTTCTACTCAACTTGGTCACCTCCAACATAGATGAGGACATGATGAAGGTGCTCTTTCAGTTCTTTGATCCTTTGCACCATTGCTTCACATTTCCCGACTATCAACTTGTGCCTACTTTGGAAGAATTCTCCCAAATCTTGAGGATTCCCATTCTCAATCAAATAACTTTCAACGGTACGGAAAGAGATCCAAATCCAGAAGAGATTGCTCAAGTTCTACACTTGCACTCATCTGATATCACAACTCATTGGGAAACAAGGAGTGGTGTCAAATGCTTCCTAGAAAAGTTTGAAAAAGCCCAAAGTTGTTGGAATTCCTTAGACTTGCAAGCCTTTGAGGAAATTGTGGCTCTCCTCATCTATGGGATGGTTTTGTTTCCAAATCCTGACCAATTCATAGATATCAATGCCTTCAAAATCTTCATATCACGCAACCCGGTGCCTACATTGCTAGGGGATATCCCACACTCTTTTCACACTCGCACAATGAGGAAAAGAGATGTTCTTATATGTTGCACTCCTCTCTTGGCAAGATGGTTTATTTCTCATCTTCCCCAATCAATCTTGAAGAATGAGAAAGGTTCAAGGTGGTCACAATGGTTGATGACGCTCAAACATTCAGACATTCATTGGTGCTCCCGTTCCAAAGAGAATGTTATCATTGTCGACCGTTGTGGAGAATTTCCTAATGTCCCTTTACTTGGTATTAGAGGAGGAATCACCTACAACCAATGCTTAGCCTTAAGGAATTTTGGTTATGCCCAAAGGGATGGCCCGCACAAGATTCTAATGCAAGGTTTGGTATTCGACTACAACAATGACGATCAAGGTCTTCCCCAGAGATTTATCCGAGCTTGGAGGATGTTAAACAAGGTGGATAGCAAGACTTTGGGACACACGAATTCCATCCCTCTTGAGCCTTAACTCAAATGGGTACAAACTCACGCTCAGAATCTTATGATGCCTTACCCCTCCATTCTTCCCGTAATCATTGAGCCTGTCATGGAGGGAGACGTTCCATACACTATCCTACATCCTAACATGGCCACATCTCTTGAAGACCTCCAAATGGATTGGATACAACTCAAAGGAGGGTGAGATACTTTTGAAGCCCAATTCTACGCAAGCAAGAAGAAGGTTTTGGAACTCACTAGGATACTTCATGAGGAGCAGACTCTGAATGCCTACATTGCGCCAAAGAGGATGCACACTACTTTTATATCTTAGAGTTTTTGTGTTATTTTGCCCAAGGGGCATTGATGTACTCAAGCTTTATCTTATTAATATAACATGTGTTTCCTTTTTGTCTAAAACAAATTTGAATCTTTGAAATCCTTGAAAACATTGCATATGCATATATCATTCATCATAACATAAACAAGTCCTTTGCAACAAGTCTCCTCATCTATCTACTGTTTATTTCAGAAAGAGATGGATCTCGAGCAAATAGTGAAAGATCTCCAAGCTCAGAATACGCAGTTTCAACAGTTGCTCATGACCCTAGCCAAGGGGCAAGAAGAGTTGAAGACTCTGCTGGCTGAAGAGAGGAAAAAGAAAACAAAGAAGGTAACCGGAGTCTTAAACATGGGAAGAAGATTTCATGGGCAGACAAGAAAGAGTTTGTACTTTGCAACAACATTCGGTGAAGGAGAGGGGAAAGGCAAGGAAACGGTTGTCCCGTCAGAATCGGAAGAAGAGGATTACTCTGAGAAACAATACCCTCCAGTTGATGACAAGTATAAATATCTTGAAGAGCGGTTGAGCGTGATGGAAATCCAAAAGGTGCAAGGCTTGGACTTTGAGGAATTGGGACTAGTGTCAGGGATTGTGATTCCTCCGAAATTCAAAGCACCTTTATTTGCCAAATATGATGGTGTGTCATTCCCTAAAATGCATCTCCAATCATATGTGAGGAAAGTTCAACCCCATACCGCTGATAAAGACTTATGGGTGCACTTTTTCCAAGACAGTCTTCCTGGAACACAACTTGACTGGTCCTACCAATTAGAAAGAGCCAATGTTCACAATTGGGAAGATCTTGCTGCAGCTTTCTACAAGCAATATCAATACAATGCTGATTTGGCGCCTACCCGTACTCAACTCCAGAGTATGGCCATGGTTTCCAATGAAGGTTTCAAGGACTATGCACAAAAATGGAGAGATTTGGCTGGAAGAGTTCAACCCCCTCTATCTGAGAGAGAATTGGTAGACATGTTCTTAGGAACCTTATCTGGTTCCTTCTTCAATCATTTAATCAGAAGTTCATCTGCAGGGTTTAGTGAACTAATATTGACCGGAGAGAGGATATAAGCCGGTATTAAGAATGGAAAAATCCAGAAAGACACATCTTCTTCTAAAGCTGTAAGGAATACTTTCATCGGGAAGAAAGAGGTAGCTGCTGTATATCCGCAAAGAAAGTAAGATAGAGTCGAACGCTGACCAATGGTGGGGGCTGTTATGATCCCAAAGCCTACATCTGATCAACAAAGAAATAATCAACCAAGGGTAGAAAGGCCAGTCAAGAAGTTTACCAGAATCAACATGACTCCGTCTCAAGTATTACCTCATCTGCTAAGATCCAAATTGGTAACCTTGAAAGAAGCTCCTAAAAACCCTAACACAACATCCCATCATTATCACCCCAATTCCCGTTGCGCATATCACTCTGAAAGTCCTGGTCACGATACTAATAATTGTTGGGCCTTGAAGAACAAAATGCAAGACCTCATTGAAGCAAAATAAATTGAGTTTGATGCGCCCGAGAAGCCAAATGTCATTTCTGCTCCTATGCCCAGACATGGCCATAATACCAATGCCATTGAAGAAGATTTGTTTGTTACCTCAGTTGATGAACTCATGACCCCACTTCTGACTGTTAAAATGAACTTGTTGAATGCCGACATGTTCCTGGGTTGTGATGAAGATTTCCGTTTCTGTGTATCCTCACCAACTAGCTGTCCTTTGTTGAAAGTAGGTGTTCAGTACCTGATAGATAACAAAGAGATTCTGTTCGAAAAAACTCCAAATCCACCTACCATCTTTGAAGATGTTTCTATCATTACCATTTCCGCCAATTCTTCCAGGGTCTCCACCAAAAGACCCGTTATAATTACACCAGTTCTGAAAGCAGCTCCCTTAATAATCACAATGCCTGGGCCAGTCCCATATACATCAGACAAAACCATACTGTGGAATTATGGAGGAGATGTCTATTACCATGGTATTAAGCAAGACTGGCCATCCGCCGAAGAGATAAATTCCGAGAAAGAAGACTCTGACATTAGTAATATTGTCGGAACTAGAAAAATTACCCGAAGTGGTAGGATCGTTTCTCCAGAAATTGCTCCCTCAAAAGCAGTTTCTGGACCCGTAATCATCCTTGTGGCTGCTCCAAAGGTTGTTCCCAGTCTTACATTTATCTCCAACAGTACTCCAATTGACAAAGTTGTTACAACCCCTGTAATCATTCTTACTGACACTCCCGCTGCCGAGTTAACCGAGGCTCGAGGAAAAGGTGTTATGGTTGAGCCTGTCTGAACGAAGGCTCAGTCATTGACTATCCCTGAGACCTCCAAGAAGGAAATGGATGAGATCTTAAAAATTATAAAGAGAAGCGACTACGACGTAGTTGAACAATTGGGGAAAACTCCCTCTAAGATCTCCATGCTGGCATTACTACTGTGTTCCGAGGTGCATGCAAAAGCCTTGGTGAAGTTCTTAAAAACAGCCCATGTACCACAAGAGACATCTGCTGATCAATTTCGAGACTGCGTGGCCAGCCTAACTGCGGATAATGGTTTAGGTTTTTCAGATGCTGATCTGATGCTGAGGGGAAGAAAGCATAATGAGGCGTTGCATGACTCAGTGGAATGTAGGGGCACCACTCTGGATCATATTTTAGTGGATACTGGCTCATCTCTGAATGTATTACCCTAAAAAGCTCTTGACAGACTTGACTTTGATGGGTTGACTTTGAAGCCAAGCAACATAGTGGTAAGGGCTTTTGACGGCTCGAAGAGGATGGTACATAGGGAGGTGGACATTCCCATAAAGGTTGGAACCCAAACCTTCAATTCAACTTTTTATGTGATGGACATACGCCCTTCATATTCCCGCTTGCTAGGCTGGCCATGGATCCTTAATGCTGGCGATGTTACCTCTACACTGCATCAGATGCTGAAGTATCCGGTTCAAGGGAAGATTATCACCGTACATGGAGAGGAAGAATACATGATCAGCCATCTCAATTCCTTCAGATATATGGAATTGGACGGCGAATTCATTGAAACTCCATTTCAACACTTTGAAGAGGTCCCCCAAGAGGTGTCAGTGACTAAGGCTGCTCCCAAGATTACAAGGCCTCCACTCTGGATGTCATCTCTGAAGGATGCCAAAGCAGTGGTGGAAGAAGGTGGATGCACTATCTGGGGACAACTCCCAGATATCCCGTATAAATCTGACAAGTTTGGCTTAGGTTTCACTTCAAGTGCTCAAAAGGTTGTACGCCGTGCCCGTGATGGAGGGCCACCCTTGAAGATCAGCAACTGTGAGGTCAACGCGGTAGAAGATGGTGAAGATGGTTACAACCAGGGGGAATGGATCTTTCCGACTATCAATGGAGGGCTCAACAATTGGGAGGCTAGAGACTTCATCCCAATCACTTTCATCCCTCAGTAATTTATCTTTACATTTTGTTGGATCTGTAATATTCAAAACAATTCGCACTCTTAAAAACCTTGTGTCTTACCCGAGGCACAATGGTCCATTTGTAAGGGTTATTATCTCATTTTTCATATGACATCAATGAATCATGGACATTTTCGCATTCAAACTTTTGTGCTCATTATTTTTTTTACATTTTACTTTCTTTCAAAGATAGCTATACCCTTACACACACCCACACTCACAATGCAGGTATACATCCATTCTGGATCCCATGGGTAACGATACTGCTATGGCCTTTTGTGACTCTAAGAATCTGATCTACAAAGCCAAAGACGAAGGTGAGGAAGATTATGAAGTACCAGGGGAACTTGCCAGATTGCTACAACAAGAAGAGAGAACCATTCAGCCTCACGAGGAACTCGTGGATACGATCAATCTAGGTACCGAAGAAGACAAAAAAGAGGTCAAAATGGGTGCCAATCTGGAACCCATTATCAAGAAGTGTCTGATTCAGTTGTTGCATGATTATGTCGAAGTTTTCGCCTGGTCATATGAAGACATGCCAGGACTTGATGAAGATATTATGGTACACCATCTGCCTACAAGAGAGGATTGTCCGCCAGTAAAGCAAAAAGTTCATCGAATGAGGCCGGATATGTCAGAAAATATTAAAACAGAAGTCATGAAGCAATTCAACCCTAGATTCTTGGTTGTCACCTCTTACCCCCAATGGGTTGCCAATGTATTTCCCGTGCCCAAAAAAGACGGCAAAGTGCGAATGTGTGTGGACTACAGAGATTTGAATAGGGCAAGCCCTAAGGATGATTTTCCACTCCCCCACATTAATATCCTAGTTTACAATACGGCACAACACAAAGTGTTTTCCTTCATGGACGGATTCTCAGGTTACAACCAAATCAAAATGGCACCTGAGGACATGGAGAAAACAACATTTGTCACACAGTGGGGCACTTTCTGCTACAAGGTGATTCCATTCGGACTAAAGAACGCTGGGGCAACCTATTAGCGTGCCATGGTAGCTCTATTTCACGACATGATACATCACGAAATAGAAGTTTACGTGGATGATATGATATCCAGATCTCAAACCGAAGAAGAGCATCTTGATCACTTACAAAAACTGTTTAAGAGACTGAAGAAGTACAAGCTGAGGTTGAATCCAAACAAATGCACATTTGGGGTACGGTCTGGTAAACTCCTAGGCTTTATCGTCAGCAACAAGGGTATCAAGGTCGATCCTGCAAAAGTTAAAGCAATACAAGAGATGCCCGCTCCTCGTACTGAGAAGGAAGTCAGAGGATTCTTGAGACGTTTGAACTATATTGCCAGATTCATTTCTCATTTAACAACTACTTGTGAGCCAATCTTCAAGCTATTGAAGAAAGATCAAGTAGTCAAATTGAATGATGAGTTCCAAGTTACTTTTGACAAAATCAAAGAATACTAACAAGAGCCTCCTATGTTGATGCCACCAGTCGAGGGAAGACCATTGATCATGTATCTGACTGTTTTAGAAAACTCAATGGGGTGTGTATTGGGGCATCATGACGAGTCTGGCCGAAAAGAGCACGCTATTTACTACCTGAACAAAAAGTTTACCGATTGTAAAACCAGATATTCACTGCTCGAGAAAACTTGTTGCACTCTGGCATTGGCTGCTCGCCGGCTAAGACAGTATATGCTAACTCATACTACCTTGTTGATATCTAAGATGGATCTGATAAAATACATCTTCGAGAAGCCTGCTCTTTCTGGGAGAATAGCGAGATGGCAGATGATCCTGACAGAATATGACATACAGTATACTACCCAGAAAGCTATAAAGGGCAGTGTATTAGCCGATCACCTCGCTCACCAAGCTGTAGAAGACTACTAGTCCATGAAGTTCGAATTCCCGGATGAAGACATCATGACATTAGACAACTGAAGAATTCATGCCATATGACAGACCTGAACAAGGATCCCGATGGACCCTGTTCTTTAATGGAGCCTCCAATTCACTCGGCAATGGTATTGGTGCGGTACATATCTCCGGAAGGGTTTCATACTCCCTTTACGGCCAGACTTTGCTTCAATTGTACCAACAACATGGCGGAATACGAAGCGTGCATCTTTGGTCTCAGAGCTGCCATAGATTTGGGGATCAAATCCTTATATGTGTTTAGAGATTCAGCTTTGGTCATCAGTCAGATCAAAGGGGAATAGGACACCAAACACCCTAACCTTATCCCTTATAAAGAACATGTTTTAACATATTTACCACATTTTGAGAAGATTACCTTCGAGCATTTCCCGCGAGAAGAAAATCAAATAGCAGACACTCTAGCCACAATGTCATCTATGTTTAAACTTAATTGGGATAACGAGGCTCCCCAGATCACCATTGAACGAATGGGTGAACCAGCACACTGTCACGAGATTAATACTGAAGAAGTAGTAGACCAGCCTTGGTTTTGCGAAGTCAAGAGGTATCTCGAGGCTCAAGATTATCCAGAAGGAGCTTCAATCAATGATAAGAAGTTCTTAAGGAGATTCTCTGCTAAATTCTTCCTTAGTAATGGCATCCTGTATAAACGCAATCATGACTCTATGTTACTTCGGTGTGTAGATAAGGTTGAAGCTGAAAGGATCATGGATGAATTACACGAAGGCACTTTTGGTACCCACTCCAGTAGGCATACGATGGCAAAGAAAATCCTACGGGCAGGCTACTACTGGTCTACCATGGAAGCAGATTGTTATCAACACTCTCAAACCTGCCATAAGTGTCAATTTTATGCTGACAAGGTGTATGTACCTCCGGTTCCTCTGAATGTCTTGACGGCTCCTTGGCCCTTTGCTATGTGGGGAATAGATATGATTGGGGAAATTAAGCCGACATCCTCCAATGGACACCGCTTCATCCTAGTGGCCATTGACTATTTTACAAAATGGGTGGAGGCAGCCTCCTTCGCTTCCGTTACCAAAAATGTTGTTGCCTGCTTCATCAATCAAAACCTTATTTGTAGGTACGGTATCCCAGAAAGAATCATCACTAACAACGGTACAAATCTCAACAACACTATGATCACCGTATTGTGCGAGCAATTCAAGATTCAACATCACAATTCTTCTCCCTATCGGCCGAAGATGAATGGTGTTGTCGAAGCTGCAAATAAAAACATTAAAAAGATCATACAGAAAATGACAGTCACATACAAAGACTGGCATGAGATGTTACCATTCGCTCTCCACGGATATCGTACCATGGCTCGCACATCAACTGGGGCAACACCCTATTCTTTGGTTTACGACATGGAGATTGTCTTGCCTATTGAGGTTCAAATCCCCTCTCTGAGGATTATGAAGGATGCAGGATTGAACGGAGACGATTGATCCAAACTCGACTTAATCAGTTGAACTTGATTGATGAGAAGAGACTCACTGCTGTTTGCCATTGTCACATGTATCAAAAACGGATGATCAAGGCTTTCAACAAGAATGTCAGACGCCAAGTGTATCGAGTTGGGGATCTAGTGATCAAACGCATCATCTTGCCACAAGGTGATCCCAGGGGAAAATTGACTCCTACATATGAAGGACCATTTGTAATCAAAAACATTTTCTCTGGTGGGGCAATGATCTTGACCACCATGGATGGTGACGACCTGCCACACCCTGCGAACGCGGACATAGTTAAAAGATACTACGCATAAGAGACCCGTTAGGTTGAAACACCTAGGCAAAACAAGGGCATCCCGACGAACCAAAAAGGTTCAGGCAAAAATTAGGGATAAAACAAAATAGTTTGTACACCCGGCAAGTTGAAAACCCGAAAGGGCGACTTGGGCAAAAACGTGTTTCCTGGTGGACTAAAAACCCGAAAGGGCGGTCCAGGAAAAAGTTAGGGAATTAAGGCGTATGACCATGTCCCGTTGGATCACTCTATGGACAACCTTTGGCTTCCACTGACAAACTTAGAATTTTCAATCAGCTTCGGAAAAGGCAACAAATAGACAAGATGCTCGGAGATACGAAGGCTATAGCAGAATGGAAACCCCATGGGATTTTTGTACACATAGTTATCTTTTCTTTGTATCAAAATTTTCATTTTTTTACGACATCATTCTCTTACTAGAATGTTTGTCTCCTTGTACAAAAAATACTTATTCAAAGTCAATACAAAATATTCCTTTGAAAGTGCAAAAACTATTTGTCTTTTCTTTACACTTGTGTTTTGTTTACAAAAACGTCCAATGATTCATTGTTGAGCATATGCATTTGAACATAATTACTGTTTACAAATAAACGAAATGAAAAGAGACAATTACTGATAGATTGAAAGAATAGGAAAATATCTCTACGCTATTCCATAGGTAATCCTCTGCAGTACGTCTTTTAAATCCCCAGCGGAACAAAGTTTCAAATTGTGAATCCCCAACAGAATTCGTCAAATTTCTCAGGATTCCCTAGTAGGATTTTACAAGTAGTATACGGCATTTCCCTTACAACAGGGTTTATTTCTCTAAACAAAATTTCATCAACACTTAGACTTCACAACATGAAGACTTATACTTACTTATCCTCAACAACAGTCAGGGATTTATTTTCCTCAATCCAACAACAATACAGGAAATTAGCTCACATACGCATACATCACATTCATATATCATAAACATTGATAAGCACGAATGCATACAACATAATCCCATTATGCATACATTTAATGTATCATGACTTGGCATCTTAGCTAACATTTTTCCTTTTCAGGATAAGATTAACAGCTACCATTAACAATGTTCAATCTAGAGATACAGTTCAGATACTCTCCATGATACGGATGCCATTCTGATACTCATACAGATTTCAACTTTTGATACAGTTTAGATACGCTCCAGACACGGATGCCATTCTGATACTCATACAAATTTCAACTTTTGATACAGTTCAGATACGCTCCAGACACGGATGCCATTCTGATACTCATTCAGATTCAGCTCTCAGATACAGTTCAGATATGCATCAGATACAAATTCCATCTTTACACTCATTCAGACCCAACTCTCAGATACAGTATAGATACGCTCCAGACACGGATGCCATTCTGATACTCATTCAGATTCAGACTTCAGATACAGTACAAATACGCTCCAGACACGGACTCCATTCTAATTCAACTTTCAAGTGCAGTACAGATATGCTCCAGACACGGATGCCATTCTAATACTTAATCAAAGCCTCTCCCAGATACAGTATAGATACGCTCCAAACACAGATGCAATTCTGATACTTATTCTTTCAGCTTACAAATTACAAATTCAACAATCACTCTTGGATGTCATATTTAAGCCCATCTCCTACAAATTTCTATCACCTCTCCAAATGGAATCTTTAAGCCCATTCCCTCTACCATCACACTGCCGAGTGCAAATTTCTGGGCACTCTAGTGTCCATTCATCTTCCACCTTCGAGTCACGAATGGAAAAGCTCGCCAGTCTAACTCTTCAGGTTTAAGAAGATTGAACAGGGGCAGCTGTTGTACCCCCAAATTTGCCCTCTCACTTATCAAGAATTTCCACAGAAGATCTTTTTGACTCAAGACTGTTTTAGGGTTTGACCAGCTCAAGACATCTCCTCATGCATTAATGACCAAAATTAGGGTTTGAGTTTGCACAAGGATTTTTGGACTATCAATGCTTCATATGACTTTAAAATATCATTATGGACCCCCAAGATTACTCATGCCAAGTTTCAAGCCTTGAATCATATTTTTGATCAGTCAATTGGACAGTTGACCTAAAAATCATCTATATTGGGGAAAAAGTCAACCATGGCCAATTTACAGTCAAACTTCATAATTTTTGATCCAAATAAACATCTTAGACTCATATGTATCATTTGATCAAGTTTTGACCATAATTCCACAAGAAATTTGATCAAATCATCAAAAGGGAACAATGGTCAAAATTAGGGTTTTGACTATGAAAGGGCAATTTCTGATTTTTGACCTAGCAAATGGTCAATTGGTTTATAGCATGATCTCAAGAGTTCAATTGCATCATCTTGACCTAATGACATGGTTCAAAACATGGCAAATCCATTGGATTTACAGATGAATTTTTCAGTCAACTGATCAAAAGTCAATTGTATACTGAAAAGTCAAACTTTGACTTTTTGGTCGAAATCAAGTGCCAAAGATCATAATTCATCAAAACATGTCAAAATGTGAAACTTGTTCATTAAGAAACCAAGGACTTAAGATTTGGTTTTGAAAAGTTGGAAAATTTTAACTTAGAAAGTTTTCTAAGTATAGAAAATTTCTTATTTTTTCTCAACTTTGAGCCAAATTATCACCATGATGCGAGATGATTCAAAGGAAACTTCCAACATGAAAGTTGTATATCTCCATTAAAACTAAAACTTTTATTCACACAATTACTCCTAAAAATGCTTGTATCTCAAGATATAATTTTGTGAATGCATGCTCATGAACTAAAATAACTTAGTGAAATTTTGCCCTACTTAGGCAGTTTTTTGACCTAACTTCATGACATTTTTTCACATAGTTCCAAAGGGAATTTCCAAATGAATTTCAAAGATAGGTTGTAGATAATATTGCAAGCTTTCAAAAATGGCCAAGAACTCCTTGAGATCATTCTTGAGTAGTGAGAATCAAAGAGATGAAGTTGGTGATTTATCACTTTGATTTCAAGCCATTTCATGAAGAACAAAATTCAAATCCTCAAGCATGCTGAACAAATCTTACTTTACAGGCTCCTAACTTGACTTTAACTCCATAATTAAATGTTTTCATAGTTGTTAGAATCTTTTAGCCAAGCATTGAATGCATTGTACAAGAACAATTCCATTTTTGGCACAAAGGTGCCATTTCCATTTTGATAAAGCACAACTTTTGCAATTTTCCACTCCTTGAGCCTTGCACTTATTTTCTCTGCACACAAGCAAAGCCAAAACCAAAAGCAACTTTCCTGAAACCTCTACCAAACCAGACCATGCTTGTACAACACTTAGGGACTTGTCTCCTCACTTTTCTTCAAAAGAAAGTAATAGAGCCAAAAGGCTATAACTCAGAAATCTTGAGAAAGCTTGAGGTCTAACCTCTTCCATAATAATACACAAGTGTATTGGAACCTAAGGCGCGAATGCTAAGACTTAGAAACACTCCCAAGCACTTTGCCATTGGAAATCTGCCATAGCTTGACATTTTTGCATTTTACACAGCCATCTCCAAAACCACTCGTGCGTTTTGAGTTTTAACCACCTAAACACTTAATATACTTCATATCTAAGTGATCCAGACCCCAATTCCCTCACTGTAACTTCTCCTCCTCCATACACCATTTTCAAATATCAAGCTTGTAGGTTGACTTAAGTAGGGAGATTCAGAGACTTTCAAGACAAGGTAGGGATTGGAATACACTCAGGGAGGTCCAGGAAAGCTAAACAGATCCTCAGGCCTTCTCAAAACTTGCTCAAACTCCATTCACGATCTCAACTGAAAGAGGTAAAAACTCAAACTTCTATCTCTTCAAACAAGCATCCTTTGGTCCTGATTTGTGACCGAAAAATGTAGATATCCTTGCCCTAAAGCTAACCATGTTCATAGTTTTCATTTATCTTAACTGTGTATAGAGAATTTTTTATTTGAAATTTCTGTAAAAATTAGGTTTCAAATTAGGGCAAGTAAAATTAGCTTTGATCTTTGATTGTTAGTTTACATAAGTTAGATGGTTTAACTCGTGGGAAAAAACCCCATAATTTTCATGTTTGGACTTTCTATTTTCAAGGAGAAATGAGAGAGATACAAGTGGTCCAGCCATGGCTCAAGGTTGAAGATGAAGTTGCCTTCAGGGGGCGTTTTCTAATATATATTCATCGTTGTGTTTCTATAAACGGATGTACAGCCACCCCAGTGGTAAGCCAGCACGCAAAAATGCCATAGGTCATGGGTTCGAGCCTTGGCGCCTGCCTTTTTCATTTTTTCTCACATTTTTGCCATTTTTTGTCACTTTGCAGCGCTCGGCTTTTTGTTTCATTGGGCCTTTTTTTTCTAACTCTGCCTCCTGTTTGCTTGCAGCACCCCTGACCCATTATATTTTTATTATTCATTTTATTTTAATTTTTATTTTATTAAATATATTTTTCTTAATATTAAAAATAATAAAAAATATAAAAAATGATAGATTTATATTTTAGCTTGTTTTATTTTATTTTTTCTCACAAAAAATATTTTATTTAGTTATATATTACCTATTTTATTAAATAAACCTTGTAAGTTAAATTAGCACTAGTTTAATATTTATTTCTTCTTTATACTCATTAAATATTTATTTTACTATAAAAAAGAGACCAAAATATCTCATAGGGCCATATTTTATTTTCAAGACAAAAATATAAAAATACTTACTTTTTCTTAAAGAAATTTATTCTCTTTTAATCAAATAGAATTAGGGTTTATTCAAAAAATGTTTTCTAAAAAATATTTTCTTTTCTTAATTGATTTAAGATTAATCTTGATTTATTTATTAGGTTTAGGTTAAAACCTTTTTCACATGAAAAACCAAACAAAATCTTATTTGCATTTACATACCTTTGCATATTTAATTCATTTTTGTATATTATTTATTCCAATATTTGTACATATTCAATTTGATTGTAATAGCTTAATTAGGTTTATATTATTGCAAATCCCCATTCATAAATTGTATTCTCCCCTCCCACAAATGTTGTAATAGCGTAGGACATTTAAATTTCACAATTTATCGCTTTTATATAATATACTAATAATTTGGGTTTGTATGGCAAGATAAAATCAACCAAATAGAAAACCCTAATCCAAGAAAAAATAAAACATGAAAATGACACACTTGCACACAAAACACCCCTACGGTTATCCCACTTGGTTGCCTTACAAAAATGGCCATATTACGCATGTAAGGTGTCTTAGCAAAAACAAACAAATAAAAGATCATAGTCCCTCGATGACGCTATTCAAAGTTGCCTTATAAAATGATCTTAGTCCCTCAAAAATTCTAAGATACCTTACGAACATTGTTAATCATGGCTATACGATGACCCACGTCTGTCCCGTTTACATCCAAAGATAGGGTTGCTTACCAAATCAATGGCAAGACAACAATATCAAAGGAAAAGAAAATGAACAAGAAATACATTTGAGTAGGTAGATTACTTTTAGTTACTTGCTCCATTTCAAAACAAATATCCTTGCAATTTTCAAAACAAACACACACATTTCCAAACATCTTACAAAATTGAAAACATTTTAAAAAAAGATCAACATCTTTGTATACATTCTTACGAATGAGAATCATTACAAAGATTTCCTAAACAATGGCCTCTTTTACAAAATACTTTCAAAACCACACAAAAGCACAATTTCAAACAAAAGCAAGTGATCTAGGAAGTAACTAAGAGCCCATGGAAAACCATGGATGAAAAGGGTGCTAATACCTTCCCTTTTCATAATCTACCCCCCAAACTCAAGAAAAAATCTCAAAGGTCTTTCATATGATTTTTCACCTTTCCTTTTGGATAAAAAAAAAGTCGGTGGCGACTCTTGCTAACCGTGACATTTGCGATCAAATGCAAAACAATCAAGTCAGTTATCCCACTGCATCACCAGAACTGGCGACTCTACTGGGGAAAATTCTAAAAGTGGGGTTACCTTAGGGTTTAGATCATATTACTTGCTTACATTGTTTGACTTGTATGCTTTACATTATGGTTCTTTGTTTAGGTTTGAATCCTCTACCCGGATTTGGGATACATTATAGGTAAGTAGCAATACGTTGTGGAAACTGTGCGGGATATACCGACATGGTCTAAGAAATAGCTAAGTTAGTGCGACATATTTGTGGGTACCGGTAGCCTTTGAGTTAATCAAAGAGAATACGGGGCTGCTGAGTGATGTCATAAAGCACTAATGAACTTCTAGAACCTTTACTTGACCAACTTGGCCTTTTAGGATGTAGTGAGATGACCGGCTTTGGTGCAGTATGAAGTTGGTAGATACTCGATACTAAACTCATTAAGGGTTGGTTTCTTGGGATATTTCGGTCGCCATTAAAGAGGCTCGAGCTGAAACAATGACCAAGGAAACAATCCAGTGATATTGAGCTCCTCAGAACCTGGTTACTATTACTAGGACATGTTTAAGCCAACTAAACTTCAAGAGGGTACTTACCTATAAAACTCCATGCAAGCCTAAACCTAGGACTTGTTTGCTTTGCTTGTATATGCATACTTGTACATAACATCATGGACATCATGAACATCATATGCATCCACTAACCATTTCTAGGATTTTGGGATTCATCTTTA
Source organism: Vicia faba (assembly GCA_948472305.1). Taxonomy (NCBI): domain Eukaryota; kingdom Viridiplantae; phylum Streptophyta; class Magnoliopsida; order Fabales; family Fabaceae; genus Vicia; species Vicia faba. The sequence goes on from OX451737.1 coordinate 174,916,918, forward strand.
TTCTAGTTTTGTAGGATATGGACTCACTTCGCAGGAAAATTATTCAAGTCAACCTTGTGAGAATCCCTCCATAAATTAAGGAGCTACCTTCAAGGATTACTGAAAACTCTCCATTCACCGGGAGACATGGTCATCTACTCAACTTGGTCACCTCCAACACAGATGAGGACATGATGAAGGTGCTCTTTCAGTTCTTTGATCCTTTGCACCACTGCTTCACATTTCCCGACTATTAACTTGTGCCTACTTTGGAAGAATTCTCCCAAATCTTGAGGATTACCATTCTCAATAAAATACCTTTCAACAGTAAAGAAAGAGATCCAAATCCAGAAGAGATTATTCAAGCTCTACACTTGCACTCATATGATATCACAACTCATTGGGAAACAAGGAGTGGTGTCAAAGGTTTCCTAGCAAAGTTCTCGTTTGAGAAAGCCCAAAATTGTTGGAACTCTTTGGATTTGCAAGCCTTTGAAGAAATTGTGGCTCTCCTCATCTATGGGATGGTTTTGTTTCCAAATCCTGACCAACTCATAGATGTGAACTCCGTCAAAATTTTCATGTCCCGCAACCCGGTGCCTACTTTTCTAGGAGACATCCTACATTCGTTTCACACTCGCACTATGAGGAAAATAGGTGTCCTTATGTGTTGTACTCCTCTCTTGGCAAGATGGTTTATTTTGCATCTTCCACAATCTGTATTAAAGAACGATCAAGGTTCAAGGTGGTCACAAAGGTTGATGACACTCAAACATTCAGACATTCATTGGTGTTCCCGATCCATAGAGAATGTTACTATTATCGACCGCTGTGGAGAAATCCCTAATGTCCCTTTACTTGGCATTAAGGGAAGTATCACCTACAACCACTGCTTAGCCTTAAGACAGTTTTTTTAGGCCCGAAGAAATGGCCCACATGAGATGCTTATTCATGGTTTGTTATTTGACTACGAGAACGACGATCAAGGTCATCGCCATAGATTTATCGGAGCTTGGGGGATGATGAACAAGGTAGATAGCAAGACATTGGGGCATAATAATCCCATCCCTCTTGAGCCTTACCTCAAATGGGTACGAGCTCGTTCTCAAAGTCTTATGATGCCTTACCCCTCCATTCTCTCGGTAATCATAGAGCCTGTTGTGGAAGGAGATGTTCCATACACTATCCGGAATCCTGACATGCCCACCTCTCTTGAAGACTTACAAATAGATTGGATACAACTCAAGGGGGAGAAAGACACTTTCGAGGCCCAATTCTACGCTAGCGAGAAGAAGGTTTTGGAACTCACTAAGCAACTTCGTGAGGAGCAGACTCTAAATGCCTACATCGCACCAAAGAGGATGCGTACTACCTTTTTATCTTAGAGTTTTTTATTATTTTTGCCCAAAAAGGCATTGATGTACTCAAGCTTTAATTTATTAATATAACGTGTGTTTCCTTTTTGTCTAAAACAAATTTGAATCTTTAAAATCCTTGAAATCATTGCATATGCATCTACCATTCATCATAACATAAGCAGGTTTCTTGCTACAAGTCTCCTCATCTTTCTACTGTTTATTTCAGTAAGATGGATCTCGAGCAAATGGTGAATGACCTCCAAGCACAAAATGCTCAGTTTCAACAGATGTTCTTAACTCTAGCCAAAGGACAAGAAGAGTTGAAGACCTTGCTGGTTGAAGAGAAGAAAAAGAAGACAAAGAAAATAACCGGAGTTCTGAATATGGGAAGAAGATTCCAAGGGCAAGCAAGAAGGACCCTAGACTTTGCAACGTCATCTAGTGAGAAAGACAACCAAGATGGGAAAGGAAAGGAAGCAGTTTTCCATCCAGATTCAGAAGAGGAAGAGGAAGAAGAAGACTATTCTGAAGAACAATATCCGCCAGCTGACGACAAGTATAAGAATTTGGAAGAACAGTTGAGTGCAATGGAAATTCAAAAAGTTCCTGGATTGGACTTTGAGGAATTGGGGTTAGTATCTGGGATTATCATTCCTCTAAACCTAAAGGCACAAGTGTTCGCCAAATATGACGGAGTTTCATGTCCAAAAATGGATCATAACAATGCAGACCTTGCTCTCACTCGTACTCAACTTCAGAGTATGGACATGGTTTCAAGTGAAGGCTTCAAAGACTACGCACAAAAATGGAGGGACTTAGCAAGAAGAGTCCAGCCTCCCCTATCTGAAAGAGAGTTAGTAGACATGTTCTCGGGCACCCTATTTGGTCCCTTCTTTAATCACTTGATTGAGAGTTCCTCGGCAGGTTTTACCGAATTGATATTGACCGGAGAAAGAGTGGAAGCCGGTATAAAGAATGGGAAGATTCAAAGAGATGCATCCTCTGCTGTTGTAAGAAAACCATTTGTTGGAAAAAAGAAGTTGTTGCTCCATATCCTCAGAGAAATCAAGATAGGGATGAACGCCGTCCAATGGTGGGGGCTATCATGATTCCTAAACCCGCACCTGCTCAGCAAAGAAGCAACCAGCCAAGAACGGAAAGACAAGTCAGACAATTCACTCGAATTAATATGACACTATCTCAAGTATTGCCATATTTGTTATGATACAATCTAGTGACTTTGAAAGAAGCTCCAAAGAATCCTAACACAACCTCTCCTCATTATCATCCTAATGCCCGCTGCGCATACCATTCTAAGAGTCCCGGACATGACACTAACAATTGTTGGGCTCTGAAAAACAAGGTACAAGACCTTCTTGAAGCCAAAGAGATTGAATTTGATGGGCCAGAAATTCCCAATGTTATCACTGCCCCTATGCCCAAGCACGACCATAATGTCAATTCCATTGAGGAGAATATGTTTGTTACTTTGGTTGATGAACTTGTGACCCCACTCCTGACTATCAAAAAGAACTTGTTAAATGCCAGTGTACTCCCAAGCTATGATGAAAGCTGTCATTTCTGTTTATCCTCACCGACCAACTGTCATTTGTTAAAAGCATGCGTTCAATGCCTAATAGATGACAAGGAAATTTTGTTCGAGAAGACTTCTATTCCAAATGTTTCTTATAATTATGTTTCCATCGTGACCATTTTCGCCAATTCTTCCAGGGTCTCCACCAAAAGACCCGTTAGAATTACATCAGTTCCTAAAGTAGCTCCGTTGATAATTACAATGCCTGGACCAATCCCGTATTTGTCAGACAAAACCGTCCCATGGAATTATGGAGGTGATTTCTACTATCACGGTATCAAGCAAGATTGGCCAGCTGCTGAAGATTCAAGCTTTGAGAAAGTTGACTCTGATATCAGTAATATCGCATGGACTAGTAAGATAACAGGAAGTGGAAGGGTATTCTATCCAGAAATTTCTCCTCCAAAAGATATTTCTGGACCCGTAATCATTCTTGTTGGTGTTTCTCCTCCAAAGGCTATTCCCAGTCCTGCAATCATCTCTACTAATACTCATGTTGACAAAACTGTTACAATCGCTGTTATCACCCCTACTGACATTCCTATTGCCGAGTCAACCGAGACTCGAGGAAAAGGTATTCTGGTTGGGCTTGTTCGAAAGAAGGAACAATTAGTAGCTATCCCTGAGACCTCCCGAAAAGAGATGGAGGAAATTCTAAAGATCATAAAAAGAAGCGATTACAACATAGTCGAGCAACTAGGGAAAACTCCATCAAAAATTTCCATGCTGGCTTTATTGTTATGTTCCAAGGCTCATGCAAAGGCCTTGGTAAAATTCCTTAAAACTGCTCATGTACCCCAAGAAACATCTGTCGATCAGTTCCAAGATTGTGTAGCCAGCTTGATCGCAGATAATGGTTTAGGTTTTGCGAATGCTGATTTAACGCCAAGAGGGAGGAAGCATAACGAGGCATTGTATGTCTCAGTTGAATGCAGGGGCATGACTCTGGCTCATGTCTTGGTTGACACCGGTTCGTCTCTGAATGTGCTGCCTAAAAAGGCTCTTGATAGGCTTGATTGTGAAGGATTGACATTGAAACCTAGCAATATAGTAGTGAGGGCCTTCGATGGCTCAAAGAGGATGGTGCATGGGGAAGTGGACATCCCCATAAAAGTTGGAACCCAAACATTTGATTCAACTTTTTATGTAATGGATATTCTCCCCTCATATTCCTGCTTATTAGGCCGACCGTGGATCCACAATGCTGGTGCCGTTACCTCTACGTTGCATCAAATGCTGAAATATCCAATTCAAGGGAAAATCATCACTGTTCATGGAGAAGAAGTGTATATGGCCATCCATCTAAATTCCTTCAGATATGTGTGTTGTACCCCAAAATTTTCCCTATCATTTATCAATATTTTTCTCACAAGACTTCTTGGACTCAAGACAAGATTAGGGTTTGGTTAGCTCATGACTCATCTTGCACTGATACCCCAAAATTAGGGTTTGAGTTTGCACAAGGATTTTTGGACCACCAATGCTTCATGTGACTTTCATACATCATTTTGGACCCCTAAGATTGCTCATATTTAGTTTCAAGCCTTGAACCATATTTTTGATCAGTCAATTGGACAATTGACCTAAAAATTAGCTGTATTGGGGAAAAAGTCAACCATGGCCAATTTACAGTCAAACTTCATAATTTTTTATCCACATCAACATTTTAGACTCATATGTACCATTTGATCAAATTTGATCAAATCATCAAAAGGGCAAAATTGTCAAAATTAGGGTTTTGACTGATAAAGGGCAATTTCTGATTTTTAACCTAGCCAATGACCAATTGAGTTCAAGCATGGTTTCAAGGTCTCAATGGCATCATCTTGACCTAATTACATGGTTCAAAAGATCTCAAGTTCATTGGATTGATAAATGAATTTTGCAGTTAACTGATCAAAAGTCAACTGTGCACTAAAAAGTCAAACTTTGACTTTTTGGTCAAAATCAAGTGCCAAAGGTCATAATTCATCAAGATATGTCAAAATATGAAACTTGTTCACCAAGAAAACCAATTTTGAAAATTAGGGTTTTGAATTTGAAAATTTTCATAACTTAGAATTTTTCGAAGTATGAAAATTTTCTTATTTTTTCCCAACTTTTCACCACTTTTTCACCATGATGCATTTTGATTCAAAGAAAACTTCAAACATGAAAGTTGTAGTCCTCCATGAAATCTTCAACTCAACCTTCTATGTGATGGACATCCGTCCTTCTTATTCCTGTCTGTTGGGACGCCCTTGGATCCACAATGCAGGTGCTGTCACCTCCACCTTGCATTAGATGTTAAAGTACCCCGTCCAAGGGAAGATCATAACTGTCCATGGGGAGGAGGAGTACATGATTAGTCATCTGAATTCTTTTCGAAATATAGAGTTAGATGGCGAGTTCATTGAAACCCCTTTCTAACATTTTGAAGAAGTCTCTCCAGAAATAGCATTGACTAAGGCGGTATCCTCAATTCTTATGATCACAAGACCTCCACCTTGGATGTCATCTCTAAAGGATGCAAATGCAGTAGTGGAAGAAGGGGGATGCACCATCTGGGGGAAGCTTCTAGACATTCCTTACAAATCAGACAAGTTTGGCTTGGGGTTTACCTCAACTAGTCAGAAGGCTGTACGCCGTGCTCGTGCTGGGGGGCCACCTGTAAAGATTAGCAACCGAAGCGTCAATGCAGTAGAAGACAATGAAGAGGAGGGCAGCCTGGAAGATTGGATATTTCCTACTGTCAGCGAAGGACTTTGCAACTAGGAAGCCAAAGACTTTGTCCTGATAACTTTCATATCTCAGTAATTTATCTTTTACATTTATGTTGGACTTGTAATAATTCACAAACAATTCGCACTTTAAAAACCTTGTGTGTTACCCGAGGCACAATGGTCCATTTATAAGGGTTCTTGTTTCATCTACATATGACATTCAATGAATCATGGACGCTTTTTCATGTATAAACCTTTTATGCTCATTGTCTTTCTTTTACATTTTATTGTTTTAAGATGGCTATACCTTTACACACACCCACACTCACAAATGCAGGTACCCTTCCATTCCGGATCCCATGGGTAACGATATTGCTATATCCTTCAGTGACTCTGAAGATCTGATCTACCAAGCCGAATACGAAGGTGAGGAAGATTGTGAGGTGCCAGGGGAATTGGCCAGACTACTACAACAAGAGGAAAGAGCTATTCAGCCTCATGAGGAGCTATTGGATACAATCAATTTGGGTACCGAGGAAGATAAAAAGGAAATCAAAGTGGGTGCCAATCTAGAGTCGAGTGTCAAGGAGCGCCTAATTCAGCTTTTGAATGATTATGTTGAGATCTTTTCCTGGTCATATGAAGACATGCCGGGACTCGATACAGACATCGTGGTACATCATCTACCCACAAGAGAAGATTGTCCACCAGTGAAACAAAAGGTCCGCCGCATGAGACCTGACATGTCAGAGAAGATCAAAGCAGAAGTTATGAAATAGTTCAATGCTGGATTTCTGGTTGTTACTTCCTATCCTTAATGGGTGGCAAACATTGTTCCCGTGCCTAAAAAGGACGGCAAAGTGAGAATGTGCGTGGATTATAGAGATTTAAACAGGGCCATCCCTAAAGATGATTTTCCACTTCCACACATCGACATCCTAGTTGACAATATATCCCAGCACAAAGTATTTTCTTTCATGGACAAATTCTCAGGCTATAACCAGATCAAAATGGCACCTGAGGACATGGAGAAAACTACATTTGTCACACAATGGTGTACGTTCTGCTACAAAGTGATGCCATTCGGACTGAAGAATGCCGGGGTAACCTATCAACGCGCCATGGTAGCTTTGTTTCATGATATGATACATCATGAGATAGAGGTCTATGTAGATGACATGATAGCCCGATCACAAACTGAAGAAGAACACCTTGATCACTTGCAAAAGCTGTTTGTCAGATTGAAGGAGTACAAGCTAAAATTGAACCCAAACAAGTGCACATTCGGAGTCCGGTCCGGTAAACTCTTAGGTTTCATTGTCAGCAACAAAGGCATCGAGGTTGATCCTGCCAAAGTCAAAGCGATACAAGAAATTCCTGCTCCTCGCACTGAGAAGGAAGTCAGAGGTTTTTTGGGACGCCTAAACTATATTGCCAGATTCATTTCCCACCTAACGTCTACTTGTGAACCAATCTTCAAGCTGTTGAAGAAAGATCAAGTAGTCAAGTAGAATGATGAATGTCAGATTTCTTTCGATAAAATCAAGGAGTATTTACTAGAGCCTCCTGTCTTGATGCCACCAGTCGAGGGAAAACCGCTAATCATGTATCTGACCGTCTTAGAGAACTCAATGGGGTGCGTACTGGGGCAGAATGACGAGTCTGGCCGAAAAGAGCATGCCATTTATTACCTGAGAAAAAAGTTTACCGACTGTGAAACCAGATATTCACTGCTCGAGGAAACTTGCTACCCTTTGGTATGGGCTGCTCGCCGGCTAAGACAGTATATGTTGACTCATACCACTTTGCTGATATCTAAGATGGATCTGACAAAGTACATCTTCGAAAAGCCTGCTCTGTCTGGAAGAATAGATAGATGGTAGATGATTCTAACAGAATACGACATACAGTACACGACCCAAAAAGCTATAAAGGGCAGTGTGCTAGCTGATCATCTGGCTCATCAAGCTGTAGAAGATTATCAATCCATGAAGTTTGACTTCCCTGACGAAGACATCATGACATTGGACAACGGTGAAGAAATCAGGCCATATGACGGACCTGAACCAGGATCCCGATGGACCCTGTACTTTGATGGGGCATCCAATGTGTGATCGGTGGATTTAGAACTGACTGTTTAAAGCTGGATCGCGTATGTCGCGGTAAGCAAGAGTCGCCACCGTCTTTTATTTTCACCAACATGGACAGGACAAAAGCACAGCAAAATTCCTTATGAGATAGTTTCTCGGTTCGGGAGGTAGATTTATAGAAAGGGAAGGTGTTAGCACCCTTTCTATCCATGGTTATCCATGGGCTCTTAGATACTTACTCATTGTGTTTTCAAAAATGTTTGCTTTTCAAAGTGTGAGTGAGTTTGAAAAAGTTTCGTTAAAGATTTCTGAATAACTCTTGTATCAGTCCTCAAGAGTGTTTGAAAAAATTGTTTTGAAAGCTTTTTGAAAGTGTCAGTGTGAAAAGGTTTTGATTTGTTTTTGAATAGAGCAAGTATCCATGAGTTATCTACCTACCCTAAGGAATTAAGCTGTGTAGAAGTCCTTAAGGTAGTGCCATCCCGCCATTGAGAGGTAGGTAGCACCACCGTCGGAGGTGTTCGGGTCAATTCGATTATAGGGACAGTGTGGTCACCGAAGCAACAGTAGGACACCTTAGAAGCTACCCTTATGCCTTTGATCCTTTTTTAATCCGAGGCAACCGTTTCGAGGCAACTGGATCATGGACATAAGGACTTACTAAAACGTCCTATACTCGACGACCACGTTTCGAAGGTAAGGCAACAGGTGAGGCGTACCCTAAGAGTGGTGTGTGAATTTGTGTGTTGTTTTCAGTTTAGCAATTATCTTTGATCAGGGTATTTGTGAGCTACGAGTTATTTTTAATTAGCCATACATTCTTTCATACAATTTAGCAGTTAAGAGTGCGGAAATTTAAATGCGGAAAGATAAATCCTACGCTATTACAAGGCGCGGGTCTATACATCGCCAAAGTACAAAGACCCGTTTTAATAAAAATGCGGAAAGTAAAAAGACCTAATTACTATTACAAGCCTTGAGCAGTTACATAATATTCGAAAAGAAAATAAATATGCGAAGAGAATAAAATCAGGACGTCCGAGGGTTTTGACCCTTTTGAAATTAAATTGAATTAAAAAGCTAATTAATTATTTAATTAAGAAAGGAAATTGCTTTTATGTTTTTTGTATTTATGAAAATAAAGAACTTACAAGGAAACCCTAATTCTAGATTATTTTTAATTATTTAAGAAAATATTCAAGTTAATCTAATTTACACTAATTAATTAAATTACATGTTTATTTACAAAAATATTTAGTAATTAATAATAATAATAATGAGAGAAAATTGTTTATTTAAGAAAAAAGATGAAAATGTCAAAAACCCTAAGTCTATATATTTTTTAATTATTTAAGAAAAGATTAAAGTTTTAAAACCTAATTTACTAAATTAATGGTTAGAGTTTATTTACAAAATAAATTAATGGTGAATTAAATATTAATTAAACATATTACATTTTTTTATTTTTCTGGTTTTTATTATGAAAAGAAAATTATTTGATGGAATTAAAGAAACAATAAAAAAAACAAGTTAAAACAATTTAAAAAAAGAATTAAAGTTGAAAAGAAAATAAAGTTAACAAATGCAAACCAGGGGGGGTGTCTGGCCCATTTTGGTGGTTTGTTTGAAGTAATTTGGCCCAACAGAACAAAGCCTTTTTTTACTTCTTGGGATCATGCGTGGGATGGTTGACTGAGTGTACCATGGACCTCATCCTGCAGCCTTCAGATTGTACCTTGAAGCCACTTGGCAAGCTAGCGTATGAGCGTGTATGGTAGGCCATGGAATGAGCGCTGCATGGAAACACAGTATAACAAAATTCATGAATTAAATGGGGGGACCTGGGAATCGAACCCAGGTCCCAGCGCTGGAAGGACACGTTGCCAGCCAACTGAGTTGTTGCGTTTCTTTGTTAATATAATGGAGCGTGATTATTATATGTGAAAAAAAGCAATTATTCTGAAACAAAAGAAAAAACGCGCCAATATTTGAACCTCCCAGTAACATCAAGCCACGTCCATCTTCTTCCTCATCTTTCCTGTAAATAGAAAACAAATAGCGGGGGTTTTAAACCCCCATTAAGTGAAGCCTGCAAAAATAGCGAATAGAATCTGGATTAATATAAAAAGGGCGCGAGTGGTCAGTTTGTTTCGTCTTGATGCCACGAATTCATTCATCCAAGTTTGGTGGTCTGATTTTGCCATATGAGGAAAGCCCCAATTGGGACATTCTGAAAACCTAATATCCTTTAATGGCAGATTTGGATTCAGGAAGAGTTAGGTCAATTAACCTATGCCAATTGCTTCAGAACATCATGATTAGTATAAATCAACAAATAAAATACATGAATAATGCATGGAAATTAAAAAATGATTATGGAAAAGTTTGTGATAAACGTGATTCTGTTCTACCAATTGTTGGAGTATGGAGACTGGAAAGTGATTGCCACACGTCCAAGGAAGTCTCAGCAAGAGTTTGGAATAGGTTTTAGGCTTTGAATCGTGCTCTAACTGTGATTTCAGATTTCAAGTTTTTGGTGAAAATTTGCAACTTTGTTCTCCCTCTTCTGAGCAGTTTTTTTCGTGTCCTTGTGCATTAGGTTATGTTGTGCATATGTACATGAATGAAATTAGGTCAAAACCAAGCCCAAAGATCCATTGAATTAATGATTTCAATATTTAATTTTATCACATCTTTTTCAATCTTTTTTCCATGCAAATCTTGCCAAATATGGATGATATTGTCCCCTTGAGATGGTGCACGAAATCTCTTGCATATAATGAACATATTTGCTGCACAAAAAAGATTTAAAACCATTATTTGATATTTTTCTTATAATTAAATTTAATTAAATGAATTAATAAGAATAAAAATTCAATTAATTAATTAAAAATAAGAAAATAAATCCCTTTGAGCTTAATGGGTCGTGCATATGCTTTGGGTAATGATTCAAGGAAGAATTTGAGGCCCATTAGCACTTTTGAAGCTTTTGAAGCAAAGTTGACTTTTCAAAATTCCCAAAAATTTCCCAACTTCTCCAAGGCATATCTTGCTCAATTTAGAAGCTATGATCATGTTCTTCGACATTTTGGAGAGGTCTTGGAGTCCTCTAACCAATGCCTTTGGTCCCATGTCATTTTGATTTACCAATCTCAAGTTATGGTCTTTGACTTAAAGTGCCTTTTTGTTGACTTTTGAAAATGACCTATAATGTTGAAATTGATAACTTTTTGTGAGAGAATTTCTTGGACTTGAAGTGTGAAGATGAGTTGTAGGAAATGTCATCCTCTTCAAAATGAGCTTTGGATGGGATTTTTCTGATAAACCATGAAGAAGTTATGCCCTGGTCAATTTACAGTTGACTTTTTCAGCTGTCCAAAAATAGAAACTTTTGCATCTTGAGACTTTTTGAGCCATGCTTGTGGAATCATGATCAAGAATTGATCAAATGATGTTTGTGGCTTCAAAATAAGATGTTGATAAAAAATTTTGACTTTTGACTGTCAAATGACCATTTTGCCCCTGCAGTTGACTGTGAAGCATTTAGGGTTTTTGACTGTGCAACTTGATGCTGTGAGTCTTGAACCTTGACATATGGATGTTTGACAATGTATGTAGGCATGTGGGACTTGATTGGACCCTTGAAAACCTTAATTTCTTTGCCAGAACCAAAACCCTAATTTTTGACTGTTAGGAGGCAATTGGACTGTGCAACCCTTGAGAGATTTTGAAGCTTGATCTTGGAAAATCTTTGAAGAATATGGGAGGGAAAATTTTGGGGTACAACAGTTGCCCCTGTTCAATCTTCTTAGACCTGAGGATGTAGATTGGTTGGCGTGCCTTTCGTAATCCGAAGGTGGAAGATGATTGAACACTAGAGTGCCCAGAAATTTGCACTCACATAGTAGAGTATCAGCAGTATGATGCAGGGAATGGGCTTACAGATGCCATTTGGAGAGATGATGGATAGGAGGATGGGCTTATAGAGGCCATCTAAGTGTCGGTCGCGTAAGAGATTCCTTAGCGAGAACTTGCGTACTTGAGAAAGAAAATAATTACCTGGCCTATTACAGGAGTTGATCTTCAAACTCTTTATGTAGATGTGCCCTGGCTGGATACAAGTATCGAATCTTTAAACTCTTCAGACGTGCCCTGGCAAGATATAGGAATCGAGTCCGGAGAATAGTCGTCAACAGATACACCCTGGCAAGATACAGGAATCGGATCTTCGAACTCTTCAGACGTGCCTTGGCAGGATACAGGAATCGAGTCTGGAATCAGTCGTCAACAGATACACCCTTGAAAGATACAGGAATCGGATCTTCGAACTCTTCAGACGTGCCCTGGCAAGATATAGGAATCGAGTCTGGAATCAGTCGTCAACAGATACATCCTGGCAAGATACAGGAATCGGATCTTCGAACTCTTCAGACGTGCCCTGGCAAGATACAGGAATCGAGTCTAGAATCAGTCGTCAACAGATACACCCTGGCGAGATACAGGAATCGGATCTTCGAACTCTTCAGACGTGCCCTGGCAAGATACAAGAATCGAGTCTGGAATCAGTCGTCAACAGATACACCCTGGCGAGATACAGGAATCGGATCTTCGAACTCTTCAGACGTGCCCTGGCAAGATACAGGAATCGAGTCTGGAATTAGTCGTCAACAGATACACCGTGGCAAGATACAGGAATCGGATCTTCGAACTCTTCAGACGTGCCCTGGAAAGATACAGGAATCGAGTCTGGAATATAGTCGTCAACAGATACACCCTGGCAAGATACAGGAATCGGATCTTCGAACTCTTCAGACGTGCCCTGGAAAGATACAGGAATTGAGTCTGGAATATAGTCGTCAACAGATACACCCTGGCAAGATACAGGAATCGGATCTTCGAACTCTTCAGACGTGCCCTGTCAAGATACAAGAATCGAGTCTGGAATATAGTCGTCAACAGATACACCCTAGCGAGATACAGGAATCGGATCTTCGAACTCTTCAGACGTGCCCTGGCAAGATACAGGAATCGAGTCTGGAATCAGTCGTCAACAGATACACCCTGGCAAGATACAGGAATCGGATCTTTGAACTCTTCAGACGTGCCCTGGCAAGATACAGGAATCGAGTCTAGAATATAGTCGTCAACAGATACACCCTGGCAAGATACAGGAATCGGATCTTCGAACTCTTCAGACGTGCCTTGGCAGGATACATGAATCGAGTCTGGAATCAGTCGTCAACAGATACACCCTTGAAAGATACAGGAATCGGATCTTCGAACTGTTCAGACGTGCCCTGGCAAGATATAGGAATCGAGTCTGGAATCAGTCGTCAACAAATACATCCTGGCAAGATACAGGAATCGGATCTTCGAACTCTTCAGACGTGCCCTGGAAAGATACAGGAATCGAGTCTGGAATCAGTCGTTAACAGATACACCCTGGCGAGATACAGGAATCGGATCTTCGAACTCTTCAGACGTGCCCTGGCAAGATACAAGAATCGAGTCTGGAATCAGTCGTCAACAGATACACCCTGGCGAGATACAGGAATCGGATCTTCGAACTCTTCAGACGTGCCCTGGCAAGATACAGGAATCGAGTCTGGAATTAGTCGTCAACAGATACACCCTGGCAAGATACAGGAATCGGATCTTCGAACTCTTCAGACGTGCCCTGGCAAGATACAGGAATCGAGTCTGGAATATAGTCGTCAACAGATACACCCTGGCAAGATACAAGAATCGGATCTTCGAACTCTTCAGACGTGCCCTGGAAAGATACAGGAATCGAGTCTGGAATATAGTCGTCAACAGATACACCCTGGCAAGATACAGGAATCGGATCTTCGAACTCTTCAGACGTGCCCTGGCAAGATACAGGAATCGAGTCTGGAATATAGTCGTCAACAGATACACCCTAGCGAGATACAGGAATCGGATCTTCGAACTCTTCAGACGTGCCCTGGCAAGATACAGGAATCGAGTCTGGAATCAGTCGTCAACAGATACACCCTGGCAAGATACAGGAATCGGATCTTTGAACTCTTCAGACGTGCATTGGCAAGATACAGGAATCGAGTCTAGAATATAGTCGTCAACAGATACACCCTGGCAAGATACAGGAATCGGATCTTCGAACTCTTCAGACGTGCCCTGGCAAGATACAGGAATCGAGTCTGGAATATAGTCGTCAACAGATACACCCTGGCAAGATACAGGAATCGGATCTGGAATCACGACAGTTGATAGTAATTATCTTTGTACTGACCTCTGTCCTGAAAAACAAAACGTTAGTTATATGAAATGTCATGATGTATGACATGCGTGATGTTCTCCGAATGAATGAGATTGTATGTTCATGATGCGTATGTGCATGCTATGTATGTAAATGTTTTCGTTCTCGGAAAATAAATCCTTGACGGATGCCGGGAGATTAATTCCTGGGCTGATGTTTGAAGAATAGAGCTTTTTGTTTCCGCTGGGGATGATAGTTGCAAGAATACCGGTAGGAGAAGATGACTCCGTTGGGGAATAAACTTGGCGAATAGATTGCTCTGTGGGGAGTGAACTCTGTGGGGAAGGAGATACTTTGCTGAGATTGGTGATAACTCCGCTGGGGATACCATTGATAGGTTATGTTGGGAGGTTGGATGAACTCCGCTGGGGATAGGAAGAACTTCGCCGAGGACGATCTTTCCGTGGAAATTAGCTGAGGATAACCCAGTTATAAGCTCTGGTGGGGAATAACCTTTGAATAAAGCCGGGGAAATACGTTCGTATTCTGCAGGGATAAGCTTCCAAAATCTACTGGGGATAAGCTTCCAGAATCTACTGGGGAGATTGATACAACTCTCCTGGGGAAACTCTTGGACTGTACTGGGGAAGTGGCTCCACTGGGCGTCTGGTATACTGCCGGGGAACAATCTTAGATCAAGACTGCCGGGGATGCTTGTTAAGAACGTCTGCATACTCCGCTGAGGAATGTTGAGATCTGCTGGGGATAATCCAACTTCCATAAGGCTGACTGAGTAGGCTAACTCTGCTTGGGGAGAGTATCGCTGACTTGCTAGGAGATACTGTGCCTTGTTAGGGCTGATGGGAGACCAACTGTTTGGGAGAGAATTGTTGAATCTTGGCTTACTCTCTGGGGAACTAAGATATCTTGGTTACATTCTTCAGCCGAACTTACCTTGGTACCTTGGTGGACAGAGCAATTAGATTGCTTAGACAACTCATTATTGCCCCTGTTTCTGATGTTACCTGTAATTAATCCTTTGTTTCGTATGCAAATATTTATGAGTTAGCAATTAGTGTCAAATGCATATATCACAAATGAACATTGGACGTTCTTCGCAAAACAAAACAGAAAAAGGAAAAGACAATTGGCAATTGGTCTGAAAAGTGAATTCGTATTGATTTTTGAATTTGCCTGTAAATAGGCGTTTGTATACAAGAGGCCGACGTCCTAGTAAGAGAACGCCTCCGAACAACAGAGTTTATACAATTTTGTGAAAAGGGAAAACAAAACAACTATGTGAAAAAGATAATCCCACTGGGTTCCAACTCTGCTATTGCCTTTATATCTTCGAGCGTCTCATCACTTGGCTGCTCAGTTGAAGATGAAGCTGACTGATCCATGCCGTCTGAACTTGATGTTGATACCGGATTCTGGATGCACGGTGATTCAATGAGACATAGTATTACGCTTTAATCCCTAACTTTTGCCTGGACCGCCCTTTCGGGTTTTCAGTCCACCGGGATACCCATTTTTGCCCAAGCCGCCTTTTCAGGTTTTCGACTTGCCGGGTGTACAGATTTTTTTCATTTCATCCCTCATTTTGCCCGAACCCTTTTGGTTCGCCGGGAAGCCCTAATTTTTGCCTAGGTATGTCAACCTAGCGGGTCTCTTATCATGCGTAGTATCTTTTTACTATGTCTGCATTGGCGGGGTGAGGAAGGTCGTCACCATCCATGGTGGTTAGGATCATCGCTCCTCCTGAGAACACATGTTTAACCACAAATGGCCCTTCGTAGGTGGGGGTCCATTTGCCCCTGGGATCACTCTGAGGAAGGATGATACGTTTGATTACCAGGTCCCCAACTTGATACTCTTGTGGTCTGACTTTCTTGTTAAATGCCCTGATCATCCGTTTTTGGTACGTTTGACCATGACAACTAGAAGTGAGTCTCTTTTCGTCAATTAGATTTAATTGATCAAGTCGAGTCTGGATCCAGTCATCTTCGCTCAAGTCTGCATCCTTCATTATCCGGAGAGAGGGTATCTGCACTTCAATCGGTAAGACTGCCTCCATGCCGTAGACCAAGGAAAAAGGAGTTGCCCCGGTTGACGTCCTTGCTGAGGTACGGTAACCATGAAGAGCGAACGGTAACATCTCATGCCAATATTTATAGGTCACTGTCATCTTCTGCACAATCTTCTTGATATTCTTATTTGCTGCTTCTACAGACCCATTCATCTTCGGCCGGTAAGGAGAAGAGTTGTGGTGCTGTATCTTGAATTGCTTGCAGAGCTCAGTGATCATCTTGTTGTTAAGATTGGTACCATTGTCTGTAATGATCCTTTCCGGGACGCCGTATCGACAGATCAGGTTATGCCAAATGAATCGTGCCACGACATTCTTGGTTACTGTAGCGTAGGAAGTTGCTTCAACCCACTTTGTAAAGTAATCGATCGCTACCAGGATGAAGCGATGTCCGTTGGATGCCGTAGGTTTAATATCGCCGATCATATCAATGCCCCACATTGCAAAAGGCCAAGGTGAAGTCAAGACATTTAGAGGGACTGGAGGAACGTGCACCTTATCAGCGTAAATCTGGCATTTATGACATGTCCGAGAATGTTGGTAACAATTAGTTTCCATGGTGGACCAGTAATATCCTGCCCGAAGGATTTTCTTTGCCATGGTGTGTCCACTGGAATGTGTTCCGAAGGTACCTTCATGCAGCTCTACCATGATTCTTTCTGCTTCAGTCTTATCCACACAACGCAGCAGGGTTGAATCATGGTTTCGCTTGTATAGAATGCCATTTCTTAGGAAGAACTTCGCTGCGAACCTTCTCAGAAACTTTTTGTCATTGACAGATGCACCTTCAGGGTATTCTTGAGCTTCCAGATACCTCTTCACCTCATGATACCAGGGTTTCTCAGTCATTGTTTCAGCCTCAAGATCACAACAATATGTAGGTTCGTCCAGTTTCCAGATGATGATCCGGGGAGCCTCGTTGTCCCACTTGACCTTGAACATAGAAGACATCATAGCCAGCACGTCCGCCAACTGATTCTCCTCTCTCGGGAAGTGTTTAAAAGTTATCTCTGTGAAATGGGGGATCAACGTCAACACACATTCTCTGTAAGGAATAAGATTTGGATGTTTCGTATCCCACTCGCCTTTGATCTGATTGATCACGAGAGCGGAATCTCCGGACACTCAGAAACTTGATCCTTAAGTCAATCGCAGCTTGAAGACCCATGATGCATGCCTCATGCTCCGCCATGTTGTTGGTGCAGTTGAAACATAGCCGGGAAGTAAGTGGAGTATGAGTGCCTTGGGGGGATATGATTACAGCGCCGATACCATTACCCAAAGCGTTGGAGGCTCCGTCAAAGTGAATAGACCTTCGAGATCCTTCCTCAGGTCCTTCATCCGGTCCAGGTACTTCACAATCAGTTACTACCATGATGCTCTCGTCAGGAAACTCGAAGTGCATTGATTGGTAGTCGTCCACTGCCTGGTGTGCCAAATGGTCTTCCTACACACTTCCCTTGATTGCTTTCTGGGTTGTGTACTGGATGTCGTATTCTGTCAAGATCATCCGCCATCTTGCTATTCTTCCAGACAGAGCAGGCTTTTCGAATATGTACTTTATTGGATCCATCTTTGAAATCAACAGAGTAGTGTGAGTCAGCATATACTGTCTCAGCCGGCGAGCAGCCCATACCAAAGCGCAACAAGTTTTCTCGAGCAGTGAGTATCGGGTCTCACAGTCGGTAAACTTTTTTATAAGGTAATAAATAGCATGCTCTTTTCGGCCAGACTCGTCATGCTGCCCCAGCACACACCCCATCGAGCTGTCAAGTACTGTTAAGTATAATATTAGAGGTCTCCCTTCAACCGGTGGAATAAGAATGGGTGGTTCTTGGAGATACTCTTTGATTCTGTCGAAAGCGGCCTGACATTCATCATTCCAACGTACTACCTGATCTTTCTTCAGCAGCTTGAAGATTGGTTCACAGGTAGCATTTAGGTGCGAGATGAATCGGGCAATGTAATTCAGATGTCCTAGAAAGCCTCTGACTTCTTTCTCTGTCTTGGGAACTGGCATTTCTTGTATGGCTTTAACCTTGGCAGGGTCCACTTGAATACCCTTGTCGCTCACGACGAAGCCTAGCAATTTTCTAGATCTTACCCCGAAGGTGCACTTGTTTGGATTCAACCTCAGCTTGTATAATTTCAAACGGTCAAATAGCTTCTGTAGATGGTCAAGGTGTTCCTCCTCAGTTTGGGACCTTGCAATCATATCGTCGACATACACTTCAATCTCATGATGGATCATGTCATGAAATAGGGCAACCACGGCACGTTGGTAAGTTGCCCCAGCATTCTTCAACCCGAATGGCATGACCTTGTAGCAGAAAGTGCCCCACTGAGTAACAAAAGTAGTCTTTTCCATATCTTCAGGAGCCATCTTGATCTAATTATAACCTGAAAAACCATCCATGAAGGAGAATACCTTATGCTGAGCAGTATTGTCCACCAGAACGTCGATTTGAGGCAGAGGGAAGTCATCCTTGGGGATGGCCCTGTTCAAATCCCTGTAATCAACACACATTCTGACCTTACCATCTTTCTTCGGTACCGGCACCACATTGGCAACCCACTGAGGGTAAGAAGTCACTGCTAGAAACCCGGCATCGAATTGCTTCATAACCTCAGCTTTGATCTTCTCGGACATCTCTGGACGCATACGGTGGACTTTTTGCTTAACCGGAGGGCATTCTTCCTTGGTAGGCAAGTGATGGACCACAATGTCGGTATCCAACCCAGGCATGTCTTTGTAGGACCAGGAGAAGATCTCCACATAATCATGCAACATCTGAACCAACCGTTGTTTCACGCTGAGTTCCAGATTGGCACCAATCTTAACTTCCTTTATGTCTGCCTCAGTACCCAGATTCACCATTTCCACTGGCTCTTCATGTGGCTGAATGACCCTCTCTTCCTGGAGTAACAGTCTTGCAAGCTCGCCAGGCACTTCGCAATCATCTTCACCTTCATCTTCGGCTAAGTTGATCGGATTTTCGAAGTCATAACTGGCAGTAGCAGAGTCGTTACTAGTGAGATCCAGAGTGGATTGGAACCTATATGGGTGAGTGTGTGTAAATATAGCTGTTTTGCAATATATAAAGAAAGGAAGAAAGAAAGAGAGCACAAGATTTAAAATGCGAAAAACGTCCAATGTCTTTATTCATGATATATGGAAATGATAAGTAATAAGCCCTCACAAATGAAGCCAACGGTGCCCCGGGTAAGACATCGGGCCATAAAGTTTCAATTTATTGTTTATTACAAATTAAAAGCAAAGGAATTCATTACTGCGTAACAAAAGTAATAGGTATGTGATCTTTTGCAGTCCAATTGTTCAGTCCACCGTCGGTCGTCGGGTAGATCCAGCTATCAAACTCTGATTCCTCCGTATCGCCTTCAATAGCATTCACTCCCGGGTTGGTGATGAACACGGGAGGTCTTCCGATCCTTGCTTTGCGTACAGCCCTCTAAGCCTCTGCAGTAAAACCCAGCCCAAACTTGTCAGTCTTAGGAGTAAAATCAGGGAGCCTGCCCCAGTTAGCACATTCACCTTTCTCAATTACAGCCCGGGCGTCCTTTAAGGAGGCCATCTTCAAAGGAAAGTCTTCTTCAACTACCGTCTCAGCTGACGCCAATGTTGGAGGTACCTCTTCAAAATGTTGAAAGGGGGTTTCAATAAACTCCCCGCCCATCTCAATATACCGGAATGAATTCAGATGACTAACCATGTATTCTTCCTCCCCTTGCACCGTAACAATCTTCCCTCTGACAGGGTACTTGAGCTTCTGGTGTAGAGTGGAGGTCACAGCCCCAGCCTTATGAATCCAAGGTCGACCCAGCAAACAGGAATAAGATGGACGAATGTCCATCACATAGAACGTTGAATCAAAGACTTGGGAACCAACACGAATCGGAATATCCACTTCACCATGTACCATCCTCTTCGATCCGTCAAAGGCTCGGACAATGATGTTACTAGGCTTCAACTCCAGACCCTCACAATCCAATCTATCCAAGGCCTTCTTGGGTAATACATTCAGGGAAGAACCGGTGTCCACCAACACGTGTGCGAGGGTAGTGCCCCTACATTCAATGGAGACATGCAAGGCATCATTGTGGTTCTTTCCCTTAGCGGTAAGATCAGCATCCGAGAAACCCAAACCATTGTCAGCGGTCAAATTGGCCACACAGTCAGTAAATTGGTCCGCAGATGTCTCTTGTGGCACATGGGCCGTCTTCAGAAATGAAATCAGGGCCTTGGCATGGGCCTCTGAGCACAACAGCAATGATAGCATAGAGATCTTGGAGGGGGTATGCCCCAGCTGTTCAACGACATTGAAGTCACTCTTCTTAATGATCTTAAGGATTTCCTCCATCTCTTGCTGGGAGGCTTCAACATTCACTGTCTTCGGTGCCTCCATCCGGGAAGGCACATCATCAATCCCTTTGCCCCGAGTGTTAGATGACTCGGCAGCAGGGGTAGAAACTGGATCAGAAGTGGAAACAGGCGCACTTGCAGGCGTTATTATAAGAGGTCTTCGAATAACTGGTGGCGCAATGTCAGGCGAGAAGAGCCTGCCACTGCGAGTAACTTTAGCGGGACCAGTGATGTTACTGATACCGATACTGGTGTTGAATTCCTGCTTCACTCCAAGTACATACACATCTGCCCCATAGTGCCATGGGACAGCCTTGTCAGATTCATAGGGGAGGGGCCCCGGAACAGTAATAATGATGGGTGCAACAGACATGATTTTGACTGGCTTCCTCGGGGGAGCCTTGGTAGGATTGTTGAAGATGGTGACAACAGATACTTCTTCAATGGGAACAAAAGGAATAGCGGTTTTCTTGAACAAGATTTCCTTGCTATCCATCAGGCTTTGGATGCCTGACTTCAGCAATGGACAACCAACAGGGGAAACGGCACACAGAAGGCAACCCTTGCTACAACCCAGAAATAAACCGGCTAGCAACAGATTCCTCTTAACGGTCAATAAAGGGGTAGCAACATCATCCACAGAAACTGCATACAAGTCTTCCTCAATAGCATTTACTCCATGCTGAGGCATAGGAGCAGTCACAACGTTTGGCCTTTCGGGCGCCTCAAATTGTATTTCCTTCGCATCAATAAGGTCCTGAACCTTATTCCTTAGGGCCCAACAATCATCAGTAGAATTCCCCGGGCTATCAGAGTGATGAGCACAGCGGGCATTTGGATTATACTTCGGAGAGGTCGTGTTCACCACCTTCGGAGCCTCTCTGACGGTTACCAAGTTGGTTGATAATAGTTGCGGCAAGATCTGTGACAAGGTCATACTCAGCCGAGTGTATTCTCTTCTGGGTCTCTCAGCCCTTGGTTGGTTAGGTTGCCGAGGAGCGGCATCAGGCTTAGCAATTACCACCGCGTTGGCAGCTTGGCGGCGCTCCGGTTTGTTTTGCCTCCTAGGCCCATACACAGCACTGGCTTCCTTCTTGAAAGGCTTTTTCTCAGAACTTGAGGTCGCACCTTTCTGAATTTTCCCTGATTTCATACCAGCCTCTATCCTTTCCCCAGTCAAAATGAGATCTGTGAACCCTGGAGATGAATTGCCAATGAGATGATTGAAGAACGGCCCGAATAGGATCCCCAAGAACATGTCCATAAGTTCACGGTCGGTTAATGGTGGCTGCACCCTGCCAGCCAGGTCCCTCCATTTCTGCGCATACTCTTTAAAACCTTCTCCCGATCCTAGCGACATACCCTGGAGTTGGGTACGTGTAGGAGCGAGGTCGGCATTATACTGATACTTCTTGTAAAAAGCAGTAGCCAATTCCTCCCAGTTACGAATCTTGGTTCCATCCAGCTGATAGAACCATTCGAGATGAGTCCCTGAAAGACTCTCCTGGAAGAAATGGATCCACAAGTTCTTGTCCATAGTGTACGGCTGAATCTTCCGAACATAAGATCTGAGATGTAGCTTAGGGCAGGACGCCCCGTCATACTTTGCGAAAGATGGTGCTTTGAACTTGTGTGGGATCACCACACCAGAAGATAGACCCAAGTCTCCGAAATCTAAACCAGGCACTTGTTGAATTTCCATGGCATTCAGACGATCCTCTAACTGCTTGTACTTGTCTTCAGCTGGAGGATACTGCTCCTCATTAAAATTAGTCTCGTTGTCAGAGACCACCGGACTAGGAACCCTTCCCCCTTGGGGACTGCCTTTCCCTACAGAAGAACCAGCTTGATCAACCTCATTCTGCAGTGTGTTACCAAACCTCCGGCCCGTGTTGAATAGTACAATTCTCTTCTTCTTCTTGACCAGCAGGGCCTTCAATTCCTCTTGACCTTGAGCCAAACTCATAATCAGCTCTTGGAACTGGGCGTTCTGAGCCTGAAGGGCCTTGATGGACTGCTCAGTAGATGATTCAGGATTCATGATGCTGAAATAAACAGCGAAGAACATTAAGCAACCTGAAAAGAAGAGTGCCTGCTATGCATATGATGCATGATATGTGTTTATGCAATGCATTCAAGGGTTCGAAAGTTCAAATTTGTTGTAGACAAAAAGGAACACACGTTATCATTAAGGAATAATTGTTCAGTACATCAAGGCCTCATAGGCAAAAAAATTACAAAGTAAATCAATCCCAGAAGACACTACGCATCCTCTTCGGAGCAATGTAAGTCTTGAGAGTCTTTTCCTCGTGCAGTAGGAGGGTGAGTTCCAAGACCTTCTTCTCACTAGCATGTAGACTGGACTCAAGAGAATTCCGTTCTTCCTTAAGCTGGATCCAGCTCTTCTGCATTTCCTCCCAGGATGTAGGCATGTTAGGATGCTGAATGGTGTAGGACACCTCACCTTCCAAAACTGGCTCTTTGATCACAGGGAGAACATGAGGATATGGCATCACTAACTTCTGGGAACGGGCTCGTACCCACTTGAGATAAGGTTCCAACGGGATGGATTTCCTGTGCCCCAGTGTCTTGCTGTCTACCTTGCTGGGCATCCTCCAAGCTCTGATAAATCTCTGGCGAAGTCCTTGTGCATCGTTGTCGAAGTCAAAAACTATGCCAGGAATTAACATGTCATGAGGGCCGTCCCTCCGAGCATAACCAAACTGTCTCCAAGCCAGACATGGGTTGTAAGTAATACCTCCTCTGATTCCAAGTAAAGGAACATTAGGAAACTCCCCGTAACGATCAATGATAGTGACATCTTCTCTGGAACGAGAGCACCAATGTATGTCAGCATGTGTAAGAGTCATTAACCGTTGTGACCATCTCAAACCCTGCTCGTTCTTCAAAACTGATTGTGGAAGGTGCGAAATAAACCACCTTCCCAGGAGAGGAGTGCAGCACATAAGGACACCTCTTTTTCTCATGGTTCGAGTGTAACATGAGTGAAGGATGTCCCCAAGCAACGTGGGTATAGGATTCCTGGACATGAAGATCTGGACAGCACTGATATCTACAAGCTGATCTGGATTAGGGAACAACACCAACCCATAGACAAGGAGGGCCACAACTTCTCTAAAGGCTTGTAGGTCAAGGGAATTCCAACATTATTGGGCCTTCTCAAACAGAAACCTGGCTAAGAACCCTTGGATACCACTTCTAACTTCCCAATGTCCCTTGATGTCAGATGGTTGTAAGTGTAAGGCTTTAGCAATCTCTTCAAGTTTGGGTTCCTTTTCCGTACCGTTGTACGGTAGTTGACTAAGGATAGGGATCTTCAGAAGCCGGGAGAACTCTTCCAATGTAGGCACCAGTTGATAATCCAAGAAAGTAAAACAGTGATGCAGAGGGTCAAAGAACTGGAAGAGGACCATTATCATATCTTCCTCAATGTTGGTGTTGACCAAGCTGATGAGTCTTCCATGTCTTTCACTGAATGAAGAGTTCTCGGGAATCCTGGATATAAGTTCCTTAAGCTGAGGACGGATCCTTACAAGGCTGGTCTGAATTGTCTTTCTGCGAATAGTTTCCATGTCCTACAAAACAAGAACAAAGATGAAGGTTCGAACCCCTGAAATGGTTAGTCAATGCATATGATGTTGTATGATGTTATGATGCTATGATTAAACACACCACAAGTATTCACAAAAGTAAACATGGTAAGGCACACAAGTCACACCACAGCCCTTAGAGTTTAGGCCAACATGGGGTCTAGGTATTACCCTCTTGAAGTTGGTGGGCTCAAACCTGTCCTATCAGAAGTAACCGAGTTCTAAGGGTCCCAATATCATTGGATTGTTTTCATTGTTCATCGTTTCGATTTAGCCACTGAACTGGCGACCGAAATATTCCAAGAAAACAACCCTCAATTGAGTGTAGTATCGAGTATCAACCAACCTCGGACTGCACCAAAGTCAGTTATCTCACTACCCTAAAGAGGCCAAGATGGTTCAATTAAGGTTCCTAAGGTCAGTTGATGCTTCACGACACCACGCGGCGGCCCCGTACTCTCCGTGACTAAACTCAAGGGTTACCGGTACTCACCAAAGTGCCACATCAACGTAGCAGACTGCTTCAACCATGTCGGTATACCCCGCACAGTTCCCTCACAACATTGTTGCTACTTTCTAAGAAGGTATCCCCATATCTGGGCTAGGATCTATAGAACTCCCAAGACAGTACCCACAATAATAAAGCAAACAATTCAGACAATTGAAAACACAAGTGATCTTAATCCTAAGGTACACCTCACTTTAAATATTCCCCAGCAGAGTCGCCAGTTCTGTGATCGGTGGATTTAGAACTGACTGTTTAAAGCTGGATCGCGTATGTCGCGGTAAGCAAGAGTCACCACCGTCTTTTATTTTCTCCAACATGGACAGGACAAAAGCACAGCAAAATTCCTTATGAGATAGTTTCTCGGTTCGGGAGGTAGATTTATAGAAAGGGAAGCTGTTAGTACCCTTTCTATCCATGGTTATCCATGGGTTCTTAGATACTTGCTCATTGTGTTTTCAAAAATGTTTGCTTTTCAAAGTGTGAGTGAGTTTGAAAAAGTTTCGTTAAAGATTTCTGAATAACTCTTGTATCAGTCCTCAAGAGTGTTTGAAAAATTGTTTTGAAAGCTTTTTGAAAGTGTCGGTGTGAAAAGGTTTTGATTTGTTTTTGAATAGAGCAAGTATACATGAGTCATCTACCTACCCTAAGGAATTAAGCTGTGTAGAAGTCCTTAAGGTAGTGCCATCCCGCCATTGAGAGGTAGGTAGCACCATCGTCGGAGGTGTTCGGGTCAATTCGATTATAGGGACAGTGTGGTCACCGAAGCAACAGTAGGACACCTTAGAAGCTACCCTTATGCCCTTGATCCTTTTTAATCTGAGGAAACCGTTTCGAGGCAACTGGATCATGGACATAAGGACTTACTAAAACGTCCTATACTCGACGACCACGTTTCGAAGGTAAGGCAACAGGTGAGACGTACCCTAAGAGTGGTGTGTGAATTTGTGTGTTGTTTTCAGTTTAGCAATTATCTTTGATCAGGGTATTTGGGAGCTACGAGTTATTTTTAATTAGCCATACATTCTTTCATACAATTTAGCAGTTAAGAGTGCGGAAATTTAAATGCGGAAAGATAAATCCTACGCTATTACAAGGTGCGAGTCTATACATCGCCAAAGTACAAAGACCCGTTTTAATAAAAATGCGGAAAGTAAAAAGACATAATTACTATTACAAGCCTTGAGCAGTTACATAATATTCGAAAAGAAAATAAATATGCGAAGAGAATAAAATCAGGACGTCCGAGGGTTTTGACCCTTTTGAAATTAAATTGAATTAAAAAGCTAATTAATTATTTAATTAAGAAAGGAAATTGCTTTTATGTTTTTTGTATTTATGAAAATAAAGAATTTACAAGGAAACCTTAATTCTAGATTATTTTTAATTATTTAAGAAAATATTCAAGTTAATCTAATTTACACTAATTAATTAAATTACATGTTTATTTACAAAAATATTTAGTAATTAATAATAATAATAATGAGAGAAAATTGTTTATTTAAGAAAAAAGATGAAAATGTCAAAAACTCTAAGTCTAGATATTTTTTAATTATTTAAGAAAAGATTAAAGTTTTAAAACCTAATTTACTAAATTAATGGTTAGAGTTTATTTACAAAATAAATTAATGGTGAATTAAATATTAATTAAACATATTACATTTTTTTGATTTTTCTGGTTTTTATTATGAAAAGAAAATTATTTGATGGAATTAAAGAAACAATAAAAAAAACAAGTTAAAACAATTTAAAAAAAGAATTAAAGTTGAAAAGAAAATAAAGTTAACAAATGCAAACCAGGGGGGTGTCTGGCCCATTTTGGAGGTTTATTTGAAGTAATTTGGCCCAACAGAACAAAGCCTTTTTTGACTTCTTGGGATCATGCGTGGGATGGTTGACTGAGTGTACCATGGACCTCATCCTGCAGCCTTCAGATTGTACCTTGAAGCCACTTGGCAAACTAGCGTATGAGCATGTATGGTAGGCCATGGAATGAGCGCTGCATGGAAACACAGTATAACAAAATTCATGAACTAAATGGGGGGACCTAGGAATCAAACCCAGGTCCCAGCGCTGGAAGGACACGCCGCCAGCCAACTGAGCTGTTGCGTTTCGTTGTTAATATAATGGAGCGTGATTATTATATGTGAAAAAAAGCAATTATTCTGAAACAAAAGAAAAAACGCGCCAATATTTGAGCCTCCCAGTAACATCAAGCCACGTCCATCTTCTTCCTCATCTTTCCTATAAATAGAAAACAAATAGCGGGGGTTTTAAACCCCCATTAAGTGAAGCCTGCAAAAATAGCGAATAGAATCTAGATTAATATAAAAAGGGCGCGAGTAGTCAGTTTGTTTCGTCTTGATGCCACGAATTCATTCATCCAAGTTTGGTGGTCTGATTTTGCCATATGAGGAAAGCCCCAATTGGGACGTTCTGAAAACCTAATATCCTTTAATGGCAGATTTGGATTCAGGCAGAGTTAGGTCAATTAACCTATGCCAATCGCTTCAGAACATCATGATTAGTATAAATCAACAAATAAAATACATGAATAATGCATGGAAATTAAAAAACGATTATGGAAAAGTTTGTGATAAACGTGATTCTGTTCTACCAATTCTTGGAGTATGGAGACTGGAAAGTGATTGCCACACGTCCAAGGAAGTCTCAGCAAGAGTTTGGAATAGGTTTTAGGCTTTGAATCGTGCTCTAACTGTGATTTCAGATTTCAAGTTTTTGGTGAAAATTTGCAACTTTGTTCTCCCTCTTCTGAGCAGTTTTTTTCGTGTCCTTGTGCATTAGGTTATGTTGTGCATATGTACATGAATGAAATTAGGTCAAAACCAAGCCCAAAGATCCATTGAATTAATGATTTCAATATTTGATTTTATCACATCTTTTTCAATCTTTTTTCCATGCAAATCTTGCCAAATATGGATGATATTGTCCCCTTGAGATGGTGCACGAAATCTCTTGCATATAATGAACATATTTGATGCACAAAAAAGATTTAAAACCATTATTTGATATTTTTCTTATAATTAAATTTAATTAAATGAATTAATAAGAATAAAAATTCAATTAATTAATTAAAAATAAGAAAATAAATCCCTTTGAGCTTAATGGGTCGTGAATATGCTTTGGGTAATGATTCAAGGAATAATTTGAGGCCCATTAGCACTTTTGAAGCTTTTGAAGCAAAGTTGACTTTTCAAAATTCCCAAAAATTTCCCAACTTCTCCAAGGCATATCTTGCTCAATTTAGAAGCTATCATCATGTTCTTGGACATTTTGGAGAGGTATTGAAGTCCTCTAACCAATGCCTTTGGTCCCATGTCATTTTCATTTACCAATCTCATGTTATGGTCTTTGACTTAAAGTGCCTTTTTGTTGACTTTTGAAAATGACCTATAATGTTGAAATTGATAACTTTTTGTGAGAGAATTTCTTGGACTTGAAGTGTGAAGATGAGTCGTAGGAAATGTCATCCTCTTCAAAATGAGCTTTGGATGGGATTTTTCTGATAAACCATGAAGAAGTTATGCCCTGGTCAATTTACAGTTGACTTTTTCAACTGTCCAAAAATAGAAACCTTTGCATCTTGAGACATTTTGAGCCATGCTTGTGGAATCATGATCAAGAATTGATCAAATTATGTTTTTGGCTTCAAAATAAGATGTTGATCAAAATTTTTGACTTTTGACTGTCAAATGACCATTTTGCCCCTGCAGTTGACTGTGAAGCATTTAGGGTTTTTGACTGTGCAACTTGATGCTGTGAGTCTTGAAACTTGACATATGGATGTTTGAAAATGTATG
Organism: Vicia faba; assembly: GCA_948472305.1. Taxonomy (NCBI): domain Eukaryota; kingdom Viridiplantae; phylum Streptophyta; class Magnoliopsida; order Fabales; family Fabaceae; genus Vicia; species Vicia faba. Next base: position 174,945,286 of record OX451737.1, read on the forward strand.
TAGGCATGTGGGACTTGATTGGACCCTTGAAAACCTCAATTTCTTTGCCAGAACCAAAACCCTAATTTTTGACTGTTAGGAGGCAATTGGACTGTGCAACCCTTGAGAGATTTTGAAGCTTGATCTTGGCAAATCTTTGAAGAATATGGGAGGGCAAATTTTGGGGTACAACACAATGCACTTGGTAACGGTATCAGCGCTGTGCTCATATCTCCGGAAGGATGCCATACTCCTTTCACTGCCAGACTTTGTTTCAACTGTACGAACAACATGGCAGAGTACGAAGCATGCATTTTTGGTCTCAAGGCTGCCTTAGACCGGGGAATCAAATCTTTAGATGTGTTTGGGGACTCAGCTTTGGTCATCAGTCAGATCAAAGGAGAATGGGACACTAAGCATCCAAACCTCATCCCTTACAAAGAACATGTTTTGACATTGTTACCACATTTCGAGCAGATTACCTTCGAGCACTTCCCGCGAGAAGAAAATCAGCTAACAGATGCTCTAGCTACAATGTCTTCTATGTTTAAACTTAATTTGGATGAGGAGGCTCCCCAGATCTCCATTGAACGAATGGACGAACCAGCACACTGTCACGAGATTAATATCGAAGAAGTAGTGGACCAGCCGTGGTTTCATGAAGTCAAAAGGTATCTCGAGGCTCAAGAATATCCAGAAGGAGCTTCAGTCAATGACAAAAAGTTCTTAAGGAGATTCTCAGCTAATTTCTTCCTAAGTAATGGCATCCTGTACAAGCGCAATTATGATTCTATTCTGCTCCGTTGTGTGGAAAAGATTGAAGCTGAAAAGATCATGGCTGAGTTGCATGAAGGTACCTTTGGCACTCACTCTAGCGGGCATATGATGGCGAAGAAAATCCTACGGGCAGGCTATTATTGGTCTACCATGGAAGCTGACTGCTATCAACACTCTCGGACCTGCCATAAATCTCAAATCTATGCTGACAAGGTGCACGTGCCTCTGGTTCCTCTAAATGTCTTAACAGCTCCTTGGCCCTTCTCTATGTGGGGAATCGACATGATTGGGGAGATCAAGCCTACAGCATCCAATGGACACCGCTTCATTCTTGTGGCCATTGATTATTTCACCAAGTGGGTTGAAGCAGCTTCCTTCGCATCTGTTACTAAGAATGTTGTTGCTCGCTTCATAAAACAGAACCTTATTTGCGAGTACGGTATCCCAGAAAGGATCATCACTGATAACAGTACAAACCTTAACAATACTATGATCACCACCTTGTGCAAGCAGTTCAAGATTCAACATCACAATTTATCCCCCTATCGGCCAAAGATGAATGGTGCAGTCGAAGCTGCTAATAAAAACATTAAAAAGATCATACAAAAGATGACAGTCACCTACAAGGACTGGCATGAAATGTTACTGTTTGCTCTCCATGGGTACCGTACCACGACTCGCACATCAACTGGGGTAACACCCTATTCTTTGGTTTATGGCATGGAGGCTGTTTTACCTGTTGAGGTTCAGATCCCCTCTTTAAGAATCATGAAAGATGCAGGTTTGAGTGAAGACGATTGGATTCAAACCCAACTTGATCAACTAAACTTAATTAATGAAAAGAGACTTACTGCTGTTTGCCACGGTCATATGTGTCAAAAACGGATGATCAAGGCCTTCAACAAGAAAGTCAAATGTCAGGTATATCAAGTTGGAGATCTAGTGATCAAGCGCATCATCTTGCCACAAAGTGATCCCAGGGGCAAATAGACTCCTACCTATGAAGGACCATTTGTAATCAAGAACATCTTTTCTGGTGGGGCAAGATCTTAACCACTATGGACGGTGACGACCTGCCATACCCTGCGAACACAGACATAGTCAAAAGATACTACGCATAAGAGACCCGCTAGGTTGACACACCTAGGCAAAACAAGATCATCCCGGCGAACCAAAAAGGTTCGGGCAAAAGTTAGGGATAAAATAAAAAAAATTGTACACCCGACAAGTTGAAAACCCGAAAGGGCGACTTGGGCAAAAAAGGGGTTTCCCGGTGGACTGAAAACCCGAAAGGGAGGTCCAGGCAAAAGTTAGGGAATTAAAGCGTATGACTATGTCTTGTCGGATCATTTTAAGGGCAATCTCTTAACTGACAAACTCAGAGCTTCTAATCAATTCAATCATCTTCAGACGAAGCAACAAATGGACAAGATATTCGGAGATACGAAAGCTATAGAAGAATGGGAACCCCATGGGATTATCACACATAGCTATCTTTATATAAATTTTTCTTACTTTTATGAAGGCTATAGAAGAATGGGAACCCCATAGGGATATGCATTTGAACATAATTACTGTTTACAAATAAACAAAGTGGAAAAGAACAATTATTGACAGGTTGAAAGAATAGGAAAACGTCTTTAGGCTATTCCATGAGCAATCCCTACAGTACATCATTAAGATCCTCAGTGGAGCTAAAACATCAAACTATCAATCCCCAGCGGAAACCATTCAGTTGCTCCAAATTCCCCAGCAGGTCATCTTGAAGCCTGAAAATCAACCAGATAACAGTTAACTTTTGTCCCTCCCCAACCTAGGATAATTCCCCAGTAGAGTGGCAGACGAGCGAAACTCCTGAACCTTTTTCCAAACAGGAATAAGTTTTCTTCCCCACAGAGTTTTCTTTATTCCCCAGTAGAACGAGGATTCCCTTTGTGTAATCCCCAGTAGAAGTCATCAAAATTCTCTTGATTCCCCAAGCAGATTACTCAAGCAGTATATGGCATTGCTCGCAACAGAATTTTTGTCAATACTCCAACTTCAAGGCATGAAGAATCCACATATCCTCAGCAATCAAGGATTTTTAATCCCCAACAGCAGTCAAGGATTTATTTTCCTCGGCAATACAGCAAATCAGCTTACATGCGCATACATTACATCCACATATCATAAACATTGACAAAACACATATATTGCATCATACATTTCATGCAACATAACTTTGTGTTTCTGCTAACATTTTACCCTTTTTAGGATAAGATTAACAGCTACTGTTTAACAATATGCAATCATGATACAGTTCAGATACACTCCAAACACCGAAGTCATTCTGTTACTCATTAAAATTATGGTTCAGATACAGTTCAGATACACTCCAGACACGGAAGTCATTCTGTTACTCATTCAGATTCATATTTTAGATACATTTCAGATACACTCTAGACACGGAAGTCATTCTGTTACTCATTCAGATTATGCAAATCCAGATACAGCTCAGATACGCTCCAGGCACGGATGCCATTCTAGCCCTTATTCAGATTTTAAGTTCAAATACAGTTCAGTTCAGATACGTTCCAGACACGGATGTCATTCTGGCCCTTATTCAGATTTCAAGTTCAAATACAGTTCTGTTCAGATACGCTCCAGACATGGATTCTATTCTGTTTCTCATTCATATTTCAGTCTCCAGATATAGTTCAGATACGTTCTAGACGCGGATACCATTCTGATACTTATTCTCTGACTTACAACTTACAATTCAACAAACACTCTTGGATGGCATCTACAAGCCCATCTCCAACAAGATTCCATCACCTCTCCAAATGGCATCTTTAAGCCCATTCCCTCAACTACATTTTGTCGAGTGCAAATTTATGGGCATTCTAGTGTCCAATCATCTTTTACCTTCGAGTCATGAACAACAAAGCTCGTCAATCTAACTCTTCAGGTTCAAGAAGATTTAACAGGGGCAGTTGTTGTACCCCAAAATTTGCCCTCTCATTTATCAAGATTTTTCTAATAAGACTTCTTGGACTCAAGACAAGATTAGGGTTTGGTCAGCTCAAGACTCATCTTGCACTGATACCCCAAAATTAGGGTTTGAGTTTGCACAAGGATTTTTGGACCACCAATGCTTCATGTTACTTTCATACATCATTTTGGACCCCTAAGATTGCTCATATTAAGTTTCAAGCCTTGAACCACATTTTTGATCAGTCAATTGGATAGTTGACCTAAAAATCAGTTGTATTGGAGAAAAAGTCAACCATGGCCAATTTATAGTCAAAATTCATAATTTTTGATCCACATCAACATTTTAGACTCATATGTACCATTTTATCAAGTTTGGATTACAACTCCTCAAGAAATTTGATCAAATCATCAAAAGGGCAAAATGGTCAAAATTAGGGTTTTGACTGAGAAAGGGCAATTTCTGATTTTTAACCTAGCCAATGACCAATTGAGTTTAAGCATGGTTTCAAGGGCTCAATTGCATCATCTTGACCTAATTACATGGTTCAAAAGATCTCAAGTTCATTGGATTGACAGATGAATTTTGCAGTCAACTGATCAAAAGTCAATTGTGCACTGAAAAGTCAAACTTTGACTTTTTGGTCAAAATCAAGTGCCAAAGGTCATAATTCATCAAGATATGTCAAAAAATGAAACTTGTTCACTAAGAAAACCAATTTTGAAAATTAGGGTTTTGAATTTGAAAATTTTCATAACTTAGAATTTTTCTAAGTATGGAAATTTTCTTATTTTTTCCCAACTTTTCACCACTTTTTCACCATGATGCATTTTGATTCAAAGAAAACTTCCAAGATGAAAGTTGTAGTCCTCCATGAAAAATACAACTTTTCTTCACAGATGTTTCCCAAAAGATGCTTGGATCTCAAGTTATGAATTTGTGAATATAGGTCCATGAACTAAATAACTTAGTGAAATTTTGCCCTAATTTAGGCAGGTTTTTGACCCAACTTCATGGACATTTTTCACATAGTTCCAAGAGGTATCTCAAGATGCATTTCAAAGATGGATTATAGAGAACATTTCAATCTTTCCAAAATGTCCAAGAACTCTCCAAGATCATTTTTGGTTAAGGAGAATCGAAGAAGGGAAGTTGGCATTTTCTCACTTTTGTTCATGCCATTTTCACATAGCATCAAGTTGCAAATCCAATCCACGCTGTTTGAATCTTGCTTTACATGTCCTAAACTCACTTTACGCTCCATAATTAAATGCAAACTCAGAAGTTAAAGGCTTTATCTTTGCTTTTGAAGCATTGTACAAGATACATTTCCATTTTTGGCCAAAAGTGCACAATGCCATTTTCATAAAGGGCAACTTTTGCAACTTTGTCAATCTTGAGCCTTGGACATGTCCCTTTGATGCAAGCATTTTACACAGCACTCAAGCAGTTGGTACAAGTCCATTCCAGGCTTCAAGCAAGCAAGGACAAGCATGTAGCATAAGTCACTTCACTTTACTTCAAAAGCAAGAAAGTTGGTGAAAAGGTCAAAGCTTGCCCATCTGTTGAGAAGCTGACTTTGTATCCATTCTATACAAGTATACAAACTTGTCATAATGCATAACACGATTTTCTTGCATCCAAAACTCACTCAAATTCAAAAACTCCAAATTTCTGCCCAAACTCAGCATTTCTGCAAAATCATTGCCAACTAATTTTTGGCTCATGCGTTTTGTATTCTAACACTTCAAACACCTCATACACATCATACCAAAGCTATCCAAGCCCTTGCCCTGGTTCTGAAACCCCTGTTTCAGCCTTTGCCATTTTCAAACTTGAAACTTGCAGCTTGACTTGTGCAGGAAGTTCCAGCCATTCTCAAGGCAAGATAAGCATTGGAATAGCTTGAAGGAAGTTCAAGGAAGCTCACACAATCCTCAGGCCTCCATTAAAGTCCCTACATTGATCTATCCAAATCCAGCTGAAGGAGGTATATTTCTTAAACTCTATCTCTGTATTTAGGCATCCTCAAGCCACGATTTGTGAAGAAAAAATGTAGTCCATAACATGGTGAAGCTGTACATATGCATACTTTTCATTTATATTAACTGTGCTGAGAGAATTTAAAGCTTGAAGTTCATGAAAGTTTTAGGTCACGAATTGGGGATTCCAAAATTCTCTCTGATCTTTGAGAGTTAGGTTACAAAATTTATATTGTTGGAATCCTGAGCTCAAATGCCACAAGTTTCATATTATGAGTTTTTGTTTTTGTGCAAGCATGTGAAAGTTACAGGTTTGAACATAGAACGCGGGCAGGGAAGCTTGGCTGGAGGACAGGGATGAAGCCTTGGGCTTTTTGTTGCTTTTGGGCCTTTTTGTTTTCACTATTTGCACCCCCTGACTTGATATTTGCACCCCCTGACTTATTTCTTATATTTTTGCATTTTCTTTCATATTTTTATATTTATTACTTGCATTTATTTTTTTTAATGATAAAAAATACCCAAAAATAATTTATTTATTTTCACACTTTTATTTTATTTTATTTATTTATTTTCTCACATAAAAATAGTTTATTTTGACAAATAAATTCTATTTTCTTAAATAACTTGTAAATATATTTAAAAATACTTAATATTTTTTATATTATTTATACACATAAAATACTTATTCTTATACATATTTAATTTTTAATATTTACATATAATATTATGTATTATTTTCTTGTACAAAAAATGGACAAAATAATAATATAAAGCATTATTTTCTTTTAGTTAAAAAATTAGGGTTTCACCCCTCCAAAAATAATACTATTTTTTCCTTATTTTTTAGGGTTTAAATTAAATTATTTTCTCATACAAAAAACAAATACCAAAACATTTTTACATAAATACATTGCATTGCATTTTAAATACTTGTTTATTTATTTAATACGCACAATATTCGATTGGGTTGTAATAATATTTTTTAGGTTTATATTTGTGCAAAATCCCCATTCAAAACTTGTATCCCCCCTCCCATAATAATTGTTGTAATAGCTTAGTTTATTTTACGCAATTTATTGCTTTATATACTATGCTTAGTAAACTAGGGTTTGCATGACAAGAACAAAAACAAAGCAAAAATAGAAAACCCTAAATGCAAGACAAAAGCATGAAAATGACACACTTTGCACACAAGCACCCTTAGGGTTTCTCCCACTTGGTTGCCTAAAATAAAATGGCCATGTTACGCATGCGAAGTATCTTGGCAAAACAAAACAAACATAAGATCATAGTCCCTCGATGACGCTATCAAAAGGTTTCCTAAACAAAGATGATCTTGGTCCCTCAAAATTGCTAAGATACTTGGCAACATTGCTATCATGGTTATACGATGACCCACGCCCGTCCCGTTTACATCCAAAGATAGGGTTGCTTACCAAATCAATGGTAAGTCAACAATGTCAAAGGAATAAAAATGCATAAGAAATACATTTGATTAGGTAGATAGCTTCTAGTTACTTGATCAATTTCAAAAAAATCCTTGCTATTTTCAAAAACAAACACACACACATTTCAAAACATCTTACAAAACATTGAAAACATTTTCAAAAGACAAACATATTTGTATACATTCTTACGAACGAGAATCATTACAAAGATTGCCTAAACGAGTGGCCTCTTTTCAAAATGCTTTCAAAATCACACCAAACACCATTTCAAACAAAGCAAAGCAAGTGATCTAAACAAGTAACTAAGAGTCCATGGAAAACCATGGATGAAAAGGGTGCTAGCACCTTCCCTTTTCATAATCTACCCCCCGAACTCAAGAAAACATCTCAAAGGTCTTTCCTGTGCTTTTTTACCTTTCCTTTTGGATAAAAGAAAAGTCGGTGGCAACTCTTGCTAACCGCGACATTTGCATACACAAACGCAAAACCTCAAGTCAGTTCTCCCACCGCATCACAATGTGGAATTAGATGGTGAATTTATTGAAACTCCATTCCAGCACTTTGAAGAAGTCCTGCAAACTGTGGCAGTAACCAAGGCTGTTTCTCATATACCAAAGATCACAAGGCCTCCGCTCAAGATGTCGTCTTTGAATGATGCCAAGGAAGTGGTAGAAGAAGGTGGGTGCACTATTTGGGGCCAACTCCCAGATATCCCATATAAATCTGACAAAGTTGGTTTGGGTTTCACTTTAGGAGCCTAGAAAGTTGTACGTCGTACTCGTGCCGAAGGACTACCCTTGAAGATCAGCAACCGAGAAGTCAACGCAGTGGGGGATGATGAAGACATCTATGACCTGGAGGATTGGATTTTCCCAACTATCAGTGGAGGGCTCAGCAAATGGGAAGCTAGTGATTTTATCCCGATCCCTTTTATACAACAGTAATTTGTCTTTAAATTTTGTCGGATCTGTAATATTAAAAAATTTGGACTCTTAAAACCTTGTGTCTTACCCGAGGCACAATGGTCCATTTGTAAGGGTTATTATCTCATTTCCATATGATATCAAAGAATCATGGATTTTTTTTCATACAAACTTTGTGCTCATTGTTTTTTCCTTTTACATTTTCATTTCCTTCAAAGATAGCTATACTCTTACACACACTCACATTCAAAATGCAGATCTACATCCATTCGGGATCCCATGGGTAACGATTCTTCTATGGCCTTCTGTGACTCTGAAAATCTAATCTACCAAGCCGAAGACGAAGGTGAGGAAGATTGGGAAGTACCAGGGGAACTCACCAAGTTACTACAATAAGAAGAGAGGACCATACAACCCCACGAAGAACCAGTGGACACAATTAACCTAGGTACCGAAGAAGACAAGAGAGAAGTCAAGGTGGGAGCCAATCTCGAACCCAGTGTCAAAGAGCGTCTGACTCAGTTGCTACATGATTATGTTGAGGTCTTTGCCTGGTCATATGAAGATATGCCAGGACTTGATGCAGATTTCGTAGTACATTGTCTACCTACAAAAGAGGACTGACCACTAGTAAAACAAAAGGTCTGTCGTATGCGACCAGATATGTTGGAGAAGATTAAAGCTGAAGTCATGAAACAATTCAACGCCGGATTCTTGGCCATCACCTCCTATCTGAAATGGGTTGCCAATGTTGTTCCCATGCCTAAAAAGGACGGAAAGCTACGAATATGCGTAGACTACAGAGATTTGAATAGGGCAATCCCTAAAGATGATTTCCCACTTCCCCATATTGATATTCTAGTTGACAATACAGCACAACACAAAGTGTTTTCCTTCATAGACGGTTTCTCAGGCTACAACCAAATCAAAATGGCGCCTGAGGACATGGAGAAAACAACCTTTGTCACACAGTGGGGCACATTCTGCTAAAAGGTTATGCCATTCGGGTTGAAGAACGCTGGGGTAACCTATCAGTGTGCCATGGTATCTCTATTTCACGACATGATACATCACGAAATAAAGGTCTATGTGGACGACATGATAGCCAGATCTCAAACAGAAGAGGAGCAACTTGATCATTTACACAAACTATTTGAGAGGTTAAAGAAGTACAAGGTGAGGTTGAACCCAAATAAATTCACATTTGGGGCGAGGTCCGGTAAACTCCCAGGCTTTGTTGTTAGCAATAAAGGTATCGAAGTGGATCCCACCAAGGTGAAAGCGATACAAGAGATGCCTTCTCATCGTACCGAGAAGGAATTCAGAGGATTCTTGGGATGTTTAAATTACATTGCTAGATTCATTTCTCACTTGACAGCTACTTGTGAACCAGTCTTCAAATTACTGAAGAAAGATCAAGTAGTCAATTGGAATGATGAGTGCCAAACTGCCTTCGACAAGATTAAAGAGTACCTGCAAGAGACTCCTATTTTGATGCCAACAATTGAGGTAAGACCATTGATCATGTATCTAACTATTTTGGAAAATTCAATGGGGTGTGTGCTGGGGCAGCATGACGAGTCTGGCCGAAAAAGAGCATGCTATTTATTACCTGAGCAAAAAGTTTATCGACTGTGAAACAAGATATCCACTGCTCTAGAAAACTTGTTGCGCTCTGGCATGAGCTGCTCGCCGACTAAGACAGTATATGCTGACCCATACTACCTTATTGATATCTAAAATGGATCCAATAAAATACATCTTCGAGAAACCTGCTCTCTCTAGGAGAATAGTGAGATGGCAGATGATTCTGACAGAATATGACATATAGTATACTACCCACTAAGCAATAAAGGGCAGTGTGCTAGCTGATCACCTTGCTCATGAAGCTGTGGAAGACTACCAGTCCATGAAGTTCGAATTCCCAGATGAAGACATCATGATTGTAAACAACTGTGAAGAATTCAGACCATATGACGAACCTGAACAAGGATCCCGTTGGACCCTGGTTTTTGATGGGGCCTCCAACGCACTCGGAAATGGTATAGGTGTTGTACTCATATCTCCTGAAGGATGTCATACTCCCTTTACTACAAGACTTTGCTTCAACTGCACAAACAACATGGTAGAATACGAAGCGTTCATTTTTGGTCTCAAAGTTGCCATATATTTGGGGATCAAATCCTTAAATGTATTCGGAGATTCGGCTTTGGTCATCAACCAGATCAAAGGGGAATGGGACACCAAACACCCTAACCTTATCCCCTACAAAGAACAGGTGCTGACATTGATCCCACATTTTGAGAAGATTACCTTCGAGCATTTTCCGCAAGAAGAAATCAGCTAGCAGACACACTAGCCACAATGTCATCCATGTTTAAACTTAAGTGGGATAGCGAGGCTCCCTAGATCACCATTGAACAAATGGATGAACCAGCTTACTATCACGAGATTAATACTGAAGAAGTAGTGGACCAACCTTAGTTTCACGAAGTCAAGAGGTATCTCGAGGCTCGAGAATATCCGGAAGGAGCTTCAGTTAATAATAAGAAGTTCTTAAGGAGATTCTCTGCTAAATTCTTCCTTAGTAATGGCACTCTCTACAAATGCAACCATGACTTTGTGTTACTTCGGTGTGTAGACAAGGTTGAAGCGGAAAAGATCATGATTGATCTACATGAGGGCACTTTTGGCACCCATTCCAGTGGACATACGATGTCAAAGAAGATCCTACGGGTAGGCTATTACTGGTCTACCATGGAAGCAGATTGCTATCAACACTCTGGAACCTGCCACAAGTGTCAGATCTATGCTGACAAGGTGCACGTAACTCCGATTCCTCTGGATGTCTTGATGGTTCCTTGGCCTTTTGCTATGTGGGGCATCGATATGATTGGGAAAATTAAACCAACAACCTCTAATGGACACCGCTTCATCTTGGTGGCCATTGACTATTTTACAAAGTGGGTTGAGGCAACCTCTTTCGCTTCCATTACGAAGAATGTTGTAGCCCAGTTCATTAAACAGAATCTCATCTATCGGTATGGTATCCCAGAGAGGATCATCACAGACAATGGTACAAATATATACAATACTATGACCATCGCCCTGTGCGAGAAATTCAAGATCCAGCATCACAATTCTTCCCCTTACCGGCCAAAGATGAATGGTGTTGTCGAAGCCGAAAATAAGAATATAAAAAAGATCATACAGAAAATGACAGTCACGTACAAAGACTGGCATGAGATGCTACCATTCGCTCTCCACGGGTATCGTACCACAGCGCGCACATCAACCGGGGCAACACCCTACTCTTTGGTATACGGCATAAAGGTTGTCTTGCCTATAGAGGTCCAGATCCCCTCTTTGAGAATTATGAAGGATGTAGGGCTGAACGAAGAAGATTGGATCCAGACTCGACTTAATCAACTGAACTTGATTGATGAGAAAAGGCTTACTGCTGTCTGTCATGGTCAAATGTATCAAAAACGGATGATCAAGGCTTTCAACAAAAAGGTCAGATGGCAAGTATACCAAGTCGGGGATCTGGTGATCAAACGTATCATACTACTGCAAGGTGATCCCAGGGGCAACAGGACTCCTACATAAGAAGGACCATTTGTGATCAAGAGCATATTCTCTAGTGGAGCAATGATCTTGACCACCATGGATGGCAATGACCTGCCACACCCTGCGAACGCAGACATAGTCAAAAGATACTACGCATAAGAGACCCGCTAGGTTGACACACCTAGGCAAAACAAGGGCATCCCGGTGAACCAAAAAGGTTCGGGAAAAAATTAATGATAAAACAAAAAAAATCTGTACACCCGGCAAGCTGAAAACATGAAAGGGTGGCTTGGGCAAAAAGTGTATCCCGGTGGAATGAAAACCCGAAAGGGAGGTCCAGGAAAAAGTTAGGGAAATAAAGCGTATGACTATGTCCCATTGGATCACCTTACGGACAACCTGCAAACTCGACATTTCAGATCAATTCAATCAGCTTCGGACAAGGAAACAAATAAATAAGATGCTCAGAGACACGAAGGTTGTAGCAGAATGGGAACCCCATGGGATTATTTCATATAGCTATCTTTTCTTTGTATCAAATTTTCATTTTTTACGAAGGAATTCTCTTACTAGAATGTTGGTCTCATTGTACAAAAATACTTACTAAAGTCAATACAAAGATATCCCTTTGAAAGTGCAAAACTATCTGTTTTTCTTTAGTCTTTTGTTTTGTTTACAAAAACGTCCAATGATTTATTTTTGAACATATGCATTTGAGCGTAACTACTGTTTACAAATGAACAAAATAAAAAGACAATCACTGATGGCTATAAGAGATGGGGAAATCTCTCTAAGATTTTTCCATAAAATCCCCTGCAGTGTGCAGTTTAATCCCCAGTGGAATAGAACTTCCAGTTATCACTCCCCGGTAGAAGTCGCCAAATTTCTCAAGATTCCCCAACAAGATTTTACAAGTAATACACGACATCTCTCTTACAACAAAGTTTATTTCTCTAAGTGGAAATTCATCAACCCTTCACTTCAAAACATGAAGGCTTGCACTCCATATCCTCAACAACAGTCAGGGATTTATTTTCCCCAATCCAACAAACAGCGTAGCAGTTTAGCTCACATATGCATACAGCGCATCCATATATAATAAACATCGATAACACGAATGCATGTATCATAACCTCATTATGCATGCATTTCATACATCACGGCATTTCTTATTAGCTAACATTTTACCCTTTTCAGGATAAGGTTAATCAACAGCTACCATTAACAATGTTCAAAGGCTTTTCAGATACAGTTCAGATACGCTCCATACACGGACGCCATTCTGATACTCATTCAGATTTAGCTCTCAGATACAGTTCAAATACACTCCAGACACGGACGACATTCCGATCCTCATTCAGATTCAGCTTTCAGATACAGTTCAGATACACTCCACACACGGACGCCACTCTGATAATCATTCAGATTCAGCTTTTAGATACAGTTCAGATACGCTCCAGACACAGACACCATTCTGATACTCATTCAGATTAAACTCTCAGATACGCTCCAGACATGGACTCTATTCTGATACTCATTCATATTTAGCTCTCAGATACAGTTCAGATACGCTCCAGACACGAACGCCATTCTGATACTCATTCAGATTCAGCTTTCAGATACAGTTCAGATACGCTCCAGACACGGACACCATTCTGATACTCATTCAGATTCAGATTTCAGATACAGTTCAGATATGCTCCAGACACGGACGCCATTCTGATACTCATTCAGATTCAACTCTCAGATATAGTTCAGATACGCTCCATACACGGACGTTATTCTGATACTCGTTCAGATTTAGCTCTCAGATACAGTTCATATACGCTCCAAACACAGACGCCACTCTGATACTCATTCAGATTCAACTCTCAGATACAATTTAGATATGCTCCAGACACGGACGTCATTCTGATACTCATTCAGATTCAGCTTTCAGATACAGTTCAGATACGCTCCAGACACGGATGCCATTCTGATACTCATTCAGATTCAACTCTCATATACAGTTCATATACTCTCCAGACACAGACGCCATTCTGATACTCATTCAGATTCAACTTTCAGATACAGTTCAGATACGCTCCAAACACGGACGCCATTCTGATACTCATTCAGATTCTCTTTCAGATTCAGTTCAGCAATCATTTTTGGATGGCATCTACATGCCCGTCTCCAACAACTTTCCATCATCTTTACAAATGTCATCTTTAAGCCCATTTCCTCTACCATCACATCACCGAGTGCAAATTTCTGGGCACTCTAATGTCCAATCATCTTCCACCTTCGATTCACGAATGGAAAAACTTGCCAATCTAACTCTTCAGGCTTAATAAGATTGAACCAGGGCAGCTGTTTTACCCCAAAATTTCCCCCCTAATTTATCAAGAATTTGCTCACAAGATCTCCTTTGGCTCAAGACTGCAATAGGATTGATCAGCTCAAGTCACCTTCTTAAGCACTGATGACCAAAATTAGGGTTTGAGATTGCACAAGCATATTTGAACTCCCAATTCCCCATATGACTTTCATGGATCAATATGGACCTTCAAGATTACTCATGTCAATTTCAAGCTTTGGATCACACTTTTGCTCAGTCAATTGAGCAGTTGACCTAAAAATCAATTGTATTGGGGAAAAGTCAATCGTGGCCAATTTACAGTCAAACTTCATAATTTTTTATCCACATCAACATTTTAAACTCATATGTATCATTATCAATTTTGGACCATAATTCCTCAAGAAATTTGATCAAATCCTCAAAAGGGCAAATTCGTCAAAATTAGGGTTTTGACTGGGAAAGGGAAATTTCTGATTTTTTTACCTAACAAATGATAAATTGATTTAATGCATGATCTCAAGAGTCCAATTGCATAATTTTGACCTAATGTCATGGCTCAAAACATTTCTCAAGTTCAATGGATTGACAGATGAATTTTCAATCCACTGATCAAAAGTCAATTGTATACTGAAAAGTCAAACTTTGAATTTTTGGTCAAAATCAAATGTCAAAGATCACAATTCATCAAAGCATGTTAAAATATGAAACTTATTCATCAAGAAATCAAAAATTCAAGATTTCATTTTGAAAAGTTGAAATTTCTAAACTTAGAAATTTTTCTAAGTGTTGGAAATTTCTTATTTTTTCACAACTTTGAGCAACATTTTCACCATGATGCAAGTTGATTCAGAAGAAACTTTCAACATGAAAGTTTTAGACCTTCATTAAATCTACACATTTTATTTACACAACTCCTTACAAAAGTTCTTGGATCTCAAGTTATAATTTTAAGAATACATGGTCATGAAACAAAACACTTAGTGAAATTTTGCCCTAATTTGGTCAGCATTTTGACCTAACTTCATGGCACTTTTTCATATAGTTCCAAGGGGAATTTTAAAAAGTGATTCAAAGAGGTGTTATAGATAACATTACAAGCTTTCCAAAATGTCCAAGAACTTCTTGAGATCATTTTTGAGTAGGGAGAATCGAAGAGATGAAGTTAGGGTTTTCACACTTGAATTACAAGTCATTTTGTGATGAACAAAATTCAAAATTTAAAGCTATGCTGCATAACCTCTATTTTGAAGGCCTCAAACTTGTTAGGCACTCCATAATTAATTGCTTTCACAGTTGTTAGAGGTCTCAATTCAAGCATTCAATGCAAGGCCGTGCTTTATATCTATTTTGGGAAGAAAGTGCACAATGCCATTTTGATAAAGTAGCTTTTTGCATAAAACTTGTTCTTGAGCCTTGCACTTGCTCTGTTCTGATCATACATGTCTCATAACTCAATAGAAACTTTTTAGACACTTACAATCACCTAGCCCATGCTTGTACTTCCTCTTGAATCTTGTTTTCCCACTTTTCTTCAAAATCAAGTAACCTATCAATTAGCTTGTAACTTATACTTCTGACTATCCAAAGCACTCAAACCCTTTGGCTTATACATACACAAGTCATTTTCCACAAATCCCACGCATGCTTAAGCCCTGAAAACACCAATAACACAAAATCACCAAAAACACTTCAAAACTTGTCATTTCTGAGTTTTGAATCCAATCTCCAAATTTGCTCGTGCGTTTCTTGGCCTTTTACTTTAAAAAGCTTATAAAAAAACATACACAAACAAACCCAACACCTGCAGCACCACTGTAACACCTCCATCATCATCCACCATTTTTAAAAACAACACCTTGCACCTTGACTTCTCCAGAACTCCTCGGGTACTTTCAGCTCAACTAAGGATCACATTAGCTTCCTGGGAACTTGAGGAAGCTAATCCAATCATTGGAACTCACTGAAAGCTACTCAAACTCCAAACCCGACACCCTCTTGCAAGGTAAGTTTTATGACTTTTGAACTCTTCATACAGGCATCATTAATGGTTTATTCGTGAATGAAAAATGTAGATATCATTGCCCTAAAGCTAACCATGTCCATAGTTTTCATTAATTTTGCTTGAGCTTAGAGAATTTTAAGATTGAAGTTTCTGAGATTTTTAGGGTTCAGATTAGGGCCATTAAAAGTCATGCTTGTCTTTAATCTATAATTTTATTGCTTTGCATTTCTGAAATCGTGAGGAAATTTGCTACAACTTTCTTGTTTACAGTTTTCATTTTTGTTGAGATTTGAATAAGATACAGAGGCTCTGGTTGGGCGTGAGGTTAAAGATGAAGTTCAGGCCATGGACTTGTTTACTATCATATATTTGTTGTTTTGATTATATAAACGGATGTATAGCCACCCCAGTGGTAGAAGCGCGCGCCTGTTACTATAGGGACCTGGGTTTGAGCCCCAATGGTACCCTTTTGGATTTTTTTTTCATATTTGTCCTATTCTGACTCTTTTTTTTGCAGCGCTGGGCCTCCCTTGGGTCTTATGTATTTTTTCTTACTGCTAACTCCCCTTGTTGGCTATCCACACCCCTGGCCCAGTTTATTTTCTTTTTTTTTATTTTCATTTATTTGTTTTCTTAAATATTTTATTTAATACTAAAAAATCAGAAAAAATATAAAATACACGAGATCTATATTTTGATAAAGTTTATTTATTTTTTTACACAAAAAATTATTTTATTTAATCATACTTTATTTATTTTACTAATTTTTTTTGTAAATTTAATCAAAAAAACTAGGATTTTAGTTGTTTTCTTTTACACCATTTAAATATATTATTTTAAAATATATAAGGACCAAAAATATTTTATAATACTATAAATTATTTTAAAGACAAAAATACCAAAAATATTCTTCTTCTAAAGTTAATTTCTTTTAATCAATTAATAGATTAGTGTTGTACCCCAAAATTTACCCTCCCATATTTCTCAATACATTTCAAGTGAGATCCTCAAATTGCTCAAGGAAGTCCAAGAGTTGACCAGACAATCTCTCTCCTAAGGCAGTCTACCTCAAATTAGGGTTTCATGTTGCATCAATATACTTGAGTCCAAAGGATCCCAAGTGATCACCATTGTCCTAATATGTTCTCAAGATCATCCATGTCAAGTTTCAAGCCCTACAGAGAAAGTTTGCTCAGTCAATTGCTTAAAGGCCTGAAAATCGACTGTGTTAGGGCAAAAGTCAATTGTGGCCCACATACAGTCAAACTTCAAGATTTTTGGTCAACATCCTCATTTTGAAGTGTTACTCATAATTTTATAAAGCGTTGATCATGATTCCTCAAGGATTGCTCACAATTCATCAAAACCCAAAAGTTGCTAAATTAGGGTTTTGTAGGAAAAGTCAACTCAACTTTGACCAAGCATAACTTTCTCATACTTTATCAAGAATGACCCATACAAAGCTCATTTTGAAGAGCATGAAATAACCTACAATTCATCTTCATCTCCCAAGTTCAAAATATGCACTCACAAGAAGTTATGAATTTGGACATTATAGGTCATTTTGAAAAGTCAACAAAAACACCTTTTTAGTCAAAGCTTCATACATGAACATGGAATACTAAATTGAGATGATACCAAAAGGGTTGCTTAGAGGACATCTTAATATTTCTAAAAAGTCCAAGAACACATCTCTAGGGTCAAATTTGAAGGAGTTATGCATTGGCAAAGTTGACCCTTTTTGCAAAATTGCCAAAAGTCAAAAGTGGCCAAAATTGCAATTTTTATCAAATGGGCCTAACTTTTTGTTTTTGTATTGAGTTAGTAACATGATCCACGACCCATGATCCTTCCCACTTGTCTTTATTTTATTTTTTTTCATTTATTTTGTTTTTTATTTCAATTAAATCAAAATAAAATCATGAAAATATCAAAACTAATCAAAGCTTGAGATTTTGTGCATGTTTAGGTCTCTTATACAGCTGGCAAGAGAATCAAATCGTGCAAGCCTTGTTTGGACAGAAAAAGATTGAATTTTTCTTGTTTTGGAAAGATTTGATGCAAGGGTGAATCAACGATCAAATCTTCATAATTGCAAGGATTTGATGCAAACTTGTAACCCTAATGCACTCTATGATATATATTGAATAAATCCAAAGAAAAAGAAAAAGGATTGGAGGCGTGAGAAGCTGAAAGAAAACTTGCAAAAACTCAAGAAAAGTGGTGAATCAAATTCCAATTTCCAGGCTTCTTCTGAAGATGTGAAAAACACAAGAAGGGGGGTTGAATTGAAAACTTGAATCTAAAAAGCTTAATGACACAATATTTTTATCCTGGTTCGTTTGATCTCAAACTACTCTAGTCCACCCGTTAAGGTGATTTCGCCTCTCTACAACGAGGTCTTAATCCACTAATCTCAACAAGATTACAAAAGCTACTTTAACAATTGTTAAAATGTTCTTGAGTACAACCACAATCCGGTTAATCTCAAGGAACACTTTTTTTCAATATACTTATACAATATGTGTTGTTGTTTTCTAACAAAAACTGTTTATCACAACTGTGATAAATTACATAGGTTTATAGCTTATAA
This sequence comes from Vicia faba, assembly GCA_948472305.1. Taxonomy (NCBI): domain Eukaryota; kingdom Viridiplantae; phylum Streptophyta; class Magnoliopsida; order Fabales; family Fabaceae; genus Vicia; species Vicia faba. Next base: position 174,963,875 of record OX451737.1, read on the forward strand.
AAGTAGAATGAAATTGCTTGCAGCTTGAATATGTGTGAGTGGTGATCTAGCAAAATCGCTGTATATACGTTAGTACTTCATTTTGAAAGCTGACTCGTTTATATAGGCAGTGTAATGACGTTGATCATAAAGCATGTTTAATGTCATTAACACACTTTCCTTTTGATGAAGATCCTGTCTGAAGGAAGCCATTGGAATTGATGATGTCTTGAATGTTCAGTAACGCTTCAGAATCTTTTCTCCTTACAGCTGATGACGCTTCAGAATATTGATGAATTATTTTGATATGTTCTTGTTCAGAGTCAGAGTTTACTTTGATTAAGCGCGGGTTCTGGTCATCAATCTTCAGCGTATGTTCTGATTGCTTCAGCGTGTAGCACTTATGGCTTATCTTCTGATGCTGATTTGATCAGAACTTCTTCATACATAAAACATATTTTTAAGGTGCATATTTTTTCTTTGTATTTATTTATTCTTTGTATTTGTTATCATCAAAACTCTAACCAGGGGTTGTAGAATCAAACTATGTTCTAACAATCTCCCCCTTTTTGATGATGACAAAAACCAGATTTTTCAATTAAAAAATAAAGAATAAAAAGTTTCGAATAAACAAGAAAACTCCCCCTGAGTTGATTACTTTCCCTTAAGTTCCTTGAGCATCAGAGTTTAACTGCGTCTTTCATCAGAGTTTGTACCTGTTCAAGCTTTTCAGAAGATAGATGTTAAATAGTCCAGAATGTTTGAGACTTCTATCTCAGTAAGTCGTTATTGAAAATATCTTACTTTCTCCCCCTTTTTGTCAGTTATCAAAAAGGCAATATAATCAGAGCCAAAATAGTTGATTTATATTAAAAACAAGAAGCAATGATAAGTAGTCCAGAACAGAAGTGGTAAAACAAACGTTGCAGATAAACAGATTTAAAACGGAAAAGAATCTAAGAGGGAGGAGGAAGGCGTGTGAATAAAGCTTCCAACAAGCCCTTGATTTGGGTATTAGATTCTTCTTGTTTGCCCAAGATGCTCTTGATTTCTTTGTTTGTGTCCTTCTGCTTATCCAACCTTTCCTGGATAATAACATTTGCTCTTTTCAACTCTTCCAGATTTTTCATGACTGAGGAAGATGCTGGAGATTCTTCAGTAGTTGGACGCTTCTCAGAGCATTCTGCAGCTTGATCACAGTGGACCATTTCCTCTGATGTGATCATCTCTTCTGGAGCAGCAGTCAGGGAGAGACCTTCTGATTCTGGTTGAACTTCATTTGAGGGACGATGTTCTGACCAGGGAGCATTATCCAGAGGGATAATATCCTTCTTGAGCAGATGGCTCAGAACTTGGTCATCAAAAACCTTTAGCTTAGCATTAAAATTCCATTGAACCTGTTCATAGCTCTGTTCTTTTAGCTTTAGTGTTTCAGAACTTAGCCAGTTTCTGAATCTTGTCCATAGATAATCAGAGGCAGCAGGATTAGTCATCTCTATACTAGCATGCCTCAAGGAATTTATCCATTCTTGTACCCCTATTTCAAAAATCAACAAATTTGTACCAACATCTGGTATGGTTTCAGTTGGTTTTGGTTTGGGAATGGCAGTTTTGTGAGATATAGCAGCTAATCTTTCCAATGCAATTGGATCAATGACAAGTCTTACGTTGCCAGCTAGATTTCTATTGGGTGAAGGAGTGGGAGAGTCAGGTATGATGATTGGACTGGTAGGGGAGTTTGGTGGTGTGGATTCTAGAGAAGAAGGAATTTATGGAATGTCGTGGATGGTGAGAGGCATACGAATGGCAAGTGGTTAAGTGATCGCATGTATTGGAATTGTATCGGAATCTGATTGAGGTTCTTCAGATTGGTTTGTTTAAACGGGGTGATGTTCTGGTTCGTGGATAGCAGAGGGTTAATTCTCAGAAGGTTAAGCTTCTGGTTGTAGTTCAGGTTGTTGTTCAGGTTGTTGTTGTTGTTGAGAGAGAGGTTGTGGAATATATGATAGAGTTTCAGAGTTTGGATTATCAGAGAGTTGAGGATTTGGATTTTGTGGTTTGGGAGCTGAAAAGTCTTGGTCAAATGAATCAATATCAGATAGAACTTTGGCAAGTTCTAGTTGAGTTTCTTCAGGGTTTGGATTATGAGAAAGGGAGGGAGTTTCATTCAGACCTAGAGTTTCTGATGGATCAAACCCTATGTCAAAATCTTCAAAAGTTTGTGGGGTTGGATGTTCTGGTTGAGTAGTTATGGTTTCAGATGTTCATAAAATAATTGATTCTAAAACAGGAACAGAGGAAGGATTACCTTTCTTTTTGGCAATTTTTGGAGTCCTCTAGGATGATCCTTCTGCTGCAGCTTTCCTTTTCTTGGTCTTCTTTAGAACAACTTCTGGAGCAGCCTGATGCAAGTCCTGGATATTTATTTCTGGTGCAGTGCCATCTTCTTTACACTGTTGTACCCCAAAATCTGCCCTCCCATATTCTTCAAAGTTTTGCCAAGCATCACCTCAAATGGTTCAAAGTCTACCCAAGGGCTACACAGTCAACCATCCTCCTAAGCCAGTCAAATTAGGGTTTTGGTTCCTGCAAGGAAGTTGAGGTTTTCAAGGGCTCAATCAAGTCCTCTATGCTCATATACATTGTCAAGCATCTCCATGCCAAGTTTCAAGGCTCACAAGGTCAAGTTGCACAGTCAAAAGCCCTAATTGCTCCACAGTCAACTGTAGGGGCAAAATGGTCATTTGGCAGTCAAAAGTCAAAATTTTTGGTCAACATCTTATTTTGAAGCCACAATCATCATTTGATCAAGTCTTGATCATGATTTCACAAGAATGGCTCAAAAGGTCTCAAGATGCAAAAGTTTCTATTTTTGGATAGTTGAAAAGTCAACTGTAACTTGACCAAGGCATAACTTTTTCATGGTTCATCAGAAAAATCCCATCCAATGCTCATTTTGAAGGGGAGGACATTTCCTACAACTCATCTGCACATTCCAAGTCCAAGAAATTCTCTCACAAAAAGTTATCAATTTCAACATTATAGGTCATTTTCAAAAGTCAACAAAAAGGGACTTTAAGTCAAAGACCATAACTTGAGATTGGTAAATCAAAATGACATGGGACCAAAGACATTGGTTAGAGGACTTCAATACCTTTCCAAAATGTCCAAAAACATGTTCATAGCTTTAAAATTGAGCAAGATATGCATTGGAGAAGTTGGGAAATTTTTGTGAAATGGCCAAAGTCAACTATCCTTGAAATTTCATTTTTGACAAAAGGGGCCCACTTTTTCCACTTGATTCAGCTTGGCCATGCTTCCCACGTGTCCCACAATTTATTTCAAGATTTAAAATTAATTTTTTCATTTTTATTTAATTTTATTTGATTTAATTCATTTTAAATCTTTAAAATTCAAATAAAAATCAAAGAAATTAATGGAGGGATATATTTTGTGTTGAATAGCTTTGATACACCTTGAAATACCTTCCAAATTCGTGCAAGGACTATTATGGGCATAAAAATTCAAATTTTCACAAGAATGGAAAGTTGTTTCAATGGAGTTTATGGCAAAATCAAGAACTTCAATGCAAGGCTTCAATGACCATAATTCTGATTGATATTCATTACATAACACATGTGCAAGCTTTCACAACAGAATTCACGACCTAGAGACACATTGAGAGCATAAACCATTTCCAAGTTTTGAAGAGAAAAACCACAAACTGAAAACCTAGTTACAATACAATTCAAGCTCCCATTTTGATTCCAATACACTCCTGGCATCACCAGTAACCTTTGGCAATCAGAATCAAGCGCAGAACCTCAAAGAATCGCTCATCACCCCCCCCCCCCCCCCCCCCACGGTTTGTCCAAATTTTGAGAAACTGAACTCCATTTTTATGCCTCCTTAATTCATTTTGAATGTTATTATGCATTGCTGATACCATTACAAAGCTTTCTGTGCATTTTAATTTGATTATGATGCTGTAAAACGCAAATCACCATTGACAATTTCTAGGTTTTCAGAGCTTTAGAATTGGGCTTTTTTATATACTGTAAAATTGGAACCCCAAACACGCATGGACGAATTCAGCTGGATGAGACGAATAAGATGGACCCATCGCACCATTTTTATATTGACTATATAGCTAATCGCTATTTTTGACATTGATGCTTTGTGGGGGTTTAAAACCCCCGCTATTTGCCTGTGATTTTTTATTTCAGAACGAAGAAGATGATGCGTGGATGAATTGGATTGGTGCGTTCAAATCCTGCGCGCGCCTTTTTGTTTGTTAGCATATAACGTTTTTGTTTTATTTAACAGTTGTTTTCTATGTTACTAATAAACGCACCAAAGTGATGCAGTGGTTGGTGATGTGGTTGTTCACTACTGGGACCTGGGTTCGATTCCCAGGTCCCCCATAATTTTCATATTATTTTCTTTAAGGCGTTCTTGTGCAGATTCTCATCCAGGATCCACCATAGACCTCATCCAGGAGCGCGCCAAGTGTCATTGGAGGCAGATCTAAGGGTCAAGCATAAGGAACACCATGGTTTGGAGTCAACGTGGGCATAGGCGATCCAGAAAAGTCCAAACGAGCTTGCTTCAATGGGCCACAGTTTCAACAACACACATCCATTCCTGGCCCAATACCCCCTCCATTTGGTTTATTCTTTTCTTTTCATTTTTTATTTTCCAATTTAATTTCTAACCTTTTTTTATTTTATTATTATTAACAAATTAACCAATTAACACATTTTCATAAAAAATCCAAAAAAGAATTAACAACATTATTATTATTATTATTTTATTTTGTAAATAAATATTAACTAAAATAGTTTAATTAGGCAATTTTAATTCCTTTTCTTAAATAATTAAAATAGATCTAGAATTAGGTAAAGTTAACTTTTAATTTTATTTCATTTCTTTTATTTCATAAAAATATAAAAACAAAAAAATATTTTCTTTTAATTAAATTAATTAATTAGCCATTAGTTAGTTTTAATTTCACTTTAATTATAAAAATGCCAAAAAAATCAATTTCTTTTCTAAAAAAGGGTCAACACCCTTAGACATTCCCGATTAATTTATTCACGCGCATTTACTTTATTTGATTATTATGTAATTGCCTTCAAGAATGTAATAGTTAAGTAGGTTTATCGCTTTATTTAATTTCCGTACTTATTTACCAAAAACGGGTCTTTGTAATTTTTGGTGATGTATAGACCCGCGCCTTGTAATAGCGTAGGATTTATGTTTCCGCAATTTACTTTCCGCACCCCCTTAACTGCTAAACTTGCACGAAAGAATGTATGTAAATAAAAACAACTCGTAGCTCACTAATTACCAAGACAAACATTAACTGAAAACAACACACAGTGCACACACCACTTCTAGGGTACGCCTCACTCGTTGCCTTCGAAACGTGGTCGTCAAGTATAGGACGTTTTAGCGGTCCTTATGTCCATGATCCAGTTGCCTCAAAACAATTGCCTCGAAACAGTTGCCTCGGAATAGTTTCCTCAAAACGGTTGCCTCAGATTAAAAAAGGATCAAGGACATAAGGGTAGCTTCTAAGGTGTCCTACTGTTGCTTCGGTGACCACACTGTCCCTCAAATCGAATTGACCCGAACACCTCCAACGGTGGTGCTACCTACCTCTCAATGGCGGGATGGCACTACCTTAAGGACTTATACACAGCCTAATTCCTTAGGGTAGGTAGATGACTCATGGATACTTGCTCTCTAAAAAACAAAACAAAAACCTTTTCACACCGACACTTTCAAAAAGCTTTCAAAACAAATTTTTTCAAACACTCTTGAGGACAGATACAAGAGTTATTCAGAAATCTTTCAAAGAAACTTTTTTCAAACCCACTCACATTTTGAAAAGCAAACATTTTGAAAACATAAGAGCAAGTATCTAAGAGCCCATGGATAACCATGGATAGAAAGGGTGCTAACACCTTCCCTTTCTATAATCTACCTCCCGAACCGAGAGACAATCTCATAAGGAATTTTGCTGTGCTTTTGTCCTGTCCATGTTGGAGAAAATAAAAGACGGTGGCGACTCTTGCTTACCGCGACATACGCGATCCAGCTTTAAACAGTCAGTTCTAAATCCACCGATCACAGAATTGGCGACTCTGCTGGGGACACTTTAAAGTGAGGTATACCTTAGGATATCTCATACTTATGTTTTCAATTGCCTGATTTATGTGCTTTAATATTATTGGGCCTGTCTTGGGAGTTCTATAGATCCTAACCCGGATCTGGGGGATACCTTCTTAGAAAGTAGCAACAAGGCTGTGAGGGAACTGTGCGGGGTATACCGACACGGTTGAAGCAGTCTGCTACGTTGATGTGGCACTTTGGTGAGTACCGGTAACCCTTGAGTCAAGTCAAGGAGAGTACAGGGCCGCCGCGTGGTGTCGTGAAGCATCAACTGACCTTAGGAACCTTAATTGAACCATCCTGGCCTCTTTAGGGGTAGTGAGATAACTGACTTTGGTGCAGTCCAAAGTTGGTTGATACTCGATACTACACTCATTGAGGGTTGTTTTCTTGGAATATTTTGATCGCCAGTTCAGTGGCTAAATCGAAACGATGAACACGGAAAACAATCCAATGATATTGAGCTCCTTAGAACCCGGTTACTTTGATAGGACAGGTTTGAGCCCACCAACTTCAAGAGGGTAGTACCCCAAACTTCATGCTGGCCTAAACTCTAAGGGATGTGGTGTGACTTGTGTGCCCTATCATGTTTGCTTTTGTGAATACTTGTGGTGTGTTTTATCATATCATCATAACATCATACAGCATCATATGCATCCACTAACCACTTCAAGGGTTCGAATCTTCATCTTTGTTCTTGTTTTGTAGGACATGGAAACTATCAGCAGAAAGACAATTCAAGTCAACCTTGTAAGGGTCCCTCCTCAGCTTAAGGAACTTACATCCAGGATTCCCGAGAACTCTTCATTCAGTGAAAGGCATGGTAGACTCATTAGCTTGGTCAACACCAACATTGAGGAAGATATGATAAAGGTCCTCTTCCAGTTCTTTGACCCTCTGCACCACTGTTTTACTTTCCTGGATTATCAACTGGTGCCTACTTTGGAAGAGTTTTCTCAGCTTCTGAAGATCCCTATTCTTAGTCAACTACCCTACAACGGTACAAAAAAGGAGCCAAAACTTGAAGAGGTTGCTAAAGCATTATGCCTACAACCATCTGACATTAAGGGACATTGGGAAGTTAGAAGTGGTATCAAAGGGTTCTTGGCCAAGTTTCTGTTTGAGAAAGCACAAGAATGTTGGAATTCCCTTGACCTACAAGCCTTTGAAGAAGTTGTAGCCCTCCTTGTCTATGGGTTGGTGTTGTTCCCTAAGCCAGATCAGCTTATAGATATCAATGCTGTCAAGATCTTTATGTCCAGGAATCCTATACCTACGTTGCTTGGGGACATCCTTCACTCATGTTACACTCGAACCATGAGAAAGAGAGGTGTTCTTATGTGCTTCACTCCTCTCCTAGGAAGGTGGTTTATTTCTCACCTTCCACAATCAGTTTTGAAGAACGAGCGGGGTTTGAGATGGTCACAACGATTAATGACTCTTACGCATGCTGATATACATTGGTGTTCTCGGTCCAGAGAAGACGTCACTATCATTGATCATTGCGGGGAGTTTCCTAATGTTCCTTTACTTGGAATCAGAGGAGGTATTACTTACAACCCCTGTCTGGCCTTGAGGCAGTTTGGATATGCTCGGAGGGATGGCCCTCATGATATGTTGATTCCTGACATGGTTTTTAACTTCGACAACGATGCACAAGGACTTTGCCAGAGATTTATCAGAGCTTGGAGGATGCCCAACAGGGTAGATAGCAAGACATTGGGGCACAAGAACTCCATCCCCCTGGAACCTTATCTCAAGTGGGTACGAGCCCGCTCCCAGAAGCTGATGATGCCATATCCTCATATTCTCCCTATGATCAAACCACCAGTTTTGGAAGGAGAGGTGCCCTACACCATTCAGCATCCTGACATGCCTACATCCTGGGAAGAAATGAAGAAAAGCTGGATCCAACTCAAGGAAGAACGGAATTCTCTTGAAGCCAATCTACATGCCAGTGAGAAGCAGGTCTTGGAGCTCACGCGTCTACTGCACGAGGAAAAGACTCGCAACACTTACATTGCTCCAAAGAGGATGTGTAGTGTCTTTTGGGATTAATTATTTTATAATGTTTTGCCCATGAGGCCTTGATGTACTGAATAATTCATTTCCTAATAAAAAGTGTGTTCTTTTTTGGCTATAACGAATTTAAACTTTCGAACCCTTGAATGCATTGCATAAATAGCATATCATGCATCATGTGCATAACAGGTACCCTTTTTCTACAGGTTGCTTAATCTTCTTCGCTGTTTATTTCAGCACTCAAGCATCATGAATCCTGAACCAACTACCGAGCAAGCTATCAAGGCCCTCCAGGCCCAGAATGCCCAATTCCAGGAGATGGTCATGAACTTGGCCCAAGGACAACAAGAGCTGAAGGCTTTGCTCCTGAAGAAGAAAAAGAAGAAGAGGATTGTGCTGTTAAACACTGGGCGCAGACTCGAGAATACATTGCAGAATGAAGCTGAGAGGACTACTCCATCTGTGGGGGAGGGCAGTCACCAAGGGAGAGAGGTCCCTAGTTCTGTGGTCTCTGACACTGAGACAGACTTCAATGACGAACAGTACCCTCCTACTAAGGACCGGTACAAACAACTGGAGGACATGCTAAATGCTATGGAGATTCAACGTCTGCCTGGGTTGGATTTCGGAGACTTGGGGTTATCTTCTAGGGTGGTGATCCCACACAAGTTCAAGGCGCCTGCCTTTGTGAAGTACGACGGGGCCTCCTGCCCTAAGATGCACCTCCGTTCTTATGTAAGGAAGATCCAGCCTTACACAACAGACAAGAACTTATGGATCCACTTCTTCCAGGAGAGTCTTTCATGGACTCATCTCGAATGGTTCTATCAGCTGGATGGAACCAACATTCGTAACTGGGAGGATTTGGCCACTGCTTTTTACAAGCAGTATCAATATAATTCCGACCTCGCTCCCACGCGTACCCAACTCCAGGGTATGTCACTGGGAACGGGTGAAGGTTTTAAGGAGTACGCACAGAAATGGAGAGATCTGGCTGGCAGGGTGCAGCCACCGTTGACAGATCGTGAGCTAGTGGACATGTTCTTGGGGACCCTATCTGGTCCATTCTTCAACCATCTCATTGGTAATTCCTCTGCTGGGTTTACTGACTTGATCCTGACTGGTGAGAGGATCGAAGCTGGTATAAAATCGGGGAAGATACAGAAGGGTGCCTCCTCCACTATTGAAAAGAAGCCCTTCAAGAAGGAGGCCAGTGTTGTGTACGGTCCCAGGAGACAGAATAAACCAGAACACCGCCAAGCTGTCAACGCGGTGGTTATTTCTAAGCCTGCTGTTGCTCCTCAGCAATACAACCAGCCCAGAGCTGAGAGACCCAAAAGGCAGTATACTAGGCTCAGCATGACTCTCTCTCAGATCCTGCCGCAACTACTGTCAACCAGCCTGGTAACAGTCAAGGAAGCTCCGAAGATGGTAAACATAGCATCTCCGAAATACAACCCCAACACCCGTTGCGCTTATCACTCTGATAGCCCGGGACATTCTACTGATGACTGTTGGGCCCCAAGGAATAAGGTTCAGGACCTTATTGATGCCAAGGAAATACAGTTCGAGGCGCCAGAAAGGCCAAATGTTGTGACCGCTCCCATGCCCCAGCATGGAGTGAACGCTGTTGAGCAGGATCTGTATGTAGCTTCTGTGGATGATGTTGCTACTCTGCTGCTGGCCGTCAAGAGGAACCTGTTGCTAGCCGGTTTATTTCCGGGATGTAGTAAAGGTTGCCATCTGTGTGCTAATTCCCCTGCTGGTTGTCCTTTGCTGAAGTCAGGCATCCAAAACCTGATGGATAGTAAAGAGATCTTGTTCAAGAAGACCGCTGTTCCTGCTGCCCCTGTTGAAGAAGTTTCAATTGTTACCATTTTCAACAACCCTTCCAAGGCTCCTTCAAAGAAGTCTGTCCAAATTTTGCCTGTTCACAAGATTTCTCCTATAACCATTACTGTTCCGGGGCCCATCCCCTACAAGTCTGATAAAGCTGTCCCATGGCACTATGGGGCATATGTTTATGTTCTGGGAGTGAAACAAGAGTTCAACACTGGTACCGGTGTCACCAACATCACCGGGCCTGCTAAGGTCACTCGTAGTGGAAGACTGTTCTCACCAGACATTGCTCCTCCAGCAATTCAAAGGCCTCTTGTCATCACACCTGCCAGTGTGCCTGTTTCCCCCCCTGATCAAGTTTATACCCCTGCTGCCGAGTCATCTGACGCTCGGGGCAAGGGGATTGCTGCTGATGTGTCTGCCCGGACGAAGGCACCAAAGACCACCGTTGAGGCTTCCAAGCAAGAGATGGAAGAGATCCTCAAAATTATAAAGAAAAGTGATTTCAACGTCGTTGAACAGCTGGGGTACACCCCCTCCAAAATCACCATGTTATCACTGTTGCTGTGCTCAGAGGCCCATGCCAAGGCCTTGATTGCTTTCCTGAAGACGGCCCACGTGCCCCAAGAAACGTCTGCTGATCAATTCACCGACTGTGTGGCCAACCTAACCGCTGATAATGGTCTGGGTTTCTCTGATGCTGATCTGACGGCCAAGGGGAAGAACCATAATGATGCCCTGCATGTCTCCATTGAATGCAGGGGCACTACTCTGGCTCACGTGCTGGTTGACACTGGTTCTTCACTGAACGTACTACCCAAGAAAGCTCTAGACAGGCTGGACTGTGAGGGTTTAGAGCTCAAACCAAGTAACATTGTTGTCCAGGCCTTTTACGGGTCCAAAAGGATGGTGCATGGTGAGGTTGACATCCCAATCAGGGTTGGTTCACAGGTATTTGACTCAAAATTCTATGTGATGGACATCCGTCCATCCTATTCTTGTTTGCTGGGTCGCCCATGGATCCACAAGGCTGGAGCTGTGACTTCAACATTGCATCAGAAGCTCAAATACCCGGTCAGGGGGAAGATCGTAACAGTGCAAGGGGAAGAGGAATACATGTTCAGCAACCTCAACTCCTTCAGGTATGTAGAAATGGATGGGGAGTTCATTGAGACCCCCTTTCAACATTTTGAAGAGGTGCCACAAACATTGGCAGCAGCAGAAGCAGTGACTGAAGAGGGTTCTCCTTTGAAGATGGCTTCCTTGAAGGATGCCTGGGCTGTGATTGAAAAAGGTGAATGTGCAAACTGGGGCAGGCTCCCTGATTTTACTCCTAAGACTGACAAGTTTGGGCTGGGTTTCACTGCAGAGGCTCAGAAGGCTGTGCGCAAGGCAAGGATTGGAAGACTTCCTGTATTCATCACCAACCCGGGAGTGAATGCTATTGAGGATGAAGCGGACGAATCTGAATTCGACAGCTGGATCTACTCAATGACCAACGGTGGACCTAGCAACTGGACTATAAAAGACTTTACACCTATTACTTTTGTCACCCAGTAATGAATTTCTTTGTTTTGGATTTGTAATAAACAATAATTCTAAACTTTATAGCTTGGTGTCTTACCCGGGGCACCGCGGTTTTATTTGTGAGGGCTTTTGTTTGTCACTTTCATATATCATGAATAAAAGCATTGGACGTTTTTACATTTCAAATCTTGCCCTCCCTTTCTTTCTTTATACATATTGCAAAACAACTGTATTTACACACACTCACTTATATAGTTTTCAATCCACTCTGGATCTCACTGGTAACGACTCTACTACTGCCAGTTATGACTTTGAAAATCCGATCAACTTAGCCGAAGACGAAGGTGAAGATGATTGCGAAGTGCCTGGTGAGCTTGCAAGACTGTTACTCCAGGAAGAGAGGGCCATTCAGCCACATGAAGAGCCAGTGGAAACGGTAAATCTGGGTACTGAGACATATAGAAAGGAAGTTAAGATTGGTGCCAATCTGGAGCTCAGCGTGAAACAAAGATTGATTCAGATGTTGCATGATTATGTGGAGATCTTCGCCTGGTCTTACGAAGACATGCCTGGGTTAGATACCGACATTGTGGTCCATCACTTTCCTACCAAGGAAGACTGCCCTCCGGTTAAACAGAAGGTCCACTGTATGCGTCCAGAGATGTCCGAGAAGATCAAAGCTGAGGTTATGAAACAATTTAATGCCGGGTTTCTAGCAGTGACTTCTTACCCTCAGTGGGTTACCAATGTGGTTCCAGTGTCGAAGAAAGATGGTAAGGTCCGAATGTGTGTTGATTACAGGGATTTGAACAGGGCGAGCCCTAAGGATGATTTCCCTCTACCTCACATCGACGTTCTGGTTGACAATATTGCTCAGCACAAGGTGTTCTCCTTCATGGACGGTTTCTCCGGATATAATCAGATCAAGATGGCTCCTGAAGACATGGAGAAGACCACTTTTGTTACTTAGTGGGGCACCTTTTGCTACAAGGTCATGCCTTTTGGGTTGAAAAATGCTGGGGCAACCTACCAACGTGCCATGGTCGCTTTATTTCATGACATGATCCATCATGAGATTGAAGTGTACGTCGATGATATGATTGCAAGGTCCCAAACTGAGGAGGAACACCTTGACCATCTATAAAAGCTGTTTGACCGGTTGAAGTTGTACAAACTAAGGTTGAACCCAAACAAATGCACCTTCGGGGTAAGATCTGGAAAGTTGTTGGGCTTCGTCGTGAGCGACAAAGGTATTCAAGTGGACCCTGCCAAGGTTAAAGCCATACAAGAGATGCCAGTTCCCAAGATAGAAAAAGAAGTCAGAGGCTTTCTAGGACGGCTGAATTACATTGCCCGATTCATCTCACATCTGACTGCTACCTGTGAACCAATCTTCAAGCTACTGAAGAAAGATCAAGTAGTACGTTGGAACGATGAATGTCAGGCCGCTTTTGACAGAATCAAAGAGTATCTCCAAGAACCACCCATTCTTATGCCACTGGTCGAAGGGAGACCTCTAATATTATACTTGACAGTACTTGACAGCTCAATGGGGTGTGTGCTGGGGCAGCATGACGAGTCTGGCCGAAAAGAGCATGCTATTTATTACCTTAGCAAAAAGTTTACCGACTGTGAGACCCGATACTCACTGCTCGAGAAAACTTGCTGCGCTTTGGTATGGGCTGCTCGCCGGCTGAGACAGTATATGTTGACTCACACTACTTTGTTGATCTCAAAAATGGATCCGATCAAGTACATATTCGAAAAGCCTGCTCTGTCTGGAAGAATAGCAAGATGGCAAATGATCTTGACAGAATACGACATCCAGTACACGACTCAGAAAGCAATCAAGGGAAGTGTATTGGCAGACCACTTGGCACACCAGGCAGTGGACGACTACCAGTCAATGAACTTTGAATTTCCTGACGAGAACATCATGGTAGTGACTGATTGTGAAGTACCTGCACCGGATGAAGGACCTGAGGAAGGATCCCGATGGTCTATGCACTTTGACGGAGCCTCAAACGCTTTGGGTAACGGTATCGGCGCTGTGATCATATCCCCCAAAGGCACTCATACTCCACTCACTGCCCGGCTATGTTTCAACTGTACCAACAACATGGCGGAGTATGAGGCATGCATCATGGGTCTTCAAGCTGCAATTGACTTAAGGATCAAGATTCTGAGTGTCTTTGGAGATTCCTCTCTCGTGATCAATCAGATCAAAGGCGAGTGGGATACGAAACACCCAAATCTTATTCCTTATAAAGAATGTGTGTTGACATTGATCCCCCATTTCACGGAGATAACTTTTGAACACTTCCCAAGAGAGGAGAATCAGTTGGCGGACGCGTTGGCTACGATGTCTTCTATGTTCAAAGTCAAATGGGATAACGAGGCTCCCCGGATCATTATCTGGAAGTTGGACGAGCCTGCATATTGTTGTAATCTTGAGGCTGAAGAGGTAACTGAAAAACCCTAGTATCATGAAGTGAATAGGTACTTGGAAGCTCAAGAATACCCTGAAGGTGCATCCATCAATGACAAAAAGTTTCTGAGAAGGTTCGCAGCAAAGTTCTTCCTCAGCAATGGCATTCTATACAAGCGAAACCATGATTCGACCTTACTGCGTTGTGTGTATAAGACTGAAGCAGAAAGGATCATGGCAGAGCTGCATGAAGGTACCTTCGGGACACATTCCAGTGGACATACTATGGCAAAGAAAATCCTTCGGGCAGGATATTTCTGGTCCACAATGGAAGCCGACTGTTACCAACATTCTCGGACATGTCATAAGTTCCAGATATATGCTGATAAGATGCACGTTCCTCCAGTCCCTCTGAATGTCTTGACAGCACCTTGGCCTTTCGCCATGTGGGGCATTGACATGATCGGCGAGATCAGACCTACGGCATCCAACGAGCATCGCTTCATCCTGGTGGCGATCGATTACTTTACAAAGTGGGTTGAAGCAGCTTCCTACGCTACAGTAACCAAGAACGTCATGGCACGGTTCATTCGGCACAACCTGATCTGTCGATACGGCGTCCCAGAAAGGATCATTACGGACAATGGTACCAATCTTAACAACAAGATGATCACTGAGCTCTGCGAGCAATTCAAGATACAGCACCACAACTCTTCTCCCTATCGGCCGAAGATGAATGGGGCTGTAGAAGAAGCAAATAAGAATATCAAAAAGATTGTGCAGAAGATGACAGTGACCTACAAAGATTGGCACGAGATGTTACCGTTTGCTCTTCATGGGTACCGTACCTCAGCAAGAACGTCAACCGGGGTAACTCCCTTTTCCTTGGTCTATGGCATGGAGGCAGTCTTTCCGATTGAAGTCCAGATACCCTCTCTCCGGATAATGAAGGATGCAGACTTGAGCGAAGATGACTGGATCCAGACTCGACTTGATCAATTAAACCTAGTCGACGGAAAGAGACTCACTTCTATTTGTCATGGTCAAACGTACCAAAAACGGATGATCAAGGCATTTAACAAGAAAGTCAGACGACAAGAGTATCAAGTTGGGGACCTGGTAATCAAGCGCATCATTCTTCCTCAAAGTGATCCCAGGGGAAAATGGACCCCCACGTACGAAGGGCCATTTGTGGTTAAACATGTCTTCTCAGGAGGAGCCATGATTCTAACCACCATGGATGGTGACGACCTTCCTCACCCCGCCAATGCAGACATAGTAAAAAGATACTACGCATGATAAAAGACCCGCTAGGTTGACATACCTAGGCAAAAATAAGGTCTTCCCGGCGAACCAAAAGGGTTCGGGAAAAAATAAGGGATGAAATGAAAAAAAATCTGTACACCTGGCAAGTCGAAAACCTGAAAAGGCGGCTTGGGCAAAAATGGGTATCCCGGTGGACTGAAAACCCGAAAGGGAGATCCAGGCAAAAGTTAGGGATAAGCGTAATATTGTGTCTCATTGAATCACCCTGCATCCAGAATCCGGTATCAACATCAGGTTCAT
Source organism: Vicia faba (assembly GCA_948472305.1). NCBI lineage: Eukaryota > Viridiplantae > Streptophyta > Magnoliopsida > Fabales > Fabaceae > Vicia > Vicia faba. The sequence goes on from OX451737.1 coordinate 174,979,413, forward strand.
ACGGCATCGATCAATCAGCTTCATCATCAACTGAGCAGCAAAGTGATGAGACACTTGAAGACATAAAGGCGATAGCAGAGTTGGAACCCAGTGGGATTACTCTTTTCACACAGCTGTTTTGTTTTCTTTGTACAAACTGTATAAACTCTGTTGTTCGGAGGCGTTCTCTTACTAGGACGTCAGCCTCTTGTACATAAACGCCTATTTACGGGCAAATTCAAAAATCAATACAAATTCACTTTTCAAGACCAATTGCCAATTGCTTTTTTTTCTTCCTTTTTCTGTTTTGTTTTGTAAAGAACGTCCAATGTTCAGTTGTGATATATGCATTTGACACTAATTGCTAACTCATAAATATTTGCATGCGAAACAAAGGATTAATTACAGGTGACATCAGAAACAGGGGCAATATTGAATTGTCTAAACGATCTAGTTGCTATGTCCACCAAGGTACCAAAGTAAGTTCAGCTGAAGAATGTAACCAAGATACCTTCACTCCTCGAGAGTAAGACCAGATTCAACAATACTCCCTGAGCAGAGTTGGTCTCCCAATCAGCCCTACAAGGCACAGTATCTCCAGCAAGTCAGCAACGCTTTCCCCAAGCAGAGTTAGCCTACTGTCAGCCTTATGGAAGGTGGGTATCCCCAGAAGATCTCAATATTCCCCAGCGGAGTATGCAGATATTCCTTAAACAAGCATCCCCGGCAGTCTTATTCTAAGATTGTTCCCCGGCGGAATACAGACACCCCAGTGGAACCATTCCCCAGTACAGTCTCTAAAGTCTCCCCAGGAGAGTTGAATCCATCTCCCCAATAGGAAGCTTATCCCTAGTAGATTCTGGAAGCTTACCCCCGCAGAGAACGAACGCGTCTCCCGAACTTTATTCAAAGGTTATTCTCCACCAGAGCTTATAACTGGGTTATCCTCAGCTAAAAACCACGGAAAGATCATCCTCGGCGAAGTTCTTCCTATCCCCTAGCGGAGTTCATCAAGATTCCCCAACATAACTCATCAACGGTATCCCCAACGGAGTTATCATCAAACCTCGACGAAGTATCTCTCCCCACAGAGTAATTCCCCGCAGAGTAATCTCTCCAACAAGTTTATTCCCCAACGGAGTCATCTTCTCCTGCCGGTTTATTCTTGCAACCATCATCCCCAGCGGAAACGAAGAACTCTTCTCCTCAAACATCAGCCCAGGATTTGACTTCCCGACATTCGTCAAGGATTTATTTTCCTAGACAAAAATACAGTCATAAACATCACATCTTCATACATTATAGCATGCACATACGCATCATGGACATACAATCTCATTTATTCTGAGAACATCACGCATGTCATACATCATGACATTGCATACAACTAACATTTTGTCTTTTCAGGACAAAGGTTAATACAAAGATGATTACTATCAACAGTCGCAATTCCAGATTCGATACCTGTAGCTAGCCAGGGCACATCTGTGAGCGATTATTTCCAGACTCGATTCCTGTATCCTGCCAGGGCACGTCTGAAGAGTTTGAAGATCCGATTCCTGTATCCTTCCAGGGTGTATCTGTTGACGACTATTTTCCGGACTCGATTCCTGTATCTTGCCAGGGCACTTCTGAAGAGTTTGAAGATCCGATTCCTGTATCCTTCCAGGGTGTATCTGTTGACGACTATTTCCGGACTCGATTCCTGTACCCAGCCAGGGCATGTCTGCATGAAGAGTTTGAAGATCAACCCCTGTAACAGGCCAGGTAACTATTTTTCTTTCTCAGGTACGCAAGTTCTCGCTAAGGAATCTCTTACGTGATCGACAACCTCCTGATGGCATCTATAAGCCCATCCTCCCATCCATTATCCTCCAAATGGCATCTGTAAGCCCATTCCCGTCATCACACTGCTAACATTCTACTATGTGAGTGCAAATTTCTGGGCACTCTAGTGTTCAATCATCTTCCACCTTCGGATTACGAAAGGCACGCCAGCCAATCTACATCCTCAGGTCTAAGAAGATTGAACAGGGGCAACTGTTGTACCCCAAAATTTGCCCTCCCATATTCTTCAAAGTTTTGCCAAGCATCACCTCAAATGGTTTAAAGTCTACCCAAGGGCTACACAGTCAACCATCCTCCTAAGCCAGTCAAATTAGGGTTTTGGTTCCTGCAAGGAAGTTGAGGTTTTCAAGGGCTCAATCAAGTCCCCTATGCTCATATACATTGTCAAGCATCTCCATGCCAAGTTTCAAGGCTCACAAGGTCAAGTTGCACAGTCAAAAGCCCTAATTGCTCCACAGTCAACTGTAGGGGCAAAATGGTCATTTGGCAGTCAAAAGTCAAAATTTTTGGTCAACATCTTATTTTGAAGCCACAATCATCATTTGATCAAGTCTTGATCATGATTTCACAAGAATGGCTCAAAAGGTCTCAAGATGCAAAACTTTCTATTTTTGGACAGTTGAAAAGTCAACTGTAACTTGACCAAGGCATAACTTTTTCATGGTTCATCAGAAAAATCCCATCCAATGCTCATTTTTAAGGGGAGGACATTTCCTATAACTCATCTTCACATTCCAAGTCCAAGAAATGCTCTCACAAAAAGTTATCAATTTCAACATTATAGGTCATTTTCAAAAGTCAACAAAAAGGGACTTTAAGTCAAAGACCATAACTTGAGATTGGTAAATCAAAGTGACATGGAACCAAAGACATTGGTTAGAGGACTTCAATACCTTTCCAAAATGTCCAAAAACATGTTCATAGCTTTAAAATTGAGCAAGATATGCATTGGAGAAGTTGGGAAATTTTTGTGAAATGGCCAAAGTCAACTATCCTTGAAATTTCATTTTTGACAAAAGGGGCCCACTTTTTCCACTTGATTCAGCTTAGCCATGCTTCCCACGTGTCCCACAATTTATTTCAAGATTTAAAATTAATTGTTTCATTTTTATTTAATTTTATTTGATTTAATTCATTTTAAATCTTTAAAATTCAAATAAAAATCAAAGAAATTAATGGAGGGATATATTTTGTGTTGAATAGCTTTGATACACCTTGAAATACCTTCCAAATTCGTGCAAGGCCTATTATGGGCATAAAAATTCAAATTTTCACAAGAATGGAAAGTTGTTTCAATGGAGTTTATGGCAAAATCAAGAACTTCAATGCAAGGCTTCAATGACCATAATTCTGATTGATATTCATTACATAACACATGTGCAAGCTTTCACAACAGAATTCACGACCTAGAGACACATAGAGAGCATAAACCATTTCCAAGTTTTGAAGAGAAAAACCACAAACTGAAAACCTAGTTACAATACAATTCAAGCTCCCATTTTGATTCCAATACACTCCTGGCATCACCAGCAACCTTTGGCAATCAGAATCAAGCGCAGAACCTCAAAGAATCGCTCATCACCCCCCCCCCCCCCCCCCCCCCATGGTTTGTCCAAATTTTGAGAAATTGAACTCCATTTCTATGCCTCCTTAATTCATTTTGAATGTTATTATGCATTGTTGATACCATTACAAAGCTTTCTGTGCATTTTAATTTGATTATGATGCTGTAAAACGCAAATCACCATTGACAATTTCTAGGTTTTCAGAGCTTTAGAATTGGGTTTTTTTATATACTGTAAAATTGGAACCCCAAACACGCATGGACGAATTCAGCTGGATGAGACGAATAAGATGGACCCATCGCGCCATTTTTATATTGACTATATAGCTAATCGCTATTTTTGACATTGATGCTTTGTGGGGGTTTAAAACCCCCGCTATTTTCCTGTGATTTTTTATTTCAGAATGAAGAAGATGATGCATGGATGAATTGGATTGGTGCGTTCAAATCCTGCGCGCGCCTTTTTATTTTTTTAGCATATAACGTTTTTGTTTTATTTAACATTTGTTTTCTATGTTACTAACAAACGCACCAAACTGATGCAGTGGTTGGTGATGTGTTGGTTCACCACTGGGACCTGGGTTCGATTCCCAGGTCCCCCATAATTTTCATATTATTTTCTTTAAGGCGTTCTTGTGCAGATTCTCATCCAGGATCCACCATAGACCTCATCCAAGAGCGCGCCAAGTGTCATTGGAGACAGATTTAAGGGCCAAGCATAAGGAACACCATGGTTTGGAGTCAACGTGGGCATAGGCGATCCAGAAAAGTACAAACGAGCTTGCTTCAATGGGCCACAGTTTCAACAACACACATCCATTCCTGGCCCAATACCCCCTCCATTTGGTTTATTCTTTTCTTTTCATTTTTTATTTTCCAATTTAATTTCTAACCTTTTTTCATTTTATTATTATTAACAAATTAACCAATTAACACATTTTCATAAAAAATCCAAAAAATAATTAACAACATTATTATTATTATTATTTTATTTTGTAAATAAATATTAACTAAAATAGTTTAATTAGGCAATTTTAATTCCTTTTCTTAAATAATTAAAATAGATCTAGAATTAGGTAAAGTTAACTTTTAATTTTATTTCATTTCTTTTATTTCATAAAAACATAAAAACAAAAAAATATTTTCTTTTAATTAAATTAATTAATTAGCCATTAGTTAGTTTTAATTTCACTTTAATTAAAAAAATGCCAAAAAAATCAATTTCTTTTCTAAAAAAGGGTCAACACCCTTAGACATTCCCGATTAATTTATTCGCGCGCATTTACTTTATTTGATTATTATGTAATTGCCTTCAAGAATGTAATAGTTAAGTAGGTTTATCGCTTTATTTAATTTCCGTACTTATTTACCAAAAACGGGTCTTTGTAATTTTTGGTGATGTATAGACCCGCGCCTTGTAATTGCGTAGGATTTATGTTTCCGCAATTTACTTTCCGCACCCCCTTAACTGCTAAACTTGCACGAAAGAATGTATGTAAATAAAAACAACGCGTAGCTCACTAATTACCAAGACAAACATTAACTGAAAACAACACACAGTGCACACACCACTTCTAGGGTACGCCTCACTCGTTGCCTTCGAAACGTGGTCGTCAAGTATAGGACGTTTTAGCGGTCCTTATGTCCATGATCCAGTTGCCTCGAAACAGTTGCCTCGAAACAGTTGCCTCGGAATAGTTGCCTCGAAACGGTTGCCTCAGATTAAAAAAGGATCAAGGACATAAGGGTAGCTTCTAAGGTGTCCTACTGTTGCTTCGGTGACCACACTGTCCCTCAAATCGAATTGACCCGAACACCTCCAACGGTGGTGCTACCTACCTCTCAATGGAGGGATGGCACTACCTTAAGGACTTATACACAACCTAATTCCTTAGGGTAGGTAGATGACTCATGGATACTTGCTCTCTAAAAAACAAAACAAAAACCTTTTCAAACCGACACTTTCAAAAAGCTTTCAAAACAATTTTTTTCAAACACTCTTGAGGACAGATACAAGAGTTATTCAGAAATCTTTCAAAGACACTTTTTTCAAACCCACTCACATTTTGAAAAGCAAACATTTTGAAAACATAAGAGCAAGTATCTAAGAGCCCATGGATAACCATGGATAGAAAGGGTGATAACACCTTCCCTTTCTATAATCTACCTCCCGAACCGAGAGACAATCTCATAAGGAATTTTGATGTGCTTTTGTCCTGTCCATGTTGGAGAAAATAAAAGACGGTGGCGACTCTTGCTTACCGCGACATACGCGATCCAGCTTTAAACAGTCAGTTCTAAATCCACCGATCACATACACGCATCCATATATCTGACAAATATCTCAGGCTTGGAGTCAATCTCATAGAAAAGAGGAAAATCATATAGAGGAATTCTTCTTGAAGTGATGGTTGCAAAAGAAGTAACGTTGGGTTCCTTCTTGATATTCTTAATGATTTTCATCTTCTTCGGATTTTTTGCGTTCAGAGGCTTCCCAGCAGTTGCTTCCAGTGAGCTGATTTTCTGAGCTTCAGTCAAATGCTCTATCAGCCTATTCTCTGTCAGAATATCTGATATGAGTCTTCCTAGGGGCATCCAGTCCCTCTTGGTACGTTCATCTTCTCTTGTTTCCTTTACACTGGTCCTCAGATGATTAAATAGCAAGTGAGGGAGGTTTACCTTAGTCTTCTTTGAGATAAAATAGATCAGAAACTGCTGATCAATGTTTATGTAATCAGGAGAGCTAGTTGGCTTCCTGTGGTTGATGCATCCCAGAATTATTTTAGCCCAAATTTTGTGATGATCCTTCAGATCTCTAATCTTACTGGAGGGAAGACCAAGAGTAAATATTTCCCTTGAAATAGAAGCTACATCAGAACATCTTTCAACCATGTCAATAAATCTGACACCTCCACCATTGTAACCAATAAGCCTTGAAATTAGGTCTTCTGTAATGACAATCTTCTTCCCCATGACATAAGAGGTAACTTGATGATTTGAGGAGGAAGCATGTATCCAGAATTCTTTGACAGGAATTGGAAATGTTAGCCCTATAAGACGGTCAAAATATCTGTTCCAACCTTGAGCATTAACGTCTTCATACAGATTGAAGTCTTTTTCTTGTAAGCTTTCAAAGTCAACAATCAGTTCTGAAAGAAACTCCAGATTATCAATGGGAGTGAGTAGCGTTCTGTATGGTTCTTCGTACTATTCCGTAGAATCAGTTTCTTGAGTACTGATGTTTTGGACGCTTGAAGAAGCCATGTTCACACAAGAATTTTTGAGAAAGATGAAAGGGTTTTTGAAAGAACGAACTGGAAACAATAAAGGGTATTTGAGAGAGTAAAAGTGAAAGAATTTTAAAGAGTGAAATTTGAGTTTAAATATATTTTCTTGAAAGCATAAGCAGTAAGAGAGAGAAACAATTAGTCATGATTATAAGCATTAATGACAGCTGATTTTAGGGGATTCAGAAAGATATTGGAACGGTTACCCATGACGTGTGTCTCAATGCACCCAATCAGCGCTTTTGACCTTTCAGAAAAGTGAACGCGTGTTCAGCCTCATAAGGTAGCTGATGAATGGATGAAAATTGTTTGCTTACGTGAACAACACACTTCTATCCTTGAAATGAAACGTTCAGATCTTCATGGATAGATTCTGATGCAATCTGTACTTCTAAAACTCTGAAGGAAGGTTGATCAGTAGTTCACAGAAAATAACTAAGTTCTGAAGGTTAAGATATGTAAATAAAACAATTTATTCTGGGCCAAGCTTCATGCTAAGATGTTTTAGAATGAAGTTAAACCTATCTTCAGAAAGAGGTTTTGTAAAGACATCAGCCCATTGATGGTCTGTGTCAATGAATTTTAAGTTAAGAATCCCTTTCTGAATATAGTCCCTAATAAAATGATGTTTTATTTCTATATGCTTAGCCCTATAATGCAAAATAGGATTTTTACTGAGACAAATAGCATAAGTATTGTCACAGAGGATAGGAATGTTACTCTCAAATATATTGAAGTCTTCAAGTTGACTTTTCATCCAGAGCATTTGCGTACTACATCCAGCAGTTGCTATGTATTCAGCTTCTACTGTTGATAATGCTATTGTGGATTGTCTTTTGCTGGACCATGAGATCAGATTTTCTCCCAGAAACTGGCAGCTTCCAGAAGTGCTTTTACGTTCTACTCTATCTCCAGCAAAGTCAGCATCACAATATCCTACTAAGCTATAATCATTTGATTTTCTATAAAACAAACCCAGATTAGCAGTACCTTTCAGATACTTGAAAATTCGCTTAACTGTTGTTAAGTGAGATTCTCTAGGATCTGATTGGAATCTAGCACAAATGCAAACACTGAATAGAATGTCAGGCCTTGAAGCCGTCAGATAGAGAAGAGAACCAATCATACCTCTGTAGACCTTTTGTTCTACCTTTTTACTTACCTCTTCCTTTTCCAGAATGCACGTGGGATGCATTGGAATCTTTGAGGGCTTACATTCTGAGAGATCAAATTTCTTCAGAAGTTCTCTGACATATTTGCTCTGATGAATGTAAGTTCCTTCTGGAGTTTGATTTATCTGAATGCCCAGAAAGAATTTGAGTTCCCCCATTAGGCTCATCTCAAACTCTGTCTGCATACATTTAGCAAACTCTCTTCCCAGAGAGGGTTTAGTAGATCCAAATATGATGTCATCAAAATAAATATGACATACTAACATGTCATTCTTAACTGTCTTACAAAACAAGGTTGTGCCCACTTTCCCTCTGGTGAATTCCTTTTCTAACAGAAAGTTACTAAGTCTTTCATACAAAGCTTTGGGAGCTTGTTTCAGACCATAGAGTGACTTCTTTAGTTTGAAAACATATTATGGATTTTTGGAATTCTCAAAACCAGGAGGTTGGTGAACATATACCTCTTCATCTATATAGCCATTTAAGAATGCACTTTTGGCATCCATCTGATATAGAGTGATGCCTTTATTAACAGTAAATGATATTAAAAGTCTGATAGATTCTAACCTGGCGACTGGAGAAAAGGTTTATGTATAGTCTATCCCCTCTTGCTGACTATAACCTTGTGCTACCAGTCGTGCTTTGTTTCTGACAACTTCACCTTGCTCGTTCAGTTTGTTTCTGAACACCCATTTTGTACCAATGACGTTGAATCCTTTTGGTTTGGGAACCAGATCCCATACGTCATTTCTGGTGAATTGATTTAGTTCCTCTTGCATTGCCAGGATCCAGTCATTATCTTGAAGTGCTTCATCAATTGTTGTGGGTTCAATCAGAGAGACCAGTCCCATGAGGGATTCTTCAGAGTTTCTGAATGTTGATCTTGTTCTGATTGGATCTTCCTTCTTTCCTAGTATTGTATCTTCTATATGAATAATGTTTCTTCTGGATAGTCTTTTTTGGAGTTGATCAACAGAAGGTGCTGGATTGCTTGTAGTGACTCTTTCTGCTGTTGAGGGAGTGTCTCTGTTGAGAACCTCTAATGAGTTGTCTTCAGTACCTGTGAGTTCAACTTTCATACTTGAAAGGAGTTCATTCTGCTTTGACTTTTGAGAGTCAAGCTTATCATCAAACCTAACACTGATTGACTCTTCAACAATCTGTGTTTTTGTATTGTATACTTTGTACCCTCTTGAGCGTTCAGAGTATCCTAACATAATACACTTTTATGCTTTAGAGTCGAACTTGTTCAAATAATTTTTTGTATTCAGAATAAAACATGTGCATCAAAATGGGTGAAAATAAGAAATGTTGGGCTTCTTGTTCTTCCATAATTCATATGGAGTCTTTTCCAGAATAGGTCTTATGGAGATTCTATTCTGAATGTAACACGCTGTGTTAATTGCTTCTGCCTAGAAAATCTTGGCAATGTTGGTCTCGTTGATCATGGTTCTGGCCATTTCTTGCAATGTTTTGTTCTTTCGTTCTATAACTCCATTTTGCTGGGGAGTTCTAGGACAAGAGAAGTCATGCAAAATGCCTTTTTCATTAAAGAATGATTCAAAATATTTATTTTCAAATTCTACACCATGATCACTTCTGACTTTGACAATTCTAAGATCCTTTTCATTCTGAACTTGGTTGCAGAAGGTAACAAACACAGAGTGTGACTCGTCCCTGTGTCTTAAGAACTTTACCCATGTCCATCTGCTATAGTCATCTATGATTACTAACCCATATTTCTTGCCACTGATTGAAGCAGTTTTTACTGGTCCAAATAAGTCAATGTGCAGAAGTTCTAATGGCTTAGAGGTGGAAACAACATTTTTGGATTTGAAAGCAGGTTTTGCAAATTTTCCTTTCTGACATGCTTCACACAGAGCATCTAAGTTGAACTTCAAGTTAGGAAGTCCTCTGACCAGATTGATTTTGTTAATATGAGATATTCTTCTCATACTAACATGTCCCAATCTTCTGTGCCAGATCCATTGCTCGTTGTTAACAAACAGTAGACATTTTACATTCTGACTCTTTAGTTCAGAATGTTTTATTTTATAAATGTTGTTTTTCCTCTTTCCATTAAATAGGATAGTCCTATCTTTCTGACTAACAACTTTGCATGAATTTTGATTGAATATTATATCATAACCATTATCACTTAATTGACTTATGGATAACAGGTTATGCATTAATCCATCAACTAATAAAACATTAATTATAGAGGGAAGATTTCCATTACCTATTGTTCCAGAGCCAATGATCTTTCCTCTCTGATTGCCTCCAAAGCCCACGTGGCCTCCAGGCTTAAGTTCCAGGCTTTGGAACATATGCCTTCTTCATGTCATGTGTCGTGAGCAACCAGAGTCCAGGTACCATGATTGGTGTCTTAGCCTTGCTGCTAAAGATATCTGCCACATGTATGATTTTATCCTTAAGTACCCACATTTTCTTGGGTCCTGATTTGTTAGTTTTACCAAAATTCTGATTGAATTTTGGTTTGACAGAATAATCACTACTTGTGTATTTTATGTCATGTGTGTGCCCATATATAAAATGTGAATTGAGTGGTGTGCATTTTATAACTAAGTCCATGGCATTTTTTGGTGTAGGTACCTTACCTTGATATCCTATCCCTTTTCTGCCATTTCTGCTAACTCCATAGATCATTGAATCCATCTTGCTTCTGTCTATGTTTTTAGCTAGAAACTTCTGAAAGTTGTGATCATACCCTTTGATGATCTAATCAGCATTGCTGGGAGTTTCAGAGATTGTTTCCTTCTGAGAGTTTTGCAAATCATTTTCTAATTTTGAAATCTTTTCTCTTAACTCAGAATTCTCCAATCTGAGACTCTCAGTCTTTTCAGAGTTAGAGGTAAGATTCCTTTTCAGGTTCCTGAATTTGACTCTGATTTGCTGATACCTTTCCAGAATTTCATTTAGACTTTCTGCAAGTTCAGCTTTAGTAAAGTTTATGGTAAAGTCAGGGAATACCTCTTCAGTGTTTGATTCTGAGTCTGAACCAGAAGCTTCATTGTCTTCTGATACGTTTTCCATGAGAGCTATGTTTGCTTTTTCATCATCTGATTCTAAGTCAACTTCAGATGTGTCAGAATCATCCCATGTAGCCATGAGGCTTTTCTTCTTTTCCTTGAGAAACTTCTTTTTGGGCTTTTCCTTCTGAAGCTTTGGGCAATCACTTTTGTAGTGTCCTTGCTTATTACATTCATAGCAGATGATGTCCTTGTTGTTTGGCTTTCTGTATCCTGAAGAACCTTCAGATCTTCTGTGTCTAGAGGAGGACTCAAACTTTATGTATCTGGAGGAGGATTCATTCTGATTCTCTGATCTTCTAGGATTTATGAACTTCCTTTGTCTCTGCTTCCACAGTTGGTTCACCCTTCTGGAGAGGAGAGACAGTTCATCTTCTTCTGATGAGGATCCATCAAAAGTTTCTTCCACAGCCTGTAAAACCTTGGAGTCATATTTTCTGTTAGATTTTAAAACTAATGGCTTACCTTGCTTTTGAGGCTCATCTTCTTCCAGCTCTATCTCGTGACTTCTGAGGGAGCTAACAAGTTCCTCCAGAGAAATTTTGTTGAGATCTTTGGATAGCTTAAGTGCTGTGATCATTGGCCTCCATTGTTTGGGCAAGCTTCTGATGATCTTCTTAACGTGATCAACAGTAGAATACCCTTTGTCAAGAACTTTTAGTCCAGCAACAAGAATTTGAAATCTTGAAAACATAGTTCTATTGATTCACTATCTTCCATCTTGAATGCTTCATACTTCTGAATGAGCGCAAGGGCCTTTGTTTCTTTGACTTGAATGTTGCCTTCATGCGTCATTCTCAGAGAGTCAAACATATTCTTGGCAGTTTCTCTGTTTGATATTTTCTCATATTCTGAATATGAGATGGTGCTGAGGAGAATTGTTATGGCATTGTGGTGGTTTCTGAATTCACGCTTTTGCTGACCAGACATCATTTTCCTGTCTATCTTTTGACCACGTCCATCCACAGGATGCGTGTATCCATCAGTCACCATGTCCCACAGATCATCATCATGGGCCTGAAAGAAACTCTCAATTTTGTGTTTCCAGTAGTCAAAGTTTTCTCCATCAAAGACTGGAGGTTTACCACTGAATCTGTCCTTGTCTTCATTGTTGTCATTGCTGATGTTTTGGCTTGGTCCCACCATAGTGTTTTTCTGAAGCTTGGATCTTGTACTGACACGATTAAGTGTTTAAGCTCAGAACCAGGAGCTCTGACGCTAATTGAAGATGTGAAAAACACAAGAAGGGGGGTTGAATTGAAAACTTGAATCTAAAAAGCTTAATGACACAGTATTTTTATCCTGGTTCGTTTGATCTCAAACTACTCCAGTCCACCCGTCAAGGTGATTTCGCCTCTCTCCAATGAGGTCTTAATCCACTAATCTCAACAAGATTACAAAAGCTACTTTAACAACTGTTAAAATATTCTTGAGTACAACCACAATCCGGTTAATCTCAAGGAACTCTTTTTTTCAATATACTTATACAATATGTGTTGTTGTTTTTTAACAAAAACTGTTTATCACAACTGTGATAAATTACACATGTTTATAACTTAGAAAAGTAGAATGGAATTGCTTGCAGCTTGAATATGCGTGAGTGGTGATCTAGAAAAATCGTTGTATATACGTTAGTACTTCATTTTGAAAGTTGACTCGTTTATATAGGCAGTGTAATGACATTGATCATAAAGCATGTTTAATGTCATTACCACACTTTCCTTTTGGAGAAGATCCTGTCTGAAGGAAGCCGTTGGAATTGATGTTGTCTTGAATGTTCAGTAACACTTCAGAATATTTTATCCTTACAGTTGATGACGCTTCAGAATATTGATGACTTGTTTTGATATGTTCTTGTTCAGAGTTAGAGTTTACTTTGATTAAGTGCAGGTTCTGGTCATCAATCTTCAGCGTATGTTCTGATTGCTTCAGCATGTAGCACTTATGGCTTATCTTCTGATGCTGATTTGATATGAACTTCTGCATACATAAAACATATTTTTAAGGTGCATATTTGTTCTTTGTATTTATTTATTCTTTGTATTTGTTATCATCAAAACTCTAACCAAGGGTTATAGAATCAAACTATGTTCTAACATCTTCAATCCATTCCAAGCATACCATTCACTTGCTGGACATCTAAGGATTCTATCCCAATCATCAGCAAGCATTTTCGTGCCCAAATACGCACTGTAAGTCTCCCACGAACTCCATGTTCTCTTGAAATCGAATCTCATAAATCTGGCATGGTTAGCATGATTTGTTCATATATTCTGAATCCTAGGAACATTTGCAAGCTAATGGTACCATTCAATTGCATTTTTATTAACTGTGGAACAAGATGCCATAGTTAGGGTTCTTGGCTCGTTTTTGGGGTTTTTCATTGCAGGAACAATTGGCCATGGAAATTGGTACTATGATGCTCGTGAGGTTGCCACAAGTTGATTGGTACCATTGTTGGGCATTTATCTTGTTCGTATGAGATTTTGGAGAAACACAGGGTTGTACCTACGCCTAGAAAACCGTAGGTAAAAGTCCTGGACTTTTGCCAATGAGGGAGGAAGAAGAATGGTGGTGTGGCATCCCCTGACTGGCCCATTTGAAAATTCGCGCGTTTTGATATATCAATTTGCTTTTTCTAATATAATATTTGTTTGTTATTCCATATGCTAGCACAGTTGGTCAGCAGGCGTTTGGAAAAGCCAAAGGGCCTGGGTTTGATTCTCAGGTCCCCATATTTTCCAATGCTATTTTCTTTTACATCATCAGGTACACGCGCATGTATTGGGTCCATCATAGGCCATCATCCTTCAACCACCAGATCTCTAGAATTCCATATCTAACGCCCATCCTTTGGAGGTCCATGATGCATCCTAGTCAAGCCATTGCACAGGATCTGAAAGTCAACGTGGACCAAGGCTTATTGGGCTCAAAATTGCTATTGGCACCCTCTCCATTGCTACTAATAGCAGGCCCATTTCTTTATTTTTTTTTCTTTTTTATTTCTTTATTTAATTTATTCTGATTAATTATTTTCTAACCTAAAATTAATTCTTTTTTACAAAAAACTCATAAAATCAATTTTCAACAATTTAGATTTAGGTTTTTATTTTTATCAAATTTAATTTAATAATTAGTTTAATTTAATGTTAGGGAAATTTTAACCTTTTTGTAAATAAATTAAAATCAATTAGAAAATTAGGATTTGTTCGATTTAATTTTTATTTTCTTTTCTTAAAATAATAAATGCAAAAATAGGTCAAATTAATTATTTTTCTTAATTTAAATTAATTAGTAACTAGGTTTGTATTTATTTAATTAAAACCTTATTTTTCTCAAAATAATTAAAAACAACAAAAAATGATTTTTCTTTCAATTAGGTTTAGACGGGGTCAAAACCCTAATTTTTCCTCGTTGTCGTTTCATCACGCGCGCTTATTTATTTTTACGATATTAATGTAACTGGTCATGGGATGTAATAGTTTAATTAGGATTTTTCTTTTATTTATAGTTTTACGGGTTTTTGGCTATGTAATTAATCCCCCTCCCGAAGTCTTGTAATAGCGTAGTTTTATTTCTCACATTTTAATTCTCGCAAAATATTAACTGTTAGATGTATGATAATAGGATTGCATGACAAGAATGTATGTTAATTTTAAAATGGTTATCAAACCCTAAATGTGCAAAGATAATAATTGAAATCAAATCTCTCGCACATGCGCACTCCTAGGGTATACTCTCACTTCGGTTGCCTTTGGTAAATGATCATTAAGTATAGGATATTTTAGTGGTCGCCCTCTTGTCTAAACAAAGTCAAAAGTCTCGTTTGGAAGTTTGCCTCGGAAATGTTGCCTCGGAAAGGTTGCCTCGAAAATGTTACCTCGAATATGATCTTAAGACACTAGGGTTATTACTAATACGTTCTAACATTGCTTTAGTGATCGTACGTCCCTTTCGAATTAACCCTTACAACTCCAACGACGGTGTTACCTACTCACTAATAGTGGGATAGCGTTTTCTAAAGGAAACAAGAACGGAAACATTCCTTTTTCGAGTAGGTAGATGCTAGTAGGTACTTTCTCAAAAATTAAACTTTTCCATACTTACACTCTTTTCAAACAAAGTTTTCAAAATGACTTCGTAACACTCTTGAAGACAGAAGCAAGGGTTAAATCGAAGTAAAACAAAAACTTTTCAAAACACACAAACACGGAAGCAATTTTTAAAATGATGAGCAAGTACCTAAGAGCCCGTAGAAAATTATGGATAGAATGGGTGCTAATACCTTCCCTTTCTATAATCTACTCCCCGTACTCAAAATCTCGAAAAAGGAATTTTTCTGTGCTTTTTTCCTTTCCAGTTGGATAAAATAAAAGTCGGTGGCGACTCTTGCTTACCGCAACATTTTTCGAACACAAACGCAAAATGCAAACCAGCATTTTCATTAAACAGTCTGGTTCTGCCACCGTATCACAGAACTGGCGACTCTGCTGGGGACGATAATGAGTGGGGTATACCTTAGGATTAGTTCATCATAAATTGCTTCTCTTATTTGTTTTGGTTGCTTTACTTTTAAAGGGTTTTGTATCGGGAGTTACTATAGATCCTAACCCGGATCTGGGGAACACCTTTTAGGTAAGTAGCAATAAATTGTGAGGGAATTGTACGGTGTAAACCGATACGGTTGAAGTAGTAGCTACTTTGATGTGGCACATTGGTTGGTACCGGTATCCCTTGTGGAGAAACGAGGAGAATACGGGTCTGCTATGTGTGTCGTTAAGCATCAACTGACCTTAGAACCTATAATTGACCAACTTGGCCATTAGTAAGTAGTGAGATAGCCGGCCTCGGTGTAAAGCTGAGAACTGGTTGATACTCGATGCTACACTCATTGAGACCATACTCTCGAGATAGTTTCGGCCGCAAGAAAAGATTGTGTGAGCTGAAACCATGACCGATGGAGGATGGTCCGGGATATTGAGAACCTCTAGAACCCGGTTACTATTATTAGGACAGGTTAAAACCAACTGAACTTCAAGAGGGTAGTACCTAGACCCCATGCAAGCCTGAAACTTAAGGTCTCTTGTGTGACTTGTTTGCCTTTACCATGTTTGTTATCTGTTATACCTGCTGTTTGTTTTACCATGACATCATGCATCATAACATAGCATGCATACTTCATTATACTAACCATTTCAAAGACCGAGGGGATTTATCTTTGTTCTGTTTTGCAGATTATGGCTTCCATGCGCAGAAACAACATTCGAGTTAACTTTGTGCAAATACCTGCTCAACTCAAAGAATTAGCCTCAAAAGTTTCTGATACTTCTTCATTCATTAGGAGACATGGTCATCTTCTTAGCTTGGTTAAATCAAAGTTTGATGAGCAGATGATGAGTGTGCTTTTCCACTTCTTCGATTCAGTGCATCATTGCTTCACTTTCCAGGATTATCATCTAGTTCCTACTATGGAAGAGTTTTCTCACTTATTGGGCATATCCATCCTCGAGCAGATGCCCTTCACAGGTTTAGAAGAGACTCCTAGACCAGAAGACATTGCTTCAGCTCTACATTTGAAAAGGGATGATGTAGTATCCAACTGGGAAACACGAAGCAGGGTTGAAGGTTTCCTAGCCAAGTTTCTAATAGATCAAGCTCAGCGGTTCTTGGATAATTTGGAATTTCAGGCTTTCGAAGACATCTTGGATCTCTTTATCTATGGTTTGGTTCTTTTTCCGAATCCAGATTCCTTCATAGATGTGAATGCAGTTAAGATCTTCCTGTCTCGCAATCCTGTACCTACTCTTCTGGGTGATATCTTGCATGCCTTCTATACTCGTACTGTGCGAAGAAGAGGGACCCTCATGTGTTGTATTCCACTGCTGGCGAGGTGGTTTATTTCGCACCTCCCCAAGTCTGTGTTGAAGAATGAAGAAGGGTTAGGATGGTCTTACAGGATAATGTCCCTTGCCCATACAGACATTCTTTGGAGTTCTAAGGCTATGGAAAGTGTTGTTGTCATTGATCGATGTGGGGGATACCCCAATGTCTTGTTGCTTGGAATCAGAGGGGGAATAACCTAGAGTACTTGTTTAGATTTGCGACAATTTGGTCGGGCTCAGAGAGATGGTCCTCATGAGCTACTTCTTACAGATATTACCTTTGACTACAAGGAAGACGTTGACGAGCATTGCTGAAGGTTTATACGAGCTTGGGGCATGGTGAACAGGTCTTACCCTCAAGAGCTAGGAACAAGGACTTCTCTCCCTATGCAGCCTTACCTCTAGTGGGTCCGAGCTCGAGCCCAGAAGCTTGGGATGCCCTATGAAGCTATGTTTCCAGTGATTGTGGAGCCTACCAATGAAGAGGGCATTCCTTATACAGTCCTTTATCCCTACATGCCCACTGATCTTGGGGTATTAAAGAGATCCTGGATTCAGTTGAAAGAGGAGAGGGATACCTATTGAGAAAAGTATCATGAGCAAGAAAGAAAGATCTTGAAGCTCACTAGGAAACTTGAGAATGAAAGAACGATCAATGACTACGTCAGCACCAAGGGGAAGCGTCCATGGGATTTCTGATATTGCTTTCTTTAGTTTAGATTTGTTTTCCATTTATTTCTTTTGTAACGCCTCAAAGGCATTGTTAAACATTTTTACAAGTTAATCTAATAAAGTTTGTTTTATTTTTGTTTTACAAATTTAAATCTCCCAAAGTCTTTGAAATCATTAAATACGCATTCCATTATCATGCACACCATTACAGGTACCCTTACAGGTTTCTCATCTTCTTCGCTGTTTATTTCAGCAGTTATGTCTTCTGATCAAGCTATCAAAGATCTTCAGGCACAAAATTCCCAATTCCAAAAGATGTTCTTAAGCTTGGCTAAAGGGCAAGAGGACTTCAAAGCTCTCATCCTGAAAGAGAAAGAGAAGGAGAAGAAGAATAAGAAGAAGAAGAAGGTTGTTCTTTTGAGTATGGGTAAAAGGTTTGGGGATAGGCTGAAACAACAAGTTGATCTGTCTCTTTCATCCAAAGGAGAGGAGGACCAAGAAGAAGAAAAGGGCCCCAGTCCTGCAGTTTCTGATAATGATACAGATTATGATGAAGAACAGTATCCTCCTGCTGAGGATAGGTACAAACAACTTGAGGACCGGCTGAGTGCTATGGAGTGTCAGAAGATCCCTGGTTCGGATTTTGAAGAACTAGGATTGGCATCTGGGGTGGTGATCCCTCACAAGTTTAAAGCTCTGATTTTTGCTAAGTACGATGGAGTATCCTGTCCAAAACTCCATCTTCGCTCGTACGTCATAAAAATCCAACCTTACACTGCTGATATAAATTTGTGGGTGCATTTCTTTAAAGATAGTCTTTCAGGGACTCAGCTTGAATGGTTTTATCAACTGGAAGGAGCTAATGTCCGAAACTGGGAGGACCTTGCTGCTGCTTTTTACAAGCAGTATCAGTATAACGCCGACCTTGCTCCCACTCGTACTCAGCTTCAGGGTATGTCTATGGGTGCAAGTGAAGGTTTTAAGGACTATGCTCAGAAGTGGAGAGATCTGGCTGGAAGAGTCAAACCCCCTTTGTCTGATAGGGAGTTGGTTGATATGTTTCTAGGGACGTTGTGTGGTCCATTTTTCAATCATCTGATCGACAGTTTGTCATTTGGGTTTACTGAGTTGATCCTGACTGGGGAGAGAGTAGAAGCTGGTATCCGAAGTTGTAAGATACAGAAAGATACTTCATCGAGTGCAGAAAAGAAGCCTTTCACCGGTAAGAAAGAAGCTAGTGCAGTCTACGGCTCGAGGAGCCAAAACAGACCTGAACACCGTCAAGCAGTAAATGCGGTAGTAATATCAAGACCCACTGTTGCCCCACAATGCAACAGTCATCAAAGAATGGAGATACCGCAAAGACATTACACTCGACTTAATATGACCTTGTCTCAAATTCTACCACAATTGTTGAAGACCAACGTGGTAACTCTGAGGGAAGCCCCGAAGAATCCCAGCACCACATCTCTGCTATATAACCCGAACGCCCGCTGCGCCTATCACTCCGATAGCCTGGGTCATGATACAAACAACTATTGGGCCTTGAAGAATAAGGTACAAGATTTGATCGAAGCTAAAGAAATTTAGTTTAACGCTCCGGAGAAGCCCAACGTCGTGACTGCTCCTATGCCCAAACATGGTCATGGAATGAATGTTGTGGACGATGTTTTATTTGTGACCTCCGTGGAAGAAATTTCTACTCCTTTGATGACAATTAAGAAGAATCTATTGTTGGCCGGTTTATTTCCGGGCTGTGGCGAAGGTTGCCACCTATGTTCAATCCTGCCTGCTGGTTACCATTTATTGAAATTAGGTGCTCAATGCCTGATGGATAACAAAGAGATCTTGTTCAAAAATACTTTGATTCCGTTAGTTCCAATTGAAAATGTTGCCATCATAACCATTTCCGCCAATCCTTCCAAGGCTTCCTCGAGAAAGCCTGTTAGGATTACACCCGCTCCAAGAATCGCTCTGTTAATCATTACTATCTCTGGTCCTATCCCATACACTTCGGATAAGGCTGTCCCTTGGCACTATGGGGCCTATGTGTATTACCATGGAGTTAAGCAAGACTTAAATATTGAAGAAGCTGATGTTGATATCAGTAATATTGTCGCGGCTAGCAATGTCACTAGAAGTGCAAGACTCTTTTCTCTCGAGATTTCCCCTCTGATTGTTCACAAACCTGTTGTCATTCCATCTGCTAGTACATCAACTACTGTCCCAGTTTCTATTCCAGTTATCACCCATGTCGCCGAGTCATCTGGAACTCGGGGCAAATAAATTACAGGTGAGCCTCCCCGGACGGAGGAACCTAAGAAGATCATTGTAGAAACCTCTAAGCAGGAGATAGAGGAAATTCTGAAGATTATCAAGAAGAGTGACTTCAACATAGTCGAGCAGTTGGGGCAGACCCCGTCCAAAATCTCCATGTTGTCCTTGTTATTGTGTTCGGAAGCCCATGCAAAGGCTTTAATTACTTTCCTCAAAATTGCGCATGTGCCGCAGGAAACTTCTGCCGATCAATTCAAAGACTGCGTAGCTAGTTTGACTGCCGATAATGGGCTGGGTTTCTCAGACACAGATCTGAATGCTAAAGGAAGAAATCACAATGATGCTCTGCACGTCTCGATCGAGTGCAGGGGCATTACTATGGCCTATGTACTGGTGGATACCGGGTCCTCATTGAATGTTTTACCAAAGAAAGCACTAGACCGTATGGACTGTGAAGGTTTGATTCTGAAGCCGAGCAATATTGTGGTCAGGGCTTTCGACAGGTCCAAAAGGATGGTACACGGGGAGGTGGGCGTCCCTGTTAAAGTTGGCTCTCAGACTTTTGCATCTATGTTCTATGTGATGGATATCAGGCCATCATATTCTTGCTTGTTGGGCCGCCCTTGGATTCATAAGGCTGGGGCAGTGACTTCTACGCTCCATCAGATGTTGAAATATCCAGTGAAGGGGAAGATCGTTACGGTGCAAGGTGAGGAGGAGTACATGGTGAGTCATCTTAATTCCTTTCGTTACGTGAAGATGGATGGGGAGTTCATTGAAACCTCGTGTCAGAACTTTGAAGAGGTCTCACAGACTCTAGCGTCGACGGAAGTTGCTGCTGACAAACCTCCGATGAATATGGCTTCCTTCAAGGATGCCAGGGTTGTAATTGAAAAAGGTGGATGTGCAAATTGGGGTCAGCTCCCTGATTTCACACACAAGACTGACAAGTTTGGTTTGGGCTTTACTGCAGAGGCTCAAAGGGCTGTTCGGCATGCACGGATTGGAAGGCCTCCTCTGCACATCAGTAATCAGGGAGTGAATGCAATTGTGGATGATGAAGAAGAATCAGATATCGACAGCTGGATCTACCCGACTACCAACGGTGGATTGAACAACTGGACGGCGAAGGACTTCGTGCCCGTTTCTTTTATTACACAATAATAGACTTTTGTTTTGAGATTTGTAACAGACAGTTTAAAACTTTACGGCCCGGTGCCTTGCCCGAGGCACTTTGTTTTTGTTTGTGAGGGCTTATTATTTGTCATTTTCATATATCATCAATAAATCATTGGACATTTTCTTGCATTACAAATTTTACGCTCCCTGTTTTTCTTTTCTATCTCTCACTTTATCAAAACAGCTATTATCTCACACACACTCACGTATCATAATGCAGATCCACATCCACTCTGGATCCTGTTGATAACAACTCCTCTACTTCCAGTTATGACTTCGAAAATCCAATCAACCAAGTCGAGGATGAAGGTGAGGATGTTTGTGAGGTACCTGGAGGACTTGCTAGACTGTTGTTACAGAAAGAGAGGGCCATACATCCTCATGAAGAGCCAGTGGAATCAGTAAATTTGGGTACAAAGGAAAACAAGAAAGAGGTCAAGATAGGTGCGAATCTGGAGCCTAGTGTCAAATAACGATTGATACAGATGCTACACGACTATGTTGAGATCTTCTCCTGGTCCTACGAAGATATGCCTGGTTTGGACACTGATATCATGGTACACCTCCTGCCAACTAAAGAAGACTTCCATTCGGTAAAACAGAAGGTTCGCCGTATGCGCCCAGAAATGTCTGAGAAAATCAAAGCTGGGGTCATGAAACTGTTTGACGCCGGATTTCTAGCTGTTACTTCTTACCCACAATGGGTTGCCAACGTGGTTCCGGTGCCTAAGAACGATGGTAAGGTACGGATGTATGTAGACTATAGAGATCTGAACAGGGCGAGCCCCAAAGATGATTTCCCACTACCTCACATCGATGTCCTGGTCGACAACACCGCGCAACATAAGATCTTCTCCTTTATGGATGGTTTTTCTGGTTACAATCAGATTAAGATGGCTCCCGAGGACATGGAGAAGACAACTTTCATTACACAGCGGGGAACCTTCTGTTACAAGGTAATGCCTTTCGGGTTGAAGAATGCTGGGGCAACTTATCAGCACGCCATGGTCGCTTTGTTCCACAACATGATTCACCATGAGATTGAGTTTTACATTGATGACATGATCGCAAGGTCCCAGACTGAGGAAGAACACCTTGACCATATCCAGAAACTGTTCGACAGGTTGAAGATGTACAAGCTGAGGTTAAACCCGAACAAGTGCACCTTCGGGGTAAGGTCCGGTAAGCTGTTGGGTTTCGTCGTTAGTGATAAAGGTATTCAAGTGGATCCTGCAAAGGTGAAGGCTATACAGGAGATGCCAGCTCCTCGAACAGAAAAGGAAGTCAGAAGCTTTTTGGGACGTTTGAATTACATTGCCCGATTCATTTCACATCTGACTGCTACTTGTGAGCTAATCTTCAAGCTGCTGAAGAAAGATCAAGTGGTAAAATGGAATGATGAATGTCAGACCGCTTTCGAAAGGATCAAGGAATACCTCCAAGAGCCACCTATTCGGATGCCTCCAGTTGAAGGAAGACCTTTGATCTTATACTTGACCGTACTGGATAATTCAATAGGGTGCGTGTTGGGGCAGCATGACGAGTCTGGCCGAAAAGAGCACGCTATTTACTATCTTAGCAAAAAGTTTACCGACTGTGAGACCCGATACTCACTGCTCGAGAAAACTTGTTGCGCTTTGGCATGGGCTGCTTGCCGGCTGAGACAGTATATGTTGACTCACACTACCCTATTGATATCAAAGATAGATCCAATCAAGTATATCTTCGAAAATCCTGCCTTGTCCGGAAGAATAGCAAGATGGCAGATGATCTTAACCGAGTATGACATCCAATACACAACCCAAAAAGCAATCAAGGGGAGTGTGTTGGCAGATCATTTGGCGCATCAGGCCGTGGATGACTACCAGTCCATGAATTTCGAGTTCCCAGATGAGAACATCATGTTGGTGACCGACTGTGAAGAACCTGGACCGGATGAAGGACCTGAGGAAGGATCCCGATGGTCTATGTATTTTTATGGAGCCTCAAACGCATTGGGTAATGGAATTTGCGCTGTGATCATATCTCCTGAGGGTTGTCATACTCCATTCACCACATGATTATGTTTTGACTGTAACAACAATATGGCAGAGTATGAAGCATGCATCCTAGGTCTACGACCTGCGATTGACTTGAGGATTACGTTTTTGAGTGTATTCAGAGATTCCTCTCTAGTGATCAGTCAGATCAAAGGAGAGTGGGATATGAAACACCCAAATCTTATTCCTTACAAAGAGTATGTACTGAAATTGCTCCCACACTTTGAGGAGATAACCTTTGAACACTTCCCAAGAGAGGAGCATCAGTTAGTGGTCGCGCTAGCTACCATGTCTTCTATGTTCAAGGTCAGGTGGGATAATGAGGCTCCCTAGATTACCATTGAGAGGTTGGACGAACCCGCACATTGCTGTGACATTGAGACTGAAGAGGTAGCAGATAAACCCTGTTTTCACGAGGTAAAGAGGTATCTTGAGGCTCAAGAGTACCCCGGGGGTGCACCTGTTAATGATAAGAAGTTTCTGAGGAGATTCGCTGCGAATTTCTTCATCAGTAATGGTATCTTTTACAAGCGTAACCATGATTCAACCTTACTGCGATGTGTGGACAAGAACGAGGCAGAAAGGATCATGGCAGAGTTACATGAAGGTACCTTCGGAACTCATTCCAGTGGACATACCATGGCAAAGAAAATCCTACGGGCAGGATATTATTGGTCTACTATGGAAGCCGATTGTTATCAGCATTCTCGGACCTGTCATAAGTGCCAAGTCTACGCGGATAAGGTACATGTACCTCCAGTTCCTCTGAACGTCTTGCGGCTCCTTAGCATTTTGCAATGTGGGGCATCGACATGATCGGCGAGATCAGACCTACTGCGTCTAACGGGCATCGTTTCATTTTGGTAGCTATTGATTATTTCACGAAGTAGGTTGAGGCAGCTTCCTTTGCTACAGTAACCAAGAATGTCGTAGCACGGTTTATCCGACACAACTTGATTTGTCGATATGGTGTACCAGAGAGGATCATTACGGAAAATGGTACAAATCTCAACAATACAATGATCACCGAGCTCTGCAAACAGTTTAAGATACACCATCACAACTCTTCTCCTTATCGACCAAAGATGAATGGGGCTGTTAAAGCAGCAAATAAGAACATCAAGAATATTGTGCAGAAGATGACGGTGACCTACAAAGACTGGCATGAGATGTTACCAATCACTCTTCATGGGTACCGTACCTCATCACAGACTTCGACAGGGGCGACACCCTACTCTTAGGTGTATGGCATGGAGGCAGTCTTACCCATTGAAGTCTAGATACCCTCTCTTCGGATTATGAAAGATGCAGGTTTGAACGAAGATGACTGGATCCAGACCCGACTTGATCAGCTGAATCTAATCGACAAAAAGAAACTTACTATTATTTGTCATGGTCAGACGTATCAAAAGCGAATGATCAAGGCATTTAACAAGAAAGTCAAACGACAAGAGTATCAAGTCAGGGATCTAGTGATCAAGCGCATCATAATGCCGCAAGGTGATCCCAGGGGCAAATGGACTCCTACGTACGAAGGGCCATTTGTGGTTAAGAACATTTTCTCGGGAGGAGCTATGATTCTAACAACCATGGATGGTGATGACCTTCCTCACCCCATCACTGCAGACATAGTGAAAAAATACTACGCATAATCAAAGACCCGCTAGGTTGACTGGCCTAGGCAAAAATAAGGGCTTCCTGGCGAACCAAAATGGTTCGGGCAAAAATAAGGGATGAAAATGAAAAGATATGTACACCCGGCAAGTCGAAAACCTGAAAAGGCGGATTGGGCAAAAAAGGGTATCCCAATGGACTGAAAACCCGAAAGGGCGGTCTAGGAAAAAATTAGGGATTAAAGCGTAACACTATGTCTCATTGAATCATCTTGAAACCAGACTTCGGTATCGACTATAAAGCTCGGACGGCGCCAATCAATATGATCTACCTTCGACCAAGTAGCAAAGTGATGAGACGCTCGAAGATATAGGGGCAATAGCAGAGTTGGAACCCAGTGGGATTGTTTCATATAGCTGTTTTTCTTTCTTTTACACAAATTGTATAAATTCTGTCTTTCGGCGGCGTTCTCTTACTAGGACGTTAGCCTCTTGTACAAAACGCCTATTATAGGTTAACTTCAAAAATCAATATAATTCATTTTCACAAAGAAATTTCAAAATTGTTTTTTTTTTTTGCAAGAACGTCTAATGATTCATTTTTGATATATGCATTTGAAAATAATTGTTGCTCATAAATATTTACATGCGAAACAAAAGAAAATTACTCGTAATTCCAGGAACAAGGGCAAACAAGAAGTGTCCAAACCTTATAGTTGCTCTACCCACCAGGTACAGGGACAGAGTCAGCCTGAGAATATGATTAAAAATGCATACACTCCCCACAGAGTAGGAAATGTCTGAAGACAGTGGTGTCAATTCTCCCCAAGCAGAGTTTATCTATCACCAACAATGGAAGACTATCCCCAGTGGAGTTTATTTCTTCCACAAGCAGAAAATCAACCACCAACAGGGTTCATTATCGCCAGCAACGGTAATTCATCCCCAGCCGAGGTTATTTCTCCAAATCAGCAGATCTTTTGACAGAGTATCTCTTCCCCACAGAGTCATTCTCTCGCCAGTTTATTCTCCAGCAGAGTTATTCTCCCGCCAATTTATTCTCAAAATCATCTTCGATCGTTATTGTTGTACCCCAAAATCTGCCCTCGTATTTTTCCACAAAAAATCACAACTTCAGGCTTTTCCTGATTTTTCAGATTGGCTCAAGAATCGGTCAAACAGACTTTTCTCGTCAGTCAGACACAATTAGGGTTTTATTGATTTTCATGGCTCCAGAACAGTTCATACAGTTTGCTTAGGGTTTTGGCTGATTTTGGCTCAACTTTGATCAGGCGAACGCTTCTTTGGCATTTAATCAGGAATTAGGGTTGTTCACGCGCAGTTCCTCAGAAAGATTTAATTCTACGGTGCTTTTCAAGTTATTCCGAGATTTGGTTCGAATTCGCATTGTTGACTTAATCAGTACAAGAATGCATTTGGATTGAATCCGCATTTGTTTGACTGAATCAGTAAAAGGATGCATTGGGTTTGAATTTGCAATGTTTGATTAAAGTCATAAAAGAAAAAAAACGTCTGGGCAATTGCTGTGATTAACTGTTGTTTTTCTTTGGATGTTGGAAACGCCAGGTTTAATTGATCAATACTGAAGCAATATTTATTTAATTATTTATTATTCTAAGATTAAATGATTGGAATTTATTTTCAATTATTATAATTAAAGAATTATAAATAATAAAACGAACAATTAAAAGAGGAAAAGAATTAATTGGATAAAAAAACTTTTATTTATTTTTTAAATTATTTGTACAATTGTTTTGTTTACAAATTGTTTACAACAATGATTTTACAGTAATTTAAACCTAAATAAAACTATCCTAATTTTTTCTAAATCTTCAATTCTTCATCTTTTGCTATTCCTCTCCATTTAATTATTTATCTGCAAAGCAAAGAAGAAAAGTTAGAAGCAGATAAATAAATAAAAGACAGACAGATAAAAAGTTCATCATTAAGGGCAACTGACTGGAATCAGTTAGCCCTCTCTGCAAATCACGGGATTTCTCCCGGTTCACAAAGAGGGATGAATATTTGTTTGCTAATCATGAATGCACAAAGTTGAAATTCACAAGTCAAAATTGTCAAACTGCATAGTTCAAGTCTCAAACAGCATGATGCAAGGTCCAAGTCCAAATCAAACTACAGAGTCCAAAGGCAAACAGAATGGCCTAACTAAAGTCACAAATTATCCAAAAAAGCTGCCAAAGATATCAAAGATACAAAAGTACAAGATGCTGTCACAAGGAAGCAAAGCTGTCAAAAGAAGATATGAAAGGATATGCAGAGAAAGATTAGTATGCAAGCAAGTAAAGCTCTTCAAAGCATCATTTTCCATAAGTCACCCTTTCAGAAAAGTACACATAAAATATTGTTTATTATTTTAATGGTACTGGAGAGAGAAGAGAGAAAAGAGTTTAGGCTTACAGGTTTGGCTTTAGGCATAAAGATAAGATATAATAAACAGCTAACAACTATCAAAAGGGGGAGCATAAGATATCAAGAGAGATATAAAAAACAGAGATAACCACAAACTGTCAAAAGACCTTCCAGCCTAAAACCAGCAAAAAGCTTGAAACCTGCAAGCTTAAAATTTTTGCAAGAGCAACCTGTCAAAACCCTCCAGACCCAAAACCTGCAAGCTTAAACTGATCAGGCCAAAGCATAAAACACCAACCCTGTCAAACAACAATCAAAACCATAACTGTCAAGCCTAAACTGATAAACCAAAACCAGTAAAACCTTTCAAGCACACAAACAAACATCCAAGGCCAAAACCTGTACCAGATACCAAGCCTAACCATTCAAAACCTGAAACCTGCAAGCTTAAACTTGGCAAGATCAAAAACCAGTAGAACCCGTCCAAGCCTCCCAAAGCAACAATCAGCCTTACCATTCAAGGCCTGAAGCCTAAAACCGGTAAGGCCATGACTAAAGCCTGAAAGCCAAGGCCATAACCTGCACAAACCTGTTGCCCAGCCCAAGCCTAAACTGATAAACCAAAACCGGTACCTATCATCATGCCAAAAACTGAAGCATAAGCCCTTAGCCTCAAAAAACCTGTAGCATAAGCCTAACCATTCAAGGCCAAAAGTCATCAAGCCCTCAGAACTCAAGGAGTTCATCATAGGGGTATTCACCAAACATTCAAAATTTCCAAACCATCCAGCTAAAACATTCAGAAACAATCACAAGGAGGCAACTCAAGACATCAAGATAAAAGAAGCATATTCAAGCATACACAAGGCAACAGAAGCAAAGCAAAGAAAGAAGAGGGAAAGCTAGTCAAAACGAATGTTCCAACAATAGCATATTCAGCAGGGCTAACATTAACAAGCAAGCATGTCAGTAATCATCATTTCAGAATCAATAAAGGCGACATAAGCATACCAGGGCTATCAAGAAGAAGAGGAAACTAAGAGAAGAGGAAAAGAAATTGCACAAAAGGTTCTCAGGTCAAGTCATCATCAAACCTAAGGGACGAAGTACAAAATACCAGGAAGAGCAAAGCCTCATCATCATCGTAACCCCTTTGCCGTCAAGCCTCCAAGCGCATCCAAACTCTCTTCTCCTCCGTCTCCCAAAAGTTAATATATGTACAGGAATTTAAAATGCGGGAATTGTAAATCCTATGCTATTACAAGGCTTCGGGGAGGGGGATTATTTACATGTCCAAAAATTGGGGGAATAAAGCAGTAAAGTGTAAAAGTCTTAGCTAAGCTATTACAAACCAATAGACAGTTATAATAAAATAAACGCTCGTGAATCTGAAAATAACCTCTAAAAATCCTAAGAATAAAATCTTTTTGTTGTTTTATTTTATTTTGGGAAAATGATCTAAATCTACCTAATTTTAGTTTTTTGGAAAAATGTGAAAATAATTAAAAGATTAATTAACAAAGTTAATTTAATAGAAAAAGAACTAGCCTAATGTTTTTTGTGGTTTTCTTATTTTAATGTTAATTAAAAATATAAAAAGATGTCAATGAACACAAAAATAAAATACAAGGGGGATCCTTCGATCCAGGAAAAAAATGAGTTTCGACCCAGGGAGGGAATGGAAGCTTCGATCCAGAGAGGGTCCTGGTCCTTTCGATTGGGCCAGACAGTAAGGCGTGAGTAGCCTTCGATCCAGGGAAGAGGATTGTCTTTTGATCATGGAAGTCATGGCTTTCGATCCAGGAATGAGATGCCTCCTTCGATCCAGCATGCTAATGGGTTCGATCTAGAGAAGGTGTCTCCTTCGATCTGGGATGTTATACCTGCAAAAGTTTGTTAGCAAAATAAAACACAGGGCCTGGGTATTGAACCCCAGGCCCTTCGATCCTGCGCTTGCTGGGTCTCTTCAGGCTATGTCTGCAGCAAATATTAGCAAACGATGGACATGGCCTGGGTGCCAAACCCAGGCCTCTTGATCCTGTCTAGGATAGAAAATCGAAGGTAACAACCAGTATGGATGTATTATACAAATATGAGGTTGGATAGTTTACCCTTTCTTACCAGCAGATTGGAATTTTAATTTGGGCGCTTCCTGGATGCAGGCACCTTCGATCTGGGCACTTCCTGGATGTAGGCCCTTTTGTTGAAGGGTTGCTTTGGCCTAGATTACTTATGAAAATGCTGATAACTTTTGGCAGCGTATCTCCAAGTTCTCCCTGTTTCTTTTCTCTATTTTTTCTGAATATTTTCCGTCCTCTGGATATGTATGCTGGCCTCTGTATTTATAGGGGTGTGAGGGTGCAGGAAAACAAAGGTTTAAATGACCTTGATTACGTGTTTGACAGCCATGAATGAGAATTTGTAACGTTGATTATGTGTTTGAAAGCCATGAATGAGAATTTGTAACTTTGGCTAAACACATGGGATCTTGTCCCTTTTTGAATTTTGAATGATATGTAACTGGCCTTCGAATGCTGCCTTTCGAATGGGCTGATGGCATCCTTCGAATGCTTTTCGAAAGCTTCTTCGAATTGACCCTTTGAATGCCTCTTCGAATGGACCTTTTGGAATTCCAATCGAAGGACACTGTTATAATGCCAATCGAAGTACTTATCCATAATTCCAATCGAAAGACTCCTTCAGAACACCAATCGAAGGGTCTTTCAGAATGCCAATCGAAGTGCTTGTCCATAATGCCAATCGAAAGGCTCATTCAGAATACCAATCGAAGGGTCTTTCAGAATGCCAATCGAAGTGCTTGTCCATAATGCCAATCGAAAGGCTCATTCAGAATACCAATTGAAGGGTCTTTCAGAATGCGAATCGAAGTGCTTGTCCATAATGCCAATCGAAAGGCTCCTTCAGGACACCAATCGAAGGGTCTTTCAGAATGCCAATCGAAGTGCTTGTCCATGATGCCAATCGAAAGGCTCCTTCAGAATACCAATCGAAGGGTTTTTCAGAATGCCAATCGAAATGTACTTAAAGCACCACTCGAAAAATTTTCCTTTTCCTTAGGCAAGGGTTTCTGGTCAACCATGTAGGGGAAGACTTTGGAAAACATGAGAGGGCAAATTTTGGGGTGCAACAGTTGCCCTGTTCAATTTTCTTAAACCTGAGGATATAGATTGTCTTTCGAGCCTTTCGTGATCTGAAGGTGGAAGATAATTGAACACTAGAGTGCCCAGAAATTTGCACTCGCATGGTGTAGTATCAGCATTGTGACATCGAGAATGGGATTACAGATGCCATTTGGAGATTGTTGGTAGGAGGATGGGCTTATAGATGCCATCTGCAGGAGAGGTAATGTATAGTCATTGGAGATGGGCTTAAAGATGCCATCCAGGGGCGATTGCTGGACTGCATTTGAATGAGTGACAGAATTACATCCGAATTTGGATCATATCTGGACTGTTATTTGGAGGTCTCTGATTGCCTGTCATTAACTGGAAGAAATAAATCTAACCACAGGAGGTCTTTTTTTATAATGATGTGTGATGAAGGAATCTGGGACGATTACTACCTCAGCAGGACGATGAAGGAATCTTGGATGACTTCTACCTCAGCAGGATGATGAAGGAATCTTTGACGACTGCTACTCCAGCGGGATGATGAAGGAATCTTGGATGACTTCTACCTCAGCAGGATGATGAAGGAATCTTGGATGACTTCTACCTCAGGAGGATGATGAAGGAATCTTGGATGACTTCTACCTCAGCAGGATGATGAAGGAATCTTGGATGATTACTACCTCAATAGGATGATGAAGGAATCTTGGATGACTTCTACCTCAGCAGGATTGTGAAGGAATCTTGGATGATTACTACCTCAGCAGGATGATGAAGGAACCTTGGACGATTACTACCTCAGCAGGACGATGAAGGAATCTTGGACGATTACTACCTCAGCAGGATGGTGAAGGAATCTTGGACGATTACTACCTCAGCATGATGATGAAGGAACCTTGGATGATTACTACCTCAACAGGATGATGAAGGAACCTTGGATGACTTCTACTTCAGCAGGATGATGAAGGAATCTTGGACGATTACTACCTCAGTAGGATGGTGAAGGAATCTTGGACGATTACTACCTTAACAAGATGGTGAAGGAATCTTGGACGATTACTACCTCAGCAGGATGATGAAGGAATCTTGTGTAAGTCTAAGAGTGCCTAAGAGGGGGGGTGAATTAGGTATATAAAAATTTATTCGGTTTTATGAGAATACTTGTAGTAATTTTTGGTTAAGTGTTTGAAGGTTTTTGATTATATCTTATCTTTTCTTGATTATGGTGATGAAAGCGATAAAAGCGGAAAAGTAAAGAACACGGTGATATATCCTGGTTCCCCTTACAATCCGAGAGTACTCCAGTCCCCTTTCCAACACGAAAGAGATTTCACTATAGTTAGAATGATTGTACAGCCTATGCTTACTATCTAACCTATAGGGTGACCAAAGGTTCTTAACACCTTTAAGATCAAACAAACACTAATGTGAATGAAGAACAATCCTCTTCAAATCATAACACTTACTTCCAACAATCCTGGATAGTAAGGGAATACTTTCTTTTTGTAATACAATGATTTATTTGAAAGAGATGGAGAGCACTATCAATCTTCAATTGATCTTCTTCTTCAAGATAGAAACAATTCTCAAGCAATGATTATAAATGTTCACAATGAATGTATGAAACTTGTAATGATTTCTTAATGAAAATGTATATGGCAAGTTTCACAAAATTTATGAACACTTAAAAGTTTGTATGCAAATTTGAATGATGAAAATTGTTAATTGAAGAAGGTTATTTTAAATCTGAAAATCTGCACATTATATAATGTCACAAATACCTCTTCATTCATGCCATTTGATATGAAAATATGCAATGCATTCATGAAAGGATACCATTTGAAATATGTTCAAAAACCAAAAGAAAAGTTGCACTGGTTCGCTGGCAACCAGTTCCGACCCAGGCAGAACCCGGTTCTTAGTGAACGTTATAAGCCAGAATTCAAAAATAACACGCAGGAACCGGTTCCCCTATAGGTACAACCCGGTTCCTGGTACAAATTCCAGGGAGGTGTTTTTTGAACAAGTTTGGAACCCGGTTCCCTGTTAGGTAGGAACCGGTTCCTGAAAGTTTATTTTCAAAAATTCTTTTTGAAAAAGATTTCAAACAAAGTTTTTCTTAATGTTAAAATTGTGGGATATGTATATGATTATGAATGCAAATTTGTGAACATCTATATTCAAGTTTAAGAATTATTTATACCTTTTGACATTTGTTGATCTTTTAATAATTCTTCTTCTAATCTTCAAGACTTCTATATGACATTGATAAGCTTTTTGCACATCCTTTGAATGTTGATATCCATGTTGTCTTCATCAAAACCAATGCTTTAAACATGACTTGAGAAGCTTGCAATTACATTCTCCCCCTTTTTGATGATGACAACCAAGTCTTGAAAACAATTCTTGAAATGTTTATGTTGTTTTTTGTAGCAATAATGTTGAGAAAATGCAAGGCTCCCCCTAAATTGTATGCTCCCCCTAAGTCCATGATTCTTTGAATTTTGGAGTGAGTTTGATAGTTATATTGGCCTGCAATTTCTTTGAAACAAAACAACACATATGCATATTCTTCTCCCCCTTTGTTAACATCAAAAAGGATGGGGAAAAAGAGTGAAACAAGTTCATTTAAAAAAACACAAACAATATATACACACATATTTTATCAAATAAAAACATATAAAAGAAGGAGTAGAAGCAGAGTGTACTGAAACATAAAAATTTTTGAAGAAAAATTAAGACGTGCATCTTATGAGAAACATTTAGAGATCACCTTCATCCAAAATACCAAGTTCTCTTTGGATTTTGAAGAATGGTTCTCGAGCAAGCGGTTTTGTGAAGATATCTGCGAGTTGGTTATGAGTATCCACAAAAGTGACTTCGACACCTCCTTTAAGTACATGATCACGGAGAAAATGATGTCGAATATCTATATGTTTGGTTCTTGAATGCATGACCGGATTCTTTGTAATATTGATAGCACTTGTATTGTTGCATCGAAGAGGAATGCATCCGAGATCAAGTCCGTAAACATGGAGTTGTTGCTTGAGCCAAAGAATTTATGCACAACAACTACCCGCTTCTATGTATTCTGCTTCGGCCGTGCTAAGAGCAACACATGCTTGCTTTTTACAAGCCCATGATACTAATGCATTTCCAATAATGTGACAAGTACCACTTGTGCTTTTACGATCAGTTTTACAACCTGCATAATCGGCGTCAGAATGACCAATTAAAGTGCAAATACTACCTTTAGGATACCATAAGCCGACATTGGTTGTTCCTTTGAGATACTTCATGATCCTTTTAACTGCCATGAGGTGTGATTCCTTTGGATTTGCTTGAAAGCGAGCACAAAGACAAACACTAAACATGATGTCAGGACGGCTTGCCGTCAAATACAATAAGGAACCAATCATACCTCGGTATTTTGTAATATCAATTGGAGTACCGGATTCATCTTGATCAACATATGTACCGGAGCCCATTGGAGTATTCATTGCTTTACAGTTGTCCATATCAAACTTTTTCAATAATTCTTTGCAATACTTAGACTGGTTGATGAAGATTCCATCTTTTAGTTGCTTGATTTGTAGTCCAAGAAAGTAGTTCATCTTTCCCATCATAGACATCTCGAATTCTCCTTGCATCATCAATGAGAATTCCTCACACATTTCTTTGTTATTCGATCCAAAAATGATATCATCAACATAGACTTGAACCAATAAAGTGTTACTTTTGATTTTCTTAATGAACAAAGTTTTATCAACCTTACCCTTTTCGAAACCTTTTTCACACAAAAAATTGCTAAGTCTATCATACCATGCTCTTGGTGCTTGCTTTAAGCCATAAAGAGCCTTTCTCAACTTAAAGACATGTGTAGAATGTTTGAAGTCTTCAAATCCCGGAGGTTGTTTGACATAGACTTCTTCATTAATGTATCCATTCAAGAATGCGCTTTTGACGTCCATTTGAAAAGGTTGAAAATTTAATGAACAAGCATAAGCAAGTAAAAGACGTATAGCTTCAAACCTTTCAACCGGAGCAAATGCTTCTTCAAAGTCGATTCCTTCCTCTTGATTGTAGCCTTGGGCAACCAACCTTGCTTTGTTTCGAACAATTAGACCATTCTCATCAAGTTTATTCTTAAACACCCATCGGGTACCTATGATGTGTTTACCACTTGGTGTAGGAAAAAGTTACCAAACTTGATTTCTCTCAAATTGATTTAATTCTTCTTGCATAGAAATAATCCATTGATCATCTCCTAAGGCTTCATCAACTTTGGTAGGTTCAATTTGAGAAACAGACGCCATGTTTAAGCAAGCATCTTTTAGATTTAATCTTGTTGATACTCCTTGGCTAATGTCACCAATAATTTTGTCAATAGGATGGTCTCTATGAGTTCTCCATTCTTTTGGTAGATCATTGATGTTTGAATCTTGTTGTACAATGTTTTCTTGATTTTCCGGTGATTTCAGAACTTGATCATTTGAAAGTTCTTCCGGGGGTAAATCTATAGGATCATCATCATCACACACAACTACTTCCTCCTTAGAGGGGTTAGTTTCATCAAAAGATACATGCATAGATTCTTCAATAGTTAAAGTTCTTTTATTATAAATTCTATATGCTTTACTAGAAAGAGAATAACCAAGAAATATACCTTCGTCGGATTTCTCGTCAAACTTACCGAGATTGTCTTTGTCATTGTTAAGAATAAAACACTTGCATCCAAAAATGTGGAAGTGAGCAATATTTGGCTTTATTCCTTTGAAGAGTTCATATGGAGTCTTCTTTATTATAGGTCTAATGATAACTCGATTTCCAACATAACATGTCGTACTAACCGCATTCGCCCAAAAATATTTAGGAAGATTTGCATCACTAAGCATTGTTCTTGCAAGTTCCACTAGAAACCTATTCTTTCTTTCAACTACTCCATTTTGTTGTGGAGTTCTAGGTGCTGAAAAATTATGAGAGATACCATGTTCTTCACAAAATTCTTCAAATTGTGCATTTTGGAATTCTCCACCATGATCACTTCTTATGGATACAATCTTTAGTGATTTTTCATTTTGGATTTGCTTAGCATACTTCTTAAAAGCTTTAAAAGCATCACTTTTCTGCACAAGAAAAAAAGTCCAAGAATATCTAGAAAAATCATCAATAATAACTAAAGCGTATACATTACCTCCGAAGCTTTTTGTTCTTGATGGACCAAAGAGATCCATGTGTAACAATTGTAGTGGCCTTGTAGTAGACACCACATTCTTAGATTTGAAAGTTGATTTGGTCTGTTTGCCCTTTTGGCATGCACTGCATAATTTGTCTTTGATGAACTTCATCTTTGGTAGACCAATAACTAAGTCATGCTTAACCAATTTGTTCAAGTGCTCCATGTGAATGTGAGCAATCCTCTTGTGCCATAACCAAGCGTCATTGTTGTTTACCATAAGACATTGTACCTTCATAGACAAATCATCTAAAGTAATCATAAAAATATTGTTAGATCTTATACCTTTGAGTTTTACCTCATTGGTTGCCTCATCCATAATAAGGCATTCTTCTTTGTTGAATTTGATCTTGAACCCTCTATCGCAAAGTTGACTTATGCTAAGAAGGTTGTGCTTTAATCCTTCAACATAGAGAACATCCTCAATTTGAAAGGATGGAGGTGTGCCAACTATTCCAAAGCCAAGTATCTTTCCTTTGGTGTTGTCTCCATAGGTGACATACCCTTTGGCTTTATGTACTAGATATGAAAATTGGTGTACATCTCCTGTCATATGCTTTGAACATCCACTATCAAGATACCAAACATTTGATGTGGATTTCAAGCATACCTACAAAAACAAATTATTTCTTGTTAGGTACCCAAGTTGCCTTGGGTCCTTCATAGTTAGTTCCCTTTTTCACCCACACATAATGCCCACTTGCCATACTAAAGTTTCTAACATAGCAAGCATTAGGTGTATGGCCTTTAATACCACAATAAAAACAAGTAGGTTCAAAGTTACTTCTATATCTTGAAGGATGAGATTTCTTCTTAGGAAATGTTTTCTTTTTGGATATATTAGCCTTTTTCTTTTGATGATTATGAACAACTTGCTTCTTTTCTACTTTCTTGGGATTGGAACTAATACTAGCCTTTACAAAAACAGTGGGGTTGTTACTTGGTCTCTTAGAATTCACATAACCAAGACCTCTTTTATCATTTGGATAACGTTGTTGGCTTAGTAATCCTTCCAATCCTATTTGTCCTTTTTCATATCGTTCAATGACTCTTTTCAATTGAACAATTTCAAAGACATTTGATTCACACTTGGAGCATGCAAAGTTTTCCTTTTCTTTAATAAAATTTTGTTTTTGAAGATCAAAATCTTTAGTCATGGTGTCAATTTTTTCTAGACAAATTAGAAGTTCTTTTTCTTGTTTTGACACCTTTTTGTATAAACTTTTGCATTCTTTCAAGAGTTCATCAATTGCACCTTGAACATCATCATCAAAAAGATTAAATTCATTACTAACCTCTTCTTCATCGTCGGAGTGATGTGATGCCATTAAGGCTAAGTTTGCACATTCGTCGCTTTCCGAATCGGATGAAGAACTTATCTCATTATCTTCCCATGCAACATAAGCCTTTTTGTTCTTGAACTCCTTTTTGCCTTTGAATCCATTTTTCTTGGAGAGTTTTGGACAATCCGGCTTTATGTGACCTTGCTTTCCACATTCATAGCATGTGACATCTTGTGTTGATGTGGAGGCTTCTTTATCTTTATGCTTATAAAATTTCTTTCTTTTGACAAAGTTAGCATTATGAAGATTATTTTTATGACCAAAATATTTTCCTAACCTTTTTACAAGAAGCAAGAGGTTTTCATCTTCCTCCGATGCATCTTTATCTTGACTTTCTTTTGAATCAACTTTCAAAGCAATGCCTTTGGATTTCTTCTCATGATTCTCATGTTTTTCAAGCCTTCCAAGTTCCGTCTCATATTCTTGAAGCTTTCCGAAAAGTGTTGCGTAAGTCATAGTTGCTAGGCTTTTCTTTTCGGATATTGCCGTCACTTTTGGTTGTCATTCCCTAGTTAAAGACCTAAGCACTTTAAGATTTAATTCATCGTTGGTTAAAGTCTTACCGAGTGCCTTCAAATGGTTTGTCAAGTGAATGAATCTCTTTTGCAAGTCAAGGATGGATTCTCCGGGAAGCATTCTGAATAATTCATATTCTTGACTCAAAGTGTGCAATCTAGACCTTTTGACTTCGGCGGTTCCTTCATGAGTTTCTACAAGAGTATCCCAAATTTCCTTTGTCGTTGTACATGCCGATACTCGGAAAAATTCATCCATACTAAGAGCACTTTGGAGAATATTGATTTCCTTTTTGTCAAAGAGAACTTTTTTCTTGTCATCGTCATCCCATTATGCTTTAGGCTTTGATGACCCAACACCATTGACAACACAAACCGGAGTAAATGGACCATTCTCAACAGCATTCCATATTTCTTCTCCTTGCGCTTCAAGATGAGCCTTCATGCGAATTTTCCAAAAGTCAAAGTATTCACCACAAAACAATGGAGGCTTGTTGTTACTACCACCATCTTTGAAAACCGGATTTTGATTTGCGGAAGCCATTCTGGATCTTTAGGAACAAGTTACCTATAACTTGCTCTGATGCCAATTGTAAGTCTAAGAGTGCCTAAGAGGGGGGGTGAATTAGGTATATAAAAATTTATTCGGTTTTATGAGAATACTTGTAGTAATTTTTGGTTAAGTGTTTGAAGGTTTTTGATTATATCTTATCTTTTCTTGATTATGGTGATGAAAGCGATAAAAGCGGAAAAGTAAATAACACGGTGATATATCCTGGTTCCCCTCACAATCCGAGAGTACTCCAGTCCCCTTTCCAACACGAAAGAGATTTCACTATAGTTAGAATGATTGTACAGCCTATGCTTACTATCTAACCTATAGGGTGACCAAAGGTTCTTAACACCTTTAAGATCAAACAAACACTAATGTGAATGAAGAACAATCCTCTTCAAATCACAACACTTACTTCCAACAATCCTGGATATTAAGGGAATACTTTCTTTTTGTAATACAATGATTTATTTGAAAGAGATGGAGAGCACTATCAATCTTCAATTGATCTTCTTCTTCAAGATAGAAACAATTCTCAAGCAATGATTATAAATGTTCACAATGAATGTATGAAACTTGTAATGATTTCTTAATGAAAATGTATATGGCAAGTTTCACAAAATTTATGAACACTTGAAAGTTTGTATGCAAATTTGAATGATGAAAATTGTTAATTGAAGAAGGTTATTTTAAATCTGAAAATCTGCACATTATATAATGTCACAAATACCTCTTCATTCATGCCATTTGATATGAAAAGATGCAATGCATTCATGAAAGGATACCATTTGAGATATGTTCAAAAACCAAAAGAAAAAGCTGCACTGGTTCGCTGGGAACCGGTTCCGACCCAGGCAGAACCCGGTTCTTAGTGAACGTTATAAGCCAGAATTCAAAAATAACATGCAGGAACCGGTTCCCCTATAGGTACAACCCGATTCCTGGTACAAATTCCAGGGAGGTGTTTTTTAAACAAGTTTGGAACCCGGTTCCCTGTTAGGTAGGAACCGGTTCCTTAAAGTTTATTTTCAAAAATTCTTTTTGAAAAAGATTTCAAACAAAGTTTTTCTTAATGTTAAAATTGTGGGATATGTATATGATTATGAATGCAAATTTGTGAACATCTATATTCAAGTTTAAGAATTATTTATACCTTTTGACATTTGTTGATCTTTTAATAATTCTTCTTCTAATCTTCAAGACTTCTATATGATATTGATAAGCTTTTTGCACATCCTTTGAATGTTAATATCCATGTTGTCTTCATCAAAACCAATGCTTTAAACATGACTTGAGAAGCTTGCAATTACATCTTGGATGACTTCTACCTCAGCAGGACGATGAAGGAATCTTGGACGATTACTACCTCAGCAGGATGGTGAAGGAATCTTGGACGATTACTACCTCAGTAGGATGATGAAGGAACCTTGAACGATTACTACCTCAACAGGATGATGAAGGAACCTTGGACGATTACTACCTCAGCAGGACGATGAAGGAATCTTGGATGATTACTACCTCAGCAGGATGGTGAAGGAATCTTGGACGATTACTACCTCAGCAGGATGATGAAGGAACCTTGGATGATTACTACCTCAACAGGATGATGAAGGAACCTTGGATGACTTCTACTTCAGCAGGATGATAAAGGAATCTTGGACGATTACTACCTCAGCAGGATGGTGAAGGAATCTTGGACGATTACTACCTCAGCAGGATGATGAAGGAATCTTGGACGATTACTACCTCAAAGGGATGATGAAGGAATCTTGGATGATTACTACCTCAGCAGGATGGTGAAGGAATCTTGGACGATTACTACCTCAACGAGATGATGAAGGAATCATTGACGACTGCTACTCCAAAAGATAATGACTTTTATTTGTTGATCGATCTTTCCTGAAAA
Organism: Vicia faba; assembly: GCA_948472305.1. Lineage (NCBI taxonomy): Eukaryota > Viridiplantae > Streptophyta > Magnoliopsida > Fabales > Fabaceae > Vicia > Vicia faba. The sequence goes on from OX451737.1 coordinate 175,019,047, forward strand.
GGTAAAGAGTTAGTTGTATGCAATGTCATGATGTATGCATTGTGTAATGATGTTCTCAAAATAAATGAGGTTCATGTTATATGTATTTTGTATGCATATGCTATGAATGTTATTGAAATGTAATTTTGTCTTGGAGAATAAATTCTTGACAAGTGTTGGGGAGTTATTAAATCCTGGACTGCTGTTGAAGAGTAGGTATGTCTTCAAACTTTGCTTAGAATGTTTCCACTGAGGATCCTTGTTTTGTTGAGGAGAACTCCGTTGGGGAAAGTTGTGAACTCTGTGGAGAGTATTGATTCATTCTTGGGGAACAAGTTCAGGAGTCTCGGTTATCCGTTGCTCTACTGGGGAGTCAAAGTTAAACTGACATCTGGTCGGGTCCAGGTTTCTCAGTAACTTGTTGGGGATTGCCGAGTAGTCTACTGGGGAAGAGGAGTTGTGGTCCTTTAATTTGTAGTAGTCGGAGAGGAAAACTCAACTGGGGAATCCTGGTGTTGTTGGGGAAATAAACCCTGTCGTCAGTCCGCTAGAGAGGTGACATCTTCGTTGGGGGAAGTCCTCGAGGATTCTTGAGGTTGATTCAGTTGGGGAAAGGTTTTCAGAGATTAAACCCTTGCTGGGAGTCATCCTATGAGAAGGATTTTGGGGAGATTTGTCATTGCCCCCTAGTAGCAAGTGTTTGTGACATTGCCAGAAAATGTTTAATTGTACGTAACCCTTCACTGAGATTGATGTTCAATTCCCTAAGTGACGGAGATGGAGACTTGCCCCTGGCTACTCTGCACTTCTTCAGAGATTTCTTGAAATCTTGACTGGACTGCCCCAGGTGTGCTGAACTTTGAAAGTTTTGTTGAAATCTTGACTGGACTGCCCCAGGTGTGCTGGATAGTGACATGTCAAGTCCCTCTGTTGATAGGAGATTTGTCAATGGAGGTGTCATCCTTTTTGAAGTGATTTTGTTCACTGAGAGGGCTTTCGTTCATCGGATATTCGTGGTGTGAATTTCTCCGCTGTCAAACAAATAGCCAAATGAAAACAATGATGTTCAAATAATGCAAAGTTTATGCTTGTCTCGAAGTTTTGAAAAATGCGTTTTTTAGCAGAAAACTTTTTATAAGACAAATTCAACACAAGATTTAGGGCAAAGCCTTACAGGAGTCAGGATACCTTTTGTAATAGTATGCTTTCGAACTAACCCATGCTTCAGTTAGGACTTTTAAAGGGTTGTAACGTGGCTTGGTTCACGGTTTAAGAAACAAAGGATAAAGGCTCAAAGTATATTTGTACCCACCCGCTCTTCGTGATGTTCTTCAATCCTAAACTCAGTTAATTGTGCGTCGAACTCTATTCGAATTTGGAACGACGTTTTGGTGATGGTTCACACAAGTTGGATTTTTGAAGGCAGTCATCATTTTTTTTGCAACATTTTTCATGTTGTCGAGGTTTTGTAATGACCTCGTTCATTTGATTTATTATCCCTAACTTTTTCCTGACTGTTTCTGTTTTCGAGATTACAGTCAGCGGGATGCCCCAGCTTTCTTAATCCTACTTTATAGGTTTTGGCTCAGTGGACTTTTTTCTTCTGAGAGATTGACTTCCTATGAGATAAGGAACCATCACTGTCTTTTGATTCCAGAGGAACGCTTTTGATGTCGTTCGTTGTATTATGAACTGAGAGTTTTGCGACTTCAATGTGCATCTTTTGAATTAACTGAGAGACTACCCTGCCCCAGGTTTAAATTAAAGGTTTCAATTTGTGTTTAAAATAGAAAACTCATACTTCTTTGGCTCGAAGGGGTTGACTAGGGATTATCTTCCTTATAACTTCAGTGTTTAGGATTTGAAAGAAACGCCTGTACATCGTCAGCAAGGTCTGTCCAAAAGCATACTGTATGAGATTATGGCATTGTTTCGTCATCCTCCCTCTAAAGGCTTGTAACTTTTAGCAAGAGTTGAATGAGTAAAAATCATAGTTTAAATTTAATTAAAGGATGAATTCAAGACAAACATATGCAATGCATTAATGAAACCGAGTTTGACATTAATAGATAATTGTTTGAATAACAAAAGAAATTAAAATTTGAAAATTCAAATGAAACAAAGACATTCTCAATGATTTGGCGTAGGATCAGTGATCAAACTTGATCTACTTGGCATCAATCAAGTCTTGGATCTTGTTCTTCAAAGTCCAACAGTCGTCGGTGTCATGTCCAGGACTGTCAGAATGGTAGGCACATCTCACACTTGGGTTATACTTGGAAGAGGAAGTATCAGGATTTTGAGGAGGATCCTTTAGCGTGATTAGCTTCAACTTCAGCAAATGTTGTAACGCTTGAGACAAAGGCATGTTGATGTTAGTATACTTCCTTTCTTGATATCTCACCCTACGCCTATTGCTCTGTCTTTGTTGAACAGGCGTGGGATCAGAGATCAGGGTTGCCCCTACCTGTTGATCATGACGACTCTTTTAACCATACACAACATTGGACTCTTTCTTCCCATTGTAGGGCTTTTTCTGAGCATCAGAAGGTGTTTCTTCTTGAATCTTCCCACTTTTGATGCCAGCTTCGACCCTTTCGCCGGTCAGTATTAGCTCGGTGAATTTGGCTGAAGAGCTTCTGATCAAGTGTTTGAAATAGGGACCAGACAAAGTCCCAAGAAACATATCCACCAACTCCCTATCAGACAGAGGGGGTTGGACTCTTCCAGCAAGATCTCTCCACTTCTGAGCGTAGTCCTTAAAGCCTTCGCCTGTACCCATAGACATACCCTGAAGCTGAGTACGCGTGGGAGCAAGGTCGGCATTATACTGGTATTGCTTGTAAAAAGCAGCAGCAAGGTCCTCCCAGTTGCGGATGTTAGCTCCTTCCAATTGACAGAACCATTCAAGTTGAGTTCCTGACAGACTATCTTGAAAGAAATGAACCCAGAGATTTCTATCAGCAGTATAGGGTTGAATCTTCCTCACATATGACCGAAGGTGTAGCTTTGGACAGAAAGCTCCGTCGTACTTGGCAAAGGCAGGTGCCTTGAATTTATGGGGAATCACCACCCCAGCGGATAGACCTAGATCTTCGAAGTCCAGACCGGGCACCTCCTGTATTTCCATAGCGTTCAAACGGTCTTCCAGTTGTTTGTACTTATCCTCAGCAGAAGGATACTGTTCTTCATCATAATCCATCTCGTTGTCGGAGACTTCAGGGCTAGGAGCCCTCCTTTCTTGTGGATTGTCTTTCCCTCCAGATGGGGTGGTCAGATCAACTTCGTCCTACAGCCCGTTTCCAAACCTGCGTCCAGTGTTGAACAGGATGGTCCTCTTTTTCTTCTTCTTCCTCTCTTTCAGAATCAGGGTCTTCAGGTCCTGCTGACCCTTAGCTAGGCTCATGACCAACTCTTGAAATTGGGCGTTCTGGGCCTGGAGGGCCTTGATAGTTTGCTCAGTGGAAGGTTCAGTAGACATGATGATTGCTGAAATAAACAACGAAGAAGATGAGAAACCTGTAATGGTACCTGTAATGCAATGATATGTATGATATATGTATGATATATGTATGCAATGTTTTCAAGGATCTCGCGGGGTAAACAAGAAACTGTTAGAATCTGAATCTGGTAGCTTGATTGAAGGAACTTCATGTTGCTGAGAGTCCTTCTTCAAGAGTCAAGCTCACCATATCTAGTGGGTCATAGCCCCTGACTCAAGTTATCGTGCTTGGATTTCTAGACACCCTTGGCTAGAGGAAAATAAATCCCCTTTTCCCCTTGCTAGACTTTTGATTTACCACAACCTGCATCACAAACCCTTGAGATACTTGAAATGGTTAAGGAAATGTTAAGGCATGATGTTATGATGTGTATGCTATGCGTTTAAGCAAAAGTGTGAGGTGATGTAAGTAAGCCCTGCAATAAATCCAAAATATTGGATAAGGACTGTAAACAAAACCTGCAAGGAAACCATGTTGTCAGATAACCAGAATGTGCAAGTAGTTCAAGTTTGAAGGCACACAAGTCACACAAAAGAGCCCTTAGATTTCAGGCTTGCATGAGGTTTCATAGGTAAGTACCCTCTTGAGTTTAGTTGGCTCAAAACCTGTCCTATAAATAGTAACCGGGTTCTAAGGAGCTCAATATCATTGGATTGTTTTCTATGTTCATCGTTTTCGTTTAGCCACTGAACTAGCGACCAAAATATTCCAAGAAAACAATCCTCAATGAGTGTAGTATCGAGTATCTACCAACTTCGGACTGCACCAAAGTCGGTCATCTCACTACCCCCTAAAAAAGGCCAAGATGGTCAAGTAATATTCTAGGTCATTAGTGCTTAGTGACATCACTCAGCGGCCCCGTATTCTCTTTGATTGACTCAAAGGCTACCGGTACTCACAAATATGTCGCACTAATATAGCTATTGCTTCAACCGTGTCGGTATACCCCGCACAGTTTCCACAACGTATTGCTATCTATGAATGTTTCCCAAATCCGGGTGGAGGATTTCAAACCCAAACAATAGAACCAAATTTAAATCATACAAAGCATACAATTGAAAACATAAGTGATCTAATCCTAAGGTACACCCCACTTATTAGAGTCCCCAACAGAGTCGCCAGTTCTGTGATTGGTGGGAATGAGAACTGACTGTTTTTTAATGTTGTTTCGCGTTTGCGTTTGTTTTCGCAAAATGTCGCGGTAAGCAAGAGTCGCCACCGCCTTTTATTTTATCCAACAAGGAAAGGACAAAAGCACAGAAAAATTCCTTTTCAAGATTTTTTTCTCGGGTTCGGGAGGTAGATTATAGAAAGGGAAGGTGTTAGCACCCTTTCTATCCGTGGTTATCCACGTGCTCTTAGGTACTTGCTCACTGTGTTTTCAAAAGTTTGCTTTTCTTTGTGTTTGTGGGTTTTGAAAAGAGTTTTGTTTTTGAAGAGAGTGTAAGTGCGAAAAGTTTGTTTTTGTTTTTTTAAAAGGAGCCAGTACTTAAGAACATCTACCTACTCAAAAAGGAATTAGACTGTGCAAGTGTCCTTTAGACAGTGTTATCCCACTATTGAGGAGTAGGTAACACCGTCGTTGGAGTTTTTGGGTCAATTCGATTTAAGGGACGTGTGGTCACTAAAGCAACGTTAGGACGCTTAGCGGTAATCCTAATGTCTTAGATCATTTTTCCGAGGCAACCGTTTCAAGGCAACTTATTATCTTTGGACAAAAGGACGGCCTCTAAAACATCCTATTATTAATGACCACGTTCGAGGCAACCAAGTGAGGTGTACCCTAGGAGTGGCATGTGCAAGTGTGTCAATATTCAGTTATATTATCTTTGCATGTCATGGTGAGCTACTGTTGATTTTAAGTTAAGAGTTAATCTTGTCATGCATAGCCTAGTTAGCATACATCTAAACAGTTAATATATGTACAGGAATTTAAAATGCGGGAATTGTAAATCCTACGCTATTACAAGGCTTCGGGGAGGGGGATTATTTACATGTCCAAAAATTGGGGGAATAAAGCAGTAAAGTGTAAAAGTCTTAGCTAAGCTATTACAAACCAATAGACAGTTATAATAAAATAAACGCTCGCAAATCTGAAAATAACCTCTAAAAATCCTAAGAATAAAATCTTTTTGTTGTTTTATTTTATTTTGGGAAAATGATCTAAATCTACTTAATTTTAGTTTTTTGGAAAAATGTTAAAATAATTAAAAGATTAATTAACAAAGTTAATTTAATAGAAAAAGAACTAGCCTAATGTTTTTTGTGGTTTTATTATTTTAATGTTAATTAAAAAGATAAAAAGATGTCAATGAAAACAAAAATAAAATACAAGGGGGATCCTTCGATCCAGGAAAAAAAAGGAGTTTCGATCCAGGGAGGGAATGGAAGCTTCGATCCAGAGAGGGTCATGGTCCTTTCGATTGGGCCAGACAGTAAGGCGTGAGTAGCCTTCGATCCAGGGAAGAGGATTGTCTTTTGATCATGGAGGTCATGGCTTTCGATCCAGGAATGAGATGCCTCCTTCGATCCAGCATGCTAATGGGTTCGATCCAGAGAAGGTGTCTCCTTCGATCTGGGATGTTATACCTGCAAAAGTTTGTTAGAGAAATAAAACACAGGGCCTGGGTATTGAACCCCAGGCCCTTCGATCCTGCGCTTGCTGGGTCTCTTCAGGCTATGTCTACAGCAAATATTAGCAAACGATGGACATGGCCTGGGTGCCAAACCCAGGCCTCTTGATCCTGTCTAGGATAGAAAATCGAAGGTAACAACCAGTATGGATGTATTATACAAATATGAGGTTGGATAGTTTACCCTTTCTTACCAGCAGATTGGACTTTTAATTTATGCGCTTCCTGGATGCAGGCACCTTCGATCTGGGCATTTCCTGGATGTAGGCCCTTTTGTTGAAGGGTTGCTTTGGCCTGGATTACTTATGAAAATGCTGATAACTTTTGGCAGCGTATCTCCAAGTTCTCCCTGTTTCTTTTCTCAATTTTTTCTGTATATTTTCCGTCCTCTGGATATGTATGCTGGCCTCTGTATTTATAGGGGTGTGAGGGTGCAGGAAGACAAAGGTTTAAATGACCTTGATTACATGTTTGACAGCCATGAATGAGAATTTTTAACGTTGATTATGTGTTTGAAAGCCATGAATGAGAATTTTTAACGTTGGCTAAACACATGTGTTGTACCCCAAAATTTGCCCTCCCATATTCTTCAAAGTTTGTCAAGAATCATCTTCAAATGGTTCAAGATTGCTCAAGGATTGCACAGTCCAAATACCTCATAAGCCAGCTGAAATTAGGGTTTTGGTTCTTTCAAGGAAGTTGAGGTTTTTAAATGGCTCAATCAAGTCTCATAGGCCTCTATACATTCTCAAGCACCTACATACCAAGTTTCAAGACTCACACTGCCAGTTTGCACAGTCAAAAGCCCCATTTGATCCACAGTCAACTGTAGGGGCAAAATGGTCATTTTGCAGTCAAAAGTCAGAATTTTTGGTCAACATCTTATTTTGAGTCCACAATCATCATTTGATCAAGTCTTGATCATGATTCCACAAGCATGGCTCAAAAATCATCAAGATGCAAAAAGTTACTATTTTTGGACAGTAGAAAAGTCAACTGTATCTTGACCAAGACATAACTTTTTCATGGTTCATCAGAAAAATCCCATCTAATACTCATTTTGAAGGGGATGACATTTCCTACAACTCATATTCACATTCCAAGTCCAAGAAATGCTCCCACAAAAAGTTATCAATTTCTACATTATAGGTCAAATTCAAAAGTCAACAAAAGTTCACTTTAAGTCAAAGCCCATAACTTGAGATTGGTAAATACAAATGACATGGGACCAAAGGAATTGGTTAGAGGACTTCAAGACCTTTCCAAAATGTCCAAGAACATGTTCATAGGATCAAAATTCGGCAAGATATGCATTGGAGAAGTTGGGAAATTTTTATGAATTTGCAAAAGTCAATTTTGCTCAAAACACCTTGTTTTTGCTAATGGGCCTCAAATTTCTTCTTGAAACTTTATCCATGACCTATGCATGACCCATTAAGCTTATTTGAATTATTTTCTTATTTTTTATTAATTAATTGGATTTTTAATAAATATTAATTCATTTAATTAATTTAAGTTGTAGGAAAATACAAAGATTTGATTTTTCAATCTTTTTGTGAAGCAAAAGTGGTCAATATATGCTGGAAATTTCGTGTATCAATCAAGGATATCAAAAACTCCAAAGATGGCAACTTTCTTCAATAAAAAAGATTCAAAAATATTTGATTTTCAATCAAATATTCAAATCATTATTCAATGGATCTTTGCTCAAGGATTTAACCTAATTCCATTCTATTATAAATATGCAAGCCAACCCTACTCATGCATACGTGAATTTGCTGCAGAAAAAGCCATAATCACATTGAAAAAATTCCAAGAAAACTCAAAACTATTTTCTATATTCCAGGCCAGTTCAAGGACTTTTGTGGATTCAAACACGTTGCTGGGAGTGTGAGGAACGTATTGCAATCAAAACCAAGTGCTAAAGCTTAAGAAATCCCCAAGAACAGTCTCACGGTTTGCATATTATTTTCAGAATCGTAACTCTAAATTCATGCATAACTAACATGTTTTATTGACTGTTTTGCATTGCTTGAATTCATATGAAGCTAATGGCATAAGTTAATTGGATTATAATGCGCAGAATCGAAAGTTACCATTGACAAATATTAGGGTTCATAAACTTTGAATTTGGGGATTCAGTAACCAGGCAAAATTGAGACCACTAAGGCATATGGTTGAGACCGTCAGAACAAGACGAATCCAGTGGAACCCTCGTGAAATATTTATATAGAGCACAGCTCTATTCGCTATTTTTCCTTATTGCGGGTTGTGGGGGTTAAAACCCCCCGCTATTTAATGTATTTTTATGCAGGCGAAGGAAGAAGACGATGAGCTGGTGATGTATCATTGGTCCATTTAAAATAGCGCGCGTGATTTTGTTGTTTCCAGCATAATTGTTATTTTTTATATATTATATTTACTCATTATTATAATAACAAACGCAGGCAAATGGCTTAGTGGTTGGTGCGTTGGCCAATAATCATTGGGACCTGGGTTCGAATCCCAGGTCCACCCCAAACGCTTATATTATTTTGTTTAACGTGATCATATGCAGGCTTTCAAAAGATGGACATCATGCACCTCACGCCTCAGCATGCCAAGTGGCCTTAAGCACTAATCCTGTGGCCAAAGATGAGGGATCATGGTACTCCCTAGTCAAAGCACGCGTGGACAATCAGGAAAGTCAAACAGGCTTGTGTGCAAATGGGCTGGGAAATTTCTAACAAACCTCCTAAATGGGCCCTCACCCCCCTGGTTTATTATTACTTTTTATTTCCCTTTTCCTTTAAATTATTTTATTTTTAGTAACTATAATTATTATTATTAGTTAATTAACTCACAAATTAATTTTTTATAATGAATTCTGAAAACTAATATTATTATTATTATTATTATTATTATTAATTTCACCTTTAATATATAATTTTTTGTAAATAAATGCTAAATGTAATTAATTTAGTTAATTAGGTTAACTTTGACTTTTTTCACAATAAATAAAATCAACATAGAATTAGGGTTTTTACTAACTTTTGACTTTATTTTATTTTATTTTATTTCATTAAAAACATAAAAAACTAAAAAATATTTCTTTTATTTAATTAATTAGAATTAGGTTTAATTAAATGCAAAAAAGGACCAAAATTCATTCTTTTCTCAAAAAGGGTTAAAACCCTAAGGACTTATCCGATTTAATTTCTTTTCGCGCATAATATTTTTGATCATATTCATGTAACTGCTCCGAGAATGTAATAGATAATTAGGCCTTTTATTACTTTCTTTTAATTTATCGCATTTACTTTTCAAGGGTTATGTTTTTGGCGACGTAAATACCCGACGCCTTGTAATAGCGTAGATTTACTTTCCGCAATTTACTTTCCGCATAATTATTAACTGCTATGCATGACAAGACTTGCCTGAAAAATAAAATCAACCCGTAGCTCACCATAACATATGCAAAGATAATTAAATTGAAACCTGACACACTCGCACATGCCACTCCTAGGGTACGCCTCACTTGGTTGCCTCGACGTGGTCATTGAGTATAGGGTGTTTTAGAGGTCGCCCTCCTGTCTAAAGATCCAAGTTGCCTCGAAACGGTTGCCTCGGATAAAAAGGATCTAGGACATTAGGGTTACCACTAAGGTGTCCTACTATTGCTTTGGTGACCACACATGTCCCTATAATCTAATTGACCCGAATAACTCCTACGACTGTGCTACCTACTTCTCAGTAGTGGGATGGTACTTTCTAAAGGACATTTACACAACTTAATTTCTTTTGAGTAGGTAGATTTCTCCTGGGTACTTGCTCTTTCAAAATATAAATACTTTTCGCACCTACACTTTCAAACAAAAGTTTTCAAACAAACACTTCATACACTCTTGAGGACAGATACAAGAGTTAATCGAAGTTTTCAAACAAACTTTTTTTCAAAACCCACAAACACAAGAAAAGCAAACATTTTTGAAAACATAGTGAGCAAGTACCTAAGAGCCCGTGGATAACCACAGATAGAAAGGGTGCTAACACCTTCCCTTTCTATAATCTACCTCCCGAACCGAGAAACATCTCGAAAATGAATTTTGTTGTGCTTTTGTCCTTTCCTTGTTGGAGAAAATAAAAGACGGTGGCGACTCTTGCTTACCGCGACATTTCACGAACCAGCATTTCAAAACAGTCAGTTCTATTTCCACCGATCACAGAACTGGAGACTCTGTTGGGGAACACTTAAAAGTGAGGTGTACCTTAGGATTAGATCATTCTATGTTTTCAATTATATGCCTTGTGTGCTTTAATTTTGTGGGCTCGTATCGGAGTTTCATAGATCCTAACCCGGATCTGGGGAATACCCTTTAGGTAGCAATAAACTGTGAGGGACATGTCCGGCGTAGACCGACACGGGTGAAGCAGTAGCTACGTTGGTGTGACACCTTGGTCTGTACCGATATCCCTTATGTTGGAACGAGTAGAATATGGGTCTTTTGAGGAGTCATTAAGTACCAACCGACCTTAGAACCTTAAATTGACCCAACTTGGCTATAGAACAGTAGCAGTATGCTACACTCATTGAGGCTAAACTCTCGCGATGGTTCTGGCCGCAAGAAAAGGTTGCGAAGCTGGATTATGATCGATTGAGGGTAGTCAGTGATATTGAGATCCTCTAGAACCCGGTTACTATTTTCTAGGACAAGTCTTAACCAACTGAAACTGAAAGAGGGTAGTACCTAAACTTCATGTTGGCCTAAACTCTAAGGGCTATATGTGTGACTTGTGTGCCTTCAAACTTGAACTACTTGCACATTCTTGTTATCTGACACATGAGTTCCTTGCAGGTTTTATTTATAGTCCTTAATCTGGACTTATTACAGGGCTTACTTACACCTCACACCTTTGCATCCACGTACATAACATCATATGCATCATAACATCATACCATAACATTTCCTTAACCGTTTCAAGGATCTCAAGGGTTTGTGATGCAGGTCGTGATGAACTAAATGTCTAGCAAGGGGCAAAGGGGATTTATTTTCCTCTAGCCAAGGTTGTTTGGAGATCAAAACATGATAACTTGAGTCAGGGGCTATGACCCACTCGATATGGTGAGCCTTGACTCTTGAAGGAGGACTCTCAACAACATGAAGTTCCTTCAGTCAAGCTACAAAATTCAAATTCTAACAATTTTCTTGTTTACCCTGCGAGATCCTTGAAAACATTGCATACATACATATCATTGCATAACAGGTTACCCTTTACAGGTCTCTCACGTTCTCGCTGTTTATTTCAGCTATGGCTTCCCAACAAGACAACCAGGATCTCCATACTCAAGAGACTCCGTTCAGGGAAATCTTCCTAAGCCTATCCAAGGGGAAGGAAGAGTTGAGAACACTCCTCATAGAGACTTTGGTCAGGAAAAGTCCTGAAGACTGTTAGAACAAAGTTTGAATCTACTACCCTATGTTTAAGTTTTTATGATAACAAAGTGAAAAGATATATTATTTATATGACTCATGTATGAACTATCTGCTGCCTAAATTATTACGTTCTAATTTGCAGATACTCTGATTGATATAAGCAAGATCACATCTAATCAGCATCAGAAATTTGGTTCCTGACATCAGCATCAGAAGTTGCCATATCAGAATATCAGAATCAGATGATCAACTCACGTATATGCTGAAGCCTGATGAACAGAACTGCGCTCAACACTCTGATAAAGAAACACAACAGTTCATCAGCAGCTAAGCAGAGTCAGAATGAGCCAAGCCAGAACTTGCATTAAGTAAGCAACGGTACTGTGCATTGAAAGCAAATTAATACCAACGGCCTCATTCCAGACAAGATCTGCTCAATAAGGAAAGTTTGTTAATAGCATTGAATCAAGAATATTGCTCCAACGTTCAACATCTCAGTGCTATATAAACAAGACTTTGAAGATTGAATTGGCTAATGCTCTCCAAATCTTTACACGCATAAAAGCTGATCAAAATCTTCCTTCTCTCAGTTTTGCTAAACACTACACATTCTCATATTCAATCATTGTTTAGCAATCTAGTTTCTAAGCTTTAAGTTGTGTATACATCACAGTTGTGATACAGTTTTGTAGAAAACATTCACACACTTAGATTTATCTTCTTTGTAAGAAAGTGTTTCCTTGACAAACCGGGTTGTGGTTTGCATCAAGAACGCTTTAGCAGTTGTTAAAGCAGTCTGTAATATTCAGTTGAATATAGTGGATTAAGACCTCGTTGGAGAGAGGCGAAATCACCTTGACGGGTGGACTGGAGTAGTTTGAGATCAAACGAACCAGGATAAAAATATCTTGTTCATTGCATTAGATTTCAGTTTTACAATTCAACCCCCCCTTCTTGTGTTTTTCACTACTTCAATTGGCATCAGAGCGCCTGGTTCTGAGCTAAAATACTTAACCGTGTCAGTACAAGATCCAGCGTCAGAAAAACACAATGGCAGGAAATGTTTCTCACACCAGCAATGACAACAATGAGGATAGAGACAGATTCAGCCGCAAACCTCCAGTCTTTGATGGAGAAAACTTTGATTACTGGAAAGACAGAATTGAAAGCTTCTTTCTGGCATATGATGCTGATCTGTGGGATATGGTGACAGATGGATACACGCACCCTGTGAATGCAAGCGGTCAGAAGATTGAGAGAAAAACAATGTCTGACCAACAAAAGTGTGACTTCAAGAATCACCACAAGGCCAGAACCATCCTCCTCAGCGCCATCTCCTATACTGAATATGAAAAGATCTCCAACAGAGACACAACAAAGAACATTTTTGACTCACTCAGAATGACGCATGAGGGCAACGTTCAGGTCAAAGAAACTAAAGCTCTGGCGCTCATTCAGAAGTATGAGGCGTTCAAAATGGAAGAATCTGAATCCATTGAAACAATGTTCTCAAGATTCCAGATTCTGGTAGCTGGTCTCAAGGTTCTGGACAAAGGATACTCTACTGCTGACCATGTCAAGAAAATCATCAGAAGTTTACCCAAGCAGTGGAGACCAATGGTTACAGCTCTGAAGCTAGCTAAATATCTCAACAAAATCACTCTGGAGGAACTTATCAGCTCCCTCAGAAGTCATGAGATAGAGCTAGAAGCTGACGAGCCTCAGAAGCAAGGTAAGCCTTTAGCAATAAAATCTAACAAAAAATTTGAGTCTAAAGTTTTGCAGGCAGTTGAAGAAACATCTGATGGATCCTCATCAGAAGAAGACGAACTCTCTCTCCTCTCCAGAAGAGTAAATCAACTGTGGAAGCAAAGACAAAGGAAGTTCAGGAATCCCAGAAGATCTGATCAGAACGAGTCTTCTTCCAGATACAGAAGGACAGATTCTTCCTCTGGATACAGAAGATCTGAAGGCTCCTCCAGTAGCAAAAATCCAAACACCAAGGACATCATCTGCTATGAGTGCAATGAGCAAGGACACTATAAGAGTGACTGCCCAAAGCTTCAGAGGGAAAAGCCCAAAAAGAAGTTTGGAAGAGAGAAGAAGAAAAGTCTCATGGCTACATGGGATGACTCTGACTCGTCTGAAGCTGACTCAGAATCAGATGATGAGAGGGCAAACATAGCTCTCATGGCTAACATCTCAGAAGATAGTGAAGCTTCTGAATCAGACTCAGAATCAGATACTGAAGAGGTATTTCCTAACTTTGCTGTTAACTTTACAAAGGCTGAACTTGCTGAAAGCCTTAATGAGATTCTGGAACGGTATCAGCAAATTAGAGTTAAATTCAGAGACCTGAAAAGGAATCTTGAATCTGACTCTAATAAGACTGAGAGTCTCAAATTGGAGAATTCTGAGCTGAGAAATAAGATTTCAAAATTAGAAAACACTTTACAAAACTCTCAGAAGGAACCAATTTCTGAAACTCCCAGCAACGCTGATGAGATCATCAAGGAGTATGATCACAGTTTCCAGAAGTTCCTCGCTAAAAGCATAGATAGAAGCAAAATGGCTTCAATGATCTATGGAGTTAGCAGAAATGGCAGGAAAGGAATAGGATACCAAGGTAAGGTTCCTACACCAAAGAATGTCATGGACTTAACCATTAAACACACTCCTCTGAATTCACATTTTGTGTATGGTCACACACATGATATTAAATACACTAGCAGTAAGTACTCTGTGAAACCAAAATTCAACCAGAGTTTTGGTAAAACTAACAAATCAGGACCCAAGAAAATCTGGGTACCTAAGGATAAAATAATACATGTTGCAGATATCTTTAGCAGCAAGTCAGAAACACCAGTCATGGTACCTGGACTCTGGCTGCTCGCGACACATGACGGGAAGAAGGCATATGTTCCAAAGCCTGGAACTTAAGCCTGGAGGCCACGTTGGCTTTGGAGGCAATCAGAGGGGAAAGATAATTGGCTCTGGAACTGTAGGTAATGGAAATCTTCCCTCTATTAATAATGTTCTGCTAGTAGATGGATTGATGCATAATCTGTTATCCATAAGTCAATTAAGTGATAACGGTTATGATATAATCTTTAATCAAAAATCATGTAAAGCTGTTAGTCAGAAAGATGGGACTATCCTGTTTAATGGTAAGAGGAAAAACAACATCTACAAAATCAAACTTTCTGAACTAAAGAGTCAGAATGTAAAATGCCTTCTGTCTGTTAACAACGAGCAGTGGATCTGGCACAGAAGATTGGGGCATGTTAGTATGAGAAGAATATCTCAGATTAACAAACTCAATCTGGTCAGAGGACTTCCTAATTTGAAGTTCAATTCAGATGCTCTGTGTGAAGCATGTCAGAAAGGCAAGTTTGCAAAACCTTCTTTTAAATCCAAAAATGTTGTTTCTACCTCTAAGCCATTAGAACTTCTGCACATTGACTTATTTGGACCAGTTAAAACTGCTTCAGTCAGTGGTAAGAAGTATGGGTTAGTAATCGTAGATGACTATAGCAGATGGACATGGGTAAAGTTCTTAAGACACAAGGACGAGTCACACTCTGTGTTTGTTACCTTCTGTAACCAAGTTCAGAATGAAAAGGATCTTAGAATCGTTAAAGTCAGAAGTGATCATGGTGGAGAATTTAAAAACAAAGATTTTGAGTCATTCTTTAATGATAGAGGCATTCTGCATGATTTCTCTTGTCCTAGAACTCCCCAACAAAATGGAGTTGTAGAATGAAAGAACAGAACATTGCAAGAAATGGCCAGAACCATGATCAATGAGACAAACGTTGCTAAGACCTTTTGGGCAGAGGCAATAAACACAGCGTGCTACATTCAGAATAGAATCTCAATAAGACCTATTCTGGAAAAGACTCCATATGAATTGTGGAAGAACAGAAAGCCCAACATTTCATATTTTCATCCATTTGGATGTACATGCTTTATATTAAATACAAAGAATTATTTGAACAAGTTTGACTCTAAAGCACATAAGTGTATTATGTTAGGATACTCTGAACGCTCAAGAGGGTACAGAGTATACAATACAGAAACACAGATTGTGGAAGAATCAATCAGTGTTCGTTTTGATGATAAGCTTGACTCTGAAAAGTCAAAGCAGAATGAAGTTTTTGCAGGTATGGAAATTGAATTTACAGGTTTTGAAGACAAGTCATTAGAAGCTCTCAATACAGACACTCCTTCAACGTCTGAAAGGAGCACTGCTAGCAATCCTACAACAGCTGCTGATCAACCTCAGAAGAGATTACCCAGAAGCAGCTTGGATCACCCAGAAGAGACTATCTTAGGAAGAAAGGAAGATCCAATCAGAACAAGAGCAAGCTTCAGAAACTCTGAAGAAACTCTCATGGGACTTGTGTCTCTGATTGAACCTTCTTCTATTGATGAAGCACTTCTGGATAATGACTGGATTCTGGCAATGCAAGAAGAGCTGAATCAATTCACCAGAAACGACGTATGGGATCTCGTTCCCAGACCAAAAGGTTTCAACGTCATTGGAACAAGATGGGTGTTCAGAAACAAGCTAAATGAACAAGGTGAAGTCATCAGAAACAAGGCACGACTGGTTGCACAAGGTTATAGTCAGCAAGAGGGGATAGACTATACAGAAACCTTTGCCCCAGTCGCCAAGTTAGAATCTATCAGACTTTTAATTTCATTTGCTGTTAATAGAGGCATCACTCTGTATCAGATGGATGTCAAAAGTGCATTCTTAAATGGTTATATAGAAGAAGAAGTCTATGTACACCAACCCCCTGGTTTTGAAAATACAAAACATCCAGAACATGTTTTCAAACTAAAGAAGTCACTATATGGTCTGAAACAAGCTCCCAGAGCTTGGTATGAAAGGCTAAGTAACTTTCTATTAGAAAATGAATTCACCAGAGGGAAAGTGGACACTACTCTATTCTGTAAATCAGTTAAGAATGACATCTTAGTATGTCAAATTTATGTTGATGATATTATTTTTGGTTCTACTAATCCTTCTCTTGGAAGAAAATTTGCTAAGTGTATGCAGGCAGAATTTGAGATGAGCCTCAAGGGGGAACTGAAATTCTTTCTATGAATTCAGATCAATCAAACTCCAGAGGGAACTTACATTCATCAGAGCAAATACATCAGAGATCTTCTGAAGAAATTTGACCTCTCAGAATGTAAGCCATCAAAGATTCCAATGCATCCCACGTGCATTCTGGAAAGAGAAGAGGTAAGCAAAAATGTAGAACAGAAAGTCTACAGAGGTATGATTGGTTCTCTCCTCTATCTGACTGCTTCAAGACCTGACATATTATTCAGGGTTTGTATCTGTGCTAGATTCCAATCAGATCCTAGAGAATCTCACTTAACAGCTGTTAAGAGAATTTTCAAGTATCTGAAAGGTACTACTAATCTGGGTTTGTTTTATAGAAAATCTAGTGATTACAGCTTAGTAGGCTACTGCGATGCTGATTTTGCTGGAGACAGAGTGGAACGTAAAAGTACTTCTGGAAGCTGCCAGTTTCTGGGAGAAAATCTGATCTCTTGGTCCAGCAAAAGGCAATCAACAATTGCGCTATCAACAGCAGAAGCTGAGTACATAGCAGCAGCAGGATGTAGCACACAAATGCTCTGGATGAAAAGTCAGCTTGAAGACTTCCAGATTTTTGAGAGTAACATTCCTATACTTTGTGATAATACTTCTGCTATTTGCTTAAGTAAGAATCCCATTTTACATTCTAGAGCTAAGCATATAGAAATAAAACATCACTTCATTAGGGACTATATTCAGAAAGGAATTTTGAACTTAAAATTTATAGATACAGACCATCAATGGGCTGATATCTTTACTAAACCCCTTTCAGAAGATAGGTTTAATTTCATTCTGAAACATCTCAGCATGAAAGTCTGTCCAGAGTGAAAATGTTTTAATTCCATATATTTACCTTCAGAATGTAATTGTTTTACTGTGAACTTCTGATCAATCTTCTTTCAGAAAGATAGAACATGCAGATTGTATCAGATGCAAGTCTAAAGATCTGAGAGTCTAAGCTCAAAGACAGACGTGCTGATCACTACATCAAACAAGTGTCATCCAATCATCAGCAAATCTCTGAAGCAGAACGCGTGCACGCTTCTGAGAAGACAAAGCGCTGATTGGGTGTATTGAGACACATGTCTGGTAACCGTTTTTAAGTATCTTTCTCAAATCCCCCAAAATCAGCAAGCATTTAATAAAAAGTAATCATGCTTTTAAAATGCAATCATGATTTTTCTCTTTCTTAAAAACGTTTATTTTTTCAAAATATTCTGAAACTCTATTTAAACACATTAATCTCTCATTCTAATTCTTTACAGTTTCTCACTAATTCTCAAGCATTCTCTGCATTTTTCTGTGTTCATCTCTTGCAAAACCTCTTTTTCTCAGTTTCTTCTCAAAATCTTTTAGCGTGAACATGGCAACCTCCAGCAGTGCTTCTTCAGGTCCTCAGAAGAAAGCATCATCTGAACAGTATCAAGTGCCATTCATAACACTCCTTACTCCTGTAAAGAATCTTGAAGTGTTATCTGAATTGATCATTGATTTTGGAAGCTTGAAGGAGAACGGTTTTGACCTAACTGAAGAAGTTAGGGCATAGAAATGGGAAAGGTATTTTGACAGGTTGGTTGGACCAACATTCCCTATGTTAGTCAAGGAATTCTGGATTCATGCCAAGGCTTCAACGCATCTAGTCACCTCCTTCGTTATGGGGAAGAAGATTGTGATCACTGAGGATCACATTGCAAGGTTAATCGGTTACAATGGCGGTGGCGTCCGCTGTGTTGATATGGCTGAGAGATGTGCTGATGCGGGCGTGATAGCTGCAAGGATTTTCACCCATGGGGTGCCCAGCAGCAAGATCAAAGATCTGAAGGATCATTACAGAGTTTGGGCTAAGATAATTCTGGGGTGCTTCAACCATAGGAAGCCAACTAGCTCACCTGATTACATAAATGTGGATCAGCAGTTTCTGATCTACTTTATTGATCAGAAGGTAAAAATCAACTTGGCTCATTTTCTGTTCAACCACCTCAGAACAAGTGTGAAGGAAACCAGGGAAGAAGAAAGAACAAAGAGGGATTGGATACCCTTTGGAAGGTTGATATCAGATATTCTGATAGAGAATAGGCTGATAGAGCATCTGATAGAAGCTCAAGAGCTAAGCACCATTGAACCAACAATTGGAAAGCCTCTGAACGCGAAGAACTTGAAGAAAATGAAGTTGATAGAGAATATCCAAAAGGAACCCAG
This sequence comes from Vicia faba, assembly GCA_948472305.1. NCBI lineage: Eukaryota > Viridiplantae > Streptophyta > Magnoliopsida > Fabales > Fabaceae > Vicia > Vicia faba. The sequence continues at coordinate 175,037,891 of OX451737.1, forward strand.
AGCTACTCCTATTGCTGAAATCACCAGCAGAAGAGTTCCTCTGAGTGACTTTCCTTTATTTTCTGAGATAGAATCTAAACCAGAGGTGGTTCTCAGATACTTGGATGCGTGCAAGGCAGATGGTACAGATCCAAATCTGATTATCAAAGCTCTGCATCAACCTCAACAAGAAGTGACTCTGAAGAAGACGAAGAAGAGGAAGGCACCTTCAGAAGGATCATCCCAGCAGACACCCAAGAAAAGAGGTAACTTATCTGCTGCTTCTGTTTTAAATTCTTCTACTATTCCAGCATCTATTCCTCCTCCAACCTCTCATAGAATCTCAATCCCCATCCCAACAATAGATGAAACTGAACCAGAAGATGACCCTTCTGAGGCATTAAAACTCAGAAGACCCAGAACCAAACATCCCAAACCAATCTCAACAACATCAGCAATTGACCAAGTGCTGTCTGACATTGATCAACACACTTCTGATCACTCCGCCAATCCAAACTCTGAACCACAAATTATCCCTCCTCCACAACCAGAACAACAGCAATCTGCTGAACAACCAGAACAACAACAATCACTCTCATCAATTCCAGAAGAACCCCTTATCCCTGAACAACCAGAAATTCCAACAACTTCTCCTCAACCAGCAATTCCGTCTCCCTCTCCTCAACCAGAAATTCATCCACCATCACCTCAACCTGAGTGTCATAACTCTGAAACTCCTTCTCCTCAACCATCTGAACCTCATTCACCTCAACCATCACCTCTGGCAATCCAGCTGCCAGGTGGAACAACAATCACCTTGGCACAGTTGCCATCCTCACCAGAATCTACACCACCAAATACTCCCAAAACACCACACAGTCCAATCATAATTTCTGATTCTCCCACTCCATCTCCAAAACAAACAGCTGCCAAACAAACCACCGAAAACCCCAGCAGGACCTTCATAGACTTAACCAGTCTTGACCGTCTTGCTGATATGAAACATAAAATAGCCATCCCTAAACCAAAACAACCAGATGTTGGCTCTGGTATTATGAATTTTGAAACAGGTGTGCAGCAATGGATTGCTTCTTTGAAGCAAGTCTGTCCTGGAATGATTGACCCAGCTGCTTCTGATCAGCTCTGGTCACAATTCAGACTTTGGGTATGTGCTGAAGCCCTCAAGTTGCAGGATATCAACTATGAGCAGGCACAACAGAATTTCAGCAAGCTTCTGAATGAAGTTGGAAGTCAGCTACTGAAAGAAGACGTGCTCCCTCTGGATAGTGAACCTTGGTCTGAGAAACAGCTAGCTTCAAAGGTTCAACCAGAAGAAGACAAGACCATTCAAGCTGAAGCAAGTCAAGCAGAAGATGTTGCAGAAAGCTCTCAGAAGCTTCCTGCTTCTGATGCTTCTCAAGCTGCCTTGGACAGGAAGACTCTGGAAGAATTGAAGCTGAATGACATGCGTCTACAGCAGAGGATGGATGAAAATGACCAGAAGATGAAAGAAAGAATGGATGTGCAGGATAGCAAGATTGACACTGTTGTCAGCATGGTGCACAAGCAGAATGAGACTGCTGATCAGATCAAAGCCATGCTGGAGAACCTGTTCACATGCTTGCCTCCTCAACCTTAGTTTTTTCATTCATGTCTTTTTCATGTCTTCTTTGATTTTCTGATGTACTGTTTGATTATGTTTTGTTTGATTCTGAACCCTTTTAATATGACAAGTTTTTCTGATCTTAACTGTTTTAGCACTCACCTACACTTTTTGATTGCTGACAAAAAGGGGGAGAACAAGAATGATATTTTAAACAATAACGGTTAACTAAGACAGAAATTCTCAAACATTCTAACTCCATTATACTTGAAAATGTTTTTTTCTGTTTTGCTTAAAGTCTACAGGTACAAGGAAGCTCCTGGACACTCTGAAGACTAAAAGCCATGAAGCTCTGATCCGCTCTGATACTCTGATCCAAAGCAAAGCTCTGACAAGAAAAGCTCTGATATGCTGATCTGAAGCTCTGCTCTGATATGCTGATCCAAAGCTTCTGATAGTCAAAGACTCTGATACTCTGATGTTCAAAGAAAGGCAAAAAGATCTGATCCTGAAGAACACTTGTAATCAAAGGGAAGTAATAAACTCAAGGGGAGTATCTCTCAACTCTGATATCTTTTTACTCCTTATCTTTTTACCTCTTACTCTGATGCATCTCTCTGATACCTTTTCACGTTATTTTCATTTAAAAATATCTAGTTTTTGTCATCATCAAAAAGGGGGAGATTGTTAGAACAAAGTTTGAATCTACTACCCTATGTTTAAGTTTTGATGATAACAAAGTGAAAAGATATATTATTTATATGACTCATGTATGAACTATCTGCTTCCTAAATTATTACGTTCTAATTTGCAGATACTCTGATTGATATAAGCAAGATCACATCTAATCAGCATCAGAAATTTGGTTCCTGACATCAGCATCAGAAGTTGCCATATCAGAATATCAGAATCAGATGATCAACTCACGTATATGCTGAAGCCTGATGAACAGAACTGCGCTCAACACTCTGATAAAGAAACACAACAGTTCATCAGCAGCTAAGCAGAGTCAGAATGAGCCAAGCCAGAACTTGCATTAAGTAAGAAACGGTACTGTGCATTGAAAGCAAATTAATACCAACGACCTCATTCCAGACAAGATCTGCTCAATAAGGAAAGTTTGTTAATAGCATTGAATCAAGAATATTGCTCCAACGTTCAACATCTCAGTGCTATATAAACAAGACTTTGAAGATTGAATTGGCTAATGCTCTCCAAATCTTTACACGCATAAAAGCTGATCAAAATCTTCCTTCTCTCAGTTTTGCTAAACACTACACATTCTCATATTCAATCATTGTTTAGCAATCTAGTTTCTAAGCTTTAAGTTGTGTATACATCACAGTTGTGATACAGTTTTGTAGAAAACATTCACACACTTAGATTTATCTTCTTTGTAAGAAAGTGTTTCCTTGACAAACCGGGTTGTGGTTTGCATCAAGAAGGCTTTAGCAGTTGTTAAAGCAGTCTGTAATATTCAGTTGAATATAGTGGATTAAGACCTCGTTGGAGAGAGGCGAAATCACCTTGACGGGTGGACTGGAGTAGTTTGAGATCAAACGGACCAGGATAAAAATATCTTGTTCATTGCATTAGATTTCAGTTTTACAATTCAACCCCCCCTTCTTGTGTTTTTCACTACTTCAAAGACGATAAGGACGAACGGCTGAAATGCCTACAAGCTGAGGTAGATACAATGAGAACCCAGATGCTGGGGCAGATGGCCCTTATCCAAGGCTTAGCTCGGGAGTAAGAAGAGTTGAGAGCTGTGATCAACCAGCTTCATCAAGACAGTATGAAGCAAGTAGTCAAGGCTGAGGATCAAGTCATTAATCAACTTTCAAGAAGTCAAAGGTTTGGTTTGATGAAGAATGGACCCCTCCAGGGTGCCACTACCTCACAGGTCCAACAGCCACCTGACCATAAGCAACAGGTTACTCCGAGGCCGTTTACCAAGCTCAATATGCCGCTGTCCCAGGCTTTGCAACACCTGTTGAATTTGAATCTGGTGATGTTGATAGGACCTCACCCGAATCCTAAGACTTCTTCACCCAACTACAATCCTGATGCCAGGTGTGCATACCATTCTAACAGCCCGGGGCATGATACTGACGACTGTTGGAAGTTGAGGTACAAAATCCAAAACCTGATTGATGAAGGAGCATTGGAGTTCGCACAAGATGGTCAGGCTGAGTTCTTCTACTATCCCTCCAAGGGTCACCATTTGAAGTGACAAGTCCTGAGACGAGAAGACTTTTTGTTCATTGGAATTTTCAATTTGTAATGTCCTTTTGATTGTTCAAACATTTATTCATGTCAAACGTTATTACTTTATCAATGCATCGCATATGTCTATTTTGAATCAATCCATTCGTATTCACTCTATTCAAATTGCTTTCATTTTTGTGATGATCAACTCTCGATTAAAAAAATTCCAAACCTTTTGAGGGAGGATGACGAAAACGATACCACGATCTTTACAGTATGCTTTTGAACAGACCCCGCTGATGAAGTACAGGCATTGTTTCAAATCCTAAACAGTGGAGTTATAAGGAAGATAATCCCTCGTCAACCCCTTCGAGCCAAAGAAGTTGATCCAGGGTAGTTTTCTCAGTTGATCCAGGTGCCCAATGAATGGCATCAAAGAAGTCCTTCCAAAACAAGAGACAGTGATGGTTCCGAATAATCGTAAGGACATGCAATCATTATCTCTCAGAAATAAAAGCCCAATAAGTCAAAACCTATGAAGGAGACTTACAAAAAAACTGGGGCATCCCGCTGACTGTAATCACAAAAGAAATAGTTCAGGAAAAAAGACAGGGATAATAAAATAAAAAAAAGAAAGAGATCCTACAAACTCTCATAAAAAAGGACTGCCTGTTCAAAATAAGCTATCAGTATCCGAACCATCACCGGAATATTAGAGCAAAGACTCAAACAAGATCTAATGCACAATTAGCTGAGTTTAGGATCGAAGAACATCACGAAGAACGGGTGGGTACAAATAAAATTTGAGCCTTTATCCTTTGTTTCTTAAACCGTGAACCAGGCCACGATATAACCCTTAAAAGTCCTAGCTGAAGCATGGGTTAGTTCGAAAGCATACTGTTACAAAAGGTATCCTGACTCCTGTAGGGCTTGCTGTAAAATCCTGAGTTGACATCACATTATACAAAAATTCACTTGTTTTATTGAAAACTGCATTTTCAAAAACTTTCAGACAGACATAAGCTTTGCATTTTTGATATAACATTGTTTGCATATGACTCTTTGTTCGAACAGTAGAGAAATTTGCACGACGAATATCAAGTGAACAAAAACCTTCTCCACAAACAGGAGCACCTCAAGTGGAAAAACACTTCCAATCAAGGGGAACGGCATGATCATTGTCCATCATCTGGGGCAGTCAAGTCAAGATTCAAGGAATCTCTCAAAGTGCCAAATATCCAGGGGCAAATCTCCACCTGAATCACTTGGGGCATTGGACATGAATTCTAGCAATGAATCTTGCATAATCAAACATCTTCTGGTGGTATGGCAACACAACACTACTGACAGTGACAACTCCCTGCGCTCTGAGAACGTGGACATAGTCGAAAAAATACTACGCATAATCAAAGACCCGCTAGGTTGACACACCTAGGCAAAACTAAGGGCTTCCCGGCGAACCAAAAGGGTTCGGGCAAAATAAGGGATGAAAATGAAAAATCTGTACACCCGGCAAGCCGAAAACCTGAAAAGGCGGCTTGGGCAAAAAAGGGTATCCCGATGGACTGAAAACCCGAAAGGGCGGTCCAGGAAAAAGTTAGGGATCAAAGCGTACGACTATGTCCCGTCATCTCGTCACTTGCCTACCAAAGGAAGATTTGTCAATCGGAAGTTATCAAGCACCTCCGCAGGCACTTTCTCCCGCAGAAACTGGGGCAATAAGAATTGTACAACCGTTTTGTCCACCAGGTACCAAGGTACATATTCAGCTGAAGAATGTAACCAAGATACCTTCCCCCCCGCAGAGTAGGGCAAGATTCAGCAACACTCTCCTCAAGCAGAGTTGGTCCTCCATAAGCCCTAAAAAGGCACAGTATCCCCAGCAAGGCAACAACACTCTCCCCAAGCAGAGTTAGTCTATTGTCAGCCCCAAAAGTTGGGTATCCCCAGAAGATTTTAATATTCTCCAGCAGATTATGAAGATATTCCTCAGCAAGCATCCCCGACAGTCTTAATATTCCTCGACAGAGTATAAGAATGTTCCCCAGCAGAATACAGGATACCCCCAGTGGAGCCATTTCCCCTATACAGTCTAAAAAGTTTCCCCAGGAGAGCTGAATCATCTTACCCAGTAGATTCCGGAAGCTTATCCCCTGCAGAGTACAAATATCTCTCTCCAACCATATTCATAGGTTATTCCCCACCAGAGTCTAACTGGGTTATCCTCAGCAAGTTGCAATAGAAAGATCGTCCTCAGCGAAGTTCTTCCTATCCCCAGCGGAGTTCATCAAAGTCCTCAACAAAGCTTATCAACGGAATCCCCAGCGGAGTTATCGTTAAAATCTCAGCAGAGCATCTCTTCCCACGGAGTAATTCCCCACAGAGTAATCTCTTCACCAGGTTTATATCCCAACGGAGTCATCTTCTCCTACCGGTTTATCCTTGCAATCATCTTTGTTCATCATCCTCAGCACGAAGAACTCTACTCTTCAACATCAGCCCAGGATTCAATTTCCCGGCATTCGTCAAGGATTTATTTTCCCAAACGAAAATACATTCATAAACATATCACATTTCATACCTCCTATTTACATACATGATAAAGTGCATACGACACAATCACATTTATTCTTGAGAACATCATGACATCATGCATCTCATACATCATGCATTGCATATGACTGATCTCTACCTTTCAGGAAAGATGCAGCTAAATTCTCAACTATGTCAACAGAGACAAATCCAGTCAAAAGAGACAAACCCAGTCAAAAGAGACAAATACAGTCAAAAGAGACAAATCCAGTCAAAAGAGACAAATCCATTCAAAAGAGACAAATCCAGTAAAAGGAGACAAACCTGTCAAAAGAGACAAATCCAGTCAAAAGAGACAAATCCGGTCAAAGGAGACAAAGCCAGTCAATGGAGACAAAGTCAGTTAAATCGATTCCTAAAGATTTTTCTGAAGCAAATCCAGTCAAAGAAGACAAGTCCAGTTAAATCGATTCCTAAAGATTTTTCTGATACAAATTCAGTCAATGGAGACAGAACCAAATAAATCGATTCCTAAAGATTTTTCTGATGCGAACGACGTCAATGGAGACAAAATCAGTTAAATCAATTCCTAAAGATTTTTCTGATGCTCAGTCAGTCAATGGAGGAAAAACCAGCTAAATCGATCTTAAAGATTTTTCTGATACCCATCCCGTCAATTGAGACAACCTGTCAATGAAGACACCTGTCAATTGAGACAACCCGTCAATGAAGACACCTGTCAAAAGAGACAACCCGTCAATGAAGACACCCGTCAAAAGAGACAACCCGTCAATGAAGACACCCGTCAATGAAGACACCTGCCAAAAGAGACAACCCGTCAATGAAGACAACCCGTCAATAAAGATAACCCATCAATGAAGACAACCTGTCAATGAAGACAACCCGTCAATGAAGACAGCCCGTCAATAAAGACAACCCGTCAATGAAGACAACCCGTCCATAGAGACAACTCGTCAAAGAAGACAAAACCTCCCCTGGTTCAGTTAAATCGATTCCTAAAGATTTTTCTGAAATAACCTGTCAGTAGAGACAACCTATCAACCTTCTGAAGTTCTGGATCGATACCTGTATCTATCCAGGGCATATCTGTGAGCGATTGATTGTAGATCTATACATGTATCTAGCCAGGAAAGTATCTGCATGAAGAGATTGAAGATCAACACCTGTATCCAGCCAGGAAATTATCTTTCATTCTCAGGTCAGAGGTCTACACCTGTATCCAGCCAGGAAAGCTATCTCGACCAACCTTTTGAAGTTCCAAGATTCGATACCTGTATCTAGCCAGGGCATATCTGTGAGCGATTGATTGTGGATCTACACCTGTATCTAGCCAGGAAAGTATCTACATGAGGAGATTGAAGATCAACACCTGTAACAGGCCAGGAAATTATCTTTCATTCTCAGGTCAGAGATCTACACCTATATCCAGCCAGGAAAGCTATCTCGACCGACCTTTTGAAGTTCCAAGATTCGATACCTGTATCTAGCCAGGGCATATCTGTGAGCGATTGATTGTGGATCTACACCTGTATCTAGCCAGGAAAGTATCTGCATGAAGAGATTGAAGATCAACACCTGTAACAGGCCAGGAAATTATCTTTCATTCTCAGGTCATAGATCTACATCTGTATCCAACCAGGAAAGCTATCTCGACCAACCTTTTGAAGTTCCAGATTCGATACCTGTATCTAGCCAGGGCATATCTGTGAGCGATTGATTGTGGATCTACACCTGTATCTAGCCAGGAAAGTATCTGCATGAAGATATTGAAGATCAACACCTGTAACAGGCCAGGAAATTATCTTTCATTCTCAGGTCAGAGATCTACACCTGTATCCAGCCAGGAAAGCTATCTCGACCGACCTTTTTTAAGTTTTAGATCAACACCTGTAACTAGCCAGGAAATATCTGTGGACGACGGATTGTAGATTAATACCTGAATCCAGAAAGGACAATCATCTACTTGACCATCATCAGACAACTCCACACAAGTTCCTTCTTTCAACCTACCAAGTTGCAATTCTACAAACTACAGATATGTAAGTTCTCGCTAAGGAATCTCTTACGCGATCAACACCCCTGGATGGCATCTTTAAGCCCATCTCCACAACTATCCATTACAGTTCCAGATGGAATCTATAAGCCCATCTTCGGCTAGATTCTGTCACATCTCTAGATGGTATCTATAAGCCCATCCTCCTATCCATCATATCTCCAAATGGCATCTGCAAGCCCATTCCCGACATCACATTGTTGATACTATACCATGCGAGTGCAGATTTCTGGGCATTTTAGTGTTCAATCATCTTCCACCTTCGGATCACGAAAGGCACCCAAGCCAATCTACATCCTCAGGTTTAAGAAGATTGAATAGGGGAAACTGTTGTACCCCAAAATTTGCCCTCCCATATTCTTCAAAGTTTGTCAAGAATCATCTTCAAATGGTTCAAGATTGCTCAAGGATTGCACAGTCCAAATACCTCATAAGCCAGCTGAAATCAGGGTTTTGGTTCTTTCAAGGAAGTTGAGGTTTTTAAATAGCTCAATCAAGTCTCATAGGCCTCTATACATTCTCAAGCACCTACATACCAAGTTTCAAGATTCACACTGCCAGTTTGCACAGTCAAAAGCCCCATTTGATCCACAGTCAACTGCAGGGGCAAAATGGTCATTTTGCAGTCAAAAGTCAGAATTTTTGGTCAACATCTTATTTTGAGTCCACAATCATCATTTGATCAAGTCTTGATCATGATTCCACAAGCATGGCTCAAAAATCATCAAGATGCAAAAAGTTACTATTTTTGGACAGTAGAAAAGTCAACTGTATCTTGACCAAGGCATAACTTTTTCATGGTTCATCAGAAAAATCCCATCCAATGCTAATTTTTAAGGGGATGACATTTCCTACAACTCATCTTCACATTCCAAGTCCAGGAAATGCTCTCACAAAAAGTTATCAATTTCTACATTATAGGTCAAATTCAAAAGTCAACAAAAGTGCACTTTAAGTCAAAGATCATAACTTGAGATTGGTAAATCCAAATGACATGGAACCAAAGGCATTGGTTAGAGGACTTCAAGACCTGTCCAAAATTTCCAAGAACATGTTCATAGGATCAAAATTGAGTAAGAAATGCATTGGAGAAGTTGGGAAATTTTTATGAATTTGCAAAAGTCAATTTTGCTCAAAACACCTTGTTTTTGCTAATGGGCCTCAAATTTCTTCTTGAAACTTTATCCATGACCTATGCACGACCCATTAAGCTTATTTGAATTACTTTCTTATTTTTTATTAATTAATTGGATTTTTAATCAATATTAATTCATTTAATTAATTTAAGTTGTAGGAAAATACAAAGATTTGATTTTTCAATCTTTTTGTGAAGCAAAAGTGGTCAATATATGCTGGAAATTTCGTGTATCAATCAAGGATATCAAAAACTCCAAAGATGGCAACTTTCTTCAATCAAAAATATTCAAAAATATTTGATTTTCAATCAAATATTCAAATCATTATTCAATGGATCTTTGCTCAAGGATTTAACCTAATTCCATTCTATTATAAATATGCAAGCCAACCCTACTCATGCATACGTGAATTTGCTGCAGAAAAAGCCATAATCACATTGAAAAAATTCCAAGAAAACTCAAAACTATTTTCTATATTCCAGGCCAGTTCAAGGACTTTTGTGGATTCAAACACATTGCTGGGAGTATGAGGAACGTATTGCAATCAAAACCAAGTGCTAAAGCTTAAGAAATCCCCAAGAACAGTCTCACGGTTTGCATATTATTTTCAGAATCATAACTCTAAATTCATGCATAATTAACATGTTTTATTGACTGTTTTGCATTGCTTGAATTCATATGAAGCTAATGGCATAAGTTAATTGGATTATAATGCGCAGAATCGAAAGTTACCATTGACAAATATTAGGGTTCATAAACTTTGAATTTGGGGATTCAGTAACCAGGCAAAATTGAGACCACTAAGGCATATGGTTGAGACCGTCAGAACAAGACGAATCCAGTGGAACCCTCGTGAAATATTTATATAGAGCACAACTTTATTCGCTATTTTTCCTTATTGCAGGTTGTGGGGGTTAAAAATCCCCACTATCTAATGTATTTTTATGCAGGCGAAGGAAGAAGACGATGAGCTGGTGATGTATCATTGGTCCATTTAAAATAGCGCGCGTGATTTTGTTGTTTCCAGCATAATTGTTATTTTTTATATATTATATTTACTCATTATTATAATAACAAACGCAGGCAAATGGCTTAGTGGTTGGTGCGTTGGCCAATAATCATTGGGACCTGGGTTCGAATCCCAGGTCCACCCCAAACGCTTATATTATTTTGTTTAACGTGATCATATGCAGGCTTTCAAAAGATGGACATCATGCACCTCACGCCTCAGCATGCCAAGTGGCCTTAAGCACTAATCCTGTGGCCAAAGATGAGGGATCATGGTACTCCCTAGTCAAAGCACGCGTGGACAATCAGGAAAGTCAAACAGGCTTGTGTGCAAATGGGCTGGGAAATTTCTAACAAACCTCCTAAATGGGCCCTCACCCCCCTGGTTTATTATTACTTTTTATTTCCCTTTTCCTTTAAATTATTTTATTTTTAATAACTATAATTATTATTATTAGTTAATTAACTCACAAATTAATTTTTTATAATGAATTCTGAAAACTAATATTATTATTATTATTATTATTATTATTATTATTATTAATTTCACCTTTAATATATTATTTTTTGTAAATAAATGCTAAATGTAATTAATTTAGTTAATTAGGTTAACTTTGACTTTTTCACAATAAATAAAATCAACATAGAATTAGGGTTTTTACTAACTTTTGACTTTATTTTATTTTATTTTATTTCATTAAAAACATAAAAAACTAAAAAATATTTCTTTTATTTAATTAATTAGAATTAGGTTTAATTAAATGCAAAAAAGGACCAAAATTCATTCTTTTCTCAAAAAGGGTCAAAACCCTAAGGACTTATCCGATTTAATTTCTTTTCGCGCATAATATTTTTGATCATATTCATGTAACTGCTCCGAGAATGTAATAGATAATTAGGCCTTTTATTACTTTCTTTTAATTTATCGCATTTACTTTTCAAGGGTTATGTTTTTGGCGATGTAAATACCCGACGCCTTGTAATAGCGTAGATTTACTTTCCGCACAGTTATTAACTGCTATGCATGACAAGACTTGCCTGAAAAATAAAATCAACCCGTAGCTCACCATAACATGTGAAAAGATAATTAAATTGAAACTTGACACACTCACACATGCCACTCCTAGGGTACGCCTCACTTGGTTGCCTCGACATGGTCATTGAGTATAGGGTGTTTTAGAGGTCACCCTTCTGTCTAAAGATCCAAGTTGCCTCGAAACGGTTGCCTCGGATAAAAAGGATCTAGGACATTAGGGTTACCGCTAAGGTGTCCTACTATTGCTTTGGTGACCACACATGTCCCTATAATCGAATTGACCCGAATAACTCCTACGACGGTGCTACCTACTTCTCAATAGTGGGATGGTACTGTCTAAAGGACATTTACACAGCTTAATTTCTTTTGAGTAGGTAGATTTCTCCTGGGTACTTTCTCTTTCAAAATATAAATACTTTTCGCACCTACACTTTCAAACAAAAGTTTTCAAACAAACACTTCATACACTCTTGAGGACAGATACAAGAGTTAATCGAAGTTTTCAAACAAACTTTTTTTCAAAACCCACAAACACAAGAAAAGCAAACATTTTTGAAAACATAGTGAGCAAGTACCTAAGAGCCCGTGGATAACAACGGATAGAAAGGGTGCTAACACCTTCCCTTTCTATAATCTACCTCCTGAACCGAGAAACATCTCGAAAAGGAATTTTGCTGTGCTTTTGTCCTTTCCTTGTTGGAGAAAATAAAAGACGGTGGCGACTCTTGCTTACCGCGACATTTCGCGAACCAGCATTTCAAAATAGTCAGTTCTATTTCCACCGATCACAACATGGGATCTTGGTTCTTTTTGAATTTTGAATGATATGTAACTGGCCTTCGAATGCTCCCTTTCGAATGGGCTGATGGCATCCTTCGAATGCTTTTCGAAAGCTTCTTCGAATGGACCCTTTGAATGCCTCTTCGAATGGACCTTTTGGAATTCCCATCGAAGGACACTGTTATAATTCCAATCGAAGTACTTGTCCATAATGCCAATCGAAAGACTCCTTCAGAACACCAATCGAAGGGTCTTTCAGAATGCCAATCGAAGTGCTTGTCCATAATGCCAATCGAAAGGCTCATTCAGAATATCAATCGAAGGGTCTTTCAGAATGCCAATCGAAGTGCTTGTCCATAATGCCAATCGAAAGGCTCATTCAGAATACCAATCGAAGGATCTTTCAGAATGTCAATCGAAGTGCTTGTCCATAATGCCAATCGAAAGGCTCCTTCAGAACACCAATCGAAGGGTCTTTCAGAATGCCAATTGAAGTGCTTGTCCATGATGCCAATCGAAAGGCTCCTTCAGAATACCAATCGAAGGGTTTTTCAGAATGCCAATCGAAATGTACTTAAAGCACCACTCGAAAAATTTTCCTTTTCCTTAGGCAAGGGTTTCTGGTCAACAATGTAGGGGAAGACTTTGGAAAACATGAGAGGGAAAATTTTGGGGTGCAACAATATGTTATGGGGAAGAAGATAGTGATTACAAAAGATTTGATTGGGAAACTCATTGGATACAATGGCGGTGGAGTCAGATGCATTGATATGGCTGATAAGTGCTCTGACCTAAAATTTATTGCTAGGGAAATCTTCACTTCTGGATAGTCATCCAGCAAGATCAGAGACTTGAAGGATCATTACAGAATCTGGGCTAGAATAATTCTGGGATGTATCAATCACAGGAAGCCTACAAGCTCCCCTGATTACATCAATAATGATCAGTAGTTTCTGATTTACTTCATTGCAAAGAAGACCAAGATAAACCTTCCACATTTGCTCTTCAACCATCTCAGAACAAGTGTGAAAGAGACAAGAGAAGAAGAAATAACTAAGAGGGATTGGATTCCTCTAGGAAGATTGATTTCAGATATTCTAACAGAAAATAGGCTGATAGAACATCTGACAGAGGCTCAAGAAATCAGTACTCTGGAAGCAACTGTTGGGAAACCTTTAAATGCCAAGAATCTGAAGAAAATAAAGATTATTGAGAACATTAAGAAGGAAGCAACAATTGCTTCTCATGAGGTCATCACTTCTAGGAGAATCCCTCTGAAGGATTTTCCACTATTTTCTGAGATAGATGCCTCTCCAGAGATTATAGTCAGATACCTTGAAGCTTGCAAGGCTGATGGGACTATTCCAGAAATCAACATCCAAGATCTGCACAAGCCAGCTCCAGAGGTTGTGCTAAACAAATCCAGAAAGAGGAAGGAAGCAGGAGAAGGATCCTCTCAGAGGACACCAAAGGCTACGAAAAAGAAAGGTAACCCATCTTTTGTTTCTGTTGTAGAATCAATAGCTATTCCAACATCTGAAACCATTCCCCCTCAACCAACAGAAAATCCTTCACCCCAAACATTTGAGGATTTTGACATAGAGTTTAACCAATCTGTAACTCTTAGAAATTTCTTGAATGAACCTCACTCCCCCAGTCCAAATCCAGAACAACATCAACCAGAACTTGCTAGAGTTCTCTCTGATATTGAACTGTTTGATCAAGACTTTTCCTCACCACTCCCAGAAAATCCAAATACTCAACCTCAACAACCAGAAAATCCCAACAATCAACCTCAACAACCAGAAAATACACAACCACACTCTCCTTAACCAGAACCCTAAAACCTTAACTCTCCTCAACCAGAACACCAAAACCTCAACTCACCCCAACCAGAAAATGAAAACCCTCTCACTCCTCAATCTGAAAACCCATCTTCTAAAATACCTGAACCATAAATTCAACATGCTACTGCAAACCAATCAGAAGACTCCCTTTCATACTCTGATACCACCACCCCAATTCTTGGAATAACAGAACCTCTTACGGTTCGTTTACCTCTCTTTATACATGATATTCCAGAAATACCTTCACCATATGAATCCAGTCCACCAAAAACTCCTCACACACCAATCCTGATTTCTAACTCTTCCACTACCTCACCTATCAACCGTCTAGCTGACAACCTCAGACTTATCATTGATCTACAACTGCTGGACCAACTAGCTTCCACCTCAAACAAAATTGCCACCCCCAAACCTAAACCAACCTCAACCAAATAAGATGTTGGTAAGAATCTGTTGATTTTTGAAATAGAAATACAGGAATGGATTACTTCTTTGAAGCAAGCAAGTCAAGAGATTTCTAATCCTGCTGCTTCTGATTCTCTGTGGGAAAGATTCAGAAAATGGCTCAACTTTAAAACCCAGAAGCTAAAAGAATTGAGCTATGAAAGGGCTCAGCAGAACTTCAGTGATCAGCTGAAAGCCTTCAAAGATCAAGTTCTGAGTTGTGATATGGTGGGAGGACTGACTTGGGGTTTTGCGTTTGTGTTCGCAAAATGTTGAGGTTTAGAAAGAGTCGCCAACGACTTTTCTTTTATCCAATAATAAAAGGTGAAAAAGCACAAGAAAGACCTTTCGAGATATTTTCTTGATTTCGGGGGGTAGATTATGAAAAGGGAAGGTATTAGCACCCTTTCCATCCATGGTTTTCCATGGGCTCTTATTTACTTGTTAGATCACTTGCTTTTGTTTGAAAATTGTGCTTTTGTGTGGTTTTGAAAGTATTTTGAAAAGGTGTCATCGTTTAGGTGAACTTTGCAATGATTCCCGTTTGTAAGAATGTATGCAAAGTGTTGAGCTTTTGAAAATATTTCAAGTTTTCGAAAGATGTATGTGATTGTTTTGAATATAGCAAGGATGTTTGTTTTGAAATTGAGAAAGTAACTAAAAGTAATCTACCTACTCAAAAGGTTTTAGATGTGTTTTTACTCCTCCTTTAGATGTTGCTACCTTACCATTGATTTGATAAGAAGCCCCATCGTTGGATGTGAAGGGACAAACGTGGGTCATCGTATAGTCATGATAGCAATGTTGTGAGATATCTTAGCATTCTCTTGTAGGGACTAAGATCACTTGTAAAGCAACATTTGTAGCGTCTTCGAGGGACTATTGTTGTACCCCAAAATTTTCCCTCCCATTTCTCATTGATTTCTCATCACCAAGCCCTTGAAGATCAAGATCCAGTTAGGGTTTCATCTGCTCAAGACTTCTCCTTGCACTGTTGACCCAAATTAGGGTTTGTGTTTGCACAAAGATGTTTTGACCTAAAATGCCTAAGATGAATTTCTTGCTTCATATTGGACTCCCAAGTTTATCCATATCAAGTTTCAAGTCT
The DNA here is from genome assembly GCA_948472305.1 of Vicia faba. Classification (NCBI taxonomy): domain Eukaryota; kingdom Viridiplantae; phylum Streptophyta; class Magnoliopsida; order Fabales; family Fabaceae; genus Vicia; species Vicia faba. Next base: position 175,053,646 of record OX451737.1, read on the forward strand.
TGATTCCAAGTTTTGCCCAGTCAACTGGACAGTTGACCTAAAAATCAGCTGTATTGGGGAAAAAGTCAACTGTGACCAATTGACAGTCAAATCTCATGAAAATTGACCCACATCAACATTATGAACTCATATGAACCATTTGATCAAGTTTGGATCACAATTCCACAAGAAATTTGATCAGATCACCAAAAGGGCAAAATGGTTATTTTTAGGGTTTTGACTGTACAAAGGCAATTTTTGACTGTTTGACCCAACCAATGGCAAACCAAGCCCACATATGGACTCAAGAACCCCATGGAATTATCTTGACATGCTCAACAAGTTCAAAAGATCCCAAGTGCACAAGATTGACAGTTGAATTTCCCAGTCAATTGATCAATTTTGACTGTATACTGAAAAGTCAAACTTTGACTTTTTGGTCAAAATCAAGGGTCAAGATTCATTTTTCATCAAAACATGCCAAATCATGAAACTTGTTCACCAAGAAACCAAAATTTGCAAATTAGGGTTTGAAATGAGAATTTTTCATAACTTAGAATTTTTCTAAGTTATGAAAAACCCTAATTTTTTCCCAACTTTGCCCCACTTTCTCACCAAGATTCATTTGGATTCAAACAAAAGTCAAAACATGAAAGTTGTAGCTTGTTGCATAATCTACAACTTTGATTCACAACGTTTTCCCAAATGAGGCTTGTATCTCAAGTTACAATTTTTTGAATAAGGGTACTAAACCATTCTTAACTTAGTGAAATTTTAACCTATTTTGGCAAGGTTTTCTACCTAACTTCAAGGCCATTTTACATACACTTCCACTTGGAATTTCAATTTGCATTTCAAAGATGGATTGTAGTACACATTCCAAGCTTTCCAAAATGTCCAAGAACTCATCAAACAACCTCATAACTTGAGAGATTCGAATTTTGCAATATGGCAAAAACTCACTTTTGAATTGGTCATGTACATGTTCATAACTTATGCCATCTTCAAGTCAGCTTGGTTTATACTACATTACAGGCCCTTAAACCATCCAACACTCAATAATTTAATGCATGTTCATTGTGCTAAGGCTTTGTTTCATGAGTTTATGCATTACATTTTGAACTAAGCCATATATGGAAAAAGCAAAATGGCCATTTTTGCAAAAGCAAGCTTTATATCATAATGCAAATCCAAGAGGTACAGATCAAATCCAATTGGCACAAGATTATGAGCAAAACACTCTGATCAAGACAAGGTTAGCAGCATGTTTAGGGGGCCTCTACTTGCCTAGAACATCAACTTGGCTTTGCTTGCTTAAGTGTCAAGAATTCCGGAAAATTCATCCTTCAGTGAAAGACATGGTAGGCTGCTCAGCTTAGTCAACACCAACTTTGAAGAAGACATGATGAAAGTGCTATTTCAGTTCTTTGACCCTCTTCACCACTGTTTCACTTTCCCTGATTACCAGTTGGTGCCCACTTTGGAGGAGTTTTCTCAACTCCTGAGAATTCCTATCCTTAATCAACTACCCTTCAACGGTACGGAAAAGGAACCAAAGCCGGAAGATGTTGCTCGAGCATTACATCTACAACCATCCGACATCAAGGGGCATTGGGAAACCAGAAGCGGCATCAAGGGATTCTTAGCAAAATTCTTGTTTGAGAAGGCACAAGAAAGTTGGAACTCATTGGACCTACGAGCCTTTGAAGAAATTGTGGCACTCCTTATCTATGGGTTGGTCTTGTTCCCAAATCCTGACCAATTGGTAGATGTCAACGCTGTCAAAATCGTTTTGTCCAGAAATCCAATACCAACATTGCTTGGGGACATTCTTCACTCATTTTACACACGAACAATGAGAAAGAGGGGTGTTCTCATGTGTTGTACTCCTCTCCTTGCAAGGTGGTTTATTTCGCACCTTCCACAATCTGTCTTGAAGAATGACCAAGGCTCAAGGTGGTCCCAACGGTTGATGACTCTTACTCACTCTGATGTACATTGGTGTTCTCGGTCCAGAGAAAATGTCATCATCGTCGATCGTTGCGGAGAATTTCCTAATGTTCCTTTACTTGGAATTAGAGGAGGTATCACCTATAACCCTTGCCTAGCTTTGAGGCAATTTGGATATGCACGGAGGGATGGCCCTCATGATATGTTGATTCCTGACCTAGTTTTTGACTTCGACAACGATGCGCAAGGACTTCGCCAAAGATTCATCAGAGCTTGGGGGAGACCCAACAAGGTTGATAGCAAGACTCTGGGACACAAGAACTCCATCCCTCTTGAGCCTTATCTCAAGTGGGTACGAGCCCGAGCCCAAAGTCTGATGATGCCTTACCCTCATGTTCTCCCAGTGATTAAAGAGCCCGTCAAGGAAGGAGAGGTTCCATACACCATCCTACATCCAGACATGCCTACATCGTGGGAGGAAATGCAGAAAAGTTGGATTCAGCTCAAGGAGGAACGGAATACTTTTGAAGCTAGCTTCTACGCCAATGAGAAGAAGGTTCTAGAGCTTACCCGCCGACTCCATGAGAAAGAGGCCCTCAACACCTACATCGCACCAAAAAGGATGCGCAATGTCTTTTTGCCTTGAGAAGTTATTTTGTAATATTTGGCCCATGGGGCAATTATGTACTAACAAATTTCTTCTTATTAATATGACGTGCGTTCTTCTTTGTCTGAAACAATTTTGAATGTCCTAAATCCTTGAATGCATTGCATACATAAGCATACCATTCATCATGTGCATAAGCAGGTCTCACTCCAGGTTTCCTTATCTGTCTGCTGTTTATTTCAGTAGGATGGATCTCGAGCAAACAGTCAAAGACCTGCAAGCTCAAAATGCACAGTTCCAGCAACTCCTGATGACCTTGGCTAAGGGTCAGGAGGACATCAAGACTCAATTGGGGAACAAAGACCCAGTGAAAAAGAAGAAAAAGAGACTCGGGGTGGCTACTTTGGGGAGAAGATTTGACGGAGAAGCTCAGAGAGTGCTTGAATTTCCTCCTATTTCTGATGAAGGAACCAGCAAAGGAGGTGGGGCCGCGGTACCTTCCGAGTCTGATGCGGAAGAAGAAGAGGTCGAAGAGGATGAAGATTATTCTGATCAACAATACCCTCCAGCTGATGATAAATACAAAGGTTTAGAAGACAGGTTGGCTGCCATGGAGCTACAAAGAGTACCAGGTTTGGATTTTGAAGACTTGGGTTTGGTTGCCGGGATTGTGATTCCCCCAAAGTTCAAAGTGCCGGTGTTTGTGAGGTATGATGGGCTGTCCTGTCCCAAAATGCATCTCAGGTCCTACGTGAGAAAGATTCAACCCTATACGGCAGATAAAAACCTTTGGATTCATTTCTTTCAAGACAGCCTTTCTGGAGCTCAGTTGGAGTGGTTTTATCAACTAGAGGGAACCAGCGTCCGAAATTGGGAAGATTTGGCCACCGCTTTCTACAAACAATACCAGTATAATTCTGACCTTGCCCCTACTCGTACCCAACTTCAGGGTATGTCGCTAGGAACAAGCGAGGGATTCAAAGAATATGCACAAAAATGGAGGGATTTGGCTGGCAGGGTGCAGCCTCCTTTAACCGACCGTGAACTTGTTGATATGTTTCTTGGGACCCTATCTGGGCCATTTTTCAATCATCTGATTGGTAACTCTTCCGCGGGGTTTATCGATTTGATCTTAACAGGCGAAAGAATAGAAGCTGGCATCAAGTCAGGAAAAATTCAGAAGGGTGTTGCTGCAAGTGTCGAGAAGAAACCTTTTAAGAAGGAGACAGCTGTGGTATATTCTCAGAGAAGAGCAGGGAAGACGGAGCGTCGGCCAACTGTGGGGGCCGTAATGATTAAAATACTCCAATTGAGCAGCCTCGCTACAACCAGTCCAGACCAAATCAACAACGGGTGGAACGGCCACAACGGCAGTTCACCCGCATTAATATGACTCCAGCGCAAGTGCTTCCCCATCTGTTAAAGTTGAATCTCGCCACCATCAAGGAGGCACCAAAGAATGTGAATACGTCCTCTCCGCATTATCATGCTAATGCTAAATGCGCCTACCATTCAGACAGTGTTGGACACGACACCAATGATTGTTGGGCATTCAAGCAAAAAATCCAAGACCTGATAGAGGCGAAGGAGGTGGAGTTTGACGCTCCGGAGAAGCCTAATGTGATATCTGCACCCATGCCAAAGCACGACCGAAATGTCAATGCCATTGAAGATAATTTGTATGTTGCTGATATCAATGATCTGACTACTCCATTGCTAACCATTAAGTTGAATTTGTTAAGGGCCGGGATCTTCCCGGGATGTAAGGAAGACTGCTATTGTTGTTACTCTCTGCCGTTTGATTGTCCGTTACTGAAGAAAGGCATCCAAGGCCTTATGGATAGTCGACAAATTTTGTTTGAAAAAGTTTCTGCTGTTCCAGTTCATACTGAAGATGTCTCAATCATAACCATTCACGCCAATCTTTCCAAGGCAGTCAAAAAGCCTGTTAAGATTACACCAGCTACGAAATCTGTTCCTTTGAAGATAACAATGCCGGGGCCGGTCCCCTATGTTTCTGAGAAGTCCATACCATGGAACTATGGCGGTGACGTTTACTACCATGGTATCAAACAAATCGAAATAATTGAAGAAAGTTCGGATGATGAAGAAGCCAGCATTAGTAACATTGCAGGCACTAGCAAAATCACCAGGAGCGGGAGAATATTTTCTCCAGAGATTGCCCCTCCAAGAGCAATCTTTGGACCCTCATCAACTGACAAGGTCATCCCTGCACCAATAAAAATTTCTGCTAGAACTCCTTTGATTGAAGACGTTGTTGTTCCTAGTACTGTCTCTCCTACCGCTGCTGACAAAGGTAAGGGAATCCAAGATGAGCTCGTCAGAACGAGGGCTCAACCCTTGGTCATCCCGGAAACCTCCAAGAAGGAAATGGATGAGATTTTGAGGATAATCAAAAGAAGTGATTACGATGTGGTAGAACAATTGGGGCAAACCCCCTCAAAGATCTCCATGCTGGCACTACTACTTTGCTCAGAAGCGCACGCTAAAGCCCTGATAAAATTCCTGAAGGCAGCCCATGTGCCCCAGGAAACCTCTGCAGATCAATTTCAAAATTGCGTGGCTAGCCTGACTGCGGACAATGGATTAGGGTTCTCTGATGCCGACCTAACTCCTAAAGGTAGAAACCACAATGATGCTTTGCACATTTCAGTCGAGTGTCGAGGAACCACCCTCGCACATGTCTTGGTTGACACTGGTTCGTCGCTGAATGTACTGCCTAAGAAGGCCTTGGACCGACTAGATTGTGAAGGGTTGGAATTGAAGCCGAGTGATATTGTTGTCAGAGCTTTCGATGGTTCGAAGAGAATGGTCCATGGAGAGATTGAAATTCCCATCAAGATAGGCACTGAGGTGTTTAAGTCTACTTTCTATGTGATGGACATCCGTCCGTCATACTCTTGCTTGCTGGGTAGGCCTTGGATACACCATGCTGGGGCAGTCACCTCCTCCTTACATCAGATGTTGAAGTATCCTGTCAAGGGAAAGATCATTACTGTCCATGGCGAAGAGGAGTACATGATTAGCCACTTGAACTCTTTCCGATATGTGGAGGTTGAAGGGGAATTCATTGAAACGCCTTTTCAGCATTTCGAAGAAGTCCTTCCTGAAATAGCAGTAGCAAGGTTGGCAGCTGAGACACCGAGGCAGATGGCCAGGATGGCATCTCTGGAGGACGCGAGGGCCGCGATAAAGGAAGGGAAGAATTCAGCATGGGGGAAGTTGCCTGATATCCCACATAAGACAGACAAATTTGGATTAGGGTTCACAGCCGCTGGCCAGAAAGTTATGCGCCGTTCGAAGATTGAGAGAGCGCCAGTCAAAATTTCTCCCTACGGAATCAACGCCTTGGAGGATGAAGACAAGGAGAGCAACATCGAAGAATGGATTTACCCAACTGTCAAAGGAGGATTGAGCAACTGGGAGGAAAAAGACTTTGTCCCCATCACTTTTATTCAGTAGTAATTTATCTGTTAAACATTTCCTATTTGGTCTGTAATATTTACTTTCAAACAATCCGCACACTATCTTTTCACCTCATGCCTTGCCTGGGGCATGTAGGTCCATTTGTAAGGGTTTTGATTATTTTTCATATCCATATGCCATGTTTAATGATTCATTGGACGTTTTTCATTTGATAAACTGCTTGTGTTCATTTTCTTTCCTTTTGCATTTTTGTTTAAGGATGGCTATCCCTTACACATACCCACACTCACCAATGCAGGTACCCATCCACTCCGGATTCCATGGGTGACTATTCTGCTATATCCTTCAATAACTCTGAAGATCTGGTCAATCAAGCCGAGTATGAAGATGACGAAGGTTGTGAAGTACCAGGGGAACTAGCCAGACTTCTACAACAAGAGGAAAGGGCCATCTTACCGCACGAAGAGTCATTGGAAACTGTCAACTTGGGGACCGAGGAAGACCGGAAGGAGGTGCAAGTGGGTGCCAATCTGGAATCAAGAGTCAAGGAGCGCCTGGTACAGTTGTTGAATGAGTATGTTGAAATCTTCGCTTGGTCTTATGAAGACATGTCGGGTTTAGACACAGACATCGTGGTTCACCGTCTCCCCACAAGAGAGGATTATCCGCCGATCAAGCAAAAAGTTCGCCGAATGAGGCCTGACATGTCTGAAAAGATCAAGGCAGAAGTAATGAAGCAATTCGACGCTGGCTTTCTGGTTGTTACGTCCTATCCTCAATGGGTCTCTAACATCGTGCCAGTACCTAAGAAGGATGGCAAAGTCAGGATGTGTGTGGACTACCGGGATTTGAATAGGGCCAGCCCCAAAGACGATTTTCCGCTGCCACACATTGACATTTTAATCGACAACACAGCTCAGCACAAAGTGTTTTCCTTCATGGATGGATTCTCGGGCTACAATCAAATCAAAATGGCCCCCGAGGATATGGAGAAAACAACTTTTGTCACACAATGGGGCACTTTCTGTTACAAGGTGATGTCGTTCGGGCTGAAGAACGCAGGGGAAACTTATCAACGCGCCATGGTAGCTTTATTTCATGATATGATACATCATGAGATTGAAGTTTACGTAGACGATATGATAGCTCAGTCACAAATAGAGGAAGAGCACCTTGAACATCTGGAGAAGCTGTTTGCCAGATTGAAAAAATACAAGCTCAGGCTGAATCCAAGTAAATGCACTTTTGGAGTTAGGTCTGGTAAACTCCTGGGATTCATTGTAAGCAACAAAGGCGTTGAAGTCGATCCAGCAAAAGTGAAAGCAATACAAGAAATGCCTGCTCCCCGCACTGAAAAGGAGGTTAGAGGATTCTTGGGGCGCTTAAACTATATTGTCAGATTCATCTCTCATCTGACTTCTACCTGTGAGCCAATTTTCAAACTCTTGAAGAAAGATCAGGTAGTTGAATGGAACAACGATCGTCAAGCTGCTTTTGATAGAATCAAGGAGTATTTGCTAGAACCTCCTATTCTGATGCCACCCGTCGAAGGAATACCATTGATCATGTATTTGACCGTCTTGGATAACTCAATGGGGTGTGTTTTGGGCCAGCATGACGAGTCTGGTCGAAAAGAGCATGCTATTTATTACCTTAGCAAAAAGTTTACCGACTGTGAGACTCGCTACTCACTGCTCGAGAAAAATTTCTGCGCTTTGGTATGGGCTGCTCGCCGACTAAGACAGTATATGTTGACTCATACTACCTTGTTGATTTCCAAAATGGATCCTATCAAATATATCTTCGAAAAGCCCGCCTTATCTGGAAGGATAGCTAGATGGCAAATGATCCTGACTGAGCATGACATCCAGTACACCACCCAAAAAGCTATAAAAGGGAGTGTACTAGCTGACCATCTGGCTCATCAAGCTATCGAAGATTATCAACCCATGAGATTTGACTTCCCGGACGAGGACATCATGAATTTGGACAACATTAAAAGTAACGGACCGTATGACGGACCCGAAAAGGGATCCCGATGGACCCTGTACTTTGATGGTGCTTCAAATGCACTTGGAAATGGTATCGGCGCAGTACTCATCTCTCCGGAAGGTTGTCACACACCTTTCACGGCCCGACTTTGCTTCAGCTGCACAAACAACATGGCTGAGTACGAAGCTTGCATCTTTGGTCTTAAGGCTGCCATAGACTTGGGAATCAAATCTTTGATCGTATTTGGGGACTCGGCTTTGGTTATCAGTCAAATCAAAGGAGAGTGGGATACCAAGCATCCTAATCTTATCCCATACAAAGAACATGTCCTGACATTGTTGCCTCATTTCGAGCAAATTACCTTCGAGCATTTCCCGCGAGAAGAGAATCAGCTAGCAGATGCTCTAGCCACAATGTCCTCCATGTTTAAACTTAACTGGGATAACGAGGCTCCCCAAATCACCATTGAGCGAATGGATAAACCTGCGCATTGTCACGAGATTAATACCGAAGAAGTAGTGGAACCACCTTGGTTCCATGAAATCAAAAGGTATCTCGAGACTAGAGATTATCCCAAAGGAGCTTCCGTAAATGACAAGAAGTTCTTAAGGAAATTCGCTGCCAAATTCTTCCTAAGCAACAACATCCTTTACAAACGAAGCCATGATTGTGTGTTACTCCGATTCGTAGACAAAGCTGAAGCAGAGTTGATCATGACTGATATACACAGCGGCATATTTGGCACTCATTTGAGCGGGCATACAATGGCTAAGAAGATCCTAAGGGCAGGCTATTACTGGTCTACCATGGAAGCTGACTGCCATCAACATTCCCGTACTTGCCACAAATGTCAAGTCTACGCTGATAAAGTTCATATCCCTCCGGTTCCTCTCAATGTTCTGACTGCTCCTTGGACCTTCGCAATGTGGGGCATTGACATGATTGGAGAGATCAAGCCCACGGCTTCCAACGGACATCGCTTTATCCTGGTTGCCATTGACTATTTCACCAAATGGGTCGAAGCGGCTTCCTTCGCCTCTGTTACTAAAAATGTGGTTGCCCGCTTTATCAAGCAAAATCTCATATGCCGGTATGGTGTTCCAGACAGGATCATCACAGACAACGGTACAAATCTGAATAACACGATGATCACTGCATTATGCGAACAGTTCAAGATTTATCATCACAATTCATCTCCCTATCGGCCGAAGATGAACGGTGCTGTTGAAGCTGCGAACAAAAACATTAAGAAGATCATTCAGAAAATGACAGTCACTTACAAAGACTGGCATGAGATGTTACTGTTTGCTCTGCATGGATACCGTACGACGACACGTACTTCAACTGGGGCAACCCCATTTTCTTTGGTTTATGGCATGGAAGTTTTGCCTATGGAAGTCCAGATTCCTTCTCTAAGGATTATGAAGGATGTAGGTTTGAATGAAGATGATTGGATGCAAACCCGACTTGATCAACTCAATTTGATCGATGAAAAGCGACTCGCTGCTATATGCCATGGTCAGACGTATCAAAAACGGATGATCAAGGCCTTCAATAAGAAAGTCAGACGTCAAGTGTATCAGGTCGGAGATCTCGTAATCAAGCGGATTATCTTGCCGCAAAGTGATCCCAGGGGCAAATGGACTCCTACATATGAAGGACCATTTGTGATCAAGAGCATATTTTCTGGTGGTGCAATGATTCTGACCACCATGGACGGCGACGATTTGCCGCACCCTGCGAACGCAGACATAGTCAAAAGATACTACGCATAAAATAACCCGACAAGTCGAAAATCCAAAAGGGCGGCTTGGGAAAAAATGGGCATCCCGGTGGATCGAAAACCCGAAAGGGCGATTCAGGCAAAAATTAGGGATAAAAACAAAAAAATCTGTACACCCGGCAAGTTGAAAACCCGAAAGGGCGGCTTGGGCAAAAATGGGTTTCCCGGTGGATCGAAAACCCGGAAGGGCGATTCAGGCAAAAGTTAGGGAATTAAAGCGTATGACTATGTCTCGTCGGATCACTTCAAAGACAATCTCTTCATCAACCGTTCCAGGCTTCTGATCAATCCAGTCATCGGCAAACGAAGCATTGAATGGACAGATATTCAGAGTTGTGAAAGCTATAGCGGAATGGAATCCCATGGAATTATTTCACATAGCCATCCTTTATTTTGTATAAAATATTTCAATATTTACGACAAAATCCTCTTACTAGGATGATTGTCTCCTTTGTACAAATATACTCATAGAAATTAAATACAAATACTTTTCCCAGAAATTTGTGTCATTTCCTTTTCTTTTCTCTTGCACTATTTGTTTTATTTTGAGAAACGTCCAATGTTTTGTTAAATAGGCATATGCATTTGAACATAATCATTTCCTTACGAATCAAGAAAGAGGATTACTGATAGGTCAAAGGTGCAGTTGGATATCTTGATACCCTTCAAAGAAAACCCCCAAGAGATTTGGAATCCATATCCCCAGCAAACCCTGAAGCTTATCCCCTGTAGAGTACGGACGTCTCTCCCGAGTTTTATTCAAAAATATTCCTCACAAGGGCTTATAACTGGGTTATCCTCAGCTAACTGCCACGGAAGATCGCACTCGTCAAATTTATTCCTATCCCCAGTGGAGTTCATCAAAATTCCCCAGCAATAACTTATCAATACGATCCCCAGAGGAGTTTATCTTTATTGTCTCCAGCCAGAGAATCCTCCAGAACTCAATTCCCCTCAGAATTTAAGTTTCAGTACTCCCAGCGAAGCCAGACTAATGAACCTTCTCCCCACAGAGTTTTAGAAGAGCAAATCTTGAGTTCCCCAGTGAAGTCGCCAGAGATACTTCCCGCCAAGCTAAAGATTCTCGGTCTTACCTCCCCAGCATTAGTCTACTAAATTGGTACTCTCCGATAGAAGTCATCAGGAATTCCCCAGAAGATTGGTATACAACCCAAGCTCCTTTTTTCTCCAACAATGACCAGGAATTATTCTCCCCGGCAGCAGTCAAGATACTGTCATCTTCAGCCGTCTCGGATTCGTCTATCCTTTGCAAGACAGCTCTCCAGCTTACATGCGCATTCATTTACATTCATATTACATAACATACATCGTATCATGCATCATAGCATTGCATATAACAACTCTTTGCCTTTCAGGTAAGATCAGTCGAAGGACTAAGATCATTATCTTCCGAGATTCGTTCCAAGAATAGTTCAGATGTGACCCAAACATGGCAACATTTTAATGCTTATTCCAGATTTATCCAGATGCAGTTTTACACGAGCTCATCATCAGGGAACCCTACACCGGTTCTTCTTCCAAATTCAAGACTTCTGAAAACAGTTTACGGACGCTTCCCAACAACGGATGCTGCTCTATTGCTTATTCAACTTCAAGACTTCTGAAAACAGTTTACGGGTTCTCCAAGTAATGGATGTTAACCTATCACTTGTTCAGTTTCTTCTCAAGACTTCTGAAAACAGCTTATGGATTCTTCCCAACAACGGATGTTAATCTATCAACTTGTTCAGATGCAACTTTTGAAAACAGTTTACGGACGCTTCCCAACAACAGATGCTAATCTATTGCTTATTCAACTTCAAGACTTCTGAAAACAGTTTACGGGTTCTCCAAGTAACGGATGTTAACCTATCGCTTGTTCAGTTACTTCTCAAGACTTCTGAAAACAGCTTATGGATTCTTCCCAACAACGGATGTTAATCTATCAACTTGTTCAGATGCAACTTTTGAAAACAGTTTACGGATTCTTCCCAACAACGGATGCTAATCTATTGCTTGTTCAGACCCCCAATTCAGATGTGGTTCAAGACATGGACACCTTTCTGATACTCATTCCAAATGGCATCTTTAAGCCCATCCCTGACAAGTTTCTGTCACTCTTCCAGATGGCATCTCTAAGCCCATCTCCAAATGACATCTCTAAGCCCATTCCCGCATCCATTACTTTGACGAGTGCAAATTTAAGGGCACTCTAGTGTCCAATCTCCTTTTACCCTCGAGTCACGAAAGGCAAACTTGCCAATCTAACTCTACGAATTCAAGAAGATTGAACAGGGGCAACTGTTGTACCCCAAAATTTGCCCTCCCATTTCTCATTGATTTCTCATCACCAAGCCCTTGAAGATCAAGATCCAGTTAGGGTTTCAACTGCTCAAGACTTCTCCTTGCACTGTTGACCCAAATTAGGATTTGTGTTTGCACAAAGATGTTTTGACCTAAAATGCCTAAGATGACTTTCTTGCTTCATATTGGACTCCCAAGTTTATCCATATCAAGTTTCAAGTCTTGATTCCAAGTTTTGCCCAGTCAATTGGACAGTTGACCTAAAAATCAGTTGTATTGGGGAAAAAGTCAACTGTGACCAATTGACAGTCAAATCTCATGAAAATTGACCCACATCAACATTATGAACTCATATGAACCATTTGATCAAGTTTGGATCACAATTCCACAAGAAATTTGATCAGATCACCAAAAGGGCAAAATGGTTATTTTTAGGGTTTTGACTGTACAAAGGCAATTTTTGACTGTTTTACCCAACCAATGGCAAACCAAGCCCACATATGGACTCAAGAACCCCATGGAATTATCTTGACATGCTCAACAAGTTTAAAAGATCCCAAGTGCACAAGATTGACAGTTGAATTTCCCAGTCAATTGATCAATTTTGACTGTATACTGAAAAGTCAAACTTTGACTTTTTGGTCAAAATCAAGGGTCAAGATTCATTTTTCATCAAAACATGCCAAATCATGAAACTTGTTCACCAAGAAACCAAAATTTGCAAATTAGGGTTTGAAATGAGAATTTTTCATAACTTAGAATTTTTCTAAGTTATGAAAAACCCTAATTTTTTCCCAACTTTGCCCCACTTTCTCACCAAGATTCATTTGGATTCAAACAAAAGTCAAAACATGAAAGTTGTAGCTTGTTGCATAATCTACAACTTTGATTCACAAAGTTTTCCCAAATGAGGCTTGTATCTCAAGTTACAATTTTTTGAATAAGGGTACTAAACCATTCTTAACTTAGTGAAATTTTAACCTATTTTGGCAAGGTTTTCTACCTAACTTCAAGGCCATTTTCCATACACTTCCACTTGGAATTTCAATTTTCATTTCAAAGATGGATTGTAGTACACATTCCAAGCTTTCCAAAATGTCCAAGAACTCATCAAACAACCTCATAACTTGAGAGATTCGAATTTTGCAATATGGCAAAAACTCACTTTTGAATTGGTCATGTACATGTTCATAACTTATGCCATCTTCAAGTCAGCTTGGTTTATACTACATTACAGGCCCTTAAACCATCCAACACTCAATAATTTAATGCATGTTCATTGTGCTAAGGCTTTGTTTCATGAGTTTATGCATTACATTTTGAACTAAGCCATTTATGGAAAAAGCAAAATGGCCATTTTTGCAAAAGCAAGCTTTATGTCATAATGCAAATCCAAGAGGTACAGATCAAATCCAATTGGCACAAGATTATGAGCAAAACACTCTGATCAAGACAAGGTTAGCATCATGTTTAGGGGGCCTCTACTTGCCTAGAACATCAACTTGGCTTTGCTTGCTTAAGTGTGAAGAAAAGTGGCATAACATAACACAACTACCATCTCAGCATTAGAACACTTAAGCAAACATTGTATACACCTTCTCATCATCCTAACTAAGCTAGAACACGAGCAAGCAAGGTCCCAAACACTCCCATTCCCAGAATCACTCTCAAACTGCAAAAACAGAGTTCTCACTGCAGTTTGAGTGCCAACTCTCATCCCTTGCATGATTTCTTGCCCAAAGCTCATCAAACACATTCCCTAGCATCAATGCAAGCTAACCAAAACCTAAAACACGACCTGTAATTCCTCTAACCATTTCCACCATTTTCACTTTCTTGTTTTACAGTTGGAGGTCCATAGCTCGATTCAAGGTGTCTCAAAGCAAAGTAAGCATTGGAATAGCATCACCACACTTCAGGAAAGTTGTACAGATCATCATCTTGCTCTGAAAGCTCCCCCATTGCCAGATAGAACTTCAACTGAACTGGTATTTTCTTGAACTTCTAACTCTTATCCTAGGCATCATTAGCTCTAAGTTTGTGAATAAGAAATGTTCTACTCATGCCCCTGAACCTGTACATGCTTTTACTTTTCATTTATTTTGCTCGAGCTGTGAGAATTTAAGGTTTGAACATGGCAGAAAAGTTAGCTCAGGATTTGGGAATGTCAAAATTCTCTCTCATTTCTGAGAGTTAGGATGAGTTTTTTATATATTTAGAATCGTGATTCAATGCTTAACATTTCTTATGTTGGAAGTTTGTGCAAAAGATCAAAGAATCCAGGTGTTTGAATTTGAAGTACAGGCGTGCGTTTTTTGATATTTTTTGTTCAGAGGTTGAAGAAGAAGCTTCATGGGTTGGGCTTGCTTCTGAATTCCTTTTCACACCACATTTTTTGTTTCATATCCCCTAAGCCCATTATGTGTATTTTCATGATTTTTTGACTTTTCTTTTTTCATTTTGACTTATTTATTTTTGCTAATAATATTAAAAACATAAAAAATTATTTTCACACCATTTTTGCATTTTTTAGGTATTTATTTGTTTATATAGATATTTGTACATAAATATATATATACTATTATTTAGAAAAGAACTAGAAAAATAATGTAAATATATTTCATTAATGATTTTTATTTCATTTTTTTCTTTTGAAAATATTTTATGCAAAATATACTTTTTTTATAAACATTAAATATTATTATTTTTATATATATAATATATATTTTGAAATTAATATATATATATATATATATATATATATATATATATATATATATATATATATATATATATATATATATATATATATATATATATATATATATATATATATATATATATATATATATATATATATATATATATATATATATATATATATTTATTAGTATATTTAGGTTAAAATACAAAAATATATACATTTTTATTTTATTAATATTTGATATGGAAAATACTTTTTTATGAATATACTCCATTTTATTTTATTTTTTGTATATAATTATTAAATATTATACATATTAAATAGTTAATATATTTATTTAATGAAATTAGGGTTTTACCCTTAAAACACAAAAACTCCAAAAATAATACTTTTTTTTATTTTATTTATTTGACATAAATAATACTTTTTTTTTCATACATATGAAACCCTTTTTGTATTTTGCATCTTTATTTTATTTTCCATTTAATTTATGCAATCAATTATTTTGTAAATATTCCAAAATTGATGTAATAGCTAGGTTTTAATTTCTTGTCTAAATACCCCCCCATTTGAACATTTGTACCCCCCTTCCCATATTGTGTTGTAATAGTGTAGGAATTTTACTTTTCGCACTTTAAACGCTTTCTAAATATATCATGCTAGAATTAGGGTTTGTATGCAAATAAAAAGAACAAAATAGCTTGACCTAATTTCAAGATAAACAAGCATGAAAATGGACAACACATATCACACTTGCACCCTTAAGGTATTCCACTTGTTGCCTTCAAATAAATGGGCCATATTGCATGTTAGGTCTCTTTGGGCAAAACAAACAATTCAAATGATCATAGTCCCTCGACGACGCTTTCGAAAGGTTTCCTAAAAAATGATCAAGTCCCTTAAAGGAAAATTTCCCAAAGATACTTGGCACCATTGCAATTATGGTCTAAACGATGACCCGTGCCCGTCCCTTTCACATCCTAACACAAGATTGTCCACCAAATGCAATGGTGGAACAAAATTGTTAAAAGGGTTAAAACATAGCAAAAATCTTTGAGAACTTTAGGGTAGATAGCTCTTAAGTACTTTTCAAGTTGCAAAATGAAAACACTTGCCTATTTTTCAAACCACACTTTCAAAACAAACTTTCAAAAAACCTTGGAATATCTTTTCAAAAGACAAAACACCTTTTGTAAAACATTCGAGTAAAGAATTATTACAAGGGTAGCCTATACAAGGCATCTTTTTCAAATCATTTTTCAAAACCACACACCAAGCACCATTTCAAACAATTGAAAACCAAGGCAAGTTGATCTAAGCAAGTACCTAAGAGCCCATGGATAACCATGGATAGAAAGGGTGCTAATACCTTCCCTTTCTATAATCTACTCCCCGAACCCAAGAAAAATCTCAAAGGTTTTTTGCTGTGCTTTTTAAACCTTTCCTTAGGATAAAATAAAAAGTCGGTGGCGACTCTTGCTCAACCGAAACATTTGTGAAAACAAACGCAAAACCATAGTCAGTTCTCCCACCGTATCACAGAACTGGCGACTCTGCTGGGGAAAATCTTAAAAGTGGAGTAACCTTAGGGCTTAGATCACCCTCTTGCATGACTAATTGTTTGATTTGCTTGCTTTATATCTTGGCTCTATTGTTTGGGTTTGCAATCCTACACCCGGATTTTGGGAAACATTCATAGATAGCAATACGTTGTGGAAACTGTGCGGGGTATACCGACACGGTCGAAGCAATAGTTATATTAGTGCGACATATTTGTGAGTACCGGTAACCCTTGAGTTCAATCAAGGAGAGTACGGGGCCTCTGAGTGATGTCATTAAGCACTAATGACCTAGAACCTTACTTGACCATCTTGGCCTTTTATTAGGAGTAGTGAGATGACCGGCTTTGGTGCAGTCTGAAGTTGGTAGATACTCGATACTACACGCATTGAGGGTTGTTTTCTTGGAATATTTTGGTCGCTAGTTAAGTGGCTAAACCAACACAATGAACAATGAAAATAATCCCGTGATATTGAGCTCCTTAGAACCCGGTTACTATTTATAGGACAGGTTTTTTAAGCCAACTACACTCAAGAGGGTACTTACCTATGAAACCCCATGCAAGCCTGAAACTAGGGTTTGGTGTGAATTGCTTGTACATATGTTTTGTGCATACATCATAAACATCATAAAACATCATATGCATTCACTAACCATTTCAAGGGTTTGGATCTTCGTCTTTGTTCCTGTTTTGTAGGTCATGGAAATTCCTCGCAGAAACACCATTCAAGTCAACCTTGTGAGAATCTCTCCTCAACTCAAGGAGCTCACCTCAAGAATTCCAGAAAATTCATCCTTCGGTGAAAGACATGGTAGGCTGCTCAGCTTAGTCAACACCAACATTGAAGAAGACATGATGAAAGTGCTATTTCAGTTCTTTGACCCTCTTCACCACTGTTTCACTTTCCCTGATTACCAGTTGGTGCCCACTTTGGAGGAGTTTTCTTAACTCCTGAGAATTCCTATCCTTAATCAACTACCCTTCAACGGTACGGAAAAGGAACCAAAGTCGGAAGATGATGCTCGAGCATTACATCTACAACCATCCGACATCAAGGGGCATTGGGAAACCAGAAGCGGCGTCAAGGGATTCTTAGCAAAATTCTTGTTTGAGAAGGCACAAGAAAGTTGGAACTCATTGGACCTACGAGCCTTTGAAGAAATTGTGGCACTCCTTATCTATGGGTTGGTCTTGTTCCCAAATCCTGACCAATTGGTAGATGTCAACGCTGTCAAAATCATTTTGTCCAGAAATCCAATACCAACATTGCTTGGGGACATTCTTCACTCATTTTACACACGAACAATGAGAAAGAGGGGTGTTCTCATGTGCTGTACTCCTCTCCTTGCAAGGTGGTTTATTTCGCACCTTCCACAATCTGTCTTGAAGAATGACCAAGGCTCAAGGTGGTCCCAACGGTTGATGACTCTTACTCACTCTGATGTACATTGGTGTTCTCGGTCCAGAGAAAATGTCATCATCGTCGATCGTTGCGGAGAATTTCCTAATGTTCCTTTACTTGGAATTAGAGGAGGTATCACCTATAACCCTTGCCTAGCTTTGAGGCAATTTGGATATGCACGGAGGGATGGCCCTCATGATATATTGATTCTTGACCTAGTTTTTGACTTCGACAACGATGCGCAAGGACTTCGCCAAAGATTCATCAGAGCTTGGGGGAGACCCAACAAGGTTGATAGCAAGACTCTGGGACACAAGAACTCCATCCCTCTTGAGCCTTATCTCAAGTGGGTACGAGCCCGAGCCCAAAGTCTGATGATGCCTTACCCTCATGTTCTCCCAGTGATTAAAGAGCCCGTCAAGGAAGGAGAGGTTCCATACACCATCCTACATCCAGACATGCCTACATCGTGGGAGGAAATGCAGAAAAGTTGGATTCAGCTCAAGGAGGAACGGAATACTTTTGAAGCTAGCTTCTACGCCAGTGAGAAGAAGGTTCTAGAGCTTACCCGCCGACTCCATGAGCAAGAGGCCCTCAACACCTACATCGCACCAAAAAGGATGCGCAATGTCTTTTTGCCTTGAGAAGTTATTTTGTAATATTTGGCCCATGGGGCATTTATGTACTAACAAATTTCTTCTTATTAATATGACGTGCGTTCTTCTTTGTCTGAAACAATTTTGAATGTCCTAAATCCTTGAATGCATTGAATACATAAGCATACCATTCATCATGTGCATAAGCAGGTCTCACTCCAGGTTTCCTTATCTGTCTGCTGTTTATTTCAGTAGGATGGATCTCGAGCAAACAGTCAAAGACTTGCAAGCTCAAAATGCACAGTTCCAGCAACTCCTGATGACCTTGGCTAAGGGTCAGGAGGATATCAAGACTCAATTGGGGAACAAAGACCCAGTGAAAAAGAAGAAAAAGAGACTCGGGGTGGCTACTTTGGGGAGAAGATTTGACGGAGAAGCTCGGAGAGTGCTTGAATTTCCTCCTATTTCTGATGAAGGAACCAGCAAAGGAGGTGGGGCCGCGGTACCTTCCGAGTCTGATGCAGAAGAAGAAGAGGTCGAAGAGGATGAAGATTATTCTGATCAGCAATACCCTCCAGCTGATGATAAATACAAAGGTTTAGAAGACAGGTTGGCCGCCATGGAGCTACAAAGAGTACCGGGTTTGGATTTTGAAGACTTGGGTTTGGTTGCCGGGATTGTGATTCCCCCAAAGTTCAAAGTGTCGGTGTTTGTGAGGTATGATGGGTTGTCCTGTCCCAAAATGCATCTCAGGTCCTACGTGAGAAAGATTCAACCCTATACGGCAGATAAAAACCTTTGGATTCATTTCTTTCAAGACAGCCTTTCTGGAGCTCAGTTGGAGTGGTTTTATCAGCTAGAGGGAACCAGCATCCGAAATTGGGAAGATTTGGCCACCGCTTTCTACAAACAATACCAGTATAATTCTGACCTTGCCCCTACTCGTACCCAACTTCAGGGTATGTCGCTAGGAACAAGCGAGGGATTCAAAGAATATGCACAAAAATGGAGGGATTTGGCTGGCAGGGTGCAGCCTCCTTTAACCGACCGTGAACTTGTTGATATGTTTCTTGGGACCCTATCTGGGCCATTTTTCAATCATCTGATTGGTAACTCTTCCGCGGGGTTTACCGATTTGATCTTAACAGGCGAAGAATAGAAGCTGGCATCAAGTCAGGAAAAATTCAGAAGGGTGTTGCTGCAAGTGTCGAGAAGAAACCTTTTAAGAAGGAGACAGCTGTGGTATATTCTCAGAGAAGAGCAGGGAAGACGGAGCGTCGGCCAACTGTGGGGGCCGTAATGATTCAAAATACTCCAAGTGAGCAGCCTCGCTACAACCAGTCCAGACCAAATCAACAACGGGTGGAACGGCCACAACGGTAGTTCACCCGCATTAATATGACTCCAGCGCAAGTGCTTCCCCATCTGTTGAAGTTGAATCTCGCCACCATCAAGGAGGCACCAAAGAATGTGAATACGTCCTCTCCGCATTATCATGCTAATGCTAAATGCGCCTACCATTCAGACAGTGTTGGACACGACACCAATGATTGTTGGGCACTCAAGCATAAAATCCAAGACCTGATAGAGGCGAAGGAGGTGGAGTTTGACGCTCCGGAGAAGCCTAATGTGATATCTGCACCCATGCCAAAGCACGACCGAAATGTCAATGCCATTGAAGAAGATTTGTATGTTGCTGATGTCAATGATCTGACTACTCCATTGCTAACCATTAAGTTGAATTTGTTAAGGGTCGGGATCTTCCCGGGATGTAAGGAAGACTGCTATTGTTGTTACTCTCTGCCGTTTGATTGTCCGTTACTGAAGAAAGGCATCCAAGGCCTTATGGATAGTCGACAAATTTTGTTTGAAAAAGTTTCTGCTGTTCCAGTTCATACTGAAGATGTCTCAATCATAACCATTCACGCCAATCTTTCCAAGGCAGTCAAAAAGCCTGTTAAGATTACACCAGCTACGAAATCTGTTCCTTTGAAGATAACAATGCCGGGGCCGGTCCCCTATGTTTCTGAGAAGTCCATACCATGGAACTATGGCGGTGACGTTTACTACCATGGTATCAAACAAATCGAAATAATTGAAGAAAGTTCGGATGATGAAGAAGCCAGCATTAGTAACATTGCAGGCACTAGCAAAATCACCAGGAGCGGGAGAATATTTTCTCCAGAGATTGCCCCTCCAAGAGCAATCTTTGGACCCTCATCAACTGACAAGGTCATCCCTGCACCAATAAAACTTTCTGCTAGAACTCCTTTGATTGAAGACGTTGTTGTTCCTAGTACTGTCTCTCCTACCGCTGCTGACAAAGGTAAGGGAATCCAAGATGAGCTCGTCAGGACGAGGGCTCAACCCTTGGTCATCCCGGAAACCTCCAAGAAGGAAATGGATGAGATTTTGAGGATAATCAAAAGAAGTGATTACGATGTGGTAGAACAATTGGGGCAAACCCCCTCAAAGATCTCCATGCTGGCACTACTACTTTGCTCAGAAGCGCACGCTAAAGCCCTGATAAAATTCCTGAAGGCAGCCCATGTGCCCCAGGAAACCTCTGCAGATCAATTTCAAAATTACGTGGCTAGCCTGACTGCGGACAATGGATTAGGGTTCTCTGATGCCGACCTAACTCCTAAAGGTAGAAACCACAATGATGCTTTACACATTTCAGTCGAGTGTCGAGGAACCACCCTCGCACATGTCTTGGTTGACACTGGTTCGTCGCTGAATGTACTGCCTTAGAAGGCCTTGGACCGACTAGATTGTGAAGGGTTGGAATTGAAGCCGAGTGATATTGTTGTCAGAGCTTTCGATGGTTCGAAGAGAATGGTCCATGGAGAGGTTGAAATTCCCATCAAGATAGGCATTGAGGTGTTTAAGTCTACTTTCTATGTGATGGACATCCGTCCGTCATACTCTTGCTTACTGGGTAGGCCTTGGATACACCATGCCGGGGCAGTCACCTCCTCCTTACATCAGATGTTGAAGTATCCTGTCAAGGGAAAGATCATTACTGTCCATGGCGAAGAGGAGTACATGATTAGCCACTTGAACTCTTTCCGATATGTGGAGGTTGAAGGGGAATTCATTGAAACGCCTTTTCAGCATTTCGAAGAAGTCCTTCCTGAAATAGTAGTAACAAGGTTGGCAGCTGAGACACCGAGGCAGATGGCCAGGATGGCATCTCTGGAGGACGCGAGGGCCGCGATAAAGGAAGGGAAGAATTCAGCATGGGGGAAGTTTCCTGATATCCCACATAAGACAGACAAATTTGGATTAGGGTTCATAGCCGCTGGCCAGAAAGTTATGCGTCGTTCGAAGATTGAGAGAGCGCCAGTCAAAATTTCTCCCTACGGAATCAACGCCTTGGAGGATGAAGACAAGGAGAGCAACTTCGAAGAATGGATTTACCCAACTGTCAAAGGAGGATTGAGCAACTGGGAGGCAAAAGACTTTGTCCCCATCACTTTTATTCAGCAGTAATTTATCTGTTAAACATTTCCTATTTGGTCTGTAATATTTACTTTCAAACAATCCGCACACTATCTTTTCACCTCATGCCTTGCCTGGGGCATGTAGGTCCATTTGTAAGGGTTTTGATTATTTTTCATATCCATATGCCATGTTTAATGATTCATTGTATGTTTTTCATTTGATAAACTGCTTGTGTTCATTTTCTTTCCTTTTGCATTTTTGTTTAAGGATGGCTATCCCTTACACACACCCACACTCACCAATGCAGGTACCCATCCACTCCGGATTCCATGGGTGACTATTCTGCTATATCCTTCAATAACTCTAAAGATCTGGTCAATCAAGCCGAGTATGAAGATGACGAAGGTTGTGAAGTGCCAGGGGAACTAGCCAGACTTCTACAACAAGAGGAAAGGGCCATCTTACCGCACGAAGAGTCATTGGAAACTGTCAACTTAGGGACCGAGGAAGACCGGAAGGAGGTGCAAGTGGGTGCCAATCTGGAATCAAGAGTCAAGGAGCGCCTGGTACAGTTGTTGAATGAGTATGTTGAAATCTTCGCTTGGTCTTATGAAGACATGCCGGGTTTAGACACAGACATCGTGGTTCACCTTCTCCCCACAAGAGAGGATTGTCCGCCGATCAAGCAAAAAGTTCGCCGAATGAGGCCTGACATGTCTGAAAAGATCAAGGCAGAAGTAATGAAGCAATTCGATGTTGGCTTTATGGCTGTTACGTCCTATCCTCAATGGGTCGCTAACATCGTGCCAGTACCTAAGAAGGATGGCAAAGTCAGGATGTGTGTGGACTACCGGGATTTGAATAGGGCCAACCCCAAAGACGATTTTCCGCTGCCACACATTGACATTTTAATCGACAACACAGCTCAGCACAAAGTGTTTTCCTTCATGGATGGATTCTCGGGCTACAATCAAATCAAAATGGCCCCCGAGGATATGGAGAAAACAACTTTTGTCACACAATGGGGCACTTTCTGTTACAAGGTGATGCCGTTCGGGCTGAAGAACGCAGGGGCAACTTATCAACGCGCCATGGTATCTTTATTTCATGATATGATACATCATGAGATTGAAGTTTACGTAGACGATATGATAGCTCGGTCACAAACAGAGGAAGAGCACCTTGAACATCTGGAGAAGCTGTTTGCCAGATTGAAAAAATACAAGCTCAGGATGAATACAAGTAAATGCACTTTTGGATTTAGGTATGGTAAACTCCTGGGATTCATTGTAAGCAACAAAGGCTTGAAGTCGATCCAGCAAAAGTGAAAGCAATACAAGAAATGCCTGCTCCCCGCACTGAAAAGGAGGTTAGAGGATTCTTGGGGCGCTTAAACTATATTGTCAGATTCATCTCTCATCTGACTTCTACCTGTGAGCCAATTTTCAAACTCTTGAAGAAAGATCAGGTAGTTGAATGGAACGACGATTGTCAAGCTGCTTTTGATAGAATCAAGGAGTATTTGCTAGAACCTCCTATTCTGATGCCACCCGTCGAAGGAAGACCATTGATCATGTATTTGACCGTCTTGGATAACTCAATGGGGTGTGTTTTGGGCCAGCATGACGAGTCTGGTCGAAAAGAGCATGCTATTTATTACCTTAGCAAAAAGTTCACCGACTGTGAGACTCGCTACTCACTGCTCGAGAAAACTTGCTGCGCTTTGGTATGGGCTGCTCGCCGACTAAGACAATATATGTTGACTCATACTACCTTGTTGATTTCCAAAATGGATCCTATCAAATATATCTTCGAAAAGCCCGCCTTATCTGGAAGGATAGCTAGATGGCAAATGATCCTGACTGAGTATGACATCCAGTACACCACCCAAAAAGCTATAAAAGGGAGTGTACTAGCTGACCATCTGGCTCATCAAGCTATCGAAGATTATCAACCCATGAGATTTGACTTCCCGGACGAGGACATCATGAATTTGGACAACATTGAAAGTAACGGACCGTATGACGGACCCGAAAAGGGATCCCGATGGACCCTGTACTTTGATGGTGCTTCAAATGCACTTGGAAATGGTATCGGCGCAGTACTCATCTCTCCGGAAGGTTGTCACACACCTTTCACGGCCCGACTTTGCTTCAGCTGCACAAACAACATGGCTGAGTACGAAGCTTGCATCTTTGGTCTCAAGGCTGCCATAGACTTGGGAATCAAATCTTTGATCGTATTTGGGGACTCGGCTTTGGTTATCAGTCAAATCAAAGAAGAGTGGGATACCAAGCATCCTAATCTTATCCCATACAAAGAACATGTCCTGACATTGTTGCCTCATTTCGAGCAAATTACCTTCAAGCATTTCCCGCGAGAAGAGAATCAGCTAGCAGATGCTCTAGCCACAATGTCCTCCATGTTTAAACTCAAATGGGATAACGAGGCTCCCCAAATCACCATCGAGCGAATGGATAAACCTGCGCATTGTCACGAGATTAATACCGAAGAAGTAGTGGAACCACCTTGGTTCCATGAAATCAAAAGGTATCTCGAGACTAGAGATTATCCCAAAGGAGCTTCCGTAAATGACAAGAAGTTCTTAAGGAAATTCGCTGCCAAATTCTTCCTAAGCAACGACATCCTTTACAAACGAAGCCATGATTGTATGTTACTCCGATGCATAGACAAAGCTGAAGCAGAGTTGATCATGACTGATATACACAGCGGCACATTTGGCACTCATTTGAGCGGGCATACAATGGCTAAGAAGATCCTAAGGGCAGGCTATTACTCGTCTACCATGGAAGCTGACTACCATCAACATTCCCGTACTTGCCACAAATGTCAAGTCTACGCTGATAAAGTTCATATCCCTCCGGTTCCTCTAAATGTTCTGACTGCTCCTTGGCCCTTCGCAATGTGGGGCATTGACTTGATTGGAGAGATCAAGCCCACGGCTTCCAACGGACATCGCTTCATCCTGGTTACCATTGACTATTTCACCAAATGGGTCGAAGCGGCTTCCTTCGCCTCTGTTACTAAAAATGTGGTTGCCCGCTTTATTAAGCAAAATCTCATATGCCGGTATGGTGTTCCAGACAGGATCATCACAGACAACGGTACAAATCTGAATAACATGATGATCACTGCATTATGCGAACAGTTCAAGATTTATCATCACAATTCATCTCCCTATCGGCCGAAGATGAACGGTGTTGTTGAAGCTGCGAACAAAAACATTAAGAAGATCATTCAGAAAATGACAGTCACTTACAAAGACTGGCATGAGATGTTACTGTTTGCTCTGCATGGATACTGTACGACGACACGTACTTCAACAGGGGCAACCCCATTTTCTTTGGTTTATGGCATGGAAGTTGTTTTGCCTATGGAAGTCCAGATTCCTTCTCTAAGGATTATGAAGGATGTAGGTTTGAATGAAGATGATTGGATGCAGACCCGACTTGATCAACTCAATTTGATCGATTAAAAGCGACTCGCTGCTATATGCCATGGTCAGACGTATCAAAAACGGATGATCAAGGCCTTCAATAAGAAAGTCAGACGTCAAGTGTATCAGGTCGGAGATCTCGTAATCAAGCGGATTATCTTGCCGCAAAGTGATCCCAGGGGCAAATGGACTCCTACATATGAAGGACCATTTGTGATCAAGAGCATATTTTCTGGTGGTGCAATGATTCTGACCACCATGGACGGCGACGATTTGCCGCACCCTGCGAACGCAGACATAGTCAAAAGATACTACGCATAAAATAACACGACAAGTCGAAAACACTAAAGGGCGGCTTGGGCAAAAATGGGCATCCCGGTGGATCGAAAACCCGAAAGGGCGATTCAGGCAAAAATTAGGGATAAAAACAAAAAAATTTGTACACCCGGCAAGTTGAAAACCCGAAAGGGCGGCTTGGGCAAAAATGGGTTTCCCGGTGGATCGAAAACCCGAAAGGGAGATTCAGGCAAAAGTTAGGGAATTAAAGCTTTTGACTATGTCTCGTCGGATCACTTCAAAGACAATCTCTTCATCAACCGGTTCCAGGCTTCTGATCAATCCAGTCATCGGCAAACGAAGCATTGAATGGATAGATATTCAGAGTTGTGAAAGCTATAGAGTAATGGAATCCCATGGAATTATTTCACATAGCCATCCTTTATTTTGTATAAAATCTTTCAATATTTACGACAAAATCCTCTTACTAGGATGATTGTCTCCTTTGTACAAATATACTCATAGAAATTAAATACAAATACTTTTCCCAGAAATTTGTGTCATTTCCTTTTCTTTTCTCTTGCACTATTTGTTTTATTTTGAGAAACGTCCAATGTTTTATTAAATAGGCATATGCATTTGAACATAATCATTTCCTTACGAATCAAGAAAGAGGATTACTGATAGGTCAAAGGTGCAGTTGGATATCTTGATACCCTTCAAAGAAAACCCCCAAGAGATTTGGAATCCATATCCCCAGCAAACCCTGAAGCTTATCCCCTGTAGAGTACGGACGTCTCTCCCGAGTTTTATTCAAAGTTATTCCTCACAAGGGCTTATAACTGGGTTATCCTCAGCTAACTACCACAGAAGATCGCACTCGTCAAATTTATTCCTATCCCCAGTGGAGTTCATCAAAATTCCCCAGCAATAACTTATCAATACGATCCCCAGAGGAGTTTATCTTTGTTGTCTCCAGCCAGAGAATCCTCCAGAACTCAATTCCCCTCAGAATTTAAGTTTCAGTACTCCCAGCGAAGCCAGACTAATGAACCTTCTCCCCACAGAGTTTTAGGAGAGCAAATCTTGAGTTCCCCAGTGAAGTCGCCAGAGATACTTCTCGCCAAGCTAAAGATTCTCGGTCTTACCTCCCCAGCATTAGTCTACTAAATTGGTACTCCCCGGTAGAAGTCATCAGGAATTCCCCAGAAGATTGGTATACAACCCAAGCTCCTTTTTTCTCCAGCAATGACCAGGAATTATTCTCCCCGGCAGCAGTCAAGATACTGTCATCTTCAGCCGTCTCGGATTCGTCTATCCTTTGCAAGACAGCTCTCCAGCTTACATGCACATTCATTTACATTCATATTACATAACATACATCGTATCATGCATCATAGCATTGCATATAAAAACTCTTTTCCTTTCAGGTAAGATCAGTCGAAGGACTAAGATCATTATCTTCCGAGATTCGTTCCAAGAATAGTTCAGATGTGACCCAGACATGGCAACATTTTAATGCTTATTCCAGATTTATCCAGATGCAGTTTTACACGAGCTCATCATCAGGGAACCCTACACCGGTTCTTCTTCCAAATTCAAGACTTCTGAAAACAGTTTACGGACGCTTCCCAACAACGGATGCTGCTCTATTGCTTATTCAACTTCAAGACTTCTGAAAACAGTTTACGGGTTCTCTAAGTAACGGATGTTAACCTATCACTTGTTCAGTTTCTTCTCAAGACTTATGAAAACAGCTTATGGATTCTTCCCAACAACGGATGTTAATCTATCAACTTGTTCAGATGCAACTTTTGAAAACAGTTTACGGACGCTTCCCAACAACGGATGCTAATCTATTGCTTATTCAACTTCAAGACTTCTGAAAACAGTTTACGGGTTCTCCAAGTAACGGATGTTAACCTATCGCTTGTTCAGTTACTTCTCAAGACTTCTGAAAACAGCTTATGGATTCTTCCCAACAACGGATGTTAATCTATCAACTTGTTCAGATGCAAATTTTGAAAACAGTTTACGGATTCTTCCCAACAATGGATGCTAATCTATTGCTTGTTCAGACCCCCAATTCAGATGTGGTTCAAGACATGGACACCTTTCTGATACTCATTCCAGATGGCATCTTTAAGCCCATCCCCGACAAGTTTATGTCACTCTTCCAGATGGCATCTCTAAGCCCATCTCCAAATGACATCTCTAAGCCCATTCCCGCATCCATTACTTTGACGAGTGCAAATTTAAGGGCACTCTAGTGTCCAATCTCCTTTTACCCTCGAGTCACGAAAGGCAAACTTGCCAATCTAACTCTACGAATTCAAGAAGATTGAACAGGGGCAACTGTTGTACCCCAAAATTTTCCCTCCCATTTCTCATTGATTTCTCATCACCAAGCCCTTGAAGATCAAGATCCAGTTAGGGTTTCATCTGCTCAAGACTTCTCCTTGCACTGTTGACCCAAATTAGGGTTTATGTTTGCACAAAGATGTTTTGACCTAAAATGCCTAAGATGACTTTCTTGCTTCATATTGGACTCCCAAGTTTATCCATATCAAGTTTCAAGTCTTGATTCCAAGTTTTGCCCAGTCAATTGGACAGTTGACCTAAAAATCAACTGTATTGGGGAAAAAGTCAACTGTGACCAATTGACAGTCAAATCTCATGAAAATTGACCCACATCAACATTATGAACTCATATGAACCATTTGATCAAGTTTGGATCACAATTCCACAAGAAATTTGATCAGATCACCAAAAGGGCAAAATGGTTATTTTTAGGGTTTTGACTGTACAAAGGCAATTTTTGACTGTTTTACCCAACCAATGGCAAACCAAGCCCACATATGGACTCAAGAACCCCATGGAATTATCTTGACATGCTCAACAAGTTCAAAAGATCCCAAGTGCACAAGATTGACAGTTGAATTTCCCAGTCAATTGATCAATTTTGACTGTATACTGAAAAGTCAAACTTTGACTTTTTGGTCAAAATCAAGGGTCAAGATTCATTTTTCATCAAAACATGCCAAATCATGAAACTTGTTCACCAAGAAACCAAAATTTGCAAATTAGGGTTTGAAATGAGAATTTTTCATAACAGAATTTTTCTAAGTTATGAAAAACCCTAATTTTTCCCAACTTTGCCCCACTTTCTCACCAAGATTCATTTGGATTCAAACAAAAGTCAAAACATGAAAGTTGTAGCTTGTTGCATAATCTACAACTTTTATTCACAAAGTTTTCCCAAATGAGGATTGTATCTCAAGTTACAATTTTTTGAATAAGGGTACTAAACCATTCTTAACTTAGTGAAATTTTAACCTATTTTGGCAAGGTTTTCTACCTAACTTGAAGGCCATTTTCCATACACTTCCACTTGGAATTTCAATTTTCATTTCAAAGATGGATTGTAATACACATTCCAAGCTTTCCAAAATATCCAAGAACTCATCAAACAACCTCATAACTTGAGAGATTCGAATTTTGCAATATGGCAAAAACTCACTTTTGAATTGGTCATGTACATGTTCATAACTTATGCCATCTTCAAGTCAGCTTGGTTTATGCTACATTACAGGCCCTTAAACCATCCAACATTCAATAATTTAATGCATGTTCATTGTGCTAAGGCTTTGTTTCATGAGTTTATGCATTACATTTTGAACTAAGCCATTTATGGAAAAAGCAAAATGGCCATTTTTCCAAAAGCAAGCTTTATGTCATAATGCAAATCCAAGAGGTACAGATCAAATCCAATTGGCACAAGATTATGAGCAAAACACTATGATCAAGACAAGGTTAGCAGCATGTTTAGGGGGCCTCTACTTGCCTAGAACATCAACTTGGCTTTGCTTGCTTAAGTGTGAAGAAAAGTGGCATAACATAACACAACTACCATCTCAGCATTAGAACACTTAAGCAAACATTGTATACACCTTCTAATCATCCTAACTAAGCTAGAACACGAGCAAGCAAGGTCCCAAACACTCCCATTCCCAGAATCACTCTCAAACTGCAAAAACAGAGTTCTCACTGCAGTTTGTGTGCCAACTCTCATCCCTTGCATGATTTCTTGCCCAAAGCTCATCAAACACATTCCCTAGCATCAATGCAAGCTAACCAAAACCTAAAACACGACCTGTAATTCCTCTAACCAGTTCCACCATTTTCACTTTCTTGTTTTACAGTTGGAGGTCCATAGCTCGATTCAAGGTGTCTCAAAGCAAAGTAAGCATTGGAATAGCATCACCACACTTCAGGCAAGCTGTACAGATCATCATCTTGCTCTGAAAGCTCCCCCATTGCCAGATAGAACTTCAACTGAACAGGTATTTTCTTGAACTTCTAACTCTTAGCCTAGGCATCATTAGCTCTAAGTTTGTGAATAAGAAATGTTCTACTCATGCCCCTGAACCTGTACATGCTTTTACTTTTCATTTATTTTGCTCGAGCTGTGAGAATTTAAGGTTTGAACATGGCAGAAAAGTTAGCTCAGGATTTGGGAATGTCAAAATTCTCTCTCATTTCTGAGAGTTAGGATGAGTTTTTTATATAATTAGAATCGTGATTCAATGCTTAACATTTCTTATGTTGGAAGTTTGTGCAAAAGATCAAAGAATCCAGGTGTTTGAATTTGAAGTACAGGCGTGCGTTTTTTGATATTTTTTGTTCAGAGGTTGAAGAAGAAGCTTCATGGGTTGGGCTTGCTTCTGAATTCCTTTTCACACCACATTTTTTGTTTCATACCCCCTGAGCCCATTATGTGTATTTTCATGATTTTTTGACTTTTCTTTTTTTATTTTGACTTATTTATTTTTGCTAATAATATTAAAAACATAAAAAATTATTTTCACACCATTTTTGCATTTTTTAGGTATTTATTTGTTTATATAGATATTTGTACATAAATATATATATACTATTATTTAGAAAAGAACTAGAAAAATAATGTAAATATATTTCATTTCTGATTTTTATTTCATTTTTTTCTTTTGAAAATATTTTATGCAAAATATACTTTTTTTATAAATATTAAATATTATTATTTTTATATATATAATATATATTTTGAAATTAATACATATATATATATATATATATATATATATATATATATATATATATATATATATATATATATATATATATATATATATATATATATATATATATATATATATATATATATATATATATATATATATATATATATATATATATATATATATATATATATATATATATATATATATATATATATATATATATATATATATATATTTATTAGTATATTTAGGTTAAAATACAAAAATATATACATTTTTATTTTATTAATATTTGATATGGAAAATACTTTTTAATGAATATACTCCATTTTATTTTATTTTTTGTATATAATTATTAAATATTATACATATTAAATAGTTAATATATTTATTTAATGAAATTAGGGTTTTACCCTTAAAACACAAAAACTCCAAAAATAATACTTTTTTTATTTTATTTATTTGACATAAATAATACTTTTTTTTTCATACATATGAAACCCTTTTTGTATTTTGCATCTTTATTTTATTTTCTATTTAATTTATGCAATCAATTATTTTGTAAATATTCCAAAATTGATGTAATAGCTAGGTTTTAATTTCTTGTCTAAATACCCCCCCATTTGAACATTTGTACCCCCCTTCCCATATTGTGTTGTAATAGTGTAGGAATTTTACTTTTCACACTTTAAACGCTTTCTAAATATATCATGCTAGAATTAGGGTTTGTATGCAAATAAAAAGAACAAAATAGCTTGACCTAATTTCAAGATAAACAAGCATGAAAATGGACAACACATATCACACTTGCACCCTTAGGGTATTCCACTTGTTGCCTTCAAATAAATGGGCCATATTACATGTTAGGTCTCTTTGGGCAAAACAAACAATTCAAATGATCATAGTCCCTCGACGACGCTTTCGAAAGGTTGCCTAAAAAATGATCAAGTCCCTTAAAGGAAAATTTCCCAAAGATACTTGGCACCATTGCAATTATGGTCTAAACGATGACCCGCGCCCGTCCTTTTCACATCCTAACACAAGATTGTCCACCAAATGCAATGGTGGAACAAAATTGTTAAAAGGGTTAAAACATAGCAAAAATCTTTGAGAACTTTAGGGTAGATAGCTCTTAAGTACTTTTCAATTTGCAAAATGAAAACACTTGCCTATTTTTCAAACCACACTTTCAAAACAAACTTTCAAAAAACCTTGGAATATCTTTTCAAAAGACAAAACACCTTTTGTAAAACATTCGAGTAAAGAATTATTACAAGGGTAGCCTATACAAGGCATCTTTTTCAAAGCATTTTTCAAAACCACACACCAAGCACCATTTCAAACAATTGAAAACCAAGGCAAGTTGATCTAAGCAAGTACCTAAGAGCCCATGGATAACCATGGATAGAAAGGGTGCTAATACCTTCCCTTTCTATAATCTACTCCCCGAACCCAAGAAAAATCTCAAAGGTTTTTTGCTGTGCTTTTTAAACCTTTCCTTAGGATAAAATAAAAAGTCGGTGGCGACTCTTGCTCAACCGAAACATTTGCGAAAACAAACGCAAAACCATAGTCAGTTCTCCCACCGTATCACAACTATGATCTTGTATTTATGATTGTTTTTGCTAAGATACCCCACATGCATAACATGACCATTTTTATAAGGCAACAAGTGGAATTTCCCTAAGGGTGCATGTGTGCAAGTGTGTTTGATTGCATGCATTTTGTCTTTCATTTTTGGGTTGTCTACTTGTTGATTTTATCTTGCCATACACACCTAATTACTTAACATTTATATGAAGGTAATAAAAGAGTGAAAAAAATAAATCCTACACTATTACAACCATATTGAATTTCATGAAAATGTAAAGGTAAAAATAAGGTAAAAGCAAGAAAAAAAATTGATCTTTCAATTTAGGGCAGCAAACCCTTCGATTCTGCCATTTCTGGCTCTCTTCGACCTTACCTGAAAAAGGGGTGAAGGAATGAGTTTCGATTGGCGCCTAGAAGCCAGCATATTTTGGATTTCGATTGGAGCCTGGAGGCCAGCATGTTGTGCCTTTCCTTTGGGGCTTGGAGGCCAGCATGTTGTGCCTTCTGGCTGCCTCTTTCATTTGGCCTGAAGGTTAGTATGGAAGCCAGAGGCTTCGTTTCTAACTTTTTTGTCTCCTGTTTCTTTCATTTGAGTTTGAATAGCAACATGGCCCAAGGCGATGCCAACATCACCTTAAGACTCGATTAGTTCTTTAAAGCATATTTAAATGTACCAAGAGCAAAAGCCAAGAAGATTGTTAACCATGACACATATTAAGAGAGTGAAAACAAAAAGAAGAAAATAGTGTGTACATGTTTTAAATGAAAAAGAAAACTTATTTACATGCTATGCTGGAAACGAAGGGCCAAAGGTTAAAAATGACTTACCTTGCTGGAGGTTGGAGCGTGTTCTGGACTTTGAAGCGGTTGCTTTGAATGCCTCTAGATTCGAAGGAAAAGACCCAGGGTAGGCCTTCGACAGTGGATTCGAAAGAGAAAAACAAGAGAAATATCCTTCTTTGTTGGATTCAAAGGAAGGAACAAGTGGGATGCTCCTTGATTCGAAGGAAACTGGAATGTGTTGTTCTTCAGAATTGAAGGAGGTAACAATGATTCTGATTTTTTTTTTATTTCACAAGTGTTGAAGTGTTTGAGAATTTTATGGTGTGTGAGAGTTTTGAAGATACATTCCCCTCCTCCCCTCCTTTTCTTTGTGCAAATGAACTCTCTATTTATATAGAAAGGCTTTTGGGAAGCTTGGGGAGCAAAAATAATAAAATAAGGCTCAGCTGGAAAGTAGGTGTCCACTCGTGCCATAAAAGCAAGATGAATGGTTCAGATGGGTTGCTTCTTTCTGAAGGAAAACAGGCGCAAGGCTCAAGACAAACTTTTCTAAAAGGTAGTATTATACTATTAAGTGCAAGTGGTCTTGGACAACAAATGGGTAAAGGCCTATTTTAACTTGTATAAACAATTAAGTATAGGGTGAGTCATAGGTTTGAGGCCTGAAAAGGGAAAACACGTAGCCTAGCCTATGAGTCTAAATGTTCAACTTTATCTTTCGAGTCAAATCCTCCATCTTTCTACACCTTTCGACCAGACTAGAACAACACAACATTCATTTTCACCAGTTGTGTGTCCTTCGAATGAACCAACTGTGTGTTCTTCGAATGGCCATTTTTAGCTGAATATGCCATTTTGATTCTTCTTGCTTTTAATAACTTAGGCCCAAACCTTCGAACAGACTCCAAAGTAAGAAAATAATTATTCCCCAACTATGGCAAGTCCTTCGAATGGACCACCAAGTTGTGTGTCATAATGCAGGACTATGGCGTATTGAAGGGTTTACAGATGGATTCGAAGGTGATATGAAGGCGCATTCGAATTATACATGAAGATGAATTTGAAAGTCACAGGAAGGTAGCCATTCATCCAGTCGAAAACTTATGAATCCAAGGCAAAAAGGTGAGGGGCGAATGGTGCAATCAAATGACACTTTTCAAAAGGTTATTAACTTCTGAATCAAAGGAAGCTTTAAGAAGATTATTGACTTTTTGAATTGAAGAAAACCAAAAGGAGGCCTTTACTTCCTGAGTCGAAGGATACTGTTTCAAAGGGAAACAAAAACTCAATTGAAGCTTGTATGAAGATCATTTCCTTCTGAATTGAAGGAAGCTTCAATACCCAAATGAAAGATGTAACACAAGTGGCATGAAGCCCTTGCTTAACTGAAGCTTGCATGCAGGCATGGCCAGAGATGAATGCCCAAACGAAGGCTTACACGCAGATATTCAGGAGGTGAATGCCCAAATGAAGGCTTGTATGCAGGAGGCACATTTGGCCACCAGATCATGGCCTTCGATTGCAAGCATGCAGGCAACAAACTTGTCCAATCGAAAGGATTGCCTTCTAGGGGGCACTTGTGGCAGAAAATTTGGTACTCAAAGCAAACATGCAGGCAGTGGAAGACACAAACGAAGCCTACAATAAGAAGTCACATGCCCAGACGAAAGAGGCACGCTAGCAGCAACTTTTGAGCAATCGAAGGAGGTGCAAAGTCCAATCGAAGGGGGATGAATCGAAGGAGACCTATTTTCCTCCAAATTTGTCAAAATGTTATTTTTATCTGTTTTCTCCCTTTTTGACAGCTTCCTTTTAATTCTGGTGCTGGAAAATCCCAATGTACTTGTGCAGGCTTGAATTTTGAGAATCATTATGAGAAATGCCTTGAGAATTGAGAGGGAAAATTTTGGGGTACAACAGCTTCCCCTGTTCAAACTTCTTGAACCTGAAGAGTTAGATTTCCGGATTCGGCATCCGTGACTTGATGGTGAAAGATGTTTGAACACTAGAGTTCCTAGAAATTTGCACTCGAAGATGGATGGTGAATGGGCTTATAAATGCCATTTGGAGGAATGTTGGTAAACTCTGGAAGAAGTATCAGCACAAATCTCCTGTTGATCCATACTAGACTTGTTGTTTTACCTGTGAGAAAGAGGGTTAGAAAAATGCATATGCTTGCATGATGCTTACCAGATGTGGTATCATACTAAATGAATTTTTATGTACATGCTATGATGTATGAATGGGAAGTGTGTGTTTTTGTCAGAGAAAATAAATCCCTGACTACTGCTGAGGAAATCTTCGAAGGTTGAATCCTTGATTGCCTGTTGGAAATAAAGAATATGCATATCTTCAAATTCTTTTGAAAAGATGCTTTTGCTGGGGAACATCACTCAAAGCTCAGTTGTTATCTGGTCAGATCCAGGCTTCACAGTTGTTGAGGATGAAGTAGTCGGTTGCTATCTGGTCGGGTCCAGGTTTCATGGCAACTTACTGGGGGAAGAGATGAATTAACTGTTATCTGGTCGGATCCAGGCTTTGCAGAAAATTCCTTGAAATTGAATAGTCATTTGGTCGGGTCCAGGTTTCATAACAACTTGTTGGGGATGTGGAGGTTAACTGTTATCTGGTCGGATCCAGGCTTCACAGTAACTTGTTGGAGGTAAGGGTGAATTAACTGTTATCTGGTCGGATCCAGGCTTCACAGTACTTCTTGAAGACTGTTATCTGGTCGGGTCCAGGCTTTATGGTCTTTTGGAAAGTTGTACTATTATCTGGTCGAATCCAGGTTTCATAGTGTCTTTATGGGGATCATGGTTAATTGTTATCTTGTCGGGTCCAGACTTCACAATATACTGTTCGAAAACTGTTATCTGGTCGGGTCCAGGCTTTGCAGATTTCTGATGAAGTTAATTGTTATCTGGTCGGGTCCAAATGTTGTACCCAAAAATTTTCCCTCTCATTTTATCAAGATTTCCCTTCACAAGACTCTTTGGACTCCAGACAGGATTAGGGTTTCCTCTGCTCAAGACATCTCCCTACACTGTTGACCTAAATTAGGGTTTGAGTTTGCACAAGGATTTTTAGAATTCCAATGATCAAAATGACTTTCATAGTTCATGTTGGACTTATAAGATTGCCCATACCAAGTTTCAAGCCTTGAATCAAATTTTTGCCCAATCAATTGGACAGTTGACCTAAAAATCAGTTGTATTGGGGAAAACGTCAATTGTGGCCAATTTACAGTCAAACCTCATAATTTTTTATCCACATCAATATTATAGGCTCATATGAACCATTTGATCAAGTTTGGACCACAACTCCTCAAGAAATTTGATCAGATCATCAAAAGGGCAAAATGGTCATTTTTAGGGTTTTGACTGCAGAAGGGCAATTTCTGATTTTTCACCTAGCCAATGGAAAATTGGGTTCAAGCATGGATTGAAGGACTCAATGGCATCATCTTGACCTAATCACAAGGTTCAGAAGATCTCAAAAGCATTAGATTGACAGATGAATTTTCCAGTCAATTGATCAAAAATCAACTGTACACTGAAAAGTCAAACTTTGACTTTCTGGTCAAAATCAAGTGCCAAGGGTCATTTTTCATCAAGATGTGTCAAAACATGAAACTTGTTCATCAAGAAACTTAATTTTGCAAAAATTAGGGTTTAAGATTGAAAAATTTCATAACTTAGAATTTTTCTAAGTTATGAAATTTTCTTATTTTTTTCCCAACTTTGCCCAACTTTTTCACCATGATGAAATTGGATTCAAACAAAACTTCCAACATGAAAGTTTTAGTCCTCCACAAAATATACAACTTTTATTCACAAAGTTTTCCCAAAAGGTTCTTGGATCTCAAGTTATGATTTTGTGAACAAGGGTCCATGAAACTTTTAACTTAGTGAAATTTTGCCCTAGTTTAGGCAGGATTTTGACCTATCTTCATGGAAATTTTTCACCTAGTTCCAATTGTAATTTCAAAATGCATTTCAAATATGGATTTTAAATCATGTTACAAGATTTCCAAAATGTCCAAGAACTCTCCAAGATCATTTGTGGTTAGGGAGAATGGAAGGTTTGAATTTGGCAAAATGTCACTTTGATCCATGGCATTTTTCATGTTGCTACAAGTTGAAATTTCTATCCAGCTTTGTTTGTACTTACTTAAAGGTCCTTAAACCCTTCCACACTCAAAAATCGAATGCAAATACAATGGATCAAGGCATTGTTCTGATCAATGGAAGATTACACAAAGGATTAATCTAAAAATGGCAAAAAGTTAACAATTCCATTTTGATAAAGTTCACTTTATGCATTTTTGTTTCCCTTGAGCCTTGAACCCACCCCTTTGAAGAAAACCAACTCCATAAACTTAGGCAAAGGTACAACAACTTTTTACATGCTTGAAGCTAGCCTGTACAGGCATGCCCTTGGTCACTTCACACTTTTGCTTAAAAACTAAGAAACCTTGCAAAAGGTCAACATCTTTGCAATCTGATAAAAACCAAGCTTTGTATACACTTGAAACAAGTTTTGCATATCACACTAAGTCAGAAGCACGAGCTAACCACTTCTCAAGCCTTCCAAAACACCAAAATCACATTTTCTTGCAAACAGGGCAGCTTCTGCTGTTTCACTTCCATCTTCCAATTGCCTCGTGCGTTTTGCCCCAAACCTCTTCCAACACACTCTATACAACCTACCTAAACTATCCCAATCATTCCCAACTGACTGTAACTCCATTTACACACTTCACCATTTTTGAATTCTGACTGTGCAGGTTAACTTCTACAAGCTTATTCAGGCAAGTTGAAAGCTAGTTGGGCATTGGGAAAGCTCAAAGGATTTTCTAGCAAGCTCACAAGCATCTCAGGCCTCACTAAAAACCCCTGCATTGCCATACTCGAGCTTGACTAAAACAGGTAAAGTTAAAACTTCTATCTCTCTATTTAGGAATCATTAGGCTTAGGTGTGTGAATAAAAAATATAGTACTCATTTCCCTTAAGCTGTACATATGCATAGATTTCATTTAAGTTAACTGAGTTGGGAGAATTTGAATGATGAACTTTCTGAAAAAACTAGATTAGAAATTAGGGCCAGAGAAATTCTCTCTGGTCTTTGAGAGTTACATTAAGTTTTTTACATGGTTAGAATCGTATGATCATGCTCTATAACTTTCATGTTGCAAGTTT
Organism: Vicia faba; assembly: GCA_948472305.1. Taxonomy (NCBI): domain Eukaryota; kingdom Viridiplantae; phylum Streptophyta; class Magnoliopsida; order Fabales; family Fabaceae; genus Vicia; species Vicia faba. The sequence goes on from OX451737.1 coordinate 175,091,786, forward strand.
TTGCTTTAGAGCACGTATGCAGGATTTCCAAGTTTGAACAAGAATCGCGCGTTTTTGTTTGATCAGAGGTTGAAGATGAAGCAATGTAGGTTGGGCTTGGTTTCTCCTTGCTTTTGACACCCCCTGACTTGCTTCACACACCCCCTTGGCCCATTCAATTTACTTTTGTATATTTTTCTATTTCCTTTTTATTTTCTGACTTTTATTTATTTTTCTAAACATTAAAAATTACTAAAAAAAATTTCATAAATTTTCACATTTTATTTTATTATTTTTATTATTTTTTTGGACATAAAAATAATTACTTTAATAATATACTTTTATTTTCTTTAATAAAGACTTATAATTAATACAAAAATATTATATTTTTATATTTTTATTATTTATACACTTAAATAATATTTTCTCATATATTTTCATTTTTTAATATTTGTATATATTTTATTTACTTGTACATGAATAAATAATACATATAGTATATATATTTTCTTAATACAAATTAGGGTTTCCACCCTTAATAAAAATAATCAATAATATTTTTCTTATTTTTGATACATTAAATAACTCATTTTTGCATACATAAAAATAATACAAAAACATTTTTGCATATTTATAATATATTGCATATTTATTTAATTGTCCATTTAAGTATTGCCTATTTATTTATTTATGCAAAAGAATTCAATATGGTTGTAATAGTTGATTTAGGGTTTTAATTTCTTGCAAATATCCCCCTATTCAAACTTGTATCCCCTCCCTATATCAATGTTGTAATAGTTGTAGATTTACTTTTACGCATTTATTGCTTTCAAATATGCCATGATAGAAAGATTAGGGTTTGTATGTAAAAATCCAAAATCAACAAATAGCTTGACCTAACCCAAGACAAAAATGCATGAAAATTGACAACATAATGCACACAAGCACCCCTAGGGTTTCATACACTTGTTGCCTTTAAAATGGCCATGGTATGCATCCTAGGTGTCTTGGCAAAACAAAAACAAAAACAAAAGATCATAGTCCCTCGATGAAGCTATCTTGGTTGCCTATACAAAAATGATCTAGTCCCTCAAAAAACTTGCTAAGATACTTAGCACAATTGCAATCATGGTCAATACGATGACCCGCGCCTGTCCCGTTTAACATCCAAACACAAGGTTGGTTACCAAATTCAATGGTAAAACAACAATGTCAAAGGGTTAAAAGTGTGTAGGAAAGATCTTTGAGTAGGTAGGTAGATGCTCCCAGTTACTTGATCAAAACTTGCAAAACATCCTTGCTATTTTCAAACACACATCACAACACAATTTCAAAACATTTCCCAAAACAAACTTTCAAACAATGAAACATTTTTCAAAAGACAATACACATTTGTATACATTCAAACAAGAATCATTACAAAGGTTGCCACAACGATGGCATCTTTTCAAAATACTTTCAAAACCACACACAAAAGCACCATTTCAAACAATTGAAAAGCAAAAGCAAGTGATCTAAAACAAGTAACTAAGAGCCCATGGAAAACCATGGATGAAAAGGGTGATAGCACCTTCCCTTTTCATAATCTACCCCCCGAACCCAAGAAAACATCTCAAAGGTCTTTCCTGTGCTTTTTGACCTTTCCTTTGGATAAATAAAAAGTTGGTGGCGACTCTTGCTAAACCGAAACATTTGCGAACACAAAACGCAAACCCTTAAGTCAGTTCTTCCACCACATCACAGAACTGGCGACTCTGCTGGGGATCATCTAAAAGTGGGGTTACCTTATGGTTTAGATCACCTTTACATGCTTATCTTGTTTGCCTTGATTGCTTTACATTTGGTTCTATTGTTTGGGTTTGGAATCCTCTACCCGGATTTGGGAAACATTCATAGGTAAACAGCAATATGTTGTGGAAACTGTGTGGGGTATACCGACATGGTTAAAGAAATAGCTATATTAATGCGACATATTTGTGGGTACCGGTAGCCTTTGAGTTAATCAAAAATAATACGGGGCCGCTGAGTGATGTCATGAAGCACTAATGGACTTTTAGAACCTTTACTTGACCAACTTGGCCTTTTTTAGGGGTAGTGAGATGACCGGCTTTGGTGCAGTCCGAAGTTGGTAGATACTCGATACTACACTCATTGAGGGTTATTTTCTTGGAATATTCCAGTCGCTGGTAAAGTGGCTAAACTGAAACAATGAACACAGAAAATAATCCAGTGATATTGAGATCCTTAGAACCCAGTTACTATTTATAGGACAGGTTGAGCCAACTAAACTTCAAGAGGGTACCTACCTATGAAACCCCATGCAAGCCTGAAACTAGGATCTTGTGTGATTTTTTTATACATATATACTTGTGCATAACATCATAAACATCATGAAGCATCATATGCATCCACTAACCATTTCAAGGATTTGGATCTTCATCTTTGTTCCTGTTTTGTAGGTAATGGAATCACTTCGCAGGAAAACCATCCAAGTCAACCTTGTGAGAATTCATCCTCAACTCAAGGAGCTTGCTTCCAAGATCCCAGAGTATTCTCCATTCACCGAGAGGCATGGTCGTCTTCTCAACTTAGTCAACACCAACACTGAGGAAGATATGGTGAAAGTTCTCTTCCAGTTCTTTGACCCCCTACACCACTGTTTCACATTTCCTGATTACCAGCTTGTGCCTACTTTGGAGGAATTTTCTCAACTCCTGAGGATTCCTATTCTCCATCAACTACCCTACAACGGTACGGAGAGATATCCAAAGCCTAAAGATGTTGCTCAAGCCCTACACTTGCAACCATGTGATGTCAAGGGTCATTGGGAAACCAGAAGTGGTGTCAAGGGTTTCTTGGAAAGTTCCTGTTTGAGAAAGCTCAAGAATGCTGAAATTCATTGGACTTACAAGCTTTTGAAGAGATTATAGCTCTTCTCATCTATGGGTTGGTCTTGTTCCCAAACCCTGATCAGCTTATATATGTGAATGCTGTCAAGATTTTCACGTCCCAGAATCCTGTGCCTACATTTCTTGGGGATATCCTCCACTTATTTCACACTCGAACAATGAGGAAAAGAGGTGTTCTCATGTGTTGTACTCCTCTTCTTGCAAGGTGGTTTATTTCTCACCTTCCCCAATCAGTTTTGAAGAATGAGCAGAGTTTGAGGTAGTCACAACGATTGATGACCCTTACACATTCAGATGTTCATTGGTGTTCTCGATCCCGAGAAAATGTTATCATCATTGATCTTTATGGGGAATTCCCTAATGTCCCACTACTTGGCATTAGGGGAGGCATTACCTATAACCCTTGCTTGGCTCTGAGACAGTTTGGGTATGCCCGGAGGGATGGCCCACATGATATGTTGATTCCAGACTTGGTTTTTGACTTTGACAACGATGATCAAGGACTTAGACAAAGGTTTATCCGAGCTTGGAGGATGCCCAACATGGTAGACAATAAGACCTTGGGACACAAGAATTCCATCCCCCTTGAGCCTTACCTCAAGTGGGTACAAACCCGCGCCCAAAGTCTTATGATGCCTTACCCCTACATTCTTCCTGTGATCAAAGAGCCTGTTATGGAAGGAGAGGTTCCATACACCCTCCTACATCCTGACATGCCAACATCACTTGAAGATTTACAAAGGAGTTGGATACAGCTCAAGGGAGAACGCGATACTTTTGAAGCCCAGTTCTACGCCAGTGAGAAGAAGGTTTTGGAACTTACTCGCCAACTTCACGAAGAGAAGACTCTCAACACTTACATCGCACCAAAGAGGATGCGCAACGTCTTTTTACATTAGAATTTTGTATTATCTTTCCCATGGGGCATTTATGTACTAACAAATTCTTCTTATTAATATGACGTGTGTTCTTTTTGTTTGCAACAAATATGAATTTCTGAATCCTTGAATGCATTACATGAATAACATATCATTCATCATATGCATAAGCAGGTCTTCACACCAGGTTTCCTTATCTCTCTGTTGTTTATTTCAGCAAGATGGATATTTAGCAGACGGTCAAAGACTTACAAGCGCAAAATTCACAGTTCCAACAGCTACTCATGACCTCGGAAAAGGGTCAGGAGGAGCTCAAAGGCCTACTGGAAAAGGAAAAGGAGAAGAAGAAAAAGAAGAGGGTTGTATGGCTACCATGGGTAGAAGATTTGAGAACCAGGCTAGAAGGGTCTTGGATTTCCCCTTAACATCTGATGAAGGGGTTGGAAAGGGTAAAGGAATTGCGGTGCAATCTGAGTCTGAGGAAGAAGAAGATGAAGAGGATGAAGACTATTCCGAACAGCAGTACCCTCCTGCAGACGACAAGTACTAAAATCTGGAAGAGCGTCTGGCAGCTATGGAGGTACAAAGGGTGCCTGGGCTGGACTTTGAAGAGCTAGGGTTGGTTGCTGGGATTGTTATTCCCCCTAAGTTCAAGGTGCCTCTTTTTTCTAAATACGATGGTTTGTCTTGTCCAAAGATGCATATGCGGTCTTACGTCATAAATATCCAACCACATTCTTCTGATAAGGACCTGTGGGTTCATTTCTTCCAGGACAGTCTTTCGGGGACGCAATTAGATTGGTTTTATCAGCTAGAGAGGTATGATTTGCACAACTGGGAGGATTTGGCTGCTGCCTTCTATAGACATTATCAATATAATGCGGATTTAGCACCAACCCGTACTCAATTACAGAGTATGGGCATGGTATCAAATGAAGGTTTCAAAGAGTATGCCCAGAAATGGAGAGACTTGGCTGGAAGGGTGCAACCACCATTGTCTGAGAGGGAGCTTGTTGATATGTTTTTGGGGACTCTGTCAGGTCCATTCTTCAATCACCTGATAGGAAGTTCGTCTGCGGGGTTCACTGAGTTAATTCTGACTGGTGAGAGAGTTGAAGCCGGAATCAAGAGCAGAAAAATTCAAAAGGATGCATCTGCTTCCGCTGCCATCAAAAAGACCTTTTCAGCAAAGAAAGAGGTATCAGCTGTCTACTCTCAGAGAAGTCAAGGAAGAGTTGAGCGTCGGCCAACGGTGGGGGCTGTAATGATTCAAAAGATTGTAGATGATCATCCTAGAAACAATCAACCCAGAACCAACCAAGCAAGGGTGGAAAGGCCTACACGGCAATTCACCCGGATCAACATGACACCTACTCAGGTTCTCCCTCATCTGTTAAAGCTAAACCTTGCAAGTTTGAAAGAGGTGCCGAAGAATCCGAATACATCTTCTCCTTACTACCATGCTAATGCCAAGTGCGCTTATCATTCAGACAGCCTGGGGCATGACACCAACAATTGTTGGGCCCTCAAAAATAAGATCCAGGATTTAATAGATGCTAAAGAAGTGGAATTCGACGCCCCTGAAAATCATAACGTGATCTCTGCTCCAATGCCAAAACATGGTCACAATGTCCATGTTGTTGAAGAAGATCTTTTTGTTGCTACTGTTGATGATTTGATGACTCCGCTACCGATAATAAAGCTGAATTTGTTGAAGGCTGGGATTTTCCCAGGTTGTAAAGAAGATTACTGCATTTGTTCATCCTTACCAACCGACTCCCGTTGTTGAAGTTAGGCATCCAACGCCTAATGGATAACCAAGAGATACTCTTTGAAAAGACTCCTATTACACCGACTCCTGTTAATGATGTTTCAATAATTACCATATTCACCAATCTTTCCAAGGTCTCCAAAAGACCTGTTAAGATTACATCTGATCCGAAGATTGTACCTTTGAAGATCACTATGTCGGGGCCTATCCCGTACAAGTCCAACAAATCAATACCGTGGAACTATGGGGGAGAGATCTTCTACCACGGTGTTAAACAAATTGAATCAAATGAAGAGAGTTCTGATGAAGAGACTTCCGACATTGGAAACATAGCCGGAACGAGTAAAATCACCCGTAGTGGAAGAATTTTCTCTCCGGAGATTGCGCCTCTAAAGGCAATCTTCGGACCCTCAGCCGCTCCTGAAGTTACCCCTGTGCCGGTCAACATATCTGCAAGAACTCCAGTTATTGAAGAAGTTGTGATTCCTGAAGTTGTCCCCTCTGCTGCTGATGATGATAGAGGGAAAGGGATCCAAGAAGAGCTCGTCAGGACGAGGGCTCAGCCGTTGATCATCCCTGAAACCTCTCAAAAATAAATGGAAGAGATTTTGAAAATAATCAAGAGAAGCGATTATAATATTGTGGAGCAACTGGGGAAAACCCCCTCAAAATTCTCTATGTTGGCCTTGCTGCTTTGTTCAGAAGCTCATGCCAAAGCTTTGATCAAATTCTTGAAGACGGCCCATGTGCCCCAGGAAACCTCCGCGGACCAGTTCCAGGAATGTGTAGCTAGTCTAACAGCAGACAACGGTCTAGGGTTCTCCGACACCGATCTAACAATCAAAGGGAGAGAACATAATGACGTCCTGCATGTCTCGGTAGAATGCAGAGGGACTACTCTGGCACATGTTCTGGTGGACACTGGTTCATCATTGAATGTCCTACCAAAGTAGGCATTGGATAGGCTAGATCGTGAAGGTTTAACTTTGAATCCCAACAACATCATTGTCAGAGCCTTTGATGGTTCTAAACGGATGGTCCACGGGGAGGTGGACATCCCGATTAAAGTGGGTACTGAGACCTTCAACTCCACATTCTATGTCATGGACATTCGTCCCTCCTATTCTTGCTTGTTGGGAAGACCCTGGATTCATTATGCTGGAGCCGTTACTTCAACTCTGCATCAAAAGCTCAAGTACCTTGTTCAGGGGAAGATTTTGAAAGTTCACGGTGAAGAGGAATACATGATAAGCCATCTTAATTCTTTCCGCTATGTAGAATTGGATGGTGAATTCATCGAAACCCCCTTTCAGCATTTTGAGGAGGTAGCTCAGGAGATTGCGACAGTTCCTTCCGTACCCTTGATTACCAGGACTCCGCCTCGGATGTCGTCATTAAAAGATGCAAAGGCTGTGATTGAAGAAGGAGGAAGCACAATTTGGGGGCAACTTCCTGATTTTCCTTTCAAGTCTGATAAATTCGGCTTGGGTTTCACTGCTGCTAGTCAGAAGGCTGTGCGTCGCTCCCGAGCTGGAGGGCCACTAGTGAAGATCACTCATCATGGAGTCAGTGCTTTGGAGGATGGTGACGAGGAGGGCAACCTAGAAGACTGAATATTCCCTACCATTGAAGGAGGCTTATGCAATTGGGAGGCAAAGGACTTTATTCCCATTACTTTCATCAATCAGTAATTTATCTTTCAAACATTTAAGTTGGTTTGTAATAATTCCTAAACAATTCGTACACTTTTAACCTTGTGCCTTACCCGAGGTATATAGGTCCATTTGTAAGGGTTTGTTTTTTCATCTTCATATGCCATTTTAATGAATCGTGGACGTTTTCATATATAAACTTTTGCGTTCATTTTATTTCTTTTTACATTTTATTTGTTTAAAGGTGGCTATCCCTTACAAACACCGACACTCACCAATGCAGGTACCCATCCATTCCGGATTCCATGGGTAACAATTCTGCTATGACCTTCAGTGACTCTGAAGATCTGGTCAATCATGCCGAATACGAACGTGATGAAGACTGTGAAGTGCCTGGAGAGTTGGCTAGACTGTTGCAACAGGAAGAAAGGGCTATCCTACCTCACGAGGAGTTGTTAGAGACTATCAACTTGGGAACAGAGGAAGACAGAAAAGAAATTAGAGTGGGTGCCAACCTAGAGCCAAGTGTCAAAGAGAATTTAGTTCAGCTGTTGAATGAATATGTTGAGATCTTCGCCTGGTCCTATAAAGACATGCTGGGACTTGATACAGATATTGTGGTTCACCGTCTCCCTACAAGAGAAGACTGTCTACCAATTAAATAGAAATTTCCCCGCATGAGGCTCGACATATCTGAAAAGATCAAAGTTGAAGTGATGAAGCAGTTCAATGTTGGCTTTCTTGCAGTTACATCCTATCCACAATGGGTTGCTAACATTGTGCCCGTGCCTAAGAAGGACGGAAAAGTCAGGATGTGCATGGATTACAGAGACTTAAACAGGGCTAGCCCTAAATATGACTTTCCACTACCGCACATTGACATCTTGGTTGACAATACAGCTCAGCATAAGGTATTTTCTTTCATGGATGGATTTTCAGGGTACAACCAGATCAAAATGGCCCTTGAAGACATGGAGAAAACTACTTTTGTTACACAGTGGGGTACGTTCTGTTATAAAGTGATGCCATTCGGACTGAAGAATGTCGGGGCAACCTATCAATGCGCCATGGTGGCTTTGTTTCATGATATGATACATCATGAGATAGAGGTCTACGTAGACGACAAGATAGCACGTTCACAGACTGAAGAAGAACACCTCGACCATCTGCAAAAGCTGTTTGTCAGGTTGAAAGAGTACAAGCTCAGACTGAACCCTAACAAGTGCACTTTCGGAGTCAGGTCCGGTAAACTCTTGGGTTTCATTGTCAGTAAAAAAGGCATCGAGGTTGATCCTTCCAAAGTCAAAGCTATACAAGAAATGCCTTCCCCTCGCACTGAGAAGGAGGTCAGAGGTTTCTTGGGACGCCTAAACTACATTGCAAGGTTCATTTCTCACCTAACATCTACCTGTGAACCAATCTTCAAGTTGTTGAAGAAAGATCAGGTGGTTAAATGGAATGATGACTGTCAAGTTGCTTTCAATAAAATCAAGGGGTATTTGCTGGAACCTCCTATCTTGATGCCACCCGTCAAAGGAAGGACACTAATCATGTATCTGACCGTCCTGGAGATTTCAATGGGGTGCGTACTGGGCCAACATGATGAGTCTGGCCGAAAAGAGCATGCCATTTATTACCTTAGCAAAAATTTTACCGACTGTGAGACCCGATAATCACTTCTCGAGAAAACTTGTTGCGCTTTGGTATGGGCTGCTCGCCGGCTAAGGAAGTATATGTTGACACATACCACTTTGCTGATCTCTAAGATGGATCCGATCAAGTATATCTTTGAGAAGCCTGCTTTATCCGGAAGAATCGCTAGATGGAAGATGATCCTCACAGAGTATGATATACAGTACACGACCCAAAAAGCTATAAAGGGGAGTGTGCTAGCCGATCATTTGGCCCATCAAGCTGTCGAAGATTACCAATCCATGAGATTCGACTTCCCTGACGAGGATATCATGACTTTGAGCAACATTGAAGAAAACAGAACGTATGACGGACCTGAACAAGGATCCCGATGGACCCTGTACTTTGATTGTTCCTCCAATGCACTTGGAAACGGTATTGGTGCTGTACTTATCTCTCCAAAAGGTTGCCATACACCTTTCACTGTCAGACTCTGCTTCACCTGCACCAATAACATGGCCGAGTATGAAGCTTGTATCTTTGGTCTCAAGGCTGCAATTGACTTGGGAATCAAATCTTTGATTGTATTTGGAGACTCGTCTTTGGTTATCAGTCAAATTAAAGGAGAGTGGGATACTAAACATCCAAACCTCATCCCTTACAAAGAACATGTCCTGACATTGTTACCACATTTCGAGCAGATTACCTTCGAGCATTTCCCGCGAGAAGAGAATCAGCTAGAAGATGCGCTGGCTACAATGTCATCCATGTTTAAACTTAACTGGGATAATGAGGCTCCCCAAATCACCATTGAACGGATGGAAGAACATGCACATTCTCACGAGATCAATACCGAAGAGGTAATGGACCGACAGTGGTTTCATGACATTAAAAGGTATCTCGAAGCACAAGAATACCCTGAAGGAGCTTCAGTCAACGAAAAAAAGTTCTTAAGGAGGTTCTCAGCTAAGTTCTTCCTAAGCAATGGTATCCTATACAAGCACAATCATGATTGCATTCTGCTCCATTGTGTGGATAAGGTTGAAGCTGAACAGATCATGGCTGAACTGCACAATGGTACCTTTGGCACTCACTCAAGAGGACATACGATGGATAAGAAGATTCTACGGGCAGGCTATTACTGGTCTACCATGGAAGATGACTGCCATCAACATTCCAGGACTTATCACAAATGTCAAATCTATGCGGAAAAGGTACATATACCTTCAGTTCCTCTCAACATCTTAACAACTCCTTGGCCATTCGCGATGTGGGGAATCGACATGATTGGAGAGATCAAGCCTACAACATCCAATGGAAACCATTTCATCTTGGTGGCCATTGATTACTTTACCAAGTGGGTCGAAGCAACTTCCTTCGCCTCCGTTACAAAGAATGTGGTTTCCCTCTTCATCAAGCAAAACCTCATTTTCCGGTTCCGCATCCCCGACAGGATCATCACTGACAATGGTACAAACCTGAACAACACTATGATCACCGCTCTGTGCGAGCAGTTCCAGATTCAACATCACAATTCATCTCCCTATCGGCCGAACATGAACGGTGTTGTCGAAGCTGCGAACAAAAATATCAAGAAGATTATACAAAAGTTGACAGTCACCTATAAGGACTGGCATGAGATGTTATTGTTTGCTCTGCACGGGTACCGCACCACGGCACGAACATCGACTGGGGCAACACCTTTTTCTTTGGTATACAGCATGGAAGCTGTTTTATCTATCAAGGTTCAGATTCCCTCCTTGAGAATCATGAAAGATGTTGGTTTGAGTGAAGACGATTGGATTCAAACCCGGCTTGATCAACTTAACTTGATTGACGAAAAGCGACTTACTTCTGTTTGCCATGGTCAAGCGTATCAGAAATGAATGATCAAGGCATTCAACAAGAAAGTCAGACGCCAGGTATATCAAGTCGGAAACCTTGTAATCAAGCGGATCATCTTGCCGCAAAGTGATCCCAGAGGAAAATGGACTCCTACTTACGAAGGATCATTTGTGATCAAAAACATCTTTTCTGGTGGGGCAATGATCCTGACCACCATGGACGGCGACGACCTGCTGCACCCTGCGAGTGCGGACATAGTCAAAAGATACTACGCAAAAACGACCCGACAAGTTGAAAACCCGAAAGGGCGACTTGGGCAAAAATGGGCATCCCGGTGAATCGAAAACCCGAAAGGGCGGTTCAGGCAAAAATTAGGGATAAATAAAAAAAATCTGTACACCCGGCAAGTTGAAAACCCGAAAGGGCGACTTGGGCAAAAAAGGGTTTCCCGGTGGACTGAAAACCCGAAAGGGCGGTCCAGGAAAAAGTTAGGGAATTAAAGCGTATGACTATGTCTCGTCGGATCACTTTAAGGACAATCTCTTCACAGTCAAGCTCCAGGCTTCTGATCAATCCAATCATCTTCGGACGAAGTAACGAATGGACAAGATATTCAGAGTTACGAAGGCTATAGCAGAATGGGAACCCCGTGGAATTTTTACACATAAGCCACCTTTCTTTGTATAAATTTTTCTCAATTTTATGACAACATTATCTTACTAGAATTTATGTCTCCTTTGTACAAAATACTTACACAAAGTTAACACAAAGATAATTCAAAGTGCAGAAAACTATTTGCCTTTTCTTTTTCTTTACACTTGTGTTTTATTTGAAAACGTCCAATGGTTTAGTAAATGAGCATATGCATTTGAATATAATCATTGTTTACAATTAAACGAAATGAGAAGGAATAATTACCGACAGGTTGAAAGTATAGGAAAACGTCTTCAGGCTATTCCAAGAGAAATCTCCTGCAGTAAATCATTTGGATCCCCAACGGAGCTAAAACCTCGAAATACATATCCTCAGCGGAATTAAATTTCAAAATCCTCGCCAGAGTCGAAACTTAAAACTCCGAATCCTCGACGGAGTCATATTTTAAACCCTTAATTCTTCATCAGAGTTAAGTTTTCAAACTCCCTATCCCCGGCTGAGTCATATTTTCAAACCTTCTTCCCCAGCGAAGTCAAATTTCCAACTACCAATCCACAGCAGAAACCATCAAGTTTCTCCAGATTCCCCAGCAAGTTATCTTAAAGTCTGAGAATCAACCAGATAACAGTTAACTTTTATCCCCAACTAAGGATAATTCCCCAGTAGATTGGCATACAACCCAAACTCCTGAACTTTTTCCAAACAAGAATAAGCCTCTTCCCCCAGAGTCTTGAACTTACTTTCCAGCAGGATAGCTTACTCTCCAGCAGTATAGTTACTCCCTGAAGAGTTTTAACTGCCCAACAGAATGAAGATTCTCATTCTTAACTCCCCAGTTTGAAGTCCCCGGGGATTTATTTTCCCCTAGTAGATTGAAGATTCTCAGTCCGGATTCCCTAGTAAAGTTGTCAGAGTTTTTCACCACTCCCCAGCATGAGTTTGTCAGAGTTTTTAATCCCCTACAGATCGAAGATTTTCATTCTCACTTCTCCAGTGAAGCCTCCAAGGTTTCAATTCCCCAGAATATTGAAGTTTATCATTCTTAATTCGCCGCAGAAGCCATCAGAGTTTTCTTTATTCTCCAGCAGATCAAGGTTTTTCTTTTGTCTGATCCCCAGTAGAGGTCTTCAGAGTTTCCCTATTCCCTAGTCGAGTAAGGATCCCCATGGTGTAATCTCCAGCCATAGTCATCAAAGCTTTCTAGGTTCCCTAAGCAGGTTTCTCAGGCAGACTTGAAGGATCCCCATATCCCCAGGAAAGTCGTGAAGGATTCTCACATCCCCACGGAAGTTGTCAAGGTTCTTGTTAATCCCACAAGTCGCCGAGGATTTTCTATTCCCAAACAGTGGTCCGAGGATTTCTCATCCTTAATATTCAAAGATTTTGGAATCCCCAGCATCGGTCTAGGATTTACTTTCTCCGGCAGCAGTCAAGGATTTTATTATCTCCAGCTATCAAAGATTTATTTTCCTCAGCAAGACAGCTAATCAGCTTACATACGCATACATTACATTCATATATCATAAACATTGATAAAACACATTTATTGCATCATACATGTCATGCAACATAACTTTGTGTTTTCAGCTAACATTTTACCCTTTTCAGGATAAGATTAAAAGCTATCTTTAACAAATATCCAAAGATTTCAGATATAGTACAGATACACTCCAAGACATGGAAGTCATTCCGCTACTCATTCAAATCTCTTATTCAGATACAGTATGGATACACCCCAGACACGGAGGTCATTCTATTACTCATTCAGAATTCAAAGTCAAGATACAGTCCAGATACGCGCCAGACACGGATGCCATTCTGTCAATCATTCAGACTTCAAAAATCAGATACAGATTATATACATTTTGATGCGGAAGCCATTCTATTTCTCATTCAGATTCAACTATCAGTTTCAAGTTCAGATACACTCCAGACACGGAAGTCATTATGTCACTTTCTTCAGATCCCAGTTACAGTATAGATACGCTCCAGACACGGAAGCCATTCTGATACTCATACAGATCTCAACTTCAGATACATTCCAGATATGCTCCGGACACGGAAGCCATTATGTCACTCATTCAGACTTTTCCCCCATCCCGGAGTTGCTCCAAACACGGATGTCATTCTGTCGCTTATTCAGATTTCAGATTCAGACACAATACAGATACACTCTAGACACGGCAGTCATTCTGTTATTCATTCAGATTCAGTCTCCAGATTGAGTTCAAATACGCTCCAGACACGGACGTCATTCCATTGCTCATACAAATCCAATCTCCAGATACAACTCAGATACGTTCCAGATACGGATACCATTCTGATGTTCATTCTCCTGATTTTTCAACAAACCTTCTTGGATGGCATCTTTAAGCCCGTCTCCAGCAATAATTCCATCATCTCCAAATGGCATCTTTAAGCCCATTCCCTCAACTACATTTTGACGAGTGCAAATTTATGGGCACTCTAGTGTCCAATCGTCTTTTACCTTCGAGTCACGAAAGGCAAACTCGCCAATCTAACTATTCAGGTTCAAGAAGATTGAACAGGGGCAGCTGTTGTACCCCAAAATTTTCCCTCTCATTTTATCAAGATTTCCCTTCACAAGACTCTTTGGACTCCAGACAGGATTAGGGTTTCCTCTGCTCAATACATCTCCCTGCACTGTTGACCTAAATTAGGGTTTGAGTTTGCACATGGATTTTTAGACTTACAATGATAAAAATGACTTTCATACTTCATTTTGGACTTATAAGATTGCCCATACCAAGTTTCAAGCCTTGAATCAAATTTTTGCCCAGTCAATTGGACAATTGACCTAAAAATCAACTATATTGGGGAAAAAGTCAATTGTGGCCAATTTACAGTCAAACCTCATAATTTTTTATCCACATCAACATTATAGGCTCATATGAACCATTTGATCAAGTTTGGACCACAACTCCTCAAGAAATTTGATCAGATCATCAAAAGGGCAAAATGGTCATTTTTAGGGTTTTGACTGTAGAAGGGCAATTTCTGATTTTTAACCTAGCCAATGGCAAATTGGGTTCAAGCATGGATTAAAGGACTCAATGGCATCATCTTGACCTAATCACAAGGTTCAGAAGATCTAAAAAGCATTGGATTGACAAATGAATTTTCCAGTCAACTGATCAAAAATCAACTGTACACTGAAAAGTCAAACTTTGACTTTCTGGTCAAAATCAAGTGCCAAGGGTCATTTTTCATCAAGATGTGTCAAAACATGAAACTTGTTCATCAAGAAACTTAATTTTGCAAATTAGGCTTTAAGATTAAAAAAATTCATAACTTAGAATTTTTCTAAGTTATGAAATTTTTAGTTTTTTTCCCAACTTTGCCCAACTTTTTCACCATGATGCGATTGGATTCAAACAAAACTTCCAACATGAAAGTTGTAGTATTCCACAAAATCTACAACTTTTATTCACAAAGTTTTCCCAAAATATGCCTGGATCTCAAGTTATGATTTTGAGAACAAGGGTCCATGAAACTTTTAACTTAGTGAAATTTTGCCCTAGTTTAGGCAGGATTTTGACCTATCTTCATGGCAATTTTTCACCTAGTTCCAATTGGAATTTCAAAATTCATTTCAAAGATGTATTGTATAGCATGTTACAAGCTTTCCAAAATGTTCAACAACTCTCCAAGATCATTTGTGGTTAGGGAGAATCGAAGGTTTGAATTTGGAAAAATGTCACTTTGATCCATGGCATTT
Organism: Vicia faba; assembly: GCA_948472305.1. Taxonomy (NCBI): domain Eukaryota; kingdom Viridiplantae; phylum Streptophyta; class Magnoliopsida; order Fabales; family Fabaceae; genus Vicia; species Vicia faba. Next base: position 175,106,845 of record OX451737.1, read on the forward strand.
TTCATGTTGCTACAAGTTGCAATTTCTGTCCATCTTTGTTTGTACTTACTTACAGGTACTTAAACCCTTCCACACTCAAAAATTGAATGCAAATACAATGGATCAAGGCATTGTTCTGATCAATGGAAGATTACACAAAGGATTAATCTAAAAATGGCAAAAAGTTAACAATGCCATTTTGATAAAGTTCACTTTATGCATTTTTGTTTCCCTTGAGCCTTGAACCCATCCCTTTGCAGAAAAACAACTCCATAAACTTAGGCAAAGGTACAACAACTTTGTGCATGCTTGAAGCTAGCCTGTACAGGCCTGCCCTTGGCCACTTCACACTTTTGCTTCAAAACCAAGAAACCTTGCAAAAGGTCAACATCTTTGCAATCTGATAATAACCAAGCTTTGTAAACACTTGAAACAAGTTTTGCATATCACACTAAGTCAGAAGCACGAGCTAACCACTTCTCAAGCCTTCCAAAACACCAAAATCACATTTTCTTGCAAAACAGGGAAGCTTCTGCAGTTTCACTTCTATCTTCCAATTGCCTCGTGTGTTTTTCCCCAAACCTCTTCCAACACACTCTATACAACCTACCTAAACTATCTCAATCATTCCCAAGTGATTGTAACTCCATTTACACACTTCACCATTTTTGAATTCTGACAGTGCAGGTTGACTTCTACAAGCTTATTCAGGAAAGTTCAAAGCTAGCTAGGCATTGGGAAAGCTCAAAGGAACTTCAAGCAAGCTCACAAGCATATCAGGCTTCACTGAAAACCCATGCATTGCCATACTCGAGCTTGACTGAAACAGGTAAAGTTCAAACTTCTATCTCTCTATTTAGGAATCATTAGGCTTAGTTTTGTGAATAAAAAATGTAGTACTCATTGCCCTTAAGCTGTACATATGCATAGATTTCATTTAAGTTAACTGAGTTGGGAGAATTTGAATGATGAACTTTCTGAAAAAAATAGGTTAGAAATTAGGGCCAGAGAAATTCTCTCTGGTATTTGAGAGTTAGATTAAGTTTTTTACATGGTTAGAATCATATGATCATGCTCTATAACTTTCATGTTGCAAGATTTTACTTTAGAGCACGTATGCAGGATTTCCATGTTTGAACAAGAAACACGCATTTTTGTTTGATCAGAGGTTGAAGATGAAGCAATGTGGGCTGGGCTTGGTTTCTCCTTGCTTTTGACACCCCCTAACTTGCTTCACATACCCCCTTGGCTCATTCAATTTACTTTTGTATATTTTTCTATTTCCTTTTTATTTTCTGACTTTTATTTATTTTTCTAAACATTAAAAATTACTAAAAATATTTTCATAAATTTTCACATTTTATTTTATTATTTTTATTATTTTTTTGGACATAAAAATAATTACTTTAATAATATACTTTTATTTTCTTTAATAAAGACTTATAATTAATACAAAAATATTATATTTTTATATTTTTATTATTTATACACTTAAATAATATTTTCTCATATATTTTCATTTTTTATATTTGTATATATTTTATTTACTTGTACAAGAATAAATAATACATATAGTATATATATTTTCTTAATACAAATTAGGGTTTCCACCCTTAATAAAAATAATCAATAATATTTTTCTTATTTTTGATACATTAAATAACTCATTTTTGCATACATAAAAATAATACAAAAACATTTTTGCATATTTATAATATATTGCATATTTATTTAATTGTCCATTTAAATATTGCCTATTTATTTATTTATGCAAAAGAATTCAATATGGTTGTAATAGTTGATTTAGGGTTTTAATTTCTTGCAAATATCCCCCTATTCAAACTTGTATCCCCCTCCCTATATCAATGTTGTAATAGTTGTAGATTTACTTTTACGCATTTATTGCTTTCAAATATGCCATGATAGAAAGATTAGGGTTTGTATGTAAAAATCCAAAATCAACAAATAGCTTGACCTAACCCAAGACAAAAATGCATGAAAATTGACAACATAATGCACACAAGCACCCCTAGGGTTTCATCCACTTGTTGCATTTAAAATGGCCATGGTATGCATGCTAGGTGTCTTGGCAAAACAAAAACAAAAACAAAAGATCATAGTCCCTCGATGACGCTATCTTGGTTGCCTATACAAAAATGATCTAGTCCCTCAAAAAACTTGCTAAGATACTTAGCACAATTGCTATCATGGTCAATACGATGACCCGCTCCTGTCCCGTTTAACATCTAAACACAAGGTTGTTTACCAAATGCAATGGTAAAACAACAATGTCAAAGGGTTAAAAATGTGTAGGAAAGATCTTTAAGTAGGTAGGTAGATACTCCCAATTACTTGATCAAAACTTGCAAAACATCCTTGCTATTTTCAAACACACATCACAACACAATTTCAAAACATTTCCCAAAACAAACTTTCAAACAATGAAACATTTTTCAAAAGACAATACACCTTTGTATACATTCAAACAAGAATCATTACAAAGTTTGCCACAACGATGGCATCTTTTCAAAATACTTTCAAAACCACACACAAAAGCACCATTTCAAACAATTGAAAAGCAAAAGCAAGTGATCTAAAACAAGTAACTAAGAGCCCGTGGAAAACCATGGATTAAAAGGGTGTTAGAACCTTCCCTTTTCATAATATACCCCCCGAACCCAAGAAAACATCTCAAAGGTCTTTCCTGTGATTTTTTACCTTTCCTTTGGATAAATAAAAAGTCGGTGGTGACTCTTGCTAAACCTAAACATTTACGAACAAAAAACGCAAAACCTCAAGTCAGTTCTCCCACCGCATCACACCAGGCTTCATAATGAACTAGTTGAAAACTGTTATCTGGTCGGGTCCAGGCTTTGCAGATTTATGATGAAGTTAATTGTTATCTGGTCGGGTCCAGGCTTCACAATGAACTGCTTGGGGATTTAGTAGTTATCTGGTAGGGTCCAGGCTTCACAATGAATCTCTGAGTATGATTGTTATCTGGTCGGATCCAGGCTTCACAATGACTTTCTTGAAAAGATGGAAATGAGGAATGATATCTAGTCGGATCCAGGTTTCTCAGTCCTTTGTCGGGGAATAAAGAGGCAACTCTACTGGGAACAAGTGGTTAAAACCTTGGTTGGATTAAGTTTAGGTTCTTCTATATCTTTGAAGAGTTGGGCTGGTCGTGTCCAGGTTTCATAGCCTTTTGAGAAATGAGATCAACTATTATCTGGTCAGATCCAGGCTTCAGTAACTCAAGAAATCAAATTGTTATCCGGTCGGGTCCAGGCTTCAGTAATCGAAGAAATCAAACTGTTATCTGGTTGGGTCTAGGCTTCAGAAATTGAAGAAGTCAAACTGTTATCTGGTCGGGTCCAGGCTTCAGTATAACTTGAAAATTGTGCTAATATCTGGTCGGATCCAGGCTTCATAGCATTTCTTGGTAACAATAAAGGCTTTGTTGAAGACTTTACTAGGGATTAGGGGTTATGGCCCTGTGATTTGCAGTCATTTGAAGGGGAAATTCTAATTAGAGAGTATAGACTCAATCAGGAAAGGCAGACTTAGCTTGGGGAGAATATACTCAGCTGGGAGATTCGGACTCAAATGGGGAATTTGGGTTCCGTTGAGGGATTTGTACTCCACTGGGGAATAGAATCTTGGTTGGAGGATATACTCCGCTGGGGAAGATGGACTCAGTAGGGAGTGTTTATTCAGCTGGGGAGGATGGAATCAGCTTGGAGAATAAAATCTTGGTTGGAAGATATACTCTACTGGGGATAAAAAACCCCGATTGGAAGATATACTCCGCTGGGAATGATGGGATCATCTGGGGATGATGGGCTCAGCTGGGCAATTTTGGACTCATCGGGGAGTTCTTACTCGACTGGAGAAATCGGGGTGTCTTGTACGTTGAAGAATTTGCACTTGGCCCGGGGAAATAACTCTATTGAGGAAATAAACCCTGCTGAAGAGATGAATTTCCTTTAGACAGAGACCCATAGGTTTCAATTTTGTAGAAATTGACTTAGCTAGATAAAGTTTCCAAGAGATTGAGACTCTGGCTGGGGGTTTATCCTATGTGAAGAAATTTTTGTAGGCAACTCCGTTGGGGAAAGGTTGCATTGGGGTTGTCCCTATAGGGATAATGATGATGAGATAACTCTGTGGGGAATAAAATCTGCTGAGGAGGTAGATTCCCTTTAGGAAGAGATCTCCTAGGCTTTAGCTGGGGAAAAAGCTGTCAAGAGATTGAGACTCTGGCCAAGGATCATCCCGTGCAAGGATATTTTGTGGGCAACTCCGTTAGGGAAAGGTTTATTGCCAATGCCCTGGTGGGGATAATGATGGTGAGATAACTCTGGGGCTATTTCACATTCATTAAAGGGATGCTTACTGCTGTTGTGCACTGATGCCTTGTTGAGGTTGCTGCTTGGTAGGACACATGTGCCAAATAGCTTTAATTATGTTCATATGCATATGTTCATTCAATTTTAGTCATTGGACAAATTTGCATTCAAAACAGAGATAGACAACTTTGCACTTCAAAGTGTATTTGTATTGATATTTTGCCCATGAATAGGCGTTTTTGTACATAGAGACGGAAATCCTAGTAAGAGGAAATCGCCGAAAAGAAAACAAAATTGAGAATGAAAAACAAATAGCCATGTGAAATGATCTCATTGCCTTTCAGCTCTACTTTTGCCCCAATGTCTTTGAACTCCCCTTGCTGTTGATCGAAGTTGATTGGATTGATCCTGGACCACTTGAACTTGGACCTTGGTGATATTATTGATCGTGTTGATTTCACGGGACATAGTCATACGCTTTTAATCCTTAATTTTTGCCTGAACCGCCCTTTTGGGTTTTCGGTCTACCAGGATACCCTTTTTTGCCCAAGTCGCCCTTTCAGGTTTTCAACTTGTCGGGTGTATAATCTTTTGTATATATCCCTAATTTTTGCCCAAACCTTTTGGTTTGCCGGGATGCCCCTTTCTTCTTAGGTGTGTCAACCTAATGGGTCTCTTATGCGTAGTATTTTTTAACTATGTCCGTGTTTATAGGATGTGGGAAATCTTCACCATCCATGGTGGTCAGTATCATGGCACCGCCAGAGAAAACTCTCTTGACAACAAACGGCCCTTCATAGGTGGGAGTCCATTTTCCTCTGGGGTCACCTTGTGGTAAAATTATGTGTTTTATCACCAGGTCACCAACTTGATATACTCAAGGCTTAACCTTTTTGTTGAAAGCTTTGATCATCCATTTTTGATACGTCTGACCATGGCAGATAGCAGCTAATCGTTTTTCATCGATCAAGTTCAGCTGATCCAATCTCGTTTTAATCCATTCGTCTTTACTTAGGCCTGCCTTAATCATAATCCTCAGCGAGGGGATTTGAACTTCCACTGGCAAAACGGCTTCCATGCCATAGACTAGAGAGAAGGGAGTTACCCCAGTTGACGTTCTAGCTGAAGTAAGGTAACCATGTAGAGAAAATGGTAGCATCTCATGCCAATATTTATAGGTCGCTACCATTTTCTGCACAATCTTCTTGATATTTTTGTTGGCTTCTTCGAATGCGTCATTCATTTTCGGTCTATACGGAGAAGAATTGTGATGCTTGATCTTAAATTGAGTGCACAATTCCATGATCATGGCATTGTTCAAGTTAGTCCCATTGTCGGTGATGATCCTTTCGGGGATACCATAACAATAGATAAGATTGTGTCTGATGAATCTGGCTACCACTTTCTTGGTGACTGAGGAAAATGAGGCGGCTTCGACCCATTTGGTGAAATAGTCGATAGCAACAAGAATGAAGCGGTGTCCGTTGGAAGTTGTGGGCTTGATCTCTCCGATCATGTCAATACCCCACATTACAAATGGCCACGGAATGGACATGACATTTAGAGGGATCGGAGGTACATGGATTGTCAGCGTAAATTTGGCATTTGTGGAAATTTCTTGAATGTTGATGGCAATCGGCCTCCATCATTGACCAATAGTAGCCAGCTCTTAAGAATTTCTTAGCCATTGTAGGTCCACTTGAGTGAGTACCAAAAAGGCCATCGTGCAAGTCTTCCATGATTTCCTCTGCCTCCCTCTTATCCATACATCGGAGTAGAGTCGAATAATGGTTGTGCTTATACAATATCCCGTTACTTAGGAAGAATTTGGCTGCAAATCTTCGTAAGAACTTTCTATCATTGATAGATGCTCCCTCTGGATACTCTTGCGCTTCAAGGTATCTCATTACCTCATGGTACCACGGCTTTTCCGCATCGGTGTCAAGCTCATAGCAATGTGCAGGTTCATCAAATATTTCAATTGTAATAATAGGGGCTTCATTGTCCCATCTGACTTTGAACATTGAGGACATGGTTGCCAGAGCGTCAGCCAACTGGTTTTCTTCTCTAGGGAAGTGCTCGAACGTGATTTCTTCGAAGTAGGGAATTATGGATAGCACAAACTCCTTGTAAGGGATAAGATTAGGGTGTTTAGTGTCCCATTCTCCTTTTACTTGGTTGATCACCAAAGCGGAATCTCCAAATACATCCAAATGCTTGATCTTTAAGTCAATAGCAGCCCTTAGACCTAAGATGCATGCTTCATACTCAGCCATATTATTTGTACAATCGAAGCATATTCTGGCGGTAAAAGGAGTGTGGCAACCTTCAGGAGAGATGATCATAGCACCAATCTTGTTACCTAAGGCGTTGGAAGCCCCATCGAATACCATAGTCCATCGGGATCCTTGTTCAGGTCCGTCATATGGTCTAGGTTTTGCACAGTCGGTTACCAGCATAATATTCTCGTCAGGGAAGTCGAAGTTCATTGACTGATAATCATCCATAGCTTATGGGCCAAATGATCTACTAGTACACTTCCTTTGATGGCTTTTTGATTTGTGTATTGAATGTCGTACTCAATCAAGATCATTTGCCATCTGGCTATTCGTCCGGAAAGGGCAGGTTTTTCGAAGATGTACTTAATCGGATCCATCTTAGAAATCAACAAAGTGGTATGAGTCAACATGTACTGCCTTAGCCGGCGAGCAGCCCACGCTAAAGCACAACAAGTTTTCTCGAGCAGTGAATATTTGGTTTCATAGTCGGTAAACTGTTTGCTTAGGTAGTAAATTGCATGCTCTTTTCGGCCAGACTCGTCATGTGGCCCAAAACACACCCCATAGAATTCTCTAGTACCGTCAAGTACATGATCAACGGTCTTCCTTCAACCGGAGGCATGAGAATAGGAGGTTCTTGCAGGTATTCCTTGATCTTTTTAAAGGCAATCTGGCATTCATCATTCCATTTGACTACCTGGTCTTTCTTCAAGAGTTTGAAGAGTGGCTCACAGGTTGCAGTTAAGTGTGATATGAAACGGGCAATGTAATTAAGACGACCCAAGAATCCTCTGATTTCTTTTTCAGAACGAGGGACTGGCATTTCTTGGATGGCCTTTATCTTGGCGGGATCAACTTCAATGCCTTTATTGCTGACAGCAAATCCTAGAAGCTTTCCAGAGCGTACTCCAAATGTGCACTTGTTAGGGTTTAACCTCAGTTTATATTTCTTTAGTCTCTCAAATAGTTTGTGCAGGTGACCGATATGTTCTTCTTCGGTTTATGATCTGGTGATCATATCATCCACATATACCTCTATCTCATGATGAATCATGTCATGAAATAAATCCACCATAGCCCTTTGATATGTTGCCCCTGCATTCTTTAATCTGAACGGCATGACCTTGTAGCAGAAAGTTCCCCATTGTGTAACAAAAGTAGTTTTTTCCATATCTTTGGGAGCCATATTTATTTGATTATAGCTCGAGAAGCCGTCCATGAATGAGAAGACTTTATGTTGAGTGGTATTGTCGACTAAGACGTCAATGTGTGGTAGAGGGAAATCATCCTTGGGGCTTGCCCTATTCAGATCCCTATAGTCTACGCACATACGAACTTTCCCGTCTTTCTTTGGCACTGGCAGTATATTAGCCACACATTGAGGATAAGATGTTACAGCTAGGAATCATGCATCAAACTGTTTCATTACTTCGGCTTTGATCTTTTCAGACATGTCAGGTCTCATGCGATGAACTTTTTGTTTAACAGGAGGGCAGTCTTTTTTAGTTGGCAGACGATGAACCACAATGTTGGTATCCAACCCAGGCATATCTTCATACGACCAAGCAAATACTTCCACATTATCGCGCAACATCTGAACCAAACGGCTTTTGACACTGCTTTCCAAATTAGCACCGATCCTGATTTCCTTCTTATTTGACTCAGTACCCGGGTTTATAACCTCAATTGACTCTTCATGTGGTTGAATAGCCTTTTCCTCTTGTGACTGAAGTCTGGCTAGTTCTCCTGGTATGTCACAATCTTCCTCGCTTTCGTCTTCAGCTTGGTTGATAGGACATTCAAAGTCATAGTTGGCAATAATAGAGTTGTTGGCAATAGGATCCAGAGTGGATGTAGACCTGCAAGAGTGTGTGTGTGTGCATGTAAGATACATGGCTATCTTTTGGAAATGTATTTAAAAGAAAAGAAAGACAATGAACACAAATATTTGAATGCAAAATATTCCAATGTACTGAATGATCATATGATTAGATGAACAAAATATAAAACCCTTTACAAAAGAACCAAAGTTCCCCAGGCTAAGCACATGGCTTAAAAGTCAATATCAAAATATTATAGACAACGAGTTCTTGAATTGATTAAAAGCAAAAACAAGTAGATTACTCCTCAATGAAGGAGATGGGCACAAAGTCCTTCGCATGCCAATTGTTGGGCTTCCCTTCGGTTGTTGGGTAGGTCCAGTCTTCAAAAGCACACTCATCATCGGAATCCTCTACAACATTCACTTCATGACTCTTGAGGTGGAGAGACGGCTTTCCCGTACGAGCACCTCTAATTTCTTTCTGAGCTTTGAAGGTGAAACCTATCCCAAACTTATCTGTCTTGAGTGGGATATCTAGAGTTGACCCCATATCTCATTGTTTCCTTTTTCTACCACAGCACAGGCATCCTTAAGAGAAACCATCTTGGGAATAACTTTGTCGGCTTTTGGAGTGTCGGAGGAGATTTTGGTGGTGGCCACAACTTCAAATGTTTGGCAAGGAGTCTCTATGAATTCACCATCCATTTCTACGTACTTGAAAGAAATGAGGTGGCTTACCATAAATTCTTCTTCACCGTAAACAGTGACAACCTTCCCTTGAACTGGGTATTTTAACTTCTGGTGGAGAGTAGAAGTGACCGCACCTGCCCCATGGATCCATGGGCGCCCAAGTAAGCAAGAATACGCAGGCCGTATGTCCATTATGTAGAATGTAGAGTTGAAAATCTGTGAACCAACCGTAATTGGGAGATCCACCTCTCCATGAACCATCCTTTTCGACCCATCAAATTCCCTCACAACAATATCATTTGGCTTTAAAACCAAACCTTCACAGTCTAGCCGATCTAAAGCGCCTTTAGGTAACACGTTTAAAGATGAGCCTGTGTCCACCAAAACATGTTCCAGAGTGGTCCCCTTATATTCAACAGAAACATGCAAGGCTTTATTGTGATTTTTTCCCATGGGAGTTAAATCTGTGTCGGAGAACCCCAGACCATTGTCAGCTGTCAGACTTGCTACGCAGTTCTCAAACTGGTCGGCTGTGGTTTCTTGAGGTATGTGAGCCTTTTTCAAGAACTTAATCAAAGCTTGTGCATGGGCGTTGGAACATAGAAATAGGGACAACATTGATATTTTAGAAGGGGTTTGTCCCAACTGCTCTACTATTTTAAAGTTGCTTTTCTTGATGATTTTCAGAATCTCCTCCATCTCTTGAGTGGATGGTTCTTCCATAACAGTCTTTTTAGCAAGTGCCTCTTCCCTGGCAGGCTCACTTTCTTTCTCTTTCCCTCTAGTACTGGCACCAGCATTGCTGTTGGTTATGCGGATTGGAACTGTGGTAGTGGTTGGTGGTGAGATATCAGGGGAAAAGACTCTTCCTGTTCTTGTGACTTTACTAGAACCAGTAATATTAGTAACACCCGCTTCATTATCATCAATCCAAGAATCTTGTTTTACCCCATGGTAATAAACCTCGACACTATAATTCCATGGTACCGCTTTATCAGAGGTGTATGGAACGGGTCCGGTAGCACTGATTATGAGAGGAGCAATGATTGGTTCGTTTGAAATCCTGATAGGACCTTTGGATGAGATCCTAAGAGGTTTGTTTGAAATTGTTATGATGGCTAAGTCTTCAGCTTTGTCGACTGGATTTTTGATGGCAGGATTCTTTTCGAATAGAATTTCGCAGCTATCTATTAGGCGTTGTATACCTTTCCTCAGTTTTTCACACCCATCAGATTGTCTCATACAGCCCACACAGTCTTTTTCACAGCCAGGGAAAGTCCCAGCTTTCAACAGATTTCTATTGATTACATTCAATGGAGTAGTTAACCCTTTGATAGAGGTAATGAAAGTTGTATCTTCGACGACATTAACACCTTTGTCGTGCTTCGGCATTGGAGCGATAATTACATTTGGTGTTGGAGGAGGATCAAATTCAATAGTCTTGTTGTCAATTAAATCCTGGATTTTGTTCTTTAGAGCCCAACACTGATCAGTCTCATGCCTTGGGCTGTTTGAATGATAAGCACACTTTGCATTTGGATTATATCTTAGTGAAGAGGTGTCAGGGTTGGCAGGAGGATCCCGCAATGTCACTAAATTGGCCCTGAGCAGATGTTGAAGGGCTTGAGATAATGACATGCCTAACCTTGTGAATTGTCTTCTTGGAGCTTCAACCCGTTGATGATTGGTAGATGGTCTTTGAGTAGCAGTCGGATTGGAGATTCGGACAATATTGACAAACGGATGATTATTCATTTTGGTATGGGCCTTTGCTCTATACACATCATTAACTTCTTTCTTCACGGCAAAAGGTTTCTTGACAGGATTGGGAGTAGAAGTAGATGCCACAGAGATCTTTCCACTCTTAATGCCACTTTCTACTCTCTCACCAGTTAGGATTAATTCGGTGAAACCAGAAGAAGAGTAGCCAACCAACAGATTAAATAAAGGACCAGATAATGTGCTCATGAACATGTCAATGTGTTCCCTATAAGTCAAGGGAGGTTGGACCCTACTTGCAAGGTCTCTCCACTTATGTGCATACTCCTTAGATCCCTCATCCTTCCCCATAGTCATGCCTTGCAATTGAACCCTCGTCGGCGCCAAGTCGGCATTGTACTGATATTCGTGGTAGAAGACAGTAGCTAGACCCTCCCAAGTATTGATGCGAGATCCATCCAACTGATAAAACCATTCAAGTTGTGTTCCAGCCAGACTCTCTTGGAAAAAGTGAATCCATAGTTTTTTATCAGCAGTGTGTGGTTGTATCTTGCGCACATAGGACTTCAAATGGAGCTTTGGGCAAGAAACCCCATCGTATTTTTCAAAGGTTGGTATTTTGAACTTGTGGGGAATGACTACCCCATAGATTAATCCCAAATCGTCAAAGTTCAAACTGGGAATAGCTTGGATTTCAACTGCTTTCAATCTGTCTTCTAGCTACTTGTATTTGATGTCTTCGGGTGGATATTGTTCATTGAAATAATCATCATCAGATTCTTGGTCATTGATACATTCGGCCTGAGTACTCTTGACCTCACTAATTTGGTTCTCGTCCTCTTCGGATGAATCTTCCTCTATTGGAATTTGACAGATTGTCTCCTTGAACCTTTTACCCATGTTTAGTAGAGCTTTCTTCTTTGGCTTTTTCTTAGCGGCCAACAAGGCCATCATATCCTGCTGCCCCTTGGCCAGGGCGAGTAAAGCTTCCTGAAATTGAGAATTATGAGCCTGGAGTTCCGTCACAGTTTTCTCTAGATCCATCTTGCTGAAATAAACAGCATAGAGATAAGGAAACCTGTTATGCGGATGCTGTCATGTCATGATGCATGAATATGCAGTATGCAAATGATTTCAAGGATTTAAAGAATTTAAATTTGTATAGACAAAGAGTGAATAAACGTTAACTTGCATTAAAGAAATCTTGATTTGAATACAAACATGCCTCTTGGGCTTACAACAACATAAATAAGCATAAAGTAAACTCCTAAGACAGAAAAGTTGTGCGCATCTTCTTTCGCGCAATGTAGGTGTTTAAGCTCCTTTCTTCATGAAGTTCCCTTGTAAGCTCCAATATCTTCTTCTCGTTTTCATAGAACTTAGCTTCGAATGTATCTCGCTCTCCTTTTAACTGAATCCAAGCATTTTTCAAATCTTCAAGAGAAGTAGGCATATCAGGATAGAGGATCGTATGTGGAATGTGTCCCTCGACTACTGGCTCCATGATAACAGGTAAGACGGCTTCATAAGGCATCTTGAGACTTTGAGCACGAGAACTTACCCATTTAAGATAAGGTTCCAAAGGAATGGAATTCTTACGCCCCAATGTATTGCTATCAACTTTGTTAACCGTACCCCAAGCTCGTATAAACCTTTGATGGTAACCTTGGGTATCGCTTTTATAGTCAAATGCAATTCCTAGGATGAGTACCTCATGAGGGCCATCTCTTCTAGCGTATCCAAATTTTCGAAAAGCTAAACAAGGGTTGTAAGTAATGCCTCCCCTAATGCCAAGTAGAGGGACATTAGGGAATTCCCCACAGTGGTCAATGATGGTAATGTCTTCTAAGGAGCGATAATACCAACGGATATGAGCATGCGAAAGTGACATCAATTTTTTAGACCATCTCATACCTTGTTCATTCTTCACCACAGATCGAGGTAGGTGCGAAATAAACCACCTAGCCAATAGAGGAGTGCAACACATCAAATTCCCCCTTTTCTTCAAAGTGCGAGAGTGAAGAGAATGCAATATGTCTCCAAGAAATGTAGGCACCGGATTACGAGATATGAAAACCTTAATTGCATTCACATGTATAAATTGGTCAGGATTTGGAAGTAGTACCAATCCATAGATGAGAAGAGCCAGAATTTCCTCAAAGGCTTGTAGATCCAAAGTATTCCAACACTCTTGAGCCTTCTCCAACAAAAACTTTGCTAGTAACCCTTTAACACCACTCCTTGTTACCCAATTTGCTACTATGTCAGATGGTTGCAAATGTAGATCTCGAGCAATTTCCTCAGGTTTAGGGTCTCTTTCAATACCGTTGAAAGGTAACTGATTAAGAATAGGGATCCCCATGAGTTGAGAAAATTCTTCCAAAGTGGGCACAAGTTGGTAATCAGGAAAAGTGAAGCAAGGATGCAAAGGGTCGAAGAATTGGACAAGCACCTTTACCATATCTTCTTCAATACTTGAGGTAACCAAACCAAGGAGTCGTCCATGTCTTTTAGTGAACGGGGAATCTTCAGGGACCCTTGATACTAAATCCTTGAGTTGTGGAGGTATCCTCACAAGACTGACTTGGATAGTGCTCCTACGAGCGAAGGCCATGTCCTACAAAATAGAACAAAGATAAATCCAAAAATCCTTGAAATGGTTAGTGATGTTTATGATGTTTATGATGTTTATGATGTTTATGATGTTTATGATGTTATGTACAAGTGCATATACAAAGCAAGCAAGTCCTCGGTTTAGGCTTGCATGGGGTTTCAGGTAAGTATCCTCTTGAAGTTTTAGTTGGCTCAACATGTCCTAGTTAAAAGTAACCGGGTTCTAAGGGATCTCAATATCACTGATCTTTCCCCCAAGTTTCGTTCAATAAGCGATTGACTCGCAACCAAACAAAACTCAAGAGTCAAACCCCAATGAGCGTAGCATCGAGTATCAACCAACTTCGGACTGCACCAAAGCCGGTCATCTCACTATGTCCTAATGGCCAAGTTGGTCAAGTAAGGTTCTAAGGTCAGTTGATGCTTTATGACACCACACGGCGGCCCCGTACTCTCCTTGACTGACTCAAGGGTTACCGATACCAACCAAAGTTCCACATCAACGTAGCTACTGCTTCAACCGTGTCGGTATACCCCACACAGTTCCCTCACAGTTTATTACTACTTACCTAAAAAGTATCCCCCAAATCCGGGTGTAGGATTTAAAACAAACCCAAACAAGGAACCAAAATATAAAGCAAGCAAATCAAATAATGTAATCAAGTAAATATGATCTAGGCCTAAGGTAACCCCACTTTTTGAAGATTTTATTCCCCAACAGAGTCGCCAGTTCTATGATACGGTGGGAGAACTGACTTGGGGTTTTGCGTTTGTGTTCGCAAAATGTTGCGGTTTAGCAAGAGTTGCCACCTTCTTTTCTTTTATCCAATAAGTAAAGGTGAAAAAGCACAGGAAATACCTTTCGAGATGTTTTCTTGAGTTCGGGGGGTAGATTATGAAAAGGAAAGGTATTAGCACCCTTTCCATCCATGGTTTTCCATGGGCTCTTAGTTACTTGTTAGATCACTTGCTTTTGTTTGAAAGTTGTGCTTTTGTGTGGTTTTGAAAGTATTTTTAAAATGTGCCATCGTTTAGGAGAACTTTGCAATGATTCCCGTTCGTAAGAATGTATGCAAAGTGTTGAGCTTTTGAAAATATTTCATGTTTTGGAAAGATGTATGTGATTGTTTTGAAAATAGAAAGGATGTTTGTTTTGAAATTGAGCAAGTAACTAAAAGTAATATACCTACTCAAAAGGTTTTAGATGTGTTTTTCCTCCTCCTTTAGATGTTGCTACCTTACCATTGATTTGATAAGAAGCCCTATCGTTGGATGTGAAGGGACAGACGTGGGTCATCGTATAGTCATGATAGCAATGTTGTGAGATATCTTAGCATTCTCTTGTAGGGACTAAGATCACTTGTAAGGCAACATTTGTAGCGTTATCGAGGGACTATGATATTGTATTTGTGATTGTTTTTGCTAAGATACCCCACATGCATAACATGACCATTTTTATAAGGCAACAAGTGGAATTTCCCTAAGGGTTCATGTGTGCAAGTGTGTTTGATTGCATGCATTTTGTCTTTGATTTTTGGGTTGTCTACTTGTTAATTTTATCTTGCCATACACACCTAATTACTTAAAATTTATATGAAGGTAATAAAAGAGTGCAAAAAATAAATCCTACACTATTACAACCATATTGAATTGCATGAAAATATAAAGGCAAACATAAGGTAAAAGCAAGAAAAAAATGGATCTTTCGATTTAGGGCAGCAAACCCTTCGATTCTGCCATTTCTGGCTCTCTTCGACCTTACCTGAAAAAGGGTGAAGGAATGAGTTTCGATTGGGGCCTAGAAGCCAGCATATTTTGGCTTTCGATTGGGGCCTGGAGGCCAGCATGTTGTGCCTTTCGTTTGGGGCCTGGAGGCCAGTATGTTGTGCCTTCTGGCTGCCTCTTTCATTTGGCCTGAAGGTTAGTATGGAAGACAGAGGCTTCGTTTCTAACTTTTCTGTCTCCTGTTTCTTTCATTTGAGTTTGAATAGAAACATGGCCCAAGGCGATGCCAACATCACCTTAAGACTAGATTAGTTCTTTAAAGCGTATTTAAATGTACCAAGAGAAAAAGCCAAGAAGATTGTTAACCATGACACATATTAAGAGAGTGAAAACAAAAAGAAGAAAATAGTGTGTACATGTTTTAAATGAAAAAGAAAACTTATTTACATGCTATGCTAGAAACGAAGGGACAGAGGTTAAAAAAGACTTACATTGCTGGAGGTTGGAGCGTGTTCTGGACTTTGAAGCGGTTGCTTTGAATGCCTCTGGATTCGAAGGAAAAGACCCAGGGTAGGCCTTCGACACTGGATTTGAAAGAGAAAAACAAGTGAAATATCCTTCTTTGCTGGATTCAAAGGAAGGAACAAGTGGGATGCTCCTTGATTCGAAGGAAACTAGAATGTGTTGTTCTTCATAATTGAAGGAGGTAACGATGATTCTGGTTTTTTTTTTTATTTCACAAGTGTTGAAGTGTTTGAGAATTTTATGGTGTGTGAGAATTTTGAAGATACATTCCCCTCCTCCCCTCCTTTTCTTTGTGCAAATGAACTCTCTATTTATAGAGAAAGGCTTTTGGGAAGCTTGGGGAGCAAAAATAATAAAATAAGGCTCAGCTGGAAAGTAAGTGTCCACTTGTGCCATAAAAGCAAGATGAATGGTTCAGATGGGTTACTTCTTTCTGAAGGAAAACAGGCGCAAGGCTCAAGACAAACTTTTCTAAAAGGTAGTATTATACTATTAAGTGCAAGTGGTCTTGGACAACAAATGGGTAAAGGCCTATTTTAACTTGCATAAACAATTAAGTATAGGGTGAGTCATAGGTTTGAGGCCTGAAAAGGGAAAACACGTAGCCTAGCCTATGGGTCTAAATGTTCAACTTGATCTTTCGAGTCGAATCCTCCATCTTTCTACACCTTTCGACCAGACTAGAACAACACAGCATTCGTTTTCACCAGTTGTATGTCCTTCGAATGAACCAACTGTGTGTTCTTCGAATGGCCCTTTTTAGCTGAATATGCCATTTTGAGTCTTCTTGCTTTTAATAACTTAGGCCCAAACCTTCGACCAGACTCCAAAGTAAGAGAACAATTATTCCCCAACTATGGCAAGTCCTTCGAATGGACCACCAAGTTGTGTGTCATAATGCAGGACTATAGCGTATTGAAGGGTTTACAGATGGATTAGAAGGTGATATGAAGGTGCATTTGAATCATACATGAAGATGAATTTGAAAGTCACAGGAAGGTAGCCATTCATCCAATCGAAAACTTATGAATCCAAGGCAAACAGGTGAGGGGCGAATGGTGCAATCGAATGACACTTTTTAGAAGGTTATTAACTTATGAAGCAAAGGAAGCTTTCAGAAGATTATTGACTTTTTGAATTGAAGAAAACCAAAAGGAGGCCTTTACTTCCTGAGTCAAAGGACATTGTTTCAAAGGGAAACAAAAACTCAATTGAAGCTTGTATGAAGATCATTTCCTTCTTAACCGGAGGAAGCTTCAATACCCAAATGAAAGATGTAACCCAGGTGGCATGAAGCCCTTGCTCAACTGAAGCTTGCATGCAGGCATGGCCAGAGATGAATGCCCAAACGAAGGATTACACGCAGATATGCAGGAGGTGAATGCCCAAATGAAGGCTTGTATGCAGGAGGCACATTTGGCCACCAGATCATGGCCTTCGATTGCAAGCATACAGGCAACAAACTTGTCCAATCGAAAGGCTTGCCTTCTAGGGGGCACTTGTGGCAGAAAATTTGGTACTCAAAGCAAACATGCAGGCAGTGGAAGACACAAACGAAGCCTACAACAAGAAGTCACATGCCCAGACGAAAGAGGCACGCTAGCAGCAACTTTTGAGCAATCGAAGGAGGTGAAAGTCCAATCGAAGGGGCTGAATCGAAGGAGACCTATTTTCCTCCAAATTTGTCAAAATGTTATTTTTATCTGTTTTCTCCATTTTTGAGAGTTTCCTTTTAATTCTGGTGCTGGAAAATCCCAATGTACTTTTGCAAGCTTGAATTTTGAGAATCATTGTGAGAGATGCCTTGAGAATTGAGAGGGAAAATTTTGGGGTACAACATGAGCCAATGGGACAAGAAAGAAATTCTTCTGCTGGATAATGCTCCCTAGAAAGAGCACCAACCTTCAGAAGCCACTGAACCAGATTCTGATAGTCACCCTCTGACTATTTCTCCAGAAAAAGGGATTGCAACAGAAGAAGTTGTTCAATCAGAAGATGCTGCAGAGTGTTCTGAACGTCATGCAACCCTTGAAGATACACCAGCTTCGTCTCTAGTCATGCAAACTCTGGAAGAGTTGAAGAAGGAGAATGCCTTAATCCATGCCAGACTGGATAAACAAGAGGACACAAACAAAGAGATCAAGGATATATTGGATAAACAAGAAGATACAACAAAAGAAATCAAAGAAATTTTGGGAAAGCAGGAAGAATCAAGCACTCGGATTAGGAGCTTGTTGGAAGTGTTGTTCACACGTCTTCCCCCTCCTTCTTAGATTTTCTTTAACTGTTTATCTGTATTTTTCATCTTATCCTCCTTGTTTCTGAAAAATGTCATTGCATTCTGTTTTCAATATAATTCATCTTTTTGACTCTGATTATATTGCTTTTTGATACCTGACAAAAAGGGGGAGAAATTAAGATATTTTCAATAACAGTATACCAGGACAAAGTCTTAAACATTCTGAATATCTTAACCTCTATGTTTTTCTGAAAAGCTTGAACAGGAACATATTCTGATAAGGACAGAAGGAGATGCATCAAAAGCTCTAACGAGAAGGAACTTCAGGAAAGTAACTCATCTCTATCTGAGTAACCAACTCAGGGGGAGACTCTCTTAAGCTTTTTGTTCTCTATTTTTCATTGAAAATCCTAGTTTTTGTCATCATCAAAAAGGGGGAGATTGTTAGAACATAGTTTGAGTGTACAACCCTTAATTAGAGTTTTAATGATAACAAACACAAAGAACGAATATGCACTCTAAATTTGTGTTATTTTGTATGCAGAAGTTTTGACTGAAACAACATCAGAAATTAAGCTACAGAAGCTTTCAAGCTGTGGTAATCAGAATTTGCGCTGAAGAATGATGATCAGAATCTGCGTTGAAGTAAAGAATACTCTGATTCTGAACAGAAGTTTAATATACCATCAGATCCTCACATCTTTGAGTCATCAATGTTCTGAAGCAATTGCAGCATGCAAGATTCTAAGTTCTGAATCGTTACTTTTCATTTAAGACATCATCATATGCAACGGCTTCATTCAGACAAGAATCTTCTCAATATGGAAATAGCATTGAACATCCTTTATCACGCTTTATGTTGGATAAGATTTCCACGCCTATATAAACAAGCTTAGAGGATAAATCATTTACGATTTTTGACATACTATTGAAAATACCTCTCAAATGTTGAAATCTTTCATACTCTCATATAAGCTTAAATTGTGTAAATTATCACAGGTGTGATACAGTTTTTGTAAGGAAAAACAATAGTACACGGTATATTCTTTTATCTTGATTAAGCTAGTTTTCCTTGAGATAAACCGGGTTGTGGTTGTACTCAAGAATACTTTGGCAGTTGTCAAAGTAGTGTTGCAATCAGTTTTGATTAGTGAATTAAGTCCTCGTTGGAGGGAGGCGAAATCACCTTGGCGGGTGGACTGGAGTAGTTTGAGATCAAACGAACCAGGATAAAAATATCGTGTCTACTGCGCTTTTGATTTTAAGTCTCAATTCAACTCACCCACCCCCCCCCCCCTTCTTGTGTTTTTCACTTCTTCAGTTTAAAGAGTACGCCCAAAAGTGGAGAGACCTTGCCAGTAGGGTTCAACCACCTTTGATTGATAGGGAGCACATTGATATGTTTATGGGCACTTTATCTGGTCCATTATTTAACTTATTGGTTGGCTACTCTTCATCCGTTTTCACCGAGTTAATCTTAACTGGTGAAAGGGTTGAAAGCGGCATGAAAAGCGGAAATATTCCCATGGCATCTGCCTCCACTTCCAATCCTGTAAAGAAACCTTTTGTCGGGAAGAAAGAAACGAGTGATGTGTATGGGGAAAGGGCTCATACCAAGAAGGATGACCGCCAGTCCGTTAATGTCGTCCGAGTTTCCAATCCAACTCCTTCTCAAAGACCATCTTCAAATCATCAACGATTTCAGGCTCCATCAAGACAATTCACAAGGATAGGTATGTCACTATCCCAAGCCTTACAACACTTTCTAAAGGCTAATTTAGTGACACTGCGTGATCCTCCGACCAATCCAAACACCTCTTCACTAAAGTACAACCCGAACTCCAAGTGTGCATATCACTATGTAGTCTCGGGCATGAGACTGACCAATGCTGGGAACTGAAGAACAAAATTCAAGACTTGATAGATAACAAGACTATTGAATTTGATCCTCCTCCAAATCCGAATGTAATCACCGCGCCTATGCCAAATCATGGCAAGGGTGTCAATGTTGTTGAAGATGCCATTTTTGTTTCCTCTGTCGAAGACTTGACTACTCTGTTAATCATCATCAAAGAGAATCTGTTGAAAGTCGGGATTTTCCCTGGATGTTTGAAGGATTATGTTTATTGTTCCAAACAACTCAATGGATGCGAAGGGCTGAAGGAATGCATTCAACGCCTGATGAATAGCCATAAATCCTATTTGAGAAGAGTCTGCCTACCAAAAGTTTGACCAATAAGTGTGAAGATCTCTCCATCATAACCATCTCAAAAACTCCTCTTAGGATCTCCTCCGAAGGTCCTATCAGGATTTCAAATGAACCAATTGTTTCTCCTCTAATAATTATCGCTCCCAAGCCAATTCCATACTCTTCCAATAAAGCAGTTCCATGGAACTATGGTGCTGAGGTGTTTTACCATGGGATAAACCAAGACGCCTGGATTGAAGAAGACAAAGCTAATGATATTGGTAACATTACTAGCTCTAGTAAGGTGACTAGAACTGGGAGAGTCTTTTCACCCAACATTTCACCACCATTTGTTACAAAGGCGCCTGTCTGCATGACTGCTGCTAAAGAGAAAGTTGTTGAGCCTGTCGAGACGGAAATACCCGAAAAATACATTGTTGATGGGGAACCTTCCGCTCGAGAGATGGACGTTATCTTGAAAATTATAAAAAAGAGTGATTTCAAGATCGTGGAGCAGTTAGGGTAAACCCCATCCAAGATTTCTATGTTGTCTTTGCTACTCTATTCCGATGCTTATGCTCGGGCGTTAATCAAATTCTGGAAGAAGGCTCATACCCCTCATGAGACCACAACTGACCAGTTTGAAAATCATGTGGCAAGCTTGACGGTCGACAATGGTTTGGGGTTCTCGGATGCTGATCTGACACCGCTTGGAAAGAACCACAACAAAGCTCTACATATTATTGTTGATTGTAAGGGGACTACCTTAGCACATGTTCTGGTTGACACTGGATCTTCTTTAAACGTGCTACCCAAGGGAGATTTGGACCATTTGGACTGCGAAGGACTAATTTTGAAGCCAAGTGATATCACTGTGAGGGCTTTCGATGGGTCCAAAAGGACAGTTCATGGAGAGGTGGATCTCCCGATCAAGGTGGGCTCACAGATTTTCAACTCTACTTTCTACATCATGGATATCTGTCCTGCCTACTCTTGTTTGTTGGGTCGCCCTTGGATCCATGGAGCTGGGGAAGTAACCTCAATTCTTCATCAACATCTCAAGTATCCGGTCAAAGGAAGGATTATCATTGTCTATGGTGAGGAGGAGTTCATGGTAAGCCACTTCAAATCTTTCAAACACGTGGAGATGGATGGCGAATTAATAGAGACCCCGTGTCAAGCTTTTGAAGTTGCGCCACCAATGATTTCTACTACCAAATGTTCCTCTGATGTGTCTAAAGTTGTTAAGATCGTTCTAAAGATGGTTTCACTTAAAGATGCTCGTGCTGCAGTCGAAGAAGGAAGCTGCGATACGCGGGGAAAACTCCTCGAGATACCATTCAAAGTGGACAAATATGGTTTTAGTTTCACCGTCAAGGCTCAGAAGGAAGTAAGGCGCTCTCGTGCAGGGAAGCCCCTTCTCCGTATTTGGAGTCGTGAAGTTAATGTTGTAGGTGATTCTGATGATGAAGTTGCATTTGATGATTGGGTATACCCTACTACAACGGAGCTCAACAATTGGCACGCAAAGGACTTCGTTCCCATATCCTTCATTGAGGAGTAATCACTTGTTTATTGCTTTTTATTAGTTCAAGAACATTTTGTCTGTAATATTAAACAATGACTTTTAAGCCATGTGCCTGGCCCTGGGCACTTTGGTCCATTTGTAAAGGGTTTTATTTATGTTCATCTTATCATATGATCATTCAATACAAACCATTGGACTTTTGCATTCAAAATATTTGTGCTCATTGTCTTTCTTTTTCTTCAAACGTGTTTTTCAAAATAGCCATGTGTCTTACATGCACACACGCACACCCTTGCAGGTCCTCATCCACTCTGGATCTCATTGCCAATGACTCTATTATTGCTGAATATGATTTCAAATGTCCAATTAACCAAGCTGGAGATGAAGGCGGGGAAGATTGTGAAATACCGGGAGAACTAGCCATACTTCCATTACAAGATGAAAAAGATATTCAGCCGCACGAAGAGTCAGTTGAAGTCATCGATCTGGGTACCGAGACAGACAACAAAGAGGTCAAAATCGGTGCTAACTTGGAAAGAAGTGTCAAGAGAAGATTGGTTCAAATGTTGCATGATCATGTGGAAGTGTTTGCTTGGTCGTATGAAGATATGCCAGGGTTGGATACCGACATTGTAGTTCATCGTTTGCCAACAAAGGAAGATTGTCCTCCTGTCAAACAAAAAGTTCGTCGCATGAGGCCTGACATGTCTGAAAAGATAAAAGCTGAAGTGATGAAACAATTTGACGCAGGGTGTTAGAACATAGTTTGATTCTACAACCCTCAGTTAGAGTTTTGATGATAACAAAATACAAGATTAAATGAATTATGAGTTTTATATTTGACATAGATGCTACTTAAAATTATGCTGTTTATTTACAGGAAACTCTGATGGAATCAGTATCAGAATATCAACATCAGCATCAGAAGATGTCAACCAGAAGATCATACATGTGCTTACGCTGAAGTCTGATGAACAGAATCTGCGCTCAACACACTCTGATTCTGATCAGGATCTTATCAATGTCATCAGCACTCAGAAGCAATCAGAATAAGCCAAAGCAAAGAACTCTCTGATCTTAATCAAGCAGAACATTCTGAAGAGTTAACGTTACTGCATTCAAGGCAAATTTATTACCAATGGCTTTATTCCAAGACAAAGATCTTCTCAATATGGAAAGAACGTAATGAGCATTGAAATGGAATTATTGGCTTCAACGTATCTTTTCCAAGAAGTATTTAAACAAATCAGTGAGAAGTGAATTGGCTAATGCTCTACAGTACCTTACACGCATATACACACCAAAAGCAATCATCATCAAGCTCGTTCTCACTTTTGCTAATAGCTCTCTTTTGATTATTCTATAGCATTAGCAATCTAGTTTCACTAAGCCTCATTTTGTGTATTATCACAGTTGTGATATATCGTTTTTGTAGAAAACATCAAACACATATATTGTTCACTTTTCTGTAAGAAAGAATTTCCTTGAGAAACCGGTCTGTGGTTTAGACTCAAGAAGGCTTTAGCAGTTGTTAAAGCAGATTTGTATTCAGTTGAATATAGTGGATTAAGACCTCGTTGGAGAGAGGCGAAATCACCTTGACGGGTGGACTGGAGTAGTTTGAGATCAAACGAACCAGGATAAAAATAACGTGTTGTCTGCATTTGATTTCAAGTTTTAACAATTCAACCCCCCTTCTTGTGTTTTTCACATCTTCAATTGGTATCAGAGCGCCTGGTTCTGAGTTCATACACTTAACCGTGTCAGTACAAGATCCAGCGTTAGAAAAACACAATGGCAGGACCACATCAAAACATCAGCAATGACAACAACGAAGAAAGAGATAGATTCAATGGAAAGCCTCCAGTCTTTGATGGAGAGAATTTCGATTACTGGAAAGACAGAATTGAAAGCTTCTTTCTAGCCCACGATGCTGATCTGTGGGATATGGTAACAGATGGATACACGCACCCAGTGAATGCAAGCGGTCAGAAGATTGACTGGAAAGCAATGTCTGATCAACAAAAGCGTGATTTCAAGAACCATCACAAGGCCAGAACTATTCTTCTCAATGTTATCTCTTACTCTGAATATGAAAAGATTTCAAACAAAGACACTGCAAAGAACATGTTTGATTCTCTCAGAATGACGCATGAAGGCAACCTTCAAGTGAAAGAAACTAAAGCTCTCGCGCTCATTCAGAAGTATGAGGCATTCAAGATGGAAGAAAGTGAATCCATTGAAACAATGTTCTCAAGATTTCAAATTTCGATTGTTGGTCTCAAAGTTCTGGACAAAGGGTATTCTACTGCTGATCATGTGAAGAAGATCATCAGAAGCTTTCCAAAACAGTGGAGGCCAATGGTCACATCGCTGAAGCTAGCTAAGGATCTCAACAAAATCACTCTGGAGGAACTTGTCAGCTCCCTCAGAAGTCACGAGATAGAGCTAGAAGTTGATGAACCCCAAAAGCAAGGTAAGCCTTTAGCTTTAAAATCTAATGGAAAATCTGACTCCAAGGTTTTGCAGGCTGTTGAAGAAACCTCTGATGGGTCCTCATCAGAAGAAGACGAATTGTCTCTCCTCTTCAGAAGGGTGAACCAACTGTGGAAGCAGAGGCAAAGAAAGTTCAGGAATCCCATAAGATTTGAGAACCAGAACGACTCCTCCTCCAGATACAGAAGGTCAGAATCCTCCTCTGGACACAGAAGATCTGAAGGCTCTTCAGGAAGCAGAAAGCCAAACAACAAGGACATCATCTGCTATGAATGCAACGAGCAAGGACACTACAAGAGTGACTGCCCAAAGCTTCAGAAGGAAAAGCCCAGAAGAAAGTTTGGCAAAGAAAAGAAGAAAAGTCTCATGGATACATGGGATGACTCTGACACATCTGAAGTTGACTCAGAATCAGATGATGAGAGAGCAAACATAGCTCTCATGGCAAACATATCAGAAGACAGTGAAGCTTCTGAATCAGTCACAGAAGAGGTATTTCCTGACTTTGCTATTAATTTTACTAAGGCTGAACTAGCAGAAAGCCTCAATGAGATTCTAGAATGATATCAGCATATCAGAGTCAAATTTAGAAACCTGAAAAGGGATCTTGCTTCTGACTCTGATAAAACTGAGAGTCTCAAGTTGGAAAATTCTGAGCTGAAAAATAAAGTTTCAAAATTAGAAAATCTTTTACAAAGGTAAGGTACCCACACCAAAGAATGCCATGGATTTAGTTATTAAATGAACTCCTCTTAAATCACACTTTGTATATGGGCACACACACGACATCAAATATACTAGTAGCAATTATTCTGTCAAACCAAAATTCAACCAGAGTTTTGGTAGAACTAACAAATCAGGACCCAAGAAAATATGGGTACCTAAGGATAAAATAATACATGTTGCAGATATCTTTAGCAGCAAAGCAGAAACACCAGTCATGGTACCTGGACTCTGGCTGCTCACGTCACATGACAGGAAGAAGGCATATGTTCCAAAGCCTGGAACTTAAGCCTGGAGGCCACGTAGGCTTTGGAGGCAATCAGAGAGGAAAGATCATTGGCTCTGGAACAGTAGGTAACGGAAATCTTCACTCTATAAGTAATGTATTATTAGTAGATGGATTAATGCATAATCTGTTATCCATAAGTCAATTAAGTGATAACGGTTATGATATAATCTTTAATCAAAATTCATGTAAAGCTGTTAGTCAGAAAGATGGGACTATCATGTTTAATGGAAAGAGGAGAAACAACATTTACAAAATCAAACTTTCTGAACTGAAAAGTCAGAATGTAAAGTGTCTTCTGTCTGTTAACAACGAGCAGTGGATCTGGCACAGAAGATTGGGGCATGTTAGTATGAGAAGAATATCTCAGATTAACAAACTCAATCTGGTCAAAGGACTTCCTAACTTGAAGTTCAATTCAGATGCTATGTGTGAAGCATGTCATAAAGGAAAGTTTGCAAAACCTGCTTTCAAATCTAAAAACGTTGTTTCTACCTCTAAGCCATTAGAACTTCTGAACATTGACTTATTTATACCAGTTAAAACTGCTTCAGTCAGTGGCAAGAAGTATGGCTTAGTAATCGTAGATGACTATAGCAGATGGACATGGGTAAAGTTCTTAAGACACAAGGACGAGTCACACTCTGTGTTTGTCACCTTCTGCAACCAAGTTCAGAATGAAAAGGATCGTAGAATCGTAAAAGTCAAAAGTGATCATGATGGAGAGTTTGAAAACAAAGATTTTGAATCATTTTTTAATGACAAAGGCATTATGCATGACTTCTCTTGTCCTAGAACTCCCCAGCAAAATGGAGTTGTAGAACGAAAGAACTGAACATTGCAAGAAATCGCCAGAACCATGATCAACGAGACTAACGTTGCTAAGATCTTCTGGGCAGAGGCAATAAACACAGTGTGCTACATTCAGAATAGAATCTCCATAAGACCTATTCTGGAAAAGACTCCATATGAATTGTGGAAGAACAGAAAGCCCAACATTTCATATTTTCATCCATTTGGATGTACTTGTTTTATTTTAAATACTAAAAATTATTTGAACAAGTTTGACTCTAAAGCACAGAAGTGTATTATGTTAGGATACTCTGAACGCTCAAGAGGTTACAGAGTATACAATACAGAAACACAGATTGTGGAAGAATCAATCAGTGTTCGGTTTGATGACAAGCTTGACTCTGAAAAGTCAAAGCAGAAAGAATTATTTGCAGGTATGGAAGTTGAATTCACAGGTACTGAAGACAAGTCATCAGAAGCTCTTAACAGAGACACTCCCTCAACATAAGAAAGAGGCACTGCAAGCAATCCAGCACCTTCTGGTGATCAACCTCAGAAAAGACCATCCAGAAGCAGCATGGATCATCCAGAAGAAACAATCTTGGGAAGAAAGGAAGATCCAATCAGAACAAGAGCCAACTTCAGAAACTCTAAAGAATCCCTCATGGGACTTGTCTCTCTGATTGAACCGTCCTCTATTGATGAAGCACTTCTAGAAAATGATTGGATTCTAGCAATGCAAGAGGAGCTGAATCAATTCACAAGGAATGACGTATGGGATCTGGTTCCTAAACCAAAAGGATTCAACGTCATTGGAACAAAATGGGTGTTCAGAAACAAGCTGAATGAACAAGGTGAGGTTTTCAGAAACAAGGCACGATTGGTAGCACAAGGTTATAGTCAGCAAGAGGGGATAGACTATACAGAAGCCTTTGCTCCAGTCTCCAGGTTAGAATCTATCATACTTTTAATCTCTTTTGCTGTTAATAAAGGCATCACTCTGTATCAGATGGATGTCAAGAGTGCATTGTTAAACGGTTATATAGAAGAAGAGGTATATGTGCACCAACCCCCTGGTTTTGAAATTTCAAAAAACCCAGAATATATTTTCAAACTAAAGAAGTCACTGTATGGTCTGAAACAAGCTCCCAGAGCTTGGTATGAAAGACTAAGTAACTTCCTGTTAGAAAACGAATTCACCAGAGGGAAGGTGGACACAACCTTATTCTGTAAGACAATTAAGAATGACATTTTATTCTGTCAGATTTATGTTGATGATATAATATTTGGATCTACTAAACCCTCTCTGGGAAGAGAATTTGCTAAGTGTATGCAGGAAGAATTTGAGATGAGTCTGATGGGGGAACTGAAATTCTTCCTGGGAATTCAGATCAATCAAACCCCAGAAGGAACTTACATTCATCAGAGCAAATATGTCAGAGAACTTCTGAAGAAATTTGATCTCTCAGAATGTAAGCCATCAAGGATTCCAATGCATCCCACGTGCATTCTGGAAAGAGAAGAGGTAAGCAAAAAGGTAGAATAGAAAGTCTACAAAGGTATGATTGGTTCTCTTCTTTATCTGACTGCCTCAAGGCCTGATATTTTATTCAGTGTAGGCATTTGTGCAAGATTCCAATCAGATCCTAGAGAATCTCACTTAACAACTGTTAAGCGAATTTTCAAGTATCTGAAAGGTACTACTAATCTGGGTTTGTTTTATAGAAAATCTTGTGATTACAGCTTAGTAGGTTACTGTGATGCTGACTTTGCTGGAGACAGAGTTGAGCGTAAAAGCACTTCTGGAAGCTGCCAGTTTCTGGGAGAAAATCTGATCTCATGGTCCAGCAAAAGACAATCCACGATTGCTCTATCAACAGCAGAAGCTGAATACATAGCAGCAGCTAGATGCAGCACACAAATGCTCTGGATGAAAAGTCAACTTGAGGACTTCCAGATTTATGAGAGTAACATTCCTATCCTCTATGATAATACCTCTGCCATTTGCTTAAGGAGAAATCCAATTTTGCATTCTAGGGCTAAGCATATAGAAATAAAGCATCATTTTATTAGAGACTATATTCAGAAAGGCATTTTAAACTTAAAATTTATTGATACAGACAATCAACGGGCTGATATCTTCACAAAACCACTTTCTGAAGATAGGTTCAACTTCATTCTGAATCATCTCATCATGAAGCTCTGTCCGGAATAAAACTATTTTAATTCTATATATTAACCTTCAGAATTATATTTATTTCTCTGTAAACTTCTGATCAATCTTCTTTCAGAAGTTTTAGACATGCAGATTGTATCAGATCTATCCATGAAGCTCTGAGCTCTTCAGTTCAAGGATAGAAGTGATGTTCACTCAAAGCAAACAAGTGCCATCCAGTCATCAGCTGTTTCCTGAGGCTGAACACGCGTTCACGCTTCTGAAAAGGCAAAGCGCTGATTGGATGCATTGAGACACATGTCACTGGTAACCGTTTAAGTATCTTTCTAAAATCCCCTAAAATCAGCTGTCATTAATGTTATTAATCATGATTTATTTCTCTCTCTTAAGCATTTATGTTTTCAAAAACTTTTTCAAAATACCTATTTAAACACCATCCACACCATTCACAATGTTTACGCTTACTTTCGTTTTCAAGCAATATTTTTCTGATATCTGTGTTTGTGTTCTTACTGCTCAAGAAAACCCTTTCAATGTTTTCTCTCAAAACCTCGTGTGAACAATGGCGTCTTCCAGCAATATCTATTCAGGTTCCCAAAAAGATGCATCAACTGAGCAATATGAGGTTCCTCTCAGAATGCTACTCACTCCAGTCAAGAACCTGGAAGTTCTGTCAGAGATTATAGTGGATTTCAACAGTTTGAAGGAAAATGGTTTTGATTTATCAGAGGAGATTCAAGCTCAAGGATGGGAGAAATACTTTGACAGGTTGGTGGGTCCAACTTTCCCTATTTTGGTTAAGGAATTCTGGATTCATGCGTCTTCCTCAAATCACCAAGTCACCTCTTATATAATGGGGAAGAAAATTGTGATTACTGAAGACCTAATTGCAAAACTGATTGGATACAATGGTGGTGGTATTCGCTGTATAGACATGGCAGAAAGATGTTCAGACGTTGCT
Organism: Vicia faba; assembly: GCA_948472305.1. Classification (NCBI taxonomy): domain Eukaryota; kingdom Viridiplantae; phylum Streptophyta; class Magnoliopsida; order Fabales; family Fabaceae; genus Vicia; species Vicia faba. The sequence goes on from OX451737.1 coordinate 175,135,938, forward strand.
ACTATTGCCAGAGAAATCTTCACGCTGGGGCTTCCCTCCAGCAAGATAAGGGATCTGAGAGATAAGCACAACATTTGGGAAAAGATTATTCTGGGCTGCTTCAATCACAGAAAGCCCACAAGCTCTCCTGATTACATAAACATAGATCAGCAGTTTTTGATCTATTTTATCAATCAGAAGGTAAAGATTAATCTAGCACGTCTTCTGTTCAACCATCTGAGGACAAGCGTCAAGGAAACCAGAGAAGATGAACGCACTAAAAGGGATTGGATACCCTTGGGCAGATTGATATCAGACATTCTGACGGAGAATAGGCTCATTGAACACTTGACAGAAGCACAAGAGATCAGCACCCTGGAACCATCTATTGGCAAGCAGCTGAATGCCAAGAATCTAAAGAAGATGAAGCTGATCGAGAACATTAAGAAGGAGCCCAGCATCACTCCTTTTGCTGAGATCTCCAGTAGAAGAATTCCTCTGGACGACTTCCCTATGTTCTCAAAGATTGATTCCAAGCCTCAGATCATTCTGAGATACTTGGATGCTTGCAAAGCTGATGGAACAGCTCCCAATCTAAACATTCAATATCTTCAGCAGAAGGCACCTGAGGTTTCTCTGAAGAAGACTAAGAAGAGAAAAGATGCTCCTGAAGGATCATCACAACAGACTCCAAAGAAAAGAGGTAATCCTGTTTCTGTATCTGTTTTAGATTCATCTGCTGGTTCCACATTCATTCCTGCTACAACTCCAATTCCATATGATATCCCAACTCCCCAAACCTTTGAAGATTTTGAAGACTTTGACCCTTCTGATTCATTAACTCTCAGAAGATCCCACTCCAAACTACAAAATCCAAACACTACAACCATTCCAGAACTTGATCAAGTTTTGTCTGATATAGAACAACACTCTTTCGCTCCTGAAACAAACAATCCAAATCCAAACTCAGAAATTCCCACTTCTCCACAACCTGACATACCCCTTTCACCAATACCAGAAACTCCACTTTCACCCATTCCAGAAACCCCTCTCTCTCCAATACCAGAACCAGAAATACCACAACCTTCCTCTCCCCAACCAGAAACTAATCCACCATCTCCTCCACATGCACAAACTCCACAACCTGAGACACAAAACTCTGAGGCTCAAACCTCTAAGTCTCCTGAACTACAACCCTTGGCCATTCAATTGCCTTGTGGTACAACTGTGAACATGTCTCAACTACCATCCTCACCAGAAACAACTCCTCCAAACACTCCACATAGTGCAATCGTTATTTCTGATTCTCCTACTCCCTCACCCAAGAAAAATATAGAAAACCACAGCAAGACAGTCATTGACTTAACAGTCCTTGAACGCCTTGCTGCAATAAAACAGAAAACTGCCATCCCCAAACTGAAACAACTAGATGTTGGGTCCAGCATTTTGAAATTTGAATCAGATATGAAGAAATGGATATCTTCTTTGAAACAAGCAACTCTGGAAGTTGTTGATCCTGCTGTATCAGATCATCTCTGGACTCAATTCAGAAGATGGGTATGTGCTGAAACTTTCAAGCTGCAAGACCAGAGCTATGGACAGGTTCAACAGAACTTCAGCAATCTACTGAAGGAAATGGAAGGTCCAGTTCTGAGTAAACTGCTGAAGGAAGAAGTTCTTCATCTGGACAGTGAGCCTTGGTCTGAAAAGCGTCCAGCATCTCAAGTTCAACTGGCAGAAGAACAGGTTATTCAAGCTGAAGACTTGGGTCAAGCAGAAGAAGCTACAGAAAGTTCTGAGAAGCAGCCTGTATCTGAAGATCCTCAATCTTCCTCTGTTGATAGGCAGACTCTGGAGGATCTGAAGAGATCATACATGATGATGAATGAACGGATGGACAAGCAGGATATCAAGATTGAATCTATTACAAACATGGTAGCAAAGCAAACAGAAACCAGCGAACAAATCAAGAGCATGTTGGAAGCGCTGTTCACACGACTTCCTCCTTCTTAGATTTTTCTTATGTTTTCTTTGTTTTCATTTACATGTTTGACTGTAATATTTCTACTTGTCCTAAACTATCATTGCTTCTGTTTCAATACAAACGTGTTTTGCTCTAATCTTTTTTAACTCTGATTATATATGCTTTTTGATCGCTGACAAAAAGGGGGAGAAAGAATTGATATTTTTCAATAACGGTTTACTGAGACAAAAGTCTCAAACATTCTAACATTCTTATATATTTGAAGTTCTTTGTTCTGAAAAGCTTACAGGTACAAGAATCTGAAGAACTTTGATAAAGAAAAATTCTGATATGCTCAAAGAAAGTTCAATAAAGTTCTGATGCTCAAGGTTGCAAGGAATCAAAAGGAAATAATCAACTCAGGGGGAGTTTTTCTCATCATTACTCTGATATTTTGTTTACTTACCCTCTTAGCTCTGATACCTTTTGCTCATTATAGGATCTGCTCTGATATTTTTTTCTCATTAATGGATTATCTCTGATACTGTGACCTCTCTATTCTTAAAACTCTGATACTTTCATCACTTTATTTTAATTGAAAAAATCTAGTTTTTGCCATCATCAAAAAGGGGGAGATTGTTAGAACATAGTTTGATTCTACAACCCTCAGTTAGAGTTTTGATGATAACAAAATACAAGATTAAATGAATTATGAGTTTTATATTTGACATAGATGCTACTTAAAATTATGTTGTTTATTTACAGGAAACTCTGATGGAATCAGTATCAGAATATCTATATCAGCATCAGAAGATGTCAACCAGAAGATCATACATGTGCTTACGCTGAAGTCTGATGAACAGAATTTGCGCTCAACACACTCTGATTCTGATCAGGATCTTATCAATGTCATCAGCACTCAGAAGCAATCAGAATAAGCCAAAGCAAAGAACGCTCTGATCTTAATCAAGCAGAACATTCTGAAGAGTTAACGTTACTGCATTCAAGGCAGATTTAGTACCAACGGCTTTATTCCAAGACAAAGATCTTCTCAATATGGAAAGAACGTAATGAGCATTGAAATGGAATTATTGGCTTCAACGTATCTTTTCCCAGAAGTATTTAAACAAAGCAGTGAGAAGTGAATTGGCTAATGCTCTACAGTACCTTACACGCATATACACGCCAAAAGCAATCATCATCAAGCTCGTTCTCACTTTTGCTAATAGCTCTCTTTTGATTATTCTATAGCATTAGCAATCTAGCTTCACTAAGCCTCATTTTGTGTATTATCACAGTTGTGATATATCGTTTTTGTATAAAACATCAAACACATATATTGTTCACTTTTCTGTAAGAAAGAATTTCCTTGAGAAACTGGTATGTGGTTTAGACTCAAGAAGGCTTTAGCAGTTGTTAAAGCAGATTTGTATTCAGTTGAATATAGTGGATTAAGACCTCGTTGGAGAGAGGCGAAATCACCTTGACGGGTGGACTGGAGTAGTTTGAGATCAAACGAACCAGGATAAAAATCACGTGTTATCTGCATTTTATTTCAAGTTTTAACAATTCAACCCCCCTTCTTGTGTTTTTCACATCTTCACAGGGTTCCTAGCTGTGACATCTTATCCCCATTGGGTTGCAAATATGGTGCCAGTACCGAAGAAAGACGGAAAAGTTCATATGTGTGTAGATTATAGGGATCTGAACTGAGCAAGCCCCAAAGATGACTTCCTTATACCTCATATTGATGTCTTGGTCGATAACACTGCTCAGCATAAAGTCTTCTCTTTCATGGATAGATTCTTCGGGTATAATCAAATTAGGATGGCTCTCAAAGACACGAAGAAGACCACTTTCATTACGCAATGGGGCACCTTTTATTACAAGGTCATGCCGTTTGGATTAAAGAATGAAGGGGCAACATATCAAAGGGCTGTGATAGCTTTGTTTCATGATATGATTCATCATGAAATAGGGGTCTATGTGGATGATATGATTTCCAAGTCACAAACTGAAGAGGAACATCTTGATCACCTGTATAAGCTATTCGAAAGGTTGAAAAAGTACAAGTTGAGGTTAAACCCTAACAAGTGCACATTTGGAGTACGATCTGGAAAGCTTCTAGGTTTTGTTGTCAGTGGTAAAGGCATCAAAGTCGATCCTGCCAAGGTAAAGGCCATCCAAGAAATGCCAGTCCCCCACTCTAAAAAGGAAGTTAGAGGATTCTTAGGTCTCCTTAATTACATCGCCCGCTTCACATCTCACTTGACTGCTACTTGTGAGCCAATCTTCAAACTCTTGAAGAAAGATCAAGTAGTCTGATGGAATGATGAATTCCAAGCTGCCTTCGACAAAATCAAAGAATATCTGAAAGAACCTCCTATTCTCATGCCTCCAGTTGAAGGAAGACCCTTGATCATGTATCTGACGGTACTAGAGAATTCTATGGGGTGTATTTTGGGCCAACATGACGAGTCTGGCCAAAAAGAGCAAGTTATTTACTACCTGAGCAAAAAGTTTATCGACTGAGAAATCAGATATTCACTGCTCGAGAAAACTTTTTGTGCTCTGGCATGGGCTTCTCGTCGGCTAAGACAGTATATGTTGACTCATACCACTCTACTGATTTCTAAGATGGACCCGATCAAGTACATTTTTGAGAAACCTGCTCTTTCCGGACGGATAGCTAGGTGCCAAATGATCTTGATAGAGTACGAAATTCAATACACAATGCAAAAGGCCATCAAAGGAAGTGTATTAGCGGATCATTTGGCCCATCAAGCTGTTGATGATTATCAGTCTATGAAATTTGACTTCCCGAATGAGAACATCATGCTAGTGACCGACTGTGCGAAACCTGGACCGTATGACAGACCTGAACAAGGATCCTGATGGACTATGGTCTTCGACGAGGCTTCCAACGCCTTGGGTAACGGAATTGGTGTTGTGATCATCTCCCCTGAAGGTTGCCACACTCTTTTCACTGCCAGATTATACTTTGATTGCACGAACAACATGGCCGAGTACGAAGCGTGTATTTTAGGTCTAAAGGTTGCTATTGATTTGAGGATCAAGCATTTGAATGTGTTTGGGGATTCCGCTCTAGTGATCATCCAAGTAAAAGGAGATTGGGACACTAAACACCCTAATCTCATCCCTCACAAGGAACTTGTGCTATCTCTGATTCCTTACTTTGAAGAGATCACCTTTGAACACTTTCCTAGGGAAGAAAATCAGTTGGCTGACGCCTTGGCAACCATGTCTTCTATGTTCAAGGTCAGATGGGACAACGAAGCTCCTATGATTACAATTGAGAGATTCGAAAAACCTGCGCACTGCTGTGAGCTTGACACTGACATGGAAAAGCCATGGTACTATGAGGTGAAGAGATACCTTGAAGCACAAGAGTATCCCGAAGGAGCATCCATCAATGATAGAAAGTTCTTACAAAGATTTTCAGCGAAATTCTTCCTAAGTAACAGAATATTGTACAAGCGCAACCATGACTCTACTCTACTCCGGTGTGTGGACAAGAAGGAGGCAGAGGAAATTATGGAAGACATGCACGATGGTCTCTTTGGCACTCACTCTAGCGGATATATTATGGCCAAGAAAATCCTGAGAGCTGGTTACTATTGGTCAACGATGGAGACTGATTGCCATCAACACTCAAGAACTTGCCACAAATGCCAAATCTATACTGACAAGGTCCTTGTGCCTCCCATCCCTCTGAACGTAATGACCGCTCTGTGGCCATTTGCAATGTGGGGCATTGATATGATTGGAGAAATCAAAACTACTGCTTCCAATGGACATCGCTTCATTCTTGTCGCTATTGATTATTTCACCAAATGGGTCAAAGCCGCTTCATTTGCCTCAGTCACAAAGAACGTGGTAGCCAAATTCATCAAACATAACCTCATCTACCGTTATGGTATCCCCGAAAGGATCATCACCGACAATGGGACTAACCTCAACAATGCTATGATTACCGAACTTTACACTCAGTTTAAAATCAAGCATCACAATTCTTCTCCTTATAGACCTAAAATGAATGGCGCAGTCGAAGCAGTCAACAAACATATTAAGAAGATTATGCAAAAGATGGTAGTAACCTACAAGGATTAGCATGAGATGTTACTGTTTGCTCTTCATGGCTACCATACTTCAGCTAGAACATCAACTGGGGCAACTCCCTTTTCTTTAGTCTATGGCATGGAAGTTGTTCTACCAGTGGAAGTTCAGACTCCCTCACTAAGGATTATGAATGAAGCAGGCCTAGGAGAAGACGAGTGGATTCAGACAAGATTGGATCAGTTGAACTTAATAGATGAAAAGTGATTGGTTGTTGTTTGTCACGGTCAGATGTACCAAAGATGTATGATCAAGGCTTTCAACAAAAAGATCAGGCCTCGAGTATATCAAGCTGGTGACTTGGTGATAAAACGCATCATTCTGCCACAAGGCGACCCCAGAGGAAAATGGACTCCCGCCTACGAAGGGCCATTTGTTGTCAAGAGAGTGTTCTCTAGTGGTGCCATGATGCTGACTACCATGGATGGTGAAGAGTTCCCACATCCTGTGAACGCGGACATAGTTAAAAAATACTACGCATAAAGGACCCGCTAGGTTGACACACCTAGGCAAAATAAGGGCATCCCGGTAAACCAAAAGGATTGGGCAAAAATTAGGGATATATGCAAAATATTGTACACCCGGCAAGTTGAAAACCCGAAAGGGCGACTTGGGTAAAAATGGGTATCCTGGTGGGCTGAAAACCCGAAAGGGAGGTCCAGGCAAAAGTTAAGGATTGAAAGCGTCTGACTATGTCTTGTGGAATCACCACAATCGACTTTATTACCAAGGTCTGAGTTTAAACGGTCCAAGATCAATCCAATCAACTTCTGTCAACGGCAGGGGGCATTCGAAGACATTGGGGTAATAGTAGAGTTGGAAAGCAATGAGATCATTTCCACATGGCTATTTGTTTTTGTTTTCAATTGTTGTTTTTCTTTCGACGAGTTCCTCTTACTAGGATCTTCGTCTCTTTGTACAAAAAACGCCTATTCATGGGCAAAATATCAATACAAGTATAGTTTGAAGTGCAAACTTTCTGTTTTTGTTTTAAATGCAAAAATGTCCAATGACTAAAATTGAACGAACATATGCATATGAACAATAATTAAAACTATTTGGCACATGCGTCCTACTAAGCAGCAACAAGCATCTCTTTAAATGTATATGGAATATCCCTATAGAGTTATTTCATTAACATTATCCCCACAAGACCGGATACAATAAACTGATCCTCAACAGAGATACCCACGAAGTCTATTTGCATAGGTTGATACCCAACCAGAGTCTCAATCCCTTGACAACTTTCTCCCCAGCTAAGTTGGTCCTAAAAGAAGAATTCTTGTGGATATCTTCCTAAAAGAACTCATCGCGTCAGCAGTTCAACAAGTATTCATCAACAGGGTTTATTTCCCCAACAAACAACGAACAACAAAATCCCCCAGCATAGTTTATCCTCTCCAGTTTGAGTTTACTTTTCAGACTATTACAAATCAGAGGGCCACAACCCCTAATCCCCAGTAAAAGTTGTCAACAAAACCTTTACTATCTCCAAAAGATACTATGAAGCCTGGACCCGACCAGATGATAGTACAATTTTCAAGCTACTATGAAGCCTGGACCCGACCAGATGATAGTACAATTTTCAAGCTACTATGAAGCCTGGACCCGACCAGATAATAGTCAACTTCTCAAGTCACTATAGAGCCTGGACCCGACCAGATAATAGTGTAACCTTTCAAATACTATGAAGCCTGGACCCGACCAGATAATAGTATAACTTTCAAATACTATGAAACCTGGACCCAACCAGATAATAGTTTAACTCTTCGAGATATTGAAGAACCTGGACTCAACCAGACCAGGGCTTAACTTCTTTTCCCCAGTAGAGTTTGCCTCTACCCCGGCAAGTTACTGTGAAGCCTGGATTCAACCAGATATCAGTTCAACTTTGTCTATTCAAGCAAGTTATTGTGAAGCCTGGATCCGACCAGATATCAGTTCAACTTTGTCTATTCAAGCAAGTTATTGTGAAGCCTGGATCCGACCAGATAACAATTCCCCTCAGAAGTTCGTTGTGAAACCTGGAATTCGACCAGATAACAACTAAGTTCCAAGCAAATTACTATAAAGCTTGGATCCGACCAGATATCAGTTCAACCCTATCTCTTCAGACTAGTTTATTGTGAAGCATGGACCCGACCAGATAGCAATTAATTTCATCCACCTCAAAATCTGTGAAGCCTGGATCCGACCAGATATCAGTTTAACTTCGTCTATTTCAAGCAAGTTATTATGAAGCCTGAAGTTTGACCAGATAAGAACCAGCTACAATCCCCAGTGAAACCATGAAGCCTAGACCCGACCAGATAGTAGTTACCACTTCAAGAAAATCTGTGAAGCCTGGATTCGACCAGATGACAGTTCAATTTCAAGAAATTTTCTACGAAGCCTAGAATCCGATCAGATAAGAGTTAATTTATTCTTCCCTAGTAAGTTACCGTGAAACCTGGAATCCGACCAGATAGCAGTTGACTTCCTCATCCTCAGCAAATTATTGTTAAGCCTGGATCCGACCAGATAACATCTAACATGCGAGAGATAATCCCCGACGGAAGCATCCTTTCAACAAAGTTTGAAGATATGTATACTCTTCATCACCAACAACGATCTAGGATTTAGCTTCCCAGAATTCCTCAACAGTAGTCAGGAATCTATTTTCCTGGACGAAATATGCATCTCACATTCATACATCATAGCATATACATACAAAATGTATTTAGCGCAATCTCATTCACCTTGAGAACAACACGCATACATATGCATTTAACTAACCCTTTTTTCCATAGGTAAAACATAAAGTTTTAGTATAAATCGACCAAATATTTGTGCTGATACTTCTTCCAGTATTTACCATCATTCCTCCAAATGGCATCTATAATCCCATTCCCAATACATCTTCGAGTGCAAATTTCTGGGCACTCTAGTGTTCAATCATCTTCCACCTTCAAGTCAAGAATGGCGGATCCGCCAATCTAACTCTTCAGGTTTAAGAAGATTGAACAGGGGCAGTTGTTGTACCCCAAAATTTGCCCTCTTATTTCTCAAGTAATCTCTCATAAAGATCTCCTTTGGTTCAAGACCACACAAGGTTTGATCAGCTCAAGACACCTCCTTAAGCACTGATGACTCAAATTAGGGTTTGAGTTTGCACAAGGACAAATGGACTTTTAATGCCCCATATGACTTTAATGGATCATTTTGGACTCTCAATATTTCTCATGTCAAGTTTCAAGTCTTGGATCACATTTTTGCTCAGTCAATTGATCAGTTGACCTAAAATTAACTATATTGGGGAAAAAGTTAACTGTGGTCAATTTACAACCAAAGTTCATAATTTTTTGTACATATACACATTATGAACTCATATATGTCAACTGATCAAGTTTGGATCACAATTCCTCAAGAAATTTGATTAGATCATCAAAAGGGCAAAATGGTCAAAATTAGAGTTTTGATTGAGAAGGTGTAATTTTTGATTTTTGACCTAACAATTGACTTATTGGTTCAAGACATGATCTCAAGGATTTAAATGCACCATTTTTATCTAATGGCATGGCTCAAAATATTTCTCAAGATCAATTGATTGATAGTTGAATTTCAGTCAATTGATGAAAAATTAACTGTACACTGAAAAGTCAAACTTTGACTCTTTAATCAAAATCAAGTTTCAAAGATTATAATTCATCAAGACGTGTAAAAATATAAAAATTGTTCATCAAGAAATCAAAAAGTAAAATTTCATTTTGAAAATTCAAAATTTCTAAAACTTAGAATTCTTTTTCTAAGTGTTGGAAAAGTTTATTTTTTTCATAACTTTGAGCCAAATTTCCACCATGATGCAAGGTGATTCAAGAGAAACTTCGAACATGAAAGTTGTAGATCTCAATGAGATCTAAAATAATTTAGAGCAGAACTTTTCTTATAAATGCTTAGATTTCAAGTTATGATTTTGTGAAGACATGTTCATGAAACTTAAAAGACATAGTGAAATTTTGCCCTAGTTAGGCAGGATTTTGACCTAACTTCATGACAATTTTTCTCCTAGTTCCAAATTGAATTTTCAAAAATGTACAACATGAAGGTTGTAGAGGATGTTACAAGCTTTCCAAAATTTCTAATAACTCATTGAGATCATACTTGAACTAAGAGAATCGAAGGCAAGAAGTTAGGGTTTCAAACTTGAATTACAAGTCAATTTTGTGATGAACACTTGATCCAATCTTCAAGCATGCTATACAAATCCTACTTTGCAGGCTTCTAACTTGCATTTCACTCCATAATTAAATATCTATACAATTGTTAGATCTTTAATCCAAGCATTCAATGCATTATCCATGCTTAATACCATTTTAGGAAGAAAGGCAACATTGCCATTTTAGAAAAGTGGCTTTAATCACAAAGTCCACTCTTCTTGAGCTCCCAACTTGTTGTCTCTGCACATACACTTTGAAAATACTAGAAGCAACATGTTTAAAGTGATTCAACCAGTCTACATTGCTGGTACAAAACATTGAAACTTGATTTTTTCACTTTTCTTCAAAATCAAGCAACCTAACCATAACCCTATAACTCAGAAATTTGTTGTACAAAAGTCCTCTAACCTATTTCTTATAACTATACAAGTTATTTTCAAGCTAACACAAGAGCAAAAACATCCTCAAACTCTGCCAAACACCCTTGCTGCACAGAACTGCCCAAACTTGACAGCTTTGAGCCAAAACTCACCATCTCCATTTTCACTCGTGCGTTTTAATTTCTAATTATCTAAACACCTTGCATACATCATATACAAGTGATCCAGACCCCTGTTTCCTGACTGTAACCCCTCTATCACCATCCACCATTTTCAAAACTGAAGCTTGCAAATTGACTTGAGTTGGGAGTTTCAGCCATCCTTAAAGCAAAGTAGGAGTTGGAATACATTCAAGGAGGTTCAGGCAAGCTACAAAAATCATTAGGCCATCTCAAAGGTTGCTCAAACTCCATACACGAATCCAACTGCAAGAGGTAAGTTTTCAAACTTTTATCTCTTCATATAAGCATCATTTGATTCTGATTTGTGAAGATAAAATGTAGATATCAATGCCCTGAAGTTGTACATGTCCATAGTTTTCATTTTTGTTAATTGAGCTTCGAGAATTTTAGGTTTGAATCTCTTAAAAAAGTTAGGTCATAATTTGGTACTTTTAGAAATTCTCATTCATATTTGATTTATAGCTTATGATATTTATATGGTTGGATTCGTATGAAAAAATGGAGCAACTTTCATGTTTACATTTTTCATTTTTGTTGAGAAATGAGTGAGTTACAGGAATCATGGCTGGAGGTTCAAGATGAAGTCATTTCTAAGACTTGATTTATGTTATGTATTTATTGTTTTGCTTATATTAACGGATGTACAGCCACCCCAGTGGCAAAGGCAGCGCGCGTGCCTTTTGTCATTATTTTTCAGCATTTTCTCATTTTTTTTGTTACAAACCAAGCACGCTGGACTTAGTTACTGGGTCCTCATCATTTTTTGCTTCTCCACACCCCATGTTTCCATTCACAACCAAGCCCAACCCCCTTTTTTATTTTTATTTTTTCTGATTACAAAAAATATTAATGGTCCAAAACTCCAACAAAAACTGTTTTTTCTAATAAACTCCCAAATTCAACTTCAAATCCCTTGACTTTTATTTTACATTTTTATTTTATTTTATTATTTCTTTATTATTATTATTATTATTATTATTATTATTACTATTATTATTATTATTAATAAAGATCTAAAAATATTTTTATTTATTGTTTACATACTTATATTTTATTTTCTTTATAAAACTAAAAAAGACAAAAACATTTTCTTAAACAACTTAATTTCTTTTTCTTAATAATAATTAGATTTAGGTTTAGTTATTTTCTTTTTATTTAAAATTAACTTAGAATTTAGGTTTCTTTTAATTAATTAATTAATTTCCATATTATTTTTATTAAACTAAAAACCTTTTCTTAAGAAAACCCTAAAAAATGCTTTCTGATTTAATTTCTTTTCTTAATTAGTTTAGGCTTAATTTTCTTAATTTAACTAATAATTTTCTTTTAGATAATTAGGTTTAATCCCTTTCCTCAAAAATCCAAACAAAAATCATTTCCTTTTCATTTACATTTTTGCACATTATATTATTTATTCATTTCTTGTACAATATTCAATATGGTTGTAATAGATAATTAGGTTTAATTTCTTGCAATCCCCATTTCTAAATTTGTATACCCCATCCCCCTAATGATGTAATAGTGTAGTAATTTTACTTTCTGTAATTTATTGCTTTCATATAAATGCTAGTAATTAGGGTTTGTATGGAAAGATAAAATCAACAAGTAGATAACCCTAATCCCAGATTAAATGCATGCAAATCAAACACACTATTCACACATGCACCCTTAGGGTAATTCACTTGTCGCCTTACAAAAATTGTCATGGTATGCACGTGGGATGTCTTAGCAAAAACAATCAAAAATAAAAGATCATAAGCCCCTCGATGATGCTATAAATGTTGCCTTTCAAATGATCTTAGTCCCTCAAAGAGAAATGCTAAGATATCTCACAACATTGTTATCATGACTATACGATGACCCACGCCCGTCCCTTTACATCCAAAGATAAGGCTTCTTACCAATCAATGGTAAGATAGCAATATCAAAGGAAAGGAAGAAATGAACAAAATAATTTTGAGTAGGTAGATTGTTCCTAGTTGCTTGCTCACTTTCAAAACAAACACCAAACACTTTCAAAAACAAACTTTCAAAACTTAAAATATTTTCAAAAGTCCAACACTTTGTATACGTTCTTACGAACAAGAACCATTACAAAATTTTCCTAAACGAAGGCGCCTTTTCAAAATACTTTCAAAAACCACCACAAAGCACATTTTCAAACAAAGCAAGTGATCTAGCAAGCAACTAAGAGCCCATAGATAACTATGGGTGAAAAGGGTGCTAACACCTTCCCTTTTCATAATCTACCCCCCAAACTCAAGAAATAATCTCAAAGGTCTTTCCTGTTCTTTTCCACCTTTCCTTTTGGATAAAAGAAAAGTCGGTGGCGACTCTTGCTAACCGCAACATTTGCGATCAAACGCAAAACATCCCAAGTTAGTTCTCCCACTGTATTACACCAGGTATGAATTCCGGTTCCTTCTAACTGATAGAACCACTCCAGTTAAGTGCCAACCAGACTTTCTTGGAATAAATGGACCCATAACTTCCGGTCAGTAGTGTGAGGCTGGATCTTTCTGACGTATGATCTCAAATGAAGTTTAGTACAAGAGACCTTGTCATATTTAGCAAATGTGGGAACCTTGTACTTTGGTGAGATGACCACTCCAGAAACCATCCCTAACTCTTCAAAGTCCAAGCCAGGTACCCTCTGAATTTACATGGCGTTGAGACGATCCTCCAGCTATTTGTGTTTATCATCAGTAGGAAGATATTGTTCCTCAGAGTAATCAACTTCATCTTCATCAGTCCCTGGGTTATTATCATCTTCATGATTATCCCCCTCATTTGATGGAGTTGAGAGATCTAGAGCTATTTTGGCTGGTCCTCTGAGTCTTCTTCCCAAATTCAAAACACCAGCTGGTTTCTTTTCTTTCTTCTTCTTCTCTTTGATGAAGAGAGCTTTCAGTTCTTCCTGCCCCTTAGCCAGAGCCAAGAACATTTGTTGAAACTGAGTGTTCTGAGCTTGGAGGTCTTTCACTGTTTGTTCAAGATCCATTTCTTTTGCTGAAATAAACAGCGAGAACATAAGAAATATGTACCGGAAGACCTGTTATGTAATGACATGCATGATGAGTAAATGTTTTCAAGGATCTAACGAGGTAAACACAAAAATATGTTAGAATTCAATGGTAGATTTGATTGAAGAACTTCGTATCGTTGAATGTCCTATACAAGAATCAAGCTCACCATATCGAGTGGGTCATAGCCTCCGACTCAAGTTATCATGTTTTAATATTTTAACAGTATTGGCTAGAGGAAAATAAATCCCCTTGCCCCTTGCTAGACGTCTGGTTCATCATAACCTGTATCACAGGCCCTTGATATCCTTGAAATGGTTAAGGAAATGCTATGGTATGGTGATATGATGTGTATGTTATGCATCAAGCAAAATGTAGGGTGATGAAGACAAGTATGTCTTGCAGGAAATCCGAGTTATTGGATAATGTATACAAATAAAGTCCTGCAAGGAATACAAACAAAAGCCCTGCAATGAGTTCATGTTGTTGAAAAGTATTTGAAAATTCCTTAGTGCGGCGATTCGCTTTATGATAACTCTTGTATCAGTCTTTAAGAGTGTTGACAAAGCGAATGTTTTTGAAAGTGTTTTTAAAATGTTTTTGTGTAGGTGTAAAAAGTTTGTTTTTGAGCAAGCATCTAACAGCTATCTACTTGTACTCGAAAAAGTTGTTATTTTCCTCTTTTCCTTTAGATAGTGTTATCCTACTATTAGTGAGTAGGTAGCCCTATCGTTGGATGTACGAGGGACATTCGAAGGGACACTTTTATAGTCACAAAGGCAACATATAGATACGTTTTAGCAATTTTGTTTAAGGGACTAGATCATTTACCGAAAGACAATTGTAGGATCATTGTGGGACTATGATCTTTTGTTTTAAGGGTCTTTTGATAAAGCATCCCTATTCTCGAGGGACATGACTGTTTTATTTCCAAAAGGAAACCAAAGTGGGCGTACCCTAAAGGTGTATATGTGAAAATGTGTTGTATTTAATTATTTTTCTCTTTTTGTTAGGTTTTCTAGCATTTTGATTATAATCTTTGCCATACAGTCCTATTAGTCATACATATAGCAGTTAATATAAAAGCAATAAAAATGTAGGAAATAAGGGTCCTACGTTATTACAACCAAATAGAAAGGCAAGAAAATGTAAAAACAAAGAACAAAATAAAGAGGGGAAATGGGTCATTCGATCCAGGCAGTAGACTCCTTCGATTCACCCTTATTTTTCTTTCTTTCGATTGAGCTTGGGAGTTGGCGTGAGCAACCTTCGATTTCACCCTTTCCTTCTTTTTTCGATTGAGCTTAGGAGATGGTACAAGCAACCTTCGATTGCACCCTTTCATGTTTCTTTCGATTGAGATTGGGAGTTGGTGTGAGAAATCTTCGATTGTAACCTTCTCTGCTTCTTTTGATTAGACTATGAAGCAATATGGACCTGCAGATGCAGCATGAGTGTATATCCTTCATTCACACCCTTTTTGTCTTTCATTTGAGTCTGTACAAGTTAGGTCCAACATATATTTGGACAAGAAAAGCAAACAAACGAAAAGCACATCAACAAAGAATATAACTAAAAGGCTATTTACATGTTATGCTGAAACGAAAAAAACAAATGAAAGGCTATTTACATGTTATGCTGAAATGAGAGATGCAAGGTCAAGAGGACTTACCTTGCTTGAAACCGGAACTTGTGTGTGGACTGGAGTTGTTGGATGCTCTTAGATTCGAAAGGAGAGAGGCAAGTGTGGTGTGATCTTATGGAATTTTGAGAATTTTTGATATACTTCTCTTAGGTTGTGTATGCGTGTAAGGCAATATATGTGTAGTTCCTAGGCTTCTGTCTCTAATCTTCTGGTGAATATTTTTTCTTCTCTTTTTGCGAATATGTGTGGCTTTGTATTTATAGGGATGTGAGGGTGCATGAAAATGGCAAGGGACAACCATTTAACTAGGCTTTGAAATACATGAGACAAGAATCCAACACAATGAAGATTGGCCATATTTGGATAACTCTTGCTATTTTGAAACCTTGAGTGAACCTGGACACATTTGACTCTTTTGAATACCTTCCAACCTTGCTCTTTGATTAGAACTGAGTTTTTTCCTTCGAATGGCTCAAGTCTTGCCTTTTGATTGACTCTGCTTTACTTCCTTCGAATAGCTAAAATCTCATCATTGGGGTCTCTTTGATTGAGCCCCTACTCAGCTAACCCAAATGAAAACTCTTTTCTGGCCAATCGGAACTTCCTTTGGCATGAATGTGCTTGTTCAGAAAGCTTGAGTGTGGAAATATGTGGGATTTTGGGCCAGCAAGCATCTTTGCATACTTCTCTTTCGTTTTGACCGACTAGATCCAATCTTTGACCAAACCCTTTTTTTAGACAACACTATGTGTCCTTCGAATGGGATTTTGAATGCTTCTTCGAATGGATCATTTACATGTCCTTCGAATGGGCCTTTTGAATTCTTCTTAGAATGGATCATTTACATGTCCTTTGAATGGGCCTTTTTCCTGGTGTGTTGGCAAGTTGAGGGATCTTAGCCTTGTGCATTGAAAGCAAGCGCAGAGGAAGTATTTGCCTTATGCATTAAAGGAAATCATAGAAGGAGCCTTTTCCCTTGTGAATCGAAGGCCAGTTGAAATGAGCCTTGGACTTAGTGAATCCAAGGCAAGCATGAAGAGGCCTTTGCCTAGTGAGTCGAAATAAACATGTAGGAGGCCACTGCTGGTGAATCGAAGGGAACTTGAAGGGGGTTCTTGCCTAAATGAAACTTGGACCAAGGCTTGCTCGAAGGGGAACCAACACACAATCGAAATTGATGGGCCAATGCTTGATCGAAGGGTTTTAGATGTCCAATCGAAGCTTGCGAACATGCCAATTGAATGACCCTTTGCTCTGAAATGCCAATCGAAGGACATTGTTCAGATGTCAATCGAAATACACTGTTGACATGCCAATCGAAGGACACTATTGACATGCCAATCGAAGGACACTGTTGACATGCCAATCGAAAGACACTTTGTTGTCATTCAAAAAATTTCATTTTCTTTAGGCAAGTGTTTGTAACCACCCATGTAAGAGAAAACCTTGGGAAACATGAGAGGGAAAATTTTGGGGTACAACAGCCGTATTAATCTCCAACTATTTTTCTAATCGATAACCAATGGAAAACCAACTCAACAATAAATAACAAATTAAACCAACTTCTAATCTATTAACTGTTACAATAGAATTCCACATTTTTCTAACAACCTCCTCACCAATTCAATAACTAACTTCTAACTGACTGCCAAAAAGGATTGAACTCAGAAAACTCAAAAAAAAGTATAGAAGGGAATGGTGAAGTCCGAAACAGTGATGATATAAAATCAGAGAAGGAAAAGTATCAGATATGACAGCTCATCAATTTTCATCAGTTAAATCCACACCATCCAAATCTCTAACTAACTCTCCTAATCTATGGCTGAGATCTCTTTCTCATATAACCAACTTGTAATACGGTGGGAGAACTGACTTTACTGGTTTTGCATTTTATCGCAATGTTGCGGTTAGCAAGAGTCGCTACCGAATTTTCTTTTATCCAATAAAGGAAAGGGTGAAAAGAACAGGAAAGAACTTTTGAAATATTTTTCTGAGTAAGGGGGATAGGTTATGGAAAGGGAAGGTGTTAGCACCTTTTCCATCCGTAGTTATCTACGGGCTCTTAGTTGCTAGCTCATTTTGAAAATGTTGTTTGTGTAAGTGTGTTTTGAAGATATTTTGAAAAGATGCCTTAGTGTGGCGAACTTTGTAATGTTTTTCGTTTCGGTGAGAACGTATATAAAGTGTTTTTTGTCTTTAAAAATATTTAGAAAAGAGTTTGTGTATGTGTGAAAAAATTGTTTTTTTGATTGTTTTTATGAGAAAGCAACTAGGAGCTATCTACCTACTTGAAAGGTTTGTTCTTTTTCTCTTTTCCTTTAGACAGTACTATCCTACTATTAGTGAGTAGGTAGCCCTATCATTGGATTTTTGAGGGACAAGCGAGGGTCATCGTACAGTCACGAAAGCAACTTAGTAAGATACTTTAGTAACTACCCTAAGATTTTAAGATCATATACTGAGGCAACATCGAAAGGGTCATCGAGGGACTTGTGATCTTTAAACCAAAGGGTCGTCACTAAAACCTCTTACATTCGAGAGTCGTGACTGTTTATTCTGAAGACAACAAGTGGAGATATCCTAAAGGTGCACGTGTGCGAGTGTGTTGTGTTTCAGTTATTTATCTTAGGATGTTTAAGTTTGCTAGCGTTTGATTTTAATCTTATCATACAAGCCTATTAGCATACATCTAACAGTTAATATCAGTGCAAAAATAAAGTGCGGAATTTAAAAGCTACACTATTACATGGCGTCGGTGAGGGAGAATTACAAACCAAAATGGGGAAATAAAAGTAAAGTCCTAAATTTAAAGCTAGTACATCCTTTTGCAGTTACATCATTAGAAAATGCGAAAGTAAATAAGTGCACGGGGGGAAAGCGAGGTAAAAACCCTAAAACTCCTAAACATATAGAATATTTTGTTGTTTTTATTTGTTTTAAGAAAATACTTAAATTAAATTAGAAAAGAAAAAACTAAATCTAATCTTAATTAATTAAATAAGAGAGAATCATTATCAATTAAAAATTAATTCTAATCAAGAAAACTAATTCTAATATTTTTGGCATTTTATTTGAGAAAAAGGTTTGAAGTGATTAAACATAGTTCTAATTGATTTTAAATTAATTGAAATAAGTCAAAATAATTAAATTGATTAACTTACGAAAATTAAATTAATTAGAAAAATCCTAGATCTATCATTTCTTGTGATTTTATAATTTTTATAAAAAATAAAATTGTTTTTTTATAAAAAAAATATAAAACAATTAAAAAAAAGTAAGGCTACAATAATAAAAAATGGAAAAATGGGCTTGTTATTGTGATGCAAGCTGGGGGGAGGGGGGTACCTCTGAAATTTGCCAAGGCCCAACACCAGAGCAAGCCTAAACTCCTGCGTGTGATCCAATGTTGCTGGCCCTTATGAGGTATATCATGAACGCCTGGATCTGTATCATTGATTTGGCGCTGTGATGGATACAATTGTGGTTATGATGGAGCGCATGGTACGTGCGCTAGCCCCTATAACACTGGATCTACAAACATGAATTAGAAAAATAATAGGAAAGAGGCAGGGATCGAACCCCTTCCCTTGCCCATAGTAACGCCTTAACATGCAATGCCTCTACCGTTGGGACGACTTTACTTCTGTTAACATAAACATAATCATAAATATATAATGTAAATCCAGTCTTTCATGATGATTGTACAACGCACGCATGCCAAGTGGGTCCCTGCTATTTGAACAAACCAACCAGAGGACTCCATTATGCCATGCAGGGTCTCTGGCCAGTCAAACCATCTCAGACGGTGGCTCCGGTCACCATCTCTGATGGGCCAAAGAAAACCTACGAAATCTCATGAAAACGAACATGAAAAGATCCCTACTAGACTAATTAGGCCCTTGTGAATCTGATGGCGTGGCTGGTTTGCCCTGAAACCGCTTGTATCCTGAGATTTGAAGCTTGACTGAAGCTTTGCCCTAACAATGGCAAACCTTCATTCTTGCATTAAATCTCACATGTAATGGTCACAAGCAATCCCAAAGATCAGCATGAGCACCTATATGTACAAATAATACATTTATATTGCATGATCAAATGATTTGAGCTTGCGAAAATATACCTGAATGGTGACACTTGAAGGGGTGGTTCTGGGCACGATTTGGCTTGAGTAATGGTTGAAACAAACTCCTGGAAGCCTTTGGGTGGTAATGAAACACCTGGAATAGATTAAGGATGGCTGGATCGGATGATACAAGTTACACCTTTCTTTGAGAAAATTTGGAACTTTGCTAGGGTTTTTTGGATGCAGCTGCACGTGTCCTTGGCTTGCAACATTGCCCTCTATTTATAGAAGAATGAAAGGTTGGATAAATATGGCAAGAATCAGCCATTAACCATGGTTTTGAATGCAAAATCACAAATTTAAAAATATGCCATTTTTGATAATTTTCTTGCCATTCTGGAAATGTAATTAACCTGGTCATTTTTCCACATGCCTTGCACGAAATATTAGGCCCAATATTGACTCAAATCATCAACTCATGTGTCCAACCCCTTTATCTATTATTTTATGCAATTTATTTTGTGTTTATTTGAATAAAAACAAAAATAAATATGAATAAATTATAGAAAAAATGAAAAGCAAGGTGAGAGTGAATTTAGGAGTCCTTGGCATGGTCATGGACTTGTTTGAAGTTCAAAAAGTAGGCCCATTAGTCTAAAAACATAACTTTTCTCAATGTGTACTTTTTGAAATTCCTCAAAATTCCCAAACTTGTGCAACTCATATCTTGCTCAATTTTTACCCTTTGTAGATGATCTTGGACTTTTTAGAAAGCCCAAGATGTCTTCCACAATATCTATGTTGACCATATTTTCTTTTGAAGACAATTTCTTGATGTAAGTTGTCTTGTAAAAAAGTGTCTTTTGTTGACTTTCTGAAAATGACCTGTAATGTATGAGCTGATATCTTCCAAATGATGCATTTTATGAACTTGAGAATAATAACAAAGTTATAAAGGATTGGATTCTATTCACAATGAGCTTTGGTTGGGGGAAAATGGATGACGCATGTAAAAGTTATGCATGGTCAAAGTTTAGTTGACTTTTCCTAGGACATAACCTGGGGCAGGGTAGTTTTCTCAGTTAATTCAGATGTGCATTCAGCCGCAAGATCTACCTTCATACACGACAAATAGTGTAGAAGATGCCCTCCAAAGATGGTGGTAGTTCCACATAATCGTCAAGACAGACAGTCATTATCTCTCAAAATAAAAAGCCTGTTAAGTCAAAAACCTATGAAGGGGACTTAAGAAAAACTGGGGCATCCCGCTGACTGTAATCACAAAAGAAATAGTCCAGGAAAAAGTAGGGATAATAAAATTTAAAAAAAAAGAGGTCGCTGCAAATCCTCAACACAAAAAAGAAAAGGTTACAAAAATGACTGCCTTCCACAAAATAAACTTTCAGTGTCCGAACCATCGCCAAGTATCAGAGCAAAGATTCCAGACTCAATTGGGATCTAAACGCACAATTAGCTAAGCATAGGATTGAAGAACATCACGAAAAACGGGTTGGGTACAAATAAAATTTGAGAATTTATCCTTTGTTTCTTAAACCGTGAACCAGCCACATTATAACCCTTAAAAGTCCTAGCGGAAGCATGGGTTAGTTCGAAAGCATACTGTTAGAAAAGGTATCCTGACTCCTGCAAGGTGCGCTATAAATCCTGAGCTGATATCACACTTTTACAAAATTTGTTTGTTTTACTAAAAAAATGAATTTTCAAACTTCAAGACAGGAATAAGCTTTGCATTCTTTAAATACCATTGTTTGCATATGACTATTTGTTGAACAGCAGAGAAATTCGCACGACAGATATTCGGTGAACAGAAATGCTCTCAGTAGAGAGAATCACCTCAGATGGAAAGACATTCCAGTAATAGGCCTTCAATAATCAAGGGGCATAGCATGGTATCTAACTGATATGGGGCAATCAAGTCAAGGTTCAAGGAATCTCTCAAAAATGCCAAATAGACAGGGGCAGATCACCATCTGAATCACTTGGGGCATTGGACATGAATTCTAGCAACGAATCACGTACGATCAAGAAAAAATCTTCTGGAAGTGTGACGACACTTACTACTATGGACAATGACAATTCTCCGCACCCGACAAACATGGACATAGTCGGAAAATACTACGCATGAGCAAAGACCCGCTAGGTTGACAGGGATAGGAAAAAATAAGGGCATCCCGGCGAACCAAAAGAGTTCGGGCAAAAATTAGGGATATACATATGAAAAAATTTGTACACCCGGCAAGTCGAAAACCTGAAAAGGCGGCTTGGGCAAAAAGGGTATCCCGATGGACTAAAAATCTGAAAGGACAGTCCAGGAAAAAGTTAGGGATTAAAGCGTACGACTACGTCCCGTATCTCGTCGCTTGTCTATCGGTAGAAGGTTTATTACCCCGATCAGCATTCACCAAGGACTCCAAGAGTTGGGATAACAGTTAAACCATCTACAAAATCCCCGGCAGATATTTTCTCCAACAGGTACCGAGGCAGGGGCATTCTACTACAAGGTCAATGCCATATTCTCAACATGCAGCCTAATGGTGTCAGGTTTTCTTATGTCCCCAACGGAGCAAGAATCTCCAACTACTGCTCCGGTATCTAGAGAAAACTCCCCAGTAAAGATGTCAAGCTTTTCGGATTCCCCAATAGGATTCCAAAAAAATTACCAAGCAGTTCACGGAGTTTTCCTTCCCTAACAGAGCTTATTTCTCTAACAACGGAAGTTCATCTCCCAGGGTTTCAACTTCAACAAATTTGAAGACCTACTTTCTTCATCCCCAACAAAAATCAGGGATTCATTTTCCCTAGCTCAACAATACAACAGTGGAATGACTGGCACATTCATACATTGCATTCATACATCATTTTACAAGTGTCATAGCATATGCAGCACGAATGCATATATTAAAATCTCATTTATTTTGAGAGCATCATTTGCACTTCATGCATCATGACTTTGCATACAGCTAACCCTTTATCTTCTCAGGTAAAAGTCTATAAACAGACAAATATCATCACCTATTTACATAACCAGACAAATTTCGGGTACCCTATTGAGGTAGTAATCGTCCAAGATTCCTTCATTATCTATTGAGGAAGTAATTGTCCAAGATTCCTTCATTATCTGTTGAGGTAATAATCGTCCAAGATTCTTTCATTATCTGTTGAGGTAGTAATCATCCAAGATTCTTTCATTATCTGTTGAGGTAGCGATCGTCCAAGATTCCTTCATTATCTGTTGAGGTAGTAATCATCCAAGATTCCTTCATTAATTGTTGAGGTAGTAATCGTCCAAGATTCCTTCATTATCTGTTGAGGTAGTAATCATCCAAGATTCCTTCATTATCTGTTGAGGTAGTGTGATACGGTGGGAGAACTGACTTGGGTGTTTTGCGTTTTATCGCAAATGTTGCGGTTAGCAAGAGTCGCCACCAGCTTTTCTTTTATCCAATAAGGAAAGGTGAAAAGCACAGGAAAGACCTTTAGAGATGTTTTCTTGAGTTCGGGGGGTAGATTATGAAAAGGGAAGGTATTAGCACCATTTTCATCCATGGTTTTCCATGGGCTCTTAGTTACTTGCTAGATCACTTGCTTTTGTTTGAAATTGTGTTTTGTGTGGTTTTTGAAAGTATTTTGTAAAGACGCCATCGCTTAGGCAAACTTTGTAATGATTCTCGTTCGTAAGAATGTATACAAAGTGTTGATATTTTGAAAATGTTTTCGAGTTTGAAAGATGTGTTTTTGAAAGTGATTTTGAAAAGGTGTCTTTGTAATGATTCTCGTTCGTAAGAATGTATACAAAGATGTTGTCTTTTGAAAATGTTTCAAAGTGAGAGTGTTGGTGTATTGAATGTTTTTGTTGTGAGTAAGCAAGCAACTAGGAGCGGATTTACCTATTGAAAAGGTCTTAGGTGTTCTTTTCCTCCTCTTTTAGATGTTGCTATCATTACCATTGTTTTGGCAAGAAGCCCCATCGTCGGATGTGAAGGGACGAGTGTGGGACATTTGTATAGTCATAGAAGGCAACCTATGGGACGTTTTAGCAATGTCGTTTTAGGGACTCGATTGTTTACCGAAGGCAACATCGAGATTCATCGAGGGACTACGATCTTTTATCGAAGGTCTTTGCTAAAACGCCCATGTTCGAGGGACATGACTATATTTCCGATAGGCAACGAGGTGGGATTACCCTAAGGGTGCTAGTGTGCAAGTGTGTTTGATCTCATGCGTATTTTAGTCTTGATTAGGGTTATTTACTTGTCGATTTCATGTCTTGCCATACACACCCTAATTACTAGCATTTACATTTGAAAGCGATAAATTGCGGAAATGTAAAGTCCTACGCTATTACAATATTTTAGGGATGGGGGTACATATTTATGAATAGGGGTTGCAAATAAAATTAAATCCTAAGTTACTATTACACCCATATTGAAATGGATAAGAATGTACAAGAAATGTAAAATGGACTTGTTTAGAAAATGGTTTTTTATCTTAATGAATTAAGGGAAAAAATGGAAATAAACTAATTAATAAAAGAAAATATTTTTATGTCTTTTTATGTTAATTATAAAAAATGAGTTAACATAAAAAAGGAAAATAAATGAAAGATAGAAACAGCGTGCTGCTGCAAGCAAAACAACAAGGATCAGAAGTTATGGAGCCAGGCGCGTGATGATTCAGAAGGAAGTGTCAGAAGTTCTGGATTTAATACACTCTGAGGTCCTGCAACACACGTTAGAGGGAAAACACGGAAGTTCTGGGTTGCTATGTGGTGAACTTCTAAATGTTAGAACAATGAGAAAATCTTAGAAGTTCTGTATATTAAAGTAGTGAAGAGAACTCAGAAGTTCTGTGTTATGATAAAACTGTGAATGAACATCAGAAGTTCAGTGTGTTTAAACAGTAGGAAAATCATAGAAGTTTTGTATGCTAAAACAGTGAGGAGAACACAGAAGTTCTATGTTGTGCTAAAACTATGAGTGAACATCAGAATTTTTATGCCATATTTCAACTCTTAATTAACATATCAGCAATTTATTTCAGTTCTTAATAAATAGCAAATCAGAAAGATAATAGCACAACAGTTTATAGAAGTTCTAATCCTAAATTTGAGTCCAGGCCTAATCAAGAAGTTATGATCCACAGTTTTTCTACTTATGCAATGGTATGGACAACATTAATTGCGATATTTTCATATTAATGATGTTCTGAATAAAGCAAAATGCAAAGTCAGAAAGACTTACCTTGAATCTGGAGTGTATGCTTGGAGCTTTGGGCTGCTTCCTTCAGATGTTCTGGTGTCAGTGAGAGTAATGGAACAGTGGTTATGTTCTTTGATTCCAAGGGAAGAACCAAGGTTCTGTTTAGGATTTGAGAAGGTTTTTACTGTTTCCTTTTCTTTCTTTGATAATTCTCTCTCTCCCTCCAAAATCCAGCCCTTTGCAAGTGTGATGGAGCAACTTATTTATAGGTAGATTTGTTGTGATTTTTGGGGGGGAAACAAACGGGATTCGAACCTTTTTGGCATCCTGTTCCATTGTTTTTTTTATCACAGCTTTTTGTATTTGGTACAAATATAGGATTTGGGAAAATGCAGGTGTAGGCTGAATTAGCTGTTGGTTATAGGACTGTGTTGTAGCAGTGCAACAGGTTGTATAAACAAGGTTTTGTGGATTTGGTCATGTTCTGATCGAAGCGTTGAATATAGCCTTCATATGCTAAGGTGCTACCTTGTCCTTGAAGCAAGCTTGGTGGTTAGCAGCTTTTAGCCATGCCTAACCTGGGTTTGTAAGCGTGAATTAAGGAAGATTATCCTCAGAGGCAAAGCAAAGCATGGGCTCAACATACTTTTGTACAAGAGTTTGCTTTTCCAAGACAGTAATGGTACTTCTATGCCCCATGTGGGGAAATCCTTTGGACAAAGACCCAAAAGTGGTTGTGAGCATTAAATAATGATGAGATTGATCAAACCAAAAATCCTACAACATGAGATTATGCCTCATTGCTTAATTCTGGATCAGAGGTTCAGTTTCAGCATAATTCAGAATGAACATCCAACTTCTGATCTTTGTATCTCCTTGCTTCAGCATGTTCTGAAGGAGCTCTCATATTTTCT
Organism: Vicia faba; assembly: GCA_948472305.1. Lineage (NCBI taxonomy): Eukaryota > Viridiplantae > Streptophyta > Magnoliopsida > Fabales > Fabaceae > Vicia > Vicia faba. The sequence goes on from OX451737.1 coordinate 175,161,639, forward strand.
AGGAAGCTTGCAACACGCTTTGTAAACCTTCTTTGAATTACCTTTGCAAACTATGACTGAACCTTTATGAAAACTGGCCCAGAAGTTTTGGCCCAACTCTGTCTTGAAAGTGTCCAGAATTTGCTGAGTGCTTTTAGTTTCATGGACGTGTCTTTGAACATTTATAACTTGAAATTCCAGTATTTCCAGGAGAAGTTCTGTTCTGAAATGTTTTAGATCTTATTGAAATCTATAACTTTTGTGCCAGAAGTTCTTCCAAAATTAGCTTGCATCGTGGTGATAATCTGATCAGAAGTTTTGAGCTTGTCATATTTCTTAAACACTTTAGAAAAATTCTAAGTATTTAGAATTTTGACTTTTGGATTTCTTGATGAAACAAAATTCATATTTCAACGTGCCTCGATGAAACATGATTCTTAAAGCTTGATTTTGATCCAAAAGTCAAAGTTTGACTTTTAGTATGCAAATGACCATTTTGCCCTTGTGAGTGACTTTCTTGGAAAATTTGTAATTCAAGGCTTGAAGTTGGATGGAAGCAAACCTGAGGGTCCAGGTTGATCCTTTGAGAAATGAGAGGGAAAATTTTGGGGTACAACAGTTGCCCCTGTTCAATCTTCTTAAGCCTGAAGATGTAGATTGGCTGGTCTGCCTTTCGTGATCTGAAGGTGGAAGATGATTGCACACTAGAGTGCCCAGAAATTTTTACTCGCATGAAGTAATTCTGATTGGTGATATCGGGAATGGGATTACAGATGCCATTTGGAAGGCGACAGGGAATCGTCGGAGATGGGCTTAAAGATGCCATCCAGAAAAGATCGGTTGCATAAGAGATTCCTTGGCGAGGATTCTTGTACCTGCTGTTGAGGAGGACTTTGCTGAGGAATGTTGATTTATGCCATGGGAAATAAGATCTAGGAGCTTCGGTTGTCCATTACTCTACTGGGGAATTAACTCTTGATTGAGGGAGTGAAAGTAGAATGTATACCTAGTTGGGGTCTAGGCTGTACAGCGACTTACTGGGGAAATATGAAACCGACCATATCTGGTCGGGTCTGGGCCTTTCAGTGTTGTAAACTATTATCCGGAGACAAGGGAGAAGGAACTTGGATAGTAGGGTTACTTCGAGATGAAAGCCTGGATAATAGGGTTGGCAGATTTGCCATTCAGAGATATGATGGATAATTGTTGGAGATGGGCTTTGCAGATGCCATCCAAGAGTGATTGTTGATTTTGTAATCTGTAAGCTGAAACAATGAGTATCAGAATGGCGTCTGTGTCTGGAGCGTATCTGAGCTGTATCTGAAAGCTGTCTTTGAGTGAGTATTATAATGGCATCTGTGTTTAGAGCATATTTGAAAGCTGGGTCTGAATAAGTATCATAATGTCATCCGTGTTTGGAGGGTATCTGAACTGTATCTGAGAAATTGTATTTTAATGGGTGTGATCGGTGGATCTGGAACTGACTGTTTAACGCTGGTTCGCGAAATGTCGCGGAAGCAAGAGTCGCCACCGTCTTTTATTTTCTCCAAATGGAAAGGACAAAAGCACAGAAAAATTCCTTATAGAGATTTCTCTCGGTTCGGGAGGTAGATTATAGAAAGGGAAGGTGTTAGCACCCTTTCTATCCATGGTTATCCATGGGCTCTTAGATACTTGCTCATTTGTGTTTTCAAAATTGTTTTGTTTGCTTTTCAACTGTGGGTTTTAAAAAGTTTCTTTGAAAATTCTAGTTCGACTCTTGTATCGGTCCTCAAGAGTGTTTGAAAAAATGCTTTCGAAAGCTTTTTGAAAATGTGTTGGTGTGAAAAGTATTTTTGAATTTTTGTTTGAAATTTAGAGCAAGTATCTATGAGAACCTACCTACCCTAAGGAATTCGTCTGTGTAAATGTCCTTTAAAGTAGTGCCATCCCACCATTGAGAGGTAGGTAGCACCACCGTTGGAGGTGTTCGGGTCAATTCGAGGTTCGGGACATGGTGATCACCAGAGCAATAGGAAGACACCTTAGAAGCTACCCTCATGCCAGGTTCCCGGATCATGAGGACTTACTAAGACATCCTCTACTCGACGATCACCTTTCGAGGCAAGGCAACAGTGAGGCGTACCCTAGGGGTGGTGTGTGATTTGTGTGTCGTTTTCAGATATTTTTGTCTTTTCATGTTATGAGTGAGCTACGCGTTTGTTTTTATTTATTGTCATTCATTCTTGCATGCCTTGATTAGCAGTTAAAAAGTTGCGAGAAGTAAAAAGCTCTAAACTATTACAAAAGGCGCGGGTCCACATCGCCAAAATTTCCAGAACCCGATTTGACAGAAAAATAAAGAATTAAAAGTGCGACAAATAAAAGATGTTACATGGCCTTGGGAGAGATACATAAATATTATAAAGAATAAAAAATAAATATGCGAATTGGATTTAAAGTTGAAACGAGGGCGTTGGGCCCTTTTTAACTAAATTAAATTAAACGATTATTAATAAAATTAAAAGGAAAAGAAATTTGTTTTTGGTATTTTTGTATTTTATGATTTTTAATGAAAAAAGAATTAATTAAAATAAAATGCTAACCCTAATTCTAGTTGTTTTTAGTTTTTTAAGAAAAGATTAAATTTTAACCTAATATTTAACCTAATTATTTACATGCCATTTAATTATAAAAATAAATAATAGGAAATATTTAATTATTATGAAAGAAAAGAAAAAAAGAGGATAAAAAACTAATTAAACCCTAATTCTATAAGTTTTGAGTTTTTAGTGAAAAATGTTAAGATTAAAACCTAAATTTAAAACTAAGTGAATTAATGAATTTATTTACAAAAATATTAAAATAAAAATATTTATTATTTTTTCTCTTTTCTGATTTTTTGGTGTTTTTTATATATTATGAAAATATTAAATTAATAAAAGAAATAATAATTGAAAGAAAATAAAAATAATGAAAAAAATAAAGAATGTAAAAAAGGTTTGCAAACCTAAGGGGGTCTGCCCCTGATTTGGAGGTTTTTCTTTAGCAATTTGGGCCCAATTACTCTTAGGCCTGGCTGACTTTTCAACTAGCATGCAAAAGCGTTGACCAGGGTTTACCATGTTCCTCAATTATGACCTTCTGATTGTTTCCATTGGGCACGTGGATGACCAGATTTTGTGGACATACGGTGCTCCTTCAGGCTGAAACTGCATGGAAACATTAAGTGAAAAATAATGTGAAAGGGGGTGGGGACCTGGGACTCGAACCCAGGTCCTGAACGTTACCACCATACACGTCTACCACTGAGCCATCCAACGCGCGTTTATTATATAATAACTAACAAAAAATATAAAATAAACAAGCATTAGTGGAGCGCTTTTTCGCGCGAAATTCAAACCAGCCATTTACACCTTGCCACTTCATCGTCCTCTTCATTGTGCTTTTTTTTCCTGAAACAAAGAAAGAATGGGCAACGGTTTTGAACCGTTCCCATATATATCATTCTGAAAAATAACGATTAGGCCCTGGGGTCATATAAATTAGGCGCGAGGCATCTAATCTTTTCGTCCAAGCATGCTGGTTGCATTTATGGCATTGTGACGTTCCAATTTTACTGTATTCAAAAACCCCCAATTCAAAGCTTCACAAACCCTAAAAGACAACAATGGTGGAATCGTATATAGCACCCAAAAACTCAATCAAAGTAGGTGGTTAGCTTCAGAACACATCAATTAGTATGAATTCATCAAAGAAACGCAATGAAAATGCCTAAATATGGAAACACGATTATGCATATAATTTGAAACAGTTTGAACCCCTTGTACCAATTCTGGGCGTGTAAGGGTTGGAGAATTATCCAGTTAGCTTCAGTGAGACACGAGGAAGCTTTTGCAATTGGTCTCTTGCTCTGAATCGACCTCCAACCTCGTTTTCAGTTTTGAAATTTTTAGGCCAAAAGTGTGAGTTTGATAATGGAGTTTATGCGCAGCTGAGGGGTCTTTAGGATTAGGTTTAGCATATATATGTACCTGTGAATGATTAGGGTTAAAGAAATTGATCCAAAACCTTTGCATTCATGGTTTGTAAGATTTGATTTTTCAAGATCTTTTTCAATATTTTTTCATGCTATTTTGACCTCAATCATATCCAATCACTTCAATTCCTTCCATATCTGATCATGCACGAATTATTGAGTATATATCATGCATAAAAAGATTGAAAAACTTAGGTTTAGTATTTTTCATGTATTTTATTTAATTAAAATGAATTATTAATAATAAAAATCCAAATAAATAAATAAATAATGAAGAAAAACTTCCCTTTGGGCCAAATGGTCGTGCACATGCCTTGTCTGATGAATTGTGGAAGAAAAAGAGGCCCATTAGCAATTTTAGGCCATTTGAATCAATGTTGACTTTTCAAATTATCCAAACATTTCCCAACTTCCACAAGGCATAACTTGCTCAATGTTTAAGCTTTGCTCATGTTCTTTGACATTTTGGAAAGGTCTTTGAGTCCTCTAACCAATGTCTTTGGTCCCATGTCATTTTGATTTACCAATCTCAAGTTATGGCCTTTGACTTAAAGTCCCTTTTAGTTGACTTTTGAAAATGACCTATAATGTTGAAATTGATAACTTTTTGTGAGAGCATTTCTTGGACTTGAAGTATGAAGAGGAGTTGTAGGAAATGTCTTTCTCTTCAAAATGGGCTTTGGATGGAATTTTTCTGATAATCCATGTGAAAGTTATGCCCTGGTCAATTTACAGTTGACTTTTTCAACTGTCCAAATAAGGAAACTTTTGCATCTTGATGATTTTTGAGCCAAGTTCTGAGAATCATGATCAAGCATTGATCAAATGATGTGTGTGGCTTCAAAATGAGATGTTGACCAAAAATTTGGACTTTTGACTGTCAAATGACCATTTTGCCCCTACAGTTGACTGTAGTGCAATTAGGGTTTTGACTGTGCAATTTTGTGCTGAAAGTCTTGAAACTTGATATGAGGATGCTTGACCATATTTATAGGCATGTGGGACTTGATAGGACCCTTGGAAACTTCATTTACTTGATCAGAACCAAAACCCTAATTTTGACTGTTTAGGAGACCCTTGAACTGTGCAACCCTTGGGGAATTTTGAAGCATGCCTTGGCAATTTCTGAAGAATATGGGAGGGCAAATTTTGGGGTACAACAGTTGCCCCTGTTCAATCTGCTTAGACCTGAGGATGCAGATTGGCTGACGTGCCTTTCGTAATCCGAAGGTGGAAGATGATTGAACACTAGAGTGCCCAGAAATTTGCGCTCACATAGTAACAGTGTGATGATGGAATGGGCTTATAGATGCCATTTAGAGGTTGATGAATAGGATGATGGGCTTATAGATGCCATCTGGATGTTGATCGCGTAAGAGATTCCTTAGCGAGAACTTGCGTACCTGCAAAAGAAAAATGAGTACCTGACATGTTGCAGGATCTGGTTTTCAGATGCTTTGTATAGATGTGTCCTGACTGGTTACAGGAATCAGATCTTCGAATTCTTCAGACGTGCCCTGGCGAGATACAGGAATCGAGTCTGGTAATGTTAGTCTTCAACGGATATACCCTGGCAAGATTCAGGCATCGGATCCTCGAACTCTTCAGACACACCCTGGCAAGATACAGGAATCGGATCTGGTAATGCTAGTCTTCAACGGATACACCCTGGCAAGATTCAGGCATCGGATCCTCGAACTCTTCAGACACACCCTGGCAAGATACAGGAATCGGATCTGGTAATGTTAGTCTTCAACGGATACACCCTGGCAAGATTCAGGCATCGGATCCTCGAACTCTTCAGACACACCCTGGCAAGATACAGGAATCGGATCTGGTAATGTTAGTCTTCAACGGATACACCCTGGCAAGATTCAGGCATCGGATCCTCGAACTCTTCAGACACACCCTGGCAAGATACAGGAATCGGATCTGGTAATGTTAGTCTTCAACGGATACACCCTGGCAAGATTCAGGCATCGGATCCTCGAACTCTTCAGACACACCCTGGCAAGATACAGGAATCGGATCTGGTAATGTTAGTCTTCAACGGATACACCCTGGCAAGATTCAGGAATCGGATCCTCGAACTCTTCAGACACACCCTGGCAAGATACAGGAATCGGATCTGGTAATGTTAGTCTTCAACGGATACACCCTGGAAAGATACAGGCATCGGATCCTCGAACTCTTCAGACACACCCTGGCAAGATACAGGAATCAGATCTGGTAATGTTAGTCTTCAACGGATACACCCTGGCAAGATTCAGGTATCGGATCCTCGAACTCTTCAGACACACCCTGGCAAGATACAGGAATCGGATCTGGTAATTGGTCATCAACAGGTACACCCTGGCAAGATTCAGGAATCAGATCTTTAGTTGCGACCATTGATGGTAATCATTTTTGTACTTTTGTCCTGAAAAGACAAGCGTTAGTTGTATGCGATGTCATGTGGTATGACATGCGAGATGCTCTCTGAATATGTGAGATTGCATGTTCATGATGCGTGTATGCATGCTATAATGTATGAAGATGTTTATGAATGTATTTTTCGTCTAGGAAAGTAAATCCTTGACGGGTGCCGGGAAGTCACTCCTGGGCTGATGTTGAAGAACGGATTTTGCTTCCGCTGGGGATGATAATTGCAAGAATACCGGTAGGAGAAGATAACTCCGTTGGGGAATAAACTTGGCGAATGGATTACTCTGCGGGGAGCAAAGTACTCTAGCAATTTTGCTGGGAAGCAATACTCTGTGGGGAGAGAGATACTTTGCTGAGTTGTTGATAATAACTTGCTGGGGATATCTTTGTTGTGTTGGAAGTGCTGATAGACTTCGCTGGGGATAAGAAAGAACTGCGTTGACGACGACCTTTCCGTGGCTTTTGGCTGAGGATAACCCAGTTATATCCTAGTAAGAAAATAACTCTTTAAATAAAGCCGGGAGACGCGCTCGTGCTCTGCGAGGATAAGCTTCCAGAATCTACTGGGGATAAGCTTACTGCTTGGGGAGATGAATTCCAACTTTCTTGGGGAAGCTGGATTGGATTCTCCTGGGGAAGTTTTGAGATGCTAGGGAAGTGACTCTGTTGAATGTTTGAAATACCTCCGGGGAACAATCTTCAGACCAAGACTGCCGGGGATGCTTGTTATGAATACGTGTGCTGCTGGGGAATGTTGAGATCTGCTGGAGGATACTCAACTTCCTTAAGTTTGATAGTAGCTTCGCTTGAGGAGAGTGTATTGACTTGCTGACGTACTCTCTGGGGAATTAAGGTGTGTCGGTTATGTTCTTTAGTTGAACCTACCTTGGTACCTTGGAGGATAGAACAATTAGATTGCTTAGACAACTCTTTATTGCCCCTGTTTCTAATGTTACCTGTAACTAATCCTTTGTTTCGTATGCAACTATTTATGAGTTAGCAAATTATTGTCAATGCATATATCACAAATTGAACCTTGGACGTTCTTCGCAAAACAAAACAGAGAAAGAAAAAACAATTGGCACTTTTAACTGAAAAATATACTTGTGTTGATTTTGAATGGCCTGAAAATAGGCGTTTTGTGTACAAGAGGCTGACGTCCTAGTAAGAGAACGCCGCCGAACAAAAGAGTTTATACAAATTTTGTACAAGAGAAAATAAAACAGCTGTGTGAAATGAATGATCCCACTGGGTTTCAACTCTGCTATTGCCTTTATAACTCCGAGCGTCTCATCACTTGATGACCTAAACGAAGATGAAGCTGACTGATCGATGCCGTCTGAACTTGATGTAGATACCGGATTCTGGATGCAGAGTGATCAATGAGACATAGTATTACGCTTTATCCCTAATTTTTGCCTGGACCGTCCTTTCGGGTTTTCAGTCCACCGGGATACCCATTTTTGCCCAAGCCGCCTTTTCAGGTTTTCGACTTGCCGGGTGTACAGTTTTTTTCATTTCATCCCTTCATTTTGCCCGAACCCTTTTGGTTCGCCGGGAAGCCCTAATTTTTGCCTAGGCATGTCAGCCTAGCGGGTCTTTTTTCATGCGTAGTATCTTTTTACTATGTCTGCATTGGCGGGGTGAGGAAGGTCGTCACCATCCATGTTGGTTAGAATCATGGCTCCTCCTGAGAACACATGTTTAACCACAAATGGCCCTTCGTACGTAGGGGTCCATTTGCCCCTTGGGTCACTCTGAGGAAGGATGATTCTCTTGATTACCAGATCCCCAACTTGATATTCCTGTGGTCTGACCTTTTTGTTAAATGCCCTGATCATTCGTTTTTGATACGTCTGACCATGACAGATAGCAGCGAGTCTCTTTTCATCAATTAAGTTTAACTGATCAAGTCGTGTCTGGATCCAATCATCCTCGTTCAGATTTGCATCCTTCATTATCCGGAGAGAGGGTATTTGTACTTCGATCGGTAAGACTGCCTCCATACCATAAACCAAGGAGAAAGGAGTTGCCCCGGTTGACGTCCTAGCTGAGGTACGGTACCCATGTAGAGCGAACGGTAACATCTCGTGCCAATCTTTATAGGTCACTGTCATCTTCTGCACGATTTTCTTGATATTTTTATTTGCTGCTTCTACAGCCCCATTCATCTTCGGTCTATAAGGAGAAGAATTGTGGTGTGTATTTTTAAATGCTCGCAGAGCTCAGCGATCATCTTATTATTGAGATTGGTACCGTTGTCTGTAATAATTCTTTCTGGGACGCCGTATCGACAGATCAGGTTGTGCCGAATGAACCGTGCCACAACAGTCTTGTTTACCGTAGCATAGGACGCTGCTTCAACCCACTTTGTGAAATAGTCAATCGCTACCAGGATGAAGCGATGCCCGTTAGATGCCGTAGGTTTAATCTCACCAATCATGTCTATGCCCCACATTGCAAACGGCCAAGGCGCAGTCAGAACATTCAGGGGAACCGGAGGAACATGCACCTTGTCTGCATAAATCTGGCACTTATGGCATGTCCTAGAATGTTGGTAGCAGTCAGCTTCCATTATGGACCAGTAATACCCTGCCCGAAGGATCTTTTTAGCCATAGTGTGTCCACTGGAATGTGTACCAAAGGTCCCTTCATGTAGCTCTTCCATGATCCTTTCTGCTTCAGTTTTATCCACACAACGCAGTAGGGTTGAATCATGGTTTCGCTTGTAAAAGATGCCGTTGCTAAGGAAGAATTTTGCTGCGAACCTCCTCAGGAACTTCTTATCATTGACAGATGCACCTTCAGGGTATTCCTGAGCTTCCAAATATCTCTTCACCTCATGGTACCAAGGCTTCTCAGTCACCAACTCAGTCTCGAGATCACAACAGTATGCCGGTTCGTCCAGTTTCCAGATGATGATCCGGGGAGCCTCATTATCCCATTTAACTTTGAACATAGAAGACATTGTAGCTAACGCGTCCGCCAACTGATTCTCTTCTCTCAGGAAGTGTTCAAAGGTTATCTCTGTAAAGTGGGGGATCAGGGTCAACACACATTCTCTGTAAGGGATAAGATTCGGATGTTTCGTATCCCACTCTCCTTTGATCTGATTGATCACAAGAGAGGAATCTCCGAAGACACTCAGAAACTTGATCCTTAAGTCGATCGCAGCTTGAAGACCCATGATGCACGCCTCATACTCCGCCATGTTGTTGGTACAGTTGAAACATAGCCGGGCAGTGAGCGGAGTATGAGTGCCTTGCGGAGATATGATTATAGCGCCGATACCGTTTCCCAAAGCGTTGGAGGCTCCGTCAAAGTGCATAGACCATCGGGATCCTTCCTCAGGTCCTTCATCCGGTCCAGGTACTTCACAATCAGTTACTATAATGATGCTTTCATCCGGAAACTCGAAGTTCATTGACTGATAATCATCTACGGCCTGATGTGCCAAGTGGTCTGCTAATACACTTCCCTTGATGGCTTTCTGGGTCGTGTACTGAATGTCGTATTCCGTCAAGATCATTTGCCATCTTGCTATTCTCCCAGACAGAGCAGGCTTTTCGAATATGTACTTTATAGGATCCATCTTTGAGATCAACAAGGTAGTGTGAGTCAGCATATACTGTCTCAGCCGGCGAGCAGCCCATACCAAAGCGCAACAAGTTTTCTCAAGCAGTGGGTATCGGGTATCACAGTCGGTAAACTTTTTGCTAAGGTAATAAATGGCATGCTCTTTTCGGCCAGACTCGTCATGCTGCCCCAGCACACACCCCATTGAGTTGTCAAGTACTGTCAGGTATAGTATCAGAGGTCTCCCTTCAACCGGTGGCATAAGGATGGGTGGTTCTTGGAGATACTCTTTGATTCTGTCAAAAGCAGCCTGACATTCATCATTCCAACGTACTACCTGATCTTTCTTCAGCAGCTTGAAGATTGGCTCACAGGTAGCATTCAGGTGTGAGATGAACCGAGCAATGTAATTCAGGCGTCCTAAAAAGCCTCTGACTTCCTTCTCTGTCTTGGGAACTGGCATCTCTTGAATAGCTTTAACCTTGGCAGGGTCCACTTGAATACCCTTGTCACTTACAACAAAGCCTAGCAACTTCCCAGATCTTACCCCGAAGGTGCACTTGTTCGGGTTCAACCTTAGCTTGTACAGTTTCAACCGGTCAAACAACTTCTGCAGATGATCTAGGTGCTCTTCCTCAGTCTGGGACCTAGAGATCATGTCGCCAACATACACTTCTATCTCATGATGGATCATGTCATGAAATAAAGCAACCATGGCACGTTGGTAGGTTGCCCCAGCGTTCTTCAGTCCAAAAGGCATGACCTTGTAGCAGGAGGTGCCCCACTGAGTAACAAATGTAGTCTTTTCCATGTCTTCAGGTGCCATCTTGATCTGATTGTAACCTGAAAAGCCATCCATGAAAGAGAACACCTTATGCTGAGCAGTATTATCAACAAGGACGTCAATGTGAGGTAGAGGGAAGTCATCTTTGGGGCTGGCCCTGTTCAGATCCCTGTAATCGACACACATTCTGACCTTTCCATCCTTCTTTGGTACCGGCACCACATTAGCAACCCACTGAGGGTAAGAAGTCACTGCAAGGAACCCAGCGTCAAACTATTTCATAACCTCGGCTTTAATCTTCTCAGACATCTCTGGACGCATACGGCGGACCTTTTGCTTAACCGGAGGGCAATCTTCCTTAGTTGGCAAGTGATGGACCACAATATCGGTATCCAACCCGGGCATGTCTTCGTAGGACCAAGCAAAGATCTCCATATAATCATGTAGCATCTGAGTCAACCGTTGCTTCACGCTGAGCTCTAGGTTGGCACCAATCTTTACCTCTTTCTTGTCTGCCTCAGTACCCAGGTTTATTGTTTCCACTGGCTCTTCATGGGGTTGAATTGCCCTCTCTTCCTGAAGTAACAGTCTTGCAAGCTCACCAGGCACTTCGCAATCATCTTCACCTTCGTCTTCGGCTAAGTTGATCGGATTTTCGAAGTCATAACTGGCAGTAGCAGAGTCGTTACCAGTGAGATCCAGAGTGGATTGAAACCTGTATGAGTGAGTGTGTGTGTAAATACAGCTGTTTTGAAATATATGTAAAGGAAAGAAAGACAGGAAAGGAGCATAAGATTTGTAATGCGAGAAAACGTCCAAGATTTTCATTTATGATATATGAAATGACAATTTATATGCCCTCACAAATGAAACCACGGTGCCTCGGGTAAGACATTGGGCCATAGAGTTTATTTATTGTTTATTACAAATAACGAAACAAAGAAATTTATTACTGCGTAACAAAGGTAACAGGAGTATGGTCTTTGGCAATCCAATTGGTCAATCCGCCTTCAGTCGTCGGGTAGATCCAGCTATTGAATTCAGATTCGTCCACTTCATCTTCGTCCCCAACAGCATTCACTCCATGAGCAGGCAGGGGAGCTGTCACTACATTAGGCTTCTCAGATGCCTCAAACTGTACCTCATTGGCGTCAATAAGGTCCTGCAGCTTGTTCCTTAATGCCCAACAGTCATCAGTGGAATGCCCCGGGCTACCGGAGTGATAAGCACAGCGAGCATTTGGGTTGTATTTCGGAGAGGCAGTATTTGCAAACTTCGGAGCCTCTCTGACGGTTACTAAGTTGGTTGAGAGCAACTGTGGTAAGATCTGCGACAAGGTCATACTCAAACGGGTGAATTCCCTTCTGGGTCTCTCAGCCCTTGGTTGGTTAGCTTGCCGAGGAGCAGCGGCAGGCTTCGCAATCACCAATGCGTTGACAGATTGGCGGCGCTCTGGTTTGTCTTGCCTTCTAGGCCCATACACCACACTGGCCTCTTTTTTGAAGGGTTTCTTCTCAGAACTAGACGATGCACCCTTCGGAATCTTACCAGACTTCAACCCAGCCTCAATTCTCTCTCCAGTCAGGATAAGATCAGTAAACCCTGCAGACGAGTTACCGATAAGATGGTTAAAAAATGGCCCAGACAGGGTTCCCAAGAACATGTCTACTAACTCCCAATCAGTCAACGGAGGCTGCACCCTGCCAGCCAGATCTCTCCACTTCTGAGCGTACTCCTTAAAACCTTCACTTGAACCTAACGACATACCCTGGAGTTGGGTACGTGTAGGGGCAAGGTCGGTATTATATTGATACTGCTTATAGAAAGCAGTAGCCAACTCCTCCCAGTTACGAACCTTGGTCCCATCCAGCTGATAGAACCATTCGAGATGAGTCCCTGAAAGACTCTCCTGGAAGAAGTGGATCCACAAATTCTTATCCGCTGAGTACGGTTGAATCTTCCGAACATAGGACCTGAGATGTAGCTTGGGACAAGACGCCCCGTCGTACTTAGTGAAAGATGGTGCTTTGAACCTCCGAGGAATAATCACACCAGTAGACAAACCCAAATCTCTGAAATCCAGCCCAGGTACCTGTTGTATCTCCATAGCATTCAACCTATCTTCCAATTGTTTGTATCTGTCTTCTGCCGGAGGATACTGCTCTTCATCAAAATCAGTCTCGTTGTCGGAGACTACCGGACTAGGACCTTTTTCCGCTTGAGGAGTACTCTTGCCAATGGAAGAACCAGCCTCTTCATTTTGCAGAGTATTGCCAAAACTTCGGCCCGAGCTAAACAGAACAGTTCTTCTCTTCTTCTTTTTCTCCTTCTTCAGGAGCAGCGCCTTCAGCTCTCCTTGGCCTTGAGCCAGACCCATGATTAGTTCCTGAAATTGCGCATTCTGCGCCTGAAGAGCTTTGATGGACATCTCAGTTGAGGACGAGTCAGGATTCATGATGCTGAAATAAACAGCGAAGAACGGTAAGCAACCTAAAAAGAAGAAAACCTGCTATGCACATGATGAATGAGATGCGTATGAATTATGTTTTCAAAGACAATCGGGCATCAACTTTGTAGACAAAAAGGAACACACTTCATTAGATTCAACTTTGAAACTGAAATTATTCAACAGGTTGCCCTTAGGCATTACATGAAAGGAAATACTGAAAAGGGAAATAAAACTGTAAAAGAACATCCGGAGCTCCTTATTGATCCCATGGTCTCCTCTTCTCAGTACGGATGTAGGCATTCAGAGCTCGCTCATTCTCCAACTGCTTTGTCAGCTTCTGGATCTTTAATTCCTGCTCGTTGAACTTTTCCCGGTAAGAATCTCGTTCTTCTCGCAGTTGCGACCAAGATCTCTTCAATGTCTCATAATCAGTAGGTATCTGAGGAGGAAGGACAGTTGGAGGAACACCATCCTTGTCAGGACACTCAAGAATGATAGGTCTGACAGCTTCATACGGCATACCAAACTTCTGAGCACGGGTGCGAACCCATTTGTAGTAGGCTTCCATAGGTAAAGAAGTCTTTGGCCCTAGTTCTTGTGGGTCAGCTTTATGAACTTTGTCCCAAGCCTTGATGAACCTACGACGCAGCTCGTCACTATCCACCTGAAACTCAAAACTGATGTGAGGCACCAACATCTCATGGGGGCCTGCTCTTCTTGCTCTTCCAAACTGACGGAGCGCTAGACATGGATTGTAAGAGATCCCTCCTTGGGTACCAATCAGAGGAACATTAGGGTATTCCCCGCATCGATCAATGACAGCTATCTCATCCAAACCTCTGCAAGTTCAAATGATGTCTTTGTCGGTGAGAGACATTAACCTGTGAGCCCAACCTCTTCCTTCTTGGTTCTTCAGTACGAACTTAGGGAGGTGCGAAATAAACCACCTCACCAACAAAGGGATACAACACCATAGGGTTCCTCGTCTTCGGGTAGTACGAGCATGAAGTTGTTGCAAGATGTCACCCAAGAGAGTGGGCACCGGATTCTGAGACATAAAGATCCTTATGGCAGTGACATTGATGAAGTTGTCAGGATTAGGAAACAGGACTAACCCATAGATTAGGAGAGCCAAGATGTCTTCATATGCCCTAAAGTCCAGGTCATTCCAGAAACTGTTAGCTTTACCAATCAGAAACTTGGCCAAGAAACCCTTAACTCCGCTTCTAGTCACCCAGTTGTCCATTACCTCTTGATGTGTCAGGGGAAGAGCTGCAGCAACATCCTCAAGCCTGAGGGTCTTTTCCCAACCAATAAAGGGAGTCTGATCCAAGATAGGGACACCAAGCAAATCAGAGAACTCTTCCAGGGTAGGGACCAGCTGGAAGTCTTGAAAGGTGAAGCACTGGTACAGAGGGTCATAGAACTGGGTCAGAACACTCATCAACTGTTGATCCCGCTTTGCAGTGACTAAGCTGAGAAGAGAACCATGCCTCTGAATGAAGGAAGTGGTATTTGGAATTCTGCTAACCAACTCTTCAAGCAACTCAGATGAATGAACAAAATTGAACCGGATGGTATTCCTTCGCACAGGCATCATGATGTCCTACAAAACAGAGCAAAGGTGAAACCCTCTTGTCTTTGAAATGGTCAGTCCTTATGCAGGATGCATGCAATGCTCATGATGTTATGATGTTATGATAAAGCACACCACAAATAGATACAAAGGCAAACATGGTAAGGCACACAAGTCACACAAGGCAAGCCCCTAAAGTTTAGGCCAGCATGAGGTCTAGGTACTACCCTCTTTCAGTTTGTTGGTTCATACCTGTCCTATCAAGGTAACCGGGTTCTTAGAGGATCCCAATATCATTGACTACCCTCAATCGGTCATAACTCCAGCATCGCAATCTTTTCTTGCGGCCAGAACCATCACGAGAGTTTAGCCTCAATGGGCGTAGCATACTGCTACTGTTCTAATGGCCAAGTTGTGTCATTTAAGGTTCTAAGGTTGTTGGTGCTTAATGACTCCTTAGAAGACCCATATTCTCCTCGTTGCAACACAAGGGATATCGGTACAGACCAAGGTGCCACACCAACGTAGCCACTGCTTCACCCGTGTCGGTCTACGCCGGACAGGTCCCTCACAGCTTATGCTACCTAAACAGGGTATCCCCAGATCCGGGTTAGGATCTATGTAACTCCCAGGCAACCCACAAATTTAAAGCAGACAAGTCAATACAATTGAAAACACAGTTATGAACTAACCCTAAGGTACACCTCACTTTAAAAATTTCCCCAGCAGAGTCGCCAGTTCTGTGATCGGTGGATCTGGAACTGACTGTTTAACGCTGGTTCGCGAAATGTCGCGGAAACAAGAGTCGCCACCGTCTTTTATTTTCTCCAAATGGAAAGGACAAAAGCACAGAAAAATTCCTTATAGAGATTGCTCTCGGTTCGGGAGGTAGATTATAGAAAGGGAAGGTGTTAGCACCCTTTCTATCCATGGTTATCCATGGGCTCTTAGATACTTGCTCATTTGTGTTTTCAAAATTGTTTTGTTTGCTTTTCAACTGTGGGTTTTAAAAAGTTTCTTTGAAAATTCCAGTTCGACTCTTGTATCGGTCCTCAAGAGTGTTTGAAAAAATGCTTTCGAAAGCTTTTTGAAAATGTGTTGGTGTGAAAAGTATTTTTGAATTTTTGTTTGAAATTTAGAGCAAGTATCTATGAGAACCTACCTACCCTAAGGAATTCGTCTGTGTAAATGTCCTTTAAAGTAGTGCCATCCCACCATTAAGAGGTAGGTAGCACCACCGTTGGAGGTGTTCGGGTCAATTCGAGGTTCGGGACATGGTGATCACCAGAGCAATAGGAAGACACCTTAGAAGCTACCCTCATGCCAGGTTCCTGGATCATGAGGACTTACTAAGACATCCTCTACTCGACGATCACCTTTCGAGGCAAGGCAACAGTGAGGCGTACCCTAGGGGTGGTGTGTGATTTGTGTGTCGTTTTCAGATATTTTTGTCTTTTCATGTTATGAGTGAGCTACGCGTTTGTTTTTATTTATTGTCATTCATTCTTACATGCCTTGATTAGCAGTTAAAAAGTTGCGAGAAGTAAAAAGCTCTAAACTATTACAAAAGGCGCGGGTCCACATCGCCAAAATTTCCAGAACCCGATTTGACAGAAAAATAAAGAATTAAAAGTGCGACAAATAAAAGATGTTACATGGCCTTGGGAGAGATACATAAATATTATAAAGAATAAAAAATAAATATGCGAATTGGACTTAAAGTTGAAACGAGGGCGTTGGACCCTTTTTAACTAAATTAAATTAAACGATTATTAATAAAATTAAAAGGAAAAGAAATTTGTTTTTGGCATTTTTGTATTTTATGATTTTTAATGAAAAAAGAATTAATTAAAATAAAATGCTAACCCTAATTCTAGTTGTTTTTAGTTTTTTAAGAAAAGATTAAATTTTAACCTAATATTTAACCTAATTATTTACATGCCATTTAATTATAAAAATAAATAATAGGAAATATTTAATTATTATGAAAGAAAAGAAAAAAAGAGGATAAAAAACTAATTAAACCCTAATTCTATAAGTTTTGAGTTTTTAGTGAAAAATGTTAAGATTAAAACCTAAATTTAAAACTAAGTGAATTAATGAATTTATTTACAAAAATATTAAAATAAAAATATTTATTATTTTTTCTCTTTTCTGATTTTTTTGGTGTTTTTTTATATATTATGAAAATATTAAATTAATAAAAGAAATAATAATTGAAAGAAAATAAAAATAATGAAAAAATAAAGAATGTAAAAAAGGTTTGCAAACCTAAGGGGGTCTGCCCCTGATTTGGAGGTTTTTCTTTAGCAATTTGGGCCCAATTACTCTTAGGCCTGGCTGACTTTTCCACTAGCATGCATAAGCGTTGACCAGGGTTTACCATGTTCCTCAATTATGACCTTCTGATTGTTTCCATTGGGCACGTGGATGACCAGATTTTGTGGACATACGGTGCTCCTTCAGGCTGAAACTGCATGGAAACATTAAGTGAAAAATAATGTGAAAGGGGGTGGGGACCTGGGACTCGAACCCAAGTCCTGAACGTTACCACCATACACGTCTACCACTGAGCCATCCAACGCGCGTTTATTATATAATAACTAACAAAAAATATAAAATAAACAAGCATTAGTGGAGCGCTTTTTCGCGCGAAATTCGAACCAGCCATTTACACCTTGCCACTTCATCGTCCTCTTCATTGTGCTTTTTTTTCCTGAAACAAAGAAAGAATGGGCAACGGTTTTGAACCGTTCCCATATATATCATTCTGAAAAATAACGATTAGGCCCTGGGGTCATATAAATTAGGCGCGAGGCATCTAATCTTTTCGTCCAAGCATGCTGGTTGCGTTTATGGCATTGTGACGTTCCAATTTTACTGTATTCAAAAACCCCCATTTCAAAGCTTCACAAACCCTAAAAGACAACAATGGTGGAATCGTATATAGCACCCAAAAACTCAATCAAAGTAGGTGGTTAGCTTCAGAACACATCAATTAGTATGAATTCATCAAAGACACGCAATGAAAATGCCTAAATATGGAAACACGATTATGCATATAATTTGAAACAGTTTGAACCCCTTGTACCAATTCTGGGCGTGTAAGGGTTGGAAAATTATCCAGTTAGCTTCAGTGAGACACGAGGAAGCTTTTGCAGTTGGTCTCTTGCTCTGAATCGACCTCCAACCTCGTTTTCAGTTTTGAAATTTTTAGGCCAAAAGTGTGAGTTTGATAATGGAGTTTATGCGCAGCTGAGGGGTCTTTAGGATTAGGTTTAGCATATATATGTACCTGTGAATGATTAGGGTTAAAGAAATTGATCCAAAACCTTTGCATTCATGGTTTGTAAGATTTGATTTTTCAAGATCTTTTTCAATATTTTTTCATGCTATTTTGACCTCAATCATATCCAATCACTTCAATTCCTTCCATATCTGATCATGCACGAATTATTGAGTATATATCATGCATAAAAAGATTGAAAAACTTAGGTTTAGTATTTTTCATGTATTTTATTTAATTAAAATGAATTATTAATAATAAAAATCCAAATAAATAAATAAATAATGAAGAAAAACTTCCCTTTGGGCCAAATGGTCGTGCACATGCCTTGGATGATGAATTGTGGAAGAAAAAGAGGCCCATTAGGAATTTTAGGCCATTTGAATCAATGTTGACTTTTCAAAATATCCAAATATTTCCCAACTTCCACAAGGCATAACTTGCTCAATTTTTAAGCTTTGCTCGTGTTCTTGGACATTTTGGAAAGTTCTTTGAGTCCTCTAACCAATGTCTTTTGTCCCATGTCATTTTGATTTACCAATCTCAAGTTATGGCCTTTTACTTAAAGTCCCTTTTAGTTGACTTTTGAAAATGACCTATAATGTTGAAATTGATAACTTTTTGTGAGAGCATTTCTTGGACTTGAAGTATGAATAGTAGTTGTAGGAAATGTCTTTCTCTTCAAAATGGGATTTGGATGGAATTTTTCTGATAATCCATGTGAAAGTTATGCCCTGGTCAATTTACAGTTGACTTTTTCAACTGTCCAAATAAGGAAACTTTTGCATCTTGATGATTTTTGAGCCAAGTTCTGAGAATCATGATCAAGCATTGATCAAATGATGTTTGTGGCTTCAAAATGAGATGTTGACCAAAAATTTGGACTTTTGACTGTCAAATGACCATTTTGCCCCTACAGTTGATTGTAGTGCAATTAGGGTTTTGACTGTGCAATTTTGTGCTGAAAGTCTTGAAACTTGATATGAGGATGCTTGACCATATTTATAGGCATGTGGGACTTGATAGGACCCTTGGAAACTTCATTTACTTGATCAGAACCAAAACCCTAATTTTGACTGTTTAGGAGACCCTTGAACTGTGCAACCCTTGGGGAATTTTGAAGCATGCCTTGGCAATTTTTGAAGAATATGGGAGGGCAAATTTTGGGGTACAACAATGGGTATCAGAATGGAATCCATGTCTGGAGCGTATCTGAACTGTATCTGAAGTTGTCTTCGAATGAGTATCAGGATGGCATCCGTGTCTGAAGCGTATCTGAATTGTATCTGAAATTGAAATCGAATGAGTATCAGGATGGCATCCGTGTTTGGAGTGTATCTGAACTGTATCTGAATTTGTCTTCGAATGAGTATCAGGATGGCATCCGAGTCTATAGCGTATCTGAACTGTATATGAAGTTGTCTTCGAATGAGTATCAGGATGGAATCCGTGTCTGGAGCGTATTTGAACTGTATTTCAAGTTGAAATCGAATAAGTATTAGGATGGCATCTATGTCTGGAGCATATCAGAACTGTATCTGAAGTTGTCTTCGAACGAGTATCAGGATGGCATCCGTGTCTGGAACGTATCTGAACTGTATCTGAAGTTGTCTTCGAATGAGTATCAGGATGGCATCCGTTTTTGGAGCGTATCTGAACTGTATCTGAAGTTGTCTTCGAATGAGTATCAGGATGGAAACCGTGTCTGGAGCGTATCTGAAATGTATCTGAAGTTGAAATCGAATGAGTATCAGGATGGCATCCGTGTCTGGAGCGTATCTGAACTGTATCTGAAGTTGTCTTCGAATGAGTATCAGGATGGCATCCGTATCTGGAGCGTATCTGAACTGTATCTGAAGTTGTCTTCGAATGAGTATCAGGATGGCATCCGTGTCTGGAGCGTATCTGAACTGTATCTGAAGTAGAAAACGAATGAGTATCAGGATGGCATCCGTGTCTGGAGCGTATCTGAACTGTATCTGAAGTTGTCTTCGAATGAGTATCAGGATGGCATCCGTGTCTGGAGCGTATCTGAATTGTATCTGAAGTTGAAATCGAATGAGTATCAGGATGGAATCCATGTCTGGAGCGTATCTGAATTGTATCTGAAGTCGTCTTCGAATGAGTATCAGGATGTCATCCATGTCTGGAGCGTATCTAAATTGTATCTGAAGTTGTCTTCGAATGAGTATCAGGATGGCAGGATGTCATCCATGTCTGGAGCGTATCTAAATTGTATCTGAAGTTGTCTTCGAATGAGTATCAGGATGGCATCCATGTCTGCAGCGTATCTGAATTGTATCTGAAGTTTTCTTCGAATGAGTATCAGGATGGCATCCGTGTCTGGAGTGTATCTGAATTGTATCTTAAGTTGTCTTTGAATGAGTATTAGGAAGGCATCTGTGTCTAGAGAATATCTGAACTGTATCTGAAGTTGAAATCGAATGAGTATCAGGATGGCATCCGTGTCTGGAGCATATCTGAATTGTATCTGAAGTTGAAATCGAATGAGTATCAGGATGGCATCTGTGTCTGGAGCGTATCTGAACTGTATCTGAAGTTGTCTTCGAATGAGTATCAGGATGGCATCCGTGTCTGGAGTGTATCTGAATGAGTATCAGAATGGCGTCTGTGTCTGGTGCATATATGTACTGTATCTGAAGGTTGAATCCGAATGAGTATCAGAATGGTGTCTGTGTCTGGTGCGTATCTGAACTGTATCTGAAGACTGTATCTGAATGAGTATCAGAATGGCGTCTGTGTCTGGAGTGTATCTAAACTGTATCAAAAGTTGAAATCTGAATGAGTATCAGAATGGCATTCGTGTCTGAAGCGTATCTGAACTGTGTAGGGTTGCTTGATGATGAGTCCGTGTAAAACTTCATCTGGAAAGGAGGAACCTATGTAGGGTTGCTTCATGATGAGTCAGTGTAAAACTTCATCTTGGAAATAGGAGGAACCTGTGTAGGGTTGCTGGATGATGAGTCTGTGTAAAACTTCATCTGGAAAGGAGGAACCTGTGTAGGTTTGCTTCATGATGAGTTTGTGTAAAACTACATCTGGAAACGAGGAACCTGTGTAGGGTTGCTTAATGATGAGTCCGTGTAAAACTGCATCTGGAAAGGAGGAACCTGTGTAGGGTTGTTTCATGATGAGTCTGTGTAAAACTTCATCTTGGAAATAGGAGGAACCTGTGTAGGGTTGTTGGATGATGAGTTTGTGTAAAACTGCACCTGGAAAGGAGGAACCTGTGTAGGGTTGCTTCATGATGAGTTTATGTAAAACTGCATCTGGAAAGGAGGAACCTGTGTAGGTTTGCTTCATGATGAGTCCGTGTAAAACTGCATCTAGAAAGGAGGAACCTGTGTAGGGTTGCTTCATGATGAGTTTGTGTAAAACTTCATCTTGGAAATAGGAGGAACCTGTGTAGGGTTGCTGGATGATGAGTCTGTGTAAAACTGTATCTGGAAAGGAGGAACCTGTGTAGGGTTGCTTCATGATGAGTCCGTGTAAAACTGCATCTGGAAAGGAGGAACCTGTGTAGGGTTGCTTCATGATGAGTCCGTGTAAAACTTCATCTTGGAAATAGGAGGAACCTGTGTAGGCTTGCTGGATGGTGAGTCTGTGTAAAACTGCATCTGGAAAGGAGGAACCTGTGTAAGGTTGCTTCATGATGAGTCCGTGTAAAACTTCATCTTGGAAATAGGAGGAACCTGTGTAGGGTTGCTTCAGCTGGTCATGTAGATAATTTCCCTGACTTGTTACAGGTATTAATCTCTGACCTGGGAAAGAAAGATAGTTTTCCTGGCTTGTTCCAGGTATTGATCTGGAATTATTGAAAATGGTTGATGGTAGCCATCTGTTGATTGACCTTTCCTGAAAAAGGTAAAATGTTAGTTGTATGCAATGTCATGATGTATGAAATGCATGATGTCATGATGTTCTCAAAAATAAATGAGATTGTGTCGTATGCACTTATCATGTATGTAAATAGGATGTATGAAATATGAAATGTTTATTGAAGTGTATCTTTGTCTGGGAAAATAAATCCTTGACAAATGCTGGGGAGTCATTAAATCTTGGACTGCTGTTGAAGAGTAGGTGTATCTTCAAACTTTGCTTAGAACGTTTCCACCGGGGATTCCTGTTTTGTTGTTTGAGGAAAACTCTGTTGGGGAAAATTGAAAACTTTGTGGAGAATGTTGATTCCTGCTTGGGGAAAAGAGTTCTGGAGTCTCAGTTGTCCGTTTCCCTACTGGGGAGTCAAAGTTGAACTGATGTCTGGTTGGGTCCAGACTTCACAGTAACTTGATGGGGATTGGGAAGTTTACTGTTATCTGGCCGGATTCACAGTAACTTGCTTGAAAGGATGAAGTTAAACTGATATCTGGTCGGGTCCAGGCTTCACAGTGTTTTTCGGGATTGTAGAGTATTCTACTGAGGAAGAGGAGTTGTGATCCTCTGATTCGTAGTAATCGGAGAGGCAAACTCAAGCTGGGGAATCCTGCCGTTTTCTGGGGAAATAAACCCTGTTTCTTAGTCTGTTGGAGAGGCAGCGACTTCACTGGCAGAAATCCTCGAGGATTCTTGAAGTCGACTCAGTTGGGGAAAGGTTTTCAGAGATTAGAAATATGGCTGGGAGCCATCCTATGAGAAGGATTTTGGGGATATTTGTCACTGCCCCTAGTAGCAAGTGTTTGTGGCACTGCCAGGAGATGTTGAATTGTACGTAACTCATTCAATGCCCCAAATGATGGAGATGGTGACCTACCCCTGGTTATTCCGCATTTCTTGAGATATTTCTTGGAATCTTGACTGGATGCCCCAGGTGTGCTGGATAGTGACATGTCATGTCCCTTTTTTGATAGGAGATTTGTCAATGGAAGTGTCATCCTACTTGAATTGATTTTGTTCACGGAGAGAGCTTGCGTTCATCGGATATTCGTTGTGTGAATTTCTCCGCTGTCAAACAAATAGCCATATGCAAACAACGATATTCAAATAATGCAAAGTTTATACTTGTCTTGAAGTTTTGAAAATGCGTTTTAACAAGTAAAGAAATTTTCTAAGAAAATTCAAACTCAGGATTTAGAGCAAAGCCTTACAGGAGTCAGGATACCTTTTGTAACAGTATGCTTTCGAACTAACCCATACTTCAGTTAGGACTTTTTAAGGGTTGTAACATGGCTTTGTTCACAATTTAAGAAACAAGGGATAAAGGCTCAAAGTTTATTTGTACCCACCCGCTCTTCGTGACGTTCTTCGGTCCTAAGCTCAGTTAATTGTGCATTTGAATTCCAATTGAGTCTGGAATGACGTTTTAGTGATGGTTCAGACAAGTTAGGTTTGTCGGAAGGCAGACATTTTTTTTTCACAATATTTTTTCCATGTTGTTGAGGATTTGTTGTGACCTCTTTCTTTTGATTTGTTATCCCTGATTTTTGTCTGACTGTTCTTGTTTTTGAGATTACAATCAGCGGGATGCCCCCGTTTTCTTTAAGTCTCCTTCGTAGGTTTTGACTTAGTGGGATTTTCTTTTTTGAGAGATAATGACTGCCTATTTGGTAGGGAAACCTCACTGTCTTTTGATTCCAGAGGAATTTTTTTTTGATGTCATTCGTTGTATTACGAAATGAGAGTTTGCGGCTAAACGCACGTTTGAATCAACTGAGAGACTACCCTGCCCCAGGTTTTGATGAAAGGTTTCAATTTGTGTAAGAAAGAAAACTTCTGCTTCTTTGGCTCAAAGGGGTTGACTAGGGATTATCTTCCTTATAACTCCAGTGTTTAGGATTTGAAAGAACGCATGTACATCATTAGCAAGGTCTGTTCAAAAGCATACCGTATGAAATTAATGGTATTGTTTTCGTCATCCTCCCTCTAAAGGTTTGTAACTTTTAGCAAGAGTTGAATGTCATAAAGAGAGCAAAAGCATAGTTTTAAATATAGTGAAAAACGAATGGATGAACTCAAGACAAACATATGCAATGCATTAATGAAACAAAGTTTGACATTAATAGATAATTGTTTAAACAACAAAAGAGATTACAATTGAAAATTCAAATGAACAGGAGCCTCTTTGTCTGAACTTGTCATTTTAGGTGGAGAGCTTTTGAGCGATGGCAGAAGAATTCCAGTTGACCATCTGGTGCAAATTCTAGCGTTCCTTCTTCAATCAGATCTTGAATTTTATTTCTCAGCGTCCAACAACTATTGGTGTCATGTCCAGGACTATTGGAGTGGTACGCACATTTTGCATTTGGATTGTACCTTGGGGAGGCTGTGTTGGGATTCAGAGGGGGGTCTTTTAATGTAACCAGCTTGGCCTCCAACATGTGTTGTAGTGCTTGAGACAATGACATGTTGACTTCGGTGAAGCGTCTTTCAGATGTATTTTGCCTACGCCGATTACCCTGTTGTTGTTGGCGAGATTGTTGTTGGGCTCGTGACGTGGAAGCAATTTTAAAAGGTACACTCTTTATCGGAGGTTGATCAATGACTCGCTGTCCAATTCTGGATGTTTTCCCTATTTGGTTATATCTATCTTAATGAAGTCTCTTGACAAGGGCTTTCAGCTCTTCCTGTCCTTGAGCCAGGTTTTGAATAAGAGTCATTTGGCCCACCAGTTGTCCCATCATTTGGACTTTCATTGTTGCCATTTCAATTTGTAGCCTTTCCAACTGATCATCCTTGGTGCCCTCCGGATTCCCCATGACCATCCCCTTGTGAGGAGAGCTTTCACCTCTTCTTGCCCCTTGGACAGGTTCAAGAACATCTCTTGAAGTTGAGCGTTTTGAATATGAATGCTTTTGATGGTCTGTTCTAGGGCCATCTCTACTGAAATAAACAGTAGGAAGATAAGGAAACCTGTATGGGAGAAACCTGTCATGACATGATGCATGATATGTGGATGCATGTTTTCAAGGATCTCGCGGGGTTAGTAGTCACTTACAATTTGGATTGGAGAACTTTGTATCGGTGGATGTCCTTCCACGAGAATTAAGCTCACCATGTCAAGCGGGTTGTAGCCTTTGACTCCGGTTTGTTGTACTTGATTTTTGACGGTGTTTGGTTAGAAGAAAATAAATCCTCTCGCCCCTTGGTAGACGTCCAGTTCAACGTGACCCTGCATCATAGGCCCTCGAGATCCTTGAAATGGCTATTGAAAATGTTATGGTATGATGTTATGATGTTATGTACAAATATGCAAGGTAAACAAGTTTATATACAAATAAAACATATTCACACAAAGTAGACAAGTCCTTAGGTTTAGGCTTGCATGGAGTTTGCAGGTAAGTACCCTCTTGAAGTTTAGTTGGCTCAACCTATCCTAATTAATAGTAACCGGGTTCTAAAGGATCTCAATATCACTGACCTTTCTTTTAGTCATTGTCTCAGCTAATTCAATCTTTTCTTACGGCCGAGATATCCCAAAAGACCGGTCTCAATGAGTGTAGCATCGAGTATCAACCAACTTCGGACTGCACCAAAGTCGGCTATATCACTACATCCTAATGGCCAAGTTGGTCAAGTAAGGTTCTAAGATCAGTTAGTGTTTCAGGACGCCGCTCAGCAGCCTCGTATTCTCCTCGTTTCAACATAAGGGATATCGGTACCAACAAATGCGTCACACTAACGTAGCTATTTCTTAGACCATTTTGGTATACCCTGCACAATTTCCACAATCTATTGCTACTTACCTAAAAAGGTTCCCCAGATCCGGGTAGAGGATCAAAACAAACCCAAACAAGGAACCAATAATGTAAAGCAAGCAATTCAAACAAATGAAGGCATGTAAATGTGATCTAACCCTAAGGTAACCCCACTTTTTTAGAATAATCCCCAGTAGAGTCGCTAGTTCTGTGATACAGTAGGAGAACTGACTTGGGTGTTTTGCGTTTTATCGCAAATGTTGCGGTTAGCAAGAGTTTCCACCGACTTTTCTTTTATCCAATAAGGAAAGTTGAAAAGCACAGGAAAGACCTTTAGAGATGTTTTCTTGAGTTCGGGGGGTAGATTATGAAAATGGAAGGTATTAGCACCCTTTTCATCCATGGTTTTCCATGGGCTCTTAGTTACTTACTAGATCACTTGCTTTTGTTTGAAATTGTGTTTTGTGTGGTTTTTGAAAATATTTTGTAAAGACGCCATCGTTTAGGCGAACTTTGTAATGATTCTTGTTCGTAAGAATGTATACAAAGTATTGATCTTTTAAAAATGTTTTCGAGTTTGAAAGATGTGTTTTTGAAAAGGTGTCTTTGTAATGATTCTCGTTCGTAAGAATGTATACAAAGATGTTGTCTTTTGAAAATGTTTCAAAGTGAGAATGTTGGTGTATTGAATGTTTTTTTTGTGAGCAAGCAAGCAACTAGGAGCGGATCTACCTACTCAAAAGGTCTTAGGTGTTCTTTTCCTCCTCCTTTAGATGTTGTTATCTTTACCATTGTTTTGGCAAGAAGCCCCGTCGTTGGATGTGAAGGGACGAGTGTGGAACGTTTGTATAGTCATAGAAGGCAACCTATGGGACGTTTTAGCAATGTCGTTTTAGGGACTAGATCGTTTACCGAAGGCAACATCGAGATTCATCGAGGGACTACGATCTTTTATCGAAGGTCTTTACTAAAACGCCCATGTTCGAGGGACATGACTATATTTCCGATAGGCAACAAGGTGGGATTACCCTAAGGGTGCTAGTGTGCAAGTGTGTTTGATTTCATGCGTTTTTTAGTCTTGATTAGGGTTATCTACTTGTCGATTTCATGTTTTTACCATACACACCCTAATTACTAGCATTTACATTTGAAAGCGATAAATTACGGAAATGTAAAGTCCTACGCTATTACAATATTTTAGGGATGGGGGTAAATATTTATGAATAGGGGTTGCAAATAAAATTAAATCCTAAGTTACTATTACAACCATATTGAAATGGATAAGAATGTACAAGAAATGTAAAATGGACTTGTTTAGAAAATGGTTTTTTGTCTTAATGAATTAAGGGGAAAAAAGGAAATTAATTAATTAATAAAAGAAAATATTTTTATGTCTTTTTATGTTAATAATAAAAAAGGAGTTAACATAAAAAAGGAAAATAAATGAAAGATAGAAACAGCGTGCTGCTGCAAGAAAAACAACAAGGATCAGAAGTTCTAGAGCCAGGCGCGTGATGATTCAGAAGGAAGCGTCAGAAGTTCTGGATTTGATACACTCTGAGGTCCTGCAAGACACGTTAGAGGGAAAACACAAAAGATCAGGGTTGCTATGTGTTGAACTTCTGAATGTTAGAATAATGAGAAAATCTTAGAAGTTTTGTATATTAAAACAGTGAAGAGAACTCAGAAGTTCTGTGTTATGATAAAACTGTGAATGAACATCAGAAGTTCAGTGTGTTTAAACAGTAGGAAAATCATAGAAGTTCTGTATGCTAAAATAGTGAGGAGAACTCAGAAGTTCTGTGTTGTGCTAAAACTGTGAGTGAACATCAGAAGTTTTATGCCATATTTCAACTCTTAATCAGCATATCAACAATTTATTCAGTTCTTAACAAACAGCAAATCAGAAAGATAACAGCATAATAGTTTATAGAAGTTCTAATCCTAAATCTGAGTCCAGGCCTAATCAAGAAGTTTTGAGCCATAATTTTTCTACTTATGCAATGGTATGGACAATATTAATTGCGATATTTACATATTAATGATGTTCTGAATAGAGAAAAATGCAAAGTCAGAAAGACTTACCTTGAATCTGGAGTGTATGCTTGGAGCTTTGGGCTGCTGCCTTCAGATGTTCTGGTGTCAGTAAGAGTAACAGAATAGTTGTTATGTTCTTTGATTCCAAGGGAAGAACCAAGGTTCTGTTTAGGATTTGCAAAGGTTTTTACTGTTTCCTTTTCTTTCTTTGATAATTCTCTCTCTCCCTCCAAAAGCCAGCCCTTTGCAAGTGGTTATGTTCTTTGATTCCAAGGGAAGAACCAAGGTTCTGTTTAGGATTTGCGAAGGTTTTTACTGTTTCCTTTTCTTTCTTTGATAACTCTCTCTCTCCCTCTAAAATCCAGCCCTTTGCAAGTGTGATGGAGCAACTTATTTATAGGTAGATTTGTTGTGATTTTGGGGGGGAAAACAAATGGGATTCGAACCTTTTTGGCATCATGTTCCATTGCTTTTTTTATTACAACTTTTTGTATTTGGTACAAATATAGGATTTGGGAAAATGCAGGTGTAGGCTGAATCAGCTGTTGGTTATAGGAATGTGTTGTAGCAGTGCAACATGTTGTATAAACAAGGTTTTGGGATTTGGTCATGTTCTGATCGAAGCGTTGAATATAGCCTTCATATGCTAAGGTGTTGCCTTATCCTAGAAGCAATCATGGTGGTTAGCAGCTTTTAGCCATGCCTAAGCTAGGTTTATAAGCGTGAATTAAGGAAGAGTATCCTTAGAGGCAAAGCAAAGCATGGGCTCAGCATACTTTTGTACAAGAGTTTGCTTTTCCAAGACAGTAATGGTACTTCTATGCCCTACGTGGGGAAATCCTTTGGACAAAGACCCAAAAGTAGTTGTGAGCATTAAATGATGATGAGATTGATCAAACCAGAAATCCTGCAACGTGAGATTCTGCATCAATGCTTAATTCTAGATCAAAGGTTCAGTTTCAGCATAATTCAGAATGAACATCCAACTTCTGATCTTTGTATCTCCTTGCTCCAGCATGTTCTGAAGGAGCTCTCAGATTTTCCAGGAAGCTTGCAACACGCTTTGTAAAACTTCTTTGAATTACCTTTGCAAACTCTGACTGAACCTTTATGAAAACTGGCCCAGAAGTTCTGGCCCAACTCTGTCTTGAAAGTATCAAGAATTTGCTGAGTGCTTTTAGTTTCATGGACGTGTCTTTGAACATTTATAACTTGAAATTCCAGTATTTCCAGGAGAAGTTATGTTCTGCAATATTTTAGATCTTATTGAAATCTATAACTTTTGTGCCAGAAGTTCTTCCAGAATTAGCTTGCATCGTGGTGATAATCTGATCAGAAGTTCTGACCTTGTCATATTTCTTAAACACTTTAGAAAAATTCTAAGTATTTAGAATTTTGACTTTTGGATTTCTTGATGAAACAAAATTCATATTTCAACGTGTCTCAATGAAACATGATTCTTGAAGCTTGATTTTGATCCAAAAGTCAAAGTTTGACTTTTAGTATGCAAATGACCATTTTCCCCTTGTGAATGACTTTCTTTGAAAATTTCTAATTCAAGGCTTGAAGTTGGATGGAAGCAAACCTGAGGGTCCATGTTGATCCTTTGAGAAATGAGAGGGCATATTTTGGGGTACAATAGGTAGCAATCGTCAAAGATTCCTTCATTATCTATTGAGGTAGTAATCATCCAAGATTCCTTCATTATCTGTTGAGGTAGGAATCGTCAAAGATTCCTTCATTATTTGTTGAGGTAGTAATCGTCCAAGATTCCTTCATTATCTGTTGAGGTAGTAATCGTCCAAGCTTCCTTCATTATCTTTTGAGGTAGTAATCGTCCAATATTCCTTCATTATCTATTAAGGTAGCAATCGTCAAAGATTCCTTCATTATTTGTTGAGGTATTAATCATCCAAGATTCCTACATTATCTGTTGAGGTAGTAATCGTCTAAGATTCCTTCATTATCTGTTGATGTAGCAATCGTCAAAGATTCCTTCATTATCTATTGAGGTAGTAATCGTCCAAGATTGCTTCATTATCTTTTGAGGTAGTAATCATCCCAGATTCCTTGATTATCTGTTGAGGTAGTAATCATCCAAGATTCCTTCATTATCTGTTGAGGTAGTAATCGTCCAAGATTCCTTCATTATCTGTTGAGGTAGCAATCATCAAAATTCCTTTATTATCTGTTGAGGTAGTAATCATCCAAGATTCCTTCATTATCTGTTGAGGTAGAAATCGTCAAAGATTTCTTTATTATCTGATGAGGTAGTAATCGTCCAAGATTCCTTCATTATCTGTTGAGGTAGTAATCGTCTAAGATTCCTTCATTATCTTTTGAGGTAGTAATCATCCAAGATTCCTTCATTATATGTTGAGGTAGCAATCATCAAAGATTCCTTCATTATCTGTTGAGGTAGTAATATTCCAAGATCCCTTCATTATCTATTGAGATAGAAATCGTCTAAGATTCCTTCATTATTTGTTGAGGTAGTAATCGTCCAAGATTCCTTCATCATCTTTTGAGGTAGTAATCGTCCAAGATCCCTTTATTATCTGTTGAGGTAGTAATCGTCCAAGATTCCTTCATTATCTGTTGAGGTAGTAATCGTCCAAGATTCCTTTGTTATCTGTTGAGGTAACAATCGTCAAAGATTCCTTCATTGTCTGTTGAGGTAGTAATCGTCCAAGATTCCTTCATTATCTATTGAGGTATTAATCGTCCAAGATTCCTTCATTATCTGTTAAGGTAGCAATCATTAAAGATTCCTTCATTATCTGTTGAGGTAGTAATCTTCCAAGGTTCCTTCATTATCTGTTGAGGTAGTAATCGTCAAAGATTCCTTCATTATCCGTTGAGGTAGCAATCGTCAAAGATTCCTTCATTATCTATTGAGGTAGTAATCGTCCAAGATTCCTTCATTATCTGTTGAGGTAGTAATCGTCCAAGATTCCTTCATTATCTGTTGAGGTAGTAATCATCCAAATATTCCTTCTCTTACATGATGAAGTCTTACCCGGACTCATCATGAAGCAGCCCTACCCAGGCTCTTTCTCATATATTTCCAGAGGCAGTCCAACACGGACTCATTCTAAAACAGCCCTACCCAAGTTTCTTTCTAATACATTTCTTGATAGCAGTCAATTTCATCTTCCCCAGCAAGTTACTGTGAAACCTGTAGTCCAACCGGAAAACAGTAAACTTTCATCTCTCTAGTCCAGAGATAATTCCTCAGTAGAGCCATAGACAACTGAAGTTCCTATACTCTATTCCCTACACAGTTTTCCTCAAGTAGGAGAACAACAAAAATCAACATTCCCCGGTGGACTCCTTCTCAGACAGCAGGAATAGGAGTTCCCCAGAAAGAGACCTCGTATGAAGTCAACATCTACTTTGGATGGCATCTTTAAGCCCATCTCTGACAACTTTCCATCATCTCTCCAAATGGCATCTTTAATACCATTCCCTACATAATCAACCACCACATCATCGAGTACAAATTTCTGGGCACTCTAGTGTTCAATCATATTCCACCTTCAAGTCACGAATGGCGGACTCTCCAATCTAACTCTTTAGGTTTAAGAAGATTGAACAGGGACAATTGTTTTACCCAAAAATTTGCCCTCTCATTTCTCAAGACATTTTCTCAAAAGTTCAAATTTGCACAAGTAAAATTGGGCTTTCAAGCATCAAATCAAAGAAGAGCATGACTACTTCGATTTCACATCCTTTAATTGGGCTTTTGGCCTCTTTCGATGCAAGCTTGGCTTACATCCTTCGATTGAGCATTGGCCCCTGAAATGCCTGCTTTGATTCACAAAGCAATGGTTATCTGCATGTAGCCTTCGATTGAGCAATGACCTCTTTCTTGTATGTTTCCATTCATAAGGCAGGAATTTCCCTCATGATTGCTTTGATTCCACCCTTGAAAACCTCCAACACACATAGTTGGTGCCCCTTCGAAGGACGTGTACTGGTGGACTTGAAGGGCACACATAAGTGTCCCATTCGAAGGATATGCCTTACTAGCCCATTCAAAGAATTGCATGTGATCCCTTCGAAGGACACACATAGTCCAATCGAAGGATACACATTTGGCCCCTTCGAAGGATGCACAAAGGGCCCATTCGAAGGACACATATTATTGTCGAGAGAGGGGTCTGGTCGAAGGATGGATCTAGTTGGCCAAAATGAAAGAGAAATATTCAAAGATGCTTGCTGGTCCAAAATCCAACATATTTTCAGGCTCAAGCCTCCTGCACAAGCACATTCATGCTAAAGGAATTTTCGAATGGCTAGAATGAAGTCTTTCGATTGGGCTAGTTGGGTAGTGTCAGAGCCAATCGAAGAACAAGGCAAATAGGGACTCAATCAAAAAGGCCATCATGATGAGGCTTGGAGGCATTCAAAGGAGACAACTTAGGGCCAATCGAAGAGCAAGGCTTGAGGGCATTTGAAAGATCCAAACATGTCGAGGTTCATCCCAAGACCCAAAAGGGTAGGAATCCCTCAAAAATGGCAATATTTTCATGTGTCTGATTTTGCCTTCAAAGCCTAGTTAATGGTTGTCTTTTGCCATTTCCATGCACATCATATCCCTATAAATACAGGCCTAAGGACACATTATAAGGGGAGGAGAAAAAACCATAAAAAAGAAAGAAATACTCTTGTCACACTCACACCACCAGCCAGACGCTGCATCACACACAATACTTATTACCACACGAAGGCTTCAAGAAGTATACCAAAGCTGCCAAAATCGAAGCATACTTTGCAAGCCATCTCCATCCAAAAATAAAGCATCCCATTGGTAACAAACCTTCGATCTTAAGTTAATTTTGGTTGTTGCATGACATATTAACACTTATAGTTCGATTTGTATTCAGGACTAAGGACTTGGGTTCGACACCCAGGTCTGTATTTGTTTTTTTTCTAACGCTTGTACTGCAGATCAAGCCTGAACAGACCAACACGCACATGGTCGAAGGACCTGGGTTCGACACCCAGGTCCTGCATCTTTATTCTTTCTAATGCTTGTCTTGCAGATACAGATTGAAAAGCATCTTTCCCCCTGGATCGAAAAACAATCATCCTTCATTGGATCGAAGGCCACCTTTCGTTGGATCAAAAGACACCTTCTCTTTGGATCGAAAGACCTTTCCTCTTGCATTTTTATTTTTGTCACTCATTTCTTTTAATAGTTTCCTTTTTTAAATTAACAATCAAATAAAAATCCCAAAAAAATATTAGGTTAGTATTTTTTAATTAAGTTAATTTAATTTAATTAATTAATTAATTATTTTAAAATTTTCTTTAAATTAAAATTAAGTAGATTTGGGCTTTGTTTTCTTTTATAAATAAAAACAAACAAAAGATTTCCTTTTCCTTAGGATTTTTAGACGTTCTTTGCCATTTCACGCGCGTTACATTCATATTATTGTATTTGTCTACTGGATGTAATAGTTAAAATTAGGACTTTATTTTTTGCTTTATCCCCCTCATTCTTGGACATGTAATTAATCCCCAAAGCCATATAATAGCGTACGATTTACATTTCCGCATTTTAAATTCCTGCAAATTATTAGTTGTTAGATGTATGTTAATAGGATTGCATGTTAATACTAATAATCAAACGTTAGCAAACTTAACACAAAAGACAAAAATAACTGAATACAACACATTTCCACATATACACCTCTAGGGTATTCCCACTTCGGTTTCCTTCGGAAATAAAACAGTCATGTCCCTTGAAAATAGGAACGCTTTAGCAAAGACCCTTAAATCAAAAAGATTATAGTACCTTTATGATCCTTCGGTGTTTCCTTTCGGTAAATGATCTAGTCCCTTAAAAAAAATTCTAAAGCGTCTCTATATGTTGCCTTTATGATTGTACGATGACCCGCGTACGTCCCTCATACATCCAAAACGACTATGACTACCTACTCACTAATAGTAGGCTAGTCTTGTCTAAAGGAAAGGAGGAAAAATAACAAACCTTTCGAGTAAAAGTAGATAGTTGTTAGATGCTTGCTCAAAAACAAACTTTCACACTTACACAAAAAACAACTTTCAAAAACATTTTCAAACGCTTTATCAACACTCTTGAGGACTGATACAAGAGTTATCATAAATCAAATCGTCGTACTAAGGAAATTTAAAAATACTTTTCAAGAACACACAAAAGCACAGGGTATTTTCAAAATGAGCTAAACACCTAAGAGCCCGTAGATAACTACGGATGGAAAGGGTGGTAACACCTTCTCTTTCCATAATCTACCCCCTTACTCAGAAATAGTCTCGAAAGGTCTTTTTCTGTTCTTTTCACCCTTTCCTTTATTTAGATAAAAGAAAAGTCGGTGGTGACTCTTGCTTACCGCAACATTTATGAATACAAATGCAAAACCAGTATAACAGTCGGTTCTGCCACCGTATCACAAATGAGATACGATATAGACAACCCAAAACGGTTCAAACATGGCAACCTTCCCTCCGAGCATTATGGGGGCTATGCGATGGGTCTATCCTGCATATTGACGTCTCAGAAGTATGTTAGTAACGTTAGTATGCATCAAAACAACATGAAAACGAAAATATGAATTTGCTACAAAAAACAAGAAAGCGGCGAGGCATGTATGCTTGTTTCATGTATTTAGATCATCATAATTGATCAAATCTTACCCTATAATGCTTTTGGAATTGAATGCGATGGTTGGCTTGATTTGAAAGAGGCTGAAAGTAGGGCTTGTAGTTTGCCCTAGTTTTGATAATTTTGAAGTTTTTGAAAATGTGATCTCTCTTGCAAGGGTTCGTGTCTTTGTCTTGTTTGAATAATGAGAATATATAGAGGAAAATTAGGTAAAAAGAAGTGGGCTTGGACCTTTGTATGAAAGTCTTGATTTTATTTAATTTATTTTGAATTTAAATAAATAAAATCAAAAATAAATGGAATAAAAATCAAAGGGGTGTATGAATAGGTTCATAGGTTCACTATAAGGCCTAATACACGTTTGGACCTTGAGACACAAGCCCACTGACAAAAATTCAATTTTAATCAATTTAAGTTTCATGCATTTCCTCAAAATTGCTCAACTTGCACCAATCATAACTCTCTCAATTTTTATCATATGAAGGTAATCATGAACTTTTTGGAAATCTCAAGTTGTACTATACAATCTCTATGTTGATCATTTTTTCATTTGAAGATTGTATCTTGATGTAAGGTGCCTTGACAAAAAGTGTCTTTTTGTTGACTTTTGAAATGACCTATAATATATTGACTCATATCTCTAAAATGAAGTATTTTTTAGACTTGAGCTTAAAGAGACAAAGTTGTAGAGAATTGAATTTTCTTCAACATGAGCTTTGGTTAAGCAAAATCTGATGAATCATGTGAAAGTTATGCTTGGTCAAAGTTTAGTTGACTTCTCCTTAAGAAAACCCTAATTTAGTAACTTTTGACTTTTGATGAATTTTGAGTTTTCTTGATGAATCATGATCAACCCTTGATCAAATGATGAATGTGACTTCAAAATCTTGATGTTGACCAAAAATCTTGAAGTTTGACTGTATGTTGACCACGGTTGACTTTTTCTCCAATACAATTAATTTTTAGTCATCTGAGCAATTGACTTAGCAAACTTATGATGCAAGGCTTGAAATTTGACATGAGAGTTCTTTGAGACATATGAGGAACCATGAAATTCACTTGAGGTATTAGAAGCTCAAATTTCTTTGAGAAAACTAAAATCCTAATTGTAGGCCACTGCTTAGGACTAAAATTTGTCTGATCAAACCTTGAGTAGCCTTGAGCAATTGAAAATCCTAGAAGCATAAGGAGATATCTTGAAGAAAATGGGAGGGAAAATTTTGGGGTACAACACATGGATTTACCATTCCAAGTACCAAAACAATTATATCCAAACATTACAAGTATACCAACTAGAACAATTCACACAATCATCACATATAGCACAATTTCCACCAAAGTAACATCAATGTAACAAATAATTCAATTATCACATATATTAAAAGCATCATCAATGTCACGATCAAACCAATTATCAAATAAATTACACATCAAAGCAAAACATCACATAATAACAAATGTGACTCCAATTCAACTCAATGCGACTCATGCATATTATACAATCATGAACATCAAGCTCACCTTGCTCTTGATTCCATATCTAGAATCAGAGCCACGCTTCCGATCTGAACAAGATCAAAGCCCATCATTATGAACATATAATCCACCGCTTCTATTTCCACACAAGGATCAAAGCAACCAATCGAAGTTCAATCTCCACATGTATGCATGTGCAAACATAACCAAATATATGCAAATTAAGATTATCACCAAACCTTAATCATACTGCATATAACAACAATTCATCAAAATGAATTATCCCACCATTGCAAAAAAATATACATTTATCATGTTATCATCACCAATAATGCAATTATTTAGCATTCACCAATCACGCATATAACAAATAGCATTTAGTAACAATACTAACACATATTATTCATATTTCACTAATTCATGACATACATATACACATACACATGTTACGTTACACAATCACATAATGATCCAATCATACAATACCAACAAACCTAGTTCTATCTTAAAGGTTATTGCATTAGCTTTCTAGTGCTTCGAACGGCGCCTAAAACAAAGTTATAGTTCAAAAGTTATGATAGTTACAAAAATTTGTCAACAAAAAATATTGGATGCCCCTCGGGACTGCTCAGGTCGACTCATAGGTCGACTCATACTGAGTCTTTGGGACACCTATGTGTCGACTCATAACCTCTATAGGTTGATGCGTCGCTGTTTGACAAAGAGACTCTGCCTCACGGGTGCGCTCAGGTCGACCCTCCCTTGTGCGTGAGTCGACGCATACTGCATTAAAAGGATTTTTCTGCATTTTCTAACACAAATTTCACACGAAATTCCTTCTTAAAAGCACCATAAATCACCACAAATCATCATGCTTGTCAGTTTTAGCAACAATCTATCATTATAACATGATAATACTTATTTTATTCCATTCAACACATCAATTCTTGTCAATTTCATAGATTTACACATAAACCCTAACATGTAAGATTCTAGAAATTGAAATCAACAACACCTATCATGTTATTATCCATTGTATACATCATATACCTATAAAACCATGAATACTCGCCCTTACATCTTAGGTTGAATACTCTAGAGTTGCCTCTTATCCTTTTTCTTCTCTTTTCTCCCTTGCCTCTTCTCTTCTCTTTTTTTTCACAAATGAATCTCTAACCTAGCTTCCTTACTAACTAGTATCATATAACTAATGGGCCTATTTACACACACTCTATTATTACTTCTATTTCTCATTATTAGGCCCAACTAGTTATTTCATTCATTAATACACTTAATAACCCAATTAGCACATAGTCACATAATTAATTAATTAAATAATTATTGTACCACATAATAATTAAATAAATAAAAAAATAATAAAATAGATAATGAAAATCGGGATTTTATAGAGGGCGGGCTCGCGCTCTTATGTCCACTCGAAGGCGGTCTCTTTGTGAAGAAGTTTGAAGAGGGGGAGCGCGTGTTGGGCAGATTTTGCCACGAAACGAGAAAGTGAAGTGAGCATGTCGTTTAGGATTTGAATGGACTTCTTTGAGTTGGGCGTTGGAAACTTAGAAAATGCCCGACATTTTTCAGGGTTGGCTTTGATTCCTCGTTCTGTTAGGCAGAAATCGAGGAATTTTCCTGCCCGTATGCTAAAGGTGCACTCGTCCGGGTAACGGCATTCTGCATTTTCTTGCTTGTTCGAAGACTTTTCAGAGGTAGAGGGCGTGGTCATTTCGTTTCTGGATTTTACGATCATGTCGTCCATATATACATCAAGCATGTCTCTGATTTCTCCTCAGAAAAATTTGTTCATCGTGTGCTGATAGGTAGCGCCCATGTTTTTTAGGCTGAAGGGCATTATGTTGTAGTAATAGTTGTCTGATTCGGTCATGAATGGCTTACATTTTTGTCCGTTTTTGCCATAGGAATCTGGTTGTATCCAGAATATGCATCCATGAAAGATAATAATTTAAAACCTGCAGAATCATCGACCAGCTTAAGGATGTTGGGGAGGGGGTAAGCATCTTTCGAGCAAGCCCGGTTGAGATCAGTATAATCAATACACATACACCACTTTCTATTAGATATTTTAACAAGGACTACATTCGAGATCCAGGTTGTGTACTGGGCTTCAGAAATAAAATGTGCATTTAAGAGGACTTTTACAGCTTGCTCGGTAGCCTCTATTTTTTCTAGAGACTGCTTTCACCTATGTTAAGCAACAGCCTTAAGGGTATGGTCTACTGTCAGATGATGAAAGGCTATTTCTGGATCCAGTCATGGTATTTCAGTTGCACTCCACGTGAACAAGTCAGCATTTTCCTTCAAACATGCTTATAGTTATCTCTTTGCTAGATCAGGGAGGTCGGCGTCAATCTTCACTCCTCTAGAGGGATCTCTCCCGAGGGGATGATCTCGAAATCCCCGTCTAGGATTGGTCACAAGGGATGTGAAGTCTCCTTGTTATCTACTGCTAGGAACAAGCTCTCTCTATTGATCATGGGCTCTTTCCTCTTTCTCTTCCGCTCTGTGAGGTCTTCTTTAGAGAAGCGACTGTCTAAATTGATGGTGTCGACCCAAGGCAGTTGTGACACCCCAAATTAATTCAATTGTTAAATAATTAGGAATTTAATTATTAAATTAATTAAAGGCTTAATTAATAATATTTTGGATTAAATGGATGAATTAATTATGGAATTAAAAAGGAAGACCGGGGGTGCAAGGTTGAATTAGAGGTGTGGGTGAAGTAAAAAGCTCTACTAAAATAATTACTAATTTATTATTATTATTTGGAAAATAATAAAAGGAAAAGAAAAAGAAGGATAAAAAGGAAAAAGGAAAAGAAGGTTTTGGAAAAACTCATTGTACGTGAAATTGGAGAAGAGAAGAGAAGAGAGGAAAAAGCCAAACACCGTGAATTCGAAGGATCATCGCGAGGTAAGGGGTGATTTCGATTATTTAATATGCCTTATAGATTTTGGGATCAATAGAATTGATTAAGCATGTTAGGAATCCCAATTTAGGATTTATGAAATTAAAACCCCAATCCCATGAATTTTATGTTTTTATTCAATTTGAGGTTATAAGGAAATTGTATGATGTTATGGTGTGTTATAATCTCATTGGAATCATGCACTATAACTTGTTTTGACCTTGCTGTGAGTTGGATTCATATGGGTATGAATTGGATGGGATGGGAATGAATAAATGCTGTCAAAATAGCAGTTTTTGACTTTTCAGGTCGCAGGAACCGGTTCCTAGTGGGGAGGAACTGGGTTCCATTGTGAAAATTTACAAAAACTAGCAAAATTGGTCATAGGAACCGGTTCCTGTATGGGTAGGAACCGAGTTACAGTACATTTTCCAGAATGGGTGTTTTCTGAACTTCGCAGGAACCGGATCCTGTATATGTAGGAACCGGGTTCTGCTGTAACTTTTTGAAAAATACTAAACTTTGAAAATTCATAACTTTCAAACTGTAAGTCCGTTTTGAGTGCCGTTTTGGACGTTATTTCTTAAATTAAATACTCTATTTTATAAAATGAGAAAAATATTATTTTATGAAAATTATTTTAAAAAGAGTCTAAATCCCGATTTTTGCAAACTTTGGTATTTTGAGAATGATATAGAATTGTTTGTGAATTGTTCTGATTTGGTGAATGAGAACTGATATTTATGTGTTGTGCCTGCTATCCATTATGATTGAGATATGATCATGTGATATATTGGTTTTGGCGTTATTTGGAATTATGTTGTGATCATATTCCGTTGATTTGATGTTGCATGCTGGTGATGTGCATGCATATGCATTGTTTTGGTGAAGTTAATTCCCATTGTATGGAATTTGACTTGTATTGCCGTTAACCGATACTCTAGAGATGATGGGTGGTTAGGCTGGATTCGTGTCCGAGTGTTATGGACGAATCGATGATTGCTTCGGCTGGATTCATGTCCGAGTGTTATGGACGAATTGATGGTTGCTGTATCTGGTTGATGATGGATCAGTGATGGGTGACTTGGTCACGTGATAGGTACCACGTGCATTGTGTCTGCAATTGTGTTGCATGGAATTGTAACATGTTAGGATGTCTTCCAGTGTTACAATTCTTTGGTTGATTATTGATTTGTGCATAATGACTTGTATGATTGGAACTGTGTGTTGAATCTGAGTTTATGCTAAAATGGGTGAAATAGTATGCTTGTGATATGATGTTGATTGAGAAACTTATAATGCATGTTAATTATGAGAAATCTCACCCTTACTTTAATGATTTCAGATTAAAGTTAGCAGCTCAGGAGTTGGTGAGGATGGCTCTAGAGCCATGTTATTTTAAGTCCGTGTGTCAGTGTCGTGCTCTGATAGGTTGTAACACTGGGGGAAACGTTTGAATGACGAGTTTTATTTTATACTCTATTGTTTAATTTATGTTGGGAATACTTATGAAGTGAAGTTATTCCGGTTTTGAGATATTTCCGCTGTGTAGAACATGATGTTGATTCGAATATTTATTTTAATAATTCCTTCAGTAAAGCATGACAATTGTAGATTTGAGGTTTTATATTTATCCTGAATTGTGACATCCATGTTTTCCATGTTACTCTGATTTAATTAATATATTCGCGGGTTATTTAGAAGGGGTGTTACAATAGTGGTATCAGAGCATAGTCGGTCTTGTCTTGTGTTGTTATCCCTTTTGTATGCGACTAGTGTAAGATGACACTGTCGATACTTGTGTGCTGATGAGGTTGTTTTGTAATGTTACAGAACAATTGTCGGAAGAGGTAACGGAAGAAACGACGATGCTCTTGCTGAAGCATTGGGAATGTTGGCTGGAGTACTCAGAGGGAACCAGCAGGAAGCTGTGATTGGTGCTGACCGACAATTGGGGAATTTTCAGAGGAATAATCCTCCGTTGTTCAAGGGTGCACATGATCCCGAAGGTGCTCAGAAGTGGTTGAAGGAGATCGAGAGGATCTTCAGAGTAATTGACTGTGTTGAAGGGCTGAAGGTGAGATACGAAACTCACATGTTAGCAGAGGAAGCTGATGACTGATGGGTTGCTACCAGAACTGAAATGGAAGGAGATGGTATTGCGTTGACTTGGGCTGTGTTCAGGAGGGCTTTTCTGAAGAGGTACTTTCCTGAGGACATCAGAGGCAAGAAGGAGATTGAGTTTCTGGAACTCAAGCAGGGTAACAAGACTGTCAGTGAGTATGCTTCGAAGTTTACTGAGTTAGTGAAGTATTATGCTCATTATACTAACGATGCAGATGGAGAATTTTCCAAATGTATCAAGTTTGAGAATGGTCTTCGTGATGAGATTAAGCAGGGTATTCGGTATCAGCGTATCCGAAGATTTCCTGATCTGGTTGACTGTAATAGGATTTTAGAGGAGGATCTTGCTAGCACTAAGTCGAATGCTCGAGGGTATGTTGATAGGAAGGGTAAGCAACAGATGGATCGTGGTAAGCCTTATGATAGAAATAATCAGAAATCTGGTGGTTGGAGGAAGCCTAGTGGGGGAGACTCGGGTTCTTCCATTAAATGTTACAGATGTGGTGAAAGGGGGCATAGAGCTAATGAGTGCAAGAATGATGCAAAGAAGTGCAACAACTATGGGAAATTTGGTCATGTAGTTGCTGAGTGCAGAGCCAGAAAGATAACTTGTTACAACTGTGGTGAATAAGGTGATACTCGTCCTCAGTGTACAAAACCCAAGAAGGAGCAAGATGGTGGTAAAGTGTTTGCATTGTCTGGGTCAGAGACTAAGCCAGATGATCGGCTGATTAAAGGTACATGTTTTATTAATGACATACCTTTGATTGCGATTATTGATACTGGAGCTACGCATTCTTTTATTGCTTTGGATTGTGCTAAAAGATTGAATTTGGAAATTTGTAATATGGGTGGAAGTATGGTTATTGATACTCCTGCGTCGGGTTCAGTGACTACTTCGTATGTTTGTAGGAATTGTCCTATTGTGATTTTTGGTAGGGGTTTCGGTATGGATTTGGTGTGCCTACCGTTAGAACAACTTGATATCATCCTTGGAATAAACTGGTTGGAATTCAACCAGGTACATATCAACTGTT
This sequence comes from Vicia faba, assembly GCA_948472305.1. Lineage (NCBI taxonomy): Eukaryota > Viridiplantae > Streptophyta > Magnoliopsida > Fabales > Fabaceae > Vicia > Vicia faba. The sequence goes on from OX451737.1 coordinate 175,203,644, forward strand.
TTGCGAAGACGGTTATTTTTCTTGAAGAGGTTGGTGTCGAAGATGTGACTATGTCGGTTAAACAGATGAACCTAGCTGTGAAAGATGGTGCTGTGGTATTTATGTTGTATTCTGCAATAGAAGCGGAGGGAAAAGCAAAGAGTGATGGATTTCCAGTGGTGAATGAATTTACAGAGGTGTTTCCGGAAGACGTTAGTGAATTGCCACCTGAGAGGGAGGTAGAATTTACTATAGATTTGATTCCTGGAACTAGTCTGGTGTCGATGGCGCCTTACCGTATGTCGGCATCTGAATTAGCGGAGTTAAAGAAACAGTTGGAGGGGTTACTTGAGAAGAAGTTTATTCGTCCGAGTGTTTCGCCGTGGGGTGCTCCGGTGTTGTTGGTTAAGAAGAAAGAAGGTTCAATGAGATTATGTGTTGATTACAGACAGCTGAATAAAGTTACAATCAAGAATCGATATCCTTTGCCGAGGATCGATGATTTGATGGATCAACTAGTTGGAGCTTGTGTATTTAGTAAGATTGATCTGAGATCTGGATATCATCAGATTCGTGTGAAGTCGGAAGATATTCAGAAAACTGCATTTAGAACGAGGTATGGACATTACGAGTATTCTGTTATGCCGTTTGGAGTTACTAATGCACCTGGTGTTTTCATGGAGTATATGAATAGGATATTTCATCCGTATCTTGATAAGTTTGTGGTGGTGTTCATTGATGATATTCTAATTTATTCGAAGAGCGATGAAGAGCATGCAGAACATCTCAGAGTTGTGTTAGAATTGTTAAAAGAGAAGAAGCTTTATGCGAAGTTGTCCAAGTGTGAATTCTGGTTAAGTGAAGTGAGTTTTCTTGGCCATGTAATTTCCAAGAATGGAATTGTTGTGGATCCTACGAAGGTAGAAGCAGTATCTCAGTGGGAAGCGCCGAAGAATGCTTCTGAGATCCGTAATTTTCTGGGTCTTGCAGGTTATTACAGGAAGTTTATAGAAGGATTTTCCAAATTAGCGTTACCGTTGACTAAGTTGACCAGGAAGGGTCAGATGTTTGTTTGGGATGTTGAATGTGAGAAAGGATTTCAAGAGCTGAAGAGGAGGTTGACAAGTGCTCCGATCTTGATTTTTCCAAATCCGACTAAGTCTTTTGTTGTGTATTGTGACGCATCATTAATGGGATTAGGTGGTGTGTTGATGTAAGATAAGCAGGTGGTGGCTTATGCTTCGAGACAATTGAAAGTACATGAAAGGAATTATCCGACTCATGATTTGGAGTTGGCAGTTGTTGTGTTTGTTTTGAAGTTGTGGAGGCATTATTTATATGGTTCTCGGTTTGAGGTGTTCAGTGATCACAAAAGTCTGAGGTATCTCTTTGATCAGAAAGAGTTGAATATGAGGCAGAGGAGATGGTTAGAATTTCTAAAGGACTATGATTTCGGTTTGAATTACCATCCTGGTAAGGCAAACGTTGTTGCGGATGCCTTGAGTAGGAAGTCCTTGCATATGTCGATGTTAATGGTCCGTGAGTTAGATTTGGTTGAGCAGTTCAGAGATTTAAGTTTGATATGTGAAACTACTCCGAATAGTGTGAAATTGGGTATGTTGAAACTGACTAGTGGTATTCTGGAAGAAATTCGGAATGGACAGAAGTCCGATGTTGGGTTAGTTGATAAATTGACATTGATCAACCAAGGTCAAGGAGGCGAGTTCCGGATTGATGAGAATGGTGTTATGAGATTTGGTAATAGGGTGTGTGTTCCGGATGTTGCAGAGATTAGGAAGAGTATTTTGGAAGAAGGACATCGTAGTGGATTGAGTATTCATCCTGGTGCTACTAAAATGTACCATGATTTGAATAAGTTGTTTTGGTGGCTGGGAATGAAAAAGGAAATTGCTGAGTTTGTGTATGCTTGTTTGGTTTGTCAGAAGTCGAAGATTGAGCATCAGAAACCGTCAAGATTGATGGAACCGTTGTTTGTTCCAGAATGGAAATGGGATGGAATCTCTATGGATTTTGTGTTTGGTTTTCCAAGGACATCGAAGAATTGTGATTCTATCTGGGTTATTGTTGATCGGTTGACGAAATCTGCTCACTTTATTCCGATAAGAATGGATTATCCGATGGAAAGGTTGGCAGAATTGTATGTTGAGAAGATTGTGAGTTTGCACGGTATTCCTTCTAGTATTGTGTCGGATCGAGATCCGAGGTTTACATCTAAATTCTGGACGGGATTGCAAGAAGCTTTGGGTACTAAGTTGCGTTTGAGTTCCGCTTATCATCCACAGACAGATGGTCAGACGGAGAGAACGATTCAGTCGTTGGAAGATTTGTTAAGAGCTTGTGTGTTGGAGAAAGGTGGAGCTTGGGATAGTTATCTACCATTGATTGAGTTTACCTACAACAATAGTTTTCATTCGAGCATTGGTATGGCTCCGTTTGAGGCATTGTATGGTAGGAGGTGTCGGACACCGTTGTGTTGGTATGAATCTGGAGAGAGTGCTGTGATTGGACCGGAAATTGTCCAACAGACTTCGGAAAAGATTAAGATGATTCAGGAGAAGATGAGGACTTCTCAGAGTCGTCAGAAAAGTTATCACGATAAGAGGAGGAAAGATCTTGAGTTTAGCGAAGGAGAACATGTTTTTATGCGAGTTACTCTGATGACTGGTATTGGTCGAGCTTTGAAGTCAAAGAAGTTGACTCCACGTTTTATTGGTCCGTTTCAGATTACCAAGAGAGTTGGGAAAGTTGCTTATCAGATTGCTTTGCCGCCGTCACTTGAAAATTTGCATGATGTTTTTCATGTATCTCAGCTAAGGAAGTACATTGTTGACCCGTCTCATGAGATTCGTGTAGACGATATACAGGTACGAGAGAATTTGACTGTGGAAGCGGTACCTGCGAGAATTGAGGATCGGAAGTTGAAACAGTTGCGAGGCAAGGAGATCGTGTTGGTAAGAGTGGCTTGGGGAGGACCAGCAGATGGAAATGTCACTTGGGAGCTGGAGAGTCAGATGAAGGACTCGTATCCCGAACTGTTCGTCTAAGGTATGTTTTCGAGGACGAAAACTCTTTTAGTAGGGGAGAGTTGTGACACCCCAAATTAATTCAATTGTAAAATAATTAGGAATTTAATTATTAAATTAATTAAAGGCTTAATTAATAATATTTTGGATTAAATGGATGAATTAATTATGGAATTAAAAAGGAAGACCGGGGGTGTAAGGTTGAATTAGAGGTGTGGGTGAAGTAAAAAGCTCTACTAAAATAATTACTAATTTATTATTATTATTTGGAAAATAATAAAAGGAAAAGAAAAAGAAGGATAAAAAGGAAAAAGGAAAAGAAGGTTTTGGAAAACTCATTGTACGTGAAATTGGAGAAGAGAAGAGAAGAGAGGAAAAAGTCAAACGCCATGAATTCGAAGGATCATCGCGAGGTAAGGGGTGATTTCGATTATTTAATATGCCTTATAGATTTTGGGATCAATAGAATTGATTAAGCATGTTAGGAATCCCAATTTAGGATTTATGAAATTTAAACCCCAATCCCATGAATTTTATGTTTTGATTCAATTTGAGGTTATGAGAAAATTGTATGATGTTATGGTGTGTTATAATCTCATTGGAATCATGCACTATAACTTGTTTTGACCTTGCTGTGAGTTGGATTCGTATGGGTATGAATTGGATGGGATGGGAATGAATAAATGCTGTCAAAATAGCAGTTTTTGACTTTTCAGGTCGCAGGAACCGGTTCCCAGTGGGGAGGAACCGGGTTCCATTGTGAAAATTTACAAAAACTAGCAAAATTGGTCGTAGGAACCGGTTCCTGTATGGGCAGGAACCGAGTTCCAGTACATTTTCCAGAATGGGTGTTTTCTGAACTTCGCAGGAACCGGTTCCTGTATATGTAGGAACCGGGTTCTGCTGTAACTTTTTGAAAAATACTAAACTTTGAAAATTCATAACTTTCAAACCGTAAGTACGTTTTGAGTGTCGTTTTGGACGTTATTTCTTAAATTAAATACTCTATTTTATAAAATGAGAAAAATATTATTTTATGAAAATTATTTTAAAAAGAGTCGAATTCCCGATTTTTGCAAACTTTGGTATTTTGAGAATGATATAGAATTGTTTGTGAATTGTTCTGATTTGGTGAATGAGAACTGATATTTATGTGTTGTGCCTGCTATCCATTATGATTGAGATGTGATCATGTGATATATTGGTTTTGGCGTTATTTGGAATTATGTTGTGATCATATTCCATTGATTTGCTGTTGCATGCTGGTGATGTGCATGCATATGCATTGTTTTGGTGAAGTTAATTCCCATTGTGTGGAATTTGACTTGTATTGCCGTTAACCGATACCCGAGAGATGATGGGTGGTTAGGCTGGATTCGTGTCCGAGTGTTATGGACGAATCGATGATTGCTTCGGCTGGATTCATGTTCGAGTGTTATGGACGAATCGATGGTTGCTGTATTCGGTTGATGATGGATCAGTGATGGGTGACTTGGTCACGTGATTGGTACCACATGCATTGTGTCTGCATTTGTGTTGCATGGAATTGTAACATGTTAGGATGTCTTCCAGTGTTACAATTCTTTGGTTGATTATTGATTTGTGCATAATGACTTGTATGATTGGAACTGTGTGTTGAATCTGAGTTTATGCTAAAATGGGTGAAATAGTATGCTTGTGATATGATGTTGATTGAGAAACTTATAATGCATGTTAATTATGAGAAATCTCACCCTTACTTTAATGATTTCAGATTAAAGTTAGCAGCTCAGGAGTTGGTGAGGATGGCTCTAGAGCCATGTTATTTTAAGTTCGCGTGTCAGTGTCGTGCTCTGATAGGTTGTAACACTGGGGGAAACGTTTGAATGACGAGTTTTATTTTATACTCTATTGTTTAATTTATGTTGGGAATACTTATGAAGTGAAGTTATTCCGGTTTTGAGATATTTCCGTTGTGTAGAACATGATGTTGATTCGAATATTTATTTTAATAATTCCTTCAGTAAAGCATGACAACTGTAGATTTGAGGTTTTATATTTATCCTGAATTGTGACATCTCTGTTTTCCATGTTACTCTGATTTAATTAATATATTCGCGGGTTATTTAGAAGGGGTGTTACAGCAGTGATCTGGGTTCCTCGTAACTGAAGGGCATAGCGGATCCACTGTCCGTTTAGGGTTGTGCATTGATGGAACTCAGGCCATTGGTTGATGCTTCGAAACACCTCCTCGCGGCCTGGTCATCCCCATGGAGGGTGGCGACATAGCCTTCAGTAGTGTAGTACTTCATCTTGAGATGCACGGTGGAGGGCACCTCAATCAGCTCGGCTAGAGTGGGTCTTCAGAAGATGCATTGGTAGAGGGACAGGAAATCCACCACCAGAAATTAGATCCCGATGGCCCTAATCGTTACCCCTCTGTCAAAGGTAATAATCAGCTCGACGTATCCTCAGGGTTTGGTGACAGATCCATTGAATCCCTGGAGATCTAAGCCTACGTACGGGGTCAGATGAGTCTCATTCAGCTGTAGGGTGTTTAATAGCTTGGTGTACATGATGTCCACCAAGCTTCCCTAATCCACCAAGATGTGTCTCACGTCAAAGTATGCCATGTGTGCCCGCACAAGGAGTGGGATGCTCGAGTTAGGGGCCCGCTCGACAGTTCTTCTCGGTAGAAAGCAAGGGTTGGGAGCCTCCTCTGAATTTGTCAAGGGTCGCGTCCATGTCAGAGCTGGCCTCTATCAACTGGTTGAACCTTCTTTTATAGAAGCTATCATGCACTTGTTGAATCCTCCGCCAGAGATGACCATCACTACTGGGAAGGATTCCCAAGGACTGTGCAAGGAGAAGTACAATGGGACCTCTTCCATGTTGGGAAAATAGAGATCTTCTAGTCTGGTGATGCTCATGGCCACCAGAATAGTGTTGCCGTCCGGGGACTCCTTCCCTTCTTCGACATTCTTGGTTTCTTGAGCCTCTTCTTGAGCACCATCCTTCTTCTTATAGTGCTTGAGATATCTGTCCCAGATAAGTATCTCAATTGCATCTTTGAGGTGAATGCAGTCTCCAGTGTTGTGCCTGTGGCTCTTGTGGAACCTGCAATATTTTCTCTTATCCGTCCCGGGCTTGGACGGTGTTTGGAGGGGAAAGCGCACCCCAGCTTGCTTGAATTCTGAATTAGTTAATTCTGTCAGAATACGCTCTCGAGAGGCGTTGAGGGGGGTGTAGTCGTGAAAACAGCCAGCTTGCCCCTTGTAATCTTTGGAGCCTCGGGATTTGTCTTCCCGCTACTTCTTTCCCCCTGACGGGATGTCGAGGGCTCGTCGTTCTTCCAGGACTTGGCGTTCTCCCTGTGTCAGGAGTCCCTTGAGTTGTTCGCTGTCTCTTTTTTTATACTAAATGTACGCTTGGGCTTTAAGTAGGAGGGAGTCGAGCGTGGCTGGAGTCTCAATGCCAACAGCTTTGGCGAAGTCACTGCGGGGACGGAGCCCGCGCTTGAGGAGATATTTTTTCATGTCATCGGTCGTTGAGACCTACACGGCTTCCTTGTTGAACTTCTAGAGGTAAGCTCGGAGAGAATCATCTCTTCCCTATATGATTGCTTCTAGTGATTCTTACGACTTCGGATGTCGGTGAGAGGTAGTTAAATGCCTCGAGAACATCTTTCCCAGTTGCTTCCAAGAGGTAATAGATTCGTTTGGGAGGCTTTTGTACCAAGACATGGCACCTTTCATCAGGGTAGTTGGGAACAGTCTGCACTTGATGGCGCCCCTCACTCCCCGATAGTCAAGGAGGGCGTCAATATTCTCTATGTGTTCATCGGGATCAGTCGTACCGTCATATGTTCCCAGCGGGGATGGCTTCTCAAGGTCAACTGAGAGCTAGGTATCTGTAATATCTCTTGATAATGGGTTGTGGAGCTCGTCATCATCGCTTCCTTTGGAGGATGATGGCGGGGAGTGATGGTTCCTTCCCCATCGGGCATCGCTGTCTCATCGAGGGGAGGGGCTTCTTCGTTGTTGCCTCAGTTTGGGCGACGGTAATCAGACGCGGTCGACCCGACGGTCTCTTTTCGTCTTCTTGGAAGATGAAGAGCCTTGATCTTTCTTAGGAGGTGTGCAGTTGCACTTTTTGAGGAAAGAAACGTTGTGATTCTCCTTTCTTGGTGGACGGCCACGCCTAGGTGGGGATATGCTGGAGGATTCGTGTCGTTGGTGTCTTTAAGGAGGAGACTTGGATTGTTTCTTCTCCCAGACCCCTATCATTTTTTTTGTTGCAGGATAAGGGTTTTAGTCTAGTTGAGGGCAACAAGCAAAGCTGTCATGGTCGGGTCGGTATTCTGAGGAATGAGAACTGACTGCAAAATCTTCGGTAGTTCCTCAGTAGGGTTCTTGGGACGTTGCTCGTCCAAGAATTGATGGTCGTCGCGTTGGACGTCGATTGAATCTGGGGACGCAACCTGTCCATCACTGACGTCGAAATCATCCTCGAGGTGAGGATATTACTGGCTTCCGTCGGTCTTATGGACCGGGGAGATCACAGTCTTTCCACATAGGTTATGATCATCATTGTCAGCCATGATCGGAAGATTGAAAGTATCTTTAGTTTTCAGATAATGGGGAAAGAAAACGGGGAAGATGATTTTCCACAAACGACACCACTAATCTTACAAGTGATCAAAATCGTCTAGTGGACCGAAGGATGATATTTGGCTTGCTGGAAAGTTGTGGAGAAAAAAGAGGGATTGTACCTGCAAGACACTCCGACGATCAAGTAAGTGTGGAAGCAAAGAGATACAAACATAATATTAGGGTTTAAGGTTTGAATATTAGATACTTGGCCCTCACATGTGTGAGGGTTTATATAATGCCCCCGACACTTGGCCATTGGTCCCTATTTTTGAGCTTAGATATGTGGGTCCGCAAAAATATACAACTGTCAGGACTCGGTTAAAAACGGGCAGGTGTTCCCGTAACTAGCCGCTGGTTCCGAAGAGGAGGTGGATTATAGGCAGAAGGGCGTTCGGGACGTTTCTTGATCGTCTGCTCGACTCGTGTCGGACTGATGGGGAGATACGGGTCGTCTAGGCCAGGCGTGCGTATAGGGCACCGCTGGTCGTGCTTTCTTGGAGCGTGATCGACCAAAATGATGAGCCTTTGTTTGTTGGATCGTGTCAAGGATATTAGTGGATTGGGTCAATTCTAATCATTGGACTGGTCCAGAACAATTTCTTTCGTATTGCTAAAGTTAAAACAATCTATATGATTTAATAGTTTTCACATATATCTTGTGAATTTTTTTTTTTTTGGCTCAATTTTGCATGTGTCAACAAAAAGGCACCACTCCCAAATTCTCTCAAAAGAGATCTCTCGAGCAACCGAGTCTAAAGAAGAAGAAAAAACCAAAAGAGCGTAAAGTAGTCGTTGTGCTGAAAGGAAGTGGCCACATGGGTGTTTCAAGCAACAACTTGGATGAAAGGTAAATGGCCCTACATGGTTGTTGAGCAACAACTTAGCTTGGAGATGGGTGGTTTTGCAGGGGTGACGTGACTGCAAAGCAATACTTCAACCTAGAAAAAACATTCGAGGCAAGCGTTTAGTAGTAACTCAACATGCACTATTTATTCAATAGATTTAATGTTTGGTGGACTGTAGACTGACATAAGTCAATCTAATGAAGAACAAATATCTACGCCTTAAAAGACTTGTCGCCTAGTATGCCTGTTTATTCAATTATTTTGTATCTCCTCATGTAAGCAACCACTAATTTGTATGTCAACAATTTGAAAAGTATAGAAAACCCCACAATTTTATCCAACACATGAAAAATTGCCAATTAAACTCGCATAAAACTTGTCGGCGATAAAACTATTTACCGCCAAATAATTTGTCTTTGTTGTATGTTTTAGGACTTTTCCCCGGTACACAGAATTTTACTTTATGAGTATTTGTTGTAACGAAAGGAATTTTATCATGGGATAATTATGGTAAGTAAATATCATTAAATTTAACTAAGAGCTACATTCTGTTACATATAATTTTCTTCTGGGTAAACTAAGGTATTTTTCACACAGAATTACATGGACTAATTTTTTGAACTATCTAAAATCAATTTAAGTGGTTGAAGTCTTCAACTATGTGTTTTTTTATACACACCAGTCAGAGATTGAACCCAAAAATCAATATTAAGAGACCCAAATATCTATAACTTGTATATGACCATATATTTCACATATTTGTCTTATCTAGCGTCTAATAATGAGATGGTTACTTCATTTGCCGAAGAAGATGTTTGTTCTCCATCAATTGAATTTTTTTTAATCAAGAAACCGGGTTCCTTTGGTTCAGACAAAGTGTTTACGCTACTCAACATCACAACGACAGATGACATGCTGGGTCTATCATCGGGATGGTATTGTACGCATAATAGGCCAATTTGAATGCAGCGTAATGCTTCAGATTCAATACAAGAGTCCCTTAAAGAATCATCGATCAATTCGAGTGGAGTGCTCTCTTTCCACAATCTCCACGCCTACAAAAGTTCAATAGAATTGTCATATACTATTATAACATATGATAGGAATCGTATTTAGAGGTACTTACATATCCAATAAGATTATGATCCTGCTCTTGGTAGTTAAGTGCTCTATTTTTCTTTCCACTCATAATTTCTAATAATAATACTCCAAAGCTAAATACATCTGATTTTATAGAGAATAATCCATCAATTGCATATTCAGGTGCCATATAACCGCTGAAAGGAAACAATCAGTTATTAGACAGATGGGCAATTAATCACAGATTGAGTTTGTTATCATTTAAGATACTTACTATGTGCCAACTATTCTATTTGTTATCCCCTCAATTTGATCACCTCCACACATTCTAGCCATGCCAAAATCTGAAATTTTTGGATTCATATCATCATCCAGTAAAATATTACTCACTTTCAAATCTCTGTGTATGATTCTTAATCTTGAATCTTGGTGAAGATAAAGAAGTCCTCGAGCAATTCCAAATAGAATGTTAAATCGTGTAGACCAATCTAACAATTTGCTTTGAGATGGATCTATAAAAAAGTGTCCAATAAACTCATTAATAATTTTTTTTATAAGAATCTAAGTTATTATATTATACCAAATAGTACTACAGTTTGCAAAAAGTTACTCACCAAAAAGAAATGAATCAAGACTTTTGTTGGACATATATTCATAGATCAACATTTTCTCTTCTCTTTCGATACAACACCCAAGAACCTTTACAAGATTTCGGTGTTGAAGTTTAGCACATAATATAACTTCATTTTTAAACTCTTTTATTCCTTGTCCTGAACTCTTTGAAAGCCTTTTAACAGCAATTTGTCGTCCATCGAGCAATGTACCCTATAAATAATTACAATTGAAATTATTTGATAAAATAGTAAGTTTCATGGTTTATATTTTATCCATATTACCTTGTATACCGGTCCAAAACCACCTTCACCGAGTTTGTTGTTAAAAGAGAAGTTATGTGTGGCCTTGAGTAATGTGGCTTTATCAAAGATAGGAAGCTCAAAACCTTCATGTGTGTCTTCATCATTCTCTTCTGACCTCGTGGCTTTCTCTATTTCATCTTTTAATCAGTGACATTTAAAAGAACATGAAACTCTTGATTGAAAAAGTTATCACATGAGGAATCATTATAAAATGTCATGCCATTATATTGCCTATGGTTAAGAAACTTACCTTTATATTTCGCCTTTTTAATATAAATGTAGGTGAATGCCAATAACACCACAAGAACTACTGAAACTGTAATTGAAACAGCCAATACTATCGTTTTAGTATGTCCATTTTTATCACCTGCAAACAAACGAACATGGTTTTAGAATTGTGGTTAAGTCTATTTAAACCTTACAAAATTCATTTTAAGGTGAGAATTACACCTAGTTATAAAGATACATTCAGATTATATAAAACTCTTGAGAGATATTAAAATGAATGATCCTCTAATTGACCAACAAAAAAGACAGTATGAAAGGCTTTACCAATATCAGAAACATCCATTCGAACATATAAATCTTGTCCAGTTTGTGAAATTCTAAGATCAGCAAGTGCACCAAACCAAATAGAACAACCACTACCAGCCCCACTTGAGTCTAAGCTAGAGTAAGCACTACATGAACAATTTTCCAAACATTTAGCTTTACAATCTTTAAGTGTCATTTTCTCATCAATCCAAGAATGTCCAGTGTCTGGCAATTTCACACCAGCAATTCTTTTAAACCCGTCTCTGTCTTTCACCCCACAGCTCCAATTACCATTACGTACACAACCTTGTCTCCAATTCATTGCATTCCATTGTTGCGCCGATTTCGGCTTAAACCCATCTAAACACTGACACATAGGTGATTCATTAAGCGCACATAAACCATTATCGCCACAAACATTATATTCATCACAACTATCCTGTGGTAGGTGTTGGTAAACATTCCATGATTTCGTTTCTGAAATCCAAATCAAGCGTTGACGAACCAAACTTGTTTGGTTCAATACAAGTATAGAAACCACAGAAGTGTTTTTGAGTGTGAACATATAATATACCTCATCTTCATTGTTGACGAATTCATAATCATAAAGTGGATTTTCTGCCAACCCAATTACTCCACTAGCTCGACGATCAATCCATGGTCCAGTCCTGAAATATTTTGTCGAGCCTTTGAAAATAAAACTCTCAGGACTAGGAGATTGTACAACAGCTGAAGTAAAATCACTTGAAGATGGATCTTCCCAGTTTTTCCATGCAACCAGAATCCTATTTAGACCCTTTTTCTTGTCCCAACCAGCTTTCATTCCTGCTAATATTGTATCACTCGGATAATCAAAGCTCTGCCATAGAAAATCCTCTTCACCGTCTTTTTTGAGTACTAAGTTTCCATTGTCTAATAGTTGCGCAATTGGAATCTTTGATGTTGTTCTTGTTGTTTCTCGTGTGTTTGTTGACCATATAATTGATTGATTCCGATTTAGAAGTACCAGGTTTCCCTCATTACTTATGATCAACTTGCTTGAACTGTCTTTGATTGGATTATCACGGTTTGCAACCCAAACAACTTTTCTTACTGGGATATTTTTGTACCAAATTCCAACATAGCGGTTTGTGGAAGTACCAGGATTGAAGAAACCCAATTCAAATGTTCCATCCTTAGATACCAAGGTGCTGCCATCAGAAAGTGGTTGTGATTGTGTAATGGTATCGGTTGCAGAAGAAAATTTAAAGAAAAATAATACTAGTAGCTTTGTAATACCAAGCATGGTACGAATAATGATCATTTTGTGTTGATAAGGGAATATAATTAATTCAAGAAATTTCAATATGTGAATGAAGAATTTCGAATTTCGAATTTCGTGACGAGAATGTTTTGAGGTATCATTTGGATTTCAACTATTTTCTACACTCAACATTCTTCTAGTCTAACAAGGCTGCAGTTTTCAACTTCTTTGGTCAACGTTGAATTTGTTGATGCGACATATCTATCGCTATTGTTTTTCCATGACATGTTTTTTTCGATAATATTATCCAACTACTCTTTTTAGTGGGTTGGTAAGAATTTATGGATCAATAAGTGTTGCGTATTGGAACCTCTTCTATCTCACCATAACACTGTTTTTCTACCCTTGACTACTCATTCTCATTGATCTTTTCTCATCCATGCCACTATGCCACTATGCCACTATGCCTAACCTATGTATTAAGACTATTTATCACTCGAACAATATAGATTTATTCTTTGATTCTTCTAAATTTCTTTGTACATTCCACATTCATTTAAAATTTAATGGTCATAGTTAATTATCAGTATAATATTTTTTTACGTTGTTTATCTATACTAATTAAATTCTATTAAACATGGAGAAGTGACGTTAAAATCAATGGGCAACCAAATTTATATTTATAATGTTTTTAAATTGTGATTTGATTTTTCATTATTATTTTAGAATTATTTATTATAAATATATAAACATAAAAGTATCTGATAATTACACTATAATTATTTTAATTAAAAGCTTTAAGTTGATTAATTGTAAAGGTAAAATCGTCTTATCAACCACTAAACTCTTTATGTTGATTTGGTATTAAATGAAGTTGAGTTGGCACACTCAAATTTTTTGTTGATATTTTGTAATTATTTTATTTTTTGCACTCAACTTAATCTTTAAATTTGGAGACCACAAAACTTTAATCTTTTATTTGTGTTGATTGTATGAATGCAAGAAAGTGAGTTTATAACCCTTTGAGTTTTTTATCGATATCTATGTTATTTTTGCTAAATGTTTGTCTATGAGTGTTTAGTTTCCCTTTTGCATGGATGTTGATTCTTTGTTTTCTTGAACCCTTAACTATGATTTGTAGTTGAACTTTTACCTTGTCTTAGAAAGTATGGAGTATTCACATTATGATGATGGTTGGATTCAAGTTGGAGAGAAAAATGATGGTGTGTTTATTGGTTGATTGCTATGAGGTTGAAAAGAAAAAGAAAAAAAATGTGAAAAAAGAAAAGATAGAAAAAGAAAGAAAAAATTGAAAAACAAAAACAAAAAGAGTTCGAATAATGTTGTGTTAATAAGTGATATGCTTTGGTGTGAAATTTGGGATTCAGAAGAAGTTTAATTGGAATTTTGTGTTTGAATCTTTGGTGAATTGATTACTCCTTTAGGTTTAGGCAAGTTTTTTTTTCGATTAGCTTTAGGAATTATCCCTTGTTTGTTAACCAAGCCATTGTTACCTTGGAAAATCTTAAGGAATTCAAGTACATGTGATAAATGAAAATATTCTCATAAGTTAGGAGTCATCCTCCAAAATAAGGATTTTTGGGAAACAGGAGCCAGTGTGTGAAAAGTTGGTTTTATTAAGTCAGAGTTAATGCTTGGAAGAAACCACATTGAAACTGTCGAAAATTGAACTACGTCGACTAGAAAGAAATAAAAGGATATGTCAGGAGGATTAAATTGGTTTAGTCGATCAAAAGGGTAAAAGAGGAGGAATTGGTCGAGAACAGTATTAGTCGACAAAGAAGGGTTTCTTGGACTTAGAGAAAACATGATTATTCTTTGCCAGAAAGAAAGCGTCGAAGCAAGGCAGAAGCGGTTTATGTTCAAGAAGCTTAGAGGAAACGTGGGCAGTTACCAGCAACCCACGACGTGCTCAAGTGCCAAATAAGTGGAACTTCAAAATTATGAGCAGTTACTAGAAATCCACGACGTGTTTGAGCGCCAAAGAGGTGACAACATCTAGTGAAGCAGTTACCTCAAGATGTTAATATTAGTCGTAGATTTTATCTAGGTAGTTACTTTGTAAACACTATAAATAGGCAGATTTTATGTAGTTTAGGGGTGTTCACTTGTACTCTTAAATCACTTGTCAAACTCTCTCATTCCGAGCGTCGGGAAATCAAGAGTGAAGAGTGCTTGATGTACGTGAATCACCACTTTTATTTCAATGCAAATCTTTTATTTTTCAGTTATATCTTTTGAGTGCTTTATCTGTTTTCTCTTTACTGTCGAGCAAGATCTATACGTTATCTTCTATTTTGCATAAATAATTCGACACTATCTGTGTGTCACGAGTCACCTGTCAGTTAGTTTAGTGAGTCTCGTTTTTTTATACGAAAATTTTCTGTCGGTCACGAGTTACCAGTCTGTCGATTAAACCATAGTGTGGAAAACCATTACACCCGTTTCTCCAGTCAAAAGAAATTCGTTTCCCTTGACTGATATTTCGACGAAATAGGTGGGATAGCAAAAACTCTTAGCATGTGTCTTGAGATCAACTGGTCGATCTCACAAGTTACCCTTAGTTTAGGACTCTGGAAAGACCAGCGGTTGTTTACCATTTTCTACAGTAAACAAATTGGCACACCTGATGGGACCCAGTGCTAAGAATTGGTCTTGAGTATTTATAAGTGAATGCAACTTAGAAATGGGAAGTTAACCAAAGAGTATAATAAACCATTATCTAGGAAGAAAATATCAAGAATGACAAGTCCCGATAATCCAAACGTAGACGAAATACCGTCACGAACTTTAATCACTACTGATCCAGTAGTTTCACAGGTAGCACTTTTTCCTCCAGTAGGGTCGACTGCTGCGGTTTCTGTACAAATGTCTCAGGCTCCACCGGGAAGCCCAAGACCAGTAATGACTATGACTTCCATACCTAACGTGCCTCGTTTTGGTAATGTAGATCCTGCTTATGGAATGCCCTATTCCATGATGCCAGGATATCAGTCGACATCGAATATAGTAGTGGCGTCAGATAATGTTCAAAATTTGAACTCTCCTTTACAAGGATCTGCGTCAGGAGGAAATAATAGAGGCAACCAAAACAGGGTAGCGCCTTCTCAACCCTTAGTACCGTCTCTTACTAATACTTAAGTAGCAGTATTAAGGCAACAAATGGATGATAGTAACCATGAGTTGGTTAATATGTTAACTAACCAGATGGGTAATGTATTATATCCCATAGTACAAGAGTCGGCTGAGACTAATAGGCAGTCCGCTGAAACAAATCGACAGGTGATTACCCAATTAACACGTTTATGTAATTTTTTAGGTGCTCCCCCAGTGCCTATTCGACATGCACCACCTGTTCGACTAGATGCCCCTGGTCAAATAGACATGGGGGCAATACATGATGAAACTGTCCATCAGGGGCAAATGGTAGTGCCTCCAAGGAATTTGATGGTCGATCCACCCAGGGTATTAGTAGATCGACATCAAGAGGTTGATCAAATTTTCGAGCAAATTCGACAAGAAAACTTAGTCATTGAAAATAATTTAACCACCATTGTCGAAAGAATTATGGCCAGAAATGGCATGAATACCGCACTTCAAAGGCCAACATATTCCTCCCCTTTATCTGAATATATTTTACATACTAAAAACCCTAGAGGATGGAAAATCCCTAAGTATACAAAGTTTGGGGGAGAATCTGGAGAGTCGACGGTGGAGCATATTGCCAGATATCTAAATGAATTTGGAGATATGTCGAATAATGAAAACTTAAGGGTAAAGCACTTTCCTTCTTCCCTTACTAAGGTAGCTTTCACGTGGTTTACCACTTTACCCCAACATTCGATTGACTCATGGACGATGTTGGAAAAACTTTTCCATGAACAATTTTATGAGGGTCATTTGAAAATTAGTTTGGTCGAATTATCAAACATTAAAAGAAGGTTTGCTGAAACCATTGATGATTATCTAAACAGATTTAGGTCATTAAAAGAAAGATGCTTTACTCAAGTTCCAGAACATGAGCTTGTTCAAATGGCTGCTGGAGGTTTAGATTATTCCATTAGAAAGAAAATAGATCCAACCTTCGTGAAAAGTATGTCACAGCTAGCTGATAGAGTTCGACATCTAGAGCGTCTGTGACTAGAAAAAGTCAGACATACTAAGGCTAAGACTAGAAAAGAAAAAGTAGCCTTCATAGATTATGATGACACAATTCCCATTTGTGAGGCCGACTATACCTCACCAACAGAGGCAGAGGTCGACTTGGCTGAAATGAAGCCAGGGCCAGCCTAAGAATGTAAATTATTATTTTCTGCTAAGGGAAAGAATACGGTCAAAAATAATCCAAAATTCCCAGCAAAAACTTATATGTTTGATGTCACTAAGTGTGAAGAAATTTTTTATTTACTTGTTAAAGATGGTCAAATTTTAGTACCCCATGTGCTAAATTACCACCATTAGAACAACGACAGAAAAGAGGTTTTTGTAAATTTCATAATTATCTTGGTCATACAACCTCTCAATGTTACCTTTTCAGGGATCTCGTGCAAAAGTCACTACAAGAGGGCAGGCTGAAGTTTGTTGCAAGAAAGATGAAGATTGATATTGATCCTCTTAGGCAAGAGGATGCTTTGTTCCTCGACCCAGTGGGCATCAACATGGTGGAGATTACTGAATTCCTTGAAGACAATATGGTCGAAGAGGGCACTGGAGAAAGCCCTGATGTCGGCCTAGCAGATGTGTACCCAAGGCCTGAGGAATATTTTCTAGACTTCCTTTACCATTGTAAGAATAAAGGTTCACAAGCTTGCTTGTGTCCTAGATGTGGCGCTTTGACCGACAAAATAGCTGCTAAAAATTTCCAAAAGCTACAGTTAGAGAAAAACAGGACCAAGACACACAATCAAAGGTTCCTTACAACTAGGGACCCAAGGAGAGCTATGGGAAACTCGCATGTTAAACCTAGGAGTTATATTCCCTCAGCGAAAGCTCCTAGCGAGACCTGGATTAAACCCCAAGGGAGAAAAGGTGCACCAATTGATGGGGCACCAAACAGGGGGAAGTCGGCTATTGACTACCGACATGAGTTCAAGTTAGAGAATAAAGGCCACGTCTCTGAAAACTACATGGGGAAGAATCCCATGACTAGAACCCAATGGAGACGCTTCCAGCGTCGAAAGCAAGCTGAGAGGCAAGTGGCTGCTGGACAATTTGCTGCAAACAAAGGTGGCAATCAGAGGCAGTACCAGGTGAAAGTCGATTCCTCCGTGAAAGAGTGAATCAAAGAATTCGTGAATCGACCAGCTGCCAAATGTTCTGAAGAAGCCACTGACGATTTTGATTCTGACTTTGAAGAGAGTTTGAATATTTTAGTCAACGTAGTATCAATTCTGCCAGCAGAATATGATTGCTTGACAAAAGTAGAAGATTCAGTAGACATGGATGCTGAGGAGATGGCTTTACACAAGCCAACGTGTTATTTTTCCATGAACAATGGTTCCATTAAGAACCATGATACTTTATTTGAGAAACCAAATATGGCGATGAGAAGCCATGTAAAGCCCCTTTTAATAAGGGCTAGAATCGAAGGGGTCGCTATCAACAAGGTGTTGGTAGATTGTGGTGCTACGGTAAACATTATACCACACCACATGTTACAGAAAATCGGTAAATATGACATCGATGTTAGATCTTATAATGTAGTCTTATCAGACTACGAAGGAAGAACTAGGAACACCATGGGTGTGATCCAAGTGGACATCACTATCGGCTCAGTTACTAGGCCGACTATTTTCATGGTGATTCAAGGCAAGCTAAGTTACAATCTTCTAGTAAGGAGAGAATGGCTACACGGAGTGGGGGATGTGCCATCCTCTATGCATCAGCGTTTGGTGATCTGGAGGGAAGATGGCATAGTTGAGAATATTGAAGCTGGTCAAGGGTATTTTATGTCAGATGTGAACAATGTCGGAAAGAAGCAGTTCGACGGGAAATTAGGTAATATTTCCCCGTGCCAGCCTACTGAGGAAGTATATGCCAACCTTGATGAAGCATTTGTTTCATTGAAGTAACATGAAACCCATGGTTTTATATGGTATGTGGAACCTCTCGAGGATCCATATTGTGCTAACCGACCGACAGGCTGGGGAGACATCAGTGATAAAGTCTGAGCGAGAGGCTCTAAACAGGATTTCGGAGTATATCGCAGAAAGTAAAATAAATTCGGCACTAGAAGCTGAAGAAAATATGGCTGTCAAAGCCAATAAAACACAAGTTCTAAATGAAGGAGCTACTTTGGCTATTGAGCCAAAGATACCATATATACTATAGATGGTCGAAGAAAACATCGATAAGCAGCGTCTGGACTGCATATATGACGAAGAGCCCTTAGGCTTCGAAAAGGATCCAATGGCACCCGATAAGATGCAGCCAC
Source organism: Vicia faba (assembly GCA_948472305.1). Lineage (NCBI taxonomy): Eukaryota > Viridiplantae > Streptophyta > Magnoliopsida > Fabales > Fabaceae > Vicia > Vicia faba. The sequence goes on from OX451737.1 coordinate 175,222,371, forward strand.
AAGACCCTTTTGAAGAAATAGATCTTGGCAAAAAAGGGGATAAAAGACCAACTTATATCAGCGCCAACATCGACCCAAAGTTGAAATCTGAGGTAATATCTTTATTAAAAGAATTTAAAGACTGTTTTGCTTGGGACTATAATGAAATTCCAGAATTAAGCAGGGAATTGGTAGAACTAATATTACCAATAAAAGCTAGAAAGAAACCAGTAAAGCAGACGCCCAAACGTTTTGCTCCAGCCATAATGTCGAAAATCAAAGAGGAGGTAGAAAGACTCCTCAAAAGCAGATTCATAAGAACTGCAAGATATGTCGACTGGCTGGCAAACATTGTGCCAGTAATTAAGAAAAATGGAAAATTAAGGGAATGCATAGATTTTAGAGATTTAAATACTGCTACCCAAAAGATGAGTCTGCCATGCCTGTGGCAGAAATGTTGGTCGATTCGGCCACTGGATTTGAATATCTAAGTATGCTTTATGGTTATTTTGGTTATAACCAAATTTTTATTGTAGATGAAGATGTGTCAAAGACGGCGTTTTGCTTCCCTGGGGCACTGGGAACCTATGAATGGGTTGTCATGCCATTCGGTTTAAAAAATGTTGGAGCGACATATCAACGGGTAATGAATTCTATGTTTCATGATTTTATTGAAGATTTCATGCAAGTTTACATTGATGATATTGTAATAAAGTCGAACAGTAAACCAACTCATCTGCAACACCTTCGATAGTCTTTCGAAAGGATGAGAAAACATGGATTAAAAATGAATCCATTAAAATGTGCTTTCTGTGTGCAGGCGAGTGAATTTCTTGGCTTTGTGGTGCATAAAAAAGGCATAGAAGTTAATCAAAGTAAGACCAAAGCCATCATGGACGTCAGACCACCGTCGACCAAAAAGGAACTTCAATCTTTGTTGGGCAAGATAAATTTCCTAAGGAGGTTCATATCAGAATTAAGTGGGAAAACCAAAGTATTTTCACCACTACTTCGACTAAAAAATAAGATTTCGTTTAGCAAGAGGAGCATCAAGAGGCTTTCGACAAAATCAAAGAATACTTAGTAAAGCCTCAAATATTGGCACCTCCTGTTAGACATAGTCCTATGAGGTTATATATTGCAGCCTCAGATGCGACTATAGGTGGTATGTTAGTCCAACTGGACGAAAAAGGTGTCGAGAGATTTGTGTATTATCTTAGTCGAATGCTAAATAATCATGAGACTAGGTATAGTGATATAGAGAAACTATGCCTTTTCCTGTACTTCTCTTATATTAAACTAAAGCAATATATAAAGCCTGTTGATGTGTATGTATCTTCTCATTTTAATATTATTAAGCACATGTTATCCAAACCAATTTTACATAGTCGAATTGGTAAATGGGCTTTAGCATTAACAGAGTATTCTCTGACTTACATGCCCTTAAAAGCAATGAAAGGACAAGTAGTGGCGGATTTTTTGGTAGACCATTCAATGGTTGGTATACCTCAAAATTATGTAGATTTAGTGCCATGGAAATTATACTTTCATGGTTCTAGCCATAAGAATTGAGTTGGAATAGGAGGAATTATAATTTCTCCTAGTGGAATTCCAGCAGAGTTCAAGTATAAAATCGACGGTATGTGCACAAATAATGAAGCAGAATACGAGTCCTTAATAACAAGACTTGAACTGCTGCTAGATTTGGGGGCAAGGAACGTCGAAATTATGGGAGACTCTAAATTAGTGATTAAATAAGTATCAAAGGAGTACAAATGTGTTAAAGAAAATTTAGTCATGTATTTTGTGATTACCATGAGATTACTAAAACAATTCGAGCAAGTAAGTATTCGACACATACCTCGAAGAGAGAACGAAATGGCTAATGAGTTAGCACAAGAAGCCTCGGGATACAAGAGAGATAAAAATGAAGAACATACCCAAGTAAGAGAGAAAGTTCGAGCAACTTTGTTATCCCCTTCAGATTTGTCAATCATGAAGTTAGGGGGTATATACGCCGAAAATTTTCAAATTTTAACCATTGACAATGGACAAGAGAATGATTGGTGAAAGCCATTGGCTGACTATCTGCGCATCCCCACGAGGTCGAAAGATCGTAAGATCAAGTATCGTGCTCTCAGTTATATTTTGATAGAGAACAAACTATTTAAGAAAACTGCTGAAGGAGTTTTGTTAAAATGCCTTTGAGAAAGTGAGGCATATGTGGCACTGTCAAGTGTGCATAGTGGAGCATGTGGTGCACATCAAGCAGGACACAAAATGAAATGGCTTTTGGTGCGTTCAGGCGTCTATTGGCCTTCAATGCTAAAAGATTGCATCGAATTTGCTAAATGTTGTCGAGAATGCCAAATGCATAGGGCCATACAACATGTCCCCGCAAGTGAATTACATGCAGTTATAAAGCCCTGGCCATTCAGAGGATATGCTTTAGATGTGATTGGAGAAATAAAACCAGCATCATCAAAACAACAAAGATATATTTTATTCGGTATTGTTTACTTTACAAAATAGGTCGAGGTGGTAGCTTTAACTAACGTCGACCAAGAAGTTGTTATTAATTTTATACAAAATCACATCATCTGTCAGTTTGGAATTCCAGAAATAATTACGACCGACCAATGATCAGTGTTTACTGGATGAAAAATGCAAGAATTTGCACAAGAAGTTGGAATTAAGTTGTTAACTTCTACCCCTTACTATGCTCAAGCAAATGGCCAATTCGAAGCTGCCAATAAAGTGATAATTAGCTTAATTAAGAAGCATGTAGGAAAGAAGCCAAGGAATTGGCATAAAACATTAGATCAAGCCTTATGGGCATGTAGAACTTCCCCTAAGGAAGCAACAAGAAATACTCCATTTCGACTTGCATATGGGTATGATGCAATGTTACCAGTGGAGATACATGTCCAATCGATAAGAATCCAAAGACATCATGAAATACCATCTGAGGATTACTGGAATATGATGGCAGACAAGCTTATCGACATAGATGAGGAAAGGATGTTGGCCCTTGATTCGTTAACAAGACTGAAAGAAAGAGTCGCCATAGCTTACAACAAAAAGGTAAAGGATAAATTATTTGTTATCAATTATCTAGTATGGAAAGTGATATTGCCTATGGACAAAAATGCTAGGGTTTTAGGGAAATGGTCCCCAAATTGGGAAGGACCTTTTAAGGTGATACAAGTTTTTTCAAATAATGCCTATGAGCTTGAGGAGTTAGCCCTAGATCAACGAATCTTAAGGGTGAATGGCAAGTACTTAAAAAAGTATAAGCCCATTCTTCAAGAAATTAAAATCTCGACAGAATAAATATTCGTCGAACCAACGAGCTAGTAAAATTTTGTTGAGACCACTAAATTAAAAACACGCATAAAATATGGAGATTACATATAAAATGAACAAATAAAGGATTCGTTAAAATTTGGCTTAGAGCCATGAAATTACAAGATTATTGTTACAATGGTTAAAAATGCTTAAATTTGGCTTGAAACGACTGCAGTTCACCATAGAGGTTAGTGGCCTGATACTCAAAACCTTCTGCCTGAATCTTAAGTTTTTCAAGCTCTGTTTCAACAGAAGAAATCACGTCACTTTCAGCCATGGCATCCACAACCATCTGCTCAGATTTTGCTTATATGAGATTAATCACATTGTTAATTTCTTCCTCTTGCTTGGTGATTAATTCTAATTCCTTGTGGAGAGCAAAAATCTGGTTACGGATTTCAGCAGCCCTGTTTCGTTTGGGAATCAGTTCCTGTTTTTTCTCTTCAACCATTGCTAACAAACCATTAATTTCTTCAGTAACCTTCACCACCATATCCAACTTTTCTTTCACAAAGGCTTCATTCGACTCAACTGATGCCTCATTTGCTCGAATTTTTTCAACATTTTGACATAGAGGGATGAAAAGTTTCTCAAATGTCGTTATCATCAACCTAGCTGATTTAGACATATTGAGCTCCTTCATTTGAGCAAGAACTTCTGAGAGTTCTGGGCCAAGAGTTGGATCAGAATGGAGCAGATGAGGCAGATTAGGATTCAAAGCATGAGTCTGAATTTTAGTCTTCAGATTTTTAGATTTAACTGCGTCAGGACTCAACTTGTCATTATGTGCCTGAGACGGGTTGGAGTTAGAAGAAAGAGTGTGAGAACTCACAAAGCGACGTAACTTAGCAATTGCTTCTAGACCAGAAGGATTGACTACCATATGTTTTAGCTTGGTGGGTGAGTCGGCCTTTGTTCTCCCAGAAGAAACGAGAGGTGCGCCTTGCGTGCTTTCAGGGGGGGGGGGGGGAATTCGGGAGGTGGTGACATTTTTATTTGCTTCTGAATCCTGCAGGGAATCTGAAAGGCTAGAATCAGAACTAGTCGAACTATAACCCTTATGTTTGGCAGGACTAGTGACTGAGTCAGAGTCACTAAGAGTAGCCAGAATAGTCAGGTCGATAAACTCACCATCAGCAAAGTCAAGATTTTCATGATGGTGAGGGGAAGAAGCTTTTGAAAAAGGGGTATAGTCAGGTATGCGTTATTGTTGATCAGATGTGTTGACCTAAAGAAAGTAAGAAAAGGTATTAGCCAAAACAAATTCAACAAGCAGAAAACGAAGAAACTAGAAAACAACTAGCTAATAGTTGTGTCGACGGATTAAGATCGATAGACTCGTCCTTAGCTGAAACATCAGTGAGGTTTCTCGCTGGGATTTGAACCTCATCAACCCTAGGGGCATGAGTCGGAGTAACCAGAGTTGTGTAGACCACGATGGTGTCAGCACCTAAATCCGAAGTAGCTTCAGGATTTTTGACCAAAACCACATTACGCCTCCTTCTTGTGATAAGAGGAATTTTGACGTCAGCTGGATCCTCTATTTCCAACCTTTGCTTCAGCACCCTGGGGTATAGGTTCCTTTGTATTCTTCTTCACTGCCTCGCCTTCAATGGAGGAATCTCTTTTCCTCTTATGACTTTTGGATTTGTTGGAATGTTGAGAGGGCTGAACATCAGGTGATGGCTACAGTATCAAAGAAAGATGTAAATCAAAGAAATTGTGTTAGTTGATAATGGAAGTTTTGAATCGACCGAATATACCTTATCCCACTCAGAAGTATGCTTTTTATCCTTCTTGGACCTTTTGGAATTGTCAGAGGGAGCAGTCAAATCCGCTGAGCGTTTTTTACTCTGGAAAACAAGGGAAATATTAATACAAGTTTAGGGAGTAAACAACATAGAAACAAGAAGTATATAAATATACCCACCGAAGAAGCCTTCTTGAGTGAAGAAGAAATGGGTTCATCGTCGGAGGGTGTGTGGTCACGAATGATCTACAAAATTAAGTTGAGTCAGATATGCCAAATCAAGAATGATAGCTGACAGAAAGTTGAAGTTTAAACCTGACGCGTCGAAGGTTTTTGTTTGTCGACAGAAACGGATCCCGCCTTATCTATTGGTATAGATGTAAGACAAGTGTAAAACAATCAGATAAGAAACCAAAGTAAAACAGGCAGGGGGTAAAACTTTCCAGAAATCGTTACCAATTTGTGTATTCGAAAGTACTCTAACATATCGGAGATCATAATGAAGATGCCCCGAATAGTTAGATAGGTAATACTTCGTCGGTACCACTCTGTCGGCCTTTGTCCTATAGCCATTTTTCATATCCGGTATAGAGCAATACCACCAATCAGGAATAGGTGGGCCAAAGGCCAAGGCCAAAGGGCTGGATGGCAAAGGAGGAAATTTGATGTTTCCAAATGAAGAGCGTAAAGATATTTATCTTTCGCATAACTATGGATTTTTAGTGTTGAGATTCTATCGGTTACCTTCTCCTTTAATTCTGCAGCAACCCCATATATGGTCCGACGAAGATCATTAGGTCGATACACAATTCAGAAGTAATTCTGGAAAGCTCGAATTTGTTTAATATGAGTAATCTTACATTTGGTCGCCTTTGCCTGCAAGTTTGAAAAAGTTGTGGTTAGTTCAGTCAACTTAGCATTAGAATCTCCAATAATGTAACAAAATATGTCTGCCACCAAGTTTCAAATTATTTGGTGCAGTAAAAAGACGGTTGGAAAGGAGTGAGAGTGAGTGTGGGCCTCCATGCCCATAGATTTCGTATATCATCCTTGATCATTTCGAAGGGTTGGTCAGTTGTGATGTCGACCAGAAGCCTATGAGAATTGAACAAAGATTTAGGAACAAGTTAACATAGGCCAAATAGTCGAGCCACCAAGTTAGGTTGGTAAGCGATCAAACCTAGGTTTACACCGACAATCACAGTAGATAAAAATTGGGGAGTCAAGTAAATCCTCCAAAGGATTAAATAATTTTTCTTGTCCTCTTCTCTCGTGGGTGGAAAAGCCCTAGTAAACCACTCTGGTCCATCTTATCAAGCATAAAAAGGGGCCATCGAGGGGGTGAAGTCGACTCTTGTCAGCATAATGGTGAACAATAGCCTGAAGACTTCATGATTTGGGGAGCCTTTGTCGATAAGAGTCAGAGGGAGAAGGCGTTTCTAGACGATATGGTTTTAAGATGAAGGACATGTGTTGTACCCCAAAATTTGCCCTCTCATATTCTTCAAAGTTTTGACAAGCATCATCTCAATTTGCTCAAGTCTACTCAAGGAGTTGCACAGTCAAGCATCCTCCTAAGCCAGTCAAAATTAGGGTTTTGGTTCTTGCAAGGAAGTTGAGGTTTTCAAGGGCTCAATAAAGTCCCATATGCCTATATACATTGTCAAGCATCTACATGTCAAGTTTCAAGACTCACAGCATCAAGTTGCACAGTCAAAAGCCCTAGTTGCTCCACAACCAACTGCAGGGGCAAAATGGTCATTTTACAGTCAAAAGTCAAATTTTTTGGTCAACATCTTATTTTGAAGCCACAATCATCATTTGATCAAGTCTTGATCATGATTCCACAAGAATGGCTCAAAAATCATCAAGATGCAAAAGTTTCTATTTTTGGACAGTTGAAAAGTCAACTGTAACTTGACCAGGGCATAACTTTCTCATGGTTCATCAGAAAAACCCCATCCAATGCTCATTTTGAAGGGGATGACATTTCCTACAACTCATCTTCACATTCCAAATCCAAGAAATGCTCTCACAAAAAGTTATCAATTTCTACATTATAGGTCAATTTCAAAAGTCAACAAAAAGGCATTTTAAGTCAAAGACCATAACTTGAGATTGGTAAATCCAAATGACATGGGACCAAAGGCATTGGTTAGAGGACTTCAATACCTTTCCAAAATGTCCAAGAACATGTTCATATGATCAAAATTGAGCAAGATATGCATTGGAGAAGTTGGGAAATTTTTGTGAAATGGCAAAAGTCAACTATCCTTAAAACTTCAATTTTTGACAAAAGGGCCCACTTTCTTCCACTTGATTCAGCCTTGTCATGCCATACACGTGTCCCATGATTAATTTCAAGATCAAACATTTATTTTTCTATTTTATTTAATTGATTTAATTCATTTTAAATCCATAATAATTCAAATAAAATCAGAAAATTAATGGAATGGCATCTTGGTGACTTGAATGGCTTTCATGTGTCATATGCCAGCTCACAAATTCGTGCCAAGCCATTTTGAGCATAAAATCCAAGTTTTGCTCCAAGTATGTAATGTCCTTTAATGGTGGTCAAACAAAATCCAAAAACTTAATTGCACAAGGGTTCAAGCCTAGCTGCTGACCTAATTTCATTCACATATACATATGCAAGCAAGCCATACCTAATTCACAACCTAAGCATCGCTGGAATGGCAGAATCAAAACTCAAAAGTTGTGGAAAAAGAGTGAGATCAAGAACAGTGATAGAGGCATTTTCACATCAAAAGAAGCACGTAGTCTTCCTCATTGCCATACCCTGAAGCTAAAGAGACCCTTACCACGCCCTAAGACCCCCTACACAGCGTTGTAAGTTGTCCTGAATCTTACTCTGAACATGGTATCTCAACCCCTAATCCTTGCGCCTTTTCTGTAATATTTTGGCATATTTGTGTTCACCATTAAAATTCCAGGCATCCTGTATTATTTAATTGCATTGTTGTAGCCTAGATCTCCCTACCCGAACCTAGGGTTTTGGGGGTTGCAATTTGGGGTTTTGTTTTACAGGAATAATTGATACAAGCCATAGCCATGGACAAATTCAGGAGATTGAGACGAACAGGATGATGGCTTTGGCTGACATTTTCGTGGCCTAGAGCTCAGTATAGGAGAAGGCAACGAATTTTGTTGCGGAACCAAAATCCGCAGGAAAGAAACACAGGGGCTATTGGAGAAGACGATGATGTGTCTTCACATCACTGGCCCATTCAAATCCAAAACGCGCGTGCTTTTTTATTTCCAGTAATATTGCTTTTATTACATATAATGCTAACTGCCTATTATTATATCAAATGAAACATGCAGCTCAGCTGGCTAAGGCGTTTGTGTAGTGAGCGCTGGGACCTGGGTTCGAATTCCAGGTCCCCCAAAATTTCCATATTATTTTTCTTCATACAATTGTGTGCAGGCTTCAAAGAATAGTCCACCATATGCCTCCAGCAACGTCATGCCATGTGGCCACCATCATCAATCCAATGGCCAGGATGGAAGCATACCATGCTCCTGGTCAACCATGTGCATAGGCAAGCAAGAAGGTCAAACGTGGCTGAGAGATGATGGGCCTGGAAATTTCTAAACAAACCCTAAAATCTGCCCCAAACCCCCCTGGGTTTGCATTTTATTTTTGTCATTTTATTTTTCATTTGCTTTATTTTATTTTTTATTCTTTTTTTAATTATTAGCTAGATAATTATTTTTTCATAATAAACCCAGAAAACAAAAATAATAATAATAATAATATTTTTACTAATTAAATTTAATTAGTCATTATTTTGTAAATAAATACTAACTTAAATTAATTTAGTTTAATTAGGTTTGAATTTTAATCCTTTTATAATAAATAAAAACAAATTTAGACTTAGGCTTTTCTTTTGACATTTTTAATTCTTCTTTTTATTTTATTTCATTAAAACATAAAAAACACAAAAAACATTTTTTAATTAATTAATTGATTAGTAAATTAGGTTTAATTTCACTTAATTGCAAAAAAGGACAATCTCACTCTTTCTCAAAAAAAGGGGTCAAAACCCTAAGGACGTCTCGATTCATTCTTTCGCGCGTATTTATTTTTTTAATTTATTATTTTGTATTTGCTCCGGAAATGTAATAGTTAATTAGGATCTTTTACTATTTTCTTTAATTTTCTCGCACGTTATTTCCAAACGGGTTTTTGTTTTTGGCGATGTATAGACCCGCGCCTTGTAATAGCTAGATTTACCTTTCCGCAATTTATTTTCCGCACTCTTAACTGTTAATATGCCTGCAAGACTGTATGAAAAATAAAACCAATCCGTAGCTCACAAATAACATGTACAAGATAAACATTAACATGAAACAACACACAAGCACATGCCACTCCTAGGGTACGCCTCACTGGTTGCCTCGAACGTGGTCATCAAGTATAGGGTGTCTTAAAGGTCGCCCTCCTGTCTAAAGATCCAGTCGCCTCTGTGATCGGTGGATCTGGAACTGACTGTTTAACGCTGGTTCGCGAAATGTCGCGGAAGCAAGAGTCGCCACCGTCTTTTATTTTCTCCAAATGGAAAGGACAAAAGCACAGAAAAATTCCTTAAAGAGATCGCTCTCGGTTCGGGAGGTAGGTTATAGAAAGGGAAGGTGTTAGCACCCTTTCTATCCATGGTTATCCATGGGCTCTTAGATACTTGCTCAATGTGTTTTCAAAAATGTTTTGTTTGCTTTTCAATGTGGGTTTAAAAAGTTTCTTTTGAAAAATTTCAGATCGACTCGTACGTCAGAGTGTTTGAAAAATTTGCTTTGAAAGCTTTTGAAAAGTGTCAGTGTGAAAAGATTTTTGTTTGTTTTTGAAATTAGAGCAAGTATCCTTGAGAACCTACCTACCCTAAGGAATTCGTCTGTGTAAGAGTCCTTAAAAGTAGTGCCATCCTACCATGGAGAGGTAGGTAGCACCACCGTTGGAGGTGTTCGGGTCAATTCGATGTTCGGGACATGGTGATCACCGGAGCAATGGGAAGACACCTTAGAAGCTACCCTCATGCCAGGTTCCCGGATCATGAGGACTTACTAAGACGTCCTCTACTCGACGACCACCTTTCGAAAGGCAACAGTGAGGCGTACCCTAGGGGTGGTGTGTGCGAATTGTGTGTCATGTTTCAGTTATTTGTCTTGTCATGTTTGTCGTGTTCTACGCTTGATTTTATTAAGACATTCATTCTTTCATGCTTGGTTAACAGTTAAATATTTTGCGAAGAAATAAATCTACGACTATTACAAAGGCGCGGGTCCACATCGCCAAAATTAAACCAGACCCGATTTAGCGGAAAAATAAATAATGCGAAGAAGTAAAGTGCGAAAAGTAAATTACATGGCTTTGGGATATTTACAAAATTATAATTAAACGACATAAGATAAATGTGCAAATTAAATAATTAAGACGAAAATAGGGCGTTGGACCCTTTTACAAACAATAATTAAAATTAATGAATTAATTAAATAAAGAGGAATTAAAATTAAAATTAAGAAGAAAAATGTTTTTAGGTATTTTTATGTTTTTTAGATTTAATAAGAAAAAAAAGTTAATTGAAATTAAGTTAAGAAGCAAACCCTAATTCTAATATTTTTTTTATTTATTATGAAAGAATTAAAATACAATCTAAATTAAACCTAATTCATTTATGTACAATTTAATTTATGAAAATAAAATAATAAATAAATAATATTGTTATTCTGAAAAAAAAGGGAAAAATATTAAAAGGAATAAAAAAATTAATTAACCTAATTCTATTTTGTTGGATTTTTATTATGGAAAAAATATAAATTAAACCTAATTTGAAATTAATTTATTTACATGCTAATAAAATAATTATAATAAAATAAATATTATTTTTGGTCTTTTTCTGATTTTTATAATGTTTTTATATTTTATAGAAAAAATAAATTAATTAATTAAAGCAATAAAAATAATATAATACAATAATTAAAACAACAAAAAGAAAAGAAAATCAAACCAGGGTGGGGTGTTGCCCCAAATAAGGAGGTATAAATCTGAAAAGCCTGGCCCAATAAGAGTTGATTCATTGACTTTTCTGATCATGTACCAATGCGTTGACTTGCTGTATGCTGCGCCTGGAATATTGGCCATTGATCTGATCATCTTGGACGCGTGGATGGTGAGCTTGGAGTGTGCATGGTAGTCTCAGAATTATGCCTACATGGAATCAATTATGGAAAAATAACATGGAGTATTTGCCAGACCTGGGACTTGAACCCAGGTCTTTGAAGTTACAAGCGTAGCGTGTCACCACTGAGCCATTTGCTTTTCATTTAATATATAATAACGAATAATCAATATAAAATAAAATGGGTTAATGATCTGAAACCGCGCGCAAATTCGAATGTAGCCAATCCCTGCGTGCCACGGAGTTGTCTTCTTCGCGTGCCTGAAAATAAAAACAATATGGCAACGGTTTTAACGCGTTGCAGAAAGGTACCTACTGAAAAATAGCGATTAGGAATATGGACACCATAAATTTATCGCGAGGGTTCAAATTGCTTCGTCTTGGGGAGCTGAACTCAACCATGGTATCCAGATGGCCTAATTTTACTTGTATTGGGAAACCCCCTTTTTGAGTTCCTGAAACCCTAAAGACCATTCATGGTAGATTCATGTTTATGCCATAAAAATTCAATTAACTATAATGGTTAGTTCACAAACTTCACAAGGAGTAAGAATATACAAACAAAAATGCAAAAAGATGTCTAAATCATGCTATGCGATTTCGAGATGTTCTTGGTACAGTTTGAGTTTGTGATACCGTTTCAAGGCGTTTGGCTTGTTGTTAACGATTGGAATACGTCCAGGAAGTGTCAAGGAATCTATTGAAACGAGAATGGAACCTTGAATCGCCCTAGAACCTTGAAATCAGATTTCAGTTTTTATGAGAATTTTTCAATATTCAAAAACTTGTTTATGCGCAGCTTCCAGTCTTTTTTCATTAGGGTTATGTTCTAGTATATGTAAGGAATGATTTAGGTCAAAAACTTTGCACAAAATCTCAAGCATTCATGGATTTCAATATTTGATTTTGGAAAATCTTTTTCATATCTTTTTCTCATGTATCTTGTACCAAATCTGATCAATTAGCACTAAAGCTTGCCTATTTGAGATGTGCACGATTTGTAGAGATTAGAATGTGCACAAAAAGATTTTTTTAGGTTAGTTTGATATTTTTCATATATTAAAATCATTTAAATGAATATAAATTAATATTAATTCAAATAAATAATTAAAAAATATGAGAATACTTCCCTTTGGGCCTAGTGGTCGTGCATAGGCTTGGCATGAAGAAATTTGGAAGATAATTGGGCCCATTTGCATTTTTAGGCCTTTTGCATCATTGTTGACTTTCAAAAATTTCCAAAAATTTCCCAACTTCCACAAGGCATAACTTGGTCAATTTTTAAGCTTTTCACATGTTCTTGGACATTTTGGAAAGGTCTTTGAGTCCTTTAACCAATGCCTTTGGTACCATGTCATTTTGATTTACCAATCTCAAATTATGGCCTTTGACTTAAAGTCACTTTTTGTTGACTTTTGAAAATGACCTATAATGTTGAAATTGATAACTTTTTGTGAGAGCATTTCTTGGACTTGGAACATGAAGATGATTTGTAGGAAATGTCTTTCTCTTCAAAATGAGCTTTGGATGGAATTTTTCTGATAATCCATGTGAAAGTTAAGCCCTGGTCAATTTCAGTTGACTTTTTCAGCTGTCCAAATATAGCAACTTTTGCATCTTTGATGATTTCTGAGCCAAATTTTGGGAATCATGATCAAGCATTGATCAAATGATGTTTGTGGCTTCAAAATGATATATTGACCAAAAATTTGAACTTTTGACTGCCAAATGACCATTTTGCCCCTACAGTTGACTGTAGTGCAATTTAGGGTTTTGACTGTGCAATCTTGAGCTGAATGCCTTGAAACTTGACATGAGGATGCTTGACCACATTTGTAGGCATATGAGACTTGATTGGGCCTTTGAAAAGTTCATTTGCTTGACCAGAACTCAAACCCTAGTTTTGACTGTATAGGAGACAGTTGAGCTGCACAACCCTGGGGGAATTTTGTGACCTTGACTTGGCAATTTCTTGATGAATATGGGAGGGCAAATTTTGGGGTACAACAGTTGCCCCTGTTCAATCTTCTTAGACCTGAGGATGCAGATTGGCTGACGTGCCTTTCGTAATCCGAGGGTAGAAGATGATTGAACACTAAAGTGCCCAGAAATTTGCGCTCACATAGTAGCAATGATGATGAGGGAATGGGCTTATAGATGCCATTTGGATGTTGCTTGAATAGGATGATGGGCTTGTAGATGCCATCTGGGTGTTGATCGCGTAGGAGATTCCTTAGCGAGAACCTGTATACCTGCAAAACAGAAAAATGAGTACCTGACACGTCGCAGGAGCTGATTTTAGATGCTTGATATAGATATGTCCTGACTGGTTACAGGAGCTGCGTCTGGAGCTTCAAACGCTGATGAATGAACCAGGGATGGTTATTGCCTTAGCATGGATGGTAAGAGAATCCTGAATGACTTCAACCTCAACAACGCTCGTTGAGAAAATCTTGGTGAGAATTACCATCTTCGTAGTGTCAGGAAGAGAACCAAAGGACATTATAATCTCAAAGGGAGTCACCTCACTCGCCGTTGGAGAGGGAACTATAGGAAATTATAATCTGGAAGGAAATGTTACCTCACGCTCATGCCGGAGAGGGAAACATCTGTAAAAGGAATTACCACCTCACACGCCGTTGGAGAGGGGACCATAAGAGAATATCACCTCACGCTCATGCCGGAGAGGGAAACATCTGAAGAAGGAATTACCACCTCACACGCCGTTGGAGAGGGGACCATAAAAGAATATCACCTCACGCTCATGCCGGAGAGGGGAACATCTGAAGAAGGGATTACCACCTCACACGCCGTTGGAGAGGGGACCATAAAAGAATATCACCTCACGCTCATGCCGGAGAGGGGAACATCTGAAGAAGGAATTACCACCTCACACGCCGTTGGAGAGGGGACCATAAGAGAACTTCTACTGAGTCTTTATCAGCAAAATCTGTTTGGAGTCGATTTAACTGGACTAGAGAGGTCCTTGAAATATGTTTGAGAATTTCAACTGCATCTTTCCTGAAAGGTAAAGGTCAGTTATATGCACTGCATGCTATGGATCAAGCGATGATGTTCTCAATATGGATGCGGTTTATATGATATGATGCGTACATGCATGCTATAATGATGTATATGATGATTCATGTGTGTTTTCGTCTAGGAAAATAAATCCTTGACGGGTGCCGGGAAGTCATATCCTGGGCTGATGTTGATGAAGAGATTTTGCTTCCGCTGTGGATGATCGTTGCAAGAATACCGGTAGGAGAAGATAACTCCGTTGAGGAATAAACTTGGCAAATGAAATAATTCTGCGGGAGGAAAGATACTCTTAGCGATCATGCTGGGGAGCGCTACTCTGTGGGGATAGCGATGCTTTGCTGAGTTGATGAAGATAACTCCGCTGGGGATATCCTTGTTGTGCTGGAAGTGTTGATAGACTTCGCTGGGGGTAGGAAGATACTTTGCCGAGGACGCTCTTTCCGTGGCTTTTGGCTGAGGATAACCCAGTTATATCCTGTTACGGAAATAACTCTTTAAATCAAGCCGGGACGACGCGTTCGTGCTCTGCGAGGGGTAAGCTTCCAGAATCTACCGGGGATAAGCTTACTGCTCAAAGATATGGATTTCAACTTTTCCTGGGGAACTGGATTGGATTCTCCTGGGGAGATTTTGAACTGTAATGCTGTAGGTTGAAAGAGGGAACCTATGTAGGGTTGCCTGCTGATGAGCTCGTGTAAAACCGCATCTGAAATGGAGAAGGAACCTGGGTAGGGTTACTTTGATGATGAGTTCGTGTAAAACTTCGTCTTTGGAAAGGGAGAACCTGTGTAGGGTTGCTTGGTGAGGTAAGTTCATGTAAAACTTTTTGATGAATCGGGGTGAGATTATCTTGAACTAAAATCCATGTAAGACTTCTAGAGGAACCGGGGTTAGGTTACCTTGGGGTAAATCCATGTGAGATTTCTTGACGAACCGGGGTAAGGTTACTGGAGACGAGTCCCTGTGAGACTTCTGGGGGAACCGGGGTTAGGTTACCTTGAGATAGATCCGTGTGAGATTTCTTGATGAACCGGGGTAAGGTTACTAGAATAAGTTTGTGTAGAACTTTGATGAACCGGGGTTAGGTCATCTTGAGATAGGTCCATGTAAGACTCTTGGAGGAACCGGGGTTAGGTTACTTGGATAAGTTTGTGTAAAAACTTTGATGAACCGGGGTTAGGTCATCTTGAGATAGGTCCATGTAAGACTTCATGAGGAACCGGGGTTAGGTTACTTGGATAAGTTTGTGTAAAAACTTTGATGAACCGGGGTTAGGTCATCTTGAGACGGGTCCATGTGAGACTCTTGGAGGAACCGGGGTTAGGTTACTTGGATAAGTTTGTGTAAAAACTTTGATGAACCGGGGTTAGGTCACTTGTGATAAATCCATGTAAGATTTCTGGAGGAACCGGGGTAAGGTTATTGGATAAGTTTGTGTAGAACTTTGATGAACCGGGGTTAGGTCATCTTGAGATAGGTCCATGTAAGACTTCATGAGGAACCGGGGTTAGGTTACTTGGATAAGTTTGTGTAAAAACTTCTGGAGGAACCGGGGTAAGGTTGCTTCGGGATAAGTTTGTGTAAAACTTCTTGATGAACCGGGGTTAGGTCATCTTATGGAGGAGGAATCTGTGTATGACTTTGTCTGAAGGTTGAGCAGAAACCGGTGTTGGGTTGCATGATTTTGATTAAGTGGATAATTGTCCTGTTTGGTCTCGGACGTTAACCCACGATCTGGAATTTATGAAGGTAGATGGTAATCATCCTTATGTTGATCTTTCCTTTGTACTTTGGTTGACAGAGCAATTGGATCGCCTGGATAACTCATTATTGCCCCTGCTTCGGAGATGAGGGAAGAGGATACCTGTGTGGGTGATTGACAAATCTTCGAGTAGACAAGTGATGAAATACCGGAACATAGTCGTACGCTTTGATCCCTAACTTTTGCCTGGACCGCCCTTTCGGGTTTTCAGTCCACCGGGATACCCATTTTTGCCCAAGCCGCCTTTTCAGGTTTTCGACTTGCCGGGTGTACATATTTTTCGTTTCATCCCTTCATTTTGCCCGAACCTTTTTGGTTCGCCGGGAAGCCCTTATTTTTGCCTAGGTGTGTCAACCTAGCGGGTCTTTGATTGTGCGTAGTATTTTTCGACTATGTCCACGCTCTCCGAATGTAGGGAGTTGCCCCTGTTGGAAGTATTTTGCCATGCCCCAGGTAATGGGCAATGCTCCTACTGTGCCCCTTGATTGGAGGTACTTCTGTTCACAAGGTGTTCATCGTGCGAATTTCCCTGCTGTTCAAACAAATAGTCATATGCAAACAAAGTTATTTTAAGAATGCAAAAGTCTATGTCTGTCTTGAATTTTGAAAATGCATTTTTGTAATATAGTGCGATGTCAACTCAATATTTTACAGCAAACCTTCAGGAGTCAGGATACCTTCGTAACAGTATGCTTTCGAACTAACCCATGCTTCAGCTAGGACTTTTAAGGGTTATATCGTGGCCGGGTTCACGGTTTAAGAAACAAAGGATAAAGGCTCGAATTATTTGTACCCACCCGCTCTTCGTGATATTCTCCAAACCTAAACTCAGTTGATCGTGCGTTAGACCTTGTTTGAGTCTTTGCTTTGATATACCACTAATGGTTCAGATATTGATGATTTATTCTGAACAGGTAGTCATTTTTGCTTTGGTTGTAAGACTTCTCGCTTGATTTTTGTTATCCCTTTCTTTTTTGCCTGAACTGTTTCCTTTTTTGGATTTACAGTCAGCGGGATGCCCCGGTTTCATAAGTCCCCTTTGTAGGTTTAGACTTTTTGGGCTTTTCATTTATGAATTTTGATGATGACTGCCTGTCCTTTTGATTGTTCTGAACCATCACTGTCTTTGTTCGTTTCGTAAGGATGCACTTGGATCAACTGAGAGAACTACCCTGCCCCAGGTTATGATTAAGGGTTTTTGATTTTCGAAAATAAAAACTCCTACTTCTTTGGCTCTGATGGGTTGACGAGGGATTATCATCCTTATAACTCCAGTGTTTAGGGGTTGAAACAATGCCTGTACCTCATCAGCGGGGTTTGTTCAAAAGCATACTGTAATGATCGCGGTATCGTTTTCGTCATCCTCCCTCAAGAGGTTTAGAATTTTCAATTAAGAGTTGACCATTGCGAAAATATGAAAGCAGTTTTAAGCATAGTAAACATAATTAATCAAGACAGACATGTGTAATGCATTCATGAAATAAAAGAGTTTAACATAATAATTGTTTATCTGAACAAGAAAGGAAAAATACAACTTGAATTCAAATGAACAAAAAATTTCTCAATCCTAGCCATGTTTTGGCAATGGAGCATTGATCACATTGGGAGTCTCAGCAGGCTCGAACTCGATCTCTTTGGCATCGATCATGTTCTGAATTTTGTACTTTAGTGCCCAACAGTCTTCAGTATCGTGCCCCGGGCTATCAGAATGATAAGCGCATCTGGCTTCTGGATTGTAGCTGGGGGAGGAGGTCTTAGGATTGGTAGGAGGGTTGATTACTGCAATCAGGTTCATCTTCAGCATATGTTGCAGTGCTTGCGACCATGGCATGTTAATATTGGTGAACTGCCTTTTAGGCCCGTCCGACCTTTGCTGGTTTCCCTTCTGTGGTTGGCGGCGTGGTGCAGAACCAGAGATCATGACTGCCCCTGCATGTTGATCACGGCGACTCTTTTGACTATATGCAGCATTAGATTCCTTCTTTCCCGTGTAAGGCTTTTTATGAATATCAGAAGGTGTGGCCTCTTGAATTTTTCCACTCTTGATACCAGCTTCAATTCTTTCACCGGTCAGGATGAGGTCAGTGAATCCAGCAGATGAGTTACCAATGAGGTGGTTGAAGAATGGACCAGACAGGGTCCCCAAGAACATGTCCACAAGTTCACGGTCAGTCAGAGGTGGTTGTACCCTTCCAGCGAGATCCCTCCATTTCTGCGCATATTCTTTGAAACCTTCACTTGATCCTAACGACATACCCTGGAGTTGGGTACGCGTAGGAGCAAGGTCGGCATTATACTGATACTGCTTGTAGAAAGCAGTAGCCAACTCCTCCCAGTTACGAACCTTGGTCCCATCCAGCTGATAGAACCATTCGAGATGAGTCCCTGAAAGACTCTCCTGGAAGAAGTGGATCCATAGATTCTTATCCGCAGAGTACGGCTGAATCTTCCGAACATAGGACCTTAAGTGCAGCTTGGGACAAGACGCCCCGTCATACTTCGAGAAAGTTGGTGCTTTGAATTTATGTGGGATAATCACACCAGTTGACAAACCCAGATCTCCGAAATCCAGCCCAGGTACCTGTTGAACCTCCATAGCTTTCATTCTGTTCTCCAGTTGCTTATATCTGTCATCAGCAGGAGGGTACTGCTCTTCATCAAAACCTGTCTCGTTGTCGGAGACCAGTGGACTGGGAACCTCTCTCTCATGATGACTGCTTTTTCCCACAGACGGGGTTGTCCTCTCAGCTTCAACTTGTGGTGTATTCCCAAATCTGCGTCTAGGGCTGAACAGAACAGTCCTCTTCTTTTTCTTGTCCTTCTTCAAAAGCAGAGCCTTCAGGTCTTGTTGCCCCTGGGTCAAATTCAGGATCAGCTCTTGGAACTGGGCGTTCTGAGCCTGGAGATCCTTGATGGACTGTTCAGCTGATGATCCAGGATTCATGACGATCGGCTGAAATAAACAGCGGAGAAGGGTAAGCAACCTGTCAAAGGGATACCTGTAATGCGATGATGTGTATGATATGCATGCAATGTTTTCAAGGACCTCACAGGGTAAACAGCGAAACTTGTTAGAATTGGAAACTGGCAACTTGATTGAAGGAACTTCCTGTTGTAGGGAGCCCTCCTTCAAGGGTCAAAGGCTCACCATATCCAGTGGGTCATAGCCCCTGACAACCTTGGCTAGAGGAAAATAAATCCTCTTTGCCCCTTGCTGGGATAATTGATTCACCACGACCTGCATCGCAAGCCCTTGAGGTCCTTGAAATGGGTTAGGATGTATGCAATGGTATGCAATGGTATGATGTCATGCTATGCATGGGGTGATGTAGGTAAACCCTGTTATGAGTCCCAATTAAGGACTATAAACAACCCCTGCAAGAAATTCAGTATACTTTGTTATGAGTCCTACTTAAGGACTACAAACGAAACCTGCAAGAAACTTAGTAACCCTGTTATGAGTCCCAATTAAGGACTATAAACAAGACCTGCAAGTAATTTGGTAAACCCTGTCATGAGTCCTAGTTAAGGACTATAAACAAGACCTGCAAGTGGTTAGTACACCCTGTTATAAGTCCCAGTTAAGGACTATGAACAACACCTGCAAGACATCAAGGGTCAGATAACAAGTATGCAAGTAGTCAAGTACGAAGGCACACAAGTCACACAAGAGAAGCCCTTAGGGTTTAGGCCAGCATGGGGTCTAGGTATTACCCTCTTGAAGTTGGTGGGCTCATACCTGTCCTAATCAAAGTAACCGGGTTCTAAGGTTCCCAATATCACGGGATTGCTTTCATTGTTCATCGTTTCGATTTAGCCACTGAACTGGCGACCGAAATATTCCAGGAAAGCAACCCTCAATTGAGCGTAGTATCGAGTATCAACCAACCTCGGACTGCACCAAAGTCAGTTATCTCACTACCCTAAAGAGGCCAAGATAGTTCAATTAAGGTTCCTAAGGTCTGTTGATGCTTCACGACACCACGCGGAGGCCCCGTACTCTCCTTGACTGAACTCAAGGGTTACCGGTACACACCAAAGTGCCACATCAACGTAGCAGACTGTTTCAACCGTGTCGGTATACCCCGCACAGTTCCCTCACAGCCTTGTTGCTACTTTCTAAGAAGGTATCCCCCAGATCCGGGTTAGGATCTATAGAACTCCCAAACAACCCACAATTTAAAGCATACAAGGAAAACAATTGAAAACATAGTTATAAGCTAGCCCTAAGGTACACCTCACTTTATAAAGGGTCCCCAGCAGAGTCGCCAGTTCTGTGATCGGTGGATCTGGAACTGACTGTTTAACGCTGGTTCGCGAAATGTCGCGGAAGCAAGAGTCGCCACCGTCTTTTATTTTCTCCAAATGGAAAGGACAAAAGCACAGAAAAATTCCTTAAAGAGATCGCTCTCGGTTCGGGAGGTAGGTTATAGAAAGGGAAGGTGTTAGCACCCTTTCTATCCATGGTTATCCATGGGCTCTTAGATACTTGCTCAATGTGTTTTCAAAAATGTTTTGTTTGCTTTTCAATGTGGGTTTAAAAAGTTTCTTTTGAAAAATTTCAGATCGACTCGTACGTCAGAGTGTTTGAAAAATTTGCTTTGAAAGCTTTTGAAAAGTGTCAGTGTGAAAAGATTTTTGTTTGTTTTTGAAATTAGAGCAAGTATCCTTGAGAACCTACCTACCCTAAGGAATTCGTCTGTGTAAGAGTCCTTAAAAGTAGTGCCATCCTACCATGGAGAGGTAGGTAGCACCACCGTTGGAGGTGTTCGGGTCAATTCGATGTTCGGGACATGGTGATCACCGGAGCAATGGGAAGACACCTTAGAAGCTACCCTCATGCCAGGTTCCCGGATCATGAGGACTTACTAAGACGTCCTCTACTCGACGACCACCTTTCGAAAGGCAACAGTGAGGCGTACCCTAGGGGTGGTGTGTGCGAATTGTGTGTCATGTTTCAGTTATTTGTCTTGTCATGTTTGTCGTGTTCTACGCTTGATTTTATTAAGACATTCATTCTTTCATGCTTGGTTAACAGTTAAATATTTTGCGAAGAAATAAATCTACGACTATTACAAAGGCGCGGGTCCACATCGCCAAAATTAA
This sequence comes from Vicia faba, assembly GCA_948472305.1. Classification (NCBI taxonomy): domain Eukaryota; kingdom Viridiplantae; phylum Streptophyta; class Magnoliopsida; order Fabales; family Fabaceae; genus Vicia; species Vicia faba. Next base: position 175,243,555 of record OX451737.1, read on the forward strand.
ACCAGACCCGATTTAGCGGAAAAATAAATAATGCGAAGAAGTAAAGTGCGAAAAGTAAATTACATGGCTTTGGGATATTTACAAAATTATAATTAAACGACATAAGATAAATGTGCAAATTAAATAATTAAGACGAAAATAGGGCGTTGGACCCTTTTACAAACAATAATTAAAATTAATGAATTAATTAAATAAAGAGGAATTAAAATTAAAATTAAGAAGAAAAATGTTTTTAGGTATTTTTATGTTTTTTAGATTTAATAAGAAAAAAAAGTTAATTGAAATTAAGTTAAGAAGCAAACCCTAATTCTAATATTTTTTTTATTTATTATGAAAGAATTAAAATACAATCTAAATTAAACCTAATTCATTTATGTACAATTTAATTTATGAAAATAAAATAATAAATAAATAATATTGTTATTCTGAAAAAAAAGGGAAAAATATTAAAAGGAATAAAAAAATTAATTAACCTAATTCTATTTTGTTGGATTTTTATTATGGAAAAAATATAAATTAAACCTAATTTGAAATTAATTTATTTACATGCTAATAAAATAATTATAATAAAATAAATATTATTTTTGGTCTTTTTCTGATTTTTATAATGTTTTTATATTTTATAGAAAAAATAAATTAATTAATTAAAGCAATAAAAATAATATAATACAATAATTAAAACAACAAAAAGAAAAGAAAATCAAACCAGGGTGGGGTGTTGCCCCAAATAAGGAGGTATAAATCTGAAAAGCCTGGCCCAATAAGAGTTGATTCATTGACTTTTCTGATCATGTACCAATGCGTTGACTTGCTGTATGCTGCGCCTGGAATATTGGCCATTGATCTGATCATCTTGGACGCGTGGATGGTGAGCTTGGAGTGTGCATGGTAGTCTCAGAATTATGCCTACATGGAATCAATTATGGAAAAATAACATGGAGTATTTGCCAGACCTGGGACTTGAACCCAGGTCTTTGAAGTTACAAGCGTAGCGTGTCACCACTGAGCCATTTGCTTTTCATTTAATATATAATAACGAATAATCAATATAAAATAAAATGGGTTAATGATCTGAAACCGCGCGCAAATTCGAATGTAGCCAATCCCTGCGTGCCACGGAGTTGTCTTCTTCGCGTGCCTGAAAATAAAAACAATATGGCAACGGTTTTAACGCGTTGCAGAAAGGTACCTACTGAAAAATAGCGATTAGGAATATGGACACCATAAATTTATCGCGAGGGTTCAAATTGCTTCGTCTTGGGGAGCTGAACTCAACCATGGTATCCAGATGGCCTAATTTTACTTGTATTGGGAAACCCCCTTTTTGAGTTCCTGAAACCCTAAAGACCATTCATGGTAGATTCATGTTTATGCCATAAAAATTCAATTAACTATAATGGTTAGTTCACAAACTTCACAAGGAGTAAGAATATACAAACAAAAATGCAAAAAGATGTCTAAATCATGCTATGCGATTTCGAGATGTTCTTGGTACAGTTTGAGTTTGTGATACCGTTTCAAGGCGTTTGGCTTGTTGTTAACGATTGGAATACGTCCAGGAAGTGTCAAGGAATCTATTGAAACGAGAATGGAACCTTGAATCGCCCTAGAACCTTGAAATCAGATTTCAGTTTTTATGAGAATTTTTCAATATTCAAAAACTTGTTTATGCGCAGCTTCCAGTCTTTTTTCATTAGGGTTATGTTCTAGTATATGTAAGGAATGATTTAGGTCAAAAACTTTGCACAAAATCTCAAGCATTCATGGATTTCAATATTTGATTTTGGAAAATCTTTTTCATATCTTTTTCTCATGTATCTTGTACCAAATCTGATCAATTAGCACTAAAGCTTGCCTATTTGAGATGTGCACGATTTGTAGAGATTAGAATGTGCACAAAAAGATTTTTTTAGGTTAGTTTGATATTTTTCATATATTAAAATCATTTAAATGAATATAAATTAATATTAATTCAAATAAATAATTAAAAAATATGAGAATACTTCCCTTTGGGCCTAGTGGTCGTGCATAGGCTTGGCATGAAGAAATTTGGAAGATAATTGGGCCCATTTGCATTTTTAGGCCTTTTGCATCATTGTTGACTTTCAAAAATTTCCAAAAATTTCCCAACTTCCACAAGGCATAACTTGGTCAATTTTTAAGCTTTTCACATGTTCTTGGACATTTTGGAAAGGTCTTTGAGTCCTTTAACCAATGCCTTTGGTCCCATGTCATTTTGATTTACCAATCTCAAATTATGGCCTTTGACTTAAAGTCACTTTTTGTTGACTTTTGAAAATGACCTATAATGTTGAAATTGATAACTTTTTGTGAGAGCATTTCTTGGACTTGGAACATGAAGATGATTTGTAGGAAATGTCTTTCTCTTCAAAATGAGCTTTGGATGGAATTTTTCTGATAATCCATGTGAAAGTTAAGCCCTGGTCAATTTCAGTTGACTTTTTCAGCTGTCCAAATATAGCAACTTTTGCATCTTTGATGATTTCTGAGCCAAATTTTGGGAATCATGATCAAGCATTGATCAAATGATGTTTGTGGCTTCAAAATGATATATTGACCAAAAATTTGAACTTTTGACTGCCAAATGACCATTTTGCCCCTACAGTTGACTGTAGTGCAATTTAGGGTTTTGACTGTGCAATCTTGAGCTGAATGCCTTGAAACTTGACATGAGGATGCTTGACCACATTTGTAGGCATATGAGACTTGATTGGGCCTTTGAAAAGTTCATTTGCTTGACCAGAACTCAAACCCTAGTTTTGACTGTATAGGAGACAGTTGAGCTGCACAACCCTGGGGGAATTTTGTGACCTTGACTTGGCAATTTCTTGATGAATATGGGAGGGCAAATTTTGGGGTACAACAGCCTCGAAACGGTTGCCTCGGATACAAAGGATCTAGGACATTAGGGTTACCACTAAGGTGTCCTACCATTGCTTTGGTGACCACATTGTCCCTATAATCGAATTGACCCGAATAACTCCAACGATGGTGCTACCTACCTCTCAATGGTGGGATAGTACTATCTAAAGGACTCTTACACAGCCTAATTCCTTAGAGTAGGTAGATTCTCCTGGGTACTTGCTCTCTTTCTAAAAACAAAAACAACTTTTCGCACCTACACTTTCAAAAAGTTTTCAAACAAATATTTCATACACTCTTGAGGACAGATACAAGAGTTACCTAGAAATTTTTCAAACGAAACTTTTTCAAAACCCACACACACTTGAAAAGCAAACAATTTTTGAAAACATAAGAGCAAGTACCTAAGAGCCCGTGGATAACCACGGATAGAAAGGGTGCTAACACCTTCCCTTTCTATAAATCTACCTCCTGAACCGAGAAACATTCTCGAATAAGGAATTTTGTTATGCTTTTGTCCTTTCCATGTTGGAGAACATAAAAGACGGTGGCGACTCTTGCTTACCGCGACATTTCGCGAACCAGATTAAAAAACAGTCAAGTTCTATTTCCACCGATCACAGAACTGGCGACTCTGCTGGGGAATAATAAGTGAGGTGTACCTTAGGATAAGAACACTTATGTTTTCAATTGTATGCCTTGTTTGCTTTAATATTGTGGGCCTGTCTTGGAGTTTCATATATCCTAACCCGGATCTGGGGGATACCTTTTAGAAGTAGCAACAAACTGTGAGGGAACTGTGCGGGGTATACCGACATGGTTGAAGCAGTTGTTACGTTGATGTGGCACTTTAGTGAGTACCGGTAACCCTTGAGTCAAGTCAAGGAGAGTACGGGGCCGCCGCGTGGTGTCGTGAAGCATCAACTGACCTTAGGAACCTTACTTGACCATCCTGGCCTCTTTAGGGGTAGTGAGATGACCGACTTTGGTGCAGTCCGAAGTTGGTAGATACTCGATACTACACTCATTGAGGGTTGTTTTCTTGGAATATTTTGATCGCCAGTTCAGTGGCTAAATCAAAACGATGAACATAGAAAACAACCCAATGATATTGAGCTCCTTAGAACCCGATTACTTTTGATAGGACAGGTTTTGAGCCCACCAACTTCAAGAGGGTAGTACCCAAACTTCATGCTGGCCTGAACTCTAAGAGCTGTCTTGTGTGACTTGTGTACCTTCAAACTTGACTACCTGCATGCTTGTTATCTGACACTTGAGTTTCTTACAGGTTTTGGTTTACAGTCCTTAATCTGGACTCATAACAGGGTTCACTTACATCACTCCACGCATAGCATAACGTCATACCATCATACCATTGCATACATCCTACATAAGGACTAACCCATTTCAAGGATCTCAAGGGTCTATGGTGCAGGTCATGATGAATCAAAATGTCTAGCAAGGGGCAAAAGGGGATTTATTTTCCTCTAACCAAGGTTGATAACTTGAGTCAAGGGCTATGACCCACTCGATATGGTGAGCCTTGACTCTTGAAGAAGGACTCTCAACAACCTGAAATTCCTTCAATCAAGCTACCTGATTCTAACGATGATTTTTTCTCGTTTACCCCGCGAGATCCTTGAAAACATTGCATGCATACATACACATCATTGCATAACAGGTACCCCTTTTTTACAGGTCACTTACCTTCTTCGATATTTATTTCAGCAATCATCATGAATCCTGAATCATCCAATGAATAAGCTATCAAGGCCCTCCAGGCCCAGAACGCCCAGTTTCAAGAGCTGGTAATGAGCTTAGCCCAGGGTCAACAGGAGTTGAAGACTCTGCTTTCGAAAAAGAAGAAGAAGAGGACTGTTTTGTTCAACCCTAGACGCAGATCGGGGAATGGATCACAAAATGAAGCTGAGCTGACTACCCCATCTGTTGGGAAAGACAGCCCACAAGGAGAGGTCCCTAGTCCCGTGGTCTCCGACAATGAGACAGATTTCAATGATGAACAGTACCCCCCTGCTGAGGACAGGTACAAACAGCTGGAGGACCGGTTAAATGCTATGGAGATTCAACGTGTGCCCGGGTTGGACTTTGGAGATCTAGGCTTATCTTTTGGGGTGGTGATCCCTCACAAGTTCAAGGCGCCTGCCTTTGCGAAGTACGACAGGGCTTCCTGTCCTAAGCTGCATCTCAGATCCTATGTAAGGAAGATCCAACCTTACACTGTTGACAAGAATCTATGGATCCATTTCTTCCAGGAAAGTCTTTCAGGGACTCAACTCGAATGGTTCTATCAGCTGGATGGAACCAGTATTCGTAACTGGGAGGACTTGGCTACTGCGTTTTATAAGCAGTATCAGTATAATTCCGACCTCGCTCCCACGCGTACCCAACTCCAGGGTATGTCACTTGGGACGAGTGAAGGTTTTAAGGAGTATGCGCAAAGGTGGAGAGACCTGGCTGGAAGGGTGCAGCCGCCTTTGACTGACCGTGAACTCGTCGACATGTTCTTGGGGACCCTGTCTGGTCCTTTCTTCAACCATCTGGTTGGGAATTCTTCTGCCGGGTTCACAGATCTGATCTTAACTGGTGAGAGGATAGAAGCTGGTATCAAGTCTGCGAAGATACAAAAGGGTGACTCCTCGAACACTGAGAAGAAACCATTCAAGAAAGAGTCCAATGTTGCGTACAGTCAGAAGGGTCGTCGTGACCAACACGTAGGGGCAATCATGATCTCTGGTTCTGCGTCACACCGACAACCGCAAAAGGAAAATCAACGAAGGCCAGACGAGCCTAAGAGACAGTTCACAAACATCAACATGCCATTGTCGCAAGCATTGCAACACATGTTGAAGATGAATCTGATCGCGGTGATAAACCCTCCTGCAAATCCCAAGACCTCTTCTCCAAACTACAACCCAGATGCGAGGTGTGCTTACCATTCCGGTAGCCCGGGGCACGATACTGAGGATTGTTGGGCGCTGAAATACAAGATTCAGAACATGATTGATGCTAAGGAGATCGAATTCGAGCCTGCCGAGACTCCCAACGTGATCACTACTCCCTTGCCAAAACATGGCTAGGATTGAGAGACTCTTGTGTCATTTAAATTCTGATATTGTATTTTTTTATGCTTATTCAAACAATTATCATGTCAAACTCTATTATTTCATTAATGCATTACCCGTGTCTTATTTTGTAGTAATTGTGTTCGCTATATTCAAAATTGCTTTTATTTTTCTTGATGTTCAAACTCTCGATTAATAATTCTAAGTCTCTTGAGGGAGGTTGGCGAAAACGATACCACAATCTACAATATGCTTTTGAACAGACCCCGCTGATGAGGTACATGCATTGTTTCAATTCCTAAACACTGGAGTTATAAGGAAGATAATCCCTCGTCGACCCCTTTGAGCCAAAGAAGTAGGAGTTTTTCTTTTCGAAAATTAAAACCCTTAATCATAACCTGGGGCAGGGTAGTTCTCTCAGTTGATCCAAGTGCACAGCGAATAGCATCAAAGAAGTCCTTCCAAGACAAAAAGACAGTGATAGTTCATATAATCATAAAGACAGACAGTCGTTATCTCTCAAAATCAAAAGCCCAATAAGTCAAAACCTATGAAGGAGACTTATAAAAACGGGGGCATCCTGCTGACTGTAATCTCAAAAGAAACAGTTCAGGTAAAAGACAGGGATAACGAAATCAAAAGAAAGAGGTCCAACAAACCCTCAACCAAAAAAAAAATGACTGCCTATTCAAAATAAACTGTCAATATCCGAACCATCATTGGAACATCAGGACAAAGACTCAAACAAGGTCTAACGCACGATCAGCTGAGTTTAGGTTTGAAGAACATCACGAAGAGCGGGTGGGTACAAATATAATTTGAGCCTTTATCCTTTGTTTCTTAAACCGTGAGCCAGGCCGCGTTACAACCCTTAAAAGTCCTAGCTGAAGCGTGGGTTAGTTCGAAAGCATACTGTTACCAAAGGTATCCTGACTCCTTAAGGCTCGCTGTAAAATCTTGAGTTGACATCACATGTTACAAAATTTGCTTGTTTTACTGAAACATGCATTTTCAAAAAACTTCAAGACAAACATAAGCTTTGCATTTTTAATATAACATTGCTTGCATATGACTATTTGTTTGAACAACATAGAAGTTCGCACGACGAATGTCTAATGAACAAAAACACCTCCAATCAAGGGGCATGGCATGATCATGGTCCGTCATTCGGGGCAGTCCAGTCAAGATTCGGAGAATCTCTCAAAAGGCCAACCAGCTTGGGGGCAAATCTCTATCTGGATCACTTGGGGCATTGGACGATCAAACAAAGATCTTCTGGTAGTATGACAACACAACACTACAACAGGGGCACCTCCCTGCACTCTGAGAGCGTGGACATGGTCGGAAAAAAATACTGCGCATAATCAAAGACCCGCTAGGTCGACTGGCCTAGGCAAAAACAAGGGCTTCCCGACGAACCAAAAGGGTTCGGGCAAAAATAAGGGATGAAATGAAAAAGATCTGTACACCCGTGTGATCGGTGGAAATAGAACTGACTGTTTTTTAAGCTGGTTCGCGAAATGTCGCGGTAAGCAAGAGTCGCCACCGTCTTTTATGTTCTCCAACATGGAAAGGACAAAAGCATAACAAAATTCCTTATTCGAGAATGTTTCTCGGTTCAGGAGGTAGATTTATAGAAAGGGAAGGTGTTAGCACCCTTTCTATCCGTGGTTATCCACGGGCTCTTAGGTACTTGCTCTTATGTTTTCAAAATTTGTTTGCTTTTCAAGTGTGTGTGGGTTTTGAAAAAGTTCGTTTGAAAAATTTCTAAGTAACTCTTGTATCAGTCCTCAAGAGTGTATGAAAAATTTGTTTGAAAACTTGAGGTGTGAAAAGTATTTTTGTTTGTTTTGAGAAAGAGCAAGTACCCATGGGAATCTACCTACTCTAAGGAATTAGGCTGTGTAAGAGTCCTTTAGATAGTGCTATCCCACCATTGAGAGGTAGGTAGCACCGTCGTTGGAGGTGTTCGGGTCAATTCGATTATCGGGACATGTATGGTCACCGAAGCAATGATAGGACACCTTAGAAGTAACCCTAATGTCCTAGATCCTTTGTATCCGAGGCAACCGTTTCGAGGCAACTGGATCTTTTGGACAGAAGGGCGACCTCTAAGACACCCTATACTTGATGACCATGTTCGAGGCAACCAGTGAGGCGTACCCTAGGAGTGGCATGTGCTTTGTGTGTTGTTTTTCAGTTAATTGTCTTTGTACATGTTATTTGTAAGCTACGGATTAATTTTATTTACATACATTCTTTCATGCATTTAACGGTTAGGGGTGCGGAAAGTAAATTGCAGAAATGTAAATTCTAACTATTACAAGGCGCGGGTCTATACATCGCCAAAGACAAAAACCCGTTTTGGTAAATAAGTACGGAAAGTAAATAAAAACAATAAACCTAATTACTATTACATACTTGAAGCAGTTACATAATAATCAGAATAGAGTAAACGCGCGCGAATAAAAATTAAATTGGAATGTCCTAAGGGTTTTGACCCTTTTAAGAAAAGAAATTGAATTTTTTTGTCCTTTTTGTGATTAAATGAGATTAAAACTAATGATTAAATTAATTAATTAATTTATTAAAAGAAAAAATGTTTTTGCGTTTTTATGTTTTTAATGAAAATAAAATAAAGGAATTAAAATTAAAAGTTAATAAACCTAATTCTAAATTTATTTTAATTATTAAGAAAAAAGGTTAAAGTTTGCCTAATTACAATTAATTCAATTTATTAGTATTTATTTACAAAAATAAAATGAAATTAATGATAATAATAATATTAGTTCTTTTTTTGATTTTTTATGAAAAATAGTTAGTTATGTTAATAGTTAAGACAAACAAAATATAAAAATGACAAAATAAAAATTGCAAACCCAAGGGGGGTTTTGGGCCAGATTTGGGTGTTTTGATTGGAATATGAAACCCATCAAGAAACCAGATTTGTTTGACTTTGGAGATTGCCTGTGCCTGTGTTGACCTGAGAACATGATGCTCCTTCCCTTGTGGCCATCGGATTTGCACTTGGAGACACTTGGCGCTTTGGATTTGTGAGGCGCATGATAAGCCTTCTTTGAAGCCTGCACACAAGTATGTAAGAAAAAATAATATGGGATTTTGAGGGGACCTGGGAATACTTACAGTGCTTGATAATGGACCTTAGGACGTGGCAAGGGTTGCTTTAGCTTCAGGGTATGGCAAAGAAGAGAGTCACGTTCTCCTTTTGGCCTGAAAATGCTTGCAAAACTCCTTTTGATCTCACACTTTTTTTGACAAATTTTGAACTTTGCTCTAGCCGTTTGTGCACTTTTTCTAGGTTGTGAATGAGGCTTGCAAGGCTTGTATATATAGTAATGAGTGAGAATCAGTCACTATTATGAGCTCTTAACCATTGCAATTAAACTTTGGATTTCTCCATAACCACCATTAAAGCAACTTGCCAATTTTGTTCAAATTTGAATTTTTATGCTTGAAATAGGTCTTACACGAATTTGGCATGTGAATTATGGTGTATCAAAGCTATTCAAACCACAAAATATCCCTTAATTAATTTTTTTTTATTTTTATTTGAATTTTAAAGATTTAAAATGAATTAAATCAAATAAAATTAAATAAAAATGGAAAAATTAATTTTTAATCTTGAAATAAATTGTGGGACACGTGGAAGGCATGACAAAGCTGAATCAAGTGGAAAAAGTGGGCCCTTTTTGTCAAAAATGAAGTTTCAAGGATAGTTGACTTTGGCCATTTCATAAAAATTTCCCAACTTCTCCAATGCATATCTTGCTCAATTTTGATCATATGAACATGTTCTTGGACATTTTGGAAAGGTCTTGAAGTCCTATAACCAATGCCTTTGGTCCCATGTCATTTTGATTTACCAATCTCAAGTTATGGTCTTTGACTTAAAGTGCCTTTTTGTTGACTTTTGAAAATAACCTATAATGTTGAAATTGATAACTTTTTGTGAGAGCATTTCTTGGACTTGGAATGTGAAGATGAGTTGTAGGAAGTGTCATCCCCTTCAAAATGAGCATTGGATGGGATTTTTCTGATGAACCATGAAAAAGTTATGCCTTGGTCAAGTTACAATTGACTTTTCAACTGTCCCAAAATAGAAACTTTTGACACCTTGATGATTTTTGAGCCATTCTTGTGAAATCATGGTCAAGATTTGACCAAATGATGATTGTGGCTTAAAAATAAGATGTTGACCAAATTTTTTTACTTTTGACTGCCAAATGACCATTTTACCCCTGCAGTTGATTGTGAAGCAATTAGGGTTTTTGACTGTGCAACTTGGTGATGTGAGTCTTGTAACTTGACATGTAGATGCTTGACAATGTGTATAGGCATATGTGACTTGATTGAGCCCTTGAAAACCTCAAATTCCTTGCAAGAACCAAAACCCTAATTTGACTGGCTTAGGAGGGTGTCTGAACTGTGCAACCCTTGAGTAGACTTGAGCAAATTGAGATGATGCTTGTCAAAACTTTGAAGAATATGGGAGGGCAAATTTTGGGGTACAACAGTTTCCCCTGTTCAATCTTCTTAGACCTGAGGATGTAGATTGGCTTGAGGGCCTTTCGTGATCCGAAGGTGGAAGATGATTGAACACTAGAGTGCCCAGAAATTTGCACTCACATAGTAGAGTATCAGCAGTGTGATGGCGGGAATGGGCTTACAGATGCCATTTAGAGAGATTGTGGATAGGAGGATGGGCTTATAGATGCCATCTGGAAATGTGACAGAACCTTGTCGGGAATGGGCTTATAGATGCCATTTGGAACTGCAATGGGAGGATGGGCTTATAGATGCCATCTAGGTGTCGATCGTGTAAGAGATTCCTTAGCGAGAACTTGCGTACCTGAGAAAGATAATTTCCTGGCCTGTTACAGGTGTTGATCCTCACTCAGTCGCTCACAGACATGCCCTGGCTAGATACAGGTATCGAATCTGGAACTTCAAAAGGTTGATGGGTTGTCTCTACTGACAGGTTATCTCAGAAAAATCTTTAGGATTTAACTGAACCAGAGGAGGTTTTGTCTTTCTTGACGAGTTGTCTCTTTGGACGGGTTGTCTTCATGGACGGGTTGTCTTCAACGACGAGTGATCTTCAATGACGAGTCGTCTTCAATGACGAGTTGTCTTCAACGACGAGTTGTCTTTAATGACGAGTTATCTTCAATGACGAGTTGTCTTCAATGACGAGTTGTCTTCAATGACGGGTAGTCTTCAATGACGAGGTTGTATTAAATGACGAGTTGTCTTCAATGACGAGATGTCTTCAATGACGAGGTTGTCTTAAATGACGAGTTTTCTTAAATGACGAGTAGTCTTCAACGACGAGGTGTCTTCAATGACGGGTGTCTATACTGACGGGTTGTCTTCAATGACGAGTTGTCTTCAATGACGAGATGTCTTCAATGACGAGTTGTCTTCAATGACGAGTTGTCTTTAATGACGAGTTGTCTTCAATGACGAGTTGTCTTCAATGACGAGTTGTCTTCAATGACGAGTTGTCTTAAATGACGAGTTGTCTTAAATGACGAGTTGTCTTCAATGACGAGTTGTCTTAAATGACGAGTTGTCTATAATGACGAGTTGTCTTCAATGACGAGTTGTCTTCAATGACGAGTTGTCTTAAATGACGGGTTTCTATAACGACGGGTGTCTATAATGACGGATTGTCTTAAATGACGAGTTGTCTTAAATGACGGGTTTCTATAACGACGGGTGTCTATAATGACGGATTGTCTTAAATGACGAGTTGTCTTCAATGACGAGTTGTCTTAAATGACGAGTTGTCTTCAATGACGAGTTGTCTTAAATGACGAGTTGTCTATAATGACGGGTGTCTATAACCACGGGTTGTCTTAAATGACGAGTTGTCTTCAATGACGAGTTGTCTTAAATGACGAGTTGTCTATAATGACGGGTGTCTATAACGACGGGTGTCTATAATGACGGATCGTCTTCTTTGACTTTAGGAAGTAATTTAACTGGACCTGTCTTCTTTGACTGGATGAGCATCAGAAAAACCTTTGGGATTTAACTGGACTTATCTTCTTTGACTGGATTTGTCTTCTTTGACTGGATTTGTCTTTTTTGACTGGATTGGTCTCTTTTGACTGTATTTGTCTACTTTGACATAGCTGATTATTTAACTGTATCCTTCCTTAAAGGTAAAGGTTAGTCGTATGCAATGCATGATATGGATCAAGCAATGATGTTCTTGACATAAATGAGATTGTATGACATTATGCGCATATGCATGATGTGATGTTTATGAATGTATCTTCGTCTGGGAAAGTAAATCCTTGACGCATGCCGGGAAGTTGAATCCTAGGCTGATGTTGAAGAATAGAGTTCTTCGTTTCCGCTGGGGATGATGATTACAAGAATAAACCGGTAGGAGAAGATGACTCCGTTGGGGAATAAACTTTGTTGAAGAGATTACTATGTGGGGAATTACTCTGTGGGAAGAGATACTTCGCTGAGATTTGGTGATAACTTCGCTGGGGATTCCATTGAGAATTTATGTTGAGGAATTTGATGAACTCCGCTGGGGATAGGAAGAACTTCGTCGAGGACGATCTTTCCGTGGTAACTAGATGAGGATAACCCAGTTATAGGCTCTGGTGGAGAATGACCTTTGAATAAAGTCGGGGAGATGCTTTTGCACTCTGCAGGGGATTAGCTTCCAGAATCTACTGGGGATAAGCTTCCTGAATCTACTGGGGAGATTGATTCAACTTTCTTGGGGAGACTTTTGGACTGTACTGGGGAATGGCCCCACTGGATGTCTGTATTCCGCCGGGGAACAATATTTTATTAAGACTGTCGGGGATGCTTGCTGAGGAATAATCTATATACTCCGCTGGGGAATATTGAGATTTTCTGGGGATACCCAACTTCCTTAAGGTTGACTGTAGGCTAACTCTGCTTGGGGAGAGTGTTGCTGACTTGCTGGAGATGTTGTGCCTTTTCAGGGTTGATGGGAGACCAACTATGCTCGGGGAGAGTTGTTGAATCTTGTCTTACTTAACGGGGAATGAAGGTATCCTGGTTACATTCTTCAGCCGAACCTACCTTGGTACCTTGGTGGACAGAGCAACTAGATCGCTTAGACAACTCATTATTGCCCCTGTTTCTGTGGGAGAAGATACCTGTGGAGGCGCTTGATGACTGCCGGTTGACAAATCTTCTTCTGGTAGGCAAGTGACGAGATGACGGAACATAGTCGTACGCTTTTGATCCCTAACTTTTGCCTGGACCGCCCTTTCGGGTTTTCAGTCCACCGGGATACCCCTTTTTTCCCAAGCCTCCTTTTCAGGTTTTCGACTTGCCGGGTGTACAGATTTTTTTTCATTTCATCCCTTATTTTTGCCTAGGTGTGTCAACCTAGCGGGTCTTTGCTTATGCGTAGTGTTTTTTTCGACTATGTCCGTGCTCTCAGGATGCCGGGAGTTGTCACTGTCAGTAGTGTTGCGTTGCCTTACTACCAGAAGATCTTCGCTTGATCGTCCAATGCCCCAAGTGATCCAGATGGAGATTTGCCCCAAGCTGGTTGGCCTTTTGAGAGATTCTCCGAATCTTGACTTAACTGCCCCAGATGATGGACCATGATCATGCCGTGCCCCTTGGTTGGAAGTACTTTTGTTCACTTAGAGATTCGTCGTGCGAATTTCTCTGCTGTTCGAACAAATAGTCATATGCAAACAGTGTTATTTAAAATGCAAAGCTTATGCCTGTTTCGAAGTTTTTGAAAATGCATTTTTCAGTAAAAAACAAGTGAATTTTGTAAATTGTGATGTCAACTCGTTATTTTACCGCAAGCCTTAAGGAGTCAGGATACCATTGGTAACAGTATGCTTTCGAACTAAACCCATGCTTCAGCTAGGACTTTTTAAGGGTTGTAGCGTGGCCTGGTTCACGGTTTAAGAAACAAAGGATAAAGGCTCAAATTTTATTTGTACCCACCCGTTCTTCGTGATGTTCTTCAAACCTAAACTCAACTGATCGTGCGTTAGACCTTGTTTGAGTCTTCGTCCTAATATACCGGTGATGGTTCGGACGTCGACAATTTATTTGGAATAGGCAGTCATTCCTTTTTTGGTTGAGGGTTTGTAGGACCTCTTTCTTTTTTGATTTCGTTATCCCTGTTTTTTGCCTGAACTATTTCTTTTGTGATTACAGTCAGCGGGATGCCCCCGTTTTGTAAGTCTCCTTCATAGGTTTTGACTTATTGGGCGTTTATTTTGAGGGATAATGACTGCCCGTCTTTATGATTATTCAGGACCATCACTGTCTTTTGTTTTGTAAGGACTTCTTTGGTGCCACTCGTTGTGCATCTGGATCAAACTGAGAGAACTACCCTGCCCCAGGTTATGATTAAGGGTTTTAATTTTCGAAAAGAAAAACTCCTACTTCTTTGGCTCAAAGGGGTTGACGAGGGATTATCTTCCTTATGACTCCACTATTTAGGAATTGAAACAATGCCTGTACCTCATCAGCGGGGTCTGTTCAAAAGCATAATGTAGATCGTGGTATTGTTTTCGTCATCCTCCCTCAAGAGGCTTAGAATTTTTTCAATCAAGAGTTGATCATCACAAAAATATGAAAACAGTTTGCGTATAGTGAATACGAAATAATTACTTCAAAACAGACACGTGTAATGCATTAATGAAATAACAACGTTTGACATGAATACAATGTTTGAACAATCAAAGAAAAAATACAACTTGAACATTCGAATGAACAAAAAATTTCTAATCCTAGCCACGTTTTGGAAAGGGAGCAGTGATCACATTGGGAGTCTCTGGAGAGTCGAACTGAACTTCCTTTGCGTCGATCAGATCCTGAACCTTGTTTCTCAAAGTCCAACAATCATCTGTAGCATGCCCCGGGCTGTCAGAATGATAAGCGTAGAGAACGTTGGGGTCATACCTTGAAGGTGTCCTGTTGGGATTCTTAGGAGGGTCCCTTAGAGTTACCAACTTGGTCTCCAGCAGCTGTGGCAATATCTGGGACAAGGTCATGCTGAGGGGAGTGAATTGCCTTTTAGGTCTCTCTTCCCTTTGTTGGTTGCGATGTTGAGGAGCATCGGCCGGTTTTGAGATAACTACTGCGTTGACAACACTAGATTCTTTCTTGGACGGTTTCTTCTCAGTGTTCGAGGAATCACTATTCTGTATCTTCCCCGACTTGATACCGGCTTCAATTCTTTCCCCAGTCAAGATTAGGTCTGTAAACCCAGCAGAAGAATTTCCAATCAGATGGTTGAAGAATGGACCGGATAGGGTCCCCAGGAACATATCCACAAGCTCACGGTCAGTCAGAGGTGGCTGCACCCTTCCAGCAAGGTCTCTCCACTTTTGAGCGTACTCCTTAAAACCTTCACCCGTCCCCAGTGACATACCCTGGAGTTGGGTACGCGTAGGAGCGAGGTCGGCATTATACTGGTACTGCTTATAAAAAGCAGTTGCCAAGTCCTCCCAGTTACGAATACTGGTTCCATCCAGCTGATAGAACCATTCGAGCTGAGTCCCTGAAAGACTTTCCTGGAAGAAATGGATCCATAGATTCTTGTCTGCCGTGTAGGGCTGGATCTTCCTTGCGTATGAACGGAGGTGCAACTTAGGACAGGAAGCCCCGTCGTATTTTGCAAAGGCAGGTGCCTTGAACTTGTGAGGGATCACCACCCCAGAAGATAAGCCTAGGTCTCCAAAGTCCAACCCGGGCACCTGTTGAATCTCCATGGCATTTAGACGCTCCTCTAGTTGCTTGTACCTGTCCTCAGCAGGAGGGTACTGTTCATCATTGAAATTTGTCTCGTTGTCGGAGACCACGAGACTATGAACCTCTCTCCCTTGTGGGTTGTCTTTCCCAGCAGATGGGGTGGTCAGCTCAGCCTCATTTTGTGATCCATTCCCAGATCTGCGTCTAGGGTTTAACAAAACAATTCTTTTCTTCTTCTTCTTCAAAAGCAAAGTCTTCAATTCCTGTTGTCCCTGGGCTAAGCTCATGACCAGCTCCTGGAACTGGGCGTTCTGGGCCTGGAGGGCCTTGATAGCTTGTTCATTGGATGATTCAGGATTCATGATGATGGCTGAAATAAACAGTGAAGAAGATTAAGCAACCTGTAGAACAGAGTACCTGTAATGCAATGATATGTATGTATGCATGCGATGTTTTCAAGGATCTCGCGGGGTAAACATAGAAACCTGTTAGAATTTGAATTTTGTAGCTTGATGGAAGGAACTTCATGTTGTTGAGAGTCCTTCTTCAAGAGTCAAGGCTCACCATATCGAGTGGGTCATAGCCCCTGACTCAAGTCATTAACCTGGCTAAAGGAAAATAAATCCCCTTTGCCCTTTGCTAGATATTTGGTTCATCATGACCTGCATCACAAGCCCTTGAGATCCTTGAAATGGATTAGTCCTTATATAGGATGTATCCAATGGTATGATGTTATGCTATGCATGGAGTGATGTAAGTAGGCCCTGTAATGAGTCCCAATTAAGGACTGTAAACAAAACCTGCAAGGAACCCGTGTTGTTAGATAATAAGTATGCAAGTAGTTCAAGTATGAAGGCACACAAGTCACACAGGACAGCCCTTAGAGTTCCGGCCAGCATGAAGTTTGGGGTACTACCTTCTTGAAGTTGGTGGGCTCAAAAACCTGTCCTATCAAAAGTAACCGGGTTCTAAGGAGCTCAATATCATTGGGTTATTTTCTATGTTCATTGTTTTGATTTAGCCACTGAACTGGCGATCAAAATATTCCAAGAAAATAACCCTCAATGAGTGTAGTATCGAGTATCAACCAACTTCGGACTGCACCAAAGTCAGTCATCTCACTACCCATAAAGAGGCCAGGATGGTTCAAGTAAGGTTCCTAAGGTCAGTTGATGCTTCACGACACCACGCGGCGGCCCCGTACTCTCCTTGACTTGACTCAAGGGTTACCGTTACTCACCAAAGTGCCACATCAACATAGCAAATTGCTTCAACCGTGTCGGTATACCCCGCATAGTTCCCTCACAGTTTGTTGCTACTTTCTAAGAGGTATCCCCCAGATCCGGGTTAGGATCTATGAAACTCCCAAAACAGGCCCGTAATTTTAAAGCAAACAGATCAAGCAATTGAAAACATGATGATGAACTATTCCTAAGGTACACCTCACTTTATTAATTCCCCAGCAGAGTCGCCAGTTTTGTGATCGGTGGAAATAGAACTGACTGTTTTTTAAGCTGGTTCGCGAAATGTTGCGGTAAGCAAGAGTCGCCACCGTCTTTTATGTTCTCCAACATGGAAAGGACAAAAGCACATCAAAATTCCTTATTCGAGAATGTTTCTCGGTTCCGGAGGTAGATTTATAGAAAGGGAAGGTGTTAGCACCCTTTCTATCCGTGGTTATCCACGGGCTCTTAGGTACTTGCTCTTATGTTTTCAAAATTTGTTTGCTTTTCAAGTGTGTGTGGGTTTTGAAAAAGTTCGTTTGAAAAATTTCTAAGTAACTCTTGTATCAGTCCTCAATGGTGTATGAAAAATTTGTTTAAAAACTTTTTGAAAGTGTAGGTGCGAAAAGTTGTTTTTGTTTTTAGAAAGAGAGCAAGTACCCAGGAGAATCTACCTACTCTAAGGAATTAGGCTGTGTAAGAGTCCTTTAGATAGTGCTATCCCACCATTGAGAGGTAGGTAGCACCATCGTTGGAGTTATTCGGGTCAATTCGATTATAGGGACAATGTGGTCACCAAAGCAATGGTAGGACACCTTAGTGGTAACCCTAATGTCCTAGATCCTTTGTATCTGAGGCAACCGTTTCGAGGCGACTGGATCTTTAGACAGGAGGGCGACCTCTAAGACACCCTATACTTGATGACCACGTTCGAGGCAACCAGTGAGGCGTACCCTAGGAGTGGCATGTGCTTGTGTGTTGTTTCATGTTAATGTTTATCTTGTACATGTTATTTGTGAGCTACGGATTGGTTTTATTTTTCATACAGTCTTGCAGGCATATTAACAGTTAAGAGTGCGGAAAATAAATTGCGGAAAGGTAAATCTAGCTATTATAAGGCGCGGGTCTATACATCGCCAAAAAAAAAAACCCGTTTGGAAATAAAGTGCGCAAAATATTACCGTTTTCTTTAATTTTCTCGCACTTTATTTCCAAACGGGTTTTTTTTTTGGCGATGTATAGACCCGCGCCTTGTAATAGCTAGATTTACCTTTCCGCAATTTATTTTCCGCACTCTTAATTGTTAATATGCCTGCAAGACTGTATGAAAAATAAAACCAATCCGTAGCTCACAAATAACATGTACAAGATAAACATTAACATGAAACAACACACAAGCACATGCCACTCCTAGGGTACGCCTCACTGGTTGCCTCGAACGTGGTCATCAAGTATAGGGTGTCTTAGAGGTCGCCCTCCTATCTAAAGATCCAGTCGCCTCGAAACGGTTGCCTCAGATACAAAGGATCTAGGACATTAGGGTTACCACTAAGGTGTCCTACCATTGCTTTGGTGACCACATTGTCCCTATAATCGAATTGACCCGAATAACTCCAACGATGGTGCTACCTACCTCTCAATGGTGGGATAGCACTATCTAAAGGACTCTTACACAGCCTAATTCCTTAGAGTAGGTAGATTCTCCTGGGTACTTGCTCTCTTTCTAAAAACAAAAACAACTTTTCGCACCTACACTTTCAAAAAGTTTTCAAACAAATATTTCATACACTCTTGAGGACAGATACAAGAGTTACCTAGAAATATTTCAAACGAAACTTTTTCAAAACCCACACACACTTGAAAAGCAGACAATTTTTGAAAACATAAGAGCAAGTACCTAAGAGCCCGTGGATAACCACGGATAGAAAGGGTGCTAACACCTTCTCTTTCTATAAATCTACCTCCCGAACCGAGAAACATTCTCGAATAAGGAATTTTGTTGTGCTTTTGTCCTTTCCATGCTGGAGAACATAAAAGACGGTGGCGACTCTTGCTTACCGCGACATTTCGCGAACCAG
Source organism: Vicia faba (assembly GCA_948472305.1). Lineage (NCBI taxonomy): Eukaryota > Viridiplantae > Streptophyta > Magnoliopsida > Fabales > Fabaceae > Vicia > Vicia faba. The sequence goes on from OX451737.1 coordinate 175,262,566, forward strand.
CTTAAAAAACAGTCAAGTTCTATTTCCACCGATCACAACATGCCACCTTTCTATTTTTTTAAAAGGCTTAATCTCCTCAGAGAAAGTGGCATTCAACCATAGTTGCAAGAACCAGAAGGGACCATGAACTAGGACGTTCTTTTTCTTTAGATTATTAGGGTCGAAACACTTTATTTGGTTAGCAGCATCAATCAAAGATGCATAGAGAGAGGCCAAAATCAGCTGGCCTAGAGCAACATTTTCACCCATATGCAATTGGGTAGCCAGATAAGAAAATTGTTTAGCCACCGACATTGACCTGGAACAGAAAACAAAGCGAGATAGCCACAAGGTTAGAAACGCCATATGCTCTTCATCAGTTACATGACCAGAGGTTTGAGCATGATGGTCGATGAAATTATTATATGTTGGCTTTCCAGCTTCACCCACATCAAACCTTATTGGCATAGGTTCAACATCTCTATAGTTGAAAAATGTGCCAAATGGTTTCAACCCAGTGATGGCGGCAACGTCGAGCAAGGTAGGAGTGATCATACCGCATTTAGTATGAAAGGTGTTGGTCGACCCCTCCCAGAAATATATGGCAGCTAGGAGCATGCCACTAGAATAAGGTTGACCACAACGAGAAAGTTCTAGCAGGGTATAGATACCCATCTTTTTCCACTGGTCTCCTTTGACAGTTTCTAAACATGCCATCCAAGCACGAAAGTTAGGGTAACGCATAGGTGGAGCGGTCTTAAAGTTCCTGTCAATATATTTAAGTGATATAGGGTTTGGAGGAGAGATGATGGGTCTGGTAGCAGTACTAGTGGGAAAAAACGCCTCTTTATCATCAACGTAGATTTCAGGGGGTGCATCAGCAAGAAGCGGTCCTAAAAAGGCTAAGGGTTTCTCCTCAAGAGAGAAAGGGATAAGTACTTGAGATTGCCAAATTTTGGCTTTCTCCTCAGCAAATGGAGGTTCTGGTACATATGCTTTGTCGTCGACAAGGCGCAGTTGAAGAGAGAGGGCTAGAGAAAAGGCTTGATTTTTTACATTTGCCATTGTATAAGGTTGAAGGAGGATGAAGATGAAGAACATCGATGGTGTGTAGTTTCTGAGTTTTTGTTTTTTAAAAAGCAAGGGATTGAAGAAGTGAAGAAAAATATAATAAATAGGAAATAAGCATATTTATAAACCCTTAGGAAAGAGGAAATAATGTGAAAATCTTTTGTGATTTCCCAAAGTTCAAATCACGTCAGTTAGTGGGACGCGTGCCACAAGACCAACGCGAGTTAGTGGGCCATGTTTCCCACTAAAAGTGTAATGATGGCAAGCAATTAATGTCGCACGTCTCGAAACTGAAAGGCGTGGGTCACTACCATGATTGTGTGACGTCACAGAAAAGATAGAACAATAATGTTCACTTTTTGAGAAATGGAACGATTTGGTTGAATGGTGAAACCGACGCTTCAGAGATGCCATGATCTCATATTAGTCGAAATTCGAAAATGGAATCTCTGGGGGAATTTTGTTACCTTGGAAAATCTTAAGGAATTAAAGTACATGTGATAAATGAAAATATTCTCATAAGTTAGAAGTCATCCTCCAAAATAAGGGTTTTTGAGAAACAGAAGCCAATGTGTGAAAAGTTGGTTTTATTAAGTCAGAGTTAATGCTGGGAAGAAGCCACATTGAAACTGTCGAAAATTGAACTACATCGACTAGGAAGAAATAAAAGGATATGTCAAGAGGATTAAATTGGTTTAGTCGACCAAAAGGGTAAAAGAGAAGGACTTGGTCGAGAACAGTATTAGTCGACAAAGAAGGGTTTCTTGGACTTAGAGAAAGCGTGACTATTCTTTTCCAGAAAGAAAGCGTCGAAGCAAGGCGGAAGCGGTTTATGTTCAAGAAGCTTAGAGGAAACTTGGGCAGTTACCAGCAACCCACGACGTGCTCAAGCGCCAAATAAGTGGAACTTCAAAATTATGAGCAGTTACTAGCAATCTACGATGTGTTTGAGCGCCAAAGAGGTGGCAGCATCTAGTGAAGCAGTTACCTCATGATGTTAATATTAGTCGTAGATTTTATCTAGGTAGTTACTTTGTAAACACTATAAATAGGAATATTTTATGTAGTTTAGGGGTGTTCACTTGTACTCTCAAATCACTTGTCAAACTCTCTCATTCTGAGCATCAGGAAATCAAGAGTGAAAAGTGCTTGATGTACGTGAATCACCACTTTTATTTCAATGTAAATCTTTTATTTTTCAGTTATATCTTTTGAGTGCTTTATCTGTTTTCTATTTACTGTCGAGAAAGATCTATACGTTATCTTCTATTTTTCATAAATAATTCGACACTATCTGTGGGTCACGAGTCACCTGTCAGTTAGTTTAGTGAGTCTCGTTTTTTTGTACGAATATCTTCTGTCGGTCACGAGTTACCAGTCAATCGATTAAACCATAGTGTGGAAAACCATTAGCAAAAATAAAGCCATTTCCCTTGACTGATATTTCAAAGGAATAGGTGTGATAAAAAAAACTCTTAGCACGTGTCTTGAGATCAACTGGTCAATCTCGCAAGTTACCCTCAATTTAGGACTCTGGGAGGACCAGCGGTTGTTTACCATTTTCCATAGTAAACAGCCACATTATAATCTTGAAAAGCCCATGAGATTCTTTATTTTATATTTTCAATATAAATTTTTGGATGAATGCATAATTTAGTCTATTGTTTGCATAATTTAGTTCAAAATTGCTCAAATGAAGTTTCATGCATTTTCTCAAAAATTGCCCAACTTGCCCAAACCATATCTCACTCAATTTTTATCTTTTGAAGGTGATATTAGACTTTTTGGAAATCTCAATGTTTCCTATACAATATATATGTTTATGATTTTTGAATTTAAATACTTTATATCTATGTAATTTACCTTGACAACAAGTGCCTTTTTGTTGACTTTTGAAATGACCTGTAATGTATTGGCTCATAACTCTCAAATGATGCACTTTTGGATTTGAGCTTAGAGAGACAAAGTTGTAAATAATTGGATTTCCTTAAAAATAAGTTTTGGTTGGGGGAAAATGATGAAGCATGTGAAAGTTATGCTTGGTCAAAGTTCAGTTGACTTCTCCTAAGGAAATCCTAATTTGGTAACTTTTGACTTTTGATGATTTGAGAGATTTTCTTGAGGAATCATGATCAACCCTTGATCAAATGATGGATATCACTTTAAAATATAGATGTTAACCAAAAATCTTGAATTTTGACTACATGTTGACCACGGTTGACTTTTTACCCTATACAGTTGATTTTCCATCATCTGAGCAATTGACTGAGCAAACTTGTGGTGCAAGACTTGAAACTTGACATGAGAATTATTAGGTGTGATGCGTTGGGAGAACTAACTTGATTGTTTTGCGTTTGTGTTTGCAAGTGTTGAGGTTTAGCAAGAGTCGCCACCGACTTTTCTTTTATCCAATTAAGGGAAGGTGAAAAAGCACAGGAAAGACCTTTAGAGATATTTTCTTGAGTTAGGGGGGTATATTATGAAAAGGGAAGGTATTAGAACCCTTTTCATCCATGGTTTTCCATGGGCTCTTATTTACTTTCTAGATCACTTGCTTTTGTTTGAAATGTTCTTTGTGATGTGGGTTTTGAAAGTATTTTGAAAATGTAACTTCGTAATGGTTCTCGTCTTTATAAGAACACATACAAAGTGTTTGTTTCGAAAATGTTTTCAAAATGAAAGTGTTGGTGTATAAAAATGTTTTTGTTTTGAGCAAGCGAGCAACTAGGAGTGAATCTACCTACTCAAAAGGTCTTAGATGTGCTTTTCCTCCTCCTTTAGATGTTACTATCTTACTATTGTTTTGGTAAGAAGCCCCGTCATTGAATGTGAAGGGACGAACGTTGGGACGTTTGTATAGTCATAGAAGGCAACCCATGGGATGTTTTAACAATGTCGTTTTAGGGACTAGTTCATTTATCGAAAGCAACACGGAGGGTCATCGAGGGAATACAATCTTTTATCGAGGGTATTTTGCTAAAACGCCCATGTTCGAGGGACATGACTATTTTTCCGATAGGTAACAAAGTGAGATTACCCTAAGGGTGCATGTGTGCAAGTGTGTTTGATTGCATGCCTTTTAGTCTTGATTAGGGTGGTCTATTTGTCAATTTCATGCCTTTCCATACACACCCTAATTACTAGCATTTTTATTCAAAAGTGATAAATTGCAGAAATGTAAAGTCCTACGCTATTACAATATTTAGGGGATGGGGTACATATTTATGAATGGGGGTTGCAAGTAAAAATAAGTCCTAAGTTACTATTACAACCATATTGAAATGTACAATATAAGAAAGAAAAAAGACTTGTTTAGAAAAATGGTTTTTTTGTCTTAATGAAAAAAAAGAAATAAATTAATTAATAAAAGAAAATATTTTTATGTCTTTTTATGTTAATAAAAAAATGATGAAAAGGGAAATAAATGAAAGACAGAAACAACGTGCTACTGCAAGAAAAAATAAACAAGGATCATAAGTTCTGAAGCCATGCGTGTGATGACTCGGAGAGGAACGTCAGTGGGCATCAAAAGTTCTGAATTGGTAAAATCTGAAGTCCTACAAGAAATGTTAGAGGACAGACACATAAATTCTGGGTTGCATTCAGACAGTGGGCCACAAGTCAGAAGTTCTGTATTACACTAAAACAGTGAGTAAACGTCAACAGTTCAGTGCGTTATCAGTATGTAAAAATCAGAAACCCTGAGTATTTGAAAACAGCAAATGGAAACATCAGAAGTTTAGTGTATTTGACATGCAAGGAGAACTCAGAAGTTCTGTACTATGTTAGAACAGTGAGTGAATCTTAGAAGTTCAGTGTGTTATCAGCATGTGAAAATCAGAAGTTCTGTGTAAGAAAAAATCATAGAAGTTCTGTGTGTTAAAACCGTGAAGAGAACTCAGAAGTTCTGCGTGCTTAAACAGTGAGAAAATTCTAGAAGTTTTGTGTGTTAAAATGGTGAGTGAATAACATAAGTTCTGTGTTACATTTTGACTTTTAATCATCACACCAGCAATTAATTCAGTTCTTATTAAACAGTAAATCAGAAGGACAACAACACAACATCTTATAGAAGTTCTAATCCTAAATTTGAGTCTAGCCCTAATCAAGAAACTCTGATCCACAGTTTTTTCTACTTATGCAATGATATGAATAACATCAATACTATGCTATTTACATGTTTAATGATGTTCTGAATGAAAAAAATGCAAAGTCATAAAGACTTACCTTGAACCTGGAACGTGGGCTTGGAGCTTTGAGCTGCTACCTTTGGATGTTCTGGAATCAGCAAGAGTAACGGAAGAGGAAGTCCCAAGCTCTTTGATTAAAAGGGAAGAACAAAGGTTTGGTTTTCTGTTTGGGAAATCTGGATTTTTATGAAGGGTTTCACAGGTTTCTTTTTCTCTTTTGATAGTTCTCTCCTTCCAAAAGCCAGCCTCTCCCTCAAAGCCCATCCCCTTGAAAGTGTGATGGAGAAAATTATTTATAGGTGAATTTCTTGTGATTTTGGGGGGAAAAACAAATGGGATTTGAACCTTTTTTTGCATCCTGTTCTCTTGCTTTTTCATCACTGTTTTCGTATGCTAGTTTAGTGCAATTATGGGATGCGAGCATAGGCTGAACTAGCTGCTGATTAGCAGCTTTTAACCATGCTTAAGCTGGAGTTGTCAGCAGGATTTAAGGAAAAGCAAAACAAAGCATGGGCCTATTACCAAAGTTTGCTATCCCAAGACAGTAGAGGTACATGTGGTGAAAATCCTTTGGATAAAAACTCAGAAAGTGGTTGTGAGCATTAAATGATGATGAGACTTATCACAACCAGAAATCCTGCAACGTGACATTCTACACCATGGCTTAGTTCTGGATCAGAAGTTCAGCTTCAACGTAACATCCAACCTTTGATCTTTGTATCTTCTGGCTCCAGCATGTTCTGAAGGAACTTTCAGACTTTCTAAAAAGCTTGCAGCATGCTTCTTAACCTTCTTTGAATTACCCTGGCAAACTATAACTGAAGCTTTTGTGAAAACTTTCCCAGAAGTTCTGACCAAACTCTGCCTTGAGAGTGTCCAGAATTTGCTGAATGTTTTGGTGATAACCTGGTCAGAAGTTCTAAAATTGTCATAATTCTTAAACACTTAGAAAAATTCCAAGTATTTAGAAATTTGACTTTTCCAAAGTAAAATTTGACTTTTGAATTTCTTGACGAAACAAACTTCATATTCCAACATGTCTTGATGAAATATGATTTTTTTGAGATTTGATTTTGATTCAAAAGTCAAAGTTTAACTTTTCAGTATGCAAATGACCATTTTTCCCTTGTGAGTTATTTTCTTGGAAAATTTGTAGTTCAAGGCTTGGAATTGGATGGAAGCAAACTTGAGGATCCAGGGTGATTCTTTGAGAAATGAGAGGGAAAATTTTGGGGTGCAACAGCTGCCCTTGTTCAATCTTCTTACACCTGAAGAGTTAGATTGGTAAATTTGCCATTCGTGGCTTGAAGGTGGAAGACTATTGAACACTAGAGTGCCTAGAAAATTTGCACTCGAAGATGTGTTAGTTGATTATGTAGGGAATGGGCTTAAAGATGCCATTTGGAGAGGTAATAGATAGTTGTTGGAGATGGGCTTAAAGATGCCATCCTAAGGTGATTGTATCTGGACTGTATTTGAATGAGTGACAGAATGACATCAGAATATGGATCGTATATGGACTGTATTTGAATGAGTGACAAAATGACATCTGAATCTGGATCGTATCTGGACTATATTTGAATGAGTGACAAAATGACATCTGAATCTGGATCATATCTGGAGTGTATTTGAATGAGTGACAGAATGACATCCGAATCTGGATCGTATCTGGATTATATTTTGAATGAGTGATAGAATGACATCTGAATCTAGATCGTATCTGAATTGTATTTGAATGAGTGACAGAATGACATCTGAATCTGGATCATATCTGGACTGTATTTGAAGGAATCTAGAGTAAGTATCAGAATGTCAGCCATAGCTGGATCGCATCTGAACTATTTCTTGAAGAGAATCTAGAGTAAGTATCAGAATGTCAGCCATATCTGGATCCCATCTGAACTGTTGCTAAAAGAGAATCTGGAATAAGTCTCAGAATGTCAGCCGTATCTGGATCGCATCTGAACTATTTCTAGAAGATAATTTGTAATAAGTATCAAAATGTCAGCCATATCTAGATTGCATCTGAACTGTTTCTAGAAGGAATCTGGAATAAGTATCAAAATATCAGTCATATCTGGATCGCATCTGAACTGTTTCTAGAAGTAATCTGGAATAAGTATCAGAATGTCAGCCATATCTGGATCGCATACGAATTGTTTCTAGAAGAGAATCTGGAATAAGTATCAGAATGTCAGCCATATCTGAATCGCATCTGAACTGTTTCTAGAAGAGAATCTGGAATAAGTATCAGATTGTCAGCCATATCTGGATCGCATATGAACTGTTTCTAGAAGGAATCTGGAATAAGTATCAGAATGTCAGCCATATCTGGATCGCATCTAAATTGTTTCTAGAAGGAATCTGGAATAAGTATTAGAATGTCAGTCATATCTGGATCACATCTGAACTATTTCTAGAAGAGAAACTGGAATAAGTATCAGAATGTCAGCCATATCTAGATCGCATCTAAACTGTTTCTAGAAGGAATCTGGAATAAGTATCAGAATGTCAGCCATATCTGGATCGCATTTGAATTGTTTCTAGAAGAGAATCTGGAATAAGTATCAGAATGTCAGCCATATCTGGATCGCATCTGAATTGTTTCTAGAAGGGAATCTGGAGTAAGTATCAGAATGTCAATCATATCTGGATCTCATCTGAAATGTTTCTAGAAGAGAATCTGGAATAAGTATCAGAATGTCAGCCATATCTAGATCGCATCTGAACTGTTTCTAGAAGAGAATCTGGAGTAAGTATCAGAATGTCAGCCATATCTGGATCGCATCTGATTTGTTTCTAGAAGAGAATCTGGAATAAGTATCAGAATGTAAGCCATATCTGGATCGCATCTGAACTGTTTCTAGAAGGGAATATGGAGTAAGTATCAGAATGTCAGCCATATCTGGATTGCATCTGAACTATTTCTAGAAGAGAATCTAGAATAAGTATCAGAATGTCAGTCATATCTGGATCGCATTTAAACTGTTTCTAGAAGGAATCTAGAATAAGTATCAGAATGTCAGCCATATCTGGATCACATCTGAACTGTTTCTAGAAGAGAATCTGGAATAAGTATCAGAATGTCATCCATATCTGGATCGCATATGAACTGTTTCTAGAAGGAATCTGGAATAAGTATCAGAATGTCAGCCATATTTGAATCGCATATGAACTGTTTCTAGAAGAGAAACTGGAATAAGTATCAGAATGTCAACCATATCTGGATCGCATCTGAACTGTTTCTAGAAGAGAATCTGGAATAAGTATCAGAATGTCAGCCATACCTGTATCGCATCTGAACTGTTTCTAGAAGGAATCTGGAATAAGTATCAGAATGTCAGCCATATCTGGATCGCATCTGAGTTGTTTTTAGAAGAGAATCTGGAATAAGTATCAGAATGTCAGCCATATCTAGATCGCATCTGAACTGTTTCTAGAAGGAGTCTGGAATAAGTATCAGAATGTCAGCCATATCTGGATCGCATCTGAACTGTTTCTAGAAGAGAATCTGGAATAAGTATCAGAATGTCAGCCATATCTGGATCGCATCTGAACTGTTTCTAGAAGGAGTCTGGAATAAGTATCAGAATGTCAGCCATATCTGGATCGCATCTGAACTGTTTCTAGAAGAGAATCTGGAATAAGTATCAGAATGTCAGCCATATCTGGATCGCATCTGAACTGTTTCTAGAAGGAATCTGGAATAAGTATCAGAATGTCATCCATATCTGGATCTCATCTGAACTGTTTCTATAAGGAATCTCAGTAGGATGATGAAGGAATCTTGGATGATTACTACTCCAAAAGGATGATGACCTTTATCTGTTGACTGATCTTTCCTGAAAAGGTAAAGAGTTAGTTGTATGCAATGTCATGATGTATGCATTGCGTAATAATGTTCTCCAAATAAATGAGATTGTGTCGTGTGCACTTGTCATGTATGTAATATGATATATGAAATGTAAGATTGAATGTATCTTTGTCCAAAAAATAAATCCTTGACAAGTGCTGGAGAGTCATTAAATCCCGGACTGTTGTTGAAGAGTAGGTGAGTCTTCAAACTTTTCTTAGAATATTTCCACCAAGAATTCTTGTTTTGTTAAGGAGAACTCCGCCAGGGAAAGTTGAGAACTCTGTGGAGAGTATTGATTCCTGCTTGAAGGAAAAAGTTCAGGAGTCTCAGTTGTTAGTTGCTCTACTGGGGAGTCGAAGTTGAACTAATATCTGGTAGGGTCCAGGTTTCACAGTAACTTGTCGGGGATTGTAGAGTAGTCTACTAGGGAAGAGGAGTTGTGGCCCTTTGATTTGTAGTAGTCGGAGAGGCAACCTCAAGCTGGGGAATCCTGGTGTTTGTTGGGGAAATAGACCCTGTTGTCGGCTGCTAGAGAGGTGATGACTTTGTTGGGGAAAGTCCTTGAGGATTCTTGAGGTTGTCTCAGCTGGGGAAAGGTTTTCAGAGGTTAAACTCTTGCTGGGAAATTATCCTATGAGAAGGACTTTGGGGAGACTTGTCATTTCCCCTAGCAGCAAATGTTTGTGGTAGTGCCAAAAATGTTTGATTGTACGTAACCCTTTGTTGAGATTGGCGTTCAATGCCCCAAGTGACAAAGATGGAGACTTGCCCTTGGTTATTATGTACTTCTTGAGATATTTATTGGAATCTTGATTTTACTGCCCCAGGTGTGCTGGATAGTGACATGTCATGTCACCCTGTTGATAGGAGTTTTGACAATGGAAGTGTCATCCCACTTGAAGTGATTTTGTTCACTAAGAGAGATTTCATTCACTGGATATTCGTGTGAATTTCTCCACTGTTAAACAAATAGCCGTATGCAAACAATGATATTCAAGTAATGCAAAGTTTATGTTTGTCTTGAAATTTTGAAAAATGTGTTTTTAGCAAGTAAAGAAATTTTGCAAGAAAAATTCAACTCTGGATTTCGAGTAAAGCCTTACAGAAGTCAGGATACCTTTTGTAACAGTATGCTTTCGAACTAACCCATGCTTCAATTAGGACTTTTGAAGGGTTATAACGTGGCTTGGTTCACGGTTTAAGAAACAAAGGATAAAGGCTCAAAGTGTATTTGTACCCGCCCATTCTTCGTGATGTTCTTCGGTCCTAAATTCAATTAATTGTGCGTTTGAACTCCAATTGAGTCTGGAAAGACATTTCAGTGATGGTTCAGACAAGTTAGGTTTGTCGGAAGGTAGTCATTTTTGCAATATTTTTCATCTTGTCGAGGATTTGTAGTGACCTCTTTCTTTTGATTTGTTATCCCTAATTTTTGCCTGACTGTTCTTGTTTTGAGATTACAGTCAGCGGGATGCCCCAGTTTTCTTTAAGTCTCCTTCATAGGTTTTGACTTAGTGGGATTTTATTTTTTTGAGAGATAATGGCTACCTATGTGATAGGGAACCATCACCGTCTTTTGATTCCATAGGAATGTTTCTCACGTCATTCGTTGTATTACGAGATGAGAGTTTGCGGCTTAACGCGCGTTTGAATTAACTGAGAGACTACCATGCCCCAGGTTTTGATTAAAGGTTTCAATTTGTGTTAAAACAGAAAACTTCTACTTCTTTGGCCGAAGGGGTTGACTAGGGATTATCTTCCTTATAACTCCAGTGTTTAGGATTTGAAAAAACGCATGTACATCGTTAGCAAGGTCTGTTTAAAAGCATATTGTATGAGATTATGGCATTGTTTTCGCCATCCTCCCTCTAAAGGCTTATAACTTTTAGCAAGAGAGTAAAAAACATAGTTTAAATATAGTGAAAACGAAAGGATGAATTCAAGACAAACATATGCAATGCATTAATGAAATAAAGTTTTACATTAATAGATAATTGTTTAAACAACAAAAGAGATTACAATGAAAATTCAAATGAACAGCAGCCTCTTTGTCTGAACTTGTCACTTTAGGTGGTGAGCCTTTGAGGGACGGTAGAAGAATTCCACTTGACCATCTGGTGCAAATTCTAGCGTTCCTTCATCAATCAGGTCTTGAATTTTATTTCTCAACGTCCAACAGCTATTGGTGTCATGTCCAGGACTGTTGGAGTGGTACACACATCTTGCATTTGGATTGTACCTTAGGGAGGCTGTGTTAGGATTCTGAGGAGGGTCCCTTAATATAACCAGCTTGGCCTCCAACATGTGTTGCAGTGCTTGAGACAATGACATGTTGATTTCGGTGAAGCGTCTTTCAGATGTATTCTGCCTACGCCGATTACCCTGTTGTTGTTAGTGAGATTGTTGTTCGGCTCGTGACGCGGAAGCAAATTGGAAAGGTGCACTCTCGGCTCCTTGTCTCATGGGAATCTGAATGATGATTTAATCCCCAATCCTAGGTGTTTGCCCCATTTGGTTGCATCTGTCTTGATGAAGCCTGTTAACTAGGGCTCTCGTCTCTTCCTGTCCTTGAGCCAGGTTTTGGATAAGAGCCATCTGGCCCACCAGTTATCCCATCATCTAGAATTTCATTGTTTCTATTTCAGTTTATAGCCTTTCCAACTGATCATCCTTGGTTCCCTCTAGATTCCCCATGACCATGCCCCTGGTTAGTAGCGCCTTCACCTCTTCTTTCCCCTTGGATAGGTTCAAGAACATCTCTTGAAGTTGAGCGTTTTGAGCCTGGATGCCTTTCACCGTTTGTTCCATATTCATCTTACTAAAATAAACAGTAAGAAGATAAGGAGACCTGTATGGGAGAAACCTGTCATGATATGATGCATGATATGTGGATGCATGTTTTCAAGGATCTCGCGGGGTAAACACAAGAAAAAGTTAGAAGTTGAACTTTGATTAACATCTTTGATTGGAGAACTTTGTATCGATGGATGTCTTTCCATGAGAATCAAGCTCACCATGTCAAGTGGGTCATAGCCCTTGACTCAAGTTTGTTGTACTTGATCTTTGATGGTGTTTGGTCAGAGGTAAATAAATCCTCTTGTCCCTTGATAGACATCTGGTTCAACGTGACCCTGCATCATAGGCCCTTGAGATCCTTGAAACGGCTATTGAAAATGCTATGGTATGATGTTATTTACTAATATGCGAGGTAAGCAAGCTTATATACAAATAATAATATTCAAACAAAGCAAAAAAATTCTTAGTTTTAGGCTTGCATGGAGTTTGTAGGTGAGTACCCTCTTGAAGTTTAGTTGGCTCAACCTGTCCTAGTTAATAGTAATCGGGTTCTAAGGGATCTCAATATCACTGACCTTTCCCTTAGGAATTGTCTCAGCATAATCAATCTTTTCTTGTGGCCGAGATATCCCAAAAGTCCAACCTCAATAAGTGTAGTATCGAGTATCAACCAATTTTCAGCTCTACACTGAAACCGGTTATCTCAGTATGTCCTAATGGCCAAGTTTGTTCAATTAGGGTTCTAAAGTCAATTAGTGCTTCATGACGCCACTCAGCGGCCCCGTATTCTCCTCGATTCACCACGAGGGATACCATTACCCACAAATGTGTCACACTAACATAGCCATTGTTTCAACCATATCGGTTTACGTCGTATAGTTTCCATAATCTATTGCTATTTAACTAAAAGGTGTCCCCAGATCCGGGTGGAGGATCAAAGCAAGCCCAAACAGAGAACCATAATGTAAAGCATACAAATCAAACAAAGGAAGCAAGTAAATGTGATCTAATCCTAAGGTAGCCCCACTTTTTAAGTAATTCCCCAGCAGAGTCGTCAGTTATGTGATACGGTGGGAGAACTGACTTGATTGTTTTGCGTTTGTGTTCGCAAGTGTTGCAGTTTAGCAAGAGTCGCCGCCGACTTTTCTTTTATCCAATTAAGGGAAGGTGAAAAAGCACAGGAAAGATCTTTAGAGATGTTTTCTTGAGTTCGGGGGGTAGATTATGAAAAGGGGAGGTATTAGCACCCTTTTCATCCATGGTTTTCCATGGGCTCTTAGTTACTTGCTAGATCACTTGCTTTTGTTTGAAATGTGCTTTGTGATGTGGGTTTTGAAAGTATTTTGAAAATGTAACTTCGTAATGGTTCTCGTCTTTATAAGAACACATACAAAGTGTTTGTTTCAAAAATGTTTTCAAAATGAAAGTGTTGGTGTATAAAAATGTTTTTTTTTGTGAGCAAGCGAGCAACTAGGAGTGAATATACCTACTCAAAAGGTCTTAGATGTGATTTTCATCCTCCTTTAGATGTTGCTATCTTACCATTGTTTTGGTAAGAAGCCCCATCGTTGGATGTGAAGGGACGGATGTTGGGACGTTTTTATAGTCATAGAAGGCAACCCATGGGACGTTTTAGCAATATCGTTTTAGGGACTAGATCATTTATCGAAGGCAATATCGAGGGTCATCGAGGGACTACGATCTTTTATCGAGGGTCTTTTGCTAAAACGCCCATGTTCGAGGGACATGACTATTTTTCCGATAGGCAACAAAGTGAGATTACCCTAAGGGTGCATGTGTGCAAGTGTGTTTGATTGCATGCCTTAGTCTTGATTAGGGTGATCTATTTGTCAATTTCATGTCTTGCCATACACACTCTAATTACTAGCATTTATATTCAAAAGCGATAAATTGCAGAAATGTAAAGTCCTACACTATTACAATATTTAGGAGATGGGGGTACATATTTATGAATGGGGGTTGCAAGTAAAAATAAGTCATAAGTTACTATTACAACCATATTGAAATGTACAATATAAGAAAGAAAAAAGACTTGTTTAGAAAAATGGTTTTTTTGTCTTAATGAAGAAAAAAAAGAAATTAATTAATTAATAAAAGAAAATATTTTTATGTCTTTTTATGTTAATAAAAAAATGATGAAAAGGGAAATAAATGAAAGACAAACAGCGTGCTACTGCAAGCAAAAATAAACAAGGATCAGAAGTTCTAAAGCCAGGCGTGTGATGACTCAGAGAGGAACGTTAGTAGGCATCAGAAGTTCTGAATTGGTAAACTCTGAGGTCCTACAAGAAATGTTAGAGGACAAACACAGAAATTTTGGGTTGCATTCAGACAGTGGGCCACAAGTCATAAGTTTTGTATTACACTAAAACAGTGAGTAAATGTCAACAGTTCAGTGCGTTATCAGCATGTAAAAATTAGAAACCCTGAGTGTTTGAAAACAGCGAATGGAAACATCAGAAGTTCATTGTATTTGACATGTAAGGAGAACTCAGAAGTTTTGTGCTATGTTAGAACAGTGAGTGAATCTTAGAAGTTCAATGTGTTATCAACATGTGAAAATCAGAAGTTCTGTGTGTGTTAACAGTGAGAAAAAATCATAGAAGTTCTGTGTGTTAAAACTGTGAAGAGAACTCAGAAGTTCTGCGTGCTTAAACAGTGAGAAAATCCTAGAAGTTCTGTGTGTTAAAATGGTGAGTGAAAAACAGAAGTTATGTGTTACATTTTGACTTTCAATCAGCACACCAGCAATTCATTCAGTTCTTATTAAATAGCAAATCAGAAGGATAACAGCACAACAGCTTATAGAAGTTATAATCCTAAATCTGAGTCTAGCCTTAATCAAGAAACTCTTATCCACAATTTTTTTACTTATGCAATGATATTTACATGTTTAATGATGTTCTGAATGAAAAAAATGCAAAGTCAGAAAGACTTACCTTGAACCTGGAACGTGTGCTTGGAGCTTTGAGCTGCTACCTTTGGATGTTCTGGAATCAGCAAGAGTAACGGAAGAGGAAGTGCCAAGCTCTTTGATTCAAAGGGAAGAACAAAGGTTTGGTTTTCTATTTGGGAAATCTGGGTTTTTATGAAGGGTTTCAAAAGTTTCTTTTTCTCTTTTGATAGTTCTCTGCTTCCAAAAGCCAGCCTCTCCCTCAAAGCCCAGCCCCTTGAAAGTGTGATGGAGAAACTTATTTATAGGTGAACTTGTTGTGATTTTGGGGGGGAAAACAAATGGGATTTGAACCTTTTTTGGCATCCTGTTCTCTTGCTTTTTCATCACTATTTTCATATGCTAGTTTAGTGAAATTATGGGATGCATGCATAGGCTGAACTAGCTGCTGATTAGCAGCTTTTAACCATGCTTAAGCTGGAGTTGTCAGCAGGATTTAAGGAAAAGCAAAACAAAGCATGGGCCTAGTACCAAAGATGGCTATCCCAAGACAGTAGAGGTACACGTGGTGAAAATCCTTTGGATAAAGACTCAGAAAGTGGTTGTGAGCATTAAATGATGATGAGACTTATCACAACCAGAAATCCTGCAACGTGAGATTCTACACCTTGGCTTAGTTCTGGATCAGAAGTTCAGCTTCAGCGTAACATCCAACCTCTGATCTTTGTATCTTCTGGCTCCAACATGTTCTGAAGGAACTTTCAGACTTTCTAGAAAGCTTGCAGCATGCTTCTTAACCTTCTTTGAATTACCCTAGCAAACTCTGACTGAAGCTTTTGTGAAAACTTGCCCAGAAGTACTGACCAAACTCTGCCTTGAGAGTGTCCAGAATTTGCTGAGTGTTATGGTGATAACCTGGTCAGAAGTTCTGAAATTGTCATAATTCTTAAACACTTCGAAAAATTCCAAGTATTTAGAAATTTGACTTTTCCAAAGTAAATTTGACTTTGGAATTTCTTGACGAAACAAACATCATATTCCAACATGTCTTGATGAAATATGATTTTTTGAGATTTGATTTTGATTCAAAAGTCAAAGTTTGACTTTTCAGTGTGCAAATGACCATTTTTCCCTTGTGAGTGGTTTTCTTGGAAAATTTGTAGTTCAAGGCTTGGAATTGGATGGAAGCAAACTTGAGGATCCAGGGTGATTCTTTGAGAAATGAGAGGGAAAATTTTGGGGTGCAACATTAGGGAAATATGAAGAATCATGAAAACCATTCGAGGCATTAGAAGTCAAATTTCCTTTGAAAAAGCAAAACCCTAGTTGTAGGCTAATTGCTTAGGAGAAGACTCGTCTGATCAGTTCCTTGAGTAATCTTGAGCAATTGAGAAATCTAGGAAAATGAGGAGACCTATTGAAATAATTTGATTTGAAAATGAGAGGGCAAAATTTGGGGTACAACAGAACCTTTTGAGCGTTACAGCTTGGATCGGGGTTGCGTCCACCAACTCGTCGAGCTTCCTCTTTGTCGAGTTCACTGTAATTTCGTTGAACCCCCGCTAGATATGACCATGGCGGAGGAGAATTTCTCCTATCTTCTGTGCGCGGACAAGGATTCATCCATGTAGCTTTTGGGGATGTGGAAGTCCTCCAGCCTTGTCACAGAGAAAGCCACTTGGACAGGGCCCGATTCATAGGAGGGTTGGGTATCTTCCTCGACTTCTTTTTCCCAAGGTGTCTCGGCGAGGGGAGTCATTGTGTATGTACTTCCCAAGTCTCCCAACTTTCATGAGAGTCTCGATGGAATCCTTGAGGTGGACACAGTCTTCCATCAAGTGCCTGTGGCTACGATGGTATGGACAATATTTTGTTCTGTCAGTCCCAGGCTTTGCAGGAGAGGGTCGAGGACTTCTGACGCCGCCGTCCTTGAACTTGGTATTAGAGCACTCCGTAAGGATACGCTCGCGGGAAGCGATTAGCGGGGTGTACTCTGTGAACTTCCCTGCTGATCCTCTATGCTCGCAGGGATCGCGAGGTTTCTCTTCTCTTATTTTCTCCCCATTCCATCGAGAAGGGCCCACGTCCTGGTGTCGTGGGATGTTAGCTGGTTCGCGGTTCCTCGATTCATGGGCTTTGCTGGCCGCCTCCTTCTCCTTGTAGTCCATGTATGCCCTGGCCTTTTCGAGGAGAGCGTCGAAAGACCTGGGGGCTTAATACCGACAGCATTCCTGAATTCAATGCCCGGAAGGAGTCCTCTTTCGAGAAAATACCTTTTCATGTAATCGGTACACGGGACCTGAATGGCCTCGCGGTTGAACCAAACAATGTATTCCCTGAGGGTCTCTTCGCTTCTTTGGACAATTGCCTTAAGGGAGGACTGCTTCTTCGGATGTCGACGAGATGCACTGAAGAAACTGATGAAATGGTTCTTGAGGCTCCTCTAGGAGGTGATCAAACCGGGGAGAGGTTCTTGTAAAAGTCCATGGATGTCTTTCTCAAGTTCGTGGGGAACAACCGACATTTAATTGGGCCACTGATGTTGTGGTAATAGAGCATTGTCTCAAACTCGTTGATATGGTCGACAAAGTCTGCAATGTCGTCGTACTGCTTTAATAGGGGAGGCTTCTCCATTCCCCTAGGAATGGAATCCTCCGTGATTGCTTGGGACAATGGACCACAGGGGTCATCTTCGTCACTTCTTCCTGGAGAAAAGGAATGGGACCGATTATAGTGGCGTTCGTTGCGATGGCCTTGGCCGCAGAGAGAATCCCTTGGCTGAGATTGTCCTTTGTTTCCCCTTTTTCTGTTGTTTCTAGGGGATCATCACTTCCTGCACGGTGGAGTGTGACCGTGCCTTCCCGTAGCTTCGGGCTGGCTCCACTCCAACGCAGGACGTTGACCAACTCCTAACGGAGAAAGGCTGCACGAGATATCCCGCTTGCATCTCTGCGAGGGAGATTGGGGAAAGTCTTCGTTGTACCGAGGAGGAGGAGTGTCGGGTCTTCTGTGCCTTCTAGGGGCCCAGCGAGTTTGCTCGAGCACTCTCAACCGTGCACCCTATGAGAAGATCAGGTAATTGGTTTAGTTGATGGCCACGAACAGAGCTCTGGTCGTGGCATTTGCACCAGTTGGAACGGGGACCTCCTGGAATGCATTTGGTTCGTAGTTCTGGGGAGGAAAATAGTCGTCCTCGTGCGGTTGCGAGCGGGATGATGAAGATGAGGTATGTCTGTCTCTGTAGTTTTGCTCAGGACCGATCATGTCACTTTCATTGTCGGCGATGTTGTTGTCGACACTATTGTTGCTGACATTGTTGTTGTTGGGGTCGGCGAGGTGAGCATTTCGGTTATTGTTGACAGCTTGGTCGACCATGACAATCATACAGTTTGATGAAAGGTTGCTTTGGTCTTGAGAGGAAGACGTGGAAGCTGTTTCCTGTAGACGGCGCCGCTGATCGTACCTAGCCAGAAGGGATTGTCAAAGCCTTCAAGCTTTGAGTCGAGCAATAGTTGAACGCGAAGTGGAAGGTACCTGCAAGATACTTTGATACCAAAGTAAGTTTCAGAACGAGTGCTAGCAAGTATGAAAGTAAGTGAGTATGAATATGAATACCTGGTCCTCTCAAGTGAGATGGTATTTATAGCCCCCAGCGCTAGGCCAAGCACTACAAAATAAGTTGTATTTTGCCACGTGATTCCCATGTCGCTAACACCAAAATCATGTCACAACTTTATTTTTGCCACCTGAAGAAACACGTCGCTGGAGAGCGCGTGGCAATGTTATTGCGACGTGGGAAACATGTCACAACGCCGCAATAAACTTATGGGGTCAAAGGCAATCAGAGCAGAGCAGAGGTCAGAGCAGGTTTTATATTCACTTTTACGTTGTGTGTTGCGGCGTGTTTTTCATGTCACTAATTTGTGACGTGGAAAACACGTCGCAAGTTTTTTTTTTTATAATTATTTTCTGTTTTAAATATAATAATTCTGATATAATAACTAATATTATTTTCTGTTTCATTAAATTTATAAATTTAATATTATAATTTATTTATTAAATTCAATATTATAAATCAAATTATCAAAAATAAAACTAAATATATCAAAATATATAAATTAATATACTTAATATAATAAAATTAATAAACTAAAATTTAAATTTAATATTTTTAAATATAAAATATGATTATAAATTTATATTAGTACACAAATAAAAAAACTAAATAGAAAATAAAATAAAACTAAGCAGAAGGATCATTCGAGTCGTCGGAAAAGTCGCGAAGAAAGTCATCATTATTTTGGTCGTTATTATTTTGGCCACCATTGTTGGGATTTCCACCAAATGCTTGCATAAATTGTCGCATTTGCTCCTCCATATCAGTCTGCCTCTTCGCCATTGCCTCCATTTCTCTATTATGTTCATCCCTCATTGCCTCCATTTGGGCCTTCAATGCCGCCTCCATTTGGGCCTTCAATGCGATCTCACGTTCTTCGGACTCACGTCTAGCCAATTGTCTTACCGTTTCTAACTGATCTGGTGTCAAATTTGTTTGACGTGACCCTCCTTCACCATCCGCAGCTCTCTGATACAGAGTTCTATCCCCACTACTCAAGGTACCCGCCAAATTTCCACCACCAAAAAAGCACCCGTTAGGCCCTTTTCCCCCAACAACTTGACTCCAAATATAGAAATCCACATTTGGATGAACCAGTTTTCCCGGAGGAGTATACTGAGGATTATGGGTCAGAAATTCTACAAGCAAGGCCTGATAATCCTCCTACACATACAATAAAAAATCAAGTTAAATATATAAGTAAAGTTAATGAAATTAAATTAAATAAAAATAATAATAAAAAACATATAGCCACGTGATTGTAACGCCACAACTTATCAGTTGCCACTCAATTTTCACGCCACAACATCTCACTTGCCACGTGAAAATCACGTCACAAAATTGCTTAAAAAATATTTAAAAAAATATAAACATAAATTTACTTACCAGGGTTTTATTTGTACGCTCGTCAATAAATTCCCCCGATTTCTTTGTCCGAGTTTCGGTAACCAGCTCAGTCATTAATGGTTGTCTCCCTAAACGCTTAGCCTAAATAAAAAAATTAACTTAAATTAATAATATATGTTATAAATCCAAATATGATTTTAAAAAGTGGTAATAATTACCATGCGTCGGGGATGCTCAGCAGTACTAATACTTCCAACAGCATTAAGGCAACCCCCTTTTTCTGATGCCCTCATCTTCTTTGCAATTTCAGATTTAGCCTTAAATTCATCTGATTTCCAATACTTAAGAAGTTGTTCAAAAACTTCTTTACCTATCCATTTGGTACGAATACACGTCGTAGCATGTCAGAAAGTCGTCTTGAACTCCTGCCAAAATAATTTTTTTTAACTTTGTTATGGTTCAGTGGATCCCAAACACATTTCGCTTGCAATGTTGTATGACATTAAAATAAATAGTTAGATAAATTATAACAATAATGAAAAGTTCATTTAAATAAAAATAACTATAGAAATAAATTAATTATACCTGAAATTGCTTAAACCATTCGTCTTTATCCGAAACTTCTCTAAAACTCTTCAAAAAAATTGTATAATTTTGCTGAATTATATAATTTATAACCCTGGCAGCAGTCTGACTCGGCCCGAAACTAAAACAACAATAATTGAATTAGCATAATTAAGTATATAAAGTTATATTAAAAATGGAAATGTGTACTTATAAATAAAAATCAATAAAAAAGAAACTTACGAGTTCCCTTCATGCCAAATCCAAAATCTCCCATCAATGGTATGAATCTCACTCGGATCATCATCCCCTCGAAGATCTCTCCCATCTATCTGATCATCGTCCACACCAAGATCATCATCATCCGACTCTACATGATCATCGGATACAGGTACATGTGTGGGATGTGGGGTGGGACCAGTCATTGTGGGTCGTGAAGAGGTGGATCCTTCAGGCTGCTGGACGGATGGGGGCATCTGTGTAGGAAGTGGGGTGCTGGATTCTCCAGGCTGCTGCACGAATGAGGGTATCTGTGTAGGAAGTGGGGTGCTGGATCCTCCAGGCTGCTGCACGAATGAGGGTATCTGTGTGGGAAATGGAAAACTGTGCTGGAAGGATGAGGGCACCTGTGTCTGCTGGAATGGTAAACTAGGTGGGGCCCTAGATGGACTAATAAAAGATGGACGCCCAGATGAGAACTGAAGAGGACTCTGAGAGGATAATAATGGTGTAAAAGGCATAGTACTGTCCATGGACATATGATGAACCATACTCTGCGGGGGAGGACACATGGCAGAGTGAGGTGACTGGTATACTATTACCCTTGTACGCTTGGGTTTCCTACCACTATCACTAGGACCTTTACCCTTATTATCCTTGGGTGGCATTTTTACCTATTTATAGAAAATAAAAGTTAACATATAATATATTTGAAAAGCACAATTCTCATTAATACGTATTCATTAACTCATTCAAGAGATGGTTCGTTAAGTAAAATTACAAGACACAATTCTCATGAATACATATTCATTAACTCATTCAATAGATGGTTCGTTAAGTAAAATTACAAGACACAATTCTCATTAATATAGGTTCACTATTCTAAATCGTCATGCTCGTCATCCATATCATCCTCGTCATCTGATGTGATATTGTCCTCGGATCCAGAATCTTCATGATCTTCATCCTCATCAACTTGATTCCCCTCAACCATTGTATCAGACAAACTTGTAGTGTGTTCATCTGGAATCACATCATTAACTTCAACTTCATCAACTTGGTAAGTAACATCTTCCACTAGATCTTCAGTTTCAATATGACCCAATGGTTTTGTTTTTATTACAACAGAACACCGTCATTTACGTGGCACAAATGAAGGATAAGGAACATAATAAACTTGCCTAACAATATTTGACATTATGAAAGGTTCGTACTCTTTGTACCTCCGGTCCATTTGAATCTTAACAGTACCATATATCTTATCTATTTTTGTGCCTCTAGTTGGATCATACCATTCACAATAAAACAAGACAACTTTATTTTCCGAGCCCAAGTAATTGTATACTAACTCGTAGATATGTTTAACAAAACCATAGAAGTCATCTTCACCACCATCTGTAACTCCTTTCACAAATACGCCACTGTTTATGGTCTTTTTCCCTTCAGTCCATTCATGAGTGTGAAATTTATATCTGTTCACGAAGTATGCGTGCCATTTGTTTATGCTTTGATGAGGGCTATTAGACAAGTTTCTCAAATGGAGTATTTCTGGATTTGGTGCAACAACCCTATACAATTTCTCCTTGAACCATGTTGGAAATTGGGCATGAATGACACCGGATGTTAATTGTACACCGGTACTATCAAAATAGGCGTTGTTAAATTCCCTAAAAAGAAACACACTATAAGTTTCAAGGTAATAAATTTTATATTCACACTGTAAAGAAAATTAAAAAGTTGGATTATACTTACTCAAGATATGGTTTAACTTCAATGCAGTTGATCAAGACATGAACATGTGCAGATTGCATTTCTTGTTGGGTCAACCAATGCTCACCTTATTTCCAGAGGGACGACCTAGAATCCCGAAGACTGATAAGGTGTACTGACTTCTTTCGATAACATTTACAGGATTCCTTATGATTCTTGGAGTTAACATTAAGTGCTTGAAATAGTGACTGCAAAAATGTGAAGTTTCTCGATGCAAGTAATGTGCACATATTGATCCTTCAACTCTAGCTTTATTTTTCACTTATCGCTTTGAATCACCCATGAACCTTTCAAACGGATACATCCACCTATATTGAACAGGTCCTCCTATATAACCCTCATATACAATATGCACAGGTAGATGTTCCGTGGAGTCAAAAAAACCAGGCGGAAATACTTGTAGATTGGCTCACAGGTAGATGTCAGGTGAGAGATGAACCTCGCAATATAGTTCAAGCGTCCCAAGAATCCTCTAACCTCCTTTTCAGGACGGGGGGCAGGCATTTCTTGTATAGCCTTTACTTTAGCTGGATCAACCTCAATGCCTTTATTGCTGACAATAAATCCTAAAATTTTACCAGACCTAACCCCAAAAGTGCACTTGCTTGGATTCAGTCTGAGCTTATATTCCTTCAACCTGGCAAACAGCTTTTGCAAATGACCAAGGTGTTCTTCTTCTGTCTGTGATCGAGCTATCATGTCGTCTACGTAAACTTCGATCTCATGATGTATCATATCATGAAACAAAGCTACCATGGCGCGTTGATAGGTTGCTCCTGCATTCTTTAGTCCGAATGGCATCACTTTGTAGCAGAAGGTACCCCATTGTATGACAAAAGTAGTTTTCTCCATGTCCTCGGGGGCCATTTTGATCTGGTTGTATCTTGAGAATCCATCCATGAAGGAAAAAACCTTGTGTTGAGCTGTGTTGTCAACCAAGATGTCGATATGCGGTAGTGGAAAATCGTCTTTAGGGCTAGCCCTGTTTAAATCCCGATAGTCCACACACATTCTGACTTTGCCGTCCTTCTTAGGCACGGGCACAATGTTAGCAACCCATTATGGATAGGAAGTAACAGCCAGAAAGCCAGCGTTGAATTGCTTCATTACTTTAGCCTTAATCTTCTCAAACATGTCAGGCCTCATTCGGCGGACCTTTTGCTTGACCGGTGGACAGTCTTCTCTTGTAGGGAGACGGTGAACCACGATATCGGTGTCCAATCTTAACATGTCTTCATAAGACCAGGCAAAGATTTCAACATATTCGTTCAACAACTTCACTAAGCGCTCGCTGACACTTGGTTCCAGGTTGGCACCCACTTTTACTTCTTTCCTATCTTCCTCTGTCCTCAAGTTGATGGTTTCTAGAAACTCTTCATGAGGCAGAATAGCCCTCTCTTCTTGTTGTAGAAGTCTGGCTAACTCTCCCGGCACTTCACAGTCTTTGTCAACTTCGTATTCAGCATGATTGACCAAATCTTCAGAGTTATCGAAGGTTAAAGCAGAATAGTCACCCATGGAATCCGGAGTGGATGGGTACCTGCATTTGTGAGTGTGGGTGTGTGTAAGGGATAGCCATCCTTAAACAAACAAAATGCAAAAGGAAAGAAAATGAACACATCAGTTTATAGATGAAAAAAGTCCAATGATTCATTAAAACATGGCATATGATAATGAAGAAGATCAAGCCCTTACAAATGGACCTACATGCCCCGGGAAAGGCATGAGGTGAAAATAGTGTGTGAATTGTTTTAGTTATTACAGACCATAAATGGGAAATTGTTCAAAGATAAAATTACTGGTTGATAAAGGTGATGGGAACAAAATCCTTTGCTTCCCAGTTGCTTAAACCCCCTTCGACGGTTGGAAAGATCCAATCTTCAAAGTGGCTCTCTTCATCTTCATCTTCTACAACATTGATTCCATGGTGAGAGATCTTGACGGGTAGTCCTCCAGCCTTGGAGCAACGCATAGCCTTTTGTCCTGCAGCAGTGAATCTTAACCCAAACTTGTCCGTCTTATGGGGAAAGTCAGGCAGTTGCCCCCATACTGTACTCTTCCCTTCTTTAATCACAGCCTCTGCGTCCTTGAGAGATGCCATCCTAGATATATGTTTGGGAACAATAGGCACCTCAACCATTGTCTTCGCAACTGCTACCTCAGGAGATACTTCCTCAAAATGTTGGAAAGGCGTTTCGATGAACTCGCCATCCAACTCCACATAGAGGAAGGAATTGAGATGACTTATCATGTACTCTTCCTCGCCGTGCACTGTTATAATCTTACCCTTAACAAG
This sequence comes from Vicia faba, assembly GCA_948472305.1. Classification (NCBI taxonomy): domain Eukaryota; kingdom Viridiplantae; phylum Streptophyta; class Magnoliopsida; order Fabales; family Fabaceae; genus Vicia; species Vicia faba. The sequence goes on from OX451737.1 coordinate 175,287,184, forward strand.
ATATTTCAGCATTTGGTGCAAAGAGGAGGTAACTGCCCCGGCATAATGGATCCACGGTCTCCCTAACAAACAAGAATATGACGGACAGATGTCCATCACATAAAAGGTAGAGTTGAAAACCTTTGTGCCTACTTTGATAGGAATATCAACCTCTCCATGAACCATTCTTTTGGACCCATCAAATGCCCTAACAACGATGTTACTAGGTTTAAGGGTCAATCCTTCGCAATCCAAACGGTCTAAGGCTTTCTTCGGCAACACATTCAAGGAAGAACCAGTATCAACTAAGACATGGGCGAGGGTGGTTCCCCTGCATTCAACTGAGACATGTAGCGTGTCGTTGTGTTTCCTTCCTTTGGGGGTTAAGTCAGCATTGGAAAAGCCCAGGCCATTATCAGCAGTGAGACTGGCCACACACTCCTGAAACTGGTCAGCCAAAGTCTCTTGGGGTACATGTGCCACCTTCAAGAATTTGATTAGGGCCTTAGCATGGGCCTCAGAGCAGAGTAGAAGATCCAACATTGAAATTTTAGAAGGGGTCTGCCCTAACTGTTCCATAACATCATAGTCACTTTTTCTGATTATTTTCAAGATTTCATCCATTTCTTTGAGTGGTTTCGGGGATAACCACAGCATGAGCCTTCGTCCTGATAGGCACTTCTAGTATCCCCTTACCCTTATTGGTAGTATCAGCAGATGGTCTTACTTCAGGAGTATCCAATTCTTCAATCATTGGGCCTTGCACAGATGGTCCAACAGGTACATAAGCTTTCAAGGGTACGAAAACTGCTCGAGGGGGAGCAATCTCCGGAGAAAAGATCCGGCCGCTGCGGGTTATCTTGCTTGTACCTGCAATGTTCCCTATATCAGGGTTTTCTTCTTCAGAATTTTCTTGGACTGCCTCAATTTGTTTGATACTGTAATAGAAGATTTCTCCTTCATAGTTCCATGGTATCATTTTGCTTGATTGGTACGGGACAGGTCCCGGCATGGTGATATTTAAAGGTACACATTCAGAGTTGGGTATAATCCTGACAGGCCTTTTGCAAGCCTTGGGAGGATTGTCGGAAATGGTTATGATCGCAATATCGTTGGTTGAAGTAGCAAAAGTAGCAGGAGTAACAGGATTGAAGGTATCAACAGGGGTTTTCTGGAAAAGTATCTCTTGGGTATCCATCAGGCGTTGGACACCTGACTTCAACATTGGGCAATCACCTCATATGTTTAAACAAAAATAGCAGTCTTTACCACAACCAGGAAAGATCCCGGCTCTCATCAAATTCTCTTTAATCACAAGTAACGACATCAACAGGTCAACAACATCAATAACATGAAGGTCCTCCGCAACAACATGAACATTATTACCGTGCTTGGGCATCGGAGCAGAAATCACATTGGGCTTCTCAGGCGCATCGAATTCTACTTCTTTAGCATCAATCAAGTCCTGGATTTTGTTCTTAAGCGCCCAACAATTATTGGTATCGTGCCCAACACTGTCGGAATGGTAAGCACATTTGGCATTGGAGTGGTAGTATGGAGAGGAGGTGTTAGGGTTCTTTGGCGCTTCCTTCAAACCGGTAAGATTCAGCTTCAACAAATGAGGGAGTACCTGAGCGGGTGTCATGTTGATGCGGGTGAACTGCCGTTGTGGCCTTTCTACCCGTTGTTGATTAGGTCTCGACTGATTGTTACAAGGTTGATCATTTGAAGAATTTTGAATCATCACAGCCCCTACAGTCGGCCGACGCTCGGTTCTTCCCTGACCCTTCTGAGAATACACAGCAGATGCTTCCTTCTTAGCTGGGAAGGGTTTCTTAACAGCTGTGGATGCGGAAGCATCCTTTTGAATCTTTCCACTTTTAATACCGGCCTCAACCCTTTCGCCGGTCAAAATTAATTCAGTAAATCCCGCGGAAGTACTCCCGATTAGATGATTGAAGAAGGGGCCAGACAGGGTCCCCAGAAACATGTCAACTAACTCCCTATCTGACAACGGCGGCTGCACCCTTCCAGCCAGATCACGCCACTTCTGGGCGTACTCTTTAAACCCTTCATTGGAAGCCATCCCCATACTTTGTAACTGAGTACGAGTGGGCGCCAAATCAGCATTGTATTGATATTGACGATAAAAAGCAGCTGCTAATTCTTCCCAATTGTGAACCTATGATCTCTCGAGCTGATAGAACCAATCCAACTGTGTGCCAGACAAATTGTCTTGGAAAAAATGTACCCAGAGGTCTTTATCAGATGAGTGGGGTTGGATTTTTCTGACATACGATCTCAGGTGCATCTTTGGGCAAGACAGACCGTCGTACTTAGAAAATGTCGGTACCTTGAACTTGGGAGGGATAACAATCCCAGCTACCAGCCCCAGTTCTTCAAAATCCAAACCAGGCACCCTCTGCAACTCCATAGATGCCAGTCTATCCTCAAGATTCTTATATTTATCGTCTGCTGGAGGATATTGTTGTTCGGAGTAGTCTTCGTCTTCTTCCTCTTCCTCCTCTTCAACCTCAGATTCAGAAGGTACAACAGTCCATTTCCCTTTACCGGCCCCTTCGTCAGACGTTGAGGGGAACTCAAGAACCTTCCTAGCGTTGCTCTCAAACCTTCTTCCAAAAGTGGCTACTCCAGGTCTCTTTTTCTTCTTCTCTTTATTCTTCTCCAACAGAGCTTTGAGGTCCTCCTGACCCTTTGCCAAGGTCATGAGGAGTTGTTGAAATTATGAATTTTGTGCCTGCAGATCCTTTACCGTCTGCTCCAAATCCATCTTGCTGAAATAAACAACAGAAAGATAAGGAAACTTGGTGTGAAGACGTGTTTATGCGTATGATGAATGGTATGTTATTCATGTAATGTATTCAAGGATTCAGAAATTCAAATTTGTCGCAAACAAAAAGAAGGCACGTCATATAAAGAAAAAATTATTAGTACATAAGTGCCCCATGGGCAAAATATTACAAAACTCTTAATGTAAAAAGATATTGCGCATCCTCTTTGGTGTGATGTAAGTGTTGAGAGTTTCCTCCTCATGAAGTCGGCGGGTAAGCTCCAAAACCTTCTTCTCACTGGCATAGAAGCTGGCTTCAAAAGTATTCCGTTCTTCCTTGAGTTGGATCCAACTCTTTTGCATTTCTTCCCATGATGTTGGCATGTCAGGATGTAGGATGGTGTATGGAACCTCTCCTTCCATAACAGGCTCTTTGATCAAGGGGAGAATGTGAGGGTATGGCATCATAAGATTCTGGGCGCGGGTTCGTACCCACTTGAGATAAGGCTCAAGGGGGATGGAATTCTTGTGCCCCAGTGTCTTACTATCCACTGTGTTGGGCATCCTCCAAGATCTGATGAACCTTGGTCGAAGTCCTTGCGCATTGTTGTCGAAGTCAAAAACTAGGTCAGGAATCAGCATGTCATGAGGGTCATCCCTCCGAGCATATCCAAATTGTCTTAAAGCTAGACAGGGGTTGTAGGTAATGCCTCCCCTAATGCCAAGTAGTGGGACATTAGGGAATTCTCCACAACGATCAATGATGATGACATTTTCTCTGGACCGAGAACACCAATGTACATCAGAATGTGTGAGGGTCATCAATCGTTGTGACCACCTTAATCCCTGCTCATTCTTCAAAACTGATTGTGGAAGGTGAGAAATAAACCACCTTGCTAGGAGAGGAGTACAGTACATGAGAACACCTCTTTTCCTCATTGTTCGTGTGTAAAATGAGTGTAGGATGTTCCTAAGCAATGTGGGTATAGGATTCCTGGATATGAAAATCTTGACAGCATTCACATCTATAAGTTGGTCAGGGTTTGGGAACAAGACCAACCCATAGATAAGGAGTGCCACAATCTCTTCAAAGGCTTGTAGATCGAGAGAATTCCAGCAGTCTTGGGCCTTCTCAAACAGAAACTTTGCCAAGAAACCTTTTACACCACTTCTGGTTTCCCAATGTCCCTTGATGTCAGATGGTTGCAAGTGTAATGCTTGAGCAACATCTTCAAGCTTTGGTTCTTTTTCCGTACCGTTGTAGGGTAGTTGATTAAGAATAAGAATTCTCAAGAGTTGAGAAAATTCCTCCAAAGTAGGTACTAGTTGGTAATCAGGGAATGTGAAACAGTGGTGTAAGGGGTCAAAGAACTGGAAGAGAACTTTCACCATGTCTTCTTCAATGTTGGAGTTGACCAAGTTGAGAAGTCTACCATGTCTTTCACTGAAGAGAGAATTCTCTGGAATTCTGGAAGTAAGCTCCTTGAGTTGAGGAGGGATTCTCACAAGGTTGACTTGAATTGTTTTCCTGCGAAGAGATTCCATGACCTACAACACAAGAACAAAGATGAAGATCCAAACCCTTGAAATGGTTAGTGGATGCACATGATGCTTATGATGTTCATGATGTATGCACAAGCACATGTACAAGAAAGTCACACAAAACCCTAGTTTCAGGCTTGCATGAGGTTTCATAGGTAAGTACCCTCTTGAGTTTAGTTGGCTCAAAACCTGTCCAATAAATAGTAACCGGGTTCTAAGGAGCTCAATATCACTGGATTGTTTTCCATGTTTATTATTTTGGTTTAGCCACTTAACTAGCGACCAAAATATTCCAAGAAAACAACCCTCAATGAGTGTAGTATCGAGTATCTACCAACTTCGGACTGCACCAAAGTCGGTCATCTCACTACCCCTAAAAAAGGCCAAGATGGTCAAGTAAGGTTCTAAGAGTTCATTAGTGCTTCATGACATCACTCAGCGGCCCCGTATTCTCTTTGATTGACTCAAAGGATATCGGTACTCACAAATATGTCACATTAATATAGCTATTGCTTCAACCGTATCGGTATACCCCGCACAGTTTCCACAACATATTGCTATTTACCTATGAATGTTTCCCAAATCTGGGTGGAGGATTTCAAGCCCAAACAAGAGAACCAAATGTAAAGCAATCAAAGCAAACAATAATCATGTAAAAGGTGATCTAAGCCCTAAGGTTACTCCACTTTTAAAGATTTCCCCAGCAGAGTCACCAGTTCTGTGATACGGTGGGAGAACTGACTTGGGATTTTGCGTTTGTGTTTGCAAATGTTTCGATTTAGCAAGAGTCGCCACCGACTTTTTATTTTATCCTAAAGAAAGGTCAAAAAGCACAGGAAAGACCTTTGAGATGTTTTCTTGGGTTCGGGGAGTAGATTATAAAAAGGGAAGGTATTATCACCCTTTCTATCCATGGTTATCCATGGGCTCTTAGTTACTTGCTTGGCTTTTCAATTGTTTGAAATAGTGCTTTGTGTGTGATTTTGAAAGATGTTTTGAAAAGAGGCCATCATTGTGGCAACATTTGTAATAACTCTTGTTTGAATGTATACAAAGGTGTTTTTGTCTTTTTAAAAGTTTTCAATGTTTGAAAGTAGGGTTTTGAAATTGTGTTGTGAAGTGTGTTTTGAAGATAGCAAGGATGTTTTTGCAAGCTTGATCAAGTAACTAAGAGTTGTCTACCCTATTTTACTCAAAGATCTTTCTTATGTTTTTAACCCTTTTAACAGTGTTGTTTCACCATTGTATTTGGTGAACAACCTTGTGTTAGGATGTTTAACAGGACAGGTGCGGGTCATCGTATAGACCATGATAGCAATTGTGTCAAGTATTTTTGGCAATTTTTCTTGAGGGACTTGATCATTTTGTTTAGGCAACTCAGATAGCGTCATCGAGGGGCTATGATCTTTTGTTTTGTTTTTGTTTTGCCAAAGTACTTGACATGCATACCATGGCCCATTTTTGAAGGCAACAAGTGGATTGAAACCCTATGGGGTGCAAGTGTGCATTGTGTTTGTTTTCTTCATGCATTGTTATCTTGGATTAGGTCAAACTACTGGTTGATTTTATTTTGCATACAAACCCTAGGTCTAATCATGGCATAATTAAAAGCTTTTAAAGGTGCGAGAATTTAAATTCTACACTATTACAACATGATATAGGGAGGGGGGTACAAATTTGAATTGGGGATTATTTGACAAGAAATTAAATTCTAAATTATTACAACCAAATTGAATGGGTAAGGTATAATACAATATTTAAATAAATACAATTAAATAAATATCAAATAAAATGTATTATGTAAAAAAAAGGTTTTTATGTATGTAAAAAGTATTTTTTATGTGAAATATAAATAAATAAAAGGTCAATTTTAATCATTTTGTCTTTTAGGGGGCAAAAACCCTAATTTATTAAATAAATAGTATTATTTATTATTTATATACATTAATATATTAATTTGTACAAAAATATAAGTATATTGAAAAAATGGTATTTTTAGTATAAAATATTAATAAAAATAAAAATGTATTATTTTTGTATTTTTTGTCCTAATTATTTAATAAAATATGTATGTATATGTATTAAATATATTAAATATACTAAGTGTGTATAAAAATAAAATAAATTATTTACAAAATGTATATATTTCAAGAAAATATTTTCAAATGTGAATAATAAATGAAAATAAAACATATTTTTGCATTATTTTCTTAAGTTTTAATAAAAGAATATAAAGTATTTAAATATTTTTATACTAATAAAATAAAAATAAATATCAAATAAATATGAAAAAAATATAAAAATAATTTTTTGGCATTTTTTATATTTGAACATAAAATAATAAAGTCGGAATTAAAATAAAAATACAAAAATGACAAATATACAAAAAAATGGGCCAGGGGGTGTAAACTGAAAAGGCAGGTATTAGAAGTAAAAACAACCAGGCCCAGCTCAATCAACTTCATCTTCTTCCTCAGTTCAAACCAAAACGCGCGCTTTGTACACAAAATGCTATCTCTTGATTCTTTGTTTTTTTGACAAAACTCATAACATGAAACTTGTAGAGCATCAAACAACGAATCTAACCATATAAAAAACTTAAGCTAACTCTCAAAGACCAGAGAGAATTTCTCTGGCCCTAATTCTTAACCTAGTTTTTTCAGAAAGTTCATGAATAAAATTCTCCTAACACGATTAATATAAATGAAAACTAAGCACATGTATGGTTTCAGGGCTATGAATACAACATCTTTCATTCACAAACCTAAGTCTAACTATTCCTAAATAGAGAGATAGAAGTTCATGAAATACCTGTTTCAGTTGACTTCGAGTTGGACAATGCAGCAACTTCTAAGGGTGCTTGAGGTTCTTTTGAGCTTGCCTGAGGTCCACTGAAGCTTTCCCAATGCTTGGCTTGTTTTGAAGTAGCCTGAATCGTGCTACAGAACTCAACCTGCAAAGCTTTGAAACAAAAATGGCAATGTACATTAATGGTGTTACAGCTAGCAATGGAGGTCTGGGATAGTTCAGGTGAGTTGAGTGGAAGGTATTGGAACAAGTTTGAGGCAAAACGCACGAGGGAAAGTAAAGATGGAGGTGGTTCTGCAGGGCTTGCCCTGTTTTGCAGAAAAATGGGGTTTTGGAGTATGAGGGTGCTTTAGGGGTGAAATGCTCGTGCTTATGTCTTGTGAGGATATGCAAAACTTGTTTGACCACTTTGTTTTAGTTGGTTTTATCAGATATGAGAGATACAAGCTTTTGGCTCTTTGACTTGTTTTGAAAGCAAAGTTGGAAGTGGAGTGTGATAGACCTGTACAGGCTATCTCCAAGCATGCACCAACTCCTTGTACCTTTGCCTAAGTTTGTGGAACCTGTTTGCTGCAAATAAAGAAGTTCAAAGCTCAAGAAAGACAACTTTGCAAAAGTTCATGCTTTATGAAAATGGAAGTGTGATCTTTATGCTTAAAACGGAAATGTTCAATGTACAAAGCTCTCTTGATCAGAACAATGCCAATATCCAATGTATTTGCATTCAATTTTGGAGTGTAAATTGGTTTAGAGGCCTGTAATCATGTACTAAGCTAGTTTGGTCAGATTTGCAACTTGGTATGAACATGTATTCGCCATGGATCAAAGTGAGTTTTTGCCAACTTCAAGCATTCGATTCTCCCTAACCACAAAGGTGTTTGAGGAGTTCTTGGACAATTTGGAAAGCTTGCAACATGTACTATAATCCATCTTTGAAATGCAACTTGAAACTCCAAGTGGAACTATGTGAAATATTGCCAAGAAGATGGGTCAAAATCCTGCCTAAACTAGGGCAAAATTTTTCTAAGTTAAAAGTTTTAAGTACCCTTGTTCCAAAAATCATAACTTGAGATACAAGCCTCTTTTCAGAAAACTTTGTGAATAAAAGTTGTAGACTTTGTGATGGACTACAACTTTCATGTTTCAAGTTTTCTTTGAATCCATTTTTATCTTGGTGAAAAAATGGGACAAAGTTAATAAAAAATAAGAAAATTTCATAACTTAGAAAATTTCTAAGTTATGAAAATTTTCCATTTTAAACCCTAATTTGCATTTTTGGGTTTCTTGATGAACAAGTTTCATAATTTGACATGTCTTGATGAAAAATGACCCTTGGCACTTGATTTTGACCAAAGAGTCAAAGTTTGACTTTTTAGTGTACAGTCTAATTTTGATCAGTTGACTGAAAAATTCATCTGTCAATCCTATGCATTTGAGATCTTTTGAACTTGTTGAATGTGTCAAGATAATTTCATTGAGTTCTTGAGTCCATGGTTGAGCTTGATTTTCCATTGGCTAGGTCAAACAGTCAAAAATTGCCTTTGTGCAGTCAAAACCCTAAAAATGACCATTTTGCCCATTTGGTGATCTGATCAAATTTCTTGTGGAGTTGTGATCCAAACTTGATCAAATAGGTCATATGAGTTCATAATGTTGATGTGGGTCAAAATTCATGAGGTTTGACTGTCAATTGGCCACAGTTGACTTTTTCCCCAATACAACTGATTTCTAGGTCAACTATCCAATTGATTGGGCAAAAATTTGAATCAAGGTTTGAAACTTGGTATGGACAAACTTATGAGTCCAATATGAAGTATGAAAGTCAATTTGGGCATTGTAGGTCAAAACATCCCTGTGCAAACTCAAACCCCAATTTGGGTCGACAATGCAAGGAGGTGTCTTGAGCAGAGCAAACCCTAGTTTGCCCTTGACTTCCATGATTCTTGTGATGAGAAATGTTGATGAAATGAGACGGCAAATTTTGGGGTACAACAGATGTCATCCACTCTTAAAGCTGACGCACAAATATCTCTAAAAAATTGACTAATTCAGTGAGTGGATTAAGCACATGTTTGGGTAGAGAATCGAACGCAATTGGTAGCAATTGTTCCATAAAAACATGGCAATCATGACTTTTCATACCATGCAACTTCCTAGTATTAGCATCGGCGCACCTTGCTAAATTTGAAGAATACCCGTCGGGCATTCTCAAACCTTTTAGCCATCCATAAACCGCTTTAGCTTCTTGGGGGGTTAGGCTGAAACAAACTTTGGGTTTAAATAATTTTCCATTTGGTTGAGGCTTCAATTCCAACTATTTACGATTACACCAAATTTCCATGTCTTGTCTAGCCTTCACATTATCTTTTGTTCTGTCTTTAACATCCATCACTGTGTTAAATACGTTATCAAAAAAATTCTTCTCAATATGCATAACATCAAGATTATAGCGCAACAAATTATCTTTCCAATACGGGAGGTCCCAAAATATACTTCTTTTTGTCCAATTATGTGTGACCCCATATCCTTCAATTCTACATGCTTTGCCAGTATCTGTAAACTTTGGAAGTTCACAAACTTTGTTCCATATAGCAACTGGTGACAATCGAGGCGGAGGCAGATTTGTTACCCGTTCGTCCTTTTTGAAATTTGTCTTGTTTTTTCTAAAGGGATGATTTGATGGTAGGAATCTGCAGTGACAGTCAAACCACGAGCTTTCTCCCTTTATCCAATGTAAACGCATTAGTGCATTCCATGCAATGCGGACAACCCATTATGTCATGCGTACCCCAACCAGACAACATGCCATATGCTGGAAAGTCATCAATGGTCCACATCAAGGCAGCTCGCATAGAAAAGTTTTGTTTACGGGATATATCATAGTCCATTCTCCATTAGTCCACAACCTTTTCAAATCATCAATTAAAGGTTGTAAGTACACATCAATTCCGGTTTTTGGACTCGACGGTCCTGGAATGACGCATGTCAAAAACATGTATGGTTTTGTCATGCACATCTCAAGAGGGAGATTGTAAGGGGTTACAATAACTGGCCAACAAGAATAAACACTTCCAGACGCTTGGACATATGGAGAAAAACCATCAGAGCATAATCCAAGCCTGACATTTATAGGTTCCACGGTAAAATTAGGATGTACCTCATTAAAGTGCTCCCATGCATGGTCGTCAGATGGGTGTTGCATATTGTTTGGGCTTGTTTTGTCTGTATAATGCCATGTCATTTGACTTGCACTGTGCATTGAAGAAAACATTCTTTTTAACCTTGGTATTATCGTAAGATAAAACATGGACTTTACTGCTACACGTTTTTGCTTACTGTTAATGGCTCTATTGCGAACTTTATATCTTGGACTCTGACAAAACTTACATTCCTCCGACGATCCATCTTGAGTACCAAACTCGTTGTCATAAAACAACATGCAACCATTAATGCAACAATCAATCTTTCTTACTCTTAAACCCAACTTCGACACCAACTTCTTTGCATCATAGAAACTCGCAGGCAAGTTGTCTTTCGTTACAGTTGAGTCCAACATCATTTTTGCGAAGTGCTCCAAAAACTGATCAGGAACATTCCAATTTAACTTGGCGGCTAATAATCTCACACACATTGATAGCTTTGAGTCTGACGACCCCTCAAACAATGGCGTATTCATCTCATTCAACAACTGATAAAATCTCTGCGCTTCCTCATTCGGAAACTCTTCCCCATCAAAATCTTCTGGTTGATCATAGGTCACGTTAACACCAAAAGCATCATCAACCATGTCACCTATCAGATTAAAGTTTTCCTCAAATTCTATAGGCGGTTGCGTAGCCGGTTGACTACTTGAAGCATCTGTGTTGCTAGTCTCCAGTACATTACTCGGCAGTGTTTTACCATTATACGTCCAAACCCAATAATTTTCAATGAAACCTTTTCTATGCAAATGACGTGTTATTTCCTCTGGGTCACTAATTATATATCTACATCCACATTTAAGACAAGGACACCTAACCCCTCCTTCACTTCAACAATGTTCCTGAGCAAACGTCCACGTGATAAAACCATTAACTCCGTCTATAAAATTGGGTTTAAGTGCGCGTCTTCCTGGATATAGTCTATCATACATCCAACTACGATAATATCTATAATATTCTATTTACTGCAAATTTATATAATCAAAACCTTTTTAATTAGAAATATTAATTAATCAACTTAATAATAATCCTAAACATATTGTTCTTGTTCTTATTACTACTAAAAATATACTATGTATATATACTATTAAACATAAACGTATGCTTTTATTTTAACTATTTTTAATATATAATGTTTTTTATTATATACTATTAAATATACTATTAATATAGTTTATTAAATATATAATAATTAATATAATATTTTTTATTGACATATAATATAGTTTTTATAAAACAATTTTTAATTATAAAACCGTTTTTATTAACATACATATAATATATAATAATTAAATACGTAAACCAATTTTTTATATATAATGTTTTATAACATACTATATATAATGTTTTATTGACATATAATGTTTTTTAACATACTATATTAATGTTTTATTGACATATAATATAGTTTTTATATAATATTTTTTAATTATAAAACCGTTTTTTATTAACATATAATAATTTTATGTAATTTTTTAATTATAAAATAGTTTTTATTAACATTCTATATATATGATATATAAATATTTTTTATTAACATATAATACAGTTTTTATATTATTTTTTTAATTAAAAATCTATTTTTATTAACATTCTACATAAAATATAATATTATATATATTTTTTAATTATAAAACAGATTTTATAATAATAACATTAAACAGTTTTTAATAAATATATACATATTAAAACAGTTTTTTAAATATGTTTTTATTCAATACAAAAAACTATTTTTTTTATATATGTTTTTAATCAATACATAAAATATTATATTATATTTTTTTAAAATAAAATATATATTAACATTAAAACTGTTTTTATAAAATTTATATATTATTCTTTTTTTTTATAATAAATAAATTAAATATACCTCTTTAGAAAATATTATAATTTAATCAAATTCAACCTAAAATCTAACTAAATTCAGAAAATATACCAAATGTAAAAAAAATTCCAAGAAATACCTCTTCTCTTCTAACTCCTTCAATCTTCTTGTCCAACCTTTTTGCAATCTACTTCTACTATATCAATCTTCTTCTATTCAAAGAAAAATTAAAATAAATTACAATCCCATAGTACAATAAATAAAAACTTGTAAACAAAATAGAGACAAAATTAAATTAAATTTACCTGAAAAAACAAGGATTAATGGAGATTGAAGTTGGATTTTATGAAAAAGAAGAGGTTTTATAATGGAGATTGAGTTGGATTTTTGAAGAAGAAGAGGGTTAATAGAGATTGAGATTTTTGAAGAATGAAGAAGAAGAAGAGTGTTTGATAAAATGAGCTATTGTCTTGGTGTAACGTGATTTAATTAAATATATAAACCATTCAGCAACGTGAAAATCACGTCGCAACTTTGCCACGTGACTTTCACGTCGCAACAATGCCAACAGTCATATTCTCTTTTTTCACATACCTGCAAAAGCTGATCATGCCAGTATGAGTTAATTTGCTTTTCCCTCTTAAATGTTGCGACGTGAATACCACGTCGCAACTGACTTTTTCAAAATTTCAAAAGTCCCTCCATCTGAACGTTAGACCAATTAAAATATTTTATAATATATTTTTACTAACGACGTGATTCCCACGTCGCAATATATTTTTTTTTAAAAAAAACTCAGACAACCATCATGCTTCTTTATTTTATTAATAAAACATGTTGTCACGTGATTATCACGTCGCAAATGGCTTTTTTTAGCCACATGATAATCACGTGGCTGGAGATGATATTTCTTGTAGTGAAGGTATTCAATGATGGGCCACGATGAGGCCCAACAATAAAGACTATCAGGGCTTACGTGTGTATGAAGTCCAGCACGTGGCCTCCTCCCTGGTCAAATACACCGAGAAAGCAGAAGTTGGACCTGTTATTCCTAGAGAGATGGATAATGATGATGATATGGACACGTGGGCAACGTCCTCCTAGAAAACACGTGGGGAAATGTCAACCATGCTCAAAATGCATTTTTCTTCAAATGGGTCCAACTTTTTATGCTTGTATCTTGTTCCTAACATGGTCTACGATCCATGAACCACTCCATGCATCATCTGCTTATTTATTTGATTTATTTTGATTTTAAATCATTTAAAATCCAAATTAAATCAAATAAATTATATAAAAATGGTGAAGATTTGTTTTGATTTGATTTTGAAGTGAATCACAATCCAAATATGTTGTATAATGCCAAAAGATTCGTGCAAGCTTGGAAAGGGAGGAAATATACACATTTGGAAACTTTTCAAGATTTGATTTTCCTCTTAAAGCCATGCATTTATTCCTTGGATTTCTTCCATATATGTTAACCTAAATCAGTCCCATATATGCACACAACACAGCAAAAGCACAAAAACAAGGATTGGGTCGTGAAAATCATAAGAACAAAACTCAATTTTTTTGACAAAAAGTGTGGTTCAAATTCTGAGTTAGAGGGCAATTCAAGTTGATTCAAAGCCAGCAATTATTTCTTGGGCGTGTATTGAAGTTATTCCAATGACTCTTAAGCCATAAAACACCCAGAATCGCAAGGTACATGACTCGTTCTTTCCATTTTTTTTATTCTCGATTACATGTGTATGCGCATTTTCAATGAGATTTAATCATGCATTCATGTTTATTATAAGGTTTTGATGCTATCTGAATGATTTAATTAAGTTTTAAGTGCAAGAATAGCATAACGCCATTGATAGGGTTTCAAGGTCCCAGATTGGGGACTCCCCATAGAGGCAAAATTAAACCAAATTATGGGTACCAATGAACTCAGGGCATGATTTGAAATTGATCTACGCCTTTGGTTTTGATTTATCTTCCTGGTATTTTAGTTTTGAATCTTGCAGGGATGTAGCTACGGACAAAAACAGTCACTATAGCCTTTAGTGACGGTTTTGTCCGTAGGTAAAAGGCTGATACCTAAAACAACAGTTCTGAGGAGAAAGGTGATCACGTGGCTGACTTCCACTGGCCAGTTTAAAATTACGCGCGTTTTCTGATCATAAGGCGTGTCTTTCTATTATATTATTTTTTGTTATTATATTAACAACTAAACAAAATAGCACGCATGACAAAGGGTGACGCTGGTAAGAGAAAGGACCTGGGTTCGATCCCAGGTCCAGGCATTTTTATTTTCCTAACACTCTTTGCAGGATTCCATACTCCACGCAACCAAGTGCCTATCATGCACCACAAGATCCACGTTATTGGATCAATCTCCTCCCAGATCCAATGTCTCATGCAAGAAAGGTCCATGATGCACCCTCAGGCGTGGCTCTCACTGGATCCAAACAATTGTCTGGGCTTGTGCTTCTTGGGCCCAACGAAAATCAGTAATACACCCCTCCCCCCTGATTACTCAACAATATCAGGCCCAAATCATTTATTTATTTTTAATTTCTCTTGTTTTATTTGTTTGCTTAATCATTTTCTTTACAAAAAAACAAAATCATTTTTTTTATAAAATCAAAAATCACAAAAAAATGTAGAATTAGATTTTTTATTATTTAAATTAATTTTATTGAACATAATTTAGTTTAATTAGATCAACTTAATTGCTTTTTCCTATTAATTAAAATTAACTAGAAATTAGGTTTAATTTGCAATTGAATTATTTTCTCAATAAAAAAAAATACACAAAAATATTTTTTTAATTAATTAGATTTGTAGTCTTCTAATTTAATCGTGTATTTAATTCGTCTCGCGCGCATTTACTTATTTTTAATTTAAATTATTGTAACTGTTTCGAGGTTTGTAATAGATTAATTAGGGTTTTAATTTCCGCACCTTTATTTTCAGTCAAATATTCATGTATCTGCCCAAAAGCCTTGTAATAGTTAGGACTTTAATTTCTCGCACTTTTTAATTTCCGCAACTATTAAACTACTAGACGTATGGATATTAGGATTGTATGCGAAAGATAAATCAACGATTAAAAGGTAGATAATCCTAATTGTGCAAAGATAATTAACTGAAAAAAGCACACTTGCACATGCTCACTCCTAGGGTTTATCCCACTTCGGTTGCCTTCGGTAAACGGTCATGAAACATAGGAAATTTTAGTGGTCGTCCTCTAGTCCCAAAAGATAAAAAATGACCCATTCGGATGTCGCCTCGGAAAGATCTTTAGGACTTTAGGGTAATCACTAAAGTTTCTTAACTATTGCTTTTGTGACCGTACTTATCCCTTCGAACGTCCCTTAAAAACTCCAATGACGGGGCTACCTACTCCTTAATAGTAGGATAGCATTGTCTAAAGAAAATGAGAACGAACAGTCTTTTTCGAGTAGATAAAAAATCTTAAGTACTTGCTCAAAACAACAAAACTTTTTCACACACACTTTCAAAACAGTTTTCAAAAACAAACTTCGTTACACTCTTGAGGACAGATACAATGGTTACCACGAAGTTAAACAAAAACTTTTCAAACACACACACGAGCAATTTCAAAATGAGCAAGTACCTAAGAGCCCGTGGAAAACCACGAATAGAAAGAGTGCTAACACATTCCCTTTCTATAATCTACCCCCCGTACTCATAATAATCTCGAAAAAAAGGTTTTTTCTGTCCTTTTTCCTTTTCCTTTGTTGGATGAAATAAAAGTCGGTGACGACTCTTGCTTACCACAATATTTGCGAATACAAAACCCAAACCAGTATTAATAGTCGGTTCTGCCACCGTATCACAATGACATTTTGTTTCATGCAGTTGATAAAGGAAAAGAATGCAAGTTAGTGGGATACACTTATTCGAGTTGGTGTAGTGATGCTGAAGATCGAAAGTCAACAGCAGGATATGTGTTTATGCTAGGTGGTGCACCAATTGCTTGGAATTCAAGAAATGAACCAGTAGTGGCATTATCATCATGCGAAGCAGAATACATAGTTGCTTCTCTTTGTGCATGTCAAGCAATTTGGATGGTGAACTTGGTCGAAGAGATAACAGGGAAAGATCATGGAGCAATTACCATGAAGATCGACAACATGTCAGCTATCAATCTGGCAAAGAACCCAATAGCACATGGTCGAAGTAAGCACATCGAAATGAGGTTTCATTATCTTCGAGAGCAGGTAGCAGATGGGAAGATGAATTTGGAACACTGCAAAACTGAGACCAGATTGCAGACATCATGACGAAGGGAGTGCAAGTCGAAGTATTCAGAAGGTTAAGAGTCATGATGAATATAAATAGTTTAGACACAATAAATTAGGTGGTGTGTTAAATTGTAATTCATAGTGCCGAAAAGATTAGATTTGTTTAGATTTAAATATATTTGATTTAAGTCTAGAATAGATTTGATTTGATTTAGTAATAAAATAGATATTTTGGACTTTGCGCTTAGGGTGCAAGCTCGGTTATAAATAGAGGGAGTGACCCTTATTTTTTGTAAGCAAGTCATTCACAATATTTTGCAGTTGCAAAGTGAATAAGAAAGTTTCCACAGTTTGTGAGCAGAAAGAAACTCTGCAGAAATTATTTGTCTTGTCTTCTTTATTTTCTTTTTGTTCTCATAATTCATTATCATTGAGAAGAAATTCATCATAGATATTTGGTGGATTTCCAACATATTTGACTACTTTACCCATAGATTGATTAAGGACACTAAATCCTCAACTCATATTTCACGTCACATTGAAAATATTTCTCCCTCAGCTCATATTTCACGTCACATTGAAAATATTTCTCTCTAATCAGTAGTTAAATATCATAATCATAGGTGGTGGCTAGTACTAATGCTAATGCTAATTCTTATTGTTAGCCTTCCATTACTCTTTATCCTAAAATTTTAAAGGTTATAAAGTGACATTTGAAAAAGAAAACTATATAGAAAATAGCAGGACTATATAGCAGCAGCCATGCCGCATCTATATCTGCCTTGTCCTATAAAGTTATACTCCCTCCGGTCTTATATGTAAGCAACAAAAAAAAAATTTACTAGTCTCAATTATAAGCAAAAATTAATTACCATTGATATAATTAAATTCTTCATTCCAATTTTACCCTCATATTGTAGTTTTCCAAAAACAAAAATATTCCTCTAATAACTTCACTTTTTATAGTTTCCAAATGAGCATTTATTTTTACTTTTACGTTGCATTTGTTACCATTGCCTTTTGAAATGCCATATCCTATTATAAATGTTTCATATTCAGTATTTTGTCTACCATGAGTCTTGTTCTTCTATTTTTTTTATACTCTAAACATGGCAAACCCACATCAAATAGCTAATGAATTTCCATCTTTTGATTTAGGCATTGAAGACTCTGAGAATTTATCAAATCTCATTGTTGAAGACTCTCTGAATTTGAACAAAGTTCCTGAAGTAGTTCTAACTCCAACAAATGAAAGTGCAGAAAATCTCACTCCAAAGAATGAAAGTGAAGATGCTCTAACTCCAACAAATGAAAGTGCAGAAAATCTCACTCCAAAGAATGAAAGTGAAGATGCTCTAACTCCAACAAATGAAAGCACCGTTGAATTACTAGATCATGATCAACATATGGAGAGTTTAGATCAATATTAAGAGGCATTTTTATTAAAACCAAATGACAATGATACAGGAAAAATAAGCTTTAGTATTTATAGAGCTCAACTTTGTAGTACAAGGCGGGAATGTATTTTGGAGTATGAAAATTTTGGCAAACTTTTCAGGCGGGACAGTTTTATATGAAAACTTAAAATTTTACTACATTTTTAAGGTGGGAGTTTATTGGTTGCAATGAGAGTATGTGGAGTGAGAAAGTTTAAGAGTTTAAAAGTGGACATTTATTAGTTGCATTATAGATGCACCGATAGAAACAAAAGGACTAATAATTAAATGGTTATAAAAAAATTATTAATTAAATTCTAAATTAATAAATAAGGGTAAATATGGAAAAAAATGTATATTTCTCACCATTTAAATGAATATATGACCACTTTCTTAAAGGGTGAGTTTTTTTTTTTTTTTTGCTTACATATAAGACCGGAGGGAGTAGTAATTTAGATTTATTTGTTGTAATTTAGATTTATGTTGATACATAACATAAGATTATTAGTAATTTGAATTTGATTTATGTTGGATTAAAGTTGAGATGGATAATAATTTAAATTTGAATTTAAGATGCCACTAACTCGATTAAACCGTTTGAAATAATCAGCGATCTATCCCAACCCAACCCGTCCAAACCGTTTAAGAAAATAGACGGAAATGAATTTGTCTAACTCAACCACCAGTTGGGATGGGTGAGACTTTTGGGTCTGAAAACGCTCAACCCAACTCATTGTTCAGGCCTATACATCACCATAGCTCAAAGCCTTTTCTTTGCATCCTAAAAACTCTTTATTACTTGTAATAAACAAAATACCATATGATATCTCCTACCTACCACAATAATATACTTTTAATTATTTTATACATTGATGATTGACTTTGACGAAGACTATTAATAAATGCCGAATGTTTGAATGGCAGTGCACAAAACACGGCAAGAAGATTCTTAAAACCTTGAAAATCACCTCCCATATCCTTTTTCTCCAAACAAATAAATGACTTAATACGGATAGAAATAAACTTTTACTTTAATCTATTTAATATCAGGTCATGTTAATTTATAAAAAAATATATATTTATTTTTTTTAAAGTTTATTTAATTAAATAAATCACACTTAAATTATTAAAAAAGTTTAGATTTTTTTTAAAAATAAAAAATTTAAATACAATTTTATAAATATAGTTTTTACTATTTTCTAATAAAAATATAATAAATATATAATTTTTTCTATACATATGTAATTTTCTTCTATTTTCGCTCTTTAAAATATATTTAAATATATTTATTATATTTTCATTGAAAAATAGTAAAAACAATACATATGAAAGTATAAGTTTTCTTCTTTTTAAAAACATATTTAATTAAATAGATCAGACTTAAATTATTAAACAAGTCTATGAAATCTTATAATTTATTTTATATTTTTATATATATTAAAAATAATCTATATTAGAAGAAAAAAACTAAATAGAGGTCAATCTATATATGCATATAAGCCGACTTATATGACTTCTTAAGTAATATTTCCTCTGATAATTATTATAAGTAAATATATTTTTTTTAGGTTTATTGAATAATAAATATATCTGATCTACATAAAAGATTAGATACATTTATTATTCAAAAAACCAAAAAAAAAATATTTACTTATAATAATGCCAGAGGGAGTATAAATTAACTGAAAATTTTAATTAAAAAATATACTTTTAAATAAGTTTTTAGCAATGCTAAAAAAAATCTATAATAGACTATAGACCAAACTTAAACCTTATAAATTTATTATTATAAATCAGACTCACGTTCTAAAATCTAATCTAATCTAACTTATTTTTACCCATAATTAACAATAACATAAGTAGAACGCATGTAATAAAATTATAAAATAATTCCATAACTTCTCTTAAAATCATCACTTTGACTATACTACTTGCAGTGTGATTTATGTCATCTCTAACTAACTCGTATCAATATTTGAATAAGAAAATAGCAGTAATAAATACATTAGCATCTTTTTTTGTTATTGGAAGATATTTTAGCAAAAAACCATTAATTTGCTATACATTATTCACTAGTCCAAAAGTCGGAGTTTATTTAGATTTGGGAAGAAATGGCCCAATTAATTGAAGAAATTAAATTATCTCCAAGGTATGACCAACCCTTATATAAAGGATTATATGATATACAAGAAATCATAGACATGGTAATTAAGAGTTGTGGAAATGATATTTTCATATCACCACGAATTCTTAAATACCAAAATTATTTAAAATACTTGGAAATCTTTGGTGATCAAGATTTTTTACATGAAATTCAAAACATTGCTCCTAAAAGCAAAGGAAAAGAAGTTTCCCTTAAGACCACAAACTCCATAGAAAGAACAAAAAACTTTCAGTGAAACATTAAATTCTCCAAAAAAAAACCAAAAATCATCACAAGTTTGGTAAATATGGGAAAACCGTCAATTCAGACACCTCCCAAGACTTCTATAGAAGAAATGAGAATAAAAAACATTTGTTATGTTACAAGAAGCCTTGGCCCAAATTTGTAACAACCAAATTATTCACAATAGAATCTCCACTGAATGAGATTTTATTCACAATAACTATAAACCATGTCAAAACATGTTTGAAGACTACCCTGAAAATTAAGGGGTGAATGTTATTGTCAATTAGATTCTGCCATTAGGAAGGCAATGGTCTTCTTACCTACTTTTAAACCCTTCAAATTTAGAGATTACCCTTTACCATTAACCAATTTGCTTAAACATGGACTGCTAAGTATAATTAATGTCCCACCGTTGTATGATTTCACTCCATATTTACTAGCATTCTTAACTGATACATTAGAAACCATAATTCCAGAATTTTCACAAAATGCAAAACTGGAAATAACATCATTATATCCAGAATTTTCACCAAAATTTAAACTAAAAATTGATGATATGGTTAAAACAATCACATCAAGAGGAATTAATTTTTTAGGTCCAGAACCAATTCCCCCCTCTCTTTTAGCTGGAGAGGAATGGAAAATTAAAAATAATATCTAGCCTAAAGCTGAAACATTAACACCTACAGAGATTATGACTTATACTACCAAAGACTCTTTAGCCTTAAGATTTAAAAATTATGAGAAAACCCGTAAACAAACTAGTGAAGATGGCTGAAAAAGTCTCAACACTAAAAGAATTAACAAAAATTAAAAATGATAAACTTTTAATGAAAAAATACAATTCAAAAATAGAATTAGCAAAAAAATTTAACAAAAAATTTAGAAGACGTGCAAAGTCTAAAAAATTTATTCGAAGAAACTGAGAATGTAGAAGAAAAAAAATCGTAGATAAGCTATTCAGAAAAGAATTTAGTAAATGAAGAATCTAACAACTCTGCTACATCCAGTTTCCAAATAGTAGACCAACTCAAATGAGTTGCTCTATAGGACACACTTCAAGATTGTCTGTGGCTATCTACACTAACAACAATCATAACCTAAGGATATTAGAAAAAGAAACTCTAATAAAATTAATTTGTATGGACATGAACAAGTTATGTTAAACATTACTAATATTCATCCACAATTTTTAGATACATATATTGAGCAATTGACTTCTTTGGTAATCAGAGATTATGAAAACAAATATTATAATATTATAACAGGTGAAGAAATGATTAAAATTATTGAAAATTATCTAGGAGATATAGCTAGAGCTGCTTGGGAAGCATTTAAAGCTAATTTTCTAAAAAAAATAGCAGAATTAGTAACTCAAGGAAATAATATTCATAATTTTACATCTTTAATACACAATTATTACAAGCAAAAATACCAATGTAGGATTAACTATGAGACAGGTTGAAGCCATGAGAGATTTAGAACAAATTCAATTATATGATTAGAACCATATAATATAATTTCTACAAGACTTTTATGCCTTAGCAAACACTTCAAGAAACTATTTTTTTAAAGAATTAGGAGAAATATTATTTACCAAATTATCAAGACCATTAGGTCATGAAATTCATGAAAATTGAAAGAAATTAGAAGTTAATAATGAATTTGATAACATTGGAATAAGAATACAATATATTATTTCTGAATTAATTTTTTTTTACTTATATCCAAATTCAAAAAGAATTAAAACAAAAGAATGTAGGGTTTTGTACACAAATTTATACTCCTCAACAATATGGCAAGCATCCTGATGATAAGAATCAGAGGAACCAGACTAGATTTAAGAAAAATTATGTAAAGAAAAATTACTTAAGAAAATCTAATGCCAGAAAACCGTATTTAAACAAAGAAAAACATGTCAGAAAATATAACCCTAACAAGACTTATAGAAATACAATTACTTGTTTTGCTTGTAATAAATCAGGACATTTATCTTCTGGTTGCCCAAACAAACAAAATTTATTTACAAGAGAATCAAATCTTATATCTACTATAAAAGAAGACATTTTAGAAATAACTTCAGATATTTCAGACAACTCTGAAATTTGGAGTATTTGCTCTCTCTAGAAGGAATAGAAAATGCAGAAATTGAAATTCCTCTCGAAGATGAAAATAATAATAATTATATTATGTTAGAAAAATTGAAAAAATTCACTTTTAAATAAAGTAATGGAGCCAAAAAAGAAACCTTTAGATTGTAACTATAATTAGAACTACAAAGCTGGAAGTGACAATATTACATGTTTCAAATGTAATTGGTTTTCTTGTTTTGATAAAAGATGAAAATGCCAAATTTGTTTAAAATAAATATGTTCAAATTACATTAAAAAATATTTTAGCATAGAAAACAAAATTCATGAAATCTCAGAAAATTCAAGTCCTCCAAAAGATAAAAATTATTTAGAAAATAAGGTAGAAATTAAGTTTAAAAACTTAGAAAATAAGGTTGACAAATTAGAAGCAAGACTTGAATGTTTAAAAGAAAAGATTAAATAACTAACAAAAATTATTGAAAAAGGAAAATTACCAATCTATGAAACTAATTTTAAATTAACAAAAATTACTCAGGAAGAAGTTAATATTATAAATAATTCAGAAAAGCCTTGTGAAATTTATGTACCACTAATCTGCAATAAAGATAAACTAATACGAAATATAATACCAGCAAAAATTAATATTCATGGTTATGAAAATACTTTACCAATTTTAGTAGATACTGAAGCAACTTCATCTACTATAGATGAAAAATTAATCCTAGAGGACTTGAAAAATAAAATTGTTAAAGTAAAATCATCATTTTCTACACAGTTTGATGGAACTAGATTATTGACAGATTCACAATTTACAAATATCCAAGTAAAATTCCAAACAAAATGTAACTATTGATCAAATTATTATCAATGGCCAAAAATTTGGGTTATAGACAGGAATCTTTATGTTCCTATTATTATTATGAGATTAGACTTTATTCTCTATAATTATGGACAAATTAGTATTAACAAGAATTATGTAACAATATATAAAAATTATTCATTAATACCTATTATTTCAAACTTTAAATCACAAATAAAAAAACATGAAACCTGCAATTGCAAAGGAATCAAGGATAAATGTTCTTGCAATAATATACAACAATAAGATTTAGATTTAGACATAAACAATGATATAGAAAGTGAGTTACACTTAATATACACTACAAATTTCACAAAAAACCTACAAAATTATGACCAAGAACAGATAATTAAAAAAATTAGAAAAATTGAAATAATAGGAGAAAATCCTACAAAATTTTGGGAAAGAAATAAAACTCTATGTAAGTTAGAAATTATCAACCCAGACATTACTATTAAATCACCTAATTTCAAGTATGGCAATTAAGAACAAGAAGAATTTAAAATGCACATTAACTAATTGTTGAAATTAGTAATTATTCAAAAATCAAATTCTAGACACAGAACCCCTGCTTTTATTATTAAAAAAGAAGCGGAAAAGAAAAGGGGACAATCCATAATGGTTTTTTATTATAGAAGACTAAATGATAATACATTTGAAGACAGATACTGTATACCTGACAAAGACACTTTAATTAATAAAATACAAGGTAAAAATTGATTTTCTAAATTTGATTTAAAACCAGGCTTTTGGCAAGTAAAAATGTATAAAGATAACATCGAGTGGACAACTTTTTCTTGTCCATTGGGATATTTTGAATGGCTAGTAATGTCATTTGGACTTAAAAATGCTCCATAAATCTTTCAAAGAATGATGGATGACATATTTAAAGAATATTACAATTTTACTCGTGTTTACATTGATGATGTTCTTGTTTTTTCTAAATCTGAAAAAGAATATCTAGAACATTTATATATAATTTTTTCCTCATTCAAAAAACATGGTCTAATAATTTCAAAAAAGAAAATTCAAATTGAAAAAAATTATATCTCTTTTTTAGAGACGGAAATAGAAAATGGAACTATTAAATTACAACCTCATATTTCTAGAAAAATTTAAATTTTCCAGATAAATTGGAAGACTTGAAATAATTACAGTCTTTTCTAGGATTAATAAATTATGTTAGGCCATATTTCAAAAAAATTCTCCCTATATAAAAAGGCACAACAGAAAGGAGATAGAAAATTCAATGATCAAGATATCAAAATAGTTCAACAATTGAAACAATAAATTAAAGTATTAGAATCATTGGCTTTATCATTAAAATCAGATTATTTAATTATAGAAACAGATGGGTGTGAATTAAGATGGGTGAGGAATCTTAATCAAAAAACTCAATGAATTTTTTTTGAAGTCATTAGAAAAAATTTGTAGATATACTTCAGAAACCTTCAAAGAAAAAGGATATTTAACATCCCTTGATTATGAAATTTTAGCTATTATTTATGTGTTGGAAAAATTTGCTTTATTTATCTTATCTAAAAAACAAATTGCTATTAGAACTGATTGAGAAGCAATTGTAAAATTTGCAGATACAAAAAATGAAAGAAAATTAACCTCTAATAGATGACTTAAATTTAGAGAATTTGTCTTAAATAAAGGATTTAAAATAAAATGGAAACATATTAAAGGAAAAGATAATAAAATATCATATCTATTATCCAGAAAATTGCTACATAATTAACAATTGTGCCTTAGTTTTTCAGAAAAATATAGGAAATTCAGACATTACAAATGGCAGACAAAGTCATTGACTTTGATATAACCAAATTAAAGAAATTTTCTGAAAAGGAACAATTCAAAACACCTATGAGAAATCAGCTCAAAGAAGAAGAAACATGTATTTTAGACAACATTTGGAACTTATCCACCACCTCTCAAGGTAACAATAAGAAAGTAGCGGTAATAAATGCATTAGCATCTTTTTTTGCTACTAGAAGACATTTGAGCAAAAAACCATTAATTTGTTATACATTATTCATTGGTCCAAAAGCCGAAGTTTATTTAGATTGGGAAGAAATGACTCAATTAATTGAAGAAATTAAATTATTTCCAAGGTATGGCCAACCCTTGTATAAAGGATTCTATGATATACAAGAAGCCATAGACATGGTAATTAAGAGTTGTGGAAATGATATTATCATATCACCAAGAGTTCTCTTAAATACCAAAATTATTTAAAACACTTGAAAACCTTTGGTGACCAAGATCTTTTACATGAAACTCAAAATATTACTTCTAAAGACAAAGGAAAAGAAGTTTCCTTAAGACCACAAACTCCACAGAAAGAACAAAAAACTTTCAGTGAAACATTAAATTCTCCAAAAAATCCAAAAATCATCACAAGTTTGGTAAATCTGGGAAAGCCATCAATTCAGACACCTCCCAAGACTTCTGTAGAAGAAATGAGAATAAAGACATTTGTTTTGTTACAAGAAGTCTTGGCCCAAATTTGTAACAAGCAAATTATCCACAATAGAATCTCCACTTAATGGGATTGTGTTCACAATAACTATAAACCATGTCAAAAATATGTTTGAAGACTTCCCTGAAAACCAAGGGGGTGGATGCTATTGTCAATTAGATTCTGCCATTAGAAAAGCAAGGATCTCCTTACCTACTTTTAAACCCTTCAAATTTAGAGATTATCCTTTAACATTAACCAATTTGCTTAAACATGGACTAGTAAGTATAATTAATGTTCCACCGTTATATGACTTCACTCTATATTTACTAGCATTTTTAACTGATACATTAGAAACCATGATTCCAGAATTTCCACAAAATGCAAAACTGGAAATAACATCATTATATCCATATTTTCACAATAATTGTCCAAGTTATCATTTAATTTGGTTATATTTCAAGAATATGGATATTGAATTTGAAGAATTCCAAGTGCAAAATTCGGGTCCAAAGACCTTATACTTAGAAGATCTCCCACATCAAGTAGAAATGGTCAAAGCCAGAGTAATTTATAAAGACTTTGGCTGGTCCAAATACAAAATGGATGAAAAAATCTCCTAAGAGAAGACAAAACAGAGAAAATTTATTGTAACTCAGACATTACAAAAAATTTCTTTTTCCCTTTTAAAGTCAAACATTCAAGGCCAAAATTGATAGAGGCATACAGGAGAAGAGGCACATCTTGGGGGAAAAATTAGGATCATCAGAGTCTTCACAAAATAGTCCATTAATTGTGTAAATTGCAAAAAAGATACGTCACTAATGACGTAAAATTAAAGAAATTATTGCCGACAAGAAAAATGCTGAAAAAGACAAGCATTAAAGGAATAGTTATTTGACCCTTCTAAGATATGTAAGGGTAATCCTGACTCACAAGACTATGAAAGAGGGTCAGTTCCTTTTAACTTTTTATCATGTACGTTATTGTTAGGGAAAGTTAGGTAAAGTTTATTATTTTCAGTGCTTTAGATAATATTAGCAAATAGTGATTTATCTTTTCGTAATGTAAAGATAATAATGTATTATTTCTAGAGAATTCTCCTTCACCTATAAAAGAAAGTTCTCATCATGTTTGTAAATATGCAATCAAAATATACAATTAATAAAAATGTTTTTCAATACACCTTACTATAAATTTCCACTTTCACATTAAATTCCTTATTCCAACTTCATTATTGCTTCTAAGAGGTGTGCTTTTTTAATAGCTTAATCTTAATAACCTATGTTTATGATTATTGTTAATCTATGTTTAACCCACAATCAAAAGACGTAAATCCTACTTGAACTGAATGTGATCATTAATCTAAGAAAAAATTTGTTAGAAAAGTAAGTACCAAAAGGGGAAAATAATACCGCTAGGAGGAGATTCTTAGATCGTAGGTCATAAAATGCAGAGAAGTCTCTGGAAGAACTCTGTGGTAGTAAGTGAGGGATGAAAAGGTGAGGTTCTAACATAAACATGAACTATTCAATAATCATAAAAATAAGCTAAAATTAAGATAAAGAAACTAACAAATCATAATACTTGAAGAAACTAGCAATAGAAAGGAGAAATAAGATTTAAAATCAAATCTTTTCACAAAACATATTTTTGAATAATTTTAATATGGAACCAAACAATGAAAATTCAAATTTTACAAGTCAGAGGTATTTTTCAAATTATTTTGAAATTGATTATTCAAAACCTAATTCAGACAAAAATTATCAGAATTAATTTTTATCCAAAATTTTGATACAAAGATAACTTATTTACTCCAAAGATTTCCTTATCCATATTTAATCAAGATTATATTGAAAACAATTAAAATTTTCTCATATTCAAAAAAAAAATTGGAAGATTTACAGGCAACATTAAAAAAAGATAGGGAAGAACATGAATTAAGATCTATAATTCATGAATTAAATACTTTTACCTCTAATTCTTATTACTTAGATAGTTTTGAAGGACATTTTTATGGAAATCATTCTCAAGTTCATTATAGAATGAGAAATCACCAAAAAAATTAAGCATATATGTATTATAAATTTTAGAAACTTTGGTAATACACAAACAAATCCAGACAATGATATAAATTTTGATGATGATGGTTATAAAACAAATTAAAAATATTCTTCATTAAAATAAAAACTTTCTTGCGAATAACTCTGACAATATGAATTTATCCAAAGAAATAACTAATTTAAAAGAATATAGAAGAATCATTTCAGATTTAGAAAATGAATTAGAATCCATTAATTTACATACTAAAAATAGTAATTAGATTACATATCCTTCTTTCTTGACATTTCAAAAAGACTTAACTCTTCAACAAATCTCTACATTTTACACCATGATTATTATCATAAAAGATTACACATCTACTTTATTAAAGGCTTAAAAATCTTTTATATATTATTAACACATTCATTATTGCACCTATACCATTTATCATTATTGTTATGTATTATTATATCTACTTACTTGATCTATTATACACTATTACACTTTGACTTATATATTTTTTATTACACTACATAACTTATCTACTTACATCTTTTATTATAGACTTTATTTACAATGTCATATGTCACTCTCATATTCAACACTCTAGTATTTAAATACTCTCATATCATTATTTTATACACTTTCATATTTTATACTCTCGTATAATGATATTAGAGCCTGAGATCTGAGCCATAAATGAAATCCAATATAAATTACCTCAAAACTTGTTTAGATAAACAAGAAAAGAAATTAAAAATTTTAGAATAATTATTAAGAGAAAATTTAAGTTGTAATAAACAAATTTTAATGACCTTAAAGGAGAAGGTACAAAATAAAACTTCAATTAATGGATTAGAAGAGTTAAAAGTATCTATAGATTCTTTAATTGAAAAATTCTCACAAATAAGTAATGAAAGAAAAACAACAAGTACTAGAACCAAAAGCTTCTTAACTTATAATATAGAAGAAGTTAAAAAAACATTTGAAACTATGAATCCTTTTATTGGCCGACCTAGAACATTAATGGATGAGGAGGCTAGTTCATCTAGAACGACCACTTTAAACCAAACTCAAAATACTTCCTACTTAAATAGACTTTTAAATATAAAAGAGGATAAAAATTCTTATCATTTAGAATAAATTGTGGATACTAATAAAGACTTAGAAATTATGACAAATAACCACATTAATCTCTTAAAATCAACCCAATTATATAGGTCTGGACTCCTTGAAAATAATTCAAGCTTAATTAGAACACACAGATAAAAAATGCTAGAATTACCAAATGGTCATATTGAAGAATTTGGATTATTAACAAATGACAGTATAAATCAATTAAATAAAAAAACAAATGAATTATGTACATTTAGGATTAATCACAATTGGTGTAAGAGCTCTAGTAACGAAACAAAATGATGACAAAGTACTAATAGCCATATTAGATACTAAGTATCCAGGACTAAATACACAAATTATGCGAGTAATTGAAGTAGATATGAATAATAACTGTGAAATCCATTATTTATGTTCAAACTTTACCATAGGAATTAAAGATTTAAAATACATAAAAATCCAAGTTCAGAGTAAAGAATTTAAAAATTTTAAATGATCAAATATTGTAATAGACATTATTTTTCTCGAAAAATTATCAACACAAGTTTCACCAAAACTTAAACTAAAAATTAATGATATGGTTAAAACAATCACATCAAGAGGAATTAACTTTTTAGGTCCAGAACTAATTCCCCCCTTCTCTTTTAGCTAGAGAGGAATGAAAAATTAAAAACAATATTCAGACTGGAGCTGAAACATTAACACCTACAAAGGTTGTGACTTATACTACCAAAGATTCTTTAGTCTTAAGATTTAAAAATCATGAGGAAACTCATAAGCAAACTAGTGAAGATGACTGAAAAAGTCTTAACACTAGAAGAATTAAAAAAAAATGATGAACCTTTAATGAAAAAATACAATACAGAAATAGAATTAGCAAATCTGAATACTAACAAATAGTTTCTTATGGAAATATATTTGGAAGACGTGCAAAGTCTAAAAAAATTATTCAAAGAAATTGAGAATATAGAAGAAGAAAATTCTGAGATAAGCTATTCAGAAAAGAATTTAATAAATGAAGAATCTAGCAGCTCTGCTACATCTAAATTTCCAAATAGTATACCAACTCAAATGTGTTACTCTCTATAGGACATCCTTCAAGATTGTTTGTGGCTATCTACACTAACAACAATCATAACCTAAGAACATTAGGAAAAAGAAACCCTAATGAAATTAATTTGTATGGACATGAACAAGTTATGTTAAACATTACTAATATTCATCCACAACTTTTAGATACATACATTGAGCAATGGACTTCTTTAGTAATTAGAGATTATGAAAGCAAATATTATAATATTACAACAGGTGAAGAAATGATTAAAATTGTCAAAAATTATCTAGGAGATATAGCTAGAGCTACTTCGGAAGCATTTAAAGCTAATTTTCCAGAAAAATTAGCAGAATTAGTAACTCTAAGAAAATAATATTCATAATTTTACATATTTAATACACAAAATTATTACAGGTAAAGATGTCAATGTAGGATTAACTATGAGACAGAATGAAACCATGAGAGATTTAGAACAAATTCAATTATATGATTGGAACCATATAATAGAATTTCTACAAGACTTTTATGTCTTAGCAAGCGCTTCAGGAAACTATTTTTCTACAGAATTTGGAGAAAGATTATTTACCAAATTAACAAAACCATTTGGTCATGAAATTTATGAAAATTGAAAGAAATTAGAAGTTAATAACGAATTTGATAATATTGGAATAAGAATACAATACATTATTTTTGAATTAAAAAAGAACTGTACTTAAATCCAAATTCAAAAAGAATTAAAACAAAAAAAAAATATGGGATTCTGTAAACAAATTTATACTCCTCAACAATATGGCAAACATCTTGATGATAAAAATCAGAGAAACCAGCCTAGATTTAAGAAAAATTATGTAAAGAAAAATCACTTAGGAAAATCTAATGCCAAAAAACCGTATTTAAACAAAGAAAAACATGTCATAAAATATAACCCTAACAAGACTTATAAAAATACAATTACTTGTTTTGCTTATAATAAATCAGGACATTTATCTTCTATTTGTTCAAACAAACAAAATTTATTTACAAGAGAATCAAATCTTATATCTACTATAAAAGAAGATATTTTAGAAATAACTTCAGATATTTCAGACAACTCTTAAATTTGGAGTATTTGCTCTCTATAAGAAATAGAAAATGAAGAAATTGAAATTCCTCTCGAAAATGAAAATAATAATTATTATATTCTGTTAGAAAAATTGAAAAAATTCACTTTTAAATAAAATAATGGAGTCAAAAAAATAAACCTCTAGATTATAACCATAATTGAAACTAAAAAGTTGGAAGTGACAATATTAGATGCTTCAAATGTAATTGATTTTCTTCTTTTGATAAAAGATGGAAATGTCAAATTTTTTTAAATCAAATATTTTCAAATTACATTAAAAAATATTTTAGCATAGAAAACAAAATTTAGAAAACATAAAAATTATTTAGAAAATAAGGTAGAAATTAAGTTTAAAAACTTAGAAAATAAAATTGACAAATTAGAAGCAAGACTTGAATGTTTAGAAGAAAAGATTAAAAAACTAACAGAAATTATTAAAAAATGAAAATTATCAATCTATGAAACTAATTTTAAATTAATAAAAATTACTCAGGAGGAAGAAGTGAATATTATAAATAATACAAAAAAACCTTATGAAATTCTTGTACCACTAATTTACAATAAAGATAAACTAATACTAATTATAATACCAAGTAAAAAATAATATTCATGGTTATGAAAATATTTTACCAATTTTAGTGGATACGCGAGCAAATTCATCTACTATAGATGAAAAAATAATCCCATAGAACTTAAAAAATAAAATCAAGTAAAACCATTATATTCTACACAGTTAGATGGAACTAAATTATTGATAAATAACAATTTAAAAATATCCAAGTAAAATTCAAGACAAATTGTAACTATTGGTCAGATTATTATCAATGACCAAAATTTTGGGTTAGAGACATGAATCTTTTTGTTCCTATTATTATGGGATTAGACTTTATTCTCTATAATTATGGACAAATTAATATTAAGACTTATGTGACAATAAGTAAAAATTGTTCATTAATACATATTATTTCAAACTTTAAACCACAAATAAATAAAAACATGAAATATGCAATTGCAAAGGAACCAAGGATAAATGTTCTTGCAATAATATAGAACAACAAGATTTAGATTTAGACTTAAACAATGGTATAGAAAGTGAGTTACACTTAATAGACACTACAAAGTTCACAAAAAACCTACAAAATTATGACCAAGAACAAATAATTAAAAAATTAGAAAAATTGAAATAATAGGAGAAAATCTTACAAAATTTTAGGAAAAAAATAAAACTCTATGTAAAGTAAGAAATTATCAACCCAGACATTACTATTAAATTACCTAATTTCAAGTATTGCAATTGAGAACAAGAAGAATTTAAAATTCACATTAATCAATTGTTGAAATTAGAAATTATTCAAAAATCAAATTCTAGACACAACCCATGCTTTTATTGTTCAAAAAGAAGCGGAAAAAAAAGAGGACAATCCAGAATGGTTTTTGATTATACAAGATTAAATGATAATACATTTGAAGACAAATATTGTATACCTGACAAAGACACTTTAATTAACAAAATACAAGGTAAAAATTAGTTGTCTAAATTTAATTTAAAATCAGGCCTTTGACAAGTAAAAATGCATAAAGATAACATTGAGTGGACAACTTTTTCTTGTCCATTTGAATATTTTGAATGGCTAGTAATGTCATTTGGACTTAAAAATGCTCCACAAATTTCCAAAGAATGATGGATGACATATTTAAAGAATGTTACAATTTTACTAGTGTTTATATTGATGATGTTCTTGTTTTTTCTAAATATGAAAAAGAACATCTAGAACATTTATATATAATTTTTTCCTTACTCGAAAAACATGGTCTAATAATTTCAAAAAAAAAATTGAAATTGGAAAAAATTATATCTCTGTTTTAGGGGCAGAAATAGGAAATGAAACTATTAAATTACAGCCTCATATTTCTAGAAAAGTTTTAGAATTTTCAGATAAATTAGAAGACTTGAAACAAATATAGTCTTTTCTAGGATTAGTAAATTATGTTAGGCCATATTTCAAAAAAAATTCTAAATTAACTCCTCCCTTATATAATAAGGCATAGCAGAAAGGAGTTAGAAAATTCAATGATCAAGATATCAAAATAGTTCAACAATTGAAAGAACAAATTAAAGCATTAGAACCATTGACTTTATCATTAGAAATAGATTATTTAATTATAGAAACTGATGGGTGTGAATCAGGATGGGGAAGAATCTTTAATTAAAATACCCAATGAAGTTTCTTTGAAGTCATTAGAAAAAAAATTTAGATATACTTCAGGAACCTTCAAAGAAAATGGATATTTAACATTCATTGATTATGAAATTTTAGTTATTATTTATGTGTTGGAAAAATTTACTTTATTTATCTTATCTAAAGTGTTAGTTTTCAATAGAGTGTATGTTTTCCTTTAAAGTTCAAGTCTATTTGGAGCTCATCTCTAACTTTTATTATTGCATCCAATAGCACTGGTGTTGTATATTTGTATTGTATCATAAAGTTGGGAAGAGTGTTCAACGTCATAAGTGCTTCCTTTCGCGTAACATGCTCCAAAGACACCGTATCATCTTCGTTGTCGTCCTCTGCATTGTTCTCAATGATAGTATCCACAATATCTTCTAAACTCCGATCCTCCGAACATGCTTCATTTTCACCTGGGTAGTTCATTAGCTTGTCGATATCCATCTTATTACGATGGCCACATTGATTGATCATAGTCTCGAGGTTTTGAGTTTCTTCATCAAAAGTGGATTCCTCCAAATTTCTTGCAACGTCACTAGCTGATCAAATTTTACAGTGTCGGAAGCAATTCACTATTGTTTCTTTTCGAACATCTATCGTCCAAGCTGGGATTGTCAAATTGATAGCATCAAGGATATTTATCTTCCTTGAATCAGATTGTCCTACATCATAACCTTCTAATATTTTGCGGTAAAACCTTTTACGGTAATGCATCTTGAAAGCTCTTATTATCCCAGCATCGCAAGGTTGAATCTTTGATCTCATATTGGGTGGCAAGAAGAATAACTCAACGTTTCTTAGCCCTTCAATATTTCTTGGATGTGCTGGACAATTATCCACCACAAGTAAAACTCTTCTACCATGCATCATTTAGTCAAATGAACGAACGTATTCATCAAAAAGCACACTAGTCATCCATACTTTTTTGTTAGCTCGATATTGACAATCCAAGCTATTCATGTTGACATTCTTGAAGCAACGAGACTTTGCATATTTCCCAATAATCCATAAAGGGATTTTTTCAGAGCCATCTTCATTGCAACAAATAATTACCGTCAGCCTTTCTTTATCTTGTTTTCTTCCTTCAAGTTGTTTTGTTGCCAGTGAATGATCAGCTTATAGCCTATAAAACAACCCAATTTCATTCATATTGAAAACATCTTTCATAGGAAACTGATCAATTTTCTCTTGAATCAAATACCAACTTCTGCTCCATGTCTTGTACATCAACAGACCCACTCTCGCCAAAACGACGAAATGACTTTATGCCATGTCGGTGCTTGAATTTCTCAAGCCATCCTATAGAGAAGTTAAAATCTGAATCATCATGAGGGTACACGAGTTTCATTGTATCTCTTGTTTTCTGCAAAACTAAATTCTCCTGTGATATTCACACGTTCTTGATGCTGGAGAAACCACTCATAAATAACCTTCTCCATGTCGGGATATTTTGTTGGTTTGTGTCTTTTAATCTATGCTCTTCCCTTTTCCATTTCAATAGAGAGATAGTGATCTGACCGCTTAAGTGTGTTTGACATTGTTCCTTGACTAACTTTCAACTGAAATTTTCCCTCAAGCCATCTCTGCAAGTCTTTTTGTGTACTTGCAGAATTATCTCTCTTATACTCACACAACTCCTTACGTATTTGATCTGACATAGTTGATTTTGCAACACCTTTTAGATAAGAAGTCATCTTGTGAGATATAGTTTGAATACTCTAACACATTCATGTAATTTATATATGTCAAACTTGCTTAAGAATACATTGAACACATTTGTTACTCTTGTTTACATTTATTGTACTTCAAAAGTCATTATTGTTTTCAATGCATATGAACACAATAGTTACTAATTTACGTTGAGTCTCAAGGTTCGCTGCAACGTAATTCTAAGAGGCATAGACTAATTTGCCTTTTTGTTTGGTATGTATAGCACAATTACTTAAGAACTCTTTAAATTAATAATTATTAATTTATCGATAAATTAATAACTCTCATATATATATATATATATATATATATATATATATATATATATATATATATATATATATATATATATATATATATATATATATATATATATATATATATATATATATATGTGTTCATTTTTCCTCTTCTTTCATACTAAGTCGATTCTTGGTATTATATATACCTACCTGCTTTGTCCTGTTAATTCATTCTTCGACTGCTCTCTTCATTTCTTCAAAGCTTTTACACTTCACCATAATTCTTTTCACGTAATTCTTTTTTTAGGTGATTTCTTTTTTGTCTTTTGTTCTCTAGATTTTTGGTTTCGTTCATTTGTTATTTTCCATTACACTAAGTTATTTGTTTTCATTTGTTGAGTTCTTCCTCTGTTTTGTACATTTGTTAATAGTATGGAAAGTGGCGGAGAAACATCAAATATTGGATGGAAATTCTGTCATCCATTATATTAAAATTCTATAAGTGGTTGCGTTTGTAATTTTTCTTCTCAATTTAAGTTTTAAATTGAGTTTTTGTTTCTGTTTTAACCTCTTTGGGGCTTCCGATATTTGGCCGTTACGTAATCCGATATTTCTCATATCAGTTTTTTGGTGATCCGATATTTTCTGATATCGATATTTGACAACACTTGCCAAAACATACTAAATAGTCCATTTTTAAGGTCCTAAAGCATCACTCAATTTAAACATGTTACATAACCAATTCACTTACATGACTTACTTATTTTAAACAAGCGTCACTCAATTCACTTACATAATAAAGCATAGTGCAACTCAACAAGCATGACTCACTTTAAACATGTTACCGAACCAATTCACTCACATCACTCACTTAATTTAAACAAGCATCACTCAATTCACTTGCATAATAAAGCGTAGTGCAACTCAACAAGCATGACTCACTTAATATACAAGCATCACTCACTTACACGAACATATTACTCACCAACATTTATGCATACATTACTTTCAAGTAACAACAACGTGTTTATATTCTGTTTGTAGTAGTTTTTTAAAGTTTCAAGATCAACTTTCAATTCAAATATTATTCTAAATCATTGTTTAGATTAGACTAAGCTAGAAGAACCATCAGCCTTTTCAAAACCAAAACCAAATAGAACTAACAATATAGCACATATGTAAACTAAACTAGGAGACATTTTCATACAAACAATACAAACATTAGAATACACTTACAAGGTCCCTGCTCTAAGGTTCTTTCCAACGCCACTTTGAATTTGATCCATGTATCCAACTCCAAATAACCCTTGAATCTGTGACAAATTAAAGAACCTGATTCAATTTTTTACAAAGAAAACATAGTTAACTAACAAAAAGATTGATGAGAATTAATGAAAAACAAAACAAAACAAAAAAGTTAAAATTGTAACCTTAATCGCCCTTGAAGAACCTAACTTAAATCACCCTTGAAACAAAACAACAAAATCAGAACCAACATCAGAATTAGAATTTGAAACAAGTTCAACAAAGTCAGAATTCAAAACAAAAAAACTCAGAAATCAAATAGGTTGCCTTGCATATGAAAGTAGACCAATGCTAGGGTGAAAAACACACCCTTAGAATAAAAAAAAAAACTAAGTCAGAATTTGAAACCCTAACAAAAGAAAATTGAAAAGAAGTAGAGGTTTTCGTCAGAATCACAACCTTCTAGGTGTTCATCAAGCTCCTAGCTCTGCTAGGGTTTCATAACGTGAGATTGCTGCGAAAACTGAGTGAGAGAGAGAGAGAGATTGTATGAGAGAACTGAGAGAGATTGGGAGTGTGAGAACTGAGTTTGTGTCAAATGAGTGGCTGAAAGGTATACCACGTAACACAAGTAATATGTTCGGGCGGGTCTGGGTACCCGTGGTTTAGGTATTCTTACCCAGTCCGCCCAGCAGAAACCATCTTAACCCGGTTTTCTCACCCGATGGCCAGTTGGACCGTTTCAAACTGTCCAATTCCTTTATTTTTTTCCGGTTTCGGGTGGGTTTGGCGGGTTTACCGGGTTTTGTCCACCCCTGTGAGTCTTTGCGATTCTAAAATTCTTTTCAATGTTTTTAGTGAAAGTTAGTAATTCCAGAAAAATAAAATCTAGCAAAATATTGATGAGTAATACATTTTTTTTATTAATAATGAAAATTAAATTGTAAGAGTTTTGAATCTCAAAAAAAAATCTCCGCAATTATTTTAAAAATATAAAAAAATCTCTCACATGAGAAATCTTTTAACATAATACAATAAACAGTAGACAGTGTTCAAAAAAAGGTGGGGGAGATTTAAGAAAATTAGAACAAATAAAGGTTGACATTTTAAGTAGAACAAAAAATACAAATAAACTGAATATTACTATTTAAATTGTCTTGTGGTTGTTATGTTAAATTAACTCTGATAATAGCAACACACAAGTATTAGATGCATAATGTTCGAATATTTTATTTATTCACTTTTAAAGAAAGGGTAAAAATTTAACTACTAGTCTATTTGACAACAAAATTACCTCATTCTTATAAATATATGTGAAGTTGACATAACTATTTTGTAAATCGAATATTTGTTAACAGTTCCATCTCATCAGTTACGAAGAAATCACAAATATAATGATTATTATTAAATATGTTATAAAATATTGTATGAAAAATCAAGTAGTATCATAGTGTAACTTATGTTGAGAAATAAGTGTGAGTTTTAAATTTCATATTGTTTGAAAAAGTAAAGGTTGAACACGGGATCCATCATTCCTACCAGCATTGGGTTGATGTTGCATAGTGTAACACCTCATTTCTACCCAACGAATTATATAAAATTAGAGTTACAAAATTTTCCACAAACAAATGGAATGCTACACTTTCAACTTGGAAACAACAACATCCAATCACATATAGTTCAGATATATAACACATAAAATTCGGATGAACCGATAACAATTTGTTTAGTCTTTAAAAATAAAACAATTTTCGTTGCTACGCAGCGGATTCACAAGTTCAACTGAAAACACCATAACATCTTGTCCAACTCAAAACGGATTTAAGACAACAAATCTTTAATGAAATAACTTAAAAATTGAGCAACATAATGAAAACCAACAATAACGAAAATATACATTCATCCCCCGAGTGTTACGTATCAGAGCGGCAACACCGACTCGAATTAACGAAGGTATCAATTATCTTTCTTGATTACCTGCACATTACCAGCAGAGGGCAACATTCAAACAGAAGAGGTGAGATATCGAACCATATAATTGAGTGTATGATAAATAATTTATTAGATCAGATTATATAAAATCACCACTTCATAACTTCCAACCAACATCAATCATCACAAGTCAACAACAGAACATGTTAAATATGTAACACATAATACAACTCGTTACAATGCACATGCATGTGGTACCAATGGAGCAAAACTCCCAAGTTAAAAATCTGTCAATTAATAGAGGCATCAACAAGGCATAAGCCTTGAACTTAATTTGTCAATCCAGGTCAACTTATCGAGCATCAGCTCCAACTTGATATGCTATGTATGCGACTCAATATGAATGTCAGGATAGTAACAACAAAATTCCATAGCAAAGCAACAACAAACCAACATTGACCATAAACCCACAACTTAATATTTTGCTCATAAATAAAGGCAATTCAACAAGATGCAACATCACCTGCAAATTCGCATTGTTCAACAAGGAATACGATACCACGAATCAACTAAAATTTACTACAACCAAACCGCATAACTATTCAAGTTATTTTGATTATTTCCAATTAATTAATTATTTAAATGCTTATTTCTAATTACAAAACTTCTACAATATATTATTAATATTAATATTATTACTATTATTTTATTATTAATTATTATATCTATTACATATTAATAATAATATATAATGAAAGAAATATATTGTAATAACTGACACGACATTCCAATTTGACAAGCTAAACATGTCTTGTTCACCGAAAATTAACAAACATATAAAGGGATCCATTTCCTTTTGGTAGGCATACATATACATATATTCCTCAGTAAAATATTTCTCAATCTAGTACATGAAATACTGTATATTAATAAATTGAACGTTCTTCTCATTTATCTCATAAGAATGGTTACAGTTCAAATGATTATATCTAACAATTGTTATGTTCTGACCAAACAGGTCGCTACAGTAGCCATATAAATGCCGCTGTAGGACTGCTACCGTATGGATAATTGACACTATAGATTTCCAACATGAATTCTCAATCATTATCTAAGTGTACTATAGTGTCTATATATTAAATTGGATTTTCAATCATCTCTCAATTTCAACAATATATCAATTTCAAAAATATATCAATTTCAAACACAAACAGAAACAATTTTACAACTCAATCCCACATACCACTCCTGACATACCTATTATAGAGTCAGAATTCCACCTTTACCTTGGATTGAAGGTTGCTCTAACTCTCTGATTGCACTTAACTTTATCTCCTCTTTGCACTTCTATGTAACTCTTCCAAAACCTTTATTTTCTTCTTTCTGCTAAAACCTACCTTTCTCCTCTTACTGATACTTCTATTTCTTATTATTTCTCAAATAACTAATATAATAATATTATCATTCTATTATTCTTATTTTGTCTTATTAGGCTTAAATTTCCGCACCTCCCTTACTATTACTTCTAACATTAAAATATGTCCACATAAATAATAATAGTATTATTCAATATTAATTCTACAACTTAATCAACTAATTAATTCAACTAAGAACGACACAACTTAAATCAACATTTCACAACTTCGAAAATTTAATTGGAAAAATATTTAATTAAATAGTTAATTAAATATTGGGCGTTACAACTCTCCCCCACTTAGAATATTTCCGTACCTTGTTCGAACAACTCAGGATAGGAGTCCTGCATCTTGTTTTCCAACTTCCAAATCATGTTTTCTCTGACAGCTCCTAACCAGACTACTTTCACCAAAGCAATCTTCTTGCCTCTTAGAGTCTTCATTTCATGATCTGCGATTCGTACATGCATCGTCTCCATAGTAAGATTATCTTGTACTTGCACATCATCCATACTAATCTCATGAGATGGATTTGAAATATACTTCCGGAGTTGTGACACATGGAACACATTGTGCAAATTCGAAAGATTAGGCGGTAAAGTCACTTTATATGCAACCTTGACAACTCTATATGAAATCTGATATGGACCAATAAAACAAGGAGTGAGCTTCTTAGACTTCACTGCTCGCCCAACACCAGTCACAGGCGTGACTCTCAAAAATACATGGTCACCTGCTTGAAATTCTAAATCTTTTCTTCGCTTGTCATGATAACTCTTTTGTCTACTTTGGGAAGCTTTCA
The DNA here is from genome assembly GCA_948472305.1 of Vicia faba. Classification (NCBI taxonomy): domain Eukaryota; kingdom Viridiplantae; phylum Streptophyta; class Magnoliopsida; order Fabales; family Fabaceae; genus Vicia; species Vicia faba. The sequence goes on from OX451737.1 coordinate 175,327,718, forward strand.
TCTTTTCTCGAATTAACTTCACATTCTCGGTAGTTTCTCGAACAAGTTCAGGTCCAAGTATTACGCTTTCCCCAGATTCATGCCAACATAAAAGAGTTCTACATCTTCGACCATACAACGCTTCAAAAAGTGTCATTCTAATACTAGAATGGTATCTGTTATTATAAGTGAACTCTATTAACAGAAGATAAGTATCCCACAAACCTCCATGCTCATGAACACATGCTCTCAATCAATCTTCCAACGACTGAATAATACTTTTCGTCTGACCATCTATCTGAGGGTGATACGCCAAACTCAACCTCAACTTAGAACCCAACGCCTCTTGCAAACTCTTCCAAAAATCTAAAGTAAACCTTGTATCTCTATCCGAAAAAATATACAAAGGAATACCATGCAGTTTCACAATTACACTAGTGTAAATCTCCGCCAACTTTGATACTGGAAAACTGATGTTAATAGGAATAAAATGAGCCGACTTCGTAAGCATATCAACAATGACCCAAATTGTATCATGCCCTCTTGAAGTATTAGGTAACCCCGTCACAAAGTCCATTGAAATACTATCCCATTTCCATTCTGAAACTTCTAACGGTTGTATCAACCCTACAGGCTTCTGATGTTCAACTTTCGACTTCTGATAAGCTAAACATGCATACACAAACCGAGCCACATCACTCTTTATTCCAAGCCACTAAAACAAATTCTTCAAATATTGATACATTTTTGTAGCTCCAGGATGAATGCTCAACTTGCTTTTATGACTTTCCTCGATAATCACTTTCTTCATCTCTTCACCAACAGGAATAAAAATTTGATTACGGAATCTCAACACACATTGCGTATCTGACTTAAAATCTTTATTCTCGGACTGATCGATCCCAACCATCGAGTCTACCAATTTCACATCTAACTTTTAAGCTTCTTTGATATTGTCCAGAAATTCATTGTTAATTTTCAACATTCCCAACATAACACTCTGCGGTGTCACTTCGTAAACTAAGCTCATATCTCTAAACTGTTCAATTTCGACAAATGTAAAGTCTTTCAACTTAATGCATCGGCCACCATATTCGCTTTTCCGGGATGATAATTTAAACTGAAATCGTAATCCTTTAACAACTCCAACCATATTCGTTGTCTCATGTTCAATTCTTTTTGATCAAATAGATATTTTAGACTCTTATGGTCACTAAATACTTCAAATCTAGAACCATAGAGGTAGTGTCTCCAAATCTTCAGCATAAAAACAATTGCAGTAAGCTCTAAATCATGCGTAGGATAGTTCTTTTCATGAGTCCTCAAATGCCTTGACACATAAGTAACTACCTTTTCATTCTGAATAAGCACACCTCTTAAACACATCTTGGAAGCATCACAATATACCACAAAAGATTCTCCTGGATTAGGTAATGTCAAAATTGGAGCCGACGTCAATCTTTTATTCAATTCTATAAAACTTTCTTCACACCGAACATCCCACACAAAAGCTCTACCTTTACAAGTCAACTTAGTTAACGGAAGTGCCAACTTAGGAAAACCTTCGATAAACCTTCTATAATAACCAGCTAATCCCAAAAAGCTTTTAATCTTGGTAGCTGACTTTGGAGTTTCCCATTGCAACACAACATCTACTTTAGATGGATCTGCAGCAATGTCACTACCTGAGATAACATGACCAAGAAAACTAATCTCCTTTAACCAAAATTCACACTTAGACAGCTTTGCATACAACTTTTTCTCTTTCAAAATTTGCAATACTATTCTTAAGTGTTCTGCATGTTCTACTTCCGATTTAGGGTAAATCAAAATGTCATCAATGAACACCACTACAAACCAATCCAAATAAGTATAAAGATACAGTTCATGTCATCCATGAATACTCTCGGCACATTAGTAACACCGAAAGGCATCACCGAATACTCATAATGTCCATAATGCATTCTGAAAGCCGTCTTCTGGATATATTTATCCTTCACTTTAATCTGATGATAACCCAACCTCAAACCAATCTTACTAAACACTCGAGCACCCACTAATTGATCCATCAAGTCTTCTATTCTCGGAAGCAGATACTTGTTCTTAATCGTCACTTTATTCAATTGTCTATAATCAACACAAAGTATTATACTTCCATATTTCTTATTTATGAGCAACACTGGAGCTCCCCACGGTGATACACTTGGTCTTACAAATTTCTTTTCAAGTAACTCTTCCAATTGCTTCTTTAATTCTGACAATTCAGATGCAGACATCATGTATGGTGCCATAGAAACAAGTCTGGTACCAGGTACAAGATCAATAGCAAATTCGACTTCTCTCCCTGGTGGTACATCAGGAATTTCATCAGGGAAAACTTTAGTAAATTCATGCACCACTTGTAACTCCTCAATTATAGCTTAATTCTTGACAGATAGCGATGCCATCAACGATAACATCTGAGCCTCTTCTTGCATCAACTGCCTCAACTGTCTAGCAGACAACAAACCAGCTTCCTTCTCTTCAGAAGTAGAAAACCTCACTGACTTATTATAGTAGTTAATATGAACATGATTATGTTCTAACCAATTCATACCTAAAATCACATTTAACCCACTTAAAGGAAAACAAACCAAATCAACAGCAAAGTCTCTATCGAAGATCGACAAAGGACACTTTAAACACACAAGAGAAGTAATCACCGATCCCTTAGCTAGAATATTGACAACCATTTCCCCATTCAAATAAGACAACATAAGACCCAATCTTTCAACACAGTCAACAACAATAAAGCAATGAGTAACACCGGTATCAATAATAGTAATTAAAGAAGTACTATTAATGAAACATGTACCTATGATGAGTCTGTCCTCATTAGCTGTATGATTCCCAACCAACGCAAACATTTTACCATTGGTTTGCGCCTTCTTTGGTTTCTGACACTGACTACCAATGTGTCCTTCTTCACCATAATTGAATCAAATCATCTCTTTATGCTTGCACTTAGATATATCATATCCAGTCTTACCATAACAGAAACACTTATTCACCTCAACAATATACACATTGCTCTTATGACCAGGTTTTCCACATTTGAAACAAACCACACTAGTAGGAGCATCTCCCCCACTAGTTCTCTGACCCTGAGCAACTTTCTGTTTACCTTTACCAGCTGGCTGTTCTGTTGGTGCTTACCCCTCTTCTCATTGATAATCTTATAGTGGTCATTATTATCTTCTTCATAGATCCCGCAACTATCAATCAAATCGGCAAAGACACGAATCTTCTAGTATCTGTTGTACCCTAAAATTTGCCCTCTCACTCATCAAGAATTGAAGTAGTGACAAACACAAGAAGGGGGGGTTGAATTGTAAAACTGAAAATCAATGCAATGAACAAGATATTTTTATCTTGATTCGTTTGATCTCAAACTACTCCAGTCCACCCGTCAAGGTGATTTCGCCTCTCTCCAACGAGGTCTTAATCCACTATATTCAACTGAATATTACAAACTACTTTAACAACTGCTAAAGCCTTCTTGATGCAAACCACAACCCGGTTTGTCAAGGGAACACTTTCTTACAAAGAAGATAAATCTAAGTGTGTGAATGTTTTCTACAAAACTGTATCACAACTGTGATGTATACACAACTTTAAGCTTAGAAACTAGATTGCTAAACAATAATTGAGTAAGGAGATATGAGGTGTTTAGCAAACTGAGAGAATGAATATTATGATCAGCTTTTAGGCGTGTAAAGAGTTGGAGAGCATTAGCCAATTCAATCTTCATAGTCTTGTTTATATAGCACTGAGATCGTTGAACGTTGGAGTAATATTCTTGATTCAATGCTAATAACAAACTTTCCTTATTGAGCAGATCTTGTCTGGAATGAGGCCGTTGGTAATAATACGCTTTCAATGCACAGTACCGTTGCTTACTTAATGCATGTTCTGGCTTGGCTCATTCTGACTCTGCTTAGCTGCTGATGAACTGTTGTTTTATTTATCAGAGTGTTAAGCGCAGTTCTGTTCATCAAGCTTCAGAATACACGTGAGTTGATCTTCTGAATCTGGTATTCTGATATGGCAACTTCTGATGCTGGTGTCAAGAACCAATATTCTGATGCTGATTAAGTGTGCTCTTGCTTATACCTATCAGAATTTCTGCAAATCAGAACGTAATAATTTAGGCAGCAAATAGTTCATACATGAATCATATAAATAATATATCTTTTCACTTTGTTATCATCAAAACTTAAACATAGGGTAGTAGATTCAAACATTGTTCTAACAATCTCCCCCTTTTTGATGATGACAAAAACTGGATATTTTTAATTGAAAATAACGTGAAAAGGTATCAGAGATATGTATCCGAGTACGAGGTTATCAAAGATAAGGGATAAGAGATGAGAGATACTCCCCCTGAGTTTATTGCTTCCCTTTTTGATTTCAAGAGTTCTTCAGGATCAGAACTTTTTGCCTTTCTTTGAACATCAGAGTATCAGAGTCTTGGACTATCAGAAGCTTTAGATCAGCATATCAGAGCAGAGCTTCAGATCAGCGTATCAGAGCTTTTCTTGTCAGAGCTTTGCTTTGGGTCAGAGTATCAGAGCGGGTCAGAGTGTCAGAGCTTTAGTCTTCAGGGTATCATGGATCTTTCTTGTACCTGTAGACTTAAGCAAAACAGAAAACATTTTCAAGTATAACAGAGTTAGAATGTTCGAGAACTTCTGTCTTAGTAATCCATTATTATTTTAAAATATCATTCTTGTTCTCCCCCTTTTTATCAGCAATCAAAAAGTGTAAGTGATGTGCTAAAACAATTAAGATCAGAAAAACTAGTCATATTAAAAGGTTCAGAATCAAACAAAACATATTAAAACAGTACATCAAATACTTAAGGAAAACATGAAAATGACATAAATAATAAAAAAAAAAAAAAACTAAGGTTGGGGAGGAAAGCGTGTGAACAGGTTCTCCAGCATGGCTTTGATCTGATCAGCAGTCTCATTCTGCTTGTGCACCATGCTGACAACAGTGTCAATCTTGCTATCCTGCACATCCATCCTTTCTTTCATTTTCTGGTCGCTTTCATCCATCCTCTGCTGCAGACGCATGTCATTCAGCTTCAGCTCTTCCAGAGTCTGCCTGTCCAAGGCAGCTTGAGAAACATCAGAAGCAGGAAGCTTCTGAGAGCTTTCTGCAACATCTTCTGCTTGACTTGCTTCAGCTTGAATGGTCTTGTCTTCTTCTGGTTTCACCTTTGGAGCTAGCTGTTTCTCAGACCAAGGTTCACTATCCAGAGGGAGCACAGCTTCCTGAGGCAGCTGACTTTCAACTTCCTTCAGCAGCTTGCTGAAGTTCTGTTGTGCCTGCTCATAGTTGATATCCTGCAACTTGAGGGCTTCAGCACGTACCCATATTCTGAATTATGACCAGAGCTGGTCAGAAGCAGCTGGGTCAATTAATCCAGGACAGACTTGCTTCAAAGAAGCAATCCACTGCTGCACACCTGTTTCAAAATTCATAATACCAGAGCCAACATCTGGTTGTTTTGGTTTTGGGATGGCTATTTTATTTTTTAGATCAGCAAGACGGTCAAGACTGGTTAAGTCTATGAAGATCCTGCTGGGGTTTTCGGTGGTTTGCTTGGCAACTGTTTGTTTTGGAGATGGAGTGGGAGAATCAGAGATTATGATTGGACTGTGTGGTGTTTTGGGAGTATTGGGTGGTGTAGATTCTGGTGAGGATGGCAACTGGGCCATTGTGACTGTTGTTCCACATGGCAGCTGGATTGCCAGAGGTGATGGTTGAGGTGAATGAGGTTCAGAAGGTGGAGGAGATGGAGTTTCAGAGTGATGAAACTCAGGTTGAGGTGATGGTGGATGAATTTCTGGTTGAGGAGAGGGAGACGGAATTGCTGGTTGAGGAGAAATTGTTGGAATTTCTGGTTGTTCAGGGATGAGAGGTTCTTCTGGAATGGATGAGAGTGGTTGTTGTTGTTGTGGTTCTTCAGCAGATTGCTGTTGTTCTGGTTGTGGAGGAGGACAATTTGTGGTTCAGAGTTTGGATTGGAGGAGTGATCAGAAGTGTGTTGATCAATGTCAGACAACACTTTGTCAATTGCTGATGTTGTTGATATTGTTGGTTTTGAGTGTTTGGTTCTGGGTCTTCTGAGTTGTAATGCCTCAGAAGGGTCATCTTCTGGTTCAGTTTCATCTATTGTTGGGATGGGGATTGAGATTCTATGAGAGGTTGGAGGTGGAATAGATGCTGGAATAGTAGAAGAATTTAAAATAGAAGCAGCAGATAAATTACCTCTTTTCTTGGGTGTCTGTTGGGATGATCCTTCTGATGGTGCCTTCCTCTTCTTCGTCTTCTTCAGAGTCACTTCTGGTTGAGGTTGATGCAGATCTTTGATGTTCAGATTTGGATCTGTACCATCAGCTTTGCACGCGTCCAGATATCTGAGAACTACCACTGGCTTGGATTCTATCTGAGAGAATAAAGGAAAGTCACTCAGTGGAACTCTTCTGCTGGTGATATCAGCAATAGGAGTAGCGCTGGGTTCCTTTTTGATATTCTCTATCAACTTCATTTTCTTCAAGTTCTTCGCGTTCAGAGGCTTCCCAACTGTTGGTTCAATGGTGCTTAACTCTTGAGCTTCTATCAGATGCTCTATCAGCCTATTCTCTGTCAGAATATCTGATATCAACCTTCCAAAGGGAATCCAATCCCTCTTTGTTCTTTCTTCTTCCCTGGTTTCCTTCACGCTTGTTCTGAGGTGGTTGAACAGAAGATGAGCCAAGTTGATTTTTACCTTCTGATTGATAAAGTAGATCAGAAACTGCTGATCCACATTTATGTAATCAGGGGAACTAGTTGGCTTCCTATGGTTGAAGCACCCCAGAATTATCTTTGCCCAAACTCTGTGATGATCCTTCAGATCTTTGATCTTGCTGCTGGGCACCCCATGGGTGAAAATCTTTTCAGCTATGACGCCCACGTCAGCACATCTCTCAGCCATATCAATACAGCGGACGCCACCGCCACTGTAACCTATTAACTTTGCTATGCGATCCTCAGTGATCACAATCTTCTTCCCCATAATGTAGGAGGTGACTTGATGCGTTGAAGCTGTCGCATGAATCCAGAACTCCTTCACTAACATAGGGAATGTTGGTCCAACCAACCTGTCAAAATACCTTTCCCATTTCTGTGCCCTAACTTCTTCAGTTAAGTCAAAACCGTTTTCCTTCAAGCTTCCAAAATCGATGATCAATTCAGATAACACTTCAAGATTCTTCACAGGAGTGAGGAGTGTTCTGAATGGCACTTGATATTGTTCAGATGATGCTTTCTTCTGAGGACCTGCAGAAGCACTGCTGGAGGTTGTCATGTTCACACTAAAGGATTTTGAGAAGAAACTGAGAAAGAGAGTTTGTAAGAGATGAACACAGAAAAATGCAGAGAATGCTTGAGAAAAAGTGAGAAACTATAAAGGATTAGAATGAGAGGTTAACGAGTTTAAATAGAGTTCAGAATATTTTGAAATTGTAAACGTTTTTAAGAGAGAGAAATAAAATCATGATTACGTTTTAAAAGCATGATTACTTTTCATTTAATGCTTGCTGATTTTGGGGGATTTGAGAAAGATACTTAAAAACGGTTACCAGACATGTGTCTCAATGCACCCAATCAGCGTTTTGCCTTCTCAGAAGCGTGCACGCGTTCTGCTTCAGAGATTTGCTGATGATTGGATGACACTTGTTTGATGTAGTGATCAACACGTCTGCCTTTGAGCTTAGACTTTCAGATCTTTAGACTTGCATCTGATACAATCTGCATGTTCTATCTTTCTGAAAAGAGATTGATCAGAAGTTCACAAAAAACAAATACATTCTGAAGATAAATATATGGAATTAAAACATTTTCACTCTGGGCAGATTTTCATGCTGAGATGTTTCAGAATGAAATTAAACCTATCTTCAGAAAGGGGTTTAGTGAAGATATCAGCCCATTGATGGTCTGTATCTATAAATTTCAAATTCAAAATTCCTTTCTGAATATAGTCCCTAATGAAATGATGTTTTATTTCTATATGCTTAGCTCTAGAATGTAAAATGGGATTCTTACTTAAGCAAATAGCAGAAGTATTATCACAGAGTATAGGAATGTTACTCTCAAAAATCTGGAGGTCTTCAAGCTGACTTTTCATCCAGAGCATTTGTGTGCTACATCCTGCTGCTGCTATGTACTCAGCTTCTGCTGTTGATAGCGCAATTGTTGATTGCCTTTTGCTGGACCAAGAGATCAGATTTTCTCCCAAAAACTGACAGCTTCCAGAAGTACTTTTACGCTCCACTTTGTCTCCAGTAAAATCAGCATCGCAGTAGCCTACTAAACTGTAATCACTAGATTTTCTATAGAACAAACCCAGATTAGTAGTACCTTTCAGATACTTGAAAATTCGCTTAACAGCTGTTAAGTGAGATTCTCTAGGATCTGATTGGAATCTAGCACAAATACAAACACTGAATAATATATCAGGTCTTGAAGCAGTCAGATAGAGGAGAGAACCAATCATACCTCTGTAGACTTTCTGTTCTACATTTTTGCTTACCTCTTCTCTTTCCAGAATGCACGTGGGATGCATTGGAATCTTTGATGGCTTACATTCTGAGAGGTCAAATTTCTTCAGAAGATCTCTGATGTATTTGCTCTGATGAATGTAAGTTCCCTCTGGAGTTTGATTGATCTGAATTCCTAGAAAGAATTTCAGTTCCCCCATGAGGCTCATCTCAAATTCTGCCTGCATACACTTAGCAAATTTTCTTCCAAGAGAAGGATTAGTAGAACCAAAAATAATATCATCAACATAAATTTGACAGACTAAGATGTCATTCTTAACTGATTTACAGAATAAGGTAGTGTCCACTTTCCCTCTGGTGAATTCATTTTCTAACAGAAAGTTACTTAGCCTTTCATACCAAGCTCTGGGAGCTTGTTTCAGACCATATAGTGACTTCTTTAGTTTGAAAACATGTTCTGGATGTTTTGTATTTTCAAAACCAGGGGGTTGGTGTACATAAACCTCTTCTTCTATATAACCATTTAAGAATGCACTTTTGACATCCATCTGATACAGAGTGATGCCTCTATTAACAGCAAATGAAATTAAAAGTCTGATAGGTTCTAACCTGGCGACTGGAGCAAAGGTTTCTGTATAGTCTATCCCCTCTTGCTGATTATAACCTTGTGCAACCAGTCATGCCTTGTTTCTGATGACTTCACCTTGTTCATTTAGCTTGTTTCTGAACACCCATCTTATTCCAATGACGTTGAATCCTTTTGGTCTGGGAACGAGATCCCATACGTCATTTCTGGTGAATTGATTCAGCTCTTCTTGCATTGCCAGAATCCAGTCATTATCCAGAAGTGCTTCATCAATTGAAGAAGGTTCAATCATAGACACAAGTCCCATGAGTGTTTCTTCAGAGTTTCTGAAGCTTGCTCTTGTTCTGATTGGATCTTCCTTTCTTCCTAAGATAGTCTCTTCTGGGTGATCCAAGCTGCTTCTGGGTAATCTCTTCTGAGGTTGATCAGCAGCTGTAGTAGGATTGCTAGCAGTGCTCCTTTCAGACGTTGAAGGAGTGTCTGTGTTGAGAGCTTCTGATGACTTGTCTTCAGAACCTTTAAATTCAATTTCCATACCTGCAAAGACTTCATTCTGCTTTGACTTTTCAGAGTCAAGCTTATCATCAAAACAAACACTGATTGATTCTTCCACAATCTGTGTTTCTGTATTGTATACTCTGTACCCTCTTGAGCGTTCAGAGTATCCTAACATAATACACTTCTGTGCTTTAGAGTCAAACTTGTTCAAATAATTCTTTGTATTTAACATAAAGCAAGTACATCCAAATGGATGAAAATATGAAATGTTAGGCTTTCTGTTCTTCCACAATTCATATGGAGTCTTTTCCAGAATAGGTCTGTGATCGGTGGATCTGGAACTGACTGTTTAACGCTGGTTCGCGAAATGTCGCGGAAGCAAGAGTCGCCACCGTCTTTTATTTTCTCCAAATGGAAAGGACAAAAGCACAGAAAAATTCCTTAAAGAGATTTCTCTCGGTTCGGGAGGTGGATTATAGAAAGGGAAGGTGTTAGCACCCTTTCTATCCATGGTTATCCATGGGCTCTTAGATACTTGCTCATTTGTGTTTTCAAAAATGGTTTGTTTGCTTTTCAACTGTGGGTTTTAAAAAGTTTCTTTGAAAATTCCGGTTCGACTCTTGTATCTGTCCTCAAGAGTGTTTGAAAAATTGCTTTTGAAAGCTTTTTGAAAAGGTGTCGGTGTGAAAAGTATTTTTTGATTTGTTTTTGAAATTAGAGCAAGTATCTACGAGAACCTACCTACCCTAAGGAATTCGTCTGTGTAAATGTCCTTTAAAGTAGTGCCATCCCACCATTGAGAGGTAGGTAGCACCACCGTTGGAGGTGTTCGGGTCAATTCGAGGTTCGGGACATGGTGATCACCAGAGCAATGGGAAGACACCTTAGAAGCTACCCTCATGCCAGGTTCCCGGATCATGAGGACTTACTAAGACATCCTCTACTCGACGATCACCTTTCGAGGCAAGGCAACAGTGAGGCGTACCCTAGGGGTGATGTATGCGATTTGTGTGTCGTTTTCATTTGCATTTATCTTGTCATGTTATCGGTGTTCTACGCTTGCTTTTATTTTTGTCCATACAGTCTTTCATGCCATTATTTAACAGTTAAAAGTTTGCGGAAAGTAAAATTTCTAAGCTATTACAAAAGGCGCGGGTCCACATCGCCAAAATTAACCAGTACCCGATTTGACAGAAAAATAAAGAAAGTAAAAGAAAATAAGGAATTAAAAATGCGAGCAATTATTTACACGGCTTTGGGAGAGGTACATGAATATTTAAACGGAATAAAATAATATGCGAATTAAATTAAATCGAAACGAGGGCGTTGGACCCTTTTTGCAAAGTTAAAATAATGAGGAATTAATTAAAATTAAAAGAAAGAAATAACTTGTTTTTTGGTGTTTTTTAGTATTTTAGGATTTACATGAAAAAAGAGAATTAATTAAAATTAAAATAAGATGCAAACCCTAATTCTAATGGCTTTTAATTTATTAAAAATATTGAAGTTTTTTAACCTAAAATTAATCCTAATTTTTATATGCAAATTTGATTATAAAATAAATAAAATAAATAATATTAAATATTTGAAAGAAAAATAAAAAAAGATGAAAAATTATTAATTAAACTTATTTCTACATTTTTTAGATTTTTGTTAAAAGAATTAAAATTAAAATCCTAATTTAACTAAGTTTAATTACATGCAAATTTATTTAAGAAAATACTAAAATAAAATATTTATTATATTTTTCCCTTTTCTGATTTTTATGTTTTTTTTTTATATGTTGTGAAAATAATTAATTTAAACAAATAATTAAAATAAAAATAAAACAATGCAAAAGGAAATATTTAAAATAGCAAACCTAGGGGGGTTGTAGTCCCCAACATGGAGGTTAAAGTTTAGTAATCTGGCCCATTTATTTTGGCCTGTTTGGACTTTTGCTGGACACGTGCCTGTGCGTTGACTGGAGCCTACCATACTCCCCAAATCCTGGCCCTTGGATGGATGCAATTGGACGCGTGGATGGCTGGATAGAGGGTTGTATGATGATCCACAACGCTTATGCTGCACATGAATGTTAATTGAAAAAAAAAACAAATGGAAAGGGTGAAGACCTGGGATCGAACCCAGGTCATTAACATTACCAGTCAACACGTGCACCACTGAGCCACTTCAAACGCGTTTAATATGGAATAATGAATAAACATTATAAGAGAAAAATTGTTAATGGCTTGGAAACGCGCGCAAAATTTGAACCTTCCAATCAACGCCTTCCACCTAATCATCTTCCTCGTTGTTTGTTTTTCCTGAAAATATAATAAAACATAGGCAACGATTTTTACACCGTTGCAAAAAGCATCTTTACAGAAAATAGCGACTAGCCCTAGGGGCTCCATAAATTAGGCGCGAGGGTGGCCTTGTAATCGTCTGAACGCGCTGATTTGAATGGTGGTGGTCAGGGGTTCTAATTTTTCCTTGTTACGAAACCCCTAATTTGAAGCTTGCAAAACCCTAATATTCTCTCATGGCGAAATCGTGTATAATGCATAAAACTTCAATCAAAGCACATGGTTAGTTTCAGAACAAGCCAATTAGTATGAATGTATCAAGAAAACACAATGAAAATGCCTAGAATACGAAACACGATTATGCATTTTTCATGAAAAATTTCAAGTTCTGTATACCGATTCTTGATGTTTTGATGAATGTTTGTGATTGGAAAACGTTCAGTAATGCTTGAGGAAGCTAATGAGATGGAAATCCTGGCTTGAAACCACCTACAAATTAGTTTTCAGTATTGAGTTTTTTTGCAAAAAATTCCAAGTTTGATTTCCTGGTTTTTGAGCAGCTGCGTGTGTACAAGCATGAGGGTTTGCTTTGTATATATGTGTGGAACAATTAGGTTAAGAAATTTGATCCAAAAAGCTTGGCATTCATGACTTTGGAAGATTTGATTTTCAAGATCTTTTTTCAAATATTTTCCATGTGTTTTTGTACAAATTAAGATCAATTCTCTCCAAATCTTTCCCTATTTGATTTCACACGAATTATTGAGTAGATTTTGTGTACAAAAAGATTGAAAAGATTAGGTTAAGCATTTTTCATATATTTAATTTGATTTAAATGAATTATTATAAATAAAAATTCAAATAAATAAATAAAAAATGAAGAAATACTTCCCTTTGGGCCAAGTGGTCGTGCACATGCCATGGATGATGAATTATGGAAGAAAAATGGGCCCATTAGCAATTTTAGGTCATTTGAATCAATGTTGACTTTTCAAAATATCCAAAAATTTCCCAACTTCTACAAGGCATAACTTGCTCAATTTTTAAGCTTTTCTCATGTTCTTGGACATGTTGGAAAGGTCTTTGAGTCCTATAACTAATGCCTTTTGTCCCATGTCATTTTGATTTACCAATCTCAAGTTATGGCCTTTGACTTAAAGTCCCTTTTTGTTGACTTTTGAAAATGACCTATAATGTTGAAATTGATAACTTTTTGTGAGAGCATTTCTTGGACTTGAAGTATGAAGATGAGTTGTAGGAAATGTCTTTCTCTACAAAATGAGCTTTGGATGGAATTTTTCTGATAATCCATGTGAAAGTTATGCCCTGGTCAATTTACAGTTGACTTTTTCAGCTGTCCAAATAAGGAAACTTTTGCATCTTGATGATTTTTGAGCCAATCTTTGAGAATCATGATCAAGCATTGATCAAATGATGTTTGTGGCTTCAAAATGATATGTTGACCAAAAATTTGAACTTTTGACTGTCAAATGACCATTTTGCCCCTACAGTTGACTGTAGTGCAATTTAGGGTTTTGACTGTGCAATTTTGAGCTGAATGTCTTGAAACTTGGTATGAGGATGCCTGAACATATTTGTAGGCATATGAGACTTGATTGGACCCTTATAAACTCCATTTTCTTGATCAGAATGAAAACCCTAATTTTGACTGTATAGGAGGCCCTTGCACTGTGCAACCCTTGGGGAATTTTGAAGCTTGTCTTGGCAATTTCTTGAAGAATATGGGAGGGAAATTTTGGGGTACAACAAGGTCTTATTGAGATTCTATTCTGAATGTAGCACGCTGTGTTTATTGCCTCTGCCCAGAAGATCTTAGCAACGTTTGTCTCATTGATCATGGTTCTGGCCATTTCTTGTAATGTTCTGTTCTTTCGTTCTACAACTCCATTTTGTTGGGGAGTTCTAGGACAAGAGAAATCATGCAGAATGCCTCTGTCATTAAAGAATGACTCAAAATCTTTGTTTTCAAATTCTCCACCATGATCACTTCTGACTTTAACGATTCTAAGATCCTTTTCATTTTGAACTTGGTTACAGAAGGTAACAAACACAGAGTGTGACTCGTCCTTGTGTCTTAAGAACTTTACCCATGTCCATCTGCTATAGTCATCTACAATTACTAACCCATACTTCTTGCCACTGACTGAAGCAGTTTTAATTGGTCCAAATAAGTCAATGTGCAAAAGTTCTAATGGCTTAGAGGTAGAAACAACATTTTTAGATTTAAAAAAAGGTTTTGCAAACTTGCCTTTCTGACATGCTTCACACAGAGCATCTGAATTGAACTTCAAATTAGGAAGTCCTCTGACCAGATTGAGTTTGTTAATCTGAGATATTCTTCTCATACTAACATGCCCCAATCTTCTGTGCCAGATCCACTGCTCGTTGTTAACAGACAGAAGGCACTTTACATTCTGACTCTTTAGTTCAGAAAGTTTGATTTTGTAAATGTTATTTTTCCTCTTACCATTAAACAAGATAGTCCCATCTTTCTGACTAACAGCTTTACATGATTTTTGATTAAAGATTATATCATAACCGTTATCACTTAATTGACTTATGGATAACAGATTATGCATTAATCCATCTACTAGCAGAACATTATTAATAGAGGGAAGATTTCCATTACCTACAGTTCCAGAGCCAATTATCTTTCCCCTCTGATTACCTCCAAAGCCAACATGGCCTCCAGGCTTAAGTTCTAGGCTTTGGAACATATGCCTTCTTCCCGTCATGTATCGCGAGCAGCCAGAGTCCAGGTACCAAGACTGGTGTTTCTGACTTGCTGCTAAAGATATATGCAACATGTATTATTTTATCCTTAGGTACCCAGATTTTCTTGGGTCCTGATTTGTTAGTTTTACCAAAACTCTGGTTGAATTTTGGTTTCACAGAGTGCTTACTGCTAGTGTATTTAATATCATGTGTGTGACCATACACAAAATGTGAATTCAGAGGAGTGTGTTTAATGGTTAAGTCCATGACATTCTTTGGTGTAGGAACCTTACCTTGGTATCCTATTCCTTTCCTGCCGTTTCTGCTAACTCCATAGATCATTGAAGCCATTTTGCTTCTATCTATGCTTTTAGCAAGGAACTTCTGGAAACTGTGATCATACTCCTTGATGATCTCATCAGCGTTGCTGGGAGTTTCAGAAACTGGTTCCTTCTGAGAGTTTTGTAAAGTATTTTCTAATTTTGAAATCTTATTTCTCAGCTCAGAATTCTCCAATTTGAGACTCTCAGTCTTATTAGAGTCAGGTTCAAGATTCCTTTTCAGGTCTCTGAATTTAACTCTAATTTGCTGATACCTTTCCAGAATCTCATTAAGGCTTTCAGCAAGTTCAGCCTTGGTAAAATTAACAGCAAAGTTAGGAAATACCTCTTCAGTATCTGATTCTGAGTCTGATTCAGAAGCTTCACTATCTTCTGAGATGTTAGCCATGAGAGCTATGTTTGCCCTCTCATCATCTGATTCTGAGTCAGCTTCAGACAAGTCAGAGTCATCCCATGTAGCCATGAGACTTTTCTTCTTCTCTCTTCCAAACTTCTTTTTGGGCTTTTCCCTCTGAAGCTTTGGGCAGTCACTCTTGTAGTGTCCTTGCTCATTACACTCATAGCAGATGATGTCCTTGGTGTTTGGCTTTTTGCTACTTGAGGAACCTTCAGATCTTCTGTATCCAGAGGAAGAGTCTGTCCTTCTGTATCTGGAAGAAGACTCGTTCTGATCAGATCTTCTGGGATTCCTGAACTTCCTTTGTCTTTGCTTCCACAGTTGATTTACTCTTCTGGAGAGGAGGGAGAGTTCGTCTTCTTCTGATGAGGATCCATCAGATGTTTCTTCAACTGCCTGCAAAACTTTAGACTCAGATTTTTTGTTAGATTTTAACGCTAAAGGCTTACCTTGCTTCTGAGGCTCGTCAGCTTCTAGCTCTATCTCATGACTTCTGAGGGAGCTGATAAGTTCCTCCAGAGTGATTTTGTTGAGATCTTTAGCTAGCTTCAGAGCTGTAACCATTGGTCTCCACTGCTTGGGTAAACTTCTGATGATTTTCTTGACATGGTCAGCAGTAGAGTAACCTTTGTCTAGAACCTTGAGACCAGCTACCAGAATCTGGAATCTTGAGAACATTGTTTCAATGGATTCAGATTCTTCCATTTTGAACGCCTCATACTTCTGAATGAGCGCCAGAGCTTTAGTTTCTTTGACCTGAACGTTGCCCTCATGCGTCATTCTGAGTGAGTCAAAAATGTTCTTTGTTGTGTCTCTGTTGGAGATCTTTTCATATTCAGTATAGGAGATGGCGCTGAGGAGGATGGTTCTGGCCTTGTGATGATTCTTGAAGTCACGCTTTTGTTGGTCAGACATTGTTTTTCTATCAATCTTCTGACCGCTTGCATTCACAGGGTGCGTGTATCCATCTGTCACCATATCCCACAGATCAGCATCATGTGCCAGAAAGAAGCTTTCAATTTTGTCTTTCCAGTAATCAAAGTTTTCTCCATCAAAGACTGGAGGTTTGCCGCTGAATCTGTCTCTGTCCTCATTGTTGTCATTGTTGGTGTGAGAATAGTTTCCTGCCATTGTGTTTTTCTGACGCTGGATCTTGTACTGACACGGTTAAGTGTTTTAGCTCAGAACCAGGCGCTCTGATGCCAATTGAAGTAGTGAAAAACACAAGAAGGGGGGGTTGAATTGTAAAACTGAAAATCAATGCAATGAACAAGATATTTTTATCTTGGTTCGTTTGATCTCAAACTACTCCAGTCCACCCGTCAAGGTGATTTCGCCTCTCTCCAACGAGGTCTTAATCCACTATATTCAACTGAATATTACAAACTGCTTTAACAACTGCTAAAGCCTTCTTGATGCAAACCACAACCCGGTTTGTCAAGGGAACACTTTCTTACAAAGAAGATAAATCTAAGTGTGTGAATGTTTTCTACAAAACTGTATCACAACTGTGATGTATACACAACTTTAAGCTTAGAAACTAGATTACTAAACAATAATTGAGTAAGGAGATATGAGGTGTTTAGCAAACTGAGAGAACGAAGATTATGATCAGCTTTTAGGCGTGTAAAGAGTTGGAGAGCATTAGCCAATTCAATCTTCATAGTCTTGTTTATATAGCACTGAGATCGTTGAACGTTGGAGCAATATTCTTGATTCAATGCTAATAACAAACTTTCCTATTGAGCAGATCTTGTCTGGAATGAGGCCGTTGGTAATAATACGCTTTCAATGCACAGTATCGTTGCTTACTTAATGCATGTTCTGGCTTGGCTCATTCTGACTCTGCTTAGCTGCTGATGAACTGTTATTTTATTTATCAGAGTGTTAAGTGCAGTTCTGTTCATCAAGCTTCAGCATACACATGAGTTGATCTTCTGAATCTGGTATTCTGATATGGAAACTTCTGATGCTGGTGTCAAGAACCAATATTCTGATGCTGATTAAGTGTGCTCTTGCTTATACCTATCAGAATTTCTGCAAATCAGAACGTAATAATTTAGGCAGCAAATAGTTCATACATGAATCATATAAATAATATATCTTTTCACTTTGTTATCATCAAAACTTAAACATAGGGTAGTAGATTCAAACATTGTTCTAACAAGAATTTGCTCACAAGATCTCCTTTGGGCTCAAGACTGCATTAGGGTTTGATCAGCTCAAGACACCTCCTTAAACATTGATGACCAAAATTAGGGTTTGAGATTGCACAGGGATATTTGAAGTTAAAATGCCCCATATGGTTTTCATGGATCATTATGGACCCTCAAGATTACTCATGTCAAGTTTCAAGCCTTGGATCACACTTTTGCTCAGTCAATTGAGCAGTTGACCTCAAAATCAGTTGTATTAGGGAAAAAGTCAATTATGGCCAATTTACAGTCAAACTTCATAATTTTTGATCCACATCAACATTTTAAACTCATATGTATCATTTGATCAAGTTTGGACCACAATTCCTCAAGAAATTTGATCAAATCTTCAAAAGAGCAAAATGGTCAAAATTAGGGTTTTGACTGGGAAAGGGCAATTTCTGATTTTTGACCTAGAAAATGATCAATTGGTTTAAGGCATGATATCAAGAGTCCAATTGCATCATTTTTACCTAATGACATGGCTCAAAACATTGCTCAAGTCTATTGGATTGACAGATGAATTTTCAGTCAACTAATCAAAAGTCAACTGTATACTGAAAAGTTAAACTTTGACTTTTTGATCAAATTCAAATGTCAAAGATCACAATTCATCAAAACATGTCAAAATATGAAAATTATTCATCAATAAATAAAAAAATCAAGATTTCATTTTGAAAAGTCAAAATCTTTAAACTTAGAAATTTTTCTAAGTGTTGAAAATTTCATATTTTTTTACAACTTTGAGCAAAATTTTCACCATGATGCAAGATGATTCAAGAGAAACTTCGACCATGAAAGTTGTAGATATCTAAGAAATATAGAACTTTTATTTACACAAATCCTTCCAAAAGTGCTTGGATCTCAAGTTATAATTTTAAGACCATGTGGTCATGAAACAAAACACTTAGTAAAACTTTGCCCTAATTTAGTCAGGATTTTGACCCAACTTCATGGCACTTTTTCATATAGTTACAAGGGGGATATTCAAAAGAAATTCAAATATGGGTTGTAGAGAACATTGTAATCTTTCCAAAATGTTCAAGAACTCCTTGAGATCATTCTTGAGTAGGGAGAATCGAAGAGATGAAGTTAGGGTTTTATCACTTGAATTACAAAGCATTTTATGATGAACAAAATTCAAATTCAAAGTTATACTGCATAAACTCTACTTTGCAGGCCTCAAACTTGTTAGGCACTCCATAATTAATTTCTTGCACAGCTGTTAGAGGTCTCATTTCAAGCATTCAATGCATGGATATGCTTTTTATCCATTTTGGGAAGAAAGTGTACATTGCCATTTTGATAACGTGCTTTTTTACACAAAACTTGTTCTTGAGCCTTGCACTTATTCTCTTCAGATCATACAAGTCCCATAACCCATAAGAAACTTGTTAGACACTTACAATCATCCATCCCATGCTTGTATTACACATTGAAACTTGGTTTCCTTCTTTTCTTGAAAATCAAGTAACATAGCAAATAACTTGTGACTTTTACTTTTGATTGTTCAATGCACTCAAGACCTTTTGCTTATACATAGATAAATTATTTTCCACAAAAGACACGAAGGCTTAAGCCCTGAAAATACCTAGAGCTCAGAATCACATCTCATACCTCCATTTTCACATAAACTGACCAAAAACTTGAAACTCATAACTCCCTCGTGCGTTTTCAGGCCTTTTGGTTCCTAAAGCTTCTAAACATCATTTAGAACTGATCCCACACCCTGTTACATAATTGTAACACCATTAACACCATCTTCCATTTTCAAAAATAGAGCTTTGCACTTGGACTTCTCCAGCACTCCTCAGGCACTTTCAGCTCAAGCTAAGTATTCCATTAGCTTCCCTGGAAACTTGAAGAAGCTAACCCAACCGTTGGAACTCCTTGAAAGCTTCTCAAACTTCAAACCTGATACCCTCTTACAAGGTAAGTTTTCTAACTTTGGAACTTTTCATACAGGCATCATCAATGTTTTATTTATGAATGAAACATGTAAATATCATTTCCCTAAAGCTAACCATGTCCATAGTTTCCATTAATTTTGTTTGAGCTTAGAGAATTTTAAGATTGAATTTTCTGAGATTTTTAGGGTTCAAAATAGGGCCATTAAAATTCATGTTTATCTTTGAGCTATAGTTTTAATGCTTTACATTTCTGAAACCGTGAGGAAATTTTCTACAAGTTTCATGTTTACAATTTTTAGTTTTGTTGAGATTTGAGCAAGTTACAGAGCTTCTGGCTGGGCGAGAGGTTGAAGATGAAGTTGGCCTCAGGAACATCTTTGCCTTATGTATTTATTGTTTGATTTATATAAACGGATGTATAGCCACCCCAATGGTAGAAGCGCGCGTCTGTAACCAAAGGGACCTGAGTTCGAGCCCCAGTGGTACCCTTTTGATTTTTTCATATTTTTGCATTTTCTGATTTGTTTTTTGCAGGCGCTGGGCCTCCTTGGGCCTTATTGTTTTTGTTTTTACTTGTTAACCCCCCTGTTTCCTTTTCACACCCTGGCCCAGATTTTATTTTCTTTTCTTATTTTTATTTTATTTATTTTCTTAATCATTTTTCTAATACTAAGAAAAATCACAAAAATATAAAAATGGTAGATTTATATTTTGACTTATTTTATTTATTTTTCTCATAAAAAATTATTTTATTTAATCAATACTTTATTTATTTTACTAATTATTCTTGTAAACTTAATTAAAACTAGGATATTATTTATTTTCTTTTACGCCAATTAAAACATATTATTTTAATATAAAAAAGGCTAAAAATATTTTATAATACTATAAATTATTTTCAAGACAAAAAATACCAAAAAAATACCTTTCTTATAAAACTTAATTTATTTTATTTTAACTAATAGATTTAGGGTTTTGTTTAAAAATCTTTCTTAGTAAATTTAGGGTTTACTTTTTATTATGTTAATTAATTATTTTTCCCCTTAATTAATTAGGTTAAACAAAAAAACCATTTTCTCTAAAAAAATCAAACTAATATCCACTTACTTTACATTTCACATTTTTGTATATTTATTCATTTTGTACATTATATTCATTTAAATTCTTGTACATTTATACCAATTCAATATGGTTGTAATAGACTAATTAGGTTTAAATTCTTGCAATCCCCATTTACAATTTGTACAACCCTCCTCCCATAAGTATTGTAATAGCGTAGTAACTTTAAATTCCACAATTTATCGCTTTATATACAATTGCTAGTAATTAGGGTCTGTATGGAAAGACTAAAACCAATACTTAGAAAACCCTAATTCAAGACAAAATCAAGCATGAAAACAATACACTTGCACACAAGCACCCCTAGGGTAATTCCACTTGGTTGCCTTTATAAAATGGCCATATTACGCATGTAAGGTATCTTGGCAAAAAACAAGCAAAGTATAAGATCATAGTCCCTCGATGACGCTATATAAGTTACCTTTCAAATGATCTTAGTCCCTAAAAGAGAATGCTAAGATACCTTGCAACATTGCTAATCATGGTTATACGATGACCCACGTCCGTCCCGTTTACATCCAAAGATAGGGTTACTTACCAAATCAATGGTAAGATAACAATGTCAAAGGAAAAGAAAATGAATAAGAAAGACATTTGAGTAGGTAGAGTGCTCCTAATTACTTGATCCATTTCAAAATAAACATCCTTTCTATTTTCAAAACAAACACCTACACTTTCAAACATTTTACAAACTTGAAAACATTTTCAAAAGATCAACATCTTCGTATACATTCTTACGAACGAGAATCATTACAAAGATTGCCTAAACAATGGCCTCTTTACAAAATAATTTGAAAAACCACACAAAGCACAATTTCAAACAAAAGCAAGTGATCTAGCAAGTAACTAAGAGCCCATGGAAAACCATGGATGAAAAGGGTGCTAATATCTTCCCTTTTCATAATCTACCCCCCAAACTCAAGAAACAGTCTCAAAGGTCTTTCCTGTGCTTTTTCACCTTTCCTTTTGGATAAAAGAAAAGTCGATGGAGACTCTTGCTAACCGCAACATTTGTGATCAAACGCAAAACCCTCAAGTCAGTTCTCCAACCGTATCACAGAATTGTCGACTCTACTGGAGAAAATTCTAAAAGTGGGGTTACCTTAGGGTTAGATCACATTTACTTTCTTTCATTGTTTGATTTACATTTTGGTTCTTTATTTGGGTTTGAATCCTATACCCGGATTTGGGATACCTTATAGGTAAGTAGCAATACATTGTGGAAACTGTTCGGGGTATACCGACATGGTCTAAGCAATAGCTACGTTAGTGTGACATATTTGTGGGTATCGGTAGCCTTTGAGTTAATCAAGGAGAATACAAGGCCGATGAGTGATGTCATGAAGCACTAATGAACTTTTAGAACCTTTACTTGATCAACTTGGCCCTTAGGATGTAGTGAGATGACCGACTTTGGTACACTCCGAAGTTGGTAGATACTCGATACTACACTCATTGAGGTTTGGATTTTTGGGATATTTAGGTCACCATTAAAGAGGCTTGTGCTGAAACAATGACCAAGAAAACAAACCAGTGATATTGAGCTCCTTAGAACCCGATTACTATTGCTAAGACAAGTTTGAGCCAACTAAACTTCAAGAGGGTACTTACCTATGAGACTCTATGCAAGCCTAAACCTAAGGTCTTGTTTGCTTTGTTTGTGTATACATAACATCATGAACATCATAACATCATAATAATTCACTAACCATTTCAAGGATCTTGTGATTTATCTTTGTTCTGTTTTGTAGGATATGGATTCTATTCGCAGGAAAACTATTCAAGTAAATCTCGTAAGGATTCCTCCTCAACTCAAAGAGCTGGCTTCAAGGATTCCTGAAAATTCTCCATTCACTGAAAGACATGGTCGCCTACTAAACTTGGTCACCTCCAACACTGATGAAGACATGATGAAGGTGCTCTTTCAGTTCTTTGATCCTTTACACCATTGCTTCACATTTCCCGATTATCAACTTGTTCCAACTTTGGAAGAATTCTCCCAACTCTTGAGGATTCCCATTCTCAATTAACTATCTTTCAACGGTACAGAAAGAGACCCAAAGCCAGAAGATATTGCTCAAGCTCTACACTTGCAATCAGCTGATATCACAACTAATTTGGAAACAAGGAGTGGTGTCAAAGGTTTCCTAGCAAAGTTCTTGTTCGAGAAAGCCCAAAACTGTTGGAACTCTTTGGATTTGCAAGCTTTTGAGGAAGTTATGGCTCTCCTCATCTATGGGATGGTTTTGTTTCCAAATCCTGACCAACTCATAGATGTGAACACCGTCAAAATCTTCATATCCCGTAAATCGGTGCCTACTTTTATAGGGGATATTCTACATTCTTTTCACACTCGCACTATGAGGAAAAGAAGTGTCCTTATGTGTTTCACTCATATCTTGGAAAGATGGTTTATTTCGCATCTTCCCCAATCCGTATTAAAGAACGATCAAGGTTCAAGGTGGTCATAAAGGTTGATGACACTCAAACATGCAGGCATCCATTGGTGCTCCAGATCTATAGAGAATGTTATCATTGTTGACTGTTATGGAGAGTTTCCTAATGTCCACCTACTTGGCATTAGATGAGGTATCACCTACAACCCCTGCTTAGCCTTAAGACAGTTTGGTTACGCCCGAAGGGATGGCCGACATGAGATGCTCATTCAAGGTTTGGTATTTGACTACGAGAGCGACAATCAAGGTCTTCGCCAGAGATTTATCCGAGCTTGGAGGATGCTGAACAAGGTAGATAGCAAGACATTAGGGCACTAGAATTCCATCCCTCTTGAGCCTTACCTCAAATGGGTACAAACTCGTGCTCAGAGTCTTATGATGCCTTATCCTTCCATTCTCTCGGTAATCATTGAGCCTGTTATGGAGGGAGATGTTCCATACACTATCCTACATCTTGACATGCCCACCTCTCTTGAATACTTACAAAGGGATTGGATAAAACTCAAGGGGGAGCGAGACACTTTCGAAGCCCAATTCTACGCTAGCGAGAAGAAGGTTTTAGAACTCACTAAGCAACTTCACGAGGAGAGGAACCTGAATGCCTATATCGCACCAAAGAGGATGCATACAACCTTTCTATCTTAGATTTTTTGTATTTGTTTTTCCCAAGGAGGCATTGATGTACTCAAGCTTTAATTTATCAATATAACGTGTGTTTCCTTTTTGTCTAAAATAAATTTGAATATTTAAAATCCTTGAAATCATTGCATACACGTTTACCATTCATCATAACATAAGCATGTTTCTTGCAACAAGTCTCCTCATCTTTCTACTGTTTATTTTAGTAAGATGGATCTCGAGCAAACCGTGAAGGACCTCCAAGCTCAAAATGCTCAGTTTCAACATATGTTCTTATCTCTAGCCAAAGGACAAGAAGAGTTAAAGACTTTGCTGGTTGAAGAGAAAAAGAAGAAAAAGAAAATAACCAGAGTTCTAAACATGGGAAGAAGATTCCAAGGGCAAGCAAGAAGGACCATAGACTTTGCAACGACATCCGGTGAGAAAGACAATCAAGATGGGAAGGGCAAAGAAACAGTTGTCTAATCAGATTCAGAAGAGGAAGAGGAAGAATAAGACTATTCTGAAGAACAATATCCTCCATCCGACCACAAGTATAAGCATCTAGAAGAACGGTTAAGTGCAATGGAAATCCAAAAAGTGCATGGATTGGACTTTGAGGAGTTGGGATTAGTATCGGGGATTGTCATTCCTCCAAAATTCAAAGCACCGATGTTCGCCAAATATGACAGAGTTTCATGTCCCAAAATGCATCTCTGGTCCTATGTAAGGAAAATCCAGCCTCATACCACTGACAAGGATTTATGGGTACACTTCTTCCAAGACAGTCTATCTGGAACTCAACTTGATTGGTTTTATCAGTTAGAAAGAGCAAATGTTCACAACTGGGAAGATCTTGCTGCTGCCTTTTACAAACAATACCAATACAACGCCGATCTTGCACCTACCCGTACTCAACTCTAGAGTATGGCCATGGTTTCAAGTGAGGGCTTCAAAGACTACGCGCAAAAATGGAGGGACTTAGCAGGAAGAGTCCAACCTCCTCTATCTGAAAGAGAATTAGTAGACATGTTCTTGGGCACCTTGTCTGGTCCCTTCTTTAATCACTTAATTGGGAGTTCATTGGCAGGTTTTACTGAATTGATATTGGCCGGAGAAAGGGTGGAAGTCGGGATAAAGAATGGGAGGATTTAGAAAGATGCGTCCTTTGCTGCTGTAAGGAAGCCATTCATTGGAAAGAAAGAAGTGGTTGTTGTATATCCTCAGAAATCAAGATAGGGCTGAAACAACCAACACCTGATCAGCAAGGAAACAACCAACCAAGAATGGAAAGACCAGTCATACAGTTCACTCGAATTAATATGACACTATCTCAACTATTTCCATATTTGTTAAGATCCAATCTAGTGACCTTGAAAGAAGCTCCAAAGAATCCTAACACAACCTCTCCTCACTATCATCCTAATGCCCGTCGTGCATACCATTCTGAGAGTCCCGACCATGACACTAACAACTGTTGGTCTCTAAAGAACAAAGTACAAGATCTTCTTGAAGCCAAAGAGATTGAATTCGACGCGCCAGAAAAGCCCAATGTCATTACTGCCCCTATGCCCAAGCACGACCGTGATGTCAACACCGTTGAAGAAGATATGTTTGTTACTTCAGTTGATGAACTTATGACCCCACTCTTGACTATCAAAGAGAACTTGTTGAATTCCGGTGTTTTCTCGGGCTGTAATGAAAGTTGTCATTTCTGTTTGTCCTCACCAACCAGCTGGCCTTTGTTGAAAGCAAGCGTTCAGTGCCTAATAGATAACAAGGAAATTTTGTTCGAAAAGACTTCTGTTCCAACTGTTTCTTATAATGATGTTTCCATCGTGACCATTTTCGATAATTCTTCCAGGGTCTCCAAAAGACCCGTTAGAATTACATCAGTTCCTAAAGTGGCTTCGTTGATAATTACAATGCCTGAACCAATCCCGTATTCGTCAGACAAAACTGTCCCATGGAATTATGGAGGTGATGTCTACTACCACGGTATCAAGCAAGATTGGCTAGCTGCTGAAGATTCAAGTTCTAAGAAAGTTGATTCTGATATTAGTAATGTTGTAGGGTCTAGTAAGATCACTCGAAGCAGAAGGGTTTTCTCTCCAGAAATTGCTCCTCTAAAAGCTATTTCTGGACCTGTAATCATTCATGTTGTTGTTGCTCCTCCAAAGGCTATTCCCATTCCTACAATCATCTCTGCTAATACTCCTATTGACAAAGCCGTTATAATCCCTGTTATCACCCCTACTGACATTCCTTCTACCGAGTCAATCGAGACTTGAGGTAAAGGTATTTTGGTTAAGCCTGTCCAGACGAAGGCACAATCAGTAGCTATCCCTGAGACCTCTCGGAAAGAGACGGAGTAAATTCTAAAGATCATAAAAAGAAGCGACTACAATGTAGTCGAGCAACTGGGGCAAACTCTATAAAAAATTTACATGCTGGCTTTATTACTATGCTCCAAGGCTCATGCAAAGGCCCTGGTAAAATTCCTCAAAACTGCCCATGTACCCCAATAAACATTTGTCGATCAGTTCCAAGACTGCATAGTCAGCTTGACTGCAGACAATGGTTTAGGTTTCTCAGATGTTGATTTAACGCCAAGGGGGAGGAAGCATAACGAGGCATTACATGTCTTAGTTGAATGCAGGGGCACGACCTTGGCTCATGTTTTGGTTGACACCGATTCATCTCTGAATGTGTTGCCTAAAAAGGCTCTTGATAGGCTGGACTGTGAAGGATTGACATTGAAACCAAGCAACATAGTAGTGAGGGCTTTTGACGGCTCAAAAAGGATGGTGCATGGGGAAGTAGACATCCCCATAAAGGTTGGAACCTAAACATTTGATTCAACTTTTTATGTAATGGATATCCGCCCTTCATATTCCTGCTTGTTAGGCAGACCGTGGATCCACAATGCTGGTGCCGTTACCTCCACGTTGTATCAAATGCTGAAATATCCAATTCAGGGGAAAATCATCACCGTTCATGGAGAAAAGGAGTATATGTTCAGCCATCTAAATTCTTTCAGGTATGTGGAACTAGATGGTGAATTTATTGAAACTCCATTCCAGCACTTTGAAGAAGTCCCGCAAGATGTGGCAGTAACCAAGGCTGTGTATCAAGTCCCTAAAATTACAAGGCCTCCGCTCAAGATGTCGTCTTTGAAGGATGCCAAGGCAGTGATAGAAGAAGGTGGGTGCACTATTTGGGGACAACTCCCAGATATCCTATTCAAATCTCACAAATTTGGCTTGGGTTTCACTTCAGGTGCCCAGAAAGCTGTACGCCACGCTCGTGCCGGAGGACCGCCCTTGAAGATCAGCAACCGCGAAGTCAATGCAGTAGAGGATGATGAAGACATCTTTGACTTGGAGGATTAGATTTTCCCAACTGTCAGTGAAGGGATCAGCAATTGGGAAGCTAGAGATTTCATCCCGATTACTTTTATCCCGCAATAATTTGTCTTTAAATTTTGTCGGATTTGTAATATTGAAACAATTCAGACTCTTAAAACCTTGTGACTTACTTGAGGCACAATGGTCCATTTGTAAGGGTTATTATCTCATTTCCATATGACATCAATGAATCATGGACATTTTTACATACAAACTTTGTGCTCATTGTTTTTATTTTTACATTTTTATTCCTTTCAAAGATAGCTATACTCTTACACACACTCAGACTCACAATGCAGGTTTACATCCATTCGGGATCCCATGGGTAACTATTCTGCTATGGCCTTCTGTGATTATGAAAATCTAATCTACCAAGCCGACGACGAAGGTGAGGAAGATTGTGAAGTGCCATGGGAACTCGCCAGGTTGCTACAACAAGAAGAGAGGACCATTCAGCCCCACGAGGAACCAGTGGACACAATCAACCTAGGTACCGAAGAAGAAAAAAGAGAAGTCAAGGTGGGTGCCAATCTGGAACCCAATATCAAGGAGTGTCTGATTCAGTTGTGTGATACGGTAGGAGAACTGACTTGGGTTTTGCATTTGTTTTCGCAAATGTTTCGGTTAACAAGAGTCGCCACCGACTTTTTATTTTATCCTAAAGGAAAGGTTAAAAAGCACAGGAAAAACCTTTGAGATGTTTTCTTGGGTTTGGGGAGTAGATTATAGAAAGGGAAGATATTATCACCCTTTTTATCCATGGTTATCCATGGGCTCTTAGTTACTTGCTTAGATCACTTGCCTTGCATTTTCAATTGTTTGAAATGGTGCTTTCAATTGTTTGAAATGGTGCTTTGTGTGTGATTTTGAAAGAGGTTTTGAAAAGAGGCCATTTGTTGTGGCAACCTTTGTAATGATCCATGTTTGAATGTATACAAAGGTGTATTTGTCTTTTGAAAAGTTTTCGATGTTTTGAAAGTTTGTTTTGAAATTGTGTTGTGATGTGTGTTTTGAAAGTAGGCAAGGTTTTGTTTTGCAAGTTTGATCAAGTAACTAAGAGTTGTCTACCCCTAAATTTACTCAAAGATCTTTCCTATGTTTTAACCCTTTTAACAGTATTGTTCCACCATTGTATTTGGTGGACAATCTTGTGTTAGGATGTTAATGGGACGGGCGCGGGTCATCGTTTAGACCATGAATGCAATAGTGCCAAGTGTCTTTGGAAATTTTTCTCTAAGGGACTTGATCATTTTTTAGGCAACTTGAGAAAGCGTCATCGAGGGACTATGATCATTTGAATTGTTTTTGTTTTGCCAAAGAAACTCAACATGCAACATGGCCCATTTTTGAAGGCAACAAGTGGAGTAACCCTAAGGGTGCAAGTGTGATTGGTGTTGTCCATTTTCATGCTTTTTTGTCTTTGTATTAGTCAAACTATTTGTTGGTTGATTTTGCATGCAAACCCTAGGTCTATCATGGCATAATTTGAAAGCTTTTAAAATGCAGAAATTTAAAGTCCTAAATTATTACAACATAATTATGGAGATGGGGGTACAAATGTTTGAATGAGGGGATATTTAGCAAGAAATTAAATCTAAGACTATTACATCCAAATTGAATATACAAATTATTTAATTGTACAATAATTAAATAAATACAATACATAGGCAAAATGTATTATGCACAAAAATGGTTTTTTATGTATGTAAACGTATTTTTCAATGTAAAATATAAACAAAAATAAAAAGGTTGATTTTTGATATTTTTTATGGTTTTAGGGCAAAACCCTAATTCTTGAATAAATAGCAATTATTTATTAATTATATACAACATTTATATATTAATTTATACAAAAAATAAAAAGAGAAGTGTATTGTAAAAAAAAGTATTTTGTAGTGTCCTATATTAATAAAATAAAAAAAATGTATTATTTTCATATTTATCCTAAATATTCTAATAAATATAAAAGTATTTATATCATATATTTTAATATACTAAATATATACTTAAAAATAAAATATTAATTATTTACAAAAGTGTATATTTTTAGAAAATGTTTTCAAAATGTAAACAAAAAATAATAACTAAAAAAATATATATTTTTGTATTATTGTTTAATATTTTGGATAAAAAGAAATATATTTGTTTATATATATATGCTTAAATAAAACAAACAAATGCCAAATAAATGCAAAAATGGGTGAAAAAAATATTTTTAATGTTTTTTATGTTTTGATAAAAAATAATAAGTCAGAAGAAAAAATAAAAAGTCAAAAATAATGGATATTCCACACAATGGGCCAGGGGAGTGCAAAACTAAAAAAAGGGTGCAAACAGCAAGTTGACTCAGGCCCAGCCCAAGTCAACTCTGTCTTCAACCTTCAGCCACGTTCAAACAGAAAAACGCGCGTGTTCCATGCTTCATCCAAACTCCTGATTCTTTGACTTTCAACAAAAACTCATAACACAAACATTATAGAGCATGAAGAGACGAATTCATACATATAAAAATCTTGAGCTAACTCTCAGAAATGAGGGAGAATTTCTTCATCCCCAATTTCTGACCTAAGTTTTTTTCAATGTTCATGGCCAAAATTCTCACAACACGCATAATATAAATGAAAAGTAAATACATGGATGGTTTCAGGGCTATGAGTAGAACATGTTTTCTTCACAAACCTAAGCATAATCATGC
The DNA here is from genome assembly GCA_948472305.1 of Vicia faba. NCBI lineage: Eukaryota > Viridiplantae > Streptophyta > Magnoliopsida > Fabales > Fabaceae > Vicia > Vicia faba. The sequence goes on from OX451737.1 coordinate 175,357,534, forward strand.
ATGGATAGAGAGATAGAAGTTCACATTTTTACCTGTTTCAACTTGACTTGAACAGAGTAATGTGGCCAACTTCAATGGAGTTTGAGGATTTGTACAGCTTGCCTGAGGTCCAAGGAACCTTCTACAACACCTATCTTGCTTTGAATCTACCTGTATCGAGCTATGGAAGTCAACCTGCACAGCTGAAAAGTGAAAATGGAAAACTTGGTTAGGGATGTTACAGTCTATGTTTAGGGCTTGGGATAGTTTGTGTGGATGATATAGAATGTGTTTGGACAGGCTTGAGCAAAAACGCACGAATGGATATGATTATGGAGGTCAAGTTGCAGAACTTGCCCTGTTTTGCAACAAAACAGGGATTCTGAGTATGAGCAGGTCTTAGGGGTGGATGAGCTATGCTTTAGGCTTATTTTGGTGTATGAAAAGTGTCTACAAAGTTTGCTTGAGCTTCTGTTTTCAGGAAGTGGGAGTTTTTATCTCTTTTGCCAAGTTTCTTCTAAGGTAAGCAAGGATAGTCAAGTTGGGTTATAGGCCAGCACAGGTCCCTCAAGCATGCTGTAGCACTCTCTCTTGATCAGTGGGATTTGTCTACAAACTTGTGCCTCAAAGATTTGGCCCATGCCCTCTTGGATTTTGAATTTTACATAAAGTGTATCTTTTCAAAAATGGCAAATATGCTTTTTCTAATTATGGATTAATCTTGCATGTAATGACCAAATGAACAAAATAATGCTTGAACACAATGGTTTGGCATTTAATTATTGAGTGTGAAGAGGATTAGAGGCCTGTAATCTAGCTTGTACAAGCTGACTTGAAAAATGCCAATGTATGAACATGCATTTGGTCATGAACAAAAGTGACTTTTGCCCAACTTTGCCAATTCGATTCTCCCTAACCACAAGGGTGTTTGAGAAGTTCTTGGACAATTTGGAAAGCTTGTAATGTGTACTACAATCCATCTTTGTAATGAAAATAGAAATTTCAAGTGGAACTATGTGAAAAGTGGCCATGAAGTTGGACAAAAATCCTGCCTAGAATAGGTCAAAAATTTTCTAAGTTAAGAATGTTTTGCACCCTTGTTCCAAAAATCATAACTTGAGCTACAAGCTTCCTTTGAGAAAACTTTGTGAATCAAAGTTGTAGAATTTGTAATGGACTAGAACTTTCATGTTTTGAGTTTTGTTTTAATCCATTTGCATCTTGGTGAAAGAATGGGGCAAAGTTAGGAAAAAATAAGGAAGTTTCATAACTTAGACAAATTCTAAGTTATGAAATTTCTTCATTTTAAACCCTAATTTGCAAATTTGGGTTTCTTGATGAACAAGTTTCATAATTTGACATGTCTTGATGACAAATGAATCTTGGTACTTGATTTTGACCAAAAAGTCAAAGTTTGACTTTTCAGTATACAGTCAAATTTTGATCAGTTGACTAGAAAATTCATTTGTCAATCCTGTGCATTTGGGATCTTTTGAACTAGTGGAATGGGTCAAGACAATGCCATTGATTCCTTGAGTCCATATGTGAGCTTGGTTTGCCATTGGTTAGGTCAAACAGTCAAAAATTGTCTTTGTGCAGTCAAAACCCTAAAAATGACCATTTTGCCCTTTTGGTGATCTGATCAAATTTCTTGTGGAATTGTGATCCAAACTTGATCAAATGGTCCATATGAGTTCATTATGTTGATGTGGATAAAAAATTGTGAGGTTTGACTGTAAATTGGCCACATTTGACTTTTTCCCCAATACAGCTGATTTCTAGGTCAACTGTCCAATTGACTGGGCAAAAATTTGATTCAAGGCTTGAAACTTGGTAGAGGAAATATTATAAGTCCAACATGAAGTATGAAAGTCACTTTGAGCATTGGAAGTCCAAAAATCTCTGTGCAAACTCAAACCCTAATTTAAGTCATCAGTGCAAGGAGATGTCTTGAGCAGAGCAAAACCCTAATTCTGTCTAGAGTTCAAGGAGTCTTGTGGTGAGAAAATATTGATGAAAAGATAGGGCAAATTTTGGGGTACAACAATTGCCCCTGTTCAATCTTCTTGCACCTGAAGAGTTAGATTGGCAGGTTTTCCTTTCGCGTCTCGAAGGTAAAAGGAGATTGGACACTAGAGTGCCCTTAAATTTGCACTCGTCAAAGCATGGGTGAGGGAATGGGCTTAAAGATGCCATTTGGAGATGGGCTTAGAGATGCCATCTGGGGAGGTGACAGAGGGTTGGGCTTGGAGATGCCATCTGGAGATTGCTGGTAGGAGGATGGGCTTAGAGATGCCATTCGGAATGTTCATTGAACTGTAATGTGATAGATCAGAAAAAAAGAGGATAAAAAATGGTATCCATGTCTGGAATGCATTTGAACTATATCCGGAGACTGAGTTTGTATGAGCAAAAGAATGGCCTTTGTATCTGGGGCGTATCTGGGCTGTAACTGTGTTTGAATGTAGAATGAATATCAGAATGACTGCCGTGTCTGGAGTGTATCTGTATTGTATCTGGGTAACAGAGAAACGTCTATTCATGGAGCAATTGCATGCTGGGGACAAATTCCGAATGAGTGACAGAATGGCAACCGTGTCTAGAGCGTATCTGAACTGTATCTGAAGTTGAAAGTTGTATGAGTAGCAGAATGACTTCCGTGTCTGGAGTGTATCTGAAACTGTAACTGGGATTGAGATCCGTATGAGTAATAGAATGACTTCCGTGTTTGAAGTGTATCTGAAACTGTAACTGGGACCTAAATGACAGAATGACTTCCGTGGCGAACGCACTAGGGAGAATCAAACTGATGTTGTAAGGGTCAGAATGGTATCCGTGCTTGGAATGCATTGAACCTTGAGGTGGATAAGTGAATCTGAATGAGAGATAGAATGGTTGCCGTGTCTGGAGCGTATCTAGTCCGTATCTGATTGCTGTAGTCTGAATGAGTAGTAGAATGATCGCCGTGTCTGGGGTGTATCTGTACTGTATCTGACTTGAAATTCTGAATGAGTAATAGAATGACCGCCGTGTCTGGGGTGTATCTGTACTGCATCTGAATAATTGTTAATGATAGCCTTTTATTCTCATCCTGAAAAGGACAAAATGTTAGCTAAACACAAGGTTATGTTGCATGAAATGTATGATGCAATATATGTTATGTCGATGTTTATGATATGAATGTAATGAATGCGCATGCAAGCTGATGAGCTGTCCTGCTAAGGATAAATGAATCCTGGATGGCTGGAGATAATAGAATCTTGACTGCTGTCGGGGAAAGTGAATCCTTGACTGCTGCAGGAGATTGCAAGAATTTTTGAATGCTGAAGATGAGACATCCTTGTCGACTGCTGACTGCTTGGGGAACAAGATCTTCAATTGTGAAGGGATCTTAGGACCACTGTTGGGGATTGGAATTCCTTGGTGATCTCTACTGGGAAGTTCAGAACCTGGGAGACTCATGCTGGAGAAGTAAGACCGAGAATCTTCAGTCTGGCGGGAAGCATCTCTGTGGGGAGAAGGTTCACTAGTCTGGTTCCGCTGGGGATTGATAGTTGGAAGTGTTAGCTCCGCTGGGGATTCCTTTTGACTTCAACTGGGGATAGGATTTCCAGATTTTTAAGGCTCCACTGGGAATTCTGAAACTTAACTCTGAGGGGGATTGAGTTCTTAGAAGGCCCTATGGCTGGGGAAATCAGTTTTGAGAAAGCTTCTGTTCTGCCGAGGATCCTGAAGTTTAACTCTGTTTGGGGAATTAAGTTCTGGAATTTAACCTTGTTGAGGAATTTGGAGTTTAATTCTGCTGGGGATTCCTTTTGAAAGGGCATCGAGATATCTACCTGTACCTTCAACCTATCAGTAATCATCTTTTTCTTGGTTTGTAAGAAAATGATTATGTTTAAATGCATATGCCTATTTAACAAAACATTGGACGTTTCCCAAATAAAACATAAGTGTAAAGAGCAAAAGGAAGACAAAGCAAATTTATGTATTTGGAAAAGTGTTTGTATTAACTTTTTATGAGTATCTTTGTACACAGGAGACAGGCATCCTAGTAAGAGGATGTTGTCGTAAAAATTGAAAACTTTATACAAAAGAAAGATGGCTATGTGTAACAATTCCATGGGATCCCCATTCTGCTATAGCCTCCACAACTCTGAATATCTGTCCATTCAATGCTTCGTCCGCCGATGACTGGATTGATCAGAAGCTTGGAGCTGGTTGATGAAGAGATTGTCTTTAAAGTGATCCGACGAGACATAGTCATACGCTTTAATTCCCTAACTTTTGCCTGAATCGCCCTTTCGGGTTTTCGATCCACCGGGAAACCCTTTTTTGCCCAAGCCGCCCTTTCGGGTTTTCAACTTTCCGGGTGTACAAATTTTTTTGTTTTATCCCTAATTTTTGCCTGAACCGCCCTTTCGGGTTTTCGGTTCACCGGGATGCCCATTTTTGCCCAAGCCGCCCTTTCGGGTTTTCGACTTATCGGGTTATTTTATGCGTAGTATCTTTTGACTATGTCTGCGTTCGCAGGGTGCGGCAAATCGTCGCCGTCCATGGTGGTCAGAATCATTGCACCACCAGAAAATATGCTCTTGATCACAAATGGTCCTTCATAAGTAGGAGTCCATTTGCCCCTGGGATCACTTTGCGGTAAGATAATCCGCTTGATTACGAGATCTCCGACTTGATAGACTTGACGTCTGACTTTCTTGTTGAAAGCCTTGATCATCCGTTTTTGATACGTTTGACCATCGCAAACAGCAGCGAGTCGCTTCTCGTCAATCAAATTGAGTTGATCAAGTCGGGTCTGAATCCAATCGTCTTTATTCAAACCAGCGTCCTTCATAATCCTTAAAGAAGGAATCTGAACTTCCATGGGTAAGACAGCTTCCATGCCATATACCAAAGAAAATGGGGTTGCCCCGGTTGAAGTACGTGCCGTGGTACGGTATCCATGCAGAGCAAACGGTAGCATCTCATGCCAGTCCTTGTAGGTGACTGTCATTTTCTGAATGATCTTCTTGATGTTTTTGTTCGCAGCTTCAACAACACCATTCATCTTTGGCCGATAGGGAGATGAATTAGGATGATAAATCTTGAACTGTTCGCAGAGAGCGGTGATCATAGTATTATTCAGATTTGTACCGTTGTCTGTGATGATCCTGTCGGGTACACCATACCGGCATATGAGATTTTGCTTGATGAAGCGGGCAACCACACTTTTTGTGACGGAGATAAAAGAAGCTGCTTCGACCCACTTGGTGAAATAGTCAATGGCGACCAGGATGAAGCGATGTCCATTGGACGATGTGGGCTTAATCTCTCCAATCATGTCAATGCCCCACATTGCGAATGGCCAAGGGGCTGTCAGAATGTTGAGGGGAACAGGAGGAATATGAATCTTTCAGCGTAGACTTGACATTTGTGGCAAGTACGGGAATGTTGATGGCAATCAGCTTCCATGGTAGACCAGTAATAGCCTGCCCTTAGAATCTTCTTAGCCATTGTATGCCCGCTCAAATGGGTGCCAAACGTACCGCTGTGTATCTCAATCATGATTAACTCTGCTTCAGCTTTGTCCACACATCGGAGTAAAACACAATCATGGCTGCGTTTATAGAGGATGCCGTTGCTCAGGAAGAACTTGGCGGCAAATTTCCTTAGGAACTTTTTGTCATTTACTGAAGCTCCTTCAGGATATTCTCTAGTCTGGAGATACCTTTTGATTTCGTGAAACCAAGGTTGTTCCACTACTTCTTCGGTATTATTCTCATGACAATGCGCAGGTTCATCCATTCGCTCGATGGTGATTTGGGGAGCCTCGTTATCCCAGTTGAGTTTAAACATGGAAGACATTATAGCCAGAGCATCTGCTAGCTGATTCTCTTCTCGCGGGAAATGCTCGAAGGTGATTTGCTCGAAATGAGGCAACAATGTCAGGACATGTTCTTTGTATGGGATAAGATTAGGATGCTTGGTGTCCCACTCTCCTTTGATTGACTGATAACTAAAGCCGAGTCCCCAAATACGATCAAAGATTTGATCCCCAGGTCAATAGCAACCTTGAGACCAAAAATGCAAGCTTCATATTCAGCCATGTTGTTGGTACAGCTGAAGCAAAGTCGGGCCGTGAAAGGTGTGTGGCAACCTTCCGGGGAAATGAGTACCGCACCGATACCGTTTCCAAGTGCATTTGAAGCACCATGAAAGTACAGGGTCCATCGGGATCCTTTTTCAGGTCCGTCATACGGTCCGTTACCTTCAATGTTATCCAAATTCATGATGTCCTCGTCCGGGAAGTTGAATCTCATGGATTGATAATCTTCGATAGCTTGATGAGCTAGATGGTCAGCTAGTACACTCCCCTTTATAGCCTTTTGGGTAGTGTACTGGATGTCATACTCAGTCAAGATCATTTTCCATCTAGCGATTCTTCCAGATAAAGCAGGCTTCTCGAAGATATACTTGATAGGATCCATTTTGGAAATCAACAGAGTAGTATGAGTCAACATATACTGCCTTAGTCGGCGAGCAGCCCATACCAAAGCGTAGCAAGTTTTCTCGAGCAGTGAGTAGCGAGTCTCATAGTCGGTAAACTTTTTGCTAAGGTAATAAATGGCATGCTCTTTTCGACCAGACTCGTCATGCTGGCCCAATACGCACCCCATTGAGTTATCCAAGACTGTCAGATACATGATCAACGGTCTTCCTTCGGCGGGTGGCATCAGAATAGGAGGTTCTAGCAAATACTCCTTGATCTTATCAAAAGAAGCTTGGCAATCGTCGTTCCATTTGACCACCTGATCTTTCTTCAATAGTTTAAAAATTGGCTCACAGGTAGGCGTCAAATGAGAGATGAATCTGGCAATATAGTTCAAGCGCCCCAAGAACCCTCTAACCTCCTTTTCAGTACAGGGGCAGGCATCTCTTGTATAGCTTTCACTTTTGGTGGATCGACCTTGATGCCTTTGTTGCTGACAATGAATCCTAGAAGTTTACCAGACCTAACTCCAAAAGTGCACTTACTTGGATTCAGCCTGAGTTTGTACTCTTTCAACCTGGCAAACATCTTCTGCAAATGCTCAAGGTGTTCCTCCTCTGTTTGTAATCGAGCTATCATATCGTCTACGTAAACTTCGATCTCATGATGTATCATATCATGAAACAAAGCTACCATGGTGCGTTGATAAGTTGCCCCTGCGTTCTTCAGCCCGAACGACATCACCTTGTAACAGAAGGTTCCCCACTGTGTAACAAAGGTTGTTTTCTCCATGTCCTCGGGGGCCATTTTGATCTGGTTGTAGCCCGAGAATCCATCCATGAAGGAAAACACTTTGTGCTGAGCCGTGTTGTCAATCAAAATATCGATATGCGGTAGTGGAAAATCATCTTTAGGGCTAGCCCTGTTCAAATCCCGATAGTCCACACACATTCTGACCTTGCCGTCTTTTTTAGGTACTGGCACGATGTTAGCAACCCATTGTGGATAGGATGTAACAGCCAGAAAGCCAGCATTGAATTGCTTCATTACTTCAGCTTTAATCTTCTCAGACATGTCGGGCCTCATTCGGCGGAGTTTTTGCTTGATCGGTGGATAATCCTCTCTTGTAGGGAGACGGTGAACCACGATATCTGTGTCTAAACCCGACATGTCTTCATAAGACCAGGTGAAGACTTCAACGTACTCATTCAACAGCTGTACCAAACGCTCCTTGACACTTGGTTCCAGATTGGCACCCACTTGTACTTCCTTCCGGTCTTCCTCCGTTCCTAAGTTGACAGTTTCCAATAACTCTTCGTGAGGCAAGATGACCCTTTCTTCTTGTTGTAGAAGTCTGGCTAGCTCTCCTGGTAATTCACAATCTTCGTCGTCTTCGCACTCAGCCTGATTGACCAAATATTCAGAGTTATTGAAGGATACAGTAGAATAGTCACCCATAGAATCCCGAGTGGACGGGTACCTGCATTTGTGAGTGTGGGTGTGTGTAAGGGATATCCATCCTTAAACAAACAAAAATACAAAAGGAAAGAAAATGAACACAACAATTTATAAATGAAAAACGTCCAATGATTCATTAAACACGGCATATGAATATGAAGAGAATCAAAACCCTTACAAATGGACCTACATGCCCTGGGCAAGGCATGAGGTGAAAAAGTAGTGTGCAGATTATTTAAAAGTAATTATTACAGACCAACAAGAAATGTTCGAAAGATAAGTTACTGATTAATGAAAGTAATGGGGACGAAGTCTTTCGCCTCCCAGTTGTGTAGTCCCCCTTCGATGGTTGGGAAGATCCAATCTTCAATGTTGGCCTCTTCATCTTCGTCTTCCAAAGCATTGATTCCATGAGGATAAATCTTGACGGGTGTTCTTTCAATTTTTGAGCGACACATAGCTTTCTGCCCCGCAGTGGTAAATACCAACCCAAACTTGTCTGTTTTGTGAGGAATGTCAGGCAACTGCCCCCATGTTGAGCTCTTCCCCTCCTTCATTGCAGCCTTTGCATCTTTCAGAGATGCCATCCTGGCCACCTGCTTGGGTACCTCAGCTACTGCCTTTGCTACTGCCACCTCGGGAGCAATTTCCTCGAAGTGTTGGAACGGTGTTTTAATGAATTCGCCCTCCACTTCCACATACCTAAAGGAGTTCAAATGACTGATCATGTACTCCTCTTCACCGTGTACGGTTATGATCTTACCCTTGACAGGGTATTTCAGCATCTGATGTAGGGAGGAAGTGACCGCGCCAGCATTATGTATCCATGGTCTCCCTAGCAAGCAAGAGTACGACGGACGGATGTCCATCACATAGAAAGTTGAGTGGAATACTTCAGTGCCCACCTTGATGGGAATGCCGACCTCCCCATGCACCATTCTTTTAGACCCGTCAAAGGCCCTGACAATGATATTACTTGGTTTCAGCTCCAAGCCTTCACAATCCAACCGGTCGAGAGCCTTCTTAGGAAGCACATTTAAAGAAGAACCAGTATCGACCAAGACATGGGCGAGAGTAGTTCCTCGACATTCAAATGACACATGCAGTGCGTCATTGTGCTTTCTTCCTTTTGGAGTCAGGTCAGCATCAGAGAAACCCAGGTCGTTGTCTGCGGTAAGGCTGGCTACACAATCCTGGAATTGATCGGCTGAGGTTTCCTGGGGAACATGGGCTGTCTTCAAAAACCTTATCAATGCTTTGGCATGAGCCTCCGAACAAAGTAGCAATGCTAACATGGAGATCTTCGAGGGAGTTTGCCCCAGTTGCTCCACTACGTCATAATCACTCTTCTTAATTATCTTCAGAATCTCCTCCATTTCTTTCTTAGAGGTTTCGGGGATGACCAATGGCTGAGCCCTCGTCCTGACGAGCTCATCTTGGATCCCTTTCCCCTTATCAGCAGAAGTAGGAGGGACAACCACATGAGTAACATCTTCTTCAATCAGCGGAGTTCTTGCAGAAAGTTTTATCGGTGCAGGAGTAACTTTGGCAGCAGCCGAGGGTCCAAAGATTGCCTTTGGAGGGGCAATCTCTGGAGAGAAAATTCTCCCACTTCGGGTAATCTTGCTTGTACCGACAATGTTTCCAATGTCGGCATCTTCTTCGTCAGAGCTTTCTTCAGTTATCTCAACTTGTTTAACACCATGGTGGTATATTTCTCCACCATAATTCCATGGTATTAATTTGTCAGATTTGTAGGGGACAGGCCCAGGCATGGTTATTTTCAGAGGAACAAACTTCGTAGAGGATGTAATCTTAACAGGCTTTTTAGGGAGCTTGGAAAGATTGGTGGAAATGGTGATTATTGAAACATCCTTGATAGGAGTTGGAGTAGCAGGAATCTTTTCGAAAAGAATTTGTTGGCTGTCCATTAGGCCTTGGATGCCTATCTTCAGCAGTGGACAGTCGATTGGTAGGGAGGAACAACAGTAGCAGTCTTCTTTACATCCTGGGAAAATCCCAGCCTTCAACAGATTCAACTTGATTGTTAGTAATGGAGTTACCAGATCCTCAACAGCAGAAACATACAGATCTCTTTCAACAGCATGAACATGATGACCATTTTTTGGCATCGGAGCAGATATTACGTTCGGCTTCTCGGGGGCGTCGAACTCAACCTCTTTTGCGTCTATCAAGTCTTGAATTTTATTCTTTAGCGCCCAACAATTGTTGGTGTCATGTCCGACGCTATCAGAACGGTAGGCACATTTGGCATTGGCATGATAGTATGGAGATGTGGTGTTAGGGTTTTTCGGTGCCTCCTTTAAACCAGTTATATTCAACTTCAACAATGGGGCAGAACTTGTGCAGGCGTCATATTGATGCGGGTGAACTGCCGTTGTGGCCGTTCTACCCGTTGCTGATTTGGTCTGGATTGATTGTTACGAGGCTGATCACTTGATGAATTTTGAATCATCACGGCCCCCACAGTCGGTCGGCGCTCAGTTCTTCCTGATCCCTTCTGAGAGTACACAACAGCTGCCTCCTTCTTGGATGGAAATGACTTTTTAACAGTTGTAGATGCAGAGGTATCCCTTTGAATCTTCCCACTCTTAATAGCAGCTTCCACTCATTCGCCAGTCATAATCAATTCAGTAAACCCTGCGGAAGAGCTCCCAATCAAATGGTTGAAGAACGGGCCAGATAGGGTCCCCAAGAACATATCAACTAGTTCCCTATCAGAAAGAGGTGGTTGCACTCTTCCGGCCAAGTCGCGCCATTTCTGGGCGTATTCTTTGAATCCCTCATTTGAGGCCATTCCCATACTTTGTAGCTGCGTATGGGTTGGCGCCAAGTCAGAGTTATATTGATACTGGCGATAAAAGGCAGCTGCCAAATCCTCCCAACTTTGTACCTCTGACCTCTCAAGCTTGTAAAACCAATCTAGCTGTGTACCAGACAGGCTATCCTGGAAGAAGTGTACCCAAAGATTTATATCGGATGAATGAGGTTGAATTTTCCTGACGTACGACCTCAGGTGCATCTTTGGGCAAGACAGCCCGTCATATTTTGCAAAAATTGGCACCTTAAACTTTGGAGGGATCACAATTCCAGCAATCAATCCCAATTCTTCAAAATCTAACCCAGGAACCCTTTGCAGCTCCATAGCTACCAGTCTATCCTCCAGGTTTTTGTATTTGTCATCCGCTGGCGGGTATTGTTGCTCTGAGTAGTCTTCATCTTCCTCAACCTCTTCCTCTTCTGCTTCAGACTCAGAAGGTAGTGCATCTCCTTTTCCCTTACTGGTTTCCTCCTCAGATGCGGAGGGAAATTCAAGAACTCTTCTAGCTTCATTCTCAAACCTTCTTCCCAGTGTAGCTACCCCAACTCTTTTCTTCTTCTTTTTTCCTTTTTCTTGCTCTTTATTCCCTAGAAATGCTTTAAGAGCCTCCTGACCCTTTGCCAAGGTCATAAGGAGCTGTTGAAACTGCGAGTTTTGTGCCTGCAGATCTTTGACCGTCTGTTCGAGATCCATCTTACTGAAATAAACAGCAGAAAGATAAGGAAACCTGGTGTGGAGACCTGTTTATGCATATGATGAATGATATGTTTATTCATGCAATGCATTCAAGGATTTAGAAATTCAAAATTGTTGCAAACAAAAAGAACACACGTCATATTAATAAGAAGAAATTTTGTCAGTACATAAATGCCCCATGGGCCAAATATTACAAAAACTTCTTAAGGTAAAAAGACGTTGTGCATCCTCTTTGGTGCGATGTAAGTGTTGAGGGTCTCCTCCTCGTGAAGTCGGCAGGTAAGCTCCAAAACCTTCTTCTCACTGGCATAGAAGCTGGCTTCAAAAGTATTCCGCTCTTCCTTGAGTTGGATCCAACTCTTCTGCATCTCCTCCCATGATGTTGGCATGTCAGGATGTAGGATGGTGTATGGAACCTCTCCTTCCTTAACAGGCCCTTTAATCAAAGGGAGAATATGAGGGTAAGGCATCATAAGACTCTGGGCTCGGGTTCTTACCCACTTGAGATAAGGCTCAAGAGGGATGGAGTTCTTGTGCCCCAGTGTCTTACTATCTACCTTGTTAGGCATCCTCCAAGCTCTGATGAATCTTTGGCGAAGTCCTTGTGCATCGTTGTCGAAGTCAAAAACTAGGTCAGGAATCAGCATGTCATAAGGGCCATCCCTCCGTGCATATCCAAATTGTCTCAAAGCTAGACAAGGGTTGTAGGTAATGCCCCCTCTAATGCCAAGTAAGGGAACATTAGGGAACTCACCACAACGATCGACGATGATGACATTTTCTCTAGACCGAGAACACCAATGTACATCAGAATGTGTGAGGGTCATCAATCGTTGTGACCACCTTAAGCCTTGCTCATTCTTCAAAACAGATTGTGGAAGGTGAGAAATAAACCACCTAGCAAGGAGAGGAGTACAGCACATGAGAACACCTATCTTTCTCATTGTTCGTGTGTAAAATGAGTGGAGGATGTCCCCAAGCAATGTAGGTATGGGATTCCTGGACAGGAAAATCTTGACAGCGTTGACATCTATAAGTTGGTCAGGATTTGGGAACAAGACCAACCCATAAATGAGGAGTGCCACAATCTCTTCAAAGGCTTGCAGATCCAAAGAATTCCAACACTCTTGTGCCTTCTCAAACAAGAATCTTTCTAAGAAGCCTTTGACACCACTTCTAGTTTCCCAATGTTCCTTGATGTCAGATGGTTGCAAGTGTAGTGCTTGAGCAACATCTTCAGGCTTTGGTTCTTTTTCCGTACCGTTGTAGGGTAGTTGATTAAGAATAGGAATCCTCAGGAGTTGAGAAAATTCCTCCAAAGTAGGCACCAATTGGTAGTCGAGGAATGTGAAACAGTGGTGAAGGGGGTCAAAGAACTGGAACAACACTTTCACCATGTCTTCTTCAATGTTGGTGTTGACTAGGCTGAGCAGTCTACCATGTCTTTCACTGAAGAGAGAGCTTTCTGGAATTCTGGATGTGAGCTCCTTGAGTTGAGTAGGGATTCTCACAAGGTTGACTTGGATAGTTTTCCTGCGAAGAATTTCCATGACCTACAAAACAAGAACAAAGATGAAGATCCAAACCCTTGAAATGGTTAGTGGATGCATATGATGCTTTATGATGTTCATGATGTATGCACAAACATATGTACAAGCAAGTCACACCAAAAACCCTAGTTTCAGGCTTGCATGAGGTTTCATAGGTAAGTACCCTCTTGAGTGTAGTTGGCTTAAAAACCTGTCCTATAAATAGTAACCGGGTTCTAAGGAGCTCAATATCATTGAATTACTTTCCATGTTCATTGTTTTGGTTTAGCCACTTAACTAGCGACCAAAATATTCCAAGAAAACAACCCTCAATGAGTGTAGTATCGAGTATCTACCAACTTCGGACTGCACCCAAGCCGGTCATCTCACTACCCCTAATAAAAGGCCAAGATGGTCAAGTAAGGTTCTAGGTCATTAGTGCTTAGTGACATCACTCAGCGGCCCCGTACTCTCCTTGATTGAACTCAAGGGTTACCGGTACTCACAAATATGTCACACTAATATAGCTATTGCTTCAACCGTGTCGGTATACCCCACACAGTTTCCACAACGTATTGCTATCTATGAATGTTTCCCAAATCCGGGTGTAGGATTTCAAGCCCCAACAAGAGAACCAAGATGTAAAGCAATCAAAGCAAACAATTAGTCATGCAATAGGGTAATCTAAGCCCTAAGGTTACTCCACTTTTAGATAATTCCCCAGCAGAGTCGCCAGTTCTGTGATACGGTGGGAGAACTGACTTGGGTTTTGCGTTTGTTTTTGCAAATGTTTCGGTTTAGCAAGAGTCGCCACCGACTTTTTATTTTATCCTAAAGGAAAGGTTAAAAAGCACAGGAAAAACCTTTGAGATGTTTTCTTGGGTTCGGGGAGTAGATTATAGAAAGGGAGGGTATTAGCACCCTTTCTATCCATGGTTATCCATGGGCTCTTAGTTACTTGCTTAGATCAATTGCCTTGCATTTTCAATTGTTTGAAATGGTGCTTTCAATTGTTTGAAATGGTGCTTTGTGTGTGATTTTGAAAGAGGTTTTGAAAAGAGGCCATTTGTTGTGGCAACCTTTGTAATGATCCATGTTTGAATGTATACAAAGGTGTATTTGTCTTTTGAAAAGTTTTCGATGTTTTGAAAGTTTATTTTGAAATTGTGTTGTGATGTGTGTTTTGAAAGTAGGCAAGGTTTTGTTTTGCAAGTTTGATCAAGTAACTAAGAGTTGTCTACCCCTAAATTTACTCAAAGATCTTTCCTATGTTTTAACCCTTTTAACAGTATTGTTCCACCATTGTATTTGGTGGACAATCTTGTGTTAGGATGTTAACGGGACGGGCGCGGGTCATCGTTTAGACCATGAATGCAATAGTGCCAAGTGTCTTTGGCAATTTTTCTCTAAGGGACTTGATCATTTTTTAGGCAACTTGAGAAAGCGTCATCGAGGGACTATGATCATTTGAATTGTTTTTGTTTTGCCAAAGAAACTCAACATGCAACATGGCCCATTTTTGAAGGCAACAAGTGGAGTAACCCTAAGGGTGCAAGTGTGATTGGTGTTGTCCATTTTCATGCTTTTTTGTCTTTGTATTAGTCAAACTATTTGTTGGTTGATTTTGCATGCAAACCCTAGGTCTATCATGGCATAATTTGAAAGCTTTTAAAATGCGGAAATTTAAAGTCCTAAATTATTACAACATAATTATGGGGATGGGGGTACAAATGTTTGAATGGGGGGATATTTAGCAAGAAATTAAATCTAAGACTATTACATCCAAATTGAATATACAAATTATTTAATTGTACAATAATTAAATAAATACAATACATAGGCAAAATGTATTATGCACAAAAATGGTTTTTTATGTATGTAAAAGTATTTTTCAATGTAAAATATAAACAAAAATAAAAAGGTTGATTTTTGATATTTTTTATGGTTTTAGGGCAAAACCCTAATTCTTGAATAAATAGCAATTATTTATTAATTATATACAACATTTATATATTAATTTATACAAAAAATAAAAAGAGAAGTGTATTGTAAAAAAAAGTATTTTGTAGTGTCCTATATTAATAAAATAAGAAAAATGTATTATTTTCATATTTATCCTAAATATTCTAATAAATATACAAGTATTTATATCATATATTTTAATATACTAAATATATACTTAAAAATAAAATATTAATTATTTACAAAAGTGTATATTTTTAGAAAATGTTTTCAAAATGTAAACAAAAAATAATAACTAAAAAAAAATATATTTTTGTATTATTGTTTAATATTTTGGATAAAAAGAAATATATTTGTTTATATATATATGCTTAAATAAAACAAACAAATGCCAAATAAATGCAAAAATGGGTGAACAAATATTTTTAATGTTTTTTATGTTTTGACAAAAAATAATAAGTCAGAAGAAAAAATAAAAAGTCAAAAATAATGGATATTCCACACAATGGGCCAGGGGGGTGCAAAACTAAAAAAAGGGTGCAAACAACAAGTTGACTCAGGCCCAACCCAAGTCAACTCTGTCTTCAACCTTCAGCCACGTTCAAACAGAAAAACGCGCGTGTTCCATGCTTCATCCAAACTCCTGATTCTTTGACTTTCAACAAAAACTCATAACACAAACATTATAGAGCATGAAGAGACGAATTCATACATATAAAAATCTTGAGCTAACTCTCAGAAATGAGGGAGAATTTCTTCATCCCCAATTTCTGACCTAAGTTTTTTTCAATGTTCATGGCCAAAATTCTCACAGCACGCATAATATAAATGAAAAGTAAATACATGGATGGTTTCAGGGCTATGAGTAGAACATGTTTTCTTCACAAACCTAAGCCTAATCATGCCTGGATAGAGAGATAGAAGTTCACATTTTTACCTGTTTCAGCTTGACTTGAACAGAGTAATGTGGCCAACTTCAATGGAGTTTGAGGATTTGTACAGCTTGCCTGAGGTCCAAGGAACCTTCTCCAACACCTAGCTTGCTTTGAATCTACCTGTATCGAGCTATGGAAGTCAACCTGCACAGCTGAAAAGTGAAAATGGAAAACTTGGTTAGAGGTGTTACAGTTTGTGTTTAGGGCTTGGGATAGTTTGTGTGGATGATATAGAATGTGTTTGGACAGGCTTGAGCAAAAACGCACGAATGGATATGATTATGGAGATCAAGTTGCAGAACTTGCCCTGTTTTGCAACAAAACAGGGATTCTGAGTATGAGCAGGTCTTAGGGGTGGATGAGCTGTGCTTTAGGCTTGTTTTGGTGTATGAAAAGTGTCTACAAAGTTTGCTTGAGCTTCTGTTTTCAGGAAGTGAGAGTTTTTATCTCTTTTGCCAAGTTTCTTCTAAGGTAAGCAAGGATAGTCAAGTTGGGTTATAGGCCAGCACAGGTCCCTCAAGCATGCTGCAGCACTCTCTCTTGATCAGTGGGATTTGTCTACAAACTTGTGCCTCAAAGATTTGGCCCATGCCCTCTTGGATTTTGAATTTTACATAAAGTGTACCTTTTCAAAAATGGCAAATATGCCTTTTCTAATTATGGATTAATCTTGCATGTAATGACCAAATGAACAAAATAATGCTTGAACACAATGGTTTGGCATTTAATTATTGAGTGTGAAGAGGATTAGAGGCCTGTAATCTAGCTTGTACAAGCTGACTTGAAAACTGCCAATGTATGAACATGCATTTGGTCATGAACAAAAGTGACTTTTGCCCAACTTTGCCAATTCGATTCTCCCTAACCACAAGGGTGTTTGAGAAGTTCTTGGACAATTTGGAAAGCTTGGAATGTGTACTACAATCCATCTTTGTAATGCAAATTGAAATTTCAAGTGGAACTATGTGAAAAGTGGCCATGAAGTTGGACAAAAATCCTGCCTAGAATAGGTCAAAATTTTTCTAAGTTAAGAATGTTTTGCACCCTTGTTCCAAAAATCATAACTTGATCTACAAGATTCCATTGAGAAAACTTTGTGAATCAAAGTTGTAGATTTTGTAATGGACTAGAACTTTCATGTTTTGAGTTTTGTTTGAATCCATTTTCATCTTGGTGAAAGAATGGGGCAAAGTTAGGAAAAAATAAGGAAGTTTCATAACTTAGAAAAATTCTAAGTTATGAAATTTCTTCATTTTAAACCCTAATTTGAAAATTTGGGTTTCTTGATGAACAAGTTCCATAATTTGACATGTCTTGATGACAAATGAATCTTGGTACTTGATTTTGACCAAAAAGTCAAAGTTTGACTTTTCAGTATATAGTCAAATTTTGATCAGTTGACTGGAAAATTCATTTGTCAATCCTGTGCATTTGGGATATTTTGAACTTGTGGAATGGGTCAAGACAATTCCATTGAGTCCTTGAGTCCATATGTGAGCTTGGTTTTCCATTGGTTAGGTCAAACAGTCAAAAATTGTCTTTGTGCAGTAAAAACCCTAAAAATGACCATTTTGCCCTTTTGGTGATCTGATCAAATTTCTTGTGGAATTGTGATCCAAACTTGATCAAATTGTCCATATGAGTTAATTATGTTGATGTGGATAAAAATTGTGAGGTTTGACTGTAAATTGGCCACAATTGACTTTTTCCCCAATACAGCTGATTTCTAGGTCAACTGTCCAATTGACTGGGCAAAAATTTGATTCAAGGCTTGAAACCTGGTAGAGGAAATATTATAAGTCCAACATGATGTATGAAAGTCACTTTGAGCATTGGAAGTCCAAAAATCTCTGTGCAAACTCAAACCCTAATTTAAGTCATCAGTGCAAGAAGATGTCTTGAGCATAGCAAAACCCTAATCCTGTCTAGAGTTCAAGGAGTCTTGTGGTGAGAAAATATTGATGAAAAGAGAGGGCAAATTTTGGGGTACAACAAGTTGCTACACGAGTATGTTGAGGTCTTTGCCTGTTCGTATAAAGACATGCCAGGACTTGATGCAAATATCGTGGTACATTGTCTACCAACAAAAGAAGACTGTCCACCGGTAAAACAAAAGGTTCGTCACGTGCGACCAGACATGTCAGAGAAGATCAAGGCAGAAGTCATGAAACAATTCAACGCCAGATTCTTGGCCGTCACCTCCCATCCTCAATGGGTTACCAATGTTTTTCCCGTGCCCAAAAAGGAAGACAAAGTACGAATGTGCATGGACTACAAAGATTTGAATAGGGCAAGCCCTAAGGATGATTTCCCAGTACCCCACATTGATGTTCTAGTTGACAATACGACACAACACAAAGTGTTTTCTTTCATGGACGGTTTCTCAGGCTACAACCAAATCAAAATGGCGCCTGAGGACATGGAGAAAACAACCTTTGTCACACAATGGGGCATATTCTACTACAAGGTTATGCCATTTGGACTGAAGAATGCTGGGGCAACCTATCAATATGCCATGGTAGCTCTATTTCACGACATGATACATCACAAAATAGAGGTCTATATGGACGATATGATAGCTAGATCTCAAACAGAAGAAGAGCATCTTGATCATTTACAAAAACTGTTTGAAAGGATAAAGAAATACAAGCTAAGGTTGAACCCAAATAAATGCACATTTGGGGTGAGGTCTGGTAAACTCCTAGGCTTTGTCGTCAGCAATAAAGGTATTGAAGTGGATCTCGCCAAGGTGAAAGAAATACAAGTGATGCCGGCTCCTCGTACTTAGAAGGAAGTCAGAGGATTCTTGGGACGCTTAAACTACATTGCCAGATTCATCTCTCACCTGACATCTACTTGTGAACTAATCTTCAAATTACTGAAGAAAGATCAAGTAGTCAAATGGAATGATGAGTGCCAAACTGATTTTGACAAGATCAAAGAGTACCTGCAAAGGCCTCCTGTTTTGATGCCTCCATATCTAACTGTTTTGGAAAACTCAATGGGGTATGTGTTGGGGCAGCATGACGAGTCTGGACGAAAAGAGCATGCTATTTATTACCTGAGCAAAATGTTTACCAACTGTGAAACAAGATATTCACTGCTCGAGAAAACTTGTTGTGCTCTGGCATGGGCTGCTCGCCGGCTAAGACAATATATGCTGACCCATACTACCTTATTGATATCCAAAATGGATCCCATAAAATACATCTCCGAGAAGCCTGCCCTTTCTGGGAGAATATCAAGATGGCAGATGATCCTGACAGAATATGACATACAATACACTACCCAGAAAGAAATAAAGGGTAGTGTACTAGCTTATCACCTTGCTCACCAAGTTGTGGAAGACTACCAGTCTATGAAGTTTGAGTTCCCAGATGAAGACATCATGATGGTAAACAAATGTGAAGAATCCATACCATATGACGAACCTAAACAAGGATCCCGATTGACCCTGGTTTTTGATGGGGCGTCCAACGCACTCGGCAATGGTATTGGTGATGTACTCATATCTCCTGAAGGGTGTCATAATCCTTTTACTGCAAGACTCTGCTTCAGTTGTACAAATAACATGGCAGAATATGAAGCGTGTATTTTTGGTCTCAAAGCTGCCATAAATTTGGGGATCAAATCCTTAAACGTATTCGGAGATTCAGCTTTGGTCATCAGCCAGATCAAAGGGGAATGGGACACCAAACACCCTAACCTTATCCCTTACAAAGAACATGTTTTGATATTGCTCCCACATTTTGAGAAGATTACCTTCGAGCACTTCCAGCGAGAAGAAAATCAGCTAGCAGACGCACTAGCCATAATGTCATCCATGTTTAAACTTAAATGGGATAACGAGGCTCCCCAGATCACCATTGAATGAATGGATGAACTAGCTCACTGTCACGAGATTAATACTGAAGAAGTAGTGGACCAGCCTTGGTTTCACGAAGTCAAGAGGTATCTCGAGGCTCAAGAATATCCGGAAGGAGCTTTAGTCAATGATAAGAAGTTCTTAAGGAGATTCTCTGCTAAGTTATTCCCTAGTAATGGCATTATTTACAAACGCAACCATAACTATGTGTTACTCCATTGCGTAGACCAGGTTGAGGCAGAAAAGATCATGGCTGATCTACATGAGGGCACTTTGGGCACCCATTCCAGTGTGCATACGATGGAAAAGAAGATCCTACGGGCAGGCTATTATTGGTCTACCATTGAAGCATATTGCTATCAACACTCTCGAACCTGTCACAAGTGTCAGATCTATGCTGACAAGGTGCATGTACCTCTGGTTCCTCTGAATGTCTTGACAGGTCCTTGGCCCTTTGCTATGTGGGGCATCGATATGATTAGGGAAATCAAACCAACAGCCTCCAATGGACACCGCTTCATCTTAGTGGCCATTGACTATTTTACAAAGTGGGTCGAGGCAGCCTCTTTCGCTTCTGTCACCAAAAATATAGTCGCCCGGTTCATCAAGCAAAATCTCATCTGTCGATACGGTATCCCAGAGAGAATCATCACTGACAATGGTACGAATCTAAACAACACTATGATCACCGCCCTGTGCGAGCAGTTCAAGATCTAGCATCACAATTCTCCCCCTTACCGGCCAAAAATGAATGGTGTTGTCGAAGCCGGAAATAAGAATATCAAAAAGATCATACAGAAAATGACAGTCACATACAAAGACTGACATGAGATGCTACCATTCGCTCTCCATGGATATCGTACCATAGCTCGCGCATCAACCGGGGCAACACCCTACTCTCTGGTGTACAACATGGAAGCTGTCTTTCCTATTGAGGTCCATATCCCCTCTCTAAGAATTATGAAGGATGTAGGGCTGAATGAAGACGATTAGATTCAGACTCGACTTGATCAACTGAATTTGATTGATGATAAAAGGCTTACTATTGTCTGTCATGGTCAAATGTATCAAAAACAAATGATCAAGGCTTTTAACAAAAAGGTCAGACTCCAAGTGTATCAAGTCAGGGATTTGGTGATCAAACGTGTCATACTACCGCAAGGTGACCCCAGGGGAAAATGGACTCTTACCTACGAAGGAACATTTGTAATCAAAAGCATATTCTCTGGTGGAGCAATGATCTTGACCACCATGGACAGCAATGACCTGTCGCACCCTGTGAACGCAGATATAGTCAAAAGATACTACGCATAAGAGACCTTCTAGGTTGACACACCTAGGCAAAACAAGGGCATCCCGGAGAACCAAAAAGGTTCGGGCAAAAATTAGGGATAAAACAAAAAAATTTGTACACCCAGCAAGTTGAAAACCCGAAAGGGCGACTTGGGCAAAAAAGGGTATCACGGTGGACCGAAAACCCGAAAGGGCGGTCCAGGCAAAAGTTAGGGAATTAAAGCGTATGACTATGTCCTGTTGGATCACCTTACAGACAACCTGCAAACTTGATGGTTCTGATCAATTCAATCAATTTCGTACAAGGCAACAAGTAGACAAGATGCTCAGAGGCACGAAGGCTATAGCAGAATGGGAACCCCATGGGATTATTGCACATAGCTATCTTTTCTTTGTATCAAATTTTATTTTTTTACGCCGGAATTCTCTTACTAGAATGTTTGTCTCATTGTACAAAAATAATTACTCAAAGTCAATACAAAGATGTCTCTTTGAAAGTGCAAAACTATCTGTTTTTCTTTACTCTTGTGTTTTGTTTGCAAAAAACGTCCAATGATTTATTCTTGAACATATGCATTTGAACATAATTACTGTTTACAAATAAAAAAAAATAAAAAAACAATAACTATGAGTTTAAAATGTTGACGTGGATAAAAAATTATGAAGTTTGACTGTAAATTGGCCATAGTTGACTTTTCCCCAATACAACTGATTTTTGGGTCAACTGCTCAATTGACTGAGCAAAAGTGTGATCCAAGGCTTGAAACTTGACATGAGTAATCTTGAGAGTCCATAATGATCCATGAAAACCATATGGGGCATTATAAGTTCAAATATCCTTGTGCAATCTCAAACCCTAATTTTGGTCATCAGTGCTTAAGGAGGTGTCTTGAGTTGATCAAACCCTAATGCAGTCTTGAGCCCAAAGGAGATCTTGTGAGAAAATTCTTGATGAGTGAGAGGAAAAATTTTGGGGTACAATAGCTGCCCCTGTTCAATCTTCTTAAGCCTGAAGAGTTAGATTGGCTAGTTTTGCCATTCGTGACTCGAAGGTGGAAGATGATTGGACACTAGAGTGCCCAAAAATTTTCACTCGATGATGTGATGGTTGGGGGAATGGGCTTAAAGATGCCCTTTGGAGAGATGATGGAAAGTTGTTGGAGATGGGCTTGTAGATGCCACCCAGAAATGATTGTTGAACCGTATCTGAAAGTTGAACCTGAATGAGTATCAGAATGGCGTCCGTGTTTGGAGCGTATCTGAACTGTATCTGAAAGTTGAATTTGAATGAGTATCAGAATGACGTCCGTGTCTGGAGCATATCTGAACTGTATCTGAAAGCTGAATCTGAATGAGTATCAGAATGACGTCCGTGTCTACAGCGTATCTGAATTGTATCAAAGGTTGAAACTAAATGAGTATCAGAATGACGTATGTGTTTGGCACGTATCTGAACTGTATCTGAGAAGCTGAATTTGAATGAGCATCAGAAAGGCAACCGTGTCTGGAGTGTATCTGAACTGTATTAAAAGTTGAAACTGAATGAGTATTAGAATGGCGTCCGTGTCTGGAGTGTATCTGAAGTGTATCAAAAGTTGAAACTGAATGAGTATCAGAATGGCGTCTGTGTCTGGAGCGTATCTGAACTGTATCTGAAAGTTGAATCTGAATGAGTATCAAAATGGCATCCGTGTTTGGCGCGTATCTGAACTGTATCTGAGAAACCTATGAACGTTGTTAATGGTAGCTGTTAATTAACCTTATCCTGAAAAAGGGTAAAATGTTAGTTAATATGCAATATCATGTTGTATGAAATGCATAGTGTTATGTATTCGTGTTATCAATGTTTATGATGTATAGATGCGATGTATGCGTATGTGAGCTAATCTGCTGCACTGCTGTTGGATAGGGGGAAATAAAATCCCCGACTGCTGCTGAGGATACAGAGTGAAAGTCTTCATGTTGTGGATTTGAAAGTGTTGATGAATTTCCGCTTAGAGAAATAAACTCTGTTGTAAGGGAAATGATGTGTACTGCTTGTAAAATCCTGTTTGAGGAATCCTGAGAAATTGGACGACTTCTACTATGGATTGATAACAGGAAGCTTTGTGCCGCTGGGATTAAACTGCACACTACAGGGGATTTATAGAAATATATTAGAGAGATTTCCCTACCTTAAAGCTATATGTATCATTTGATCAAGTTTGGACCACAATTCCTCAAGAAATTTGATCAAATCTTTAAAAGGGCAAAATGGTCAAAATTAGGGTTTTGACTGGGAAAGGGCAATTTCTGATTTTTGACCTAGCAAATGATCAATTGGTTTAAGGAATGATCTCAAGAGTCCAATTGAATCATTTTGACCTAATGACATGACTCAAAACATTGCTCAAGTCCATTGGATTGACAGATGAATTTTCAGTCAACTGATCAAAAGTCAACTGTATACTGAAAAGTCAAACTTTGACTTTTTGATCAAATTCAAATGTCAAAGATCATAATTCATCAAAACATGTCAAAATATGAAAATTATTCATCAAGAAATCAAAAAGTCAAGATTTCATTTTGAAAAGTCAAAATCTTTAAACTTAGAAATTTTTCTAAGTGTTGAAAATTTCATATTTTTTTTACAACTTTGAGCAAAATTTTCACCATGATGCCAGATGATTCAAGAGAAACTTCCAACATGAAAGTTGTAGATCTCCAAGAAATATACAACTTTTATTTACACAAATTCTTCCAAAAGTGCTTGGATCTCAAGTTATAATTTTAAGAACATGTGGTCATGAAACAAAACACTTAGTGAAATTTTGCCCTAATTTGGTCAGGATTTTAACCCAACTTCATGGCACTTTTTCATATAGTTCCAAGGGGAATATTTAAAAGAAATTCAAAGATGGGTTGCATATCACATTGCAAGCTTTCCAAAATATCCAAGAACTCCATGAGATCATTCTTGAGTAGGGAGAATCGAAGAGATGAAGTTAGGGTTTTATCACTTGAATTACAAAGCATTTTATGATGAACAAAATTCAAACATAATGGGTGAGATATCGAACCATATAATTGAGAGTATGATAAACAATTTATTAGATCAAATTATATAAAATCACCACTTCACAACTTTCAATCAACATCAATCATCATAAGTCAACAACATAACATGTTAAATATACAACACAAAATACGACACGTTACAATGCACATGCATGCGGTACCAATGGATCAAAACTCCCAACTTAGAAATCTGTCAATTAATAGAGGCATCAACAAGGCATAAGCCTTCAACTTAATTTGTCAATCTAGGCCAACTTACCGAGCATCAGCTCCAACTTGATATGCTATGTATGCGTCCCAATATGAATGTTAGGATAGTAACAACAAAATTCCTTAGCAACGCAACAACAAACCAATATTGGCCGTAAGTCCATAACTTAATATTTTGCCCATAAATAGAGGCAATTCAACGAGATACAACATCACCTGTAAATTCGTATTATTCAACAAGGAACGCGATACCTCGAATCAACTAAAATTTATTATAACCAAACTGCATAACTATTCGGGCTATTTCGACTATTTCTAGTTAATTAATTATTTAAATGCTTATTTCTAATTACAAAACTTTTATAATATATTATTAATATTAATATTATTACTATTATTTTATTATTAATTATTATATCTATTACATATTAATAATAATATATAAGGAAAGAAATATATTGTAATAACCGAAATGGCATTCCAATTAGACAAGTTAAACATGTCTTGTTCACGGAAAATTAACAAATAGATAAAGGGATCTATTTCCTTTTGGTAGACATACATATACTGTACATATATTTCTCAGGCAAATATTTCTCAATCTAATACATGAAATACTATATATTAATAAATTGAACGTGCTTCTCATTTATCTCATAAGAATGGTTACAGTTCAAATGATTATATCTAACAATTGTTATGTTCTGACCAAACAGGTCGCTACAGTAGCCATATAGATACCGCTACAGGACTATTACCATATGGACAATTGACACTATAGATTACCAATATGAATTCTCAATTATTTTTTAAGTGTACTATAATGTCTATATATTAAATTGCGTTCTCAATTATTTCTCAATTTCAACAACATATTAATTTCAAACACAAACAAAAATAATTTTACAACCCAATTCCACATACCATTCCTCACATACCCTATTATAGAGTCAGAACTTCACCCTTACTTTGGATTGAAGGTTGCTCTAACTCTCCAATTGCACCTAGCTTTGTCTCCTCTTTGTACTTCGTATCTCTTCCAAAACCCTTATTTTCTTCTTTATGCTAAAATCTACCTTTCTCCTCTTAGTGATACTTCTATTTCTTATTATTTCTCAAATAACTAATATAATAAAATTATCATTCTATTATTCTTATTTTGTCTTATTGAGCTTAAATTTCTACACGTCCCTTACTACTACTTCTAACATTAAAATAGACACACATAAATAATAATAATATAATTCAATATTAATCCTACAACTTAATCAACTAATTAATTCAACTAAGAACGACACAACTTAAATCAACATTTCACGACTTCGAAAATTTAATCGGAAAAATATTCGAAAATATTTAATTAAATAATTAATTAAATATTGAGCATTACACATAGCTTGAGCAACAACCTGCAAAGCAGTAACAAATGCAACATCATTTCTTTCAGTCATTCTACACACAAAAACTAACGTAAAAAACACGCATCGATAGTGTACTCACACTAATCGACCGACAGGACATACACATCATAAGAAAACATGGTCGGACGGACCAACTTGCTCTGATACCATTAATGTAACACCCTTCTAAACCCCGAGGAATATTTGCAAAATAATTCAATAATTAAATCAGAGTAATGCATAAAAAGGGTGTCACATTTGCTTCAAACAAACTTCACAGTAAAACATATCCTCTCCGTAACACGGGTTTTCAAAAATCAATTACGTTAAGTATTCCATGATCAACAACCATAATTTTTCAACTTACTCGCAGTGAAAATTCATAATTCAAAACATCTTTATTAAAATACTTCTAAATAACTTCATCAAATCAAAACAACTCAATTACCACAAGGGTAGCTCAAATCTCAAATTAAACAAAGCAACATGATTATTCAAAATGAACGATCTCATCCCCAATGTTACATATCAGAGCAAGACCCATTTATTCTACAGGAAATAAAGAACATACTCTGCATCTATCCTATAAGCCTCGACAAACTATTCTTGATTACCTGCAAGTTACCCACGTATAGAGGCAACGTTTCTAAGCAACAAGAGTGAGTAAATCATAATCATTATAAAAGACATAAGGAGTAAATATAGTAGTTATGATAGAACATCAAAGAAACACACCCTCGAAACCTCATGTCATACTCACATATTTAAGAAATATAAGATGCATCAGACACATGGTGTTATACCCCAAAATTTGCCCTCCCATTTTTCAAAGACAAATTGATTCAAGGTGCTCAAGTACTCAAGACCACTCAAGAATTGATCAGATGAACCCTCCTCCTAAGCAATGGCCTACAACTAGGGTTTTGTGTTTCTCAAGGAAGATTTGGTTTCTAAGGCCTCAAGTGGTTTCCATGGTTCCTTATATGTCTCTAAGAATGCTCATACTAAGTTTCATACTTTGCATCACAAGTTTGCTCAGTCAATGACTCAGATGATTGAAAATCAACTATATTGGACAAAAAGTCAAATGTGGTCAACATACATTCAAACTTCAAGATTTTTGGTCAACATCAAAATTTTGAAGTTATATTCATTATTTGATCAAGGGTTGATCATGAGTCATAGGAAAATTCTCAAATCATCAAAAGTCAAAAGTTGCTAAATTAGGGTTTCCTAAGGAGAAGTCAACTGAACTTTAACCAAGCATAACTTTCACATGCTACATCAGATCTTCCCCAACCAAAGCTCTTTTTGAAGCAAATTCAATTCTCTATAACTTTGTGTCTCTAAGTTCAAGTCCAAAAAAATGCTTCATTCGAGAGATATGGGCCAATACATTACAGGTCATTTCAAAAGTCAACAAAAAGACACGTTTTGACAAGGCAACTTACATCAAGATAAAGTCTTCAAATACAAAAATGGTAAACATAAAGATTGTAGAAATGTCTAAGATCACCTTCAAATGATAAAAATTGAGAGAGTTATGACTAGTGCAAGTTGAGAAATTTTGAGCAAATGCATGAAGCTCAAATTGAGTAAACTTGAATTTTTGGGCTATTGCGCTATTGATTCAAAATCCAAACATGTTATACACTCCATATGCACCTCAAGACTTGTTCATACACCTCCCTTTATTTTATTATATTTATTTATTATTTTTATTTATTTAAAATTCAAAACAAAATAAAATAAGACAAGACTTTTTTTTGCAAGTCCAAGCCCATGTTATTTGACCTAAAAAGTAAGCTATATATTCTTCCTAATTCAGACATACAAGCCATGAAAACCTTGTGCTAAAAACCACTTCTAAAAATCACAAAATTATCAAACTAGGGAAACCTTCAAACCCTAGCTTGCAACCATCTTCAAAGCATTCTTGCATTCCCAATCGATTCCTAAAGAGGTACAAAGTAAGAATTAATCTAATACAGTGATCCAAACCTTCCAGAACCTGCACGCATACATGGCCGATTCATGTTTTTTTTGCAAAATTCATATCTTGATTTCCTTTACGTTTCATTGCATACTGACTTTTCTAACATGTTCATGAGGTATTATTATGCAGGAAAAGACCAACAAGGGAGTCCCATGATGATCGAATCGTGAATCACCATGACCACATTGATTCATAATATTTTTTCATAGCTCTCAAACAATTGCATTTTAGTAAAAAAGAATGACTCCATTGAATTCGCAGGCCTCAATTTAGGGGGGGGGGGGGGGTAGGGTCCCTTTGGACCTCTAACACTATTTATTTCGCAGGTTGAAAGAAAAGGCTCATCGAAGAAGACGACTGGAGCTAGGGCTCTGGCGCCTCTCCGGTCTAGTTCATTATGATTACTATTTAATTATTTGTTTGTATTTTAAACAATGGATGTATCACCACCCCAGTGGTTAAAACACGCTAAGGCATTACTCTATCAAGGCATGTGTTTGATCCCTGCCTTTTGCTATTTTTTTCCATAATTTTTTATTTTCTGCAGGATTGTATACAAAACGCGTTGGTTTCCCTTCTCAAACACAGGCGCGCACTTGGCGTGGTGGTGAAAGTGTTGGTTGAAAGGGTTAATGGCATGGGTTCAACACCCACCCATGGTGTTTTACCCCAAAATTTGCCCTCTAATTTTATCAAGATTTCCCCACACAAGACTCTTTGGACTCCAGACAGGACTAGGGTTTGCTCTGCTCAAGACATCTCCTTGCACTGTTGACCTGGAATTAGGGTTTGAGTTTGCACAGGGATTTTTGGACTTTCAATGCTCAATATGACTTTCATACTTCATGTTGGACTCCTAAGATTGCTCATACCAAGTTTCAAGCCTTGAATCAAATTTTTGCCCAGTCAATTGGACAGTTGACCTAGAAATCAACTTTATTGGGGAAAAAGTCAACTGTGGCCAATTTACAGTCAAATCTCATAATTTTTTATCCACATAAACATTATAGACTCATATGAACCATTTGATCAAGTTTGGACCATAACTCCTCAAGAAATTTGATCATATCATCAAAAGGGCAAAATGGTCATTTTTAGGGTTTTGACTGCAGAAGGGCAATTTATGATTTTTCACCTAGCCAATGGCAAATTGGATTCAAGCATGATTTCAAGGACTCAATGGCATCATCTTGACCTAATCACAAGGTTTAAAAGATCTCAAAAGCATTGGATTGACAGATGAATTTTCCAGTAAACTGATCAAAAATCAATTGTTCACTGAAAAGTCAAACTTTGACTTTTTGGTCAAAATCAAGTGCCAAGGGTCATTTTTCATCAATATGGGTCAAAACATGAAACTTGTTCACCAAGAAACCTAATTTTGAAAGTTAGGGTTTAAAATGGAAAATTTTCATAACTTAGAAATTTTATAAGTTATGAAAATTTCTTATTTTTTCCCAACTTTTCCCAACTTTTTCACCATGATGCAATTGGATTCAAAGAAAACCTCCAACATGAAAGTTATAATACTCCACAAAATATACAACTGTGATTCACAAAGTTTTCCCAAAAGATGCTTGGATCTCAAGTTATGATTTTGTGAATAGGGGTCCAAAAACTTTCTAACTTAGTGAAATTTTGCCCTAGTTTAGGCATGATTTTGACATATCTTCATGGAAAATTTTCACATATTTCCAAGTGGAATCTCAAAATGCATTTCAAATATGTCATGTAGAGCATGTTACAAGCTTTCCAAAATGTCCAAGAACTCTACAAGATCATTCATGGTTAGGGAGAATCGAAAGTTTGAAATTGGCAAATCATCACTTTTGTCCAATGCATTTTACACCATGCAACAAGTTGCAAAATGTGTCCAAACCTTGCTTGTACTTGGTTTACAGGTTCTAAAACTTTCTACACTCTTAAATTAAATGCAAACACATTGGATTAAGGCTTTGTTTTGATATTTGAAGCATTATACAAAGGATTAATCCATTTTTGGCAAAAAGTTAACAATGCCATTTACATAAAGCATGCTTTTGGAAATTTTGTTTGTCTTGAGCCATGGACCTGATTTCTTTATGCAAACAAAGTTCAATAATATCAGGAAAGATGTACCAACTATGTGCAGCTAGAACACAGGCCTGTACAACTTTGGCATGGTCACTTCTCACCTTTTACTTCAAAAACAAGTCATTGTGCAAAAAGTCCACAACTTTGTAATCTGATAAGAGCAAGTGTGGTATTCATTTCAAACAAGTTTTACACATTGCCTAAGGTTATAAACACGAGCTAACAAGTTATCAAACCCCCTTAAGTAAAAAACACCAAGTTCTTGCAAAAACATGGCAAGTTCTGCAAATCATAAGCCAAAACAAAATCCACTCGTGCGTTTTGCTTGAAACCAGTTCCAACACACTCCATACAACATACCTAAACTATCCCAACCATTCTCAAGCCACTGTAACTCCATTTACACACTTCACCATTTTCAAATTCAGAGTTTGCAGGTTGAGTTCTACAAGAAGTTTCAGACCATTTCAAAGCAAGCCAAGCATTGGGAAAGGTCAAGGGAACATCAAGCAAGCTCAAAAGAACCTCAGGCCTCACTGAAAGTTACTGCATTCCCATACTCGAGGTTGACTGAAACAGGTAAAATTCAAACTTCTATCTCCTTATTTAGGAATCATTAGGCTTAGGTTTGTGAAGCAAAAATGTAGTCCTCATTGTCCTTGAAATGTACATATGCTTAGAATTCATTTATGTTAACTGAGCTAGGAGTATTTGATAGTTGAACTTTCTGAAAAAACTAGGTCAGAAATTGGGGGTGATAAAATTCTCCCTGGTTTCTTAGAGTTAGATCAAGTTTTTTATATAGTTAGAATCGTGGTTTAAAGCTCTATAATTTTCATGTTATGAGTTTTTGATTTCAAGCAAAGAATAGAGAGAACAGGTTTGAAGTTGCAACACGCGCATTTTTGTTCTGGAGGACAGGGACGAAGTGGAAATGGGCTGGGCTTGGCTTGTTGCTACTTTTGCACCCCCTAGCTTGCTTTCTGCACCCCCTTGGCCCATTTGATTATTTTTGTATATTTTTTTATTTCTTTTATATTTCTGACTTTTTATTTATTTTTTCTAAATATTTAAAATCACAAAAAATATTCTCTTAATTTTTCACATTTTATTTTATTATTTTTTAAATTATTTTTTGGACATAGAAATAGTTTATTAAATAATATATACTTTTATTTTCTTAAATAAATTTGTAAATAAAATTAAAATAATTACATATTTTTATTTTATTATATTATATTATACACTTAAAATACTATTTTTTCACAAATATTATTTTTTAGCACTTTTGTATATATTTTTATCTATTTTCTTGTACATAAATAAATAATATAATATAATATATATATATATATATATATATATATATATATATATATATATATATATATATATATATATATATATATATATATATATATATATATATATATATATATATATATATATATATATATATATATATATATATATATATATATATATATATATATATATATATATATATTTTTTCTTAAAACAAAACTAGGGTTTCCACCCTTCCAAAAATAATCATTTTATTTTTCTTATTTTTTAGGATATAAATAAACTTATTTTTAAATACATAAAAATAATACAAAAAAAATATTTTTGCATATTTATATTTAATTTCATATTTAAATAATTGTCTATATATTTATTTGTGCAATATTTCAATTTGGTTGTAATAATAATTTTAGGGTTTTATTTTCTTGCAAATACCCCCTATTCAAACTTGTATCCCCCTCCCCATATCAATGTTGTAATAGTCTTAGATTTACTTTTACGCATTTTATTACTTTCAAATGCATGATTAGTAAATTAGGGTTTGTATGACAACAAAAATCAAAACAAATAGCTTGACTAAACACAAGACAAAAAAGCATGAAAAATAACAACACAATGCACACAAGCACCCTTAGGGGTTCACCCACTTGTTGCCTTAAAAACATGGCCATGGTATGCATGCTAAGTATCTTGGCAAAACAAAAGATCATAGTCCCTCGATGACGCTATCTTGGTTGCCTATACAAAAATGATCTAGTCCCACAAAACTTGCTAAAGATACTTGGCAACATTGTTATCATGGCCATACGATGACCCACGCCTGTCCCGTTTAACATCCAAACACAAGGTTATTTACCAAATACAATGGTAAAACAACAATGTCAAAGGGTTAAAAATGTGTAGGAAAGATCTTTGAGTTAGGGTAGACAACTCCTAGTTACTTGATCAAACTTGTAAAATATCCTTGCTAATTTTAAAAGCATACTACACAATTTCAAAACAATTTCCCAAAATAAACTTTCAAACATTGAAACATTTTTCAAAAGACAAACACCTTTGTATACATTCAAACAAGAATCATTACAAAGGTTGCCTAGACAAAGGCCTCTTTTCAAAATATTTTCAAAACCACACACAAAAGCACCATTTCAAACAATTGAAAAAGCAAAGCAAGTGATCTAAACAAGTAACTAAGAGCTCATGGAAAACCATGGATGAAAAGGGTGCTAGCACCTTCCCTTTTCATAATCTACCCCCCGAACCCAAGAAAACATCTCAAAGGTCTTTCCTGTGCTTTTTGACCTTTCCTTTGGATAAAATAAAAAGTCGGTGGCGACTCTTGCTAAACCGAGACATTTGCAAACACAAATGCAAAACCTCAAGTCAGTTCTCCCACCGTATCACAGAACTGGAGACTCTGCTGGGGAATAGTCTAAAAGTGGGATTACCTTAGGGTTTAAATCACCTTTACATGCTTACCTTGTTTGCTTTGATTGTTTTACATTTGGTTCTATTGTTTGGGTTTGAATCCTCTACCCGGATTTGGGAAACATTCATAGGTAAATAACAATACATTGTGGAAACTGTGCGGGGTATACCGACATTGTTGAAGCAATAGCTATATTAGTACGACATATTTGTAGGTACCAGTAGCCTTTGAGTTAATCAAAGAGAATACGAGGCTGCTGAGTGATGTCATGAAGCACTAATGGACTTTTAGAACCTTTACTTGACCATCTTGGCCTTTTTAGGGGTAGTGAGATGACCGGCTTTGGTGCAGTCCGAAGTTGGTAGATACTCGATACTACACTCATTGAGGGTTATTTTCTTGGAATATTTCGGTCGCCAGTAAAGTGGCTAAATTGAAACAATGAACACAGAAAATAATCCAGTGATATTGAGCTCCTTAGAACCCGATTACTATTTATAGGACAGGTTGAGCCGACTAACTTCAAGAGGGTACTTACCTATGAAACCCCATGCAAGCCTAAACTAGGAACTTGTGTGATTTGCTTGTACACATACTTGTGCATACATCATGAACATCATGAAGCATCATTTGCATCCACTAACCATTTCAAGGATTTTGGATCTTCATCTTTGTTCCTGTTTTGTAGGTTATGGAATCACTCCACAGGAAAACAATCCAGGTCAACCTTGTGAGAATTCCTCCTCAACTCAAGGAGATTTCTTCCAAGATTCCAGAGTATTCTCCATTCACTGAGAGACATGGTCGACTTCTCAACTTGGTTAACTCCAACATTGAGGAAGACATGGTGAAAGTTCTCTTCCAGTTCTTTGACCCCCTACACCACTGCTTCACATTTCCTGATTACCAGTTAGTGCCTACTTTAGAGGAATTTTCTCAACTCCTGAGGATTCATATTCTCCATCAACTACCCTACAACGGTACGGAAAGAGATCCAAAGCCTGAAGATGTTGCTCAAGCCTTACACTTGCAACCATCTGATATCATAGGTCATTGGGAAACCAGAAGTGGTGTCAAGGGTTTCTTGGCAAAGTTCATGTTTGAGAAACAACAAGACTGCTGGAATTCTCTAGATCTGCAAGCTTTTGAGGAGATTGTAGCACTCCTCATCTATGGATTGGTCTTGTTCCCAAACCCTGATCAACTTATAGATGTGAATGCTGTCAAGATTTTCATATCTCAGAATCCTGTACCTAGTTTACTTGGGGATATCCTCCACTCATTTCACACACGAACAATGAGGAAAAGAGGTGTTCTCATGTGTTGTACTCCTCTTCTAGCAAGGTGGTTTATTTCTCACCTTCCCCACTCAGTCTTGAAGAATGAGCAAGGCTTGAGGTGGTCACAACGATTGATGACTCTTACACATTCTGATGTTCATTGGTGTTCTAGGTCCAGAGAAAATGTTATCATCATTGATTATTGTGGGGAATTCCCTAATGTCCCTCTACTTGGCATTAGGGGAGGCATTACCTACAACCCCTGCTTGGCTCTGAGATAGTTTGGGTATGCCAGAAGGGATGTCCCACATGACATGCTGATTCCAGACTTGGTTTTCGACTTCGACAACGACGCTCAAGGACTTCGACAAAGGTTCATCCGAGCTTGGAGGATGCCCAACAAGGTGGACAGTAAGACCTTGGGACACAAGAATTCCACCCTCCTTGAGCCTTACCTCAAGTGGGTACGAACCCGCGCCCAAAGTCTTATAATGCCTTACCCCTACATTCTCCCTATGATCAAAGAGCCTGTTATGGAAGGAGAGGTTCCATACACCCTCCTACATCCTGACATGCCAACATCATTGGAAGATTTACAAAAGAGTTGGATACAACTCAAGGGAGAACGTGATACGTTTGAAGCCCAATTCTACGCCAGTGAGAAGAAGGTTTTGGAACTTACTCGTCAACTTCACGAAGAGCAGACTCTCAACACCTACATTGAACCAAAAAGGATGCGCAACGTCTTTTTACATTAGAATTTTGTATTATTTTGTCCATGGGGCATTGATGTACTAACAAATTCTATTTTATTAATATGACGTGTGTTCCTTTTTGTCTAAAACAAATTTGAATTTCTGAGTCCTTGAATGCATTACATGAATACATATCATTCATCATATGCATAAACAGGTCTTCACACCAGGTTTCCTTATCTCTCCGCTGTTTATTTCAGCAAGATGGATATAGAGCAGACAGTCAAAGATTTGCAAATGCAGAATTCACAGTTCCAATAACTACTTATGACCTTGGCAAAGGGTCAGGAGGATCTTAAAGCTCTGTTAGAGAAGTAAAAGGAAAAATAGAAGAAGAAAAAGAAGAGAGTTGGTGTGGCTACTTTGGGTAGAAGATTTGAAGGTCAAGCTAGAAGGGTCCTGAATTTCCCCTCAACATATGATGAATGGGTAGGAAAAGGAAAGGGAGCTGTAGTACCATCTGAGTCTGAGGAAGAAGAAGAGGAGGAGGATGAAGATTATTCTGAGCAATAGTACCCTCCTGCAGATGAGAAGTACAAGAATCTGGAAGAATGTCTGGCAGCTATGGAAGTGCAGAGAGTGCCTGGGCTGGATTTCGAAGAGTTAGGGTTGGTTTCTGGGATTGTCATTCCCCCCAAGTTTAAAGTGCCTCTTTTTGCTAAATAGGATGGGGTGTCTTGCCCAAAGATGCACCTACGGTCCTACGTCATAAAAATTCAACCACATTCTTCTGACAAAGACCTGTGGGTACATTTCTTCCAGGACAGTTTGTCGGGGACGCGATTGGATTAGTTCTACCAACTAGAGAGGTCTGACGTGCAAAATTGGGAGGATTTGGCTGCTTCCTTCTACAAGGAGTATCAGTACAATGCGGACTTAGAACCTACCCGTACTCAATTACAGAGTATGGGCATGGTCTCCAATGAAGGCTTTAAGGAGTATGCCCAGAAATGGAGAGACTTGGCGGGACGAGTTCAACCACCTCTATTCGAGAGGGAGCTTGTAGATATGTTCTTAGGGACGCTGTCAGGTCCATTCTTTAATCACCTGATAGGAAGTTTGTCTGCGGGGTTCACCGAGTTGATTCTAACTGGTGAGAGAGTTGAAGCCGGAATCAAGAGCGGTAAAATTCAGAAAGATGCATCTGCTTCCGCTGCCGTCAAAAAGACTTTTCCAGCAAAGAAGGAAGTCTCAGCTGTCTACTCCCAAAGAGGTCAAGGAAGAGTTGAGCGCCAGCCAGCGGTGGGGGCCGTAATGATTCAGAAGTCTGCAGCTGATCAGCCTAGAAATAATTAACCTAGAACCAACCAGCAAAGGGTGGAAAGACCACAACGGAAATATACCCGGATAAACATGACACCTGCTCAGGTTCTACCCCATCTCTTGAAGTTAAACCTTGCCAGTTTGAGGGAGGCCCCTAAAAACCCTAACACTTCGTCACCACACTACCATTCCAACGCCAAGTACGCTTATCATTCAGACAGCCTGGGGCACGACACCAACAATTGTTGGGCCCTCAAGAATAAGATTCATGATTTAATAGATGCTAAGGAATTGGAATTCAACGCCCCTGAAAAGCCGAATGTGATCTCTGCTCCAATGCCAAGGCATGGCCACAATGCCCATGCTGTTGAAGAAGATCTTTATGTTGCTACTGTTGATGATTTGATGACTCCTTTACCGATAATCAAGCTAAATTTGTTGAAGGCTGAGATTTTCCCAGGTTGTGAAGAAGATTGCTGCCTTTGTTCATCCTTACCAACCGACTGTCCGTTGTTGAAGTTAGGCATCCAACGCCTAATGGATAATCAAGAAATCCTTTTTGAAAAGACTCTTGTTACACCGACTCCTGTCAATGATGTTTCGATAATTACCATATCCGCCAATATTTCCAAGGTCTCCAAAAGACCTGTTAAGATTACATCCGATCCAAAGATTGTAACTTTGAAGATAACTATGTCGGGGCCTATCCCGTATAAGTCCAACAAATCAATACCGTGGAACTATGGGGGAGAGATCTTCTACCACGGTATTAAACAAATTGAATCAACTGAAGAAAGTTCTGATGAAGAGACTTCCGACATTGGAAATATTGCTGGAACGAGTAAAATCACCCACAACGGAAGAATTTTCTCTCCGAAGATTGCTCCTCCAAGGGCAATCTTCGGACCCTCAATTGCTCCTAAGGTTACTCCTGTGCCGGTCAACATATATGCGAGAACTCTAGTTATTGAAGAAGTTGTAACTCCTTTGGTTGTACCCTTTGCTGTTGCTGATGATAGAGGGAAGGGGATCCAAGAAGCGCCCATCAGGACGAGGGCTCAGCCATTGGTCATCCCCGAGACCTCTTAAAAAGAAATGGAAGAGATTTTGAAAATAATTAAGAAAAGCGATTATGATGTTGTGGAGAAACTGGGGCAAACCCCCTCAAAGATCTCTATGTTGGCCCTGCTTCTTTGTTCCGAAGCTCATGCTAAAGCTCTGATCATATTTTTGAAGACGGCCCATGTGCCCCAGGAAACCTCCACTGATCAGTTCTAGGAATGTGTAGCTAGCCTAACAGCAGACAATGGTCTAGGATTCTCCGATGCCGATTTAACATCTAAAGGGAGAAAGCATAATGACGCTTTGTGTTGTACCCCAAAATTTGCCCTCCCATTTCTCATTGATTTCTCACCACAAAGCCCTTGAAGATCAAGATCCAGTTAGGGTTTCATCTGCTCAAGACTTCTCCTTGCACTGTTGACCCAATTTAGGGTTTGTGTTTGCACAAAGATGTTTTGACCTAAAATGCCTAAGATGACCTTCTTGCTTCATATTGGACTCCCAAGTTTATCCATATCAAGTTTCAAGTCTTGATTCCAAGTTTTGCCCAGTCAATTGGACAGTTGACCTATAAATCAGCTGTATTGGGGAAAAAGTCAACTGTGACCAATTGACAGTCAAATCTCATGAAAATTGACCCACATCAACATTATGAACTCATATGAACCATTTGATCAAGTTTGGATCACAATTCCACAAGAAATTTGATCAGATCACCAAAAGGGCAAAATGGTCATTTTTAGGGTTTTGACTGCACAAAGGCAATTTTTGACTGTTTGACCCAACCAATGGTAAACCAAGCTCACATATGGACTCAAGGACCCCATGGAATTATCTTGACATGCTCAACAAGTTCAAAAGATCCCAAGTACACAAGATTGACAGTTGAATTTCCCAGTCAATTGACCAATTTTGACTGTATACTGAAAAGTCAAACTTTGACTTTTTGGTCAAAATCAAGGGTCAAGATTCATTTTTCATCAAAACATGCCAAATCATGAAACTTGTTCACCAAGAAATCAAAATTTGCAAATTAGAGTTTGAAATGAGAATTTTTCATAACTTAGAATTTTTCTAAGTTATGAAAAACCCTAATTTTTTCCCAACTTTGCCCCACTTTCTCACCAAGATTCATTTGGATTCAAGCTAAAGTCAAAACATGAAAGTTGTAGCTTGTTGCATAATCTACAACTTTTATTCACAAAGTTTTCCCAAATGAGGCTTGTATCTCAAGTTACAATTTTTTGAATAAGGGTACTAAACCATTCTTAACTTAGTGAAATTTTAACCTATTTTGGCAAGATTTTCTACCTAACTTCAAGGCCATTTTCCATACACTTCCACTTTCAATTTCAATTTGCATTTCAAAGATGGATTGTAGTACACATTCCAAGCTTTCCAAAATGTCCAAGAACTCATCAAACAACCTCATAACTTGAGAGAATCGAATTTCACAATATGGCAAAAACTCACTTTTGAATTGGTCATGTACATGTTCATAACTTATGCCATCTTCAAGTCAGCTTGGTTTATGCTACATTACAGGCCCTTAAACCATCCAACACTCAATAATTTAATGCATGTTCATTGTGCTAAGGCTTTATTTCATGAGTTTATGCATTACATTTTGAATTAAGCCATTTATGGAAAAAGCAAAATGGCCATTTTTGCAAAAGCAAGCTTTATGTCATAATGCAAATCCAAGAGGTACAGATCAAATCCAATTGGCACAAGATTATGAGCAAAGCACTCTGATCAAGACAAGGTTAGCAGCATGTTTAGGGGGCCTCTACTTGCCTAGAACATCAACTTGGCTTTGCTTGCTTAAGTGTTAAGAAACTTGACATTTCACAACATAACTTTGATCTCAGCATTAGAAACCTAAGGCAAATATTGTAGACACTTTCTAATCATCATAACTAAGCTAGAACACGAGCAAGCAAGGTCCCAAACACTCCCATTCCCAGAATCACTCTCAAACTGCAAAAACAGAGTTCTCACTGCAGTTTGAGTGCCAACTCTCATCCCTTGCATGATTTCTTGCCCAAAGCTCATCAAACACATTCCCTAGCATCAATGCAAGCTAACCAAAACCTAAAACACGACCTGTAATTCCTCTAACCAGTTCCACCATTTTCACTTTCTTGTTTTACAGTTGGAGGTCCATAGCTCGATTCAAGGTGTCTCAAAGCAAAGTAAGCATTGGAATAGCATCACCACACTTCAGGCAAGCTGTACAGATCATCATCTTGCTCTGAAAGCTCCCCCATTGCCAGATAGAACTTCAACTGAACAGGTATTTTCTTGAACTTCTAACTCTTAGCCTAGGCATCATTAGCTCTAAGTTTGTGAATAAGAAATGTTCTACTCATGCCCCTGAACCTGTACATGCTTTTACTTTTCATTTATTTTGCTCGAGCTGTGAGAATTTAAGGTTTGAACATGGCAGAAAAGTTAGGTCAGGATTTGGGAATGTCAAAATTCTCTCTCATTTCTGAGAGTTAGGATGAGTTTTTCATATATTTAGAATCGTGATTCAATGCTTAACATTTCTTATGTTGGAAGTTTGTGCAAAAGATCAAAGAATCCAGGTGTTTGAATTTGAAGTACAGGCGCGCGTTTTTTGATATTTTTTGTTCAGAGGTTGAAGAAGAAGCTTCATGGGCTGGGCTTGCTTCTGATTTCCTTTTCACACCACATTTTTGGTTTCATACCCCCTGAGCCCATTATGTGTATTTTCATGATTTTTTGACTTTTCTTTTTTCATTTTGACTTATTTATTTTTGCTAATAATATTAAAAACATAAAAAATTATTTTCACACCATTTTTGCATTTTTTAGGTATTTATTTGTTCATATAGACATTTGTACATAAATATATATATATACTATTATTTAGAAAAGAACTAGAAAAATAATGTAAATATATTTCATTTCTGATTTTTATTTCATTTTTTCTTTTGAAAATATTTTATGCAAAATATACTTTTTTTTATAAATATTAAATATTATTATTTTTATATATATAATATATATTTAGAAATTAATATATATATATATATATATATATATATATATATATATATATATATATATATATATATATATATATATATATATATATATATATATATATATATATATATATATATATATATATATATATATATATATATATATATATATATATATATATATATATATATATATATATATATATATATATATATATATATATATATATATATATATATATATATATATATATATATATATATTTTATTAGTATATTTAGGTTAAAATACAAAAATATATACATTTTTATTTTATTAATATTTGATATAGAAAATACTTTTTTTATGAATATACTCCATTTTATTTTATTTTTTGTATATAATTATTAAATATTATACATATTAAATAGTTAATATATTTATTTAATGAAATTAGGGTTTTACCCTTAAAACACAAAAACTCCAAAAATAATACTTTTATTTTATTTTATTTATTTGACATAAATAATACTTTTTTTTCATACATATAAAAACCCTTTTTGTATTTTGCATCTTTATTCTATTTTTCATTTAATTTATGCAATCAATTATCTTGTAAATATTTCAAAATTGATGTAATAGCTAGGTTTAATTTCTTTGTCTAAATATCCCCCCATTTGAACATTTGTACCCCCCTTCCCATATTGTGTTGTAATAGTGTAGGAATTTTACTTTTCGCACTTTAACGCTTTCTAAATATACCATGCTAGAATTAGGGTTTGTATGCAAATAAAACGAACAAAAATAGTTTGACCTAATTTCAAGATAATCAAGCATGAATATGGATAACACATATCACACTTGCACCCCTAGGGTATTCCACTTGTTGCCTTCAAATAAATAGGCCATATTGTATGTTAGGTCTCTTTGGGCAAAACAAATACAAATCAATTGATCATAGTCCCTCGATGACGCTTTCGAAAAGTTGCCTAAAATGATCAAGTCCCTTTCAAAGAGAAATTGCCCAAAGATACTTAGCACTATTGCAATTATGGTCTAAACGATGACCCGCGCCCGTCCCTTTCACCTCCTAATACAAGATTGTCCACCAAATGCAATGGTGGAACAAAATTGTCAAAAGGGTTAAAACATAATAAAAATCTTTGAGAACTTTAGGGTAGATAGCTCTTAAGTACTTGTCAACTTGCAAAACAAAACACTTGCCTATTTTCAAACCACACTTCACAAACACTTTCAAAACAACTTTCAAAAAAACCTTGAAACATCTTTTCAAAAAGACAAACACCTTTTGTAAAACAATCGAGTAAAGAATTGTTACAAGGGTAGCCTAGACAAGGCATCTTTTTCAAAACATTTTCAAAAACCACGCACAAAGCACCATTTCAAACAATTGAAAACCAAGACAAGTTGATCTAAGCCAGTACCTAAGAGCCCATGGATAACCATGGATAGAAAGGGTGCTAATACCTTCCATTTCTATAATCTACTCCCCGAACCCAAGAAAAATCTCAAAGGTTTTTGCTGTGCTTTTTAAACCTTTCCTTAAGATAAAATAAAAAGTCGGTGGCGACTCTTGCTCAACCGAAACATTTGCGAAAACAAACGCAAAACCATAGTCAGTTCTCCCACCGTATCACAGAACTGGAGACTCTGCTGGGGATATTTTTAAAGTGGAGTAACCTTAGGGCTTATATCACCCTCTTGCATGACTAATTGTTTGAATTGATTGCTTTATATCTTGGCTCTATTGTTTGGGTTTGCAATCCTACACCCGGATTTTGGGAAACATTCATAGATAGCAATACGTTGTGGAAACTGTGCAGGGTATACCGACACGGTCGAAGCAATAGCTATATTAGTGCGACATATTTGTGAGTACCGGTAACCCTTGAGTTCAATCAAGGAGAGTACGGGGCCGCTGAGTGATGTCACTAAGCACTAATGACCTAGAACCTTACTTGACCATCTTGGCCTTTTATTAGGGGTAGTGAGGTGACCGGCTTTGGTGCAGTCCGAAGTTGGTAGATACTCGATACTACACTCATTGAGGGTTGTTTTCTTGGAATATTTTGGTCGCTAGTTAAGTGGCTAAACCAAAACAATGAACAATGAAAACAATCCAATGATATTGAGCTCCTTAGAACCCGGTTACTATTTATAGGACAGGTTTTTAAGCCAACTACACTCAAGAGGGTACTTACCTATGAAACCCCATGCAAGCCTGAAACTAGGGTTTGGTGTGATTTGCTTGTACATATGTTTTGTGCATACATCATAAACATCATAAAGCATCATATGCATTCACTAACCATTTCAAGGGTTTGGATCTTCATCTTTGTTCCTGTTTTGTAGGTCATGGAAATTCCTCGCAGAAACACCATTCAAGTCAACCTTGTGAGAATCTCTCCTCAACTCAAGGAGCTCACCTCAAGAATTCCGGAAAACTCATCCTTCAGTGAAAGACATGGTAGACTGTTCAGCCTAGTCAACACCAACATTGAAGAAGACATGATGAAAGTGCTATTTCAGTTCTTTGACCCTCTTCACCACTGTTTCACTTTCCCTGATTATCAGTTGGTGCCCACTTTGGAGGAGTTTTCTCAACTCCTAAGAATCCCTATCCTTAATCAACTACCCTTCAACGGTACGGAAAAGGAACCAAAGCCGGAAGATGTTGCTCGAGCATTACATCTACAACCATCTGACATCAAGGGGCTTTGGGAAACCAGAAGCGGCGTCAAAGGATTCTTAGCAAAATTCTTGTTTGAGAAAGCACAAGAATGTTGGAACTCATTGGACCTACAAGCCTTTGAAGAAATTGTGGCACTCCTTATTTATGGGTTGGTCTTGTTCCCAAATCCTGACCAATTGGTAGATGTCAACGCCGTCAAAATCTTCTTGTCCAGAAATCCAATACCAACATTGCTTGGGGACATTCTTCACTCATTTTACATCCGAACCATGAGAAAGAGGGGTGTTATCATGTGCTGTACTCCTCTCCTTGCAAGGTGGTTTATTTCGCACCTTCCACAATCTGTCTTGAAGAATGACCAAGGCTCGAGGTGGTCCCAACGGTTGATGACTCTTACTCACTCTGATGTACATTGGTGTTCTCGGTCCAGAGAAAATGTCATCATCGTCGATCGTTGCGGAGAATTTCCTAATGTTCCTTTACTTGGAATTAAAGGAGGTATCACCTACAAC
Source organism: Vicia faba (assembly GCA_948472305.1). Taxonomy (NCBI): domain Eukaryota; kingdom Viridiplantae; phylum Streptophyta; class Magnoliopsida; order Fabales; family Fabaceae; genus Vicia; species Vicia faba. Next base: position 175,400,625 of record OX451737.1, read on the forward strand.
CCTTGCCTGGCTTTGAGGCAATTTGGATATGCACGGAGGGATGGCCCTCATGACATGTTGATTCCTGACCTAGTTTTTGACTTCGACAACGATGCGCAAGGACTTCGCTAAAGATTCATCAGAGCTTGGGGGAGACCCAACAAGGTTGATAGCAAGACTCTGGGACACAAGAACTCCATCCCTCTTGAGCCTTATCTCAAGTGGGTACGAGCCCGAGCCCAAAGTCTAATGATGCCTTATCCTCATGTACTCCCTGTGATTAAAGAGCCCGTCAATGAAGGAGAGGTTCCCTACACCATCCTACATCCAGACATGCCTACATCGTGGGAGGAAATGCAGAAAAGTTGGATTCAGCTCAAGGAGGAACGGAATACTTTTGAAGCTAGCTTCTACGCCAGCGAGAAGAAGGTTCTAGAGCTTACCCTCCGACTCCATGAGCAAGAGGCCCTCAACACCTACATCGCACCAAAGAGGATGCGCAATGTCTTTTTGCCTTGAGAAGTTATTTTGTAATATTTGGCCCATGGGGCATTTATGTACTAACAAATTTCTTCTTATTAATATGACGTGCGTTCTTCTTTGTCTGAAACAATTTTGAATGTCCTAAATCCTTGAATGCATTGCATACATAAGCATACCATTCATCATGTGCATAAGCAGGTCTCACTCCAGGTTTCCTTATCTGTCTGCTGTTTATTTCAGTAGGATGGATCTCGAGCAAACAGTCAAAGACCTGCAAGCTCAAAATGCACAGTTCCAGCAACTCCTGATGACCTTGGCTAAGGGTCAGGAGGATATTAAGACTCAATTGGGGAACAAAGACCCAGTGAAAAAGAAGAAAAAGAGACTCGGGGTGGCTACTTTAGGGAGAAGATTTGACGGAGAAGCCGGAGAGTGCTTGAATTTCCTCCTATTTCTGATGAAGGAACCAGCAAAGGAGGTGGGGCTGCGGTACCTTCCGAGTATGATGCGGAAGAAGAAGAGGTCGAAGAGGATGAAGATTATTCTGATCATCAATACCCTCCAGCTGATGATAAATACAAAGGTTTAGAAGACAGGTTGGCCGCCATGGAGCTACAAAGAGTACCGGGTTTGGATTTTGGAGACTTGGGTTTGGTTGCCGGGATTGTGATTCCCCCAAAATTCAAAGTGCCAGTGTTTATGAGGTATGATGGGCTGTCCTGTCCAAAAATGAATCTCAGGTCCTACGTGAGAAAGATTCAACCCTATACGGCAGATAAAAACCTTTGGATTCATTTCTTTCAAGACAGCCTTTCTGGAGCTCAGTTGGAGTGGTTTTATCAGCTAGAGGGAACCAGCGTCCGAAATTGGGAAGATTTGGCCACCGCTTTCTACAAACAATACCAGTATAATTCTGACCTTGCTCCTACTCGTACCCAACTTCAGGGTATGTCGCTAGGAACAAGCGAGGGATTCAAAGAATATGCATAAAAATGGAGGGATTTGGCTGGCAGGGTGCAGCCTCCTTTAACCGACCGTGAACTCGTTGATATGTTTCTAGGGACCCTATCTGGGCCATTTTTCAATCATCTGATTGGTAACTCTTCCGCGGGGTTTACCGATTTGATCTTAACAGGCGAAAGAATAGAAGCTGGCATCAAGTCAGGAAAAATTCAGAAGGGTGTTGCTGCAAGTGTTGAGAAGAAACCTTTTAAGAAGGAGACAACTGTGGTATATTCTCAGAGAAGAGCAGGGAAGACGGAGCATCGGCCAACTGTGGGGGCCGTAATGATTCAAAATACTCCAAGTGAGCAGCCTCGCTATAATCAGTCCAGACCAAATCAACAACGATTGGAACGGCCACAACGGCAGTTCACCCATATTAATATGACTCCAGCGCAAGTGCTTCCCCATCTGTTAAAGTTGAATCTCTCCACCATCAAGGAGGAACCAAAGAATGTGAATACATCCTCTCCGCATTATCATGCTAATGCTAAATGCGCCTACCATTTGGACAGTGTTGGACACGACACCAATGATTGTTGGGCACTCAAGCATAAAATCCAAGACCTGATAGAGGCGAAGGAGGTGGAATTTGACGCTCCAGAGAAGCCTAATGTGATATCTGCACCCATGCCGAAGCACGGCCGAAATGTCAATGCCATTGAAGAAGATTTGTATGTTGCTGATGTCAATGATCTGACTACTCCATTGCTAACCATTAAGTTGAATCTGTTAAGGGCCGGGATCCTCCCGGGATGTAAGGAAGACTGCTATTGTTGTTACTCTCTGCCGTTTGATTGTCCGTTACTGAAGAAAGGCATCCAAGGCCTTATGGATAGTCGACAAATTTTGTTTGAAAAAGTTTCTGCTGTCCCAACTCATATTGAAGATGTCTCAATCATAACCATTCACGCCAATCTTTCCAAGGCCGTCAAAAAGCCTGTTAAGATTACACCAGCTGCGAAATCTGTTCCTTTGAAGATAACAATGCCAGGGCCTATCCCCTATGTTTTTGAGAAGTCCATACCATGGAACTATGGCGGTGACGTTTACTACCATGGTATCAAACAAATCAAAATAGCTAAAGAAAGTTCGGATGATGAAGAAGCCAGCATTAGTAACATTGCGGGCACTAGCAAAATCACCAGGAGCGGGAGAATATTTTCTCCAGAGATTGCCCCTCCAAGAGCAATCTTTGGACCCTCGTCAGCTGATAAAGTCATCCCAGCACCAATAAAACTTTCTGCTAGAACTCCTTTGATTGAAGACGTTGTTGTTCCTAGTACTGTCTCTCCTACCGCTGCTGACAAAGGTAAGGGAATCCAAGATGAGCTCGTCAGGACGAGGGCTCAACCCTTGGTCATCCCGGAAACCTCCAAGAAGGAAATGGATGAGATTTTGAGGATAATCAAAAGAAGCGATTACGGTGTGGTAGAACAGCTGGGGCAAACCCCCTCCAAGATCTCCATGCTGGCACTACTACTTTGCTCAGAAGCGCACGCTAAAGCCCTGATAAAATTCCTGAAGGCAGCCCATGTGCCCCAGGAAACCTCTGCGGATCAATTTCAGAATTGCGTGGCTAGCGTGACTGCGGACAATGGATTAGGGTTTTCTGATGCCGACTTAACTCCTAAAGGTAGAAACCACAATGATGTTTTACACATTTCAGTCGAGTGTCGAGGAACCACTCTCGCACATGTCTTGGTCGATACTGGTTCGTTGCTGAATGTACTGCCTAAGAAGGCCTTGGACCGACTAGATTGTGAAGGGCTGGAGTTGAAGCCGAGTGATATTTTTGTCAGGGCTTTCGATGGTTCGAAGAGAATGGTCCATGGAGAGGTTGAAATTCCCATCAAGATAGGCACTGAGGTGTTTAAGTCTACTTTCTATGTGATGGACATCCGTCCGTCATACTCTTGCTTGCTGGGTAGGCCTTGGATACATCATGCTGGGGCAGTCACCTCCTCCTTACATCATATGTTGAAGTATCCTGTCAAGGGAAAGATCATTACTGTCCATGGTGAAGAAGAGTACATGATTAGCCACTTGAACTCTTTCCGATATGTGGAGGTTGAAGGGGAATTCATTGAAACGCCTTTTCAGCATTTCGAAGAGGTCCTTCCTGAGATAACAGTAGCAAAGTTGGCAGCTGAGACACCGAGGCAGATGTCTAGGATGGCATCTCTGGAGGACGCGAGGGCCGCGATAAAGGAAGGGAAGAATTCAACATGGGGGCAGTTACCTGGCATTTCACACAAGGCAGACAAATTTGGATTAGGGTTCACAGCCGCTGGCCAGAAAGCTATGCGCCGTTCGAAGATTGAAAGAGCGCTAGTCAAAATTTCTCCCTACGGAATCAACGCCCTGGAGGATGAGGACAAAGAGAGCAACATTGAAGAGTGGATTTATCCAACTGTCAAAGGAGGATTGAGCAACTGGGAGGCAAAAGACTTTGTCCCCATCACTTTTATTCATCAGTAATTTATCTGTTAAACATTTCCTATTTGGTCTGTAATATTTACTTTCAAACAATCCGTACACTATCTTTTCACCTCATGCCTTGCCCGGGGCATGTAGGTCCATTTGTAAGGGTTTTGATTATTTTTCATATTCATATGCCATGTTTAATGATTCATTGGACGTTTTTCATTTGATAAACTGCTTGTGTTCATTTTCTTTCCTTTTGCATTTTTGTTTAAGGATGGCTATCCCTTACACACACCCACACTCACCAATGCAGGTGCCCATCCACTCCGAATTCCATGGGTGACTATTCTGCTGTATCTTTCAATAACTCTGAAGATCTGGTCAATCAAGCCGAGTATGAAGATGACGAAGGTTGTGAAGTACCAGGGGAACTAGCCAGACTTCTACAACAAGAGGAAATGGCCATCTTACCGCACGAAGAGTCATTGGAAACTGTCAACTTAGGGACCGAAGAAGACCGGAAGGAGGTGCAAGTGGGTGCCAATCTGGAACCAAGAGTCAAGGAGCGCCTGATACAGTTGTTGAATGAGTATGTTGAAATCTTCGCTTGGTCTTATGAAGACATGCCGGGTTTAGACACAGACATCGTGGTTCACCGTCTCCCCACAAGAGAGGATTGTCCACCGATCAAGCAAAAAGTTCGCCGAATGAGGCCTGACATGTCTGAAAAGATCAAGGCAGAAGTAATGAAGCAATTCGACGCTGGCTTTCTAGCTGTTACATCCTATCCTCAATGGGTCGCTAACATCGTACCAGTACCTAAGAAAGATGGCAAAGTCAGGATGTGTGTGGACTACCGGGATTTGAATAGGGCCAACCCCAAAGATGATTTTCCGCTGCCACACATTGACATTTTGATCGACAATACAGCTTAGCATAAAGTGTTTTCCTTCATGGATGGATTCTCGGGCTACAATCAAATCAAAATGGCCCCCGAGGATATGGAGAAAACAACTTTTGTCACACAATGGGGCACTTTCTGTTACAAAGTGATGCCGTTCGGGCTGAAGAACGCAGGGGCAACTTATCAACGCGCCATGGTAGCTTTATTTCATGATATGATACATCATGAGATTGAAGTTTACGTAGACGACATGATAGCTCGGTCACAAACAGAGGAAGAGCACCTTGAACATCTGGAGAAGCTGTTTGCCAGATTGAAAGAATACAAGCTCAGGCTGAATCCAAGTAAGTGCACTTTTGGAGTTAGATATGGTAAACTCCTGGGATTCATTGTAAGCAACAAGGGCATTGAGGTCGATCCAGCAAAAGTGAAAGCAATACAAGAAATGCCTGCTCCCCGTACTGAAAAGGAGGTTAGAGGATTCTTGGGGCGCTTAAACTATATTGCCAGATTCATCTCGCATCTGACTTCTACCTGTGAGCCAATTTTCAAACTCTTGAAGAAAGATCAGGTAGTCGAATGGAACGACGATTGCAAGCTGCTTTTGATAGAATCAAGGAGTATTTGCTAGAACCTCCTATTCTGATGCCACCCGTCGAAGGAAGACCACTGATCATGTATTTGACCGTCTTGGATAACTCAATGGGGTGTGTTTTGGGCCAGCATGACGAGTCTGGTCGAAAAGAGCATGCTATTTATTACCTTAGCAAAAAGTTTACCGACTGTGAGACTCGCTACTCACTGCTCGAGAAAACTTGCTGCGCTTTGGTATGGGCTGCTCGCCGACTAAGACAGTATATGTTGACTCATACTACCTTGTTGATTTCCAAAATGGACCCTATCAAGTATATTTTTGAAAAGCCCGCTTTATCTGGAAGGATAGCTAGATGGCAAATGATCCTAACTGAGTATGACATTCAGTACACCACCCAAAAAGCTATAAAAGGGAGTGTACTAGCTGACCATCTGGCTCATCAGGCTATCGAAGATTATCAACCCATGAGATTTGACTTCCCGGACGAGGACATCATGAATTTGGACAACATTGAAAGTAACGGACCGTATGACGAACCCGAAAAGGGATCCCGATGGACCCTGTACTTTGATGGTGCTTCAAATGAACTTGGGAATGGTATCGGCGCAGTACTCATTTCTCCGGAAGGCTGTCACACACCTTTCACGGCCCGACTTTGCTTCAGTTGCACAAACAACATGGCTGAGTACGAAGCTTGCATCTTTGGTCTCAAGGCTTCCATAGACTTGAGGATCAAATCTTTGATCATATTTGGGGATTCGGCTTTGGTTATCAGTCAAATCAAAGGAGAGTGGGATACCAAGCATCCTAATCTTATCCCATACAAAGAACATGTCCTGACATTGTTGCCTCATTTCGAGCAAATTACCTTCGAGCATTTCCCGCGAGAAGAGAATCAGCTAGCATATGCTCTAGCCACAATGTCCTCCATGTTTAAACTCAACTGGGATAACGAGGCTCCCCAAATCACCATCGAGCGAATGGATGAACCTGCGCATTGTCATGAGATTAATACCGAAGAAGTAGTGGAACAACCCTGGTTCCATGAAATCAAAAGGTATCTTGAGACTAGAGATTATCCCGAAGGAGCTTCCGTAAATGACAAGAAGTTCTTAAGGAAATTTGCCGCTAAGTTCTTCCTGAGCAACGACATCCTTTACAAACGAAGCCATGATTGTGTGTTACTCCGATGCGTAGATAAAGCTGAAGCGGAGTTAATTATGACTGACATACACAACGACACATTTGGCACTCACTTGAGCGGGCATACAATGGCTAAGAAGATCCTAAGGGCAGGCTATTACTGGTCTACCATGGAAGCTGACTGCCATCAACATTCCCGTACTTGCCACAAATGTCAAGTCTATGCTGACAAAGTTCATATCCCTCCGGTTCCTTTCAACATCCTGACTGCTCCTTGGCCATTTGCAATGTGGGGCATTGACATGATTGGAGAGATCAAGCCCACGGCTTCCAACGGACATCGCTTCATCCTGGTTGCCATTGACTATTTCACCAAATGGGTCGAAGCAGCTTCCTTCGCCTCTGTTACTAAAAATGTGGTTGCCCGCTTTATCAAGCAAAATCTCATATGCTGGTATGGTGTTCCAGACAGGATCATCACAGACAACGGTACAAATCTGAATAACACGATAATCATTGCATTGTGCGAACAGTTCAAGATTTATCATCACAATTCATCTCCCTATCGGCCGAAGATGAACAGTGCTGTTGAAGCTGCGAACAAAAACATTAAGAAGATCATTCAGAAAATGACAGTCACTTACAAAAACTAGCATGGGATGTTACCGTTTGCTCTGCATGGATACCGTACGACGGCACGTACTTCAACTGGGGCAACCCCATTTTCTTTGGTATATGGCATGGAAGCTGTTTTGCCTATGGAAGTCCAGATTCCTTCTCTAAGGATTATGAAGGATGCAGGTTTGAATGAAGATGATTGGATGCAGACCCGACTTGATCAACTCAATCTGATCGACGAAAAGCGACTCGCTGCTATCTGCCATGGTCAGGCGTATCAAAAACGGATGATCAAGGCCTTCAATAAGAAAGTCAGACGCCAAGTGTATCAAGTCGGAGATCTCGTAATCAAGCGGATTATCTTGCCGCAAAGTGACCCCAGGGGCAAATGGACTCCTACATATGAAGGACCATTTGTGATCAAGAGCATATTTTCTGGTGGTGCATTGATTCTGACCACCATGGACGGCGACGATTTGCCACACCCTGCGAACGCAGACATAGTCAAAAGATACTACGCATAAAATAACCCGACAAGTCGAAAACCCGAAAGGGCGGCTTGGGCAAAAATGGGCATCCTGGTGGACCGAAAACCCGAAAGGGCGTTTCAGGCAAAAGTTAGGGATAAAAACAAAAAATCTGTACACCCAACAAGTTGAAAACCCGAAAGGGCGGCTTGGGCAAAAAGGGGTTTCCCGGTGGATCGAAAACCCGAAAGGGCGATTCAGGCAAAAGTTAGGGAATTAAAGCGTATGACTATGTCTCGTCGGATCACTTCAAGGACAATCTCTTCATCAACCAGTTCCAGGCTTCTGATCAATCCAGTCATCGGCAAACGAAGCATTGAATGGACAGATATTCAGAGTTGTGAAAGCTATAGCGGAATGGAATCCCATGGAATTATTTCACATAGCCATCCTTTATTTTGTATAAATCTTTCAATATTTACGGCAGAATCCTCTTACTAGGATGATTGTCTCCTTTGTACAAATATACTCATAAAAAGTCAATACAAATACTTTTCCCAGAAATTTGTGTCATTTCCTTTCATTTTTTCTCCTGCACTATTTGTTTTATTTTGAGAAACGTCCAATGTTTTGTTAAATAGGCATATGCATTTGAACATAATCATTTCCTTATGAATCCAGAAAGAGGATTACTGATAGGTCGAAAGTACAGTTGGATATCTTGATACCCCTCAAAGGAAACCCCCAGTAGATTTGGAATCCATATCCCCAGCAAACCCTGAAGCTTATCCCTAGTGGATTCTAGAAGCTTATCCCCAGTGGATTCTAGAAGCTTATCCCCAGTAGATTCTGGAAGCTTATCCCCTGCAGAGTACGTACGTCTCTCCCGAGTTTTATTCAAAGTTATTCCTCACAAGGGCTTATAACTGGGTTATCCTCAGCTAACAACCACGGAAGATCGCACTCGCCAAAATTCTTCCTACCTCCAGCGGAGTTCATCAGAGTTCCCCAGCGTAACTTATCTTTACAATCCCCCAGCCAGAGGATCCTCCGGAATTCAATTCCCCTCAGAGTTTAAGTTTCAGTATGCCCAGCCGAGCTAAGGTTTCAAGTTATCACTCCCCAGCGAAGCCAGACTAATGAACCTTCTCCCCACAGAGTTTTGAGGAGGGCAAATCTTGAGTTCCCCGGTGAAGTCGCCAGAAATACTTCCCACCAAACTGAAGATTCTCGGTCTTACATCTCCAGCATGAGTCTATTAGCTTGGAACTCCCCAGTAGAAGTCATCAGGAATTCCCCAGAAGATTGGTATACAACCCAAGCTCCTTTTTCTCCAGCAACGACCAGGAATTATTCTTCCCGGCAGCAGTCAAGATACTGTCATCTTCAGCTATCTCGGATTCATCTATCCTTTGCAAGACAGCTCTCCAGCTTACATGCACATTCATTTACATTCATATCATATAACATACATTGCGTCATACATCATGACATTGCATATAACTAACTCTTTACCTTTTCAGGTAAGATCAGTCAAAAGACTAGAATCACTATCCTCCGAGTTTCTTTCCAGGAATAGTTCGGATGTGACCCAGACACGGCAACATTCTAATGCTTATTCCAGATTTATCCAGATGTAGTTTTACACGAGCTCATCATCAGGGAACCCTACACCGGTTCTTCCTCCAAATTCAAGATTACTGAAAACAGTTCACGGGTTCTCCAAGTAACGGATGTTAACCTATCGCTTATTCAGTTTCTTCTCAAGACTTCTGAAAACAGTTTATGGATTCTTCCCAACAACGGATGTTAATCTATCACTTGTTCAGATGCAACCTTTGAAAACAGTTTACGGATGCTTCCCAACAACGGATGCTGCTCTATTGCTTATCCAAATTCAAGATTACTGAAAACAGTTCACGGGTTCTCCAAGTAACGGATGTTAACCTATCGCTTATTCAGTTTCTTCTCAAGACTTCTGAAAATAGTTTATGGATTCTTCCCAACAACGGATGTTAATCTATCACTTGTTCAGATGCAACCTTTGAAAACAGTTTACGGACGCTTCCCAACAACGGATGCTGCTCTATTGCTTATTCAACTTCAAGATTACTGAAGACAGTTCACGGGTTCTCCAAGTAACGGATGTTAACCTATCGCTTGTTCAGTTTCTTCTCAAGACTTCTGAAAACAGTTTATGGATTCTTCCCAACAACGGATGTTAACCTATCAACTTTTTCAGATGCAATTTTTGAAAACAGTTTACGGATTCCTCCCAACAACGGATGTCAATCTATTGCTTATTCAGACCCCCAGTTCGAAGATGGTCCAAAGCATGGACACCTTCCTGATACTCATTCCAGATGGAATCTTTAAGCCCATCCCCGACAAGTTTCTGTCATTCTTCCAGATGGCATCGTTAAGCCCATCTCCAAATGGCATCTCTAAGCCCATTCCCGCATCCATTGCTTTGACGAGTGCAAATTTCCGGGCACTCTAGTGTCCAATCTCCTTTTACCCTCGAGTCACGAAAGGCAAACCTGCCAATCTAACTCTTCGGATTCAAGAAGATTGAACAGGGGCAACTGTTGTACCCCAAAATTTTCCCTCCCATTTCTCATTGATTTCTCACCACAAAGCCCTTGAAGATCAAGATCCAGTTAGGGTTTCATCTGCTCAAGACTTCTCCTTGCACTGTTGACCCAATTTAGGGTTTGTGTTTGCACAAAGATGTTTTGACCTAAAATGCCTAAGATGACCTTCTTGCTTCATATTGGACTCCCAAGTTTATCCATATCAAGTTTCAAGTCTTGATTCCAAGTTTTGCCCAGTCAATTGGACAGTTGACCTAGAAATCAGCTGTATTGGGGAAAAAGTCAACTGTGACCAATTGACAGTCAAATCTCATGAAAATTGACCCACATCAACATTATGAACTCATATGAACCATTTGATCAAGTTTGGATCACAATTCCACAAGAAATTTGATCAGATCACTAAAAGGGCAAAATGGTCATTTTTAGGGTTTTGACTGCACAAAGGCAATTTTTGACTGTTTGACCCAACCAATGGTAAACCAAGCTCACATATGGACTCAAGGACCCCATGGAATTATCTTGACATGCTTAACAAGTTCAAAAGATCCCAAGTACACAAGATTGACAGTTGAATTTCCCAGTCAATTGACCAATTTTGACTGTATACTGAAAAGTCAAACTTTGACTTTTTGGTCAAAATCAAGGGTCAAGATTCATTTTTCATCAAAACATGCCAAATCATGAAACTTGTTCACCAAGAAATCAAAATTTGCAAATTAGGGTTTGAAATGAGAATTTTTCATAACTTAGAATTTTTCTAAGTTATGAAAAACCCTAATTTTTTCCCAACTTTGCCCCACTTTCTCACCAAGATTCATTTGGATTCAAGCAAAAGTCAAAACATGAAAGTTGTAGCTTGTTTCATAATCTACAACTTTTATTCACAAAGTTTTCCCAAATGAGGCTTGTATCTCAAGTTACAATTGAATAAGGGTACTAAACCATTCTTAACTTAGTGAAATTTTAACCTATTTTGGCAAGGTTTTCTACCTAACTTCAAGGCCATTTTCCATACACTTCCACTTGGAATTTAAATTTTCATTTCAAAGATGGATTGTAGTACACATTCCAAGATTTCCAAAATGTCCAAGAACTCATCAAACAACCTCATAACTTGAGAGAATCGAATTTCACAATATGGCAAAAACTCACTTTTGAATTGGTCATGTACATGTTCATAACTTATGCCATCTTCAAGTCAGATTGGTTTATGCTACATTACAGGCCCTTAAACCATCCAACACTCAATAATTTAATGCATGTTCATTGTGCTAAGGCTTTGTTTCATGAGTTTATGCATTACATTTTGAATTAAGCCATTTATGGAAAAAGCAAAATGACCATTTTTGCAAAAGCAAGCTTTATGTCATAATGCAAATCCAAGAGGTACAGATCAAATCCAATTGGCACAAGATTATGAGCAAAGCAATCTAATCAAGACAAGGTTAGCAGCATGTTTAGGGGGCCTCTACTTGCCTAGAACATCAACTTGTCTTTGCTTGCTTAAGTGTTAAGAAACTTGGCATTTCACAACATAACTTTGATCTCAGCATTAGAAACCTAAGGCAAATATTGTAGACACTTTCTAATCATCCTAACTAAGCTAGAACACGAGCAAGCAAGGTCCCAAACACTCCCATTCCCAGAATCACTCTCAAACTGCAAAAACAGAGTTCTCACTGCAGTTTGAGTGCCAACTCTCATCCCTTGCATGATTTCTTGCCCAAAGCTCATCAAACACATTCCCTAGCATCAATGCAAGCTAACCAAAACCTAAAACACGACCTGTAATTCCTCTAACCAGTTCCACCATTTTCACTTTCTTGTTTTACAGTTGGAGGTCCGTAGCTCGATTCAAGGTGTCTCAAAGCAAAGTAAGCATTGGAATAGCATCACCACACTTCAGGCAAGCTGTACAGATCATCATCTTGCTCTGAAAGCTCCCCCATTGCCAGATAGAACTTCAACTGAACAGGTATTTTCTTGAACTTATAACTCTTAGCCTAGGCATCATTAGCTCTAAGTTTGTGAATAAGAAATGTTCTACTCATGCCCCTGAACCTGTACATGCTTTTACTTTTCATTTATTTTGCTCGAGCTGTGAGAATTTAAGGTTTGAACATGGCAGAAAAGTTAGGTCAGGATTTGGGAATGTCAAAATTCTCTCTCATTTCTGAGAGTTAGGATGAGTTTTTTATATATTTAGAATCGTGATTCAATGCTTAACATTTCTTATGTTGGAAGTTTGTGCAAAAGATCAAAGAATCCAGGTGTTTGAATTTGAAGTACAGGCGCACGTTTTTTGATATTTTTTGTTCAGAGGTTGAAGAAGAAGCTTCATGGGCTGGGCTTGCTTCTGATTTCCTTTTCACACCATATTTTTGGTTTCATACCCCCTGAGCCCATTATGTGTATTTTCATGATTTTTTGACTTTTCTTTTTTCATTTTGACTTATTTATTTTTGCTAATAATATTAAAAACATAAAAAATTATTTTCACACCATTTTTGCATTTTTTAGGTATTTATTTGTTCATATAGACATTTGTACATAAATATATATATACTATTATTTAGAAAAGAACTAGAAAAATAATGTAAATATATTTCATTTCTGATTTTTATTTCATTTTTTCTTTTGAAAATATTTTATGCAAAATATACTTTTTTTATAAATATTAAATATTATTATTTTTATATATATAATATATATTTAGAAATTAATATATATATATATATATATATATATATATATATATATATATATATATATATATATATATATATATATATATATATATATATATATATATATATATATATATATATATATATATATATATATATATATATATATATATATATATATATATATATATATATATATATATATATATATATATATATATATATATATATATATATATATATATATATATATATATATATATATATATATATATATATATATATATATATTTATTAGTATATTTAGGTTAAAATACAAAAATATATACATTTTTATTTTATTAATATTTGATATGGAAAATACTTTTTTTATGAATATACTCCATTTTATTTTATTTTTTGTATATAATTATTAAATATTATACATATTAAATAGTTAATATATTTATTTAATGAAATTAGGGTTTTACCCTTAAAACACAAAAACTCCAAAAATAATAATTTTTTTTATTTTTTTTATTTGACATAAATAATACTTTTTTTTCATACATATAAAAACCCTTTTTGTATTTTGCATCTTTATTCTATTTTTCATTTAATTTATGCAATCAATTATCTTGTAAATATTCCAAAATTGATGTAATAGCTAGGTTTAATTTCTTTGTCTAAATATCTCCCCATTTGAACATTTGTACCCCCCTTCCCATATTGTGTTGTAATAGTGTAGGAATTTTACTTTTCGCACTTTAACGCTTTCTAAATATACCATGATAGAATTAGGGTTTGTATGCAAATAAAACGAACAAAAATAGTTTGACCTAATTTCAAGATAATCAAGCATGAATATGGACAACACATATCACACTTGCACCCCTAGGGTATTCCACTTGTTGCCTTCAAATAAATAGGCCATATTGTATGTTAGGTCTCTTTGGGCAAAACAAATACAAATCAATTGATCATAGTCCCTCGATGACGCTTTCGAAAAGTTGCCTAAAATGATCAAGTCCCTTTCAAAGAGAAATTGCCCAAAGATACTTAGCACTATTGCAATTATGGTCTAAACGATGACCCGCGCCCGTCCCTTTCACCTCCTAATACAAGATTGTCCACCAAATGCAATGGTGGAACAAAATTGTCAAAAGGGTTAAAACATAACAAAAATCTTTGAGAACTTTAGGGTAGATAGCTCTTAAGTACTTGTCAACTTGCAAAACAAAACACTTGCCTATTTTCAAACCACACTTCACAAACACTTTCAAAACAACTTTCAAAAAAACCTTGAAACATCTTTTCAAAAAGACAAACACCTTTTGTAAAACATTCGAGTAAAGAATTGTTACAAGGGTAGCCTAGACAAGGCATCTTTTTCAAAACATTTTCAAAAACCACGCACAAAGCACCATTTCAAACAATTGAAAACCAAGGCAAGTTGATCTAAGCCAGTACCTAAGAGCCCATGGATAACCATGGATAGAAAGGGTGCTAATACCTTCCCTTTCTATAATCTACTCCCCGAACCCAAGAAAAATCTCAAAGGTTTTTGCTGTGCTTTTTAAACCTTTCCTTAGGATAAAATAAAAAGTCAGTGGCGACTCTTGCTCAACCGAAACATTTGCGAAAACAAACGCAAAACCATAGTCAGTTCTCCCACCGTATCACACTTTGCATGTCTCAATGGAATGCAGAGGGACTACTCTAGCTCACGTTATGGTTGATACTGGGTCGTCTTTAAATGTCTTGCCGAAGAAAGCATTGGACAGATTGGACTGTGAAGGCCTAACCCTGAAGTCCAACAATATCATTGTCAGAGCCTTTAATGATTCTAAAAGGATGGTCCATGGGGAGGTGGACATCCCGATTAAAGTGGGAACTGAAACCTTCAACTCCACATTCTATGTGATGGACATCCGTCCTTCCTATTCTTGTTTGCTGGGAAGACCCTGGATTCATAATGTTGGAGCAGTCACTTCTTCTCTACATCAAATGCTCAAGTACCCAGTCCATGGGAAAATTATAACTGTTCATGGCAAGGAGGAGTACATGATAAGCCATCTAAATTCTTTCCGCTATGTTGAATTGGTTGGTGAATTCATAGAGACCCCTTTCCAACACTTTGAAGAGGTTTCTCCTGAAATTGCAGCAACCAAGATAGTGTCTTCTGCACCCATGATTACCAAACCTGTACCTCGGATGTCATCCCTCAAAGATGCAAAAGTTGTGATTGAAGAAGGAGGAAGCACAATCTGGGGGCAGCTTCCCGATTTTCCTTTCAAATCTGATAAATTCAGCTTGGGTTTCACTTCGGCTAGTCAAAAGGTTGTACGTCATGCCCGGGCTGGGAGACCACCAGTGAAGATCACCCATCATGGAGTCAATGCTTTGGAGGATGGTGAAGAGGAGAGCAACCTGGAAGACTGGGTTTTCCCTACTGTTGAGGAAGGACTGAACAACTGGGAGGCAAAGGACTTTGTTCCCATTACTTTCATAAATCAGTAATTTATCTTTCAAACATTTATGTTGGTTTGTAATAATTCTTAAAAAATTCGTTCACTTTTAGCCTTGTGCCTTACTCGAGGCATATAGGTCCATTTGTAAGGGTTTGATTTTTCATCTTCATATGCCATTTTAATGAATCATGGACGTTTTCACATATAAACTTTTGTGTTCATTTTCTTTCTTTTTACATTTTATTTGTTTAAAGGTGGCTATCCCTTACACACACCCACACTCACAAATGTAGGTACCCTTCCATTCTGGATTCCACGGGTAACAATTCTGCTATGGCCTTCAGTGACTCTGAAGATCTGGTCTACCATGCCGAATACGAAGGTGATGAAGACTGTGAAGTGCCGGGAGAATTGGTTAGGCTGCTACAACAGGAAGAAAGGGCTATTCTACCTCACGAGGAGTTGTTAGAGACAATCAACTTGGGTACTGACAAAGACAGAAAAGAGGTCAGAGTGGGTGCCAACCTAGAGCCAAGTATCAAAGAGCGCTTAGTTCAGCTGTTGAATGAATATGTTGAGATCTTCGCCTGGTCTTATGAGGACATGTCGGGGCTTAATACAGGTATTGTGGTTCACCGTCTCCCTACTAGAGAAGATTGTCCACCAATTAAACAGAAAGTCCGCCGCATGAGGCCCGACATGTCTGAAAAGATCAAAGCAGAAGTTATGAAGCAGTTCAATGCTGGGTTTCTTGCTGTTACTTCCTATCCACAATGGGTTGCTAACATTGTGCCCGTGCCTACGAAGGATGGCAAAGTGAGAATGTGCGTGGATTATAGAGACTTAAACAGGGCTAGCCCTAAAGATGACTTTCCACTACCGCACATTGACTTCTTGGTTGACAATACAGCTCAGCACAAGGTATTTTCTTTCATGGATGGATTTTCAGGGTACAACCAGATTAAAATGGCCCCTGAAGACATGAAGAAAACTACTTTTATTACACAGTGGGGTACCTTCTGCTATAAAGTGATGCCATTCGGACTGAAGAATGCCGGGGCAACCTACCAACGCGCCATGGTAGCTTTGTTTCATGACATGATACATCATGAGATTGAAGTCTACATAGACGACATGATAGCCCATTCACAGACAGAATAAGAACACATCGACCATCTGCAAAAGATGTTTTTCAGGTTGAAGGAGTACAAGCTCAGACTGAACCCTAACAAGTGCACTTTCGGAGTCAGGCCTGGTAAACTCTTGGGTTTCATAGTCAGCAACAAAGGCATCGAGGTTGATCCTGCCAAAGTCAAAGCTATACAAGAAATGCCTACCCCTCGCACTGAGAAGGGGGTTAGAGGTTTCTTAGGACGCCTAAACTACATTGCAAGGTTCATTTCTCACCTAACATCTACCTGTGAGCCAATCTTCAAGCTGTTGAAGAAAGATCAGGTAGTTAAATGGAATGATGACTGTCAAGTTGCTTTCGATAAAATCAAGGAGTATTTGCTAGAACCTCCTATCTTGATGCCTCCCGTCGAAGGAACACTGCTAATCATGTATCTGACTATTTTGGACAATTCAATGGGGTGCGCACTGGGCCAACATGACGAGTTTGGTCGAAAAGAGCATGCCATTTGTTACCTTAGCAAAAATTTTACCGACTGTGAGACCCGATACTCACTGCTCGAGAAAACTTGCCGCGCTTTGGTATGGGCTGCTCGCCGGATATGGCAGTATATGTTGACGCATACCACTCTGTTGATATCCAAAATGGATCCGATCAAGTACATCTTTGAAAAGCCTGCTTTATCTGGAAGAATAGCTAGAAGGCAAATGATCCTGACTGAGTATGATATATAGTACACGACCCAAAAATCTATAAAGGGGAGTGTACTAGTTGACCATCTAGCTCATCAAGCTGTCGAAGATTACCAATCCATGAAGTTTGACTTCCCTGACGAGGACATTATGACATTGGATAACATTGAAGACTTCAGACCGTATGACGAACCTGAACAAGGATCCTGATGGACCCTGTACTTTGATGGTGCCTCCAATGCACTTGGCAACGGTATCGGTGCTGTACTCATCTCTCCAGAAGGTTTCCATACACCTTTCACTGCTAGACTCTGCTTCAACTGCACCAACAACATGGCCGAGTATGAAGCTTGCATCTTTGGACTCAAGGCTGCAATAAACCTGGGTATCAAATCTTTGGTTGTATTTGGAGACTCAACTTTGGTTATCAGTTAGGTCAAAGGAGAGTGGGACACTAAACATCCCAACCTCATCCCTTACAAAGAACATGTCCTGACATTGTTACCTCATTTTGAGCAGATTAGCTTCGAGCACTTCCCGCGAGAAGAGAACCAGCTAGCAGATGCTCTAGCTACAATGTCATCCATGTTTAAACTTAACTGGGATAATGAGGCTCCCCAAATCACCATTGAGCGGATGGACGAACCTACGCATTGTCACGAGATTAATACCGAAGAAGTAGTGGACCGACCTTGATTTCACGAAGTCAAAAGGTATCTTGAGGCGCAAGAATACCCTGAAGGGGCTTCAGTCAACGACAAAAAGTTCTTAAGGAGGTTTTCAGCTAAGTTCTTCCTGAGCAATGGTATCCTATACAAGCGCAATCATGATTACATTCTGATCCGTTGTGTGGACAAGGTTGAAGCTGAGCAGATCATGGCTGAATTGCACAATGGTACCTTTGGCACCCATTCTAGCGGACATATGATGGCTAAGAAGATTCTACGGGCAGGCTATTACTGGTCTACCATGGAAGCTGACTGCCATCAACATTCCCGTACTTGTCGCAAATGTCAAATCTATGCTGACAAGGTACATATACCTCAAGTTCCTCTCAACGTCTTAACAGTTCTTTGGCCATTTGCTATGTGGGGAATCAACATAATTGGAGAGATAAAGCCAAAACATCCAATGGACACCGTTTCATCCTGGTGGCCATTGATTACTTTACCAAATGGGTCGAAGCAGCTTCCTTCGCATCCGTTACAAAGAATGTTGTTGCCCGCTTCATCAAGCAGAACCTCATTTGCCGGTACGGCATCCCCGACAGGATCATCACTGACAACGGTACAAACCTGAACAACACTATAATCACAGCCTTGTGCGAACAGTTCAGATTCAACATCACAATTCATCTCCCTATCGGCCAAAGATGAACGGTGCTGTCGAAGCTGCGAACAAAAATATCAAGAAGATCATACAAAAGATGACAGTCACCTACAAAGCCTGGCATGATATGTTACCGTTTGCTCTCCACGGTTACCGTACCACGACGCGTACATCAACTAGGGCAACACCCTATTCTTTGGTATACAGCATGGAAGCTGTTTTACCTATCGAGGTTCAGATTCCCTTCTTGAGAATCATGAAGGATGCTGGTTTAAGTGAAGACGATTGGATTCAGACCCAGCTTGATCAACTTAAATTGATTGATGAAAAGCGACTTACTGCTATTTGCCATGGTCAAATGTATCAAAAGCGGATGATCAAGGCTTTCAACAAGAAAGTCATACGCCAGGTATATCAAGTCGGAGATCTTGTAATAAAGCGGATCATCTTGCCGCAAAGTGATCCCAGGGGAAAATAGACTCCTACTTACGAAGGACCATTTGTGATCAAAAACATCTTTTCTTGTGGGGCAATGATATTAACCACCATGGACGGTGATGACCTGCCGCACCCCGCGAACGCAGATATAGTCAAAAGATACTACACATAAATGACCCGGCAAGTTGAAAACCCGAAAGGGCGACTTGGGCAAAAAAGGGCATCCCGGTGAATCGAAAACCCAAAAGGGCGGTTCAGGAAAAAATTAGGGATAAATAATAAAAAATTTGTACACCCGGCAAGTTGAAAACCCGAAAGGGCGACTTGGGCAAAAAAGGGTTTCCCGGTGGATCGAAAACCCGAAAGGGCGGTCCAGACAAAAGTTAGGGAATTAAAGCGTATGACTATGTCTCGTCGGATCACTTTAAGGAAAATCTCTTCACAAATAACCTCCTGGCTTCTGATCAATCCAATCATCTTCGGACGAAGCAACGAATGGACAAGATACTCAGAGCTACGAAGGCTATAGCAGAATGGGAACCCCATGGAATTCTTACACATAGCCATCTTTCTTTGTATAAAATTTTCTCATTTTTTATGACAACATTCTCTTACTAGGATGTCTGTCTCCTTTGTACAAAATACTTACACAAAGTTAATACAAAGATACTTCAAAGTGCAGAAAACTATTTACCTTTTCTTTCTTTTTTACACTTGTTTGTTTTATTTGAAAACGTCCAATAATTTAGTAAATGAGCATATGCATTTGAATATAATCACTGCTTACAAATAAACGAAATGAAAAAGAATAATTACTGACAGGTCAAAAGTATAGGAGAACGTCTTTAGGCTATTCCAAGAGAAATCCCCTGCAGTACATCATTTGGATTCCCCAAGTAGAATGTTTATCATCTTCCAAAGACTTGAAGGATCCCTATATCCCTAGGAAAGTCGTGAAGGATTCTCACATCCCCACAGAAGTTGTCAAAGTTTTTGATAATCCCCACGAGTCGCCAAGGATTCTCTATCCCCAACAGTGGTCCAAGGATGTCTTATCCTTAATAATCAAAGATTTCGAATCTCCAGTAGTGGTCATGGATTTATTATCCCCATCAATGGTCAGGGATTTATTTTCCCTGGAAGCAGTTAAAGATTTTATTATCTCTAGCTATCAAGGATTTATTTTCCTCAGGAAGACAGCTAATCAGCTTACATGCACATACATTACATTCATATATCATAAACATTGATAAAACACATTTATTGCATCATACATTTCATGCAACATAACTTTTTGTTTCAGCTAACATTTTACCCTTTTCAGGATAAGATTAACAACTATCTTTAACAAGTATTCAAAGAGTTCAGAAAACAGCTTAGAGATGCTCCAGATACATATGCTATTCTATTGCTTATTCAAATACAGAATTCAGAAAACAGCTTAGAGATGCTCCAGACACGGATGCTATTCTATTGTTTATTCAAATACTGAATTCAGAAAACAGCTTAGAGATGCTCCAGACACGGATGCTATTATATTGCTTATTCAGATTCCAGGCTCAGAAAACAGCTTAGAGATGCTCCAGACACGGATGCTATTCTATTGCTTATTCAGATTCAAGGCTTAGAAAACAGCTTAGAGATGCTCCAGACACGAATGCTATTCTATTGCTTATTCAAATACAGAATTCAGAAAACAGCTCAGAGATGCTCCAGACATGGATGCTATTCTATTTTCTTATTCAGATTCAAAAATCAGAAAACAACTCAGAGATGCTCCATACACGGATGCTATTCTGTCGCCTATTCAGATTTCAGATTCAGATACAACTCAGATGCATTCCAGATACGGATACCAGTCTAATGATTCATTCTCCTGATTTTCAACAAACATTCTTGGATGGAATCTTTAAGCCCATCTCCGACAAGATTCTGTCACCCCTCCAAATGGCATCTTTTAGCCCATTTCCTCAAACTACATTTTGACGAGTGCAAATTTACGGGCACTCTAGTGTCCAATCATCTTTTACCTTCGAGTCACGAACGGCGATCTCGCCAATCTAACTCTTCAGGTTCAAGAAGATTGAACAGGGGCAGCTGTTGTACCCCAAAATTTTCCCTCTTATTTTATCAAGATTTCCCCTCACAAGACTCTTTGGACTCCAGACAGGACTAGGGTTTGCTCTGCTCAAGACATCTCCTTGCACTGTTGACCTGAAATTAGGGTTTGAGTTTGCACATGGATTTTTGGACTTTCAATGCTCAATATGACTTTCATACTTCATGTTGGACTCCTAAGATTTCTCATACCAAGTTTCAAGCCTTGAATCAAAATTTTGCCCAGTCAATTGGACAGTTGACCTAGAAATCAACTGTATTGGGGAAAAAGTCAACCGTGGCCAATTTACAGTCAAAACTCATAATTTTTGATCCACATCAACATTATAGACTCATATGAACCATTTGATCAAGTTTGGACCACAAATCCTCAAGAAATTTGATCAGATCATCAAAAGGGTAAAATGGTCATTTTTAGGGTTTTGACTGTAGAAGGGAAATTTCTGATTTTTCACCTAGCCAATGGCAAATTGGGTTCAAGCATGATTTCAAGGACTCAATAGAATCATCTTGACCTAATCACAAGGTTTAAAAGATCTCAAAAGCATTGGATTGATAGATGAATTTTCCAGTCGACTGATCAAAAATCAACTGTACACTGAAAAGTCAAACTTTGACTTTTTGGTCAAAATCAAGTGCCAAGGGTCATTTTTCATCAAGATGGGTAAAAACATGAAACTTGTTCACCAAGAAACCTAATTTTGAAAATTAGGGTTTAAAATGGAAAATTTTCATAACTTGGAAATTTTCTGTTACGAAAATTTCTTATATATTTCCCAACTTTTCCCAACTTTTTCACCATGATGCAATTAGATTCAAAGAAAACCTACAACATTAAAGTTTTAATCCTCCATAAAATCTACAAATATTATTCACAAAGTTTTCCCAAAAGATGCTTGGATCTCAAGTTATGATTTTGTGAATAAAGGTCCAAAAACTTTCTAACTTAGTGAAATTTTGCCCTAGTTTAGGCAGGATTTTGACCAATCTTCATGGCAAATTTTCACCTAGTTCCAAGTGGAATCTCAAAATTCATTTCAAATATGGATTGTATAGCATGTTACAAGCTTTCCAAAATGTCCAAGAACTGTCCAAGATCATTCATGGTTAGGGAGAATCGAAAGTTTGAAATTGGCAAATTATCACTTTTGTCCAAGGCATTTTTCACCATGCTACAAGTTGCAAAATCTGTCCAAACCTTGCTTGTACTTGGTTTACAGGTTCTAAACCTTTCTAAACTCATAAATTAAATGCAAACACATTGGATTAAGGCGTTGTTTTGATCTTTGAAGCATTGTACAAAGGATTAATCCATTTTTGGCAAAAAGTTAACAATGCCATTTACATAAAGCATGCTTTTGGAAATTTTGTTTGTCTTGAGCCATGGACCTGATTTCTTTATGAAAACAAAGTTCACTAATATCAGGAAAGATGTACCAACTATGTGCAGCTAGAACACATGCCTGTACAACTTTGGCATGGTCACTTCTCACCTTTTACTTCAAAAATAAGTCATTGTGCAAAAAGTCCACAACTTTGTAATCTAATAAGAGCAAGTGTGGTATTCATTTCAAACAAGTTTTACACATTACCTAAGGTCAGAAACACGAGCTAATAAGTTCTCAAACCCCCTTAAGCAAAAAACACCAAGTTCTTGCAAAAACATGGCAAGTTCTGCAAATCATAACCAAAACAAAATCCACTCGTGCGTTTTGCTTGAAACCAGTTCCAACACACTCCATACAACATACCTAAACTATCCCAACCATTCTCAAGCCACTGTAACTCCATTTACACACTTCACCATTTTCAAATTCTGAGTTTGCAGGTTGAGTTCTACAAGAAGTTTCAGACCATTTCAAAGCAAGCCAAGCATTGGGAAAGGTCAAGGGAACATCAAGCAAGCTCAAAAGAACCTCAGGCCTCACTGAAAGTTGCTGCATTGCCATACTTGAGGTTGACTGAAACAGGTAAAATTCAAACTTCTATCTCCTTATTTAGGAATCATTAGGCTTAGGTTTGTGAAGCAAAAATGTAGTCCTCATTGTCCTTGAACTGTACATATGCTTAGAATTCATTTATGTTAACTGAGCTAGGAGTATTTGATAGTTGAATTTTCTGAAAAAACTAGGTCAGAAATTGGGGGTGATAAAATTCTCCCTGGTTTCTTAGAGTTAGATCAAGTTTTTTATATGGTTAGAATCGTGGTTTAAAGCTCTATAATTTTCATGTTATGAGTTTTTGATTTCAAGCAAAAAATAGAGAGAACAGGTTTGAAGTTGCAGCGCGCGTATTTTTGTTCTGGAGGACAGGGACGAAGTGGAAATGGGCTGGGCTTGGCTTGTTGCTACTTTTTGCACCCCCTAGCTTGCTTTCTGCACCCCCTTGGCCCATTTGATTATTTTTGTATATTTTTGTATTTCTTTTATATTTCTGACTTTTTATTTATTTTTTCTAAATATTTAAAATCACAAAAAATATTCTCTTTATTTTTCACATTTTATTTTATTATTTTTTAAATTATTTTTTGGACATAGAAATAGTTTATTAAATAATATATACTTTTATTTTCTTAAATAAATTTGTAAATAAAATTAAATTACTTACATAAAATTATATTATACACTTAAAATACTATTTTTTCACAAATATTATTTTTTAGCACTTTTGTATATATTTTTATCTATTTTCTTGTACATAAATAAATAATATAATATATATATTTTCTTAAAACAAAACTAGGGTTTCCACCCTTCCAAAAATAATCATTTTATTTTTCTTATTTTTTAGGATATAAATAAAATTATTTTTACATACATAAAAATAATACAAAAAAAACATTTTTGCATATTTATATTTAATTGCATATTTAAATAATTGTCTATATATTTATTTGTGCAATATTTCAATTTGGTTGTAATAATAATTTTAGGGTTTTATTTTCTTGCAAATACCCCCTATTCAAACTTGTATCCCCCTCCCCATATCAATGTTGTAATAGTCTTAGATTTACTTTTACGCATTTTATTACTTTCAAATGCATGATTAGTAAATTAGGGTTTGTATGACAACAAAAATCAAAACAAATAGCTTGACTAAACACAAGACAAAAAAGCATGAAAAATGACAACACAATGCACACAAGCACCCTTAGGGTTTCACCCACTTGTTGCCTTAAAAACATGGCCATGGTATGCATGCTAGGTATCTTGGAAAAATAAAATAAAAATAAAAGATCATAGTCCCTCGATGACGCTATCTTGGTTGCCTATACAAAAATGATCTAGTCCCACAAAACTTGCTAAAGATACTTGGCAACATTGTTATCATGGCCATACAATGACCCACGCCTGTCCCGTTTAACATCCAAACACAAGGTTGTTTACCAAATACAATGGTAAAACAACAATATCAAAGGGTTAAAAATGTGTAGGAAAGATCTTTGAGTTAGGGTAGACAACTCCTAGTTACTTGATCAAACTTGCAAAACATCCTTGCTAATTTCAAAAACATACTACACAATTTCAAAATAATTTCCCAAAACAAACTTTCAAACATTGAAACATTTTTCAAAAGACAAACACCTTTGTATACATTCAAACAAGAATCATTACAAAGGGTTCCTAGACAAAGGCCTCTTTTCAAAATACTTTTAAAACCACACACAAAAGCACCATTTCAAACAATTGAAAAGCAAAAGCAAGTGATCTAAACAAGTAACTAAGAGCCCATGGAAAACCATGGATGAAAAGGGTGCTAGCACCTTACCTTTTCATAATCTACCCCCTGAACCCAAGAAAACATCTCAAAGGTCTTTCTTGTGCTTTTTGACCTTTCCTTTGGATAAAATAAAAAGTCGGTGGCGACTCTTGCTAAACCGAAACATTTGCGAACACAAACACAAAACCTCAAGTCAGTTCTCCCACCGTATCACACTTGGTATATATTTTTTAAACCTTTGCGTGGTTTACTATTCTCGCATTTTCTTTTCTTTTAATTATTATGTAATTGTCCCCCGGTTTGTAATAGTAATTAGGGTTTATTTTCCGCATTTCTATTATGTAATTCTCCCAAAACATTATAATAGTCTAAGGCTTTATTTTCCGTATTTACTATTTTTCATTACTGTTATGTTTACTGCTCAGTAATTAGGCTTGTCTGGAATGATTAAAAGCACACGATAGCTAACCCTAATTGCAAGATTAAACTAACTGAATCACAAATTACTTGCATACTCACACCTCTAGAGTAACCTCCCTTGTTGCCTTCGGAAAAATAGTCATGTCCCTCGAATGTGGGGATGCTTTAGCACAGTCTCTCGAAAACAAAGATCGTAGTCCCTCGATGACCCTTCCGATGTTGCCTTCGGTAAATGATCTAGTCCTTTAACGATAATTGCTAAAGTATCCTTACCAGTTGCCTTCTATGATTGTACGATGACCCACACATGTCCTTTCATATCCAATGATAGGGCTTCCTACTAACTAATGGTAGGATAACACTATCTAAAGGAAAGGAAAGTACAAGAAAGACCTTTGAGTAGGTAGACCGCTGTTAATCGCTTGCTCACAAACATTTCAAAAGAAATAAAACATTTCACACATAACACTTTCAAAAATATTTAAAACAAACACTTTGCACGCATTCTCAAGAACAGAAACGAGAATCATTACAAAGTCTTGACTTACAATTGCCATTTTCAAAATATTTTTTCAAACACACATTCACAAAGCAATTTTCAAAACAAAGTGAGCTAGCAATTAAGAGCCCGTAGATAACTACAGATGAAAAGGGTGCTAATACCTTCCCTTTTCATAACTTACACCCCAAACTCAAAAATCTCGAAGGTCTTTCCAATTCTTTTCACCCTTTCCTTATTGGATAAAAGAAAAGTCGGTGGTGACTCTAGCTATCTGCACATTTGCTATAAAACACAAAACAAGTCAGTTCTCCCACCGTATTACAGAACTGACGACTCTGTTGGGGAGAACTTAAAAAGGGGTTACCTTTAGAGTTAGATCACTTTATCTGCTTTGTTTGATTTGCTTGATTTATCTTTAAAGGGTTGCTTGGGTTTACTTTTCTTGCAAAGATCCTATACCCAAATTTGGGGGTACCCTTAGGTAAGTAGCTATAGATCATGGAAAATGTATAGCATAGACCGATATGGTTGAAGTGATGGCTACGTTAGTGCGACACTTTGGTTTGTACTAGTGTCCCTCGAGTCAGTTAGGGAGAATACTAGGCTGTCGCGTGGTGTCATAAGCACTAACTAACTTTTAAAACCTTTATTGACCCAACTTGGCCATTAGAAGGTAGTGAGATAGCCAACTTTGGTGCAGTCCGAAGTTGGTTGATACTCGATGCTATGCTCATTGAGATTCGACTCTCAAGTGTTTTTTGGTGGCAAGTCAGTTTCCATGCTAAATAAAACCTGTGAGAAAAATTAGTGATATTGAGATCCCTAGAACCCGGTTACTATTTTAGGACAGGTTGAGCCAACTAAACTTCAAGAGGGTACTTACCTATGAACCCCATTCAAGCCTTAAACCTAAGGCTCTTGTATGCTTTGTTTGTGTTTGTTATATGTTTAAACATGACATCATAACATCATAACATCATATCATGACATTTTCACTAACCATTTCAAGGATCTAGCGGATTTATCTTTGTTCTTTGTTGCAGGTTCATGGCTTCCAATCGTAGAAATACTATCCGAATCAACTTTGTAAAGGAACCTTCCAAGCTTGGGGAATTAGTCTCAAGGGTTCCTGATAATTCTCAATTCACAAAGAGACATGGTCATCTATGATAACACTAAAACACACTGCATATTTGACTCAAATTTCACATGTTTGTTAGAGTTTTTATTGTCAAATTCTTGTGTTATGCTTGTTTTTGTTTTGTTTTCAGGTATTTTGATTATCCAGAGCCCCTCTTGAAGAAATGAAGAAAAAATGAGCAAGAAATCAAGTTTTTGAGCAAATTGTACTCATGGCATCCAACACAGCGCCCACCATAGGGTAGGCCATGACATAGATTGGTTTCAACTGCCTTCAACTGCCACGTTCTCCTCAACTTCCCATCCTCGTACACATGGAAGGCGCCATAGGGGCATGTCAGGCGCCACCTTTGTTAAATGGTGTCCCGCCCAAAAGGAGTTGGGGGGCACTTTTGTAATTCCATGGAGTATAGTTTTTCTATAAATATGAGGTTCTAGTTTCATTTTATTTTCATCCAAGCTTAGTTACAAACTTAAGCCACATATTATCAGATCTTATAAGTGATAACCCCTTCACATTGAAGAGTTATCACACCATTGATATAGTCTGTAATCGAGTTTGGAGCACTTTGGTAGAAGTTAATTCTGTTGCCATTTTCATTTCCAATCGCATTTATTTCCAGTTGTACCTGATTTAAAGCCTCTGATTTGGAGAAAGTTTTTATTTACAAAGTCTTGCTTTACTTTATTTATTTCCTCACACTTGCTTTACTTTATTTATTTCCTCGCACTCTCTTTAATTTATTTATTTCCTCGCACTCGCTTTATTTTATTTATTTCCTTGTCTTGCACTTATTTAACATGTCTGTTTACATTTCCATGTATGGCTAAATTTTAAAGGTTAGAATGTAAGGATCATAGTTAATGTGATATTCCATATAATGTGTCTGTAGAAATACCTAAAGGTCTATTTTGGTTTTTAACACAAGTTTTCTACACTTTATTTTTGTTGGGTAAGATCAAATGCCGTCCAACCTTTAGCTAAACTTGGATGGTCTTAGTTGTTCAAAGGAAGCGAAAGTGCTTTGTTCAATTAAGTAGGAATCTTTTAACACTTTTAGAAAATCGATTTCAAAACTCTTTTCAGTCGCGTTTATGGGTTTAAAGGTCTAGTCCTCTTTTGGTTAGAAGTTCCAAGTCAAAATTACTTTTCAACTAAGTCAAGAAACTATATTTCTTAAAAATATGTTTATTACTTTAACGCAATGCACGCCTTTTTATAAGTGACACTAAGAGGGATTGATTAAAGAATAAACTCGGTTATGAATACGCGAAAGTGACAGTTCCTGTTAAATTAGTTCTTATCATTAGTAGAAAATATTGCCCTATAAGTAGGTCTAATTAGAAGCATCGGAATATCATCAAACTGTGTGAATTGCATTCAATCCTGTTGTTTTATCTAAATTTATATTTTTGTACTTTACTTACACTTGCACTCATAAACCCCAAATTTGTTTTACCTTAGATAAACATCATAACAATAGAAATCAATAGATTGATGTTTGGTCTCTCTGGGATCGATAATATTTTATATTACTCTGATGCGTTTCGTATACTTGAGAAAACCACGTATCAAGTTTTTGGCACCGCTGCCGGGGACCAATTACGTCAAATTTCGTACCCTTCTGTTACACCGTCTAGACTAAGGCTTTACTGAGCCGGTAAATGCGAAGAACTCACAGCATTGAAAGTTTATTACATCTTTTAGCGGAACCTGAATGCTCCGCCCGCTCACATCTCTTACTTCAAAGAGTTAGGAGAGCTATCATCGAGGAACGTAACCAACAAACCCTTAAGGAATTCGCCCAACCCTCTAATGAGGAACCCGATTCTAATATATTAAACCCTACCATTCCTGCTAACAATTTCGAACTGAAACCCTCTCTATTATAATTAGTACAACAAATCTAATTCGTGGGTCTCGCTACAGAGAGCCCAAATCAGCATTTAAAAGTCTTTATCCAATTAGCTGATACCTTTAAAATCAATGAAGCTACGCCTGAGACGATTCGTTTAAGACTATTCCCTTTCTCCCTTAGAGATAAAGCACGCCCTTGGTTAGATTCCCTTCCAGCCAATTCCTTAACAACCTGGGAAGACCTTAGGAGAGTATTCCTTGCCAGATATTTTCCCCCGAGTAAGACTGTTCTCCTTCGAAATCAGATCACCAGGTTTACTCAAAACCAAGGAGAATCACTTTTTGAAGCATGGGAGAGATATAAAGACCTATTGAGAGCTTGTCCACACCATGGCCTAGAATAATGGTTAATCATTCATACCTTCTATAATGGACTCATTTATAGCACTAAGATGACCATCGACACTACCGCTGGCGGCGCACTGATGAACAAACCCTACCCTGAAGCTTGTGCTCTCATCGAAGATATGGCCTAAAATCATTATTAATGGGGAACCGAACGAGCATCGGTAGAGAAGAAAGATACCCAAGGAGAAATACATGAGATAAGTTCTATAGACATTATGCAAGCCAAAATGAATGCTCTAGCCTTTAAAGTTGAATATATGTCTTCAAACCCAACCACTGTAGTGGCAGTCCACCCAGAATGTGAAGTATGTGGAACCAAAGGGCACCAATCAGCTCAATGCAATCTGTTGAATGAAAAAAATATAGACCAAGTCAATTATGCCCAAGGAAACCCATTTTCAAATACCTACAACCCTAGATAGAGGAATCACCCAAAATTCTCCTATAAAAACAATAATCCTATCCAAAATTCAGCATCTCCGAGACCATCAGGTTTTTAAGCCCAGAGACAAAACCAACCTATGCAAGTTGTGCCCCTAAAGCCGAACCTAGAGAAAATTATTGAAAATTTCATTTCGGCCCAAACCTAGCAAAACAAAGAATTCCTAAACCAAAACATTCATGTAAATAAATTAATCACACAATTAGGAACCAAGGTTGACCAAATAGTTACCCACAACAAAATTCTTGAAACCCAGATCTCTCAGGTAGCTCTCGAACAAGCCCCCCAAACTACACCTAGAAGGAAATTTCCTGGACAACCTCAACCAGACCCTCGAGGACAAGAAAATGCCATTACCTTACAAAGTGGGACTGCTTACCTTGAACCTGTCAACCCAACATTGAATGAATCCAAAGCTTCTAAGAAATGTGTCGTGCCTACGGATGAAGTAGAGGAACCAGTGGAATCTGAGAAACAAAAAGATAAAGGAGAAGCCATATATAAAACTTATGTACCACCTCCACCATACAAACCACCAATACCATATCCACAAAGGCTTAAACAAACTAAAATTAACAACCAATATAAAAAATTCATAAAAATAATAGAGAAACTCCATGTAGAGATTCCTTTCACCGAAGCCATCACCCAAATACCATCATATGCTAAATTCCTCAAAGACATTCTAACCAATAAATGTAGGCTTGACGATCCCAAACCCTTGGAATGCAATTCTATTTCCGAAAATAAGCTTGCTAAGAAAGATAAAGACTCTGAGAATTTTTCCATACCTTGTATTTTGGAAAATCATGTGGTCGACAAACATTCCTGGACTTAGGAGCTAGTGTGAGCTTAATGACTCTATCAGTTTGTGAGAGGTTAAACTTAGGAGAATAGCAACCTACTAAGATGTCTATTCAATTAGCCGATAGATCTGTTAAATATCCAATTGGCATATTAGAAGACGTCCTGATTAGGATTGGGAAATTGTATATCCCTACTGATTTTGTTGTCATGGACATAAAAGAAGATGACGATATCCCAATCCTCTTAGGTAGACCGTTCTTATCAACTACAAGAGCCATAATAGATGTAAAGAGAGGAAAGTTGACTTTTGAAGTATGTGATGAAAAGATAGAATTTATTCTTTCAAAATTTCTTATGGCACCAGTAATAGGAGATGTGTGTTATGCCATTGACATCATTGACAAACACGCTAGGGGACTAGATCAAGAAGGACCTGCACCAACAATCAAGCTACCTTTAACCCTCATAAGGGAAGATGATGGATTTAAAAAGATGGAACCCTACATTGATGATAAGCTTCACGAATGTTTAGCCCTTACACCAGATCCTATACAATGCCCTGAGAAACCAACTGTAGAACTTAAAGAACTACCCAAGAATCTAAGATATGAGTTTCTAGATGAAGGAATGATTCGTCTAGTTATAGTTAGTGCTACCTTAAACCAAGAAGAAACAAACTAACTCTTAGATGTTTTACGAAAATATCCCTCAGCTTTAGGATATAATATCTCCGATCTGAAAGGTATAAGTCCATCCATATGTATGCATAGGATTTTACTTGAGGAAGATTCAAAACCCTCCAGAGAACATCAGAGAAGGATAAATCCAATAATGAGTGATGTTGTTAAGAAAGAAGTTCTTAAGTGGCTAGAAGCAGGTATAATTTATCAAATCTCTAATAGTAAGTGGGTGAGCCCTGTGCATGTAGTACCTAAAAAGGGAGGCATCACAGTCGAGCTAAACGAGAAAGGAAAACATGTAGCAAAGCGGATATAAGGAGGTTGGCGTATGTGCATAGATTATAGAAAGCTAAACAAGGCAACTAGGAAGGATCATTTTCCCTTACCATTTATAGACCAAATGCTGGAACGTCTGGCTAGACATTCTTACTTTTGTTATCTAGATGGGTATTCTGGATTCTTCCAAATTCCTATTCACCCTGAAGATCAAGAAAAAACAACCTTTAGATGCCCTTATGGAACCTTTGCCTATAGACGAATGACATTCAGACTTTGTAATGCTCCAGCTATTTTCCAGTGTTGCATGATGTCAATCTTTGAAGATTATCTTGATGGGATTATGGAAGTATTTATGGATGACTTCTCGGTATGCGGATTCGATTTTAAGAATTGTCTCGCTAACCTTAAGAAAATTCTAGAAAGATATGTAAAAGTAAACCTTGTGTTAAACTGGGAGAAGTGCCATTTCATGGTTCCCGAAGGTAAAGTTTTAGGACACATAGTCTATGAAAAAGGTATCGGAGTTGATAGAGCAAAAATAGAAGTTATAGAAAACCTAAAACCTCCTAAGACCATTAGGGAAGTCCGGAGTTTTCTTGGACATGCCGGTTTTTACGGACGCTTTATCAAGGACTTCTCTAAAATAACAAAACCTCTAACCGGTCTTTTGATGAAAGGCATTGAATTTATCTTTGATGAAAAATGCATTAAGGCCTTTAACATTTTTAAATAAGCACTAATTTCGGCACCTATTATGCAACCCCCAGATTGGACCAAACCTTTTGAAATCATGTGCGATGCTAGTGATTTCACAGTGGGAGCTGTTCTAGGTCAAAGAAAAGATAAAAATTACATGTGATCTATTATGCAAGTAGAACCATAGATGATGCCCAACTTAATTATGCAACAACCGAAAAGGAACTCCTAGCTATAGTTTTCGCCATCGATAAATTTCGATCCTATCTGGTAGGAGGTAAAATTATAGTCTATACATATCATGCAACTATTCATTGTCTATTAAGCAAAAAAGACGCTAAGCCTAGGTTACTTCGATGGATCCTCTTACTACAAGAGTTTGATCTAGATATTCGAGACAAGAAAGGCACAAAAAACGTAGTTGTCGATCACCTTTTTAGGCTTGAATACATAAAACCAGATTTAATACCCATAGATGCTGATTTTGCCTATGAAAAACTAAAAGCTAAAATAGACACCATTGGGGAAAATAACCTGGATCCTTATAAGAACTCCAAGGAAGATTTAACAATGAGCAATGTACCTTGGTACGCTGACTTTGTCAACTATCTAGCTGCTGATATAGTACTTCCTGACCTAAACTATCAACAGAAAAATAAGTTCTTCAATGATGTAAGAAATTTTTATTGGGACGAGCCACTTCTTTTCAAAAGAGGTACTGGCGGTATTTTTCGTCGTTGTGTTCCAGAAGAAGAGGTAAGAAATATCATAGAACACTGTCACTCTGCACCCCATGGAGGACATGCAAGCACTTCTAAGACATACGCTAAAATTCTCCAAGCTGGCCTCTTCTGGCCTACTATATGGTGTGATATTCATGCTTACATTGTCAGATGTGACAGATGTCAACAAACTCGAAACATCTCAAGACGTGACGAAATGCCTTTAAGGAACATTCAGGAAGTAGAACTTTTTGATGTATGGGGTAGTGATTTTATGGGGCCATTTCCATCCTCACTAGGAAATAAATATATCTTAGTAGCTGTTAACTATGTGTCTAAATGGATTAAATCTATAGCCTCACCCACAAACGACACACGAGTAGTGATAAAGCTATTTAAGAATTATATATTCCCTAGATTCAGAATACCCCGTCTTGTTATAAGCGATGGTGGATCACACTTCATATCAATGATTTTTGATAAAATTTTAAGTAAATATGGAGTTAAGCATATAGTAGAAACACCCTACCATCCGCAGAATAGTGGCCAAGTAGAAGTATCTAATAGGGAGATTAAACAGATCTTAGAAAAAGCCGTTTCAATATCTAGAAAAGTTTGGTCTCATAAGCTACAAGAAGCACTATGGGCCTACATAAATGCTTTTAAAACCCCTGTCGGAACAAATCTTTACCAATTAGTCTATGGAAAGTCCTGCCGCTTACCCTTTGAACTAGAACACAAAGCCTATTGGGCCATTAAAACCTTAAACCTTGATTATTTGATTGTTGGTGAAAAGCGCATCCTAAACATTCATAAACTAGAAGAACTCTGACGAACTGCCTATGAAAATGCCATAATATATAAAGAAAGAACCAAAGCTTGGCATGATAAAAGAATTTTTAAGAAAAACTTCAATATAGGCGATCATGTTCTCCTTTTTAATTCTGTTTGCGACTTTTTCCTAGCAAATTACGTTCAAGATGGACTGGTCCTTTTGAGGTTTCTAAAATCCTAAAATCTGGAGCAGTTGAGATCAAGAATAACTCTTGTAATCCATTCACTGTCAATGGGCAGAGGTTAAAACACTACAAAGGAGGTGACATCCCCATGGACTAATCGATCCATACTCTGATCGGTCCACTGGTACCTACTTCAGATATATGAGTTTTACCTGTCAAGCTAATGACGTTAAACAAGCACTACATGGGAGGAAACCCATGGGTTTATCTTTTCATTTCCTTACATTTATTTATTTTTGAATTTTAGTTTTACTTATTTAGACTAACTTTTAATGTTTGTGTTTTCATGTCTCACCTTGATAGCATTCCCCTTTAACCATTTCTTTTCAGGATGTAAAGCTTCGATGGCATGCACATCACTTTCAGAGATGATACATAGAAACAACACTATACGGCCCTTTCTCAGCGCCCCATGGCACCTACCTGTTACCCTGACCAAGATTGCATGGAAGCTTTAGGCCTCGAGCCCAGTATAAAGTTTCTGTGTGGATAGCTCCATTGGGATGAGTATGCTGTTGACTTGAATATGACCTACATAAACCTCACCCTGGAATTCCTCAGTTTATTTGACTTTGATCCATATGTTGGTCAAGAGGGCTGTGTCATTTTCAGATTATTTGGGACAAAGTACTCTTTTACCCAGAAGGAGTTTGGTGATTTGCTAGGCTTCCAGACTACTCCTGATGCCATACCTGAGCTACCTATGGGTTACTTTATGAGTAGAGATATCGAGAAGTTCTGGAGTGATATTATAGGTGGAGGAGGCCCTGATCCTTCCACCCAGTTGTCCCACATTATCCATAACCCGACTCTCAGGTACTTCCAAATGATCCTTGCCCATACTTTCCTTGGAAAGGCTGATGCTGATGTCCATGCTAGTGAGGAGGAGATCTTTTTCATTTTCTGTGCAAACAGGTCACGTCCTGTGGCTTGCGGGAACTTTCTGCTTTGGAATCTTAGCCTGACCGCCAAATCCTATGAAGGCATTATCCATGTGGGAGGAACGATAACCCAGAGTGCTTCTGCCTTGGGTCTTACTAGTAAGTTGCTTTACCTGACTTCCTAATGCGGGTATACCACGATGTATATCGACTTCTGCTTAGACCGCAGACTACATAGGAGGGTTTCCCACAACCCTAACCAGTTCAGGCTCTTGATCGACAATGAGACCATTTATTACTTCACTTTGCCAGATCCTATGATGACTAATGTCCATGATCCTGCTAATTGGACTTATGCTTTGGAGAGTTATGGAGAGATAGTTGATAATCCCAAACCTCCTCAGGTTCCAGACTATACCCCTTCACAACCTTCACCTAGGACCACAATGTTGTTGAATAATCTTTCTCTACAGCGCCTAGACGTGTACACACAACTAGATGAGCTTTGTATGGAGACTGCCAGACTTCGACATGATGTTGCTGATCTTGCCTTGCAGATCCAGGTATCCGATTTGACTCACGTGACATAAGCTGACTGCTTGTATCAGGAGATCACAGATCTTCGCCATGAGTTAGCCATATCATGAGGTTTTGATCAGACCAAGGAGCCTCCAACTCCCTGATGTTGCCATTCTCGTTTTATGCACTCCTTACTATTTCTTATTTCCATTTTCAGACATATATATATTTAGTTCTTGCATTTTCGCATTTTGATTTACCTTTTATTTGTTCATTATATACTTTGGCAATTTGCTTCTAAATATATACATACATGCATTTTATGTCATTTTATTTTGTTTATTTATTTGTGTGTGTATATATATATATATATATATATATATATATATATATATATATATATATATATATATATATATATATATATATATATATATATATATATATATATATATATATATATATATATATATATATATATATATTATGATCTAACAAAATATCATACCAACACTTTAAGCAAAACATGAGGAAATACTATTTGCACCATCCAAGAAATAGAGTAAGAGGCCCAAACAAAATAAGAAAATTTTCAGCCCAGGCTAATTACACACATGGCGCCCGCCATGGGGTCTGGGTATTACTCGGGGCAGAATGCTCCAAAACCCCATTTTTGCCTCTTTCAACCTCTAAATATCCATTTTTACCCATTTCAAGCTTCCATTAAAACTCACTCAAGTACATAAATTTCTTATTTACCCACCATCCAACTAACCTTTCCATCTTCCTTTTTCAAAATCCTCCATTAAAACCCATTAAAACCCATTTTATTTACAATTCTATAAAAACCCATTTTTCACTTTCTTTATTCAACCTCAAAGAGAAACTATGGAGTATAGTGGCTACATTCTTCAAGAAGGCAAACCTGGAGAAAGACACCAGAAAATCCTCGAGAGATTGCACAGACGCGACATTGTCTCGACCAGGTATGTTAACGAGGACTGTCTGTTTACTCTAGGATTATAGCATAGTATTTTTCACATGTTAGATATTTTAGGTCTGCATGATATTTTTGATAGGAAAGAGCCTACGTTTGAGAGGTTTACACGGGAATTTTTAAGTTCCTTGATCTACCTTGTAAATCCTAACACTGCCAGCACAGTCGTTTCGTTAAAATTTTGGATGTTTAATGTTGAATATGAATACACCACCGATGAACTAGAAAATATGTTAGGAATGCCTCATGGGGATGACGCTATTTTTGAAGCACCATTTGATTCTAATTGGTCAATTGAGGCTTTTTCCTTCTGGCATTGGCTGTCAAATTCTACAATTACTTCTTTTGAAGGAATTCTTGCCTCAATGATCCATAACCCGACCATTCGAGTTTTTCGTCATATGTTGGCTTGTACCATCTTTGGTCGGGAAAATCCGAACAAAGTGAATGCAAAAGAACTTCTTATTTTATATGGGTGCCTCACAAATATGAGGATTAATTTGGTTCATTTTATGCTCTCTCACATGATTACTGTTCTAAAGAAAACAGGGATCATCGCTTTTGGTGGTTTGATTATGTCTATTGCTAGAGCTCTAAATCTAGACACTGAGATAGCTACCTTGACACCTTTACCTCCCCGCATAATAAACTTAAAATTTCTAAAAGACATGAAATTGTGCAAAGTAAGGAGAGAGGGAGGTTTTGATCTCATGGTTCATGGACTAGCTATCCCATTTATTGTCTTGCCATGCACTAGGCGTACTGATGTACGAGAAGAGAGGAACTGGACCTACGATTTAAATGCTCCACCTCTTACAGATCTAATGCCTCCTAATGTTCCTTTTAGGGACGAACATGAGACAGAAGCAGAATATAGCCGACAAAACCAGTCGCCCGATCACCCTGCATCCCCACACCATGTTTCACCTGCACACATAACACCATCTTCTTCTCACTTTCTGCAGGTACAACCTTTGGTTTCCATTTCACTGAGGAAATGTGGTAAGAGCATCTAGCCCGATAAGAATGGCGAGATGGCCTTATTTCAGCTATGCATCAGCAGATGGCTGATGGCATGGATTTCATGCGTATATCACATCAGCAGACTGATCACTCTATCTAGACTATCATGGGATCCCAGGCCTCCATCTCCACTGAGAAGCAGCGTCAGTGTGTCTACTTCCAGAGACACTTTACCTTAATGGAAGCCACTCAAGGCTCTATACTAGGTCATTTTCGGCAGCTACAAAGTGATAATGATCGTCACTACAGCAAATCCCGTCATCCTAGGTATTCAGACCAGGGAGGCGAGGGTACCAGTCGCCAGCCATAGTTTATCCAGGTTACTCTTTCCTTATCTTATTTTTAAACATTGGGGACAATGTTCGATTTAAGTGTGGGAGGAGATTTTATTGCTTTTCTTTTTCTTTATTTTTACCTTTTGATTTTCTGCTTTCTAATTTATTTATCTTGTTTTATTAGTTAGATTTTAAATTCATGTACTTGACGAGTCATCTGTGTGGTGTATCTTTACTTCCCCGTCCCTTTAGCCTTACCAAAATATTTTCTTTGACAAAAGAAAACAATATGTTTTAAATAATTTGGGCTTTAAAACAGGTTTGAGATAGGATGTGGGCGACTTGGGAAATCTTTTTGAAACATCGGTATTGTTTTAACACCATAAGCTTCACGATTATAGGAATCAATCCCAATACCTCATATGCCATGACCTTAATTATCATCCCAGAATAATTCCTTTAGTAGTTTATCTTAGCAGTTAGCTCTGGCCTAAGCATTCTCTACGTAGGGGACCGATGAAAATAAGTGAATGATCCTTTTATGCTTTTGAAAAGATAAACTGCAGCACCAGGCTAGGTGAGCCTCACATAGTCATTTAACCCAAAATGTTGTAAAAACTTGCAAAAAGAATAATGAGAAAAATTTGCCCATTGTTGGTTGGTATAAAGGTATCTGGTGCTGGACTTAGTAGAGTGGATTACAATGTGATCCCTTAATCCCTTACCTACCTTGTTTGGAGACATTCTACATTGTTTCCACACTCGCACCATGAAGAAAAGGGGTACTCTTTTGTGTTGAATTCCATTACTGTCTATGTGGTTTATTTTGCACCTACCTCGATCAACATTGAAGAATGAGCAAGGCTTGACATGGTCTCAAAGGATGATGTCGCTCTCGCACTCGGATATCCATTGGTGTTCTCGATCTTTGGAGGATATTACCATCATTGACCGTTGTGGGGAATTCCCTAATGTCCCACTCTTAGGAATTAGGGGAGGTATCACCTATAACCCTTCTCTTGCATTACAGAAGTTTGGGTATGCACGGAGAGATGGTCCCCATGATACGCTCATCCAAGGTTTGGTATTCGACTACGAGGGCGACGACCAAGGCTATCATCAAAGGTTCAAACGAGCTTGGAGAATGGTAAACAAAGTGGATAGTGAGACATTGGAGCATAAAAATTCCATCCCCCTTGAGCCTTACCTTAAGTGGGTACGAACTCGTGCTCAAAGTCTCGTGATGCCTTACCCCGCCATCCTACATGTGATAATGGAGCCCGTTGCTGAGGGAGACACCCCTTACACTCTTTTTCATCCTAACATGCCAACTACTCTCGAGGAATTGCAAAGATCAAGGATTCAACTTAAAGGAGAGCGAGACACCTTTGAAACCCATGTTTACGCAAGCGAGGAGAAGGTTTTGGAGCTTACAAGAAAACTTCATGAAGAGCGAAGTTTGAATGCCTATATTGCATCGAAGAGGATGCACTCATGGGAAGCCTGATTATTTTTGTTTTAGGAACTTATTTTGTATTATTTTTTCTTCCTCCATTCTAAGCCCGAGAGGCATTTGTAATTCCTATCTTTATTAATGAATTTCATGTTTGTTTAGCAAATTTAAATTTCCTTAAATCCTTAAAAACATTTGCATTCGCATTACATGCATCATAACATAAGAAGATTTTAGACACAGGTTGCCTCATCTTTCTATTGTTTATTTCAGTAAGATGGATCTCGAGAAGACTAAAAGACTTGCAGATACAAAATTCTCAATTTCAAGAAACCTTGCTCAATTTGGCTAAAGGACAGCAAGAATTGATGTCACTTCTGGTTGCCAAGAAAAAGACTAAGAAGAAGGCCCTGATCAACACGGGGAAAAGGTTTAAAGGCCTTGTCCGTCAAGTACAAGTGGTTGAAGAGTCGTCCGAGGAGAATGAGAACCAAAACGAAGATGTAAGGAGTACCCGTGCTGAGGGTGCAAACAATCAAGATTATGAGAATGAGGATTATTTTGACGAACAATATCCACCGGCTGAGGATAAGTGTTGTACCCCAAAATTTGCCCTCCCATATTCTTCAAAGTTTGACAAGCATCATCTCAATTTGCTCAAGTCTTCTCAAGGGTTGCACAGTCCTAACATCTCCTAAGCCAGTCAAAAACTAGGGTTTTGGTTCCTGCAAAGAATTTGAGGTTTTCAGTGGCTCAATCAAGTCCCATATGCCTATATACATTGTCAAGCATCTATATGCCAAGTTTCAAGGCTCACAGCATCAAGTTGCACAGTCAAAAGCCCTAGTTGCTCCACAATCAACTGTAGGGGTAAAATGGTCATTTGGCAGTCAAAAGTCAAAGTTTTTGGTCAACATATTATTTTGAAGCCACAATCATCATTTGATCAAGTTTTGATCATGATTCCACAAGAATGGCTCAAAAATCATCAAGATGCAAAAGTTTCCATTTTTGGACAGCTAAAAAGTCAATTGTAACTTGACCAAGGCATAACTTTTTCATGGTTCATGAGAAAAATCCCATCCAATGCTCATTTTGAAGGGTATGACATTTCCTACAACTCATCTTCACGTTCCAAGTCCAATAAATGCTCTGATAAAAAGTTATCAATTTCTACATTATAGGTCATTTTCAAAAGTCAACAAAAAGGCATTTTAAGTCAAAGACCATAACTTGAGATTGGTAAATCCAAATGACATGGGACCAAAGTAATTAGTTAGAGGACTTCAAGACCTTTTCAAAATGTCCAAGAACATGTTCATATGATCAAAATTGAGCAACATATGCATTGGAGAAGTTGGGAAATTTTTGTGAAATGGCAAAAGTCAACTATCCTTAAAACTTCAATTTTTGACAAAAGGGCCCACTTTCTTCCACTTGATTCAGCCTTGTCATGCCACCCACGTGTCCCATGATTAATTTCAAGATCAAACATTTATTTTTCCATTTTATTTAATTTTTATTGATTTAATTCATTTTAAATCCATAATAATTCAAATAAAATCAAAAAAATTAATGGAATAGTATCTTGTGGTTTGAATAGCTTTCATGTATCATTTGCCAACTACCAAATTCGTGATAGGGCCATTTTGAGCATAAAATCCAAGTTTTGCTTCAAAGATGGAATGTCCTTTAATGGTGGTCAACAAGAATCCAAAACATAATTGCACAAGGTTAAGGCTCATCATATCACTTAATTCTCATTCATACATACATAAGCAAGCCTTCCCAACCTAACACATGAACTAAGTATCACTAAAACGGCCAGAACAAAAAACTGAAATTTGTCAAAAAAGTGAGAGATAAAAAACTGTGTTGCAGGCACTTTGAGATCAAAAGAAGAACGTAGTCTTCCTCATTGCCATACCCTGAAGCTAAAGAGACCATTGCCAAGGCTTAAGGCTCTCTACACAGCGCTGTAAGTTCTTCCAAACTCACCCCTGCACACGAAAATTGAACTCTCTATCCTTGCATTGTTTCTCAAAAATATTGGCATAATCATGCTCCTTGTTTGATTTCTGACGTAACCATAATATTCAATTTCATTTTTAGGCATTGTATGGTGATACCCGTACCTAGGGTTCAGTTGTGTGTTTTTTATGCATTTTGTTTTCAGGGGAAATCAAGAGAAATCATAAGCATGGATGAATCCAGGAGACTTGGACGAGACCAACCATGGTCTTAGAATGGATTTTTGAGGCCTAGGGACGATTCTAAGCATAACCTACGAAACTACCTGCGGATAAAAATCCACAGGTAAATAACCAGGGATTTTGATGAAGAAGATGATTAGGTGTTGCAGCGTGATTGGCCGGTTCAAATAAATAACGCGCGTTATTTTTTTTCCAGGGGATGCGTTGATTTACTAATATAATATTTAGTTGTTATTATTATTTCAATTAAGACAGTTGGCTCAGTGGCTATAGCATACAGGCGTTGGACATTGGGACCTGGGTTCGATTCCCAGGTCCCCCAAAATTTCTATAAGTTTTTTCTTTACATGCTTGTGTGTAGGTTCAAAAAGAAGGTTCATCATACACCTTCCTCATCCAGACGCCAAGTGTCCTCAAGCGTCCATCCAGTGGCCTGAAGATGACGCACACCATGCTCCTGGTCAACCTTGTGCATAGGCAAGCAAGAAAGTCAACGTGGCTTGGCTGGTTAATGGGCCTAAATTTCCAGATTCACCTCCTTAAGGGTCTAACACCCCCCATTGGTTCATTCTTTTTCTTTTTGTTTTATATTTTCTAATTTAGTTATTAATTATTTTTTTAATTATTATTATTACCACCAAAATTAACATAATTAATATTTTTCATAAAAATTCAAAAAAAACTAAAAAATGTAAATATTTTTTATTATTCACTATTAATTATTTTTGTAAATAAAACACTAATAAATTGATTTAGTTTAAATTAGGTTTAATTTTAATCTTCTTTTTACAATAAATAAAAACAAATTTAGACTTAGGCTTTTCTTTTGACATTTTTAATTCCTTTTTATTTTATTTCATTAAAACATAAAAATACAAAAAAAACATTTTTTTTATTTTAATAAATAATTAATTAATTAGTAATTAGGCTTAATTTTTAATTAATTGCAAAAAAGGGACAAAAATTCAATTCTTTCTAAAAAAGGGTCAAAACCCTCAGGACATCCCGATTCATTCTTTCGCGCGCATTTTAGTTTCAATTCGTTATTTTGATTATTTATGTAACTGCTTCCAGAAATGTAATAGTTAATTAGGTTTATCTCTTTATTTACTATTTCCCGCATTCTTATTTTCAAAACGGGTTTTTGTTTTTTGGCGATGTATAGACCCGCGCCTTGTAATAGCTAGAATTTATCTTTCCACAATTTATTTTCCGCACTCCTAACTGTTAAAAAATGCATGAAAGACTTGTATGACAAATAAAATCAATCCGTAGCTCACAAATAACATGTACAAGACAATTTAACTGAAAAACAACACACATGCACATGCCACTCCTAGGGTACGCCTCACTGGTTGCCTCGAACGTGGTCGTCAAGTATAGGGTGTCTTAGAGGTCGCCCTCCTATCTAAAGGTCCAGTCACCTCGAAACGGTTGCCTCGGATACAAAGGATCTAGGACATTAGGGTTACTTCTAAGGTGTCCTACTATTGCTTCGGTGACTACATTGTCCCTTATAATCGAATTGACCAGAATAACTCCAACGATGGTGCTACCTACCTCTCAATGGTGGGATAGCACTATCTAAAGGACTCTTACACAACCTAATTCCTTAGAGTAGGTAGATTCTCCTGGGTACTTGCTCTTTTCAAAACAAACAAAAATACCTTTTGCACTCACACTTTCTAAAAGTTTTCAAACAAATATTTCATACACTCTTGAGGACAGATACAAGAGTTACTTAGAAATTTTTTCGAACGAAACTTTTTCAAAACCCACACATACTTGAAAAGCAAACATTTTTTTGAAAACATAAGAGCAAGTACCTAAGAGCCCGTGGATAACCACGGATAGAAAGGGTGCTAACACCTTCCCTTTCTATAAATCTACCTCCCGAACCGAGAAACATTCTCAAAGAAGGAATTTTGCTGTGCTTTTGTCCTTTCCATGTTGGAGAACATAAAAGACGGTGGCGACTCTTGCTTACCGCGACATTTCGCGAACCAGCTTAAAAAATAGTCAGTTCTATTTCCACCGATCACAGAACTGGCGACTCTACTGAGGGGATTAATAAAGTGAGGTGTACCTTAGGAATAGTTCATCATCATGTTTTCATTTGCTTGCTTTGATTGCTCTAAAATTGTGGGCCTGTCTTGGGAGTTTCATAGATCCTAACCCGGATCTGGGGGATACCTTTTAGAAAGTAGCAATAAACTGTGAGGGAACTGTGCGGGGTATACCGACACGGTTGAAGCAGTTTTCTACGTTGATGTGGCACTTTGGTGAGTACCGGTAACCCTTGAGTCAAGTCAAGGAGAGTACAGGGCCGCCGCGTGGTGTCGTGAAGCATCAACCGACCTTAGGAACCTTTCTTGACCATCCTGGCCTCTTTAGGGTAGTGAGATGACCGACTTTGGTGTAGTCCGAAGTTGGTAGATACTCGATACTACACTCATTGAGGGTTGTTTTCTTAGAATATTTTGATCGCCAGTTTAGTGGCTAAATCAAAACAATGAACACAGAAAACAACCCAATGATATTGAGATCCTTAGAACCCGGTTACTTTTGATAGGACAGGTTTGAGCCCACCAACTTCAAGAGGGTAGTACCTATACCTCATGCTGGCATAAACTCTGAGGGCTGTCTGGTGTGACTTGTGTGCCTTATTATGTTTGCCTTTTGTGAATACTTGTGGTGTGTTTTTATCATAACATCATAACATCATACAACATCATATGCATCCACTAACCACTTCAAGGGTTCAAATCTTTATCTTTGTTCTTGTTTTGTAGGACATGGAAACTATCCGCAGAAAGACAATTCAGATCAACCTTGTAAGGGTTCCTCCTCAGCTTAAGGAGCTTACATCCAGGATTCCTGAGAACTCTTCCTTCAGTGAAAGGCATGGTAGACTCATCAGCTTGGTTAACACCAACATTGAAGAGGATATGGTGAAAGTGTTGTTCCAGTTCTTTGACCCTTTGCACCACTGTTTTACTTTCCCGGATTATCAACTGGTGCCTACTTTGGAAGAGTTTTCTCAGCTTCTGAAGATTCCTATCCTTAGTCAACTACCCTACAATGGTATGGAAAAGGAACCAAAACTTGAAGAGGTTGCCAAAGCATTATGCCTACAACCATCTGACATCAAGGGGCATTGGGAAATCAGAAGTGGTATCAAAGGATTCTTGGCAAAGTTCCTGTTTGAGAAGGCCCAAGAATGTTGGAACTCCCTTGACCTACAAGCCTTTGAAGAAGTTTTGGCACTCCTTGTCTATGGGTTGGTGTTGTTCCTGAATCCGGATCAGCTTATAGATATCAATGCTGTCAAAATCTTCATGTCCAGGAATCCTATACCTTCGTTGCT
The DNA here is from genome assembly GCA_948472305.1 of Vicia faba. NCBI lineage: Eukaryota > Viridiplantae > Streptophyta > Magnoliopsida > Fabales > Fabaceae > Vicia > Vicia faba. Next base: position 175,445,107 of record OX451737.1, read on the forward strand.
TGGGGACATCCTCCACTCATGTTACACTCGAACCATGAGAAAAAGAGGTGTTCTCATGTGCTGCACTCCTCTCCTGGCAAGGTGGTTTATTTCGCACCTTCCACAATCATTTTTGAGGAACGAGCGGGGTTTGAGATGGTCACAACGATTGATGACTCTCACACATGCTGATATACATTGGTGTTCTCGGTCCAGAGAAAATGTCACTATCATTGATCATTGGGGAGAGTTTCCTAATGTTCCTTTACTTGGAATCAGAGGGGGAATTACTTACAACCCATGTCGGGCTTTGAGACAGTTTGGATATGCTCGGAGGGATGACCCTCATGACATGTTGATTCCTGACATAGTTTTTGACTTCGACAATGATGCACAAGGACTTCTCCAGAGATTCATCAGAGCTTGGAGGATGCCCAACAGGGTAGATAGCAAGACACTGGGACACAAGAACTCCATCCCCCTGGAGCCTTATCTCAAGTGGGTACGAGCCCGCTCCCAGAAGCTGGTAATGCCATATCCTCATGTTCTCCCTGTGATCAAAGAGCCAGTTTTGGAGGGAGAGGTGTCCTACATCATCCAACATCCTGACATGCCAACATCTTGGGAAGAAATGCAAAAGAGCTGGGTCCAACTCAAGGAAGAACAGAATTCTCTTGAAACCAGTCTACATGCCAGTGAGAAGAAGATCTTGGAGCTCACCCGCCTACTACACGAGGAAAAGAATCTCAACACCTACATCTCTCCAAAGAGGATGCGTAGTGTCTTTTGGGATTAATTATTTTTGTAATGTTTTGCCCATGAGGCCCTGATGTACTGAACAAATTATTTCTTAATATAACATGTGTTCCCTTTTGTCTACAACGAATTTGAACTTTCGGACCCTTGAATGCATTGCATAAATAGCATATCATGCATCATGTGCATAACAGGTAATCTTTTTCTACAGGTTGCTTAATCTTCTTCGCTGTTTATTTCAGCACGCACTCAATCATCATGAATCCTGAACCAACTACTGAACAAGCTATCAAGGCCCTCCAGGCCCAGAACGCCCAGTTTAAAGAACTGGTCATGAGCTTAGCCCAGGGACAACATGAGTTGAAGGCTTTGCTCCTGAAGAAGAAGAAGAAGAAGAGGACTGTGTTGTTCAACACTGGACGCAGACTCGGGAATACACTGTAGAATGAAGCTGAGCTAACTACTCCATCTGTTGGGGAAGGCAGTCACCAAGAGGGAAGGGTTCCCAGTCCCGTGGTCTCTGACGCCGAGACAGATTTCAATGATGAACAGTACCCTCCTGTTGAGGACAGGTACAAACAACTGGAGGACTGGTTAAATGCTATGGAGATTCAACGTGTGCCTGGGTTGGATTTTGGAGACTTAGGGTTATCTTCTGGGGTGGTGATCCCACACAAGTTCAAGGCACCTGCCTTTGTGAAATACGACGGGGCTTCCTTCCCTAAGATGCACCTCAGATCATATGTAAGGAAGATCCAACCTTACACTGCAGAAAAGAACTTATGGATCCATTTCTTCCAGGAGAGTCTTTCAGGGACTCAACTCGAATGGTTCTATCAGCTGGATGGAACCACTATTCGTAACTGGGAGGACTTGGCCACTGCTTTTTATAAGCAGTATCAGTACAATTCCGACCTCGCTCCCACGCGTACCCAACTCCAGGGTATGTCACTTGGGACGGGTGAAGGTTTTAAAGAGTACGTGCAGAAATGGAGAGACCTGGCTGGAAGGGTGCAGCCACCGTTGACTGATCGTGAACTCATGGACATGTTCTTGGGGACCCTGTCTGGTCCATTCTTTAATCACCTGATTGGTAATTCCTCTGCGGGGTTTACAGACCTGATCCTGACTGGTGAGAGGATCGAAGCTGGTATCAAATCGGGGAAGATACAGAAAGGTGCCTCCTCGAGTACTGAAAAGAAGCCCTTCAAGAAGGAAGCTAGTGCTGTTTATGGTCCCAGAAGACAAAGTAAACCGGAACGCCGCCAAGCTGTCAACACGGTGGTAATTTCAAAGCCTGCTGCTGCTCCTCAGCAGTATAACCAGCCAAGGGGTGAGAGACACAAAAGGCAGTACACTCGGCTCAGCATGACCCTGTCTCAGATTTTTCCGCAACTATTGTCAACCAATCTGGTAACTGTCAAGGAAGCTCCGAAGGTAGTGAACACAACCTCTCCAAAGTACAACCCCAACACCCGCTGCACTTATCACTCTGATAGCCCGGGGCATACTACCGATGATTGTTGGGCTCTAAGGAATAAGGTTCAGGACCTTATTGATGCTAAGGAAATACAGTTCGAGGCGCCCGAAAGGCCCAATGTTGTGACTGCTCCCATGCCCCAGCATGGAGTGAATGCTGTGGAAGAGGATCTGTATGTGGCTTCTGTGGATGATATTGCTACTCCGCTGTTGACCGTCAAGAGGAACCTGTTGCTAGCCGGTTTATTTCCAGGATGTAGTAAAGGTTGCCTTCTATATGCTGTTTCACCTGCTGGTTGTCCTTTGCTGAAGTCAGGCGTCCAAAACCTGATGGATAGCAAAGAGATCTTGTTTAAGAAGATTGATGTTCCTGCTGTCCATACCGAAGAAGTGTCCATTGTTACTATTTTTAACAACCCTCCTAAGGCTCCCTCAAAGAAGCCTGTCAAAATCATGTCTACACCAAATATTGCTCCTATCATCATTACTGTTCCGGGGCCCATCCCCTATAAATCTGACAAAGCTGTCCCGTGGCACTATGGGGCAGACGTTTATGTTCTGGGATTAAAACAAGAGTTTGATGCTAGTACCGGTGTCAGCAACATCACTGGGCCTGCCAAGGTTACTCGTAGTGGTAGGCTTTTCTCGCCTGATATTGCACCTCCAGTTATTCAAAGACCTCTTGTCATCACACCTGCCAGTGTGCCTGTTTCCCTTCCTGACCAAGTTCCTGTTTCTACCCCTGCTGCCGAGTCATCTGACGCTCGGGGCAAAGGGATTGCTACTGATGTGCCTGCCCAGACGGAGGCACCGAAGACCAATGTTGAAGCTTCCAAGCAAGAGATGGAAAAGATCCTCAAAATTATCAAGAAGAGTGATTTCAATGTAGTTGAGCAGCTGGGGCACACCCCCTCTAAGATCTCTATGATATCACTGTTGTTGTGTTCAGAGGCCCATGCCAAGGCTCTGATCTCCTTCCTAAAGACGGCCCATGTTCCACAAGAAACTTCTGCTGATCAATTTACCGATTGTGTGGCCAACTTGACTGCTGATAATGGGTTGGGTTTCTCTGACGCCGATCTGACTGCCAAGGGAAAGAACCATAACGACGCCCTGCATGTCTCCATTGAATGCAGGGGCACTACTCTTGCCCATGTGTTGGTAGACACCGGTTCTTCATTGAACGTATTACCAAAGAAGGCCCTAGACAGGTTGGATTGTGAGGGTTTAGAGCTCAAGCCTAGTAACATTATTGTCCGGGCCTTTGACGGGTCCAAAAGGACGGTACATGGTGACGTTGACATTCCAATCAGGGTTGGTTCTCAAGTTTTTGATTCTACCTTCTATGTGATGGACATCCTACCATCCTATTCTTGTTTTCTAGGTCGTCCATGGATCCACAAGGCTGGAGCCGTGACCTCCATATTACATCAGAAGCTTAAGTACCCGGTCAGAGGAAAGATCGTAACAGTTCAAGGGGAAGAAGAGTATTTGGTCAGCCACCTCAACTCGTTCCGGTATGTAGAGATGGATGGGGAATTCATTGAGACCCCCTTTCAACACTTTGAAGAGGTGCCTCAGACATTGGCAGCAGCAGAGACTGTGACTGAAGAAGATGTTCCTTCAAAGATGGCTTCCTTAAAGGATGCCCGGGCTGTGATTGAGAAGGGTGAGTGTGCAAACTGGGGCCGACTTCCTGATTTCACTCCAAATACTGACAAATTTGGCTTGGGTTTCACTGCAGAAGCTCAGAAGGCTGTGTGTAAGGCAAGGATTGGAAGACCTCCTGTGTTCATCACCAACCCGGGAGTAAATGCTATTGAGGACGAAGCGGAAGAATCTGAGTTCGACAGCTGGATCTACCCGACGACCAACGGTGGACCAAGCAACTGGACTGCAAAAGACTTTACACCTATTACTTTTGTCACTCAGTAATAAACTCCTTTGTTTTAAATTTGTAACGAACAATAATTTGAAACTCTATGGCCTGGTGTCTTACCCGGGACACCGTGGCTTCATTTGTGAGGGCTTGTTATTTGTCACTTTCATATATCATGAATAAAAGCATTGGACGTTTTTCACATTTCAAATCTTGCACTCCCTTTCTTTCTTTATATATTACAAAACAGCTATATTTACACACACTCACTTATACAGATTCTAATCCACTCTGGATCTCACTGGCAACGACTCTGCTACTGCCAGTTATGACTTCGAAAATCCGATCAACTTAGCCGAAGACGAAGGTGAAGATGATTGCGAAGTGCCTGGTGAGCTTGCAAGACTGGTACTCCAGGAAGAGAGGGCCATTCAGCCACATAAAGAGCCAGTGGAAACAGTAAATCTGGGTACTGAGACAGACAGAAAGGAAGTCAAGATTGGTGCCAATCTAGAGCTCAGTGTGAAACAACGGCTGATTCAGATATTGCATGACTATATGGAAATCTTCGCCTGGTCTTACGAAGACATGCCTGGGTTGGATACCGACATTGTGGTTCATCACCTTCCTACCAAGGAAGACTGCCTGCCAGTAAAATAGAAGGTCCGCCGTATGCGTCCAGAGATGTCCGAGAAAATCAAAGCTGAGGTTATGAAACAGTTTGACGCCGGGTTTCTTGCAGTAACTTCTTACCCTCAGTGGGTTGCCAACATGGTTCCAGTGCCGAAGAAAGATGGTAAGGTCAGAATGTGTGTTGATTACAGGGATTTGAACAGGGCAAGCCCCAAGGATGATTTCCATCTACCCCACATCGACGTTCTGGTTGGAAATACTTCTCAACACAAGGTTTTCTCCTTCATGGACGGTTTCTCCGGATATAATCAAATCAAGATGGCTCCTGAAGACATGGAGAAGACCACTTTTGTTACTCAGTGGGGCACCTTTTGCTACAAGGTCATGCCTTTTGGGTTGAAAAATGCTGGAGCAACCTACCAACGTGCCATGGTTGCTTTATTTCATGACATGATCCATCATGAGATAGAAGTATATGTCGACGATATGATTGCAAGGTCCCAAACTGAGGAGGAACACCTTGACCATCTGCAGAAGCTGTTTGACCGTCTGAAGTTGTACAAGCTGAGGTTGAACCCAAACAAGTGCACCTTCAGGGTGAGATCTGGAAAATTGCTAGGTTTCGTCGTAAGCGAAAAAGGTATTCAAGTGGACCCTGCCAAGGTGAAAGCCATACAAGAGATGCCAACTCCCAAGACAGAGAAAGAAGTCAGAGGCTTTCTAGGACGGCTGAACTACATTGCCCGATTCATCTCGCATCTAATTGCTACCTGTGAACCAATCTTCAAGCTACTGAAGAAAGATCAAGCAGTACGTTGGAACGATGAATGTCAGGCCGCTTTCGACAGAATCAAAGAGTATCTCCAAGAACCACCCATTCTTATGCCATCGGTTGAAGGGAGACCTCTAATATTATACTTGACAATACTCGACAGCTCGATGGGGTGTGTGCTGGGGAAGCATGACGAGTCTGGCCGAAAAGAGCATGCTATTTATTACCTTAGCAAAAAGTTTACCGACTGTGAGACCCGATACTCACTGCTCGATAAAACTTGCTGCGCTTTGGTATGGGCTGCTCGCCGACTGAGACAATATATGTTGACTCACACTACTCTGTTGATTTCAAAAATGGATCCAATCAAGTACATATTCGAAAAGCCTGCTCTGTCCGGAAGAATAGCAAGATGGCAGATGATCTTGACAGAATATGACATCCAGTACACGACTTAGAAAGCAATCAAGGGAAGTGTGTTGGCAGACCATTTGGCACACCAAGCAATAGACGATTACCAGTCGATGAACTTTGAATTTCCAGACGAGAATATCATGGTAGTGACTGATTGTGAAGTACCTGGACCGGATGAAGGACCCGAGGAAGGATCCCGATGGTCTATGCACTTTGACGGAGCCTCAAACGCTTTGGGTAACGGTATTGGTGCCGTGATCATATCCCCTAAAGGCACTCATACTCCACTCACTGCCCGACTATGTTTCAACTGCACCAACAACATGGCAGAGTATGAAGCATGTATCATGGGTCTTCAAGCTGCAATTGACATAAGGATCAAGTTTCTGAGTGTCTTTGGAGATTCCGCTCTCGTGATCAACCAGATCAAAGGCGAGTGAGATACGAAACACCCGAATCTTATTCCCTACAAGGAGTACGTGTTGACGTTGATTCCCCATTTCGAGGAGATAACTTTTGAACACTTCCCAAGAGAGGAGAATCAGTTGGCGGACGCATTAACTACGATGTCTTCTATGTTCAAAGTTAAATGGGATAACGAGGCTCCCCGGATCATTATTTGGAAACTGGATGAACCTGCACATTGCTGCGATCTTGAGACTGAAGAGGTAACTGAAAAGCCCTGGTATCATGAAGTGAAGAGGTACCTTAAAGCTCAAGAATACCCCGAAGGCGCATCTATTAATGACAAGAAGTTTCTGAGAAGGTTCGCGGCGAAGTTCTTCCTCAGCAATGGCATTCTATACAAGCGAAACCATGATTCGACCTTACTGCGTTGTGTAGATAAGACTGAAGCAGAACGGATCATGGCAGAGCTGCATGAAGGTACCTTCGGAACACATTCCAGTGGACATACCATGGAAAAGAAAATCCTCTGGGCAGGATATTTCTGGTCCACAATGGAAGCCGACTGTTACCAACATTCTCGGACGTGTCACAAATGCCAGATCTATGCTGATAAGGTGCATGTTCCTCCAGTTCCTCTGGACGTCTTGACAGCACCTTGGCCTTTTGCAATGTGGGGCATTGATATGATCGGCGAGATCATACCTACGGCATCCAACGGGCATCGCTTCATCCTGGTAGCGATTGATTACTTCACAAAATGGGTTGAAGCAGCTTCCTACGCTACAGTAACCAAGAACGTCGTGGCACGGTTCATTCGGCATAACCTGATCTGTCGGTACGGCGTCCCGGAAAGGATCATTACGGATAATGGTACCAATCTTAACAACAAGATGATCACTGAGCTCTGCGAGCAATTCAAGATACAGTACCACAACTCTTCTCCTTACCGGCCGAAGATGAATGGGGTTGTAGAAGCAGCTAATAAGAATATCAAAAAGATTGTGCAGAAGATGACAGTGACCTACAAAGATTGGCACGAGATGTTACCGTTTGCTCTTCATGGGTACCGTACCTCAGCACGAACATCAACAGGGGCAACACCTTTTTCCTTGGTATATGGCATGGAGGCAGTCCTGCCTATTGAAGTCCAGATACCCTCTCTCCGGATAATGAAGGATGCAGGTTTGAGCGAAGATGACTGGATCCAGACTCGACTTGATCAATTAAATCTAATTGATGAAAAGAGACTTACTGCTATGTGTCATGGTCAGACGTACCAAAAACGGATGATCAGGGCATTTAACAAAAAAGTCAGACGCCAAGAGTATCAAGTTGGGGATCTGGTGATCAAGCGCATCATTCTTCCTCAAAGTGATCCCAGGGGAAAATAGACCCCTACGTACGAAGGGCCATTTGTGATTAAACATATCTTCTCAGGAGGAGCTATGATTCTAACCACCATGGATGGTGACGACCTTCCTCACCCCGCCAATGCAGACATAGTAAAAAGATACTACGCATGAACAAAAGACTCGCTAGGTTGACACACCTAGGCAAAAATAAGGGCTTCCCGGCGAACCAAAAGGGTTCGGGCAAAAATAAGGGATGAAATGAAAAAAAATCTGTACACCCGGCAAGTCAAAAACCTGAAAAGGTGGCTTGGGCAAAAATGGGTATCCCGGTGGACTGAAAACCCAAAAGGGCGTTCCAGGAAAAAATTAGGGATAAGCGTAATACTATGTCTCATTGGATCACCCTGCATCCAGACTTCGGTATCAACTATCAGGTTCAGACGACATCGATCAGTCAGCTTCATCTTCAACCAAGCAGCTAAGTGATGAGACGCTTGAAGACATAAAGGCGATAGCAGAGTTGGAACCCAGTGGGATTGTTTTTCACATAGTTGTTTTGTTTCCTTTTCACAAAATTGTATAAACTCTATGTTGTTCGGCGGTGTTCTCTTACTAGGACGTCAACCTCTTGTACATAAACGCCTATTTACAGGCAAATTCAAAAATCAATACAAATTCACTTTCCCATACAAATTGCCAATTGTTTTTCCTTTTTTCTGTTTTGTCTTGTGAAGAAAGTCCAATGTTCACTTTTGATATATGCATTTGACATTGATTGCTAACTCATAAATATTTGCATACGAAACAAAGGACTAATTACAGGTGGCATCAGAAACAGGGGCAATAATGAGTTATCTAAGCGATCTAGTTGCTCTTTCCACCAAGGTACCAAGGTAAGTTTGGCTGAAGAACGTGACCAAGATACCTCCACTCCCCGCAGGGTAAGACAAGATTCAACAATACTCTCCCAAGCAGAGTTGGTCTCCCATCAGCCCTGAAAAGATACAGTATCTCCAGCAAGTCAGCGATACTCTCCCCGAGCAGAGTTAGCCTACAATCAGCCTTAAGGAAGTTGGATATCCCCAGAAGATCTCAATATTCCCCAGCGGAGTATACATATATTCCCAAGCAAGCATCCCCAACAGTCTTAGTATAAGATTATTCTCCGACGGAATACCAGACATCCAGCGGAGACACTCCCCAGTACAGTCCAAAAGTTTCCCCAGGAGAGTTGAATTATCCTCCCCAGTAGATTCTGGAAGCTTATCCCCAGTAGGTTCTGGAAGCTTATCACCTGCAGAGTACAAACGCGTTTCCCCAGCTTTATTCAAAGGTTATTTCCTAGCAGAGCTTATAACTGGGTTATCCTCAGCTAATTACCACGGAAAGATCGTCCTCGGCGAAGTTCTTCCTATCCCCCAGCGGAGTTCATCAAATTCTCCAACAAAACTTAGCAATGGTATCCCCAGCGGAATTACCATCAAAACCTCAGTGAAGTATCTCTTCCCACAGAGTATTCCCCGTAGAGTAATCTCTCCAACAAGTTTATTCCCCAACGGAGTCATCTCCTACCGGTTTATTCTTGCAACCATCATCCTCAGCGGAAACGAAGAACTCTACTCTTCGACATCAGCCCAGGATTCAAGTTCCCGGCACTCGTCAAGGATTTATTTTCCTAGACGAAAATACATTCATAAACATTTCACATTTCATACATCCTGCTTACATACATGATAAAGTGCATACAACATTATCTCATTTTTGAACATCATGACATCATGCATTTCATACATCATGTCATTGCATACAACTGATGTTTTGCCTTTTCAGGAAAAAGGTCAATCCAAAGATGATTACTATCAACTGTCGCAATTCCAGATTCGATTCCTGTATCTAGCCAGGGCATATCTGTGAGTAATTGTTTGTAGATTCGATACCTGTATCCAGCCAGGGCATATCTGCATGAAGAGTTTAGAGATTCGATTCCTGTATCCAGCCAGGGCATATCTGTAGCCGACCAATTCCAGATTCGATCCCTGTATCTAGCCAGGGCATACCTGTGAGTAACTGATTGTAGATTCGATACCTGTATCCATCCAGGGCATATCTGCATGAAGAGTTTAGAGATTCGATTCCTGTATCTAGCCAGGGCATATCTGTAGACGACCAATTCCAGATTCGATTCCTGTATCTAGCCAGGGCATATCTGTGAGTAATTGATTGTGGATTCGACACCTGTATCTAGCCAGGGCATGTCTGCATGAAGAGTTTAGAGATTCGATTCCTGTATCCAGCCAGGGCATATCTGTAGACGACCAGTTCCGGATTCGATACCTGTATCTAGCCAGGGCATATCTGTGAGCAATTGATTGTAGATTCGATACCTGTATCTAGCCAGGGCATATCTGCATGAAGAGATTGAAGATCTACACCTGTAACAGGCCAGGAAACCATCTTCCTTTCTCAAAGCATGCGAGTTCTCGCTAAGGAATCTCTTACGCGATCGACACCTTCCGATGGCATCTATAAGCCCATCTCCACAACTATCCATCACACTTCCAAATGGCATCTATAAGCCCATTCCCGACAAGGTTCTGTCACATCTCCGGATGGCATCTATAAGCCCATCCTCCTATCCACAACTTCTCCAAATGGCATCTGTAAGCCCATTCCCGACATCACGTTGCTGATATTCTACTATGTGAGTGCAAATTTCTAGGCACTCTAGTGTTCAATCATCTTCCACCTTTGGATCACGAAAGGCACACAAGCCAATCTACATCCTCAGGTCTAAGAAGATTGAACAGGGGCAACTGTTGTACCCCAAAATTTGCCCTCCCATATTCTTCAAAGTTTGACAAGCATCATCTCAATTTGCTCAAGTCTTCTCAAGGCTTGCACACTCCTAACATCTCCTAACCCAGTCAAAAACTAGGGCTTTGGTTCCTGCAAAGAATTTGAGGTTTTCAGTGGCTCAATCAAGTCCCATATGCCTATATACATTGTCAAGTTTCAAGGCTCACAGCATCAAGTTGCACAGTCAAAAGCCCTAGTTGCTCCACAATCAACTGTAGGGGTAAAATGGTCATTTGGCAGTCAAAAGTCAAAATTTTTGGTCAACATCTTATTTTGAAGCCACAATCATCATTTGATCAAGTTTTGATCATGATTCCACAAGAATGGCTCAAAAATCATCAAGATGCAAAAGTTTCCATTTTTGGACAGCTGAAAAGTCAACTGTAACTTGACCAAGGAATAACTTTTTCATGGTTCATCATAAAAATCCCATCCAATGCTCATTTTTAAGGGCATGACATTTCCTACAACTCATCTTCACATTCCAAGTCCAAGAAATGCTCTCACAAAAAGTTATCAATTTCTACATTATAGGTCATTTTCAAAAGTCAACAAAAAGGCATTTTAAGTCAAAGACCATAACTTGAGTTTGGTAAATCCAAATGACATGGGACCAAAGAAATTGGTTAGAGGACTTCAAGACCTTTCCAAAATGTCCAAGAACATGTTCATATGATCAAAATTGGGCAAGATATGCATTGGAGAAGTTGGGAAATTTTTGTGAAATGGCAAAAGTCAACTATCCTTAAAACATAAATTTTTGACAAAAGGGCCCACTTTCTTCCACTTGATTCAGCCTTGTCATGCCACCCACCTGTCCCATGATTAATTTCAAGATCAAACATTTATTTTTCCATTTTATTTAATTTTTATTGATTTAATTCATTTTAAATCCATAATAATTCAAATAAAATCAAAAAAATTAATGGAATAGTATCTTGTGATTTGAATAGCTTTCATGTATCATTTGCCAACTACCAAATTCGTGCTAGGGACATTTTGAGCATAAAATCTAAGTTTTGCTTCAAAGATGGAATGTCCTTTAATGGTGGTCAACAAGAATCCAAAACATAATTGCACAAGGTTAAGGCTCATCATATCACTTAATTCTCATTCATACATACATAAGCAAGCCTTCCCAACCTAACACATGACCTAAGTATCACTAAAACGGCCAGAACAAAAAACTGAAATTTGTCAAAAAAGTGAGAGATCAAAAACTGTTGCAGGCACTTTGAGATCAAAAGAAGCACGTAGTCTTCCTCATTGCCATACCCTGAAGCTAAAGCGACCCTTGCCAAGGCTCAAGGCTCTCTACACAGCGCTGTAAGTTCTTCCAAACTCACTCCTGCACACGAAAATTGAATTCTCTATCCTTGCATTGTTTCTCAAAAATATTGGCATAATCATGCTCCTTGTTTGATTTCTAACGTAACCATAACATTCAATTTCATTTTTAGGCATTGTATGGTGATACCCGTACCTAGGGTTCAGTTGTGTGTTTTTTAGGCATTTTGTTTTCAGGGGAAATCAAGAGAAATCATAAGCATGGATGAATCCAGGAGACTTGGACGAGACCAACCATGGTCTTAGAATGGATTTTTGAGGCCAAGGGACGATTCTAAGCATAGCCTACGAAACTACCTGCGGATAAAAATCCGCAGGTAAATAACCAGGGATTTTGATGAAGAAGATGATTAGGTGTTGCAGCGTGATTGGATGGTTCAAATAAATAACGCGCGTTATTTTTTTTCCAGGGGATGCGTTGATTTACTAATATAATATTTAGTTGTTATTATTATTTCAATTAAGACAGTTGGCTCAGTGGCTATAGCATACAGGCGTTGAACATTGGGACCTGGGTTCGATTCCGAGGTCCCCTAAAATTTCTATACGTTTTTTCTTTACATGCTTGTGTGTAGGTTCCAAAAGAAGGTTCATCATACACCTTCCTCATCCAGACGCCAAGTGTCCTCAAGCGTCCATCCAGTGGCCTGAAGATGACGCACACCATGCTCCTGGTCAACCTTGTGCATAGGCAAGCAAGGAAGTCAACGTGGCTTGGCTGGTTAATGGGCCTAAATTTCCAGATTCACCTCCTTAAGGGTCCAACACCCCCCTTGGTTCATTCTTTTTCTTTTTGTTTTATATTTTCTAATTTAGTTATTAATTATTTTTTTAATTATTATTATTACCACCAAAATTAACATAATTAATATTTTTCATAAAAATTCAAAAAAAAACAAAAAAATGTAAATATTTTTTATTATTCACTATTAATTATTTTTGTAAATAAAACACTAATAAATTGATTTAGTTTAAATTAGGTTTAATTTTAATCTTCTTTTTACAATAAATAAAAACAAATTTAGACTTAGGCTTTTCTTTTGACATTTTTAATTCCTTTTTATTTTATTTCATTAAAACATAGAAATACAAAAAAAAACATTTTTTTTCTTTTAATAAATAATTAATTAATTAGTAATTAGGCTTAATTTTTAATTAATTGCAAAAAAGGGACAAAAATTCAATTCTTTCTCAAAAAGGGTCAAAACCCTCAGGACATCCCGATTCATTCTTTCGCGCGCATTTTAGTTTCAATTCGTTATTTTGATTATTTATGTAACTGCTTCCGGAAATGTAATAGTTAATTAGGTTTATCTCTTTATTTACTATTTCCCGCATTCTTATTTTCAAAACGGGTTTTTGTTTTTTGGTGATGTATAGACCCGCGCCTTGTAATAGCTAGAATTTATCTTTCCATAATTTATTTTCCGCACTCCTAACTGTTAAAAAATGCATGAAAGACTTGTATGACAAATAAAATCAATCCGTAGCTCACAAATAACATGTACAAGACAATTTAATTGAAAAACAACACACATGCACATGCCACTCCTAGGGTACGCCTCACTGGTTGCCTCGAACGTGGTCGTCAAGTATAGGGTGTCTTAGAGGTCGCCCTCCTGTCTAAAGATCCAGTCACCTCGAAACGGTTGCCTCGGATACAGAGGATATAGGATATTAGGGTTACTTCTAAGGTGTCCTACTATTGCTTCGGTGACTACATTGTCCCTTATAATCGAATTGACCCGAATAACTCCAACGATGGTGCTACCTACCTCTCAATGGTGGGATAGCACTATCTAAAGGACTCTTACACAGCCTAATTCCTTAGAGTAGGTAGATTCTCCTGGGTACTTGCTCTTTTCAAAACAAACAAAAATACCTTTTGCACTCACACTTTCTAAAAGTTTTCAAACAAATATTTCATACACTCTTGAGGACAGATACAAGAGTTACTTAGAAATTTTTTCGAACGAAACTTTTTTAAAACCCACACATACTTGAAAAGCAAACATTTTTTTGAAAACATAAGAGCAAGTACCTAAGAGCCCGTGGATAACCACAGATAGAAAGGGTGCTAACACCTTCCCTTTCTATAAATCTACCTCCCGAACCGAGAAACATTCTCAAAGAAGGAATTTTGCTGTGCTTTTGTCCTTTCCATGTTGGAGAACATAAAAGACGGTGGCGACTCTTGCTTACCGCGACATTTCGCGAACCAGCTTAAAAAATAGTCAGTTCTATTTCCACCGATCACAATAAGTACAAGCAACTGGAAGATAGGTTGTAAGTTGTGGAAATTCAAGCCGTACCTGGCTTGGATTTTGGTGATTTAGGCTTGGTTCCTGGGGTAGTTATTCCCCACAAGTTCAAAATTCCAATATTTGCTAAGTACAACGGTGTTTCATGCCCAAAACTTCACTTAAGATCCTATGTTCGCAAGATACAATGGCATACCACTGACAATAAGTTGTGGGTGCATTTCTTTCAAGAGAGTCTATCTAGGACTCAGTTAGAATTGTTTTATCAGTTGGATGGTTCCAACATTCATACTTGGGAATATCTGGCCACCGCTTTCTACCGTTAATATCAATACAATGCTGATTTAGCACCGACTAGGGTTCAGTTACAAGGAATGAAAATGGGCTCCAATGAAGGTTTTAAAGAGTACGCGCAGTAATGGAGAGACCTTGCTGGTAGAGTACAACCACCACTGACGGATAGGGAGTTGGTGGATATGTTCACTGGAACAATAACTGGCCCATTTTCCAACTTGTTAATTGGGACCTCATCATCCAGTTTCACTGAGTTAGTTCTGACTGGTGAAAGGGTCGAGAGTGGTATCAAGAGTGGAAAAATTCCCATGGCATATACTTCTACATCAAGCACTGTAAAGAAGCCCTTTACTGGCAAGAAAGAGCCAATGTTGTATATGGGTCAAGGGCCCATACCAAAAGGATCACCGTCTATCTGTTAATGTTGTTTTGATCTCCAACCCTCCATCTGCTCAAAGATAACCATAACAAGCCAACCATCAAAGGTCTGAGGTTCCAAGAAGGCAGTTCACGAGGATTAACATGTCACTGTCCCAAGCCTTGCAACACCTGGTGAAGGCCAACTTAGTAACATTGCGTGATCCACCATCAAATTCCAACATTTCATCTCTGAAATACCATCCTAACGCCAAATGCGCCCATCACTCCAATAGCCATGGGCATGATACTGATCAATGTTGGGCTCTAAAAAAGAAGATTCAAGATCTTATCAACAACAAAACTATTGAATTTGATCCACCTACAACTCCAAATGCTAAAATTGCACCAATGCAAAATCATGGTAAAGGTGTCAATGCAATTAAAGACACTACTTTTGTTTCATCCGTTGAAGATTTGACTACTCCACTGACCATTATTAAAGAGAATCTGCTGAGAGCTGGGGTTTTCCTTGGCTGTTTGAAAAACTGTAATTGCTATGCCAAACAAGTTAATGGATGCAAATGGATGAAAGAAGGTGTTCAACGCCTGATAAATAGTCATGAGATCCTATTTGAAAGAACTCCATCCATCAAAAGTTTGACCGATAAAGCTGAAGACATTTCCATCATAACAATTTCCAACAAGCCTCTTATGATCTCTTTAAAGGGTCCTATTAGTATTTCCAACTAACCAACAATTGCTCCCTTAATAATTAATGCTTCTGGGCCGATTCCTTACTCCTCCGACAAAGAAGTCCCTTGAAATTACGGTGCTGCATTCTACTATCAGGGAATTAAACAAGACTCTTGGATCAATAAAGACAAAGCTGATAATGTTACCAATATTGCTGGTTCGAGCAAGGTGACAAGAACGGGGAGGATTTTCTCTCCTAACATTTCACCTCCAATTACTACAATGACACATGTCCACATTACCATTGATAATCCTAGTACTGACACTAGGGGTAAAGAGAAAGTAATTGAGTCTGCTGGAATAGAGGCGCCTGCCAAAGACATTGCTGCTGAGGAAACTTACACCCAAGAAATGGAGGAAATCTTGAAGATTATAAAAAAGAGTGCTTTCAAGATAGTAGAGCAACTGGGGCAAACCCCCTCCAAAATCTCTATGCTGTCATTGTTGCTTTGTTCCGATGCTCATGCCCAAGCTTTAATCAAATTTTTGAAGAAAGTGCATGTTACTCAAGAGATCACAACTGATCAATTTGAAAACTGTGTGGCGAGTCTGACTGCCGACAATGGATTAGGGTTCTATGATGCTGACTTGACACCAGTTGGAAGGAATCATAACAAGGCTTTGCATTTCCCGGTTGAATGCAAAGGAACTACTCTGGCCCATGTCTTGGTGGATACAGGGTCCTCTCTAAATTTCTTACTGTGATACGGTGGCAGAACCGACTGTTAATACTGGTTTGCATTTTGTATTTACAAATGTCGCGGTAAGCAAGAGTCGCCATCGACTTTTCTTTTATCCAACAAAGGAAATGGTGAAAATAACAGAAAAAGACCTTTTTCGAGATTTTCTGAGTAAAGGGGGTAGATTATGGAAAGGGAAGGTGTTAACATCCATTCCATATGTGGTTTGTGTGTTTTGAAAGATTTTGTTTGATTTATGGTAACTCTTGTATCAGTCCTTAAGAATGTGATAAAGCATTTTTTGAAAAGAAGTTTGAAAGTGTGTAAGTGTAAAAAATTTCAGGTTTGAGCAAGTACTTAAGAATTGTCTAGCTACTCGAAAAAGTACGTTCTTTTCCTCCTTTCCTTTAGATAGTGCTATCCTACTATTAGTGAGTAGGTAGACCTATCGTCGGATGTTGAGGGACTATCGAAAGAGACGCTTTATGTTCATTGAAGGCAACATGTAAGGATACCTCAACATTTCGAAGGGATTGTCATCCTATAGGCAACATCGAGGGACAAGATCATTTCTCGTAGGCAACTCGAGGGACATTAAGGGACCGTGATCTTTATGATGACTTTTAAATTGAGGGTCTTTGCTAAGATATCCCTATGTTCGAGGGACATGACAATTTCCGAAGGCAACCAAGTGAGGTTATACCCTAGGGGTGCAAGTGTGAAACAATATGCTTTTTTCAGATATTTATCTTGAAGTTAATGACCTACTAATTAATTGATTAATCTTGTCATGCACGCCTAATTTACTAACAATTTCATGTACAAGCATATAAGGATTATAAAAGCGAGAAATAAAGTTCCTACGTTATTACAAGGCTTTGGTGCAGATACATAAGTAATGATTGAAAAGTAAAATGCGAAAATTGAAAACCCTAATTAACTATTACAAACTGGGCGTAGTTACATAAATAATAAAAAATACCCGTATGGAAGAATAATAACGCGCAAAAAATAGAGACAAGAATAGGTTCTAAAACCTAAAAGTCTAATTGCTCATTGAAAATATGTTTTGGTATTTTATGAAATAGGTCAAAATAATTAAATCAAATTAATTTATTTATCAAAAATTAAATTTAATTAGAAAAAACTTAAATCTATTATTTTTTTGTGATTTTCTGATTTTTATGATTTAAAAAAAAGAATAAACTAAAAAATATAAACTAAATAAAAAGAATAAAGAAATTGAGAAATGGGCCTGAGGGGGGTGAGAAACCCAATTGTAGGGGTAGGCTGCTGAAATTTGTCAAAGCCCAGATTTGGTTGGCCCATAGCTGTGTGAGATCCAGTGGGAGGCATGCTTGGGAGGTCCACCATGAGGAAGCGTTTCCAGGGGCGCTGGATCTGAAGGATGATTGATCTGATGGTGATGATGTGGTTAACCCATGATGCGCGTGAGTATCCTGGTCACACTGGATCTGCAAGAATCTCATTATAAAAAAATAAACTTCAAGACCTGGGAATTGAACCCAGGTCTTTCCCTTTGCATCCTTGTACCTTTGCCATATGCGCTGTTGGATCATCCATGCATATAATCAAAACCAAATTATATAATATAAAATCAGTCAATGGTCAATTTTTCAAAATGCGCCAAGTCAGATCTCGCTTGAACTAATGAACACACGCCACTTCAGCCACCCGAGTCTGGACTGGTCAACGGTGCCAGAGCCCAGCTCCGATCACCTTCTCCGACTGATTCAAAAACCCAATCCTGCGAAACTCAATGAAAATCAACAAGAAAGTAACCCTACTGGACTAAATAAGACCTTGCGGATCCAATGGCATTACTGGTTTGTCTTAAAAAGGCTTGTATCGTGAGATAATAAGCTTCAAAAGCTTCGTGCCCTAAGAATGGCATGATGTTGTTTCTACACTAAAGCTTCCATGTAAAATGTTAGAACACTTATAATGATGTGTATGAATTATGCTAGCATGCTTACACTGATTGAAATTGCTTTAAACTTGAAAATCAAAACCTACCTCTTACCAACCGGAGCTTGTGCAATGAGGGGTTTTGGGGTTGATTAACGATGTATAAGGACTGGAATCAAAACCTGGCAGCTTCAGGAAGGTGATAGGCTCTTTTGTTTTGATTAACAAGGGCTGGAACTGATGCTTTTCACTTTCACGATTTCTTGAAAATTTTCACTTTGGTAATGGTTCTTTTGTGGCTGCTGCGCGTGTGCATTAGGTCTAGGGTTGTTATCTATATGTAGTGAATCTCATTAGGTTTATATTTGTAGCAAAATATCCATGCCTTGATGAGAAATATCTTCTTTCCAAATATTTGATTTTTGGCTTGTTTTGGAACAAATCCAATCTTCCTTCTCTCCACGATTCTTCTTTGATTTGCCAACATGTTTTGTCCATCATTTGAATAGAAAAAGATTCTCAAATCATATCTTACATATTTTCTATTATTTCTTTATTTAATTTTGACTTTTAATGGATAAAAAATCAAAATAAATAATAAAAATAATGAAATAAAGCATGAGTGAGCTCAGAAGTCGTGGGCCATGTTAGGAACAAGTTTCAAACATGAAAAATGGGCCAATTTGGAAAAAATTCAAGTTTGGTCAATATTGGCTTCATGCATTTTTCCAAAAATTGGTCAACTTTAGCAATGCATATCTCTCTCAATTTTAACCCTAAGAGGGTGTTCTTGGAGTTTTTAGAGAGCTTAGGATGTCCCCTAAACAACCCTTTGAATTTCATCTCAACTGGATCTTCCATGTTCATGTAACGAGCTTTGACCCAAAAGGTGTTTTTGTTGACTTTTTGAAAGGACCTATAATGTATGAACTTGTATCTTTTGATTGAGGCATTTCTTGAACTTGAGGGTAGAAGAGAAGTTGTAGGGTATTGGATTCTCTTTAAAATGAGACTTGGTTGAAAAATTTCTGATAAAGTATGAGAAAGTTATGCTTGGTCAAATTTGGTTGACTTTTCCTTTAGAAACCCTAATTTGCCATTTTTGACTTTTGATGAGTTAGGAGCATTTCTTGAGGAATCATGATCAACCCTTGATCAAATGATGGATATTACTTCAAAATGTTGATGTTGACCAAAAATCTTGAAGTTTGACTGTATTTGGGCCACAATTGACTTTTGACCTAGTATAGTTGATTTCCAGGCATTTGAGCAGTTGAATGAGCAAACTTGTTGGTCAAGGCATGAAATTTGGCATGGATGATCTTAAGGACATATTAGGACAATGGAGAACATTTGGGATCCTTGGGACTCACACATCTTACTTAAAATTGAAGCCCTAGTTAAGGCTTGTTGCCTTAGGAGGATAATTTGTCTGGTCAATTATTGGCCAACCTTGAGCAATTAAGGACCTCTAGGAGTATGCCTTGTATGAAAAGAGAGGGAAAATTTTGGGGTACAACAGCTGCCCCTGTTCAATCTTCTTAAACCCGAGGATGTAGATTGGCTGGTTTAACTTTCGTGATCTGAAGGTGGAAGATGATTGAACACTAGAGTGCCCAGAAATTTGCACTCGTCTGAAATGGTACTTGACTGTGTAGATAATATCGGGAATGGGATTATAGATGCCATTTGGAGAAGACAATGAAAGATCGTCGGAGATGGGCTTAAAGATGCCATCCGGAGATTCGTCGGAGATGGGCTTATAGATGCCATCCAGACCAATGTTGATTTCATGAGATATTCCTTTGAGGGAATTCCTATGCTTGTCATTGGGGAGGACTCCGTTGAGGAATGTCGGTCTCTGTTTTAGGGAAATAGAGTTTAGGAGCTTAAGTTGTCCATTACTCTACTGGGGAGTCATCCCTTGATTGAAGAGATGGAAGTGAACTGCTATCTGGTCAGGATCCAGGCTTCACAATGACTTGCTGAGGATAATAAGGACGACTGCTATCTAGTCGTATTCCAGGCTTCATAGTGACTTACTGGGGAAATGAGATTAAACTGTTATCTGGTCGTACTCCAGGTTTTGCAGTTTCTTAAACTGTTATCTAGTCGGAATCCATGCTTCAGTGACTTGAAGAAATTAATATGTTATCCGGTCGGATCCGGGCTTCAACTTGAATTTGAGGTATACTACTATCTGGTCGACTCCAGGCTTCATGGTAATTCACAGAATAAACTACTATCTGGTCGGATTCCAGGCTTTGCAGTGTCTGAAGAAGTTAACTGTTATCTAGTCGTATTCCAAGCTTCGCAGATTCTTTAATTGGAATAGAAGTCAGAGAGATATTAGTGTCGAACTGACTGAACTAGAGAAGGTCTTTAATTAACTTTGACTAGAATGAAAATCAGAAGAATCTTAGTATCGATTCAACTGAACCAGACAAAAGTCTTGGAATATCTTCAACTGGAA
Organism: Vicia faba; assembly: GCA_948472305.1. Classification (NCBI taxonomy): domain Eukaryota; kingdom Viridiplantae; phylum Streptophyta; class Magnoliopsida; order Fabales; family Fabaceae; genus Vicia; species Vicia faba. The sequence continues at coordinate 175,465,732 of OX451737.1, forward strand.
TAGAAATCAGAGAGATCTTAGTGTCGATCTGACTGAACCAGAGAAGGTTTTTAATTGACTTTGACTGAAATGAAAATCAGAAGAATTTTAGTATCGATTCAACTGAACCAGACAAAAGTCTAGGAATATCTTCAACTGGAATATAAATCAGAGAGATCTTAGTGTCGATCTGACTGAACCAGAGAAGGTCTTTAATTAAATTTGACTGGAATAAAAATCAGAAGAATCTTAGTATCAATTCAACTGAACCAGACAAAAGTCTTGGAACATCTTCAACTGGAATAGAAATCAGAGAGATCTTAGTGTCGATCTGACTGAACCAGAGAAATTCTTTAATTAACTTTGACTGGAATGGAAATCAGAAGAATCTTAGTATTGATTCAATTGAACCAGACAAAAGTCTTGGAATATCTTCAACTGGAATAGAAATCAGAGAGATCTTAGTGTCGATCTGACTGAACCAGAGAAGGTCTTTAATTAACTTTGACTGGAATGGAAATCAGAAGAATCTTAGTATCAATTCAACTGAACCAGGCAAAAGTCTTGGAATACCTTCAATTGGAATAGAAATCAGAGAGATCTTAGTGTCGATCTGACTGAACCAGAGAAGGTCTTTAATTAACTTTGACTGGAATGGAAATCAGAAGAATCTTAGTATTGATTCAACTGAACCATACAAAAGTCTTGGGATATCTTCAACTGGAATAGAAGTCAGAGAGATCTTAGTGTCGATCTGGCTGAACCAGAGAAGGTCTTTAATTAACTTTGACTGGAATGGAAATCAGAAGAATCTTAGTATCGATTTAACTGAACCAGACAAAAGTCTTGGAATATCTTCAACTGGAATAGAAATCAAAGAGATCTTAGTGTTGATCTAACTAAACCAGAGAAGGTCTTGAATTAACTTTGACTGGAATGGAAATCGGAAGAATCTTAGTATCGATCCAACTGACCAGAAAAAGTCTTGGAATATCTTAAATTGGAATAGAAATCAGAGAGATCTTAGTGTCGATTTGACTGAACCAGAGAAGGTCTTTAATTAACATTGACTGGAATGGAAATCAGAAGAATCTTAGCATCGATTTAACTGAACCAGAAAAAAGTCTTGGAATATCTTCAACTGGAATAGAAATCAGAGAGATCTTAGTGTCGATCTAACTGAACCAGAGAAGGTCTTGAATTAACTTTGACTGGAATGGAAATCGGAAGAATCTTCGTATCGATCCAACTGAACCAGACAAAAGTCTTGGAATATCTTTAACTGGAATAGAAATCAGAGAGATCTTAGTATCGATCTAACTGAACCAAAGAAGGTCTTTTACGAACGTATTTATGAGGAAATTTTTGAAATAGCCCTTCATCAAACGTAGCTTTTGAGAAGACTTCCAGGTCACGTAAGCAGTCAACAATGTTTGTCGATTTGATCTTTCCTGAAAAGCGTAAAGGGTTAGTCGTATGCAATGTCATGACATATGAAATGCATTATGACGATGTTTTCAAAATAAATGAGATTATGTTGTACGCAATGTGTATGCGCATGCTATGATGTATGAATATGACATGCTATTGCGATACTTCTTAATCTGGGAAAGTAAATCCCGGACTGCCGCTAGAGAGTATTGGGATGCTGAATCCTACACTTCCGCTAGGGAGATGAACTGAGATGATTTGCCAGGGATTTTCCTTTTCCGTTTGAGGATATTTTGTCGGTGATTCTTAACTCCTGTTTGAGAATAAACTCTATGGAGATAGATAATGCTTTATTGGAAGGTTTCGCCGATGTAGAGAAAAAAAATCTGTTGGGGATTCTTCCGCAATTAGAGAAATAAACTCTACCCGGGAGGAGGTTTTTATAAACTATTTAAAGTTATAAAACTCGGTTAGGGAAAACAAATTTCAGCTCTTGACTGGAGGAAGTAATTCCTTCTCGGGGAAGGAGATATCAAAACTCTGGTCGTTTCTACTCTGGGGAACATAGATGTCCCAGGGTCATATGTAGCCGTGACTTCGTCTGTGAATATCTCCACCCCTGTACCTGCTGGAAGGCTTTGTGGATGGTTTGAGTGTCATCCCAACTCATGGGGTGCTTGGTAAATGCTGATCAGGATAACAAGTCTTCTACTGATAGACAAGTGACAAGATGACGGGACATAGTCGTACGCTTTAATCCCTAACTTTTACCTGAACCGCTCTTTCAGGTTTTCAATCCACTGGGATACCCTTTTTTGCCCAAGACGCCTTTTCAGGTTTTCGACTTTCCGGGTGTACATATTTTTTGTATTTATCCCTATTTTTTCCCGAACTCCTTTGGTTCACCGGGATGCCCTTATTTTTTCCTAGGCCTGTCAACCTAGCGGGTCTTTTTCATGCGTAGTCTTTTCTGACTATGTCCATGCTCACCGGGTGTGGAGAATTGTCACTGTCCTTAGTAGTAAGTGTTGTCATAATGCCCGAGGGTGTTTGATCGTACATGATTCATTGTTGGAATTCATGTCCAATGCCCTAAGTGATTCATATGGAGATTTTCCCCTGGCTATTTGGCATTTTTTGAGAGATTCCTCGAATCTTGACTTGACTGCCCCAGATCAGCTAGATATCATGCTATGCCCCTTAATTATGAAAGGCCTATCACTGGAATGTCTTTCCATCTGAGGTGATTCTGTCCATTGAGAATATTTTTGTTCATCGAATATCCTTCGGGCGAATTTCCCTGCCGTTGAACAAATAGTCATATGCAAACAATGGTATTCGAAGAATGCAAAGCTTATGTCTGTCTCAAAGTTTGAAAATTCATTTTTTTAGTAAAACAAAATTTGCAAGAATGTGATATCAACTCATGATTTATAGTAAACCTTATAGGAGTCAGGATACCTTTTGTAACAATATGCTTTCTAACTAACCCATGCTTCAACTAGGACTCTTAAGGGTTATAACGTAGCCTGCTTCAGGTTCAAGAAACAAAGGATAAAGGCTCAAAGTTTATTTGTACCCACCCGCTCTTCGTGATGTTCTTCAGTCCTATGCTCAGTTAATTAAGCGTTTAGATCCCAATTGAGTCTGGAATATTTGCTCTGATACTTGGTGATGATTCAGAAATTGAACGTTTGTTTTGAAGAGGCAGTCATTTTTGTAATCTTCTTTTTGTCGAGGATTTGTATTGACCTCTTTTTTGTTCTCGTTATCCCTACTTTTGCCTGAACTGGTTCTTTTGTGATTACAGTCAGCGGGATGCCCCAGTTTTTTCTTAAGTCTCCATCATAGGTTTTAACTTACCAGGCTTTTCTTTTGAAAAATAATGACTGTTTGCTTTGATGACTATGCGGAACTATCACCATCTTTTGGAAGGTATCTTCTACATTATTTGTCGTGTATGAAGGATGATCTTGCGACTGAGTGTGCCTCTGAATTAACTGAGAAAACTACCCTGCCCCAGGTTATAATTAAGGGTTTTAGTTTGTGTGAAAAGAAAAACTCCTACTTCTTTGGCTCAAAAGGGTTGACTAGGGATTATCTTCCTTATAACTCCACTATTTAGGATTTGAAACAACGCCTGTACATCGTCAGTGGGGTCTGTTCAAAAGCATACTGTTGAGATTATGGTATCATTTTAGTCATCCTCCCTCAAAAGGCTCAGAGCTTTTGATCGAGAGTTGAAAATCACAAAAAGGAAAGCAGTTTAAATAGAGTGAATACGAATGAATTGATTCAAAACAGACATATGCAATGCATTGGTGAAATAAAAAGGTTTGATGTGAATAAATGTTTGAACAATCAAAAGAAAATTACAAATTGAAAATTCTAATGAATAAAAACCTTTTTGTATGATCTTGTCACTTCAGATGGCGTGCCTTGGAGGGATAAAAAAAGAACTTAGCCTGACCCTCTTGTGTGAAATCCAACACTCCTTTGTTAATCAAGTCCTGAATCTTATTTTTCAATGCCCAACAATCATTTGTATCATGTCCAGGACTAGCAGAATGGTAGGCACATATTGTATCAGGATTGTAGTTAGGGGAAGAAGTTTTCGGGTTTGGATGAGGATCCCTTAACGTAATCAATTCCATCTTCAACATGTGTTGCAATACCTGAGCCAAGGACATGTTGATTTTGGTGAATTTCCTTTTGGGCTTGTCTTGCCTTTGTTGATTACCCGGTTGTGATTGTATTGATGCGGGAATAGAAGTCCACATTACCCCCACAAATTGGTTGAGATTACTCTTATTGCGGTCCTTCTGGTCGTACACGACATTGTACTCTTTCTTCCCATTTTATGGTCTCTTTTGAGTACTTGAAGACGCAGTCCCTTGAATGTCACCGCTCCTAAGTTTATTTTCAACATGCCTCCATATGAACAAGTCACCCAATTCCCTATCTGCCAAGAGTGATTGATCCTTGGTTAGGCTCCAAGCTCTAGTAGTTTTCCACAGACTGTCGTATCTGTCCCGAAGAAGCTTGCTGATGAGAATACTCAATTCTTATTGTTCCCGAGATAAACTTTGGATAAGGGCCATCTGACTACTCATCTGAATTCTCATCCTTTCCATTTCAGCTTGCAGTTGTTCCAACTGGTCATCCTTGTGGTTGTCAGGATGTTTCTTGGTCAAGTTCTCATTGAGGAGTGTTTTCAATTCTTCCTGCCCCTTGGATAGGTTTAGGAACATTTCCATGAACCGAGCCTCTTGAGTTTGGAGATTTCTGTTGTCTTGTTTGAGAGTCATTGCTGAAATAAACAGCGAGGATATGAGAGACTTTTTTTGAAACCTGCTTATGCAATAATATGTATGATATATGCATGCAATGTTTTTCAAGGATTTATAAGACTTAAAATTGCTTAAACAGAAAGAGAGCAAATGTTAATTTCATTAAGAAGTTTTATCGGTGACCATGATGCCTCTTGGGCTTACAAGGGAAGTAACAAAGCCAAAAATATAAACTCTTCAAGCAAAGAAAGACTCAAGCTTCCCACGGGCGCATCCTATTTGGTGCGATGTAAGCATTTATACTCTTTTTCTTCGTGAAGTAACCTGGTGAGCTCTAAAACCTTCTTCTCGCTAGCATAGAATTGGGTTTCGAAGGTATCCCGTTCTTCTTTGAGTTGTATTCAGGATTTCTGTAGGTCCTCAAAATCAGTTGGCATGTCAGGATGAAGAACAATATAAGGAGTGTCTCCCTCAGCAATTGGCTCCATAATCATAGGTAAGATGGCGGGGTAAGGCATCATAAGAAATTGAGCATGAGCTCGCACCCATTTAAGGTAAGGCTCAAGAGGGATGGAATTCTTGTGCCCCAGTGTCTTGCTATCAACTCTATTTATCATGCCCCAAGCTCGAATGAACCTCTTGCGATAACCCTGAACACCATTCTCATATTCAAATGTGATTCCTTGGACGAGTGTGTCACGAGGACCATCCTTTCTAGCATAACCAAATTGTCGGAACGCAAAACAAGGATTATAAGTGATTCCTCCCCTAATGCCTAAGAGAGGGACATTAGGGAATTCCCCACTGTGATCAATGATTGTGACACTCTCCAAGGACCAAGAACACTAATGAATATCCTAATGCGTAAGGGGCATCAACCTATGAGACCATCTCATACCTTGCTCATTCTTCAAGATAGACCGAGGTAGGAGCGAAATAAATTACCTAGCCAATAAAGAAGTGCAACACAAAAGGGTCCCTCTTCTCTTTAGAGTGCGAGTATGCAGAGAGTGTAGAATATCCCCAAGTAAAGTAGGCACCAAATTATGAGACAGAAAAACCATAACCACATTCACATCTACGCGGTGGTCCGTGTTAGGGAATAGTACCATCACATAGATGAGAAGGGCCAACACTTCTTCAAAAGCTTATAAATCTAGGGTATCCCAAAAATGGTGAGCTTTCTCAAATAGAATGGTAGCTGATTAAGGATAGGTACCCCCAATAATTGAGAAAACTCCTCCATAGTAGGCACTAACTGGTAATCAGGGAAAGTGAAGCAGTGGTGTAACGGGTCAAAGAACTGAAAGAGCACCTTTAACATTTCTTCATCAGGGGTTGCAGTGACCAAGTTGAGAAGTCGACCACGTTTTTCAATGAAGGGGGAGCTTTCAGGAATCCTTGATGCTAAGTCCTTGAGTTGAGGTGGTACTTTCACAAGGTTGACTTGGATAGTGTTCCTGCGAGCGGATGTCATGTCCTATAAAACAAGATAAAGATAAGCCCAAGAAAAACCTTGAAATGGTTAGTATGATATGCCATGTTATGATGTCATGATTATGCTAAGAAATCATATATATATAACAAGAATAAGCAAATCACACAAAATACCTTAGGTTTAAGGCTTGCATGGGTTTTAAGGTAATACCCTCTTGAAGTTTGGATTGGTTCAACCTGTCCTATGAATAGTAACCGGGTTCTAAGGGATCTCAATATCACTGATCTTTCCCACAAGTTTCGTTCCGATAGGCAACTAACTTGCAACCAAACAAAACTCGGGAGTCAAATCTCAATGAGTGTAGCATCGAGTATCTTCCGACTTTGGAAACACACCAAAGACGACCATCTCACTACGTCCTAATGGCCAAGTTGTTCAATTAAAGGTTATAAGATCAGTTGACGCTTCATGACACCACACAGCGGCCCTGTACTCTCCTTGATTAACTCAAGGGCTACCGGTACCAACCAAAGTGTCGCATCAATGTAGCCATCGCTTTAACCGTGTCGGTATACCCCGCACAGTTCCACGATCTATTGCTACTTACCTAAAAGGTTTCCCCAGATCCGGGTGTAGGATCTATAGTAACCCAAACAGTACCCTTAAAATTAAAGCAATCAAGACAGACAAAGAAAACAGATTAGAAATGATCTAGACCCTAAGGTAAACCCCACTTTATTATTTTTCCCTAGTAGAGTCGCCAGTTCTATGATACGGTGGAAGAACCGACTGTTAATTCTGGTTTGCATTTTGTATTCTCAAATGTCGCGGTAAGCAAGAGTCACCACTGATTTTTCTTTTATCCAACAAATAAAAGGGTGAAAAGAACATAAAAAGACCTTTTTCGAGATTTTCCGAGTAAGTGGGGTAGATTATGGAAAGGGAAGGTGTTAACACCCTTTGCATCCATGGTTTTCCACGGGCTCTTAGGTACTTGCTCATTTTGAAAACTATTTTTGTGTTTGTGTGTTTTGAAAGATTTTGTTTGCTTTATGGTAACTCTTGTATCAGTCCTCAAGAGTGTGATAAAGAGTTTTTTGAAAAGAAGTTTGAAAGTGTGTAAGTGTAAAAAATTTCAGGTTTGAGCAAGTACTTAAGAAGTGTCCACCTACTCAAAAAAGGACGCTCTTTTCCTCCTTTACTTTAGATAGTGCTATCCTACTATTAGTGAGTAGGTAGCCCTATCGTCGAATGTTGAGGGACTATCGAAAGGTACACTTTATGGTCATTGAAGGCAACATGTAAAGATACCTTAGCGTTTCGAAGGGACTGTCATCCTATAGGCAACATCGGGGGACAATATCATTTCCGAAGGCAACCAAGTGAGGTTATACCCTAGGGGTGCAAGTGTGCAACAATGTGCTTTTTTCCAGATATTTATCTTGAAGTTAGTGACCTACTATTAATTGATTAATCTTGTCATGCACGCCTAATTTACTAAAAATTTCATGTACAAACATATAAGGAATATAAAAGCGAGAAATAAAGTTCCTACGTTATTACAAGGCTTTAGTGCAGATACATAAGTAATGATTGAAAAGTAAAATGCGAAAATTTAAAACCCTAATTAACTATTACAAACTGGGCGCAGTTGCATAAATAAAAAAAAATACTCGTATGGAAGAAAAATAACGTGCAAAAAATAGAGACGAGAATAGGTTCTAAAACCTAAAAGTCTAATTGCTCATTGAAATTTTTTTTTGGTATTTTATGAAAAAAAATTGGATTTTAACATAATTCTCTAATTAATTTTAATTAATGAAATAGGTCAAAATAATTAAATCAAATTAATTTATTTATCAAAAATTAAATTAAATTAGAAAAAACTTAAGTCTATTATTTTTTTGTGATTTTCAGATTTTTCAGATTTAAAAAAAAGAATAAACTAAAAAATATAAACTAAATAAAAAGAATAAAGAAATTTAGAAATAGGCCTGAGGGGGGTGAGAAACCCAATTATAGGGGTAGGCTGCTGAAATTTGTTAAAGCCTAGATCTGGTTGGCCCACAGCTGCGTGAGATCTAGTGGGAGGCATGCTTGGAAGGTCCACCATGAGGAAGCGTTTCCAGGGGCCCTGGATCTGGAGGATGATTGATCTGATGGTGATGATGTGGTTAACTTCAAGACCTGGGAATTGAACCCAGGTCTTTCCCTTTGCATCCTTGTGCCTTTGCCATCTGCGCTGCTGGATCATTCATGCATATAATCAAAACAAAATTATATAATATAAAATCAGTCAATGGTCAATTTGTCAAAATGCGCCAAGTCAGATCTCGCTTGAACTAATGAACACACGCCACTTCAGCCACCCGAGTCTGGACTGGTCAACGGTGCCAGAGCCCAGCTCCGATCACCTTCTCCAACTGATTCAAAAACCCAATCCTGCGAAACTCAATGAAAATCAACAAGAAAGTAACCCTACTGGACTAAATAAGACCTTGAGGATCCAATGGCATTACTAGTTTGTCTTAAAAAGGCTTGTATCGTGAGATAATAAGCTTCAAAAGCTTCGTGCCCTAACAATGGCACGATGTTGTTTCTGCACTAAAGCTTCCATGTAAAATGTTAGAACACTTATAATGATGTGTATGAATTATGCTAGCATGCTTACACTGATTGAAATTGCTTTGAAACTTGAAAATGAAAACCTACCTCTTACCAACTGGAGCTTGTGCAATGAGGGGTTTTGGGGTTGATTAACAACGTATAAGGACTGAAATCAAACCCTGGCAGCTTCAGGAAGGTGATAGGCTCTTTTGTTTTAATCAACAAGGGCTGGAACTGATGCTTTTCACTTTCACGATTTCTTGAAATTTTGCACTTTGGTAATGTTTCTTTTGTGGCTGCTGCGCGTGTGCATTAGGTCTAGGGTTGTTATCTATATGTAGTGAATCTTATTAGGTTTATATTTGTAGCAAAATATCCATGCCTTGATGAGAAATATCTTCTTTCCAAATATTTGATTTTTGGCTTGTTTTGGAACAAATCTAATCTTCCTTCTCTCCACGATTCTTCTTTGATTTGCCAACATGTTTTGTCCATCATTTGAATAGAAAAAGATTCTCAAATCATATCTTACATATTTTCTATTATTTCTATTTAATTTTGACTTTTAATGGATAAAAAATCAAAATAAATAATAAAAATAATGAAATAAATCATGAGTGAGCTCAGAAGTCGTGGGCCATGTTAGGAACAAGTTTCAAACATGAAAACATGGGCCAATTTGGAAAAAAATTCAAGTTTGGTCAATATTGTCTTCATGCATTTTTCCAAAAATTGGTCAACTTTAGCAATGCATATCTCTCTCAATTTTAACCCTAAGAGGGTGTTCTTGGACTTTTTAGAGATCTTAGGATGTCCCATAAACAACCCTTGTGGTTTCATCTCAACTGGATCTTCCATGTTCATGTAAGGAGTTTTGACCCAAAAGGTGTTTTTGTTGACTTTTTGAAAGGACCTATAATGTATGAACTTGTATCTTTTGATTGAGGCATTTCTTGAACTTGAGGGCTGAAGAGAAGTTGTAGGGAAAATTTTCTAATAAAGTATGAGAAAGTTATGCTTGGTCAAAGTTTGGTTGACTTTTCCTATAGAAACCCTAATTTGCCATTTTTGACTTTTGATTAGTTAGGAGAATTTCTTGAGGAATCATGATCAGCCCTTGATCAAATGATGGATATTACTTCAAAATGTTGATGTTGATCAAAAATCTTGAAGTTTGACTGTATTTGGGCCACAGTTGACTTTTGACCTAGTATAGTTGATTTCCAGGCATTTGAGCAGTTGACTGAGCAAACTTGTTGGTCAAGGCATGAAATTTGGCATGGATAACCTTGAGGACATATTAGGACAATGGAGAACATTTGGGATCCTTGGGACTCACACATCTTGTTTAAAATTGAAACCCTAGTTGAGGCTTGTTGCCTTAGAAGGAGAATTTGTCTGGTCAATTCTTGGTCAACCTTGAGCAATTGAGGACCTCTAGGAGTATGCCTCGTGTGAAAAGAGAGGGCAAATTTTGGGGTACAACACTTACCTAAAGGTGCCTTAGATCAGTTGGATTGCGATGTTTTGGTGTTAAAGCCAAGTGACATAGTTGTGAGGGCTTTTGATGGATCCAAGAGGATGGTACTTGGAGAAATGGATATCCCTATTAAAGTTGGTTCACAAGTTTTCAATTCTACTTTCTACGTGATGGATATATGTCCTGCTTACTATTGTTTGCTTAGACGCCCTTGGATACATGGGGCAGGAGCAGGGACGACCAACCTTCACCAAAAGTTGAAATATCCAGTCAAGGGAAAGATTGTTACTGTTTATGGTGAAGAAGAATTCATGGTTAGACACCTAAATTCGTTCAAGTATGTGGAAATGGATGGTGAGTTCATAGAAATGCCATGCCAAGCTTTCGAAGTGGTTCCTCCTATGGTTTTCGCCACCAAAATCTCTTATGACATTCCAAAAGCTGATGAAAATATGTCAAGGATGGTTTCACTCAAAGATGATCGTGCTGTGATTGAAGACTTAAGTAGCACAATTTGGGGACAACTCCCTAAAACTCATTTCAAAGCAGACAAGTTTAGGTTGTGTTTCACTTCCAAAGCTCAAAAGGAGGTCAGACTTGCTCGCATAGGAAAACCATATCTCTGCATTGGTAATAATGGAGTGAATGCTATTGAAGACTCTGAGGATGACTGTGACTTTGATGAGTGGATCTACCCGACTGCCGGAGAAGAGCTCAACAATTGGTGTGCCAAGGATTTCATTCCCATCTCCTTCAGCGAGGAGTAATTACCATTTACTATTTGTCAATTCAAGAACTTTTGTCTGTAATTTTATTTCCAAACAATAACTTTAAGCCATGGGCCTTTCCCGGGGCACCATGGTCCATTTGTTAAGGGTTTGTTCGTTTCCATATGCCATATGATCATTTAATGAAAAACATAGGACCTTTTGCATTCAAATTTTACGCTCATTGTCTTTCTTTTTCTTATTTGTATTTCAAAATAGCCATGTATCTTACATGCACACACACATACACGCACATACTTGCAGATCTTCACCCACTTAGGATCTCGTTGCTAACGAATCTACTATTGCCATCTATGACTTTGAACGTCCAATCTACAAGGCCGAAGACGAAGGCGAAGACGATTGTGAAATACCTGGGGAATTAGCCAGACTTCTGATGCAAGAGGAGAAAGCCATTCAACCTCATGAAGAGCTAGTGGAAGTAATCAACCTAGGTACTGAGACAGATAAGAGGGAAGTCAAGATTGTATCCAACTTAGAAGATGGTGTCAAAAGCATATTGGTCCAGATGTTGCACGAATACGTTGAGGTGTTTGCTTGTTCATATGAAGATATGTCGGGACTTGATACCGACATTGTAGTTCATTGTCTACCAATAAAGAAATATTTTCCTCCAGTCAAGCAAAATATTATTCGTATGCGGCCTGACATGTTTGAAAAGATAAAAGTTGAGGTAATGAAGCAATTCAACATAGGTTTCCTGGTGTAATATGGTGGAAAAATCGACTGTTATACTGGTTTTACGTTCGTATTTGCAAATGTTGTGGTAAGAAAGAGTCACCACCTACTTTTCTTTTATCCAATAAAGGAAAGGGTGAAAAGAACAGAAAATACCTTTTTAAAATATTTTGAGTTCGGGGGGTAGGTTATGGAAAGGGAAGGTATTAGCACCCTTTCCATCCGTAGTTATCTACGGGCTCTTAGTTGCTAGCTCATTTTGTAAATGCTTTGTGTTGTGTGTTTGAAAATATTTTTGAAAAGACGCCTTAGTGCGGCGAAATATGTAATGTCTCTCGTTTCGACGAGAACGTATACAAAGTGTTTTTGTATTTGAAAATATTAAGAAAAGAGTTTGTGTATGTGTGAAAAAAATTGTTTTGTTTGTTTTTATGAGCAAGCAACTATGAGTTGTCTACCTACTCGAATGGTCCTTCCTCTTTTCCTCTTTCCTTTAGATAATGCTACTCTACCATTAGTTAGTAGGTAGCCCTATCGTTGGATGTTTTGAGGGACAGACGCGGGTCATCATACAGTCATTGAAGGCAATTGGTAAGGACGTTTTAGGAATTTCGTTTAAGGGACTAAATTATTTTACCGAAAGGCAACACCGAAGAGTCATCAAGGGACGATGATCTTTTTATTCGAGGGTCTTTGCTAAAGCGTCCCAACTTTCGAGGGACATGACTGTTGTTTTCTGAAGGCAACAAGTGGATGTATCTTAGAGGTGCTCGTGTGTGAAGTGTTTTGTGTTTCATTTATTGTTTATCTTTGATGTTAAGGTTTTCTAACATTTTGTTTTTAGATCTTTCCATACACGTCCTAGTTACTACACAATTATATATATATATATATATATATATATATATATATATATATATATATATATATATATATATATATATATATATATATATATATATATATATATATATATATATATATATATATATATATATATATATATATATATATATATATATATATATATATATATATATATATATATATATATATATATATATATATATATATATATATATATATATATATATATATATATATATATATATATATATATATATATATATATATATATATATATATATATATATATATATATATATATATATATATATATATATATATATATATATATATATATATATATATATATATATATATATATATATATAATGTTGTACCCCAAAATTTGCCCTCCCATTTTTCACAGAAATCACAACCCTAGGGTTTCTCAGATATTCAAGATTGACTCAAGAATCGATCAGACAAATTTTCTCCTTTGACAATAAACCAAAAATTAGGGTTTTTGCTTGCAGTTCTCAGAAGAAATGAATTCACAAAGATCCAATTGGCTTTCACATGTTTTCATAATTTTTCAAGTGTACTGAAAGATTACTGTTTTCAAGGCATGTTCATTTGGGACAAGAGACAGGATCTAAGACTGTCGTTTGGAACATTCATGTTTTGTTTGATCTAGGTTAACCAGATAATTTGCGTCTGTTAAGACATTTGCATGTTAATGGAATAAGACATTTGCTGGTTTGAACATTTGTTTGTCTATGAAATACACAGTGCATGTTTATTTGGAATACAGTTGCAAGATTACAGAGTTATTGGATTGCTTGGAATTTAAGTTTAAGTTATCTTGGTTGGAATTATTGGAATACAGTTTCAATTATCTTAATCAGGAATCTTAAATAATTAGTGAAGATGCGAAGAAAATTGCAAGTTATTGACGGTAAAAGATTTTAATGGACATCATAATACCTCATAAGACTTTATTTCATTTATTTCAAAGATTGTTACAATACAATTTATTATTTAAATGCTTTAAGTATTACAACTTATTGTATTTGAAAAAATAAATTAGTACAATTATTTGAGTATTCCTATCTAAATTACAAAGGAAAAATCTAAGCCTAAGAATGACTAAGCTTCCATTGCTTCCATGCACGCCAAAGAATCTTCTGCTTCCTCTGCTTTGCCACCATCCAGTTTGCGCTCACATGAAAGAAAGACAGAAAATTGACCAGTATAGTTAATTGGATATTGTTAAAAATTTTAAAAAGAAAAAATGTGTTCATCATTAAAGTTTGCAATTTGGAATCAGAGGGCTATTTTTAATTCATCACATTTTTATTTTTCTATTTTGCAAATCACAAGAAGATTGCTCTTTTCTTGGTTCACAAAAAGAAAGATAAAAATGTAAGCAAAGCTGTCCAAATAAAAATGCAAGCAATTTATCCAAATACAAGCAAAGCTGCCCAAATAAGTGAAAATATACAAGCAGCATGGCCAAACAGGCAGCAGGCGTGCAAATTGCCCAAACAAGTGGAAATATACAAGCAGCATGGCCAAGCAGGCAGCAGGCACACAAGGCGCAAAACAGGGCCAAGAGGGACAACAACATCAGCATACCAAAAGGCAAGCGTGTAGCAAGGCTGCCTAAAATTGGACAGCAGCATCAGCATACCAAAAGGCAAACACAGGCAGTAGCAGACAAAAAAAAGGGCATCAGCAAGAAGAAAATATAAAACTAAGTCAACAAGCAAGAGGCTTGTTCATAATCTTTTTCATCATTTTCCAAGTTAAAAATTGCAAACTTTTCAGAAAATATTTGGCTTAGGGTCATTAAGAGAGGAAGAGGAAAGAAGTCACCTAGGGGATGCTGCCCTGCTGTCACAATTGCACCAAAAATGCTAGCAAACAAAACTGCAAGGAAAAGAGCCTAAGAAGAAAATCCCAAAGTATTCAAAATTGGGTGGTTTCCCACCATTTTGAATAAGCTGTAAAGAAAGAAGCCAATATAACAGTAGAAAGGGTCATTTAGAGAGGACAGAAAAAAACTATCAAACAAAAAAAAACTATAACAACAAGCCATCAATCTCCAAAACTGTAACATACAAAAAACCAAACTACCATCTTCCTCAACCAACCTTCAAAATGCTGTCAAACACACAAAGCCCCTTCAAACTGTTAACAAGTTAAAACAACCAAAACCTGTTAACAAAACCAAGCAACCAAAACCCAAAATCATAACCAAACCAACAACTCAAAAACATATAACTCATTTCAAACATCCCAACCATTTCAAACTGTCAAAAACCATTTTCAACAAAACTGTCCAACCATCACCAACCATCAACAAAAATCATCTTCAATACCAAACTGTAACCATCAAGTCTAGTAACCAAAAATCCAAAACACACAAAACCTGCGACTGTAACAACAACATTCCTCAAACAAACTGTAAACCAGAAAATCAACCAAAACATTCAAACTGTAACCAAAAACAAATAAAAACAGTCCAACATCCAGCCATCCCAAAACATAGCAAACCTCAAATCACATAACATTCCAAACATGCATAACTCAGTTAAAACATAGCAATATCCAGCAAACTTACAAGAAAACAAAGTCTCAGAAACAATTAGCATCATCATCATCAAACAGTGTCATTCAAAGCACGAAGAAATCACAAAGTTAGAAGTGCAACATCCTTCAAAGATCAAAAGACAGAAACAAATTACCAGAAGCGCGCTCTCTTTGTCATCATTTCTTCCCTCCTTTCCAATTCCGCCACCAAGGAGTATTTCCCACTCTCTTCGTCCATTCCACAAAAAAGGGCAACAAACAGGTATGACCAGTTCCCGTCTCTTTTCAAACCATTTCCTACATCTCAAAGCATGATAGAATGGATTAACAAAAAACATAACAAAACAAAAGAATTAAACAACAACAAAAACTCGCTTAAGCTTCAAGGTTGAATCGTACCTTTCAAGAACGAAGCCATTAGGGCTTGGCTAGACAGTGAGAGAGGGGCTCCGGTGACAGACGGCGAGAGAAAGATCAGGAAAACGCGTTTCAACCCCCTTTTTTTAAATCCATTTCAGAAACTAGGGATTTCAAAAAAAATGTTCACTCATGAATCAGGGACGAGTAGAGGCGTTGAGTGAGAAAGATGAATGAATTTGAGAGAAGTGAGAGAGGCGAATAGAGCAGCGCCGCTGTGAGCGCAAGAGAACACAAACCCTAAATGTTGTTTACCCTAATCAGAATAATTAAACAAGCTTAAGACATTTGGGCCTATCTTTGCACAAAAACCTTTAAGCCCACGCGTACTAACTTGCACCCCCCCATTCTGGCTTTGCTTGTTTTTATTTGTTTCAACATTAACACATAATACCTTTGGGCCTAACACCTTTCAATCTCAAGCCCATTTTCACTTGTTTTGTTTCAACTTAATTTGATTTGTTTTATCTCTTTGTGTTAATAATACATTAAAACTTCATTTTTGTAAAAAATTTAATTTGATTTTCTTAATTAGTTTTTTTATCATTTTCTTTTGTTTATTATTAATTTTCTTACACTTAATAAAAACATCAAAACATTAACTTTAACTTAATTTATTTTCTTTCTTTAAGGTTAGGTTACGTAATTAATAAAAATACATAAAAGAATAATAATAATAAAATTTTTAATCTTTTTAGAATAGATTTTTATTTATCTCTTTTCAAATGAATACATACATTTCATACTTTATTGATTTTATTTTCGTAAATTGTCTTAACTTTATATTGAATTGCACAACAATTCGATTTGGTTGTAATATTTGGACATTGTTATTCTTATGTGATTCATCCCCATTTGTAATAATTGTACCCCAATTCTCGGATACTCTTGTAATAGCTTAGACTTTTAATTCCCGCAACTTATTGCTTTCTATATACTGTGTAGTAATTAGGCATGTATGACAAGGTTTAAAAATCAATCGCTAGATGACCTAATCCAAGAATAAATAACTTGAAATCAACACACTTCTGACACGTGCACCTTTAGGGTAACCTCGCTTGTTGCCTCGGAAATACAATCATGTCCCTCGAATATGAGACACTCTAGCAAATGTCCCTTCGATAAACAAAGATCGTAGTCCCTCGATGACCCTCGATGTTGCCTTCGATAAAACGATCTTGCCCCTTACAAAATTGCTAGATTGTCTCACAAGTTGCCTTCAATGATTGTAAAATTGACCCGCGCCTGTCCCGTTAAACATCCAAACACAAGGTTGTTTACCAAATACAATGGTAAAACAACAATGTAAAAGGGTTAAAAATGTATAGGGAAGATCTTTGAGTAGGGTAGACAAATCCTAGTTACTCGATCTACTTGTAAACATCCTTGCTATTTTCAAAAAACACTCAACACAATTTCAAAACATTTCCTGAAACAAACTTTCAAATATTGAAACATCTTTTCAAAAGACAAACGCCTTTGTATACATTCAAACAAGAATCATTACAAAGGTTGCCTAAACACAGGCCTCTTTTCAAAATATTTTCAAAAAACCACACACAAAGCACCATTTCAAACAATTGAAAAGCAAAAGCAAGTGATCTAAATAAGTAACTAAGAGCCCATGGAAAACCATGGATGAAAAGGGTGCTAGCACCTTCCCTTTTTATAATCTACCCCCCGAACCCAAGAAAACATCTCAAAGGTATTTCCTGTTCTTTTTGACCTTTCCTTTGGATAAAATAAAAAGTCGATGGCGACTCTTGCTAACCGCACAAGTGCGAACGAAACGCAAAACCTCTAGTCAGTTCTCCCACCGTATCATAGAACTGGCGACTTTGCTGGGGAAAAAATAAAAAAGGTGGGGTTACCTTAGGGTTTTAGATCACCTTTACATGATTATCTTGCTTGACTTGTATGCTTTATCTTTTGGTTCTATTGTTTGGGCTTGCTTTGATCCTAACCCGAATCTGGGAAATACCTTTTAGGTAAGTAGCAATAAACTATGAGGGAACTGTACGGCGTAGACCGATACGGTTGAAACAATAGCTATGTAAATGTGACACATTTGTAGGTAGCGGTATCCCTCGTGGTGAATCGAGGAGAATACGAGGCTGCTGAGTGGCATCGTGAAGCACTAATTGACCTTAGAACCCTAATTGAACAAACTTGGCCATTAGGACGTAGTGAGGTAACCCATTTCGATGTAAAGCTGAAAATTGGTTGACACTCTATACTACACTCATTAAGGCTAGACTTTTGGGATATCTCGGCCGCAAGAAAAGATTGATTGTGCTGAGACAATGCCTAAAAAGAAAGGTCAATGATATTGAGATCCTTTAGAACCCGCTCTTTATTCCTAGGACAGGTTGAGCCCACTAAAACTTCAAGAGGATACTTACCTACAAAATCATGCAAGCCTGAAACATAGGGATCTGTTTGTTGTGTGTATATATGTTTACTTGTGCATAAACATCATAAACGTCATCAACATCATATGCATGATCACTAACCATTTCAAGGATTTAGAAATTTATCTTTGTTTTGGTTTTGTAGGAAATGAATTCTCTCCGAGGAAACACCATCCGAATCAGCTTTGTGAAAGCACATCCTTAACTTCAAGAGCTAGCCTCAAGAGTGCCTGGGGATTCTCCTTTTACCAAGAAGTATGGTCGACTTCTCAGCTTGGCTACATCCAACTTCCAAGAAGAGATGATGTGTGTACTGTTCCAATTCTTTAATCCCGTACATCATTGTTTCACTTTTCCAGACTATCAGTTGGTACCAACATTGGAAGAGTTCTCTCTGCTCTTAGGGGTACCCGTGCTTAATCAGATACCGTTCACCGGTTTAGAAGGGATTCCAAAACCTGAAGTCATCACCGAAGCTTTACATATGAAGAGGGTAGACATCACGGCCAATTGGGAGACAAGAAGTGGGGTTAAAGGATTTTTAGCTAAGTTTCTGTTGGAAAAAGCTCGTTCGTTCTGGAATGACATGGATTTCCAAGCTTTCGAAGAAGTGCTAGCTCTCCTCATTTATGGTTTGGTTCTGTTTCCTAACTCAGATCAATTCATAGACGTTAATGCCATCAAATTCTTTCTCTCACGCAATCCTATACCCACCTTGCTAGGAGATATCTTGCATTGTCTTCATACCCGTACCATGAAGAAAAGAGGTACCCTTTTGTGTTGTATACCTCTACTTGCTAAGTGGTTCACTTCACACCTGCCTCAGTCAGCATTGAAGAACGAGCAAAGATTGACTTGGTCTCAAAGGATGATGTCTCTCACCCACTCTGATATCCGTTGGTGCTCAAGATCCTTGGAAGATATCTCTATCATCGACCGCGGTGGTGAGTTCCCTAATGTACCTCTGCTAGGTATTAGGGGAGTGTGATACGGTGGGAGAGAACTGACTGTTTTTCGGAATGCTGGTTTGTGTTTTGCGTTTGTTTTCGCAAAATGTCGCGGTAAGCAAGAGCCGCCACCGTCTTTTATTTTATCCAACAAGGAAAGGAAAAAAGCACAGAAAAATTCCTTTTTCGAGATGTTTCTCGGGTCCGGGGGGTAGATTATAGAAAGGGAATGTGTTAGCACCCTTTCTATCTGTGGTTATCCACGGGCTCTTAAGTACTTGCTCAAAGTGTTTTCAAAAATTGCTTTTCTTTGTGTTTTTGAGTTTGAAAAGAGTTTTTTGTTTTGAAAGGTGTAAGTGCGAAAAAGTTTTGTTTTGTTTTTGAAAGGAGCAAGTACTTAAGAACCATCTACCTACTCGAAAAAAAGAATCATTTTGTGCTAATGTCCTTTAGACAATGCTATCTCACTATTGATGAGTAGGTAGCACCGTCGTTGGAGTTTAAGGGTCAATTCGATTAAGGGACGTGCGGTCACTAAAGCAATGTTAGGATGCCTTAGCGGTAACCCTAATGTCTTAGATCATTTTTCCGAGGCAACCGTTTCGAGGCAACTATGATCTTTGGACAAGAGGGCGACCTCTAAAACTTCCTATACTCAATGACCACGTTCGAAGGCAACCAAGTGAGGTGTACCCTAAGAGTGCGCATGTGCGAGTGTGTTATTTTCAGTTTATTTGTCTTTGTACATGTCAATGGTTATCTATGTTGATTTTAGGTTTAAACATTGATCTTGTCATGCATTCCCTATTACCAAACATCTAACAGTTTATAAGTTGCGAAAATTAAATTGCGGGAATTAAACTAACTATTACAAGGCGTCGGGTATTTACATCGCCAAAAGCAACCCTTGAAATTAAAATGCGGAAAGTAAATAAAGCGATAAAAATATTTAAAGTCCTATTAAACTATTACATTCCAGGAAACAGATACAATATTGAAACAAAATAGATCGGGTGCGAGAAAATTAAATCGGGCGCATTCTAGTGTTTTGACCCTTTGATTATTAAAGAAAATAATTTTTTGGTTTATTTTGAATTAAAAAAGAAATTAGACTAAGTTAATTATTAAATTAATAAATAAATAAATAAATTAATAAAAATGATATTTTTTTGGATTTTTGACATTAAAGGAAAGAAAATAAAATTAATCAAAGTTAATAAAACCTAATTGTCTAAATTAATTTTATTTATTGCAAAATATATTAAAAGTTAATTCCTAATTAAACTAAATTAATTAAATTAATTTTATTAACAAAAATAAAAATGCTGGAAATTAATTTTAATAATGAAAATGTTTTTTTGGTTTTTAATTTTATTGAGAAAAAGTTTTAATTGGTTAGTGATAAAATAATAAAACAATAAATAATTAAATAAAATAAGAAAAGAATGAAATAGAAAACAAAACTCAGGGGGGTTCTGGGCCCAAATTGGAGGTGAGAATGGCAATTTTGTGGCCCAACAGGCGCAGGCCTGGTTGACTTCTGGAGTCCATGCATACGCGCTGACTTTGGCTCATGGTAGGCATTCATCCGGGACCACCAGATCTGGCCTGGGACCACCTAGCAGGTGATTGATTGAGGGAGTATGGCGCATCACGCGTTGGAGCTTACATTGGATCACCTGGAAACAAAATATAACAAATATATGGAGGACCTGGGATTCGAACCCAGGTCCTGTTAGTCACTAAACACATGCCACTACCACTGCACCAACACGCTTCATTTGTTATTATAATGGACAACAATTAATATAAGGGAAAACACAATAATATGCCAGAAAATAAAACAACACGCGCCAAGTTTGAACCGGCCAGTAGGAGAGGGGCACGTCTTTGTCTTCTTCGTGCAAGCCTGGATATTTACCTGCGTATTTATATCCGCATCTAAATCCGCATGTCCATCCTAAAATTAGTTCCAGGCCATAGAAATTGATTCCAAGACCATGGTCATGCTCGTCTTCCTCCACTGATCATGCCTATGTCCATCAATGGGGCTGATTTTGCCTGAAAATAAAATACCCAAAAATCAATCTACGAAACCCTAGGTTCGGTTACAGGGCTATGGTTCATATAAACGCAATCAAATAATGCAGGAAGCTTGTAAATTAGATGATAAACATGAATATGCAAAGATTTTGCAAGAAAAGTGCAAGAACAATGATATACGAATTCAACTAAAAGGCATATTTTTTAGACACTTACAGAGCTTAGGGGCGCGTATGGGGATTGGTTTTGAGTTGGCTTCGCTTCAGTGGATATCCAACAAGTGATTGGTGTGGAGTTTAGCCCTTGAAAACGCCTCTATGCACGATTTCAGTTTCACACTTTTTCACCTTTTTTCCAAGTTTGCTTTTGATGATTCTACAGCCTCTAACCCCTGAATTCGTGTGCTTTGGCTTGTATAAGTAATGAGCAATGCATTAGGTCAACAAATGTGGATGGAATCCTTGTACATCAATGCTTGGAGATTTGATTTGATCCTCCATTGATAACCTTCCAAATTTGCCAAAAATCCAATCTTTTTGCACATGGAATGTATGACACGAATTTGATTCACTTGATGATGATGATTAGGTCCTGAAACAGTCAAAAAGAGATCAAATAATTAATGTTTGGATTTTATTTGATTTAAATTGATTTAAAATGAAATAATTCATTAAAAAATCAAATTAAATAATAAAATTGACAAATGGTCACAAGGCTGAAGCTAGGACACGTGTGTAGTGTGACAAGATCAAATCAAGTGGAAAAGAATGGGCCCCTTTGACAAAATTTGAAGTTTTGGGGATAATTGACTTTTGGCAATTTTGCAAACATGCCCAACTTCAACAATGCATAACTTCTTCAATTTTGAACTTTTGGAAGTGTTCTTGGACGTTTTAGAAATCTTGAGATGTCATATAACCAACCCTTTTGGTCTCATCTCAATTTGATATTCCATGCTCAATTTATAAGCTTTGGCAAAAAAGGTGTTTTTGTTGACTTTCAAAAATGACCTATAATGTCCAAATTTGTAACTTCTTGTGAGTGCATTTCTTGATCTTGGGGTATGAGGATGGATTGTAGGATATTGCATCCTCTTCAAAATGAGCTTTGGATGGGTCATTTCTCAAAAAGTATGAGAAAGTTATGCTTGGTCAAAGTTGAGTTGACTTTTCCTACAAAACCCTAATTTAGCAACTTTTGAGTCTTGATGAATTTTGAGCAATCCTTGATGAATCATGATCAACCCTTGATAAAATGATGAAATATCCTTCAAAATGAGAATGTTTACAAAAAATATTGAAGTTTGACTGTATTTGGGTCACAGTTGACTTTTGCCCTAGCACAGTTGATTTTTGGACCTTTTGAGCAATTGACTGGGCAAACTTCCTCAGCAAGGCTTGAAATTTTGCATGGATGATCTTGAGAGCATATTAGGACATTGGGGAGCACTTGAGGCCATTTGTATGCAAGGAATTTGATGCAACACAAAACCCTAATTTGAGGTTGACTGCCTTAGGAGATAGCTTGACTGTCCAACTCTTGAGCAATCTTGAACCACTTGGAGATTTTTCTTGAAATGTATTGGGAAATATGAGAGGGAAAATTTTGGGGTACAACAGCTGCCCCTGTTCAATTTTCTTAAACCTGAGGATATAGATTGGCTTTCGGGCCTTTCGTGATCCGAAGGTGGAAAATGATTGAACACTAGAGTGCCCAGAAATTTGCACTCACATGAAGTAGTATCAGCCTTGTGATATCGTGAATGGGCTTACAGATGACATTTGGAGATTGTTGATAGGTGATCTGAACTTTGACTGGAATACGAATCAGGGAGATCTCTTCGGTGATCTGACTGAACCAGGGAAGGTCTCGGATTAACTTTGACTGGATCGACATCAGAAAAATCTTCGAATTGATTTAACTAGACCAGACGAAAGTCTTGGAATAACTTCAACTGGAATACGAATCAGGGAGATCTTATTGGCGATCTAACTGAACCAGAGGAGGTCTTGGATTAACTTTGACTGGATCGGCATCAGAGAAATCTTCGAATCGATTTAACTGGACCAGACAAGAGTCTTGGAATAACTTCAACTGGAATACGAATCAGGGAGATCTTATCGACGATCTGACTGAACCAGAGGAGGTCTTGGATTAACTTTGGCTGGATCGGCATCAGAAAAATCTTCGAATTGATTTAACTAGACCAGACAAGAGTCTTGTAATAACTTCAATTGGAATACGAATCAGGGAGATCTTATCGGCGATCTGACTGAACCAGAGGAGGTCTTAGATTAACTTTGACTGGATCGACATCAGAAAAATCTTTGAATCGATTTAACTGGACCAGACAAGAGTCTTAGAATAACTTCAACTGGAATATGAATCAGGGAGATCTTATCGGAGATCTGACTGAACCAGAGGAGGTCTTGGATTAACTTTGACTGGATCGGCATCAGAAAAATCTTCGAATCAATTTAACTGGACCAGACAAAAGTCTTGGAATATCTTCAACTGGAATACGAATCAGGGAGATCTTATCGGCGATCTGACTGATCCAGAGGAGGTCTTTGACTGGATCGGCATCAGAAAAATCTTAGGAGCGATTTAACTGGACCAGAAAAAAGTCTTGGAATATCTTCAACTGGAATACGAATCAGGGAGATCTTAGGGTCGATCTGACTGAACCAGAGAAGGCTTCGACTGGATCGGTATCAGAAAAATCTTAGGAGCGATTTAACTGGACCAGACAAAGGTCTTGGAATATCTTCAACTGGAATACGAATCAGGGAGATCTTATCAGCGATCTAACTGAACCAGAGGAGGCTTTGACTGGATCGACATCAGAAAAATCTTAGGAGAGATTTAACTGGACCAGACAAAAGTCTTGGAATATCTTCAACTGGAATACGAATCAGGGAGATCTTAGGGTCGATCTGACTGAACCAGAGAAGGCTTTGACTGGATCGGCATCAGAAAAATCTTAGGAGCAATTTAACTGGACTAGACAAAGGTCTTGGAATATCTTCAACTGGAATACGAATCAGGGAGATCTTATCGGTGATCTGACTGAACCAGAGATGGCTTTGACTGGATTGGCATCAGAAAAATATTAGGAGCGATTTAACTGGACCAAACAAAAGTCTTGGGATATCTTCAACTAGGATACGAATCAGGGAGATCTTAGGGTCGATCTGACTGAACCAGAGAAGGCTTTGACTGGATCGACATCAGAAAAATCTTAGGGTCGATTTAACTGGACCAGACAAAAGTCTTGGAATATCTTCAACTGGAATACGAATCAGGGAGATCTTAGGGTCGATCTGACTAAACCAGAGAAGGCTTTGACTGGATCGGCATCAAAAAAATCTTAGGGTCGATTTAACTGGACCAGACAAAAGTCTTGGAATACGAATCAGAGAGATCTTATCGGCGATCTGACTGAACCAGAGGAAGTCTTGGATTAACTTTGACTGGATCGGCATCAGAAAAATCTTAGGATCGACTTAACTGGACCAAACAAAAGTCTTCCACATATGTAGTTTCTTTTTTGAGGGGACTGCCAGGTCATACGAGTAGTCAATGGTGTTTACTGATTCGTCTTTCCCTGAAATGGTAAAGGGTCAGTCATATGCAATGTCATGATGTATGAAATGCATGATATATATCAAGCAATGATGCTCTCAAAATAAATGAGATTGCGTGGTATGATGCACATATGCATGTATCATGATGTATGGAAATGTAATGTTTTAGCTGGGGAAAATAAATCCCGGATAGCTGCTGGAGACAAGAGTTGAATTCTTCGCTTCCGCTGGGGATGGTGAACGAAGGTGATAAACCTGCGGGAGAGGATGACTCCATTGGGGAATAAAATGACGAGGAGATTACTCTATGGGGAATTACTCTGTGGGGAAGAGATGCTCTGCTGAGGGTTCCACTGATAAATTCCATTGGGGATGAATTACCGTGGCTGGTGATATTGAATCTGTTGAGGATTGAATTCCTGTTTGTGAAAGGAAAGAACTTCGTTGGGGATGATTTTTCAGTTGCGACTTGTTGGGGATAACCTGTTAGACTGTTGTGGGGATAATCCTCTGAATTATGTTGGGAATGATCCTTTGAACTCGGCTGGGGAGATTTATTTTTGTACTCCGCTGGGGATAAACTTCCAGAGTCTACTGGGGATGATGCTTCAACTCCATTGGGGAAGCTTTTTCAGACTGTGCTGGGCAAATTTTAACTCCACTGGGGGTATCTCGTATTCTGCCAGGGAACATTCTTATACTTTGTTGGGGAATATTCTTATACTCCGCTGGGGAATATTAAGACTGCCGGGAGTATCAAGCCTGTTTAGTGTTGATGGTAGATAAACTCTGCTTGGGGAGAGCATTGCTGATTTGTTCATAGTTGCAAGTCTCAGCTGGGGAGAGCTACCATTACTGTCTTGCTCTGCGGGGAG
This sequence comes from Vicia faba, assembly GCA_948472305.1. NCBI lineage: Eukaryota > Viridiplantae > Streptophyta > Magnoliopsida > Fabales > Fabaceae > Vicia > Vicia faba. Next base: position 175,491,141 of record OX451737.1, read on the forward strand.
TGAATGTACCTTAGCCATATTCTTCAGCTGAATCTACCTTTGTACCTGGTGGACAAAGCAACTATATAGTTCGGACAATTCTCATTTGCCCCTGTTTCTGCTATTACCAGTAATTCATCTTTGTTTCGCATGTAAACATTTATGAGCAACAATTAATGTCAAATGCATATATCAAAAATGAACATTTGACGTTCTTTGCAAATCAAAACAGATAAAGAAAAAGAAGTTTGAAATTTCTTTGAAAATGAATTGTATTGATTTTGAAGTTTGGCCTGTAAATAGGCGTTTTTGTACAAGAGGCTGACGTCCTAGTAAGAGAACGCCTCCGAACAAGAGAGTTTATTCATTGTGTAAAAAGAAAACAGCTATGTGAATAATCCCACTGGGTTCCAACTCTGCTATTGCCTTTATGTCCTCGAGCATCTCATCACTTTGCTGCTTGGTTGAAGATGAATCAGATTGATTAATGCCGTCCGAGCTTGATAGTCGATACCGAAGTCTGGATGCAAGGTGATCCAATGAGACATAGTGTTACGCTTTGATCCCTAATTTTTTCCTGGACCTCCTTTTCGGGTTTTCAGTCCACCGGGATACCCTTTTTTGCCCAAGCCGCCTTTTCAGGTTTTCGACTTGCCGGGTGTACAGATTTTTTCATTTTCATCCCTTATTTTTGCCCAAACCCTTTTGGTTCGCCAGGAAGCCCTTATTTTTGCCTAGGCCAGTCAACCTAGCGGGTCTTTGATTATGCGTAGTATCTTTTCACTATGTCTGCATTGACGGGGTGAGGAAGGTCGTCACCATCCATGGTGGTTAGAATCATAGCTCCTCTTGAGAAAATGTTCTTAACCACAAATGGCCCTTCGTAAGTAGGGGTCCATTTGCCCCTGGGGTCACCTTGAGGTAGGATAATGCGCTTGATTACCAGATCCCCGACTTGATACTCTTGTCGTCTAACTTTCTTGTTAAATGCCTTGATCATCCGTTTTTGGTACGTCTGACCATGACAAATAGCAGTAAGTCTCTTTTCATCGATTAGGTTCAGCTGATCAAGCCGGGTCTGAGTCCAGTCTTCTTCGCTCAAACCTGCATCCTTCATGATTCGAAGAGAGGGTATCTAAACTTCAATGGGCAAGACTGCCTCCATACCTTATACCAAGGAATAGGGTGTTGCCCGTGTTGACATTCGTGCTGAGGTACGGTACCCATGAAGAGAAAACGGTAACCTCTCGTGCCAATCTTTGTATGTCACCGTCATCTTCTGCACAATCTTTTTAATGTTCTTATTAGCTGCTTCTACAACTCCATTCATCTTCGGCCGGTAAGGAGAAGAGTTGTGATATTGTATCTTGAACTGATTGTAGAGCTCGGTGATCATCTTGTTGTTGAGATTGGTACCATTGTCCGTAATGATCCTCTCTGGTATACCATATCGACAAATCAGATTATGCCGAATGAAACGCGCCACGACGTTCTTGGTTACAGTAGCAAAGGAAGCTGCTTCAACCCACTTTGTAAAGTAATCAATCGCTACTAGGATGAAATGATGCCCGTTAGATACCGTAGGTCTGATCTCGCCGATCATATCAATGCCCCACATTGCAAAAGGCCAAGGTGCCGTCAAGACGTTCAGAGGAACTGGAGGTATGTGCACCTTATCAGCATAGACTTGGCACTTGTGACATGTCCGAGAATGCTGATAACAGTCGGCCTCCATTGTGGACCAATAATATCCTGCTCGAAGGACTTTCTTTGCCATGGTGTGTCCACTGGAATGAGTTCCGAAAGTACCTTCATGTAACTCCACCATGATCCTTTCTGTTTCGTTCTTATCCATACAATGCAGTAAGGTCGAATCATGGTTACGCTTGTAAAGGATGCCATTACTGATGAAGAACTTCGCTGCGAACCTCCTCAGAAACTTCTTGTCATTAACAGATGCACCTTCGGGGTATTCTTGAGCCTCAAGGTACCTCTTTACTTCGTGATACCAGGGATTTTCTGTTACATCTTCAGTCTCAATGTCACAGCAATGTGCAGGTTCGTCCAATATTTTGATGATAATCCGGGGAGCTTTGTTGTCCCAATTGACCTTGAACATAGAAGACATCATAGCTAGCGCGCCCGCCAACTGATTCTCTTCTCTAGGGAAGTGTTCAAAGGTTATCTCCTCGAAATTGGGAAGCAACGTCAATACATACTCCTTGTAAGGAATAAGATTTGGGTGTTTCGTATCCCACTCGCCTTTGATCTGACTGATCACGAGAGAGGAATCTCCGAAAACACTTAGAAACTTAATCCTTAGGTCAATTGCTGCTTGAAGACCCATAATGCACGCTTCATACTCCGCCATATTGTTGGTGCAGTTGAAACATAGTCGGGCGGTGAATGGAGTATAAGAGCCTTTAGGAGATATGATCACGGCACCAATGCCATTGCCCAAAGCGTTTGAAGCTCCATCAAAGTACATGGACCATCAGGATCCTTCCTCAGGTCCTTCATCCGGTCCAGGTGTCTCACAATCAGTTACCAACATGATATTCTCGTCCGGAAATTCAAGTTCATAGACTGGTAATCCTCCACTGCCTGATGTGCCAAATGGTCTGTCAACACACTTCCCTTGATTGCCTTTTAGGTCGTGTACTGGATATCATACTCAGTCAAGATCATCTGCCATCTCGCTATTCTTTCGGACAAGGCAGGCTTTTCGAAGATGTACTTGATTGGATCCATTTTTGATATCAACAGAGTAGTGTGAGTCAACATGTACTGTCTCAGCCGGCGAGCAGCCCATGCCCAAGCGCAACAAGTTTTCTAGAGCAACGAGTATCGCGTCTCGCAGTCGGTAAACTTTTTGCTAAGGTAATAAATAGAATGCTCTTTTCGGCCAGACTCGTCATGCTGACCCAGCACACACCCCATTGAGTTGTCAAGTACTGTCAAGTATAAGATCAAAGGTCTCCCTTCAACTGGAGGCATCAGAATGGGTGGCTCCTGGAGATACTCTTTGATCTTTTCGAAAGCGGCCTGACATTCATCATTCCAACGTACTACTTGATCTTTCTTTAGTAGCTTGAAGATTGGCTCACAAGTAGCAGTCAGGTGCGAGATGAATCAGGCAATGTAGTTCAGTCGTCCCAAGAAGCCTCTAACTTCCTTCTCTGTTCTGGGAGCCGACATTTCTTGTATAGCTTTTACCTTGGAAGGGTCCACTTGAATACCTTTATCGCTTACGACGAAACCCAACAGCTTACCAGATCTCACCCCGAAGGTGCACTTGTTCGGGTTTAACCTCAGTTTGTACAATTTCAACCTGTCAAATAACTTCTGAAGGTGGTCCAGATGTTCTTCCTCAGTTTGAGATCTTGCAATCATGTCATCGACGTATACCTCAATCTCGTGATGGATCATGTCATGAAATAAAGCAAACATGGCACGCTGATACGTTGCCCCAGCGTTCTTCAATCCAAAGGGCATGACCTTGTAGCAAAAAGTACCCCACTGAGTAACAAAGGTTGTCTTCTCCATGTCTTCGGGAGCCATTTTAATTTGATTATAACTGGAGAAACCGTCCATGAAGAAGAAGACTTTATGCTGAGCGGTGTTGTCAACCAGAACATCAATATGAGGTAGAGGGAAGTCATCCTTGGGGCTCGCCCTGTTCAAATCCCTATAGTCAACACACATTCGGACCTTACCGTCCTTCTTCGGTACATGAACCACATTGGCCACCCACTGAGGGTAAGAAGTAACTGCTAGAAAACCGGTGTTAAACTGTTTCATCACCTCAGCCTTGATTTTCTCAGACATCTCTGGACGTATTCGGCAGACCTTCTGTTTTACTGGAGGACAGTCTTCCTTGGTAGGCAGACGATGAACCACAATATCAGTATCCAACCCAGGCATGTCTTTATAAGACCAGGCAAAGATCTCAACGTAGTCACACAGCATCTGAATCAACTGTTGCTTCACACTAAGCTCCAGATTTGCACCGATCTTAACTTCTTTCTTGTCTATCTCTGTACCCAGATTCACTGTTTCCACTGGCTCTTCATGCGGCTGAATAACCCTCTCCTCTTGGAGTAGCAGTCTTGCAAGTTCATCAGGCACTTCGCAATCATCTTCACCTTCGTCTTCGGCTAAGTTGATCGGATTTTCGAAGTTATAACTGGCAGTAGCAAAGTCGTTACCAGTGAGATCCAGAGTGGATGTAGACCTGTATATGTGAGTGTGTGTAAAATATCTGTTTTGCAATATATACTAAAAGAAAGACAAGGAGTGCAAAATTTGAAATGCAAGAAACGTCCAATGCTTTTATTAATGATATATGTAGATGACACACATAAAGCCATCATGAATGAAGCCACGGTGCCCCGGGTAAGACACCGGGCCATAGAGTTTAAAACATTGTCTGTTACAAATTCAAAACAAAAAGTTTCATTACTGGGTGATAACTGAAACAGGCATAGGATCCTTCACCGTCCAGTTGCTTAGTCCACCATCGGCAGTTGGGTATATCCAACTGTCAATATCAAACTCTTCATCATTGTCATCCCCGATAGCATTCACTCCCGCATCCTGTTTATGCTTTTCTGGTGCTCCGAACTCAATCTCCTTCGCATCGATCAAGTCTTGTACTTTGTTCTTCAAAACCCAACAATCATCCGTATCATGCCCTGGGCTATCAGAGTGAAAAGCACAGCGGGCATTAGGGTTATACTTTGATGATGTTGTATTTGGATTCTTCGGGGCTTCCCTCGAAATCACTAGATTGGTTTTCAACAACTGTGGCAGAATCTAAGACAAAGTCATGCTGAGACGGGTGAATTGCCTTCGAGGTCTCTCGTCCTTTTGTTGATTGTTGTGCTGAGGAGCACCCGTAGGTCTTGAAATAACAGCCGCATTAACAGCTTGGCGGCGTTCAGGTCTATTCTGGCTTTTCAAACTGTAGACAACACTGGACTCTTTCTTAAAAGGCTTTTTCTCGGTGCTTGATGAGGCACCCTTCTGTATCTTACCAGTCTTAATACCAGCCTCAATCCTCTCACCGGTCATAATTAGCTCTGTAAACCTAGACGAAGAGCTTCCAATCTGATGGTTGAAAAATGGACCAGACAAGGTCCCTAAAAACATATCAACTAGCTCCCGATCAGCCAAGGGTGGTTGCACTCTTCCAGCGAGATCCCTCCACTTATGAGCATAATCTTTGAAACCTTCGCACATTCCCATAGACATGCCCTGGAGTTGGGTACGCGTGGGAGCGAGGTCGGAATTGTATTGGTACTGCCTGTAGAAAGCAGTAGCCAAATCTTCCCAACTGCAGATACTGGCTCTGTCCAACTGGTAAAACCATTCAAGCTGAGTCCTTGAGAGACTGTCTTGAAAGAAGTGAATCCATAGGTTCTTATCAGCGGTGTACGGCTGAATCCTCCTTACATATGACCGGAGGTGCAGCTTCGGACAAGAAACTCTGTCATACTTAGCAAAGGCTGGTGCTTTGAATTTGTGGGGAATCACCACCCCAGATGATAGACCCAGATCACCAAAATCCAGACCAGGCACTTTCTGAACTTCCATCACACTCAACCAGTCCTCCAGTTGTTTGTATCTATCCTCGGCCGGAGGATACTGGTCTTCGTCGAAGTCCGTCTTGTTGTCTGAGACCGCAGAGCTAGGATCCCTCCTTTCTTCCTGACTATCTTTCCCTCCAGATGAGGTGGTCAAACCAACTTCATCCCGTAGCCTATTTCCAAACCTGTGCCCTGTGTTAAACAGGACTGTCTTCTTCTTCTTCTTCTTCTTCTTCTTCTCTTTCAGAATCAAGGTCTTCAGATCTTGCTGACCCTTAGCTAGATTCATGAACAGCTCTTGGAATTGGGCATTCTGGGCCTGTAGGGCCTTGATTGCTTGCTCAGTTGAGGGTTCAGCAGACATGATGAGTGCTGAAATAAACAGTGAAGAAGATAAGAGACCTGTAACGGGTACCTGTTATGAAGTGCATGGAATGAAATGCGTATGACATGATTTCAAAGACATCGAGAGATTCAAATTTGTAAACAAGAAAGGAAACACACTTTTATTAGGTAAAATTTGAAATTCAAATTGTTCAACAGCTGCCCTTAAGGCGTTACAAGAAAGGAAATACTGAAAAGTAAATAAAAACTGAAAGGAAATAATCAAAGGACGATCAGTGCTCCCATGGTCGCTTCTTGTCGGTGCGGACATAGTCATTGAGAATCCGCTCGTTCTCCAGCTGCCTAGTCAGCTTCTGGATCTTCTGCTCTTGCTCGTTGAACTTTTCTCGGTAAGCATCCCGCTCTTCTCTCAGCTGTATCCAAGACCTTTTCAGTGCCCCAATGTCATTGGGCATATGAGGGTGGAGGATGGTCGGAAGAACCCCTTCTTCATTAGCAACTTCAACAATGATAGGCAGGACGGCTTCATACGGCATACCTAGCTTTTGGGCATGGATACGGACCCATCTGAGATATGGCTCCATCGGAAGAGAAGTCTTTGGACCCAGCTCATGTGGGTCAGATCTGTGAACTCTATCCCAAGCCTTTATGAATCTGCGGCGTTGCTCGTCGCTATCCCCTTGAAAATCAAAGATGATACTAGGCATTAACAACTCAAGAGGTCCTTCTCTTCTGGCTCACCCAAACTGACGTAAGGCTAAGCACGGATTGTAAGAAATTCCTCCATGGGTTCCTATCAGGGGAACATTGGGGTACTCCCCATATCGATCAATAATAGCCACCTCGTCCATACCCTTGAGAGTCCAGATGATGTCATTATGAGAGAGAGACATAACCCTGTAAGCCCAGCCCATGCCTTCTTTGTTCTTCAACACTGATTTGGGGAGGTGTGAAATAAACCACCTCGCCAATAATGGAGCGCATCACATCAAGGTTCCCCGCTTTCGAGCAGTACGGGCATAAAGCTGATGAAGAATGTCACCCAAGAGCGTGGGCACAGGGTTACGAGAGATGAAGATTTTCACCGCACTCACATCAATAAAGGAGTCAGAGTTTGGAAACAATACCAAGCCATATATCAGAAGAGCCAAAATATCTTTGAATACCTTGAAGTCTAGACTATCCCAGAAATAATTAGCCTTACCAACCAAAAACTTAGTCAGAAAGCCCTTTGCTCCACTTCTAGTCTCCCAATTAGCCATTACCTCATCCTTTGTCATATGAAGGGCTGGAGCAATCTCTTCCGGCCTAAGGATCTTCTCCCAACCAGTAAACGGAGTCTGCTCCCGGATAGGGATACCAAGTAGGTCAGAGAACTCTTCTAAGGTGGGGACCAGCTGGTAGTCCTGAAAAGTAAAGCAATGGTATAGCGGATCATAGAACTGGACCAAAACACTCATCATCTGTTCGTCCAATTTGGAGGTGACCAAACCCAAGAGGTAACCATGTCTCCTGATGAAGGAGGTAGTATCAGGCATCTTTACAATCAACTCTTTAAGCATAGTGGGAACCTGGACAAAGTTAATCTGGATGGTATTCCCACGCATGGGCATCATGACCTACAAAACAGAACAAAGATGAATCCCTCCTGTCTTTGAAATAGGTTAGTCCAATGCAAGATGTATGCAATGTTATGATGTCATGATGTCATGATGGAAAGCACACCACAAGTATCTACAAATAGCAAACATGGTAAAGGAACACAAGTCACATAGAGAGCCCTTAGATTTCAGGCTGGCAAGGAGCTTAGGTACTACCCTCTTTCAGTTCAGTTGGTTTAAACATGTCCTAAAAATAGTAACCGGGTTCTAGAGGATCTCAATATCACTGACTACCCTCGATCGGTCATAATTCCTGTTTAGCAACCTTTTCTTGCGGCCAGAATCATCGCGAGAGTTTAGTCTCAATGAGTGTAGCATACTGCTACTATTCTATGGCCAAGTTGGTCAATTTAAAGGTTCTAAGGTCAGTTGGTGCTTAATGACCCCTTAGAAGACCCATATTCTCCTTGTTCCAACACAAGGGATATCGGTACACACTAAAGTGCCACACCAATGTAGCTACTGCTTCAACCGTATCGGTCTACGCCGTACAGTTCCCTCACAGTTTATTGCTACTTACCTAAAGGGTATTCCCCAGATCCGAGTTAGGATCTATAGCAACTCCAATACAAGCCCAGAAATATAAAGCATACAAAGCAAACAATTGAAAACACAATGATCTAATCCTAAGGTACACCCCACTTATAAGCGTCCCTAGCAGAGTCGCCAGTTCTGTGATACGGTGGGAGAGAACTGACTGTTTTTCAGAATGCTGGTTTGCGTTTTGCGTTTGTTTTCGCAAAATGTTGCGGTAAGAAAGAGTCGCCACCGTCTTTTATTTTATCCAACAAGGAAAGGAAAAAAGCACAGAAAAATTCCTTTTTCGAGATGTTTCTCGGGTCCGGGGGGTAGATTATAGAAAGGGAAGGTGTTAGCACCCTTTCTATCCGTGGTTATCCACGGGCTCTTAGGTACTTGCTCAAAGTGTTTTCAAAAATTGATTTTCTTTGTGTTTGTGGGTTTGAAAAGAGTTTTTTGTTTTGAAAGGTGTAAGTGCGAAAAAGTTTTGTTTTGTTTTTGAAAGGAGCAAGTACTTAAGAACCATCTACCTACTCGAAAAAAGAATCATTCTGTGCTAATGTCCTTTAGACAATGTTATCCCACTATTGATGAGTAGGTAGCACCATTTAAGAGTCAATTCGATTAAGGGACGTGCGGTCACTAAAGCAATGTTAGGATGCCTTAGCGGTAACCCTAATGTCTTAGATCATTTTTCTGAGGCAACCGTTTCGAGGCAACTATGATCTTTGGACAAGAGGGCGACCTCTAAAACTTCCTATACTCAATGACCACGTTCGAAGGCAACCAAGTGAGGTGTACCCTAAGAGTGCGCATGTGCGAGTGTGTTATTTTCAGTTTATTTGTCTTTGTACATGTCAATGGTTATCTATGTTGATTTTAGGTTTAAACATTTATCTTGTCATGCATTCCCTATTACCAAACATCTAACAATTTATAAGTTGCGGAAATTAAATTGCGGGAATTAAACTAACTATTACAAGGCGTCGGGTATTTACATCGCCAAAATCAACCCTTGAAATTAAAATGCGGAAAGTAAATAAAGCGATAAAAATATTTAAAGTCCTATTAAACTATTACATTCCAGGAAACAGATACAATATTGAAACAAAATAGATCACGTGCGATAAAATTAAATCATGCGCATTCTAGGGTTTTGACCCTTTGATTATTAAAGAAAAGAATTTTTTGGTTTATTTTGAATTAAAAAAGAAATTAGACTAAGTTAATTGTTAAATTAATAAATAAATTAATTAATTAATAAAAATGATATTTTTTTTGGATTTTTGACATTAAAGGAAAGAAAATAAAATTAATCAAAGTTAATAAAACCTAATTGTCTAAATTAATTTTAATTATTGCAAAATATATTAAAAGTTAATTCCTAATTAAACTGAATTAATTAAATTAATTTTATTAACAAAAATAAAAATGCTGGAAATTAACTTTAATAATGAAAATTTTTTTTTGGTTTTTAATTTTATTGAGAAAAAGTTTTAATTGGTTAGTGATTAAATAATAAAACAATAAATAATTAAATAAAATAAGAAAAGAATGAAATAGAAAACAAAACTCAGGGGGGTTCTGGGCCCAAATTGGAGGTGAAAATGGCAATTTTGTGGTCCAACAGGCGCAGGCCTGGTTGACTTATGGATTCCATGCATACGCGCTGACTTTGGCTCATGGTAGGCATTCATCCGGGACCACCAGATCTGGCCTGGGGCCATCTGGCAGGTGATTGATTGAGGGAGTATGGCGCATCACGTGTTGGAGCTTTCATTGGATCACCTGGAAACAAAATATAACAAATATATGGAGGACCTGGGATTCGAACCCAGGTCCTGTTAGTCACTAAACACATGCCACTACCACTGCACCAACACGCTTCATTTGTTATTATAATGGACAACAATTAATATAAGGGAAAACACAATAATATGCCAGAAAATAAAAAAACACGCGTCAAGTTAGAACTGGCCAGTAGGAGAGGGGCACGTCTTTGTCTTCTTCGTGCAAGCCTGGATATTTACCTACGGATTTATATCCGCAGCTAAATTCGTATGTCCATCCTAAAATTAGTTCCAGGCCATAGAAATTGATTCCAAGACCATGGTCATGCTCGTCTTCCTCCACTGATCATGCCTATGTCCATCAATGGGGCTGATTTTGCCTGAAAATAAAATACCCAAAAAGCATATAAACGCAATCAAATAATGCAGAAAGCTTGTAAATTGGATGATAAACATGAATATGCAAAGATTTTGCAAGAAAAGTGCAAGAATAATGATATACGAATTCCACTGAAAGGCATATTTTTGAGACACTTACAAAGCTTAGGGGCGCGTATGGGGATTGGTTTTGAGTTGGCTTCGCTTCAGTGGATATCCAGCAAGTGATTGGTGTGGAGATTTGCCCTTGAAAACACCTCTATGCACGATTTCAGTTTCACACTTTTTCACCTTTTTTCCAAGTTTGCTTTTGATGATTCTGCAGCCTCTAACCCCTGAATTCGTGTGCTTTGGCTTGTATAAGTAATGAGCAATGCATTAGGTCAACAAATGTGGACTGAATCCTTGTACATCAATGCTTGGAGATTTGATTTGATCCTCCATTGATAACCTTCCAAATTTGCCAAAAATCTAATCTTTTTGCACATGGAATGTATGACACGAATTTGATTCACTTGATGATGATGATTAGGTCCTGAAATAGCCAAAAAGAGATCAAATAATCAATGTTTGGATTTTATTTGATTTAAATTGATTTAAAATGAAATAATTCATTAAAAAATCAAATTAAATAATAAAATTGACAAATGGTCACAAGGATGAAGCTAGGACACGTGTGTAGTGTGACAAGATCAAATCAAATGGAAAAGAATGGGCCCCTTTGACAAAATTTGAAGTTTTGGGGATAGTTGACTTTTGGTAATTTTGCAAACATGCCCAACTTCAACAATGCATAACTTCTTCAATTTTGAAATTTTGGAAGTGTTCTTGGACCTTTTGGAAAGCTTGAGATGTCCTATAACCAACCCTTTTTGTCTCATCTAATTTTGATATTCCATGCTCAAGTTATAAGCTTTGGCAAAAAAGGTATTTTTGTTGACTTTCAAAAATGACCTATAATGTCCAAATTTGTAACTTCTTGTGAGTGCATTTTTTGATCTTGGGGTATGAAGATGGATTGTAGGATATTGTATCCTCTTCAAAATTAGATTTGGATGGGTCATTTCTCAAAAAGTATGAGAAAGTTATGCTTGGTCAAATTTGGGTTGACTTTTCCTACAAAACCCTAATTTAGCAACTTTTGAGTCTTGATGAATTTTGAGAAATCCTTGATGAATCATGATAAAACCTTTATAAAATGATGAAATATCCTTCAAAATGAGAATGTTGACAAAAAATATTGAAGTTTAACTGTATTTGGGTCACAGTTGACTTTGCCCTAGCACAGTCGATTTTTGGACCTTTTGAGCAATTGACTGAGCAAACTTCCTCTGCAAGGCTTGAAATTTGGCATGGATGATATTGAGAGCATATTAGGACATTTGGGAGCACTTGAGGTCATTTGTATGCAATTAATTTGATGCAACACAAAACCCTAATTTGAGGTTGACTGCCTTAAGAGATAGCTTGACTGTCCAACTCTTGAGCAATCTTGAACCACTTGGAGATTTTTCTTGAAATGTCTTGGGAAATATGAGAGGGAAAATTTTGGGGTACAACAGGGAGGTATCCCCTACAACCCGTGTTTATCTCTTCGACAGTTCGGGTATGCCCGAAGGGACGGTCCTCATGAGATGCTCGTCTGAAGTCTGGTGTTTGACTATGACAAAGAAGACCAAGGTTACCGCCAAAGGTTTACACGTGCTTGGGGAATGGTGAACAAAGTGGACAGTAGGACTTTGGGACATAAAAACTCTATCCCTCTCGAGTCTTACCTTAAGTGGGTACAGGCTCGTGCCCAGAGTCTCTTAATGCCTTACCCTTCCATCCTTCATATCATCATTGAGCCTGTTATTGAAGGAGACGTCCCGTACACCGTTCTTCATCCAGACATGCCTACCTCTCTCGAAGACTTGCAGAAAGTCTGGATTCAGTTGAAGGAAGAGCGAGACACCTTTGAAACCCAGTACTACGCCAATGAGAAGAAGGTTCTGGAGCTCACCAAACTGCTTCATGAAGAGAAGAATCTGAATACTTACATTACTCCAAAAAGGATGTGTTCGGTCTTTTTGTCTTGAGATTTTTGTTGTATTTTAGTTTCTTTCTTTATAAGCCCGAGGAGGCATGATGTATTCAAACTTGGTTTTATTTAATATAACATGCGTTCTTTTTGGTTTGGACAAATTTAAATCTTCTAAATTTCCTTGAAATCATTTGCATATCGCATCTTCATTCATCATATGCATAACCAGGTCTTCACACCAGGTTTCCTTATCTCTCTGCTGTTTATTTCAGCAAGATGGATATTGAGCAGACACTTAAAGACTTACAAGTGCAGAATTCACAGTTCCAACAACTACTCATGACCTTGGCAAAGGGTCAGGAGGAGCTCAAAACCTTGCTGGAAAAGGAAAAGGAGAAAAAGAAAAAGAAAAGAGTTGGTGTGGCTACTTTGGGTAGAAGATTTGAAGGTCACGCTAGAAGGGTCTTGGATTTCCCCTCAACATCTGATGAAGGGGTTGGAAAAGGAAAGGGAGTTGCAGTACCAACTAAGTCTGAGGAAGAAGAAGAAGAGAAGGAGGATGAAGACTATTCTGAACAGCAGTACCCTCCTGCAGACGACAAATACAAGAATCTGGAAGAGCGTCTGGCTGCTATAGAGGTGCAGAGGGTGCCTGGGCTGGACTTTGAAGATTTAGGGCTGGTCTTTGGAATTGTGATTCCCCCTAAGTTTAAGGTTCCTTTATTTTCTAAGTACGATGGTTTGTCTTGTCCAAAGATGCATCTGCGATCTTACGTCAGAAAAACCCAACCGCATTCTTCCGACAAGGATCTGTGGGTCCATTTCTTCCAGGACAATCTTTCAGGGACGCAGTTAAATTGGTTCTACCAGCTAGAGAGGTCTGACGTGCACAATTGGGAGGATTTGGCAGCTGCCTTTTACAGACAATATCAATATAATGCGGACTTAGCACTAACTGGTACTCAATTATAGAGTATGGGTATGGTCTCCAATGAAGGCTTCAAAGAGTATGCCCAGAAATGGAGAGACTTGGCGGTATGAGTACAACCACCATTGTCTGAAAGAGAGCTTGTGGATATGTTCTTGGGTACACTGTCGGGCCCCTTTTTCAATCACTTGATCGGAAGTTCGTCTGCAGGGTTCACTGAGTTAATTCTGATTGGTGACAGAGTTGAAGCCGAAATCAAGAGTGGAAAAATTCAAAAGGATGCATCTGCTTCCGCTGCCATCAAAAAGACTTTTCCAGCAAAGAAAGAAGTATCAGCTGTCTACTCTCAAAGAGGTCAGGGAAGAGTTGAGCGCCGGCCAGCGGTGGGGGCCGTAATGATTCAGCAGTCTGCAGCTGATCAGCCCAGAAATAATCAACCTAGAACCTATCAAGCAAGGGTAGAAAGACCACAACGACAGTATACCCGGATAAACATGACTCCTGCTCAAGTTTTACCCCATCTCTTGAAGTTAAACCTTACAACCTTGAAAGAGGCACCGAAAAATCCGAATACAGCTTCTTCGCTTTACCATTCAAACGCCAAGTGTGCTTATCATTCAGATAGCATAGGGCACGACACCAACAATTGTTGGGCCCTCATGAATAAGATTCAGGATTTAATAGATGCTAAGGAAGTGGAATTCGACGCCCCTGAAAAGCCGAATGTGATCTCTGCTCCAATGCGAAAGCATGGCCACAATGCCCATGCTGTTGAAGAGGATCTTTTTATTTCTACTGTTGATGACTTGATGACTCCGTTAGCGATAATCAAGATGAATTTGTTGAAGGCTGGGATTTTCCCAGGATGTGAAAAAGATTGCTACCTTTGTTCATCATTACCAACCGACTGTCCATTGTTGAAGTTAGACATCCAACGCCTAATGGATAATCAAGAAATCCTTTTTGAGAAAACTCCTGTTATACCGACCCCTGTCAATGATGTTGCTATAATTACCATTTCCGCCAATCTTTCCAAGGTCTCCAAAAGACCTGTTAAGATTACATCTGATCCAAAGATTGTACCTCTGAAGATAACTATGCCGGGGCCTATCCCATACAAGTCCAACAAATCAATACCGTGGGACTATTGAGGAGAGATCTTCTACCACGATATTAAGCAGATTGAATCAATTGAAGAAAGTTCTGATGAAGAGACTCCTGACATTGGAAATATTGCTGGGACGAGTAAAATCACCCGCAGCGGAAGAATTTTCTCTCCGGAGATTGCTCCTCTAAGGGCAATCTTCGGACCCTCAAATGCTCCTAAGGTTACTCCTGTGCCAGTCAACATATCTGTGAGAACTCCAATTATTGAAGAAGTTGTAACTCCTGTGGTTGTACCCTCTGCTGTTGCTGCTGATAAAGGGAAGGGGATCCAAGAAGCACCCGTCAAGACGAGGGCTCAGCCTTTGGTCATCCCTGAGACCACTCAAAAGGATGGACGAGATTTTGAAAATAATTAAGAAAAGAGACTATGATGTTGTGGAACAATTGGGGCAAAACCCCTCAAAAATATCTATGCTCGCCTTGCTGCTTTGTTCCGAAGCTCATGCTAAAGCCCTGATCAGATTCTTGAAAATGGCCCACGTGCAGTAGGAAACCTCCGCAGACCAGTTCCAGGAGTGTGTAGCTAGCCTAACAGCCGACAACGGTCTTGGCTTCTCCGATGCCGATTTAACATCTAAGGGGAGAAAGCATAATGACGCGCTGCATGTCTCGGTGGAATACAAAGGGACTACTTTAGCTCACGTTCTGGTTGATACCGGGTCGTCTTTAAATGTCTTGCCGAAGAAAGCATTGGACAGATTGGACTGTGAAGGTTTGACCCTGAAGCCCAACAATATCATTGTCAGAGCCTTTGACGGTTCTAAAAGGATGGTCCACGGGGAGGTGGACATCCCGATTAAAGTTGGAACAGAAACTTTCAACTCCACATTTTATGTGATGGACATCCGTCCCTCCTATTCTTTCTTGTTGGGAAGACCCTGGATCCATAATGCCAGGGCCGTCACTTCTTCTCTACACCAAATGCTCAAGTACCCTATTCAGGGGAAAATTATAACAGTTCATGGCGAGGAGGAGTACATGATAAGCCATCTAAATTCATTCCGCTATGTGGAATTGGATGGTGAATTCACCGAGACCCCCTTTCAGCACTTTGAAGAGGTTTCTCCTGAAGTTGCAACAACCAAGACAATGACTTCTGTACCCGTCATTACCAAACCTGTGTCCCGGATGTCATCCCTTAAAGACGCGAAGGCTGTGATTCAAGAAGGGCGAAGCACAATATAGGGCCAGCTACCAGACTTTCCTTTCAAGGCCGATAAATTCGGCTTGGGTTTTACTTTTTCTGCTCAAAAGGTTGTACGCTGCTCCCGGGCTGGAGGGCCACCGTTGAAGATCACCCATCATGGAGTTCATGCTTTGGAGGAGGGTGAAGATGAGAGCAACTTTGAAGACTGGATTTTCCCGACTATTGAAGGAGGACTAAACAACTTGGAGGCAAAGGATTTTGTTCCCATTACTTTCATAAATCAGTAATTTATCGTTCAAACGATTCTGTTGGTCTATAATAATTCTTAAACAATTCGCACACTTTTTGCCTTATGCCTTACCCGAGGCATATAGGTCCATTTGTAAGGGTTTGATGTTTCATATTCATATGCCATTTTAATGAATCATGGACGTTTTCATATATAAACTTTTGTGTTCATTTTCTTTCTTTTTACATTTTTATTTGTTTAAAGATGGCTATCCCTTACACACACCCACACTCACAAAATGCAGGTACCCTTCCATTCCGGATTCCGTGGGTAACAATTCTGCTATGGCCTTCAGTGACTCTGAAGATCTGGTCAATCATGCCGAATAAGAAGGTGATGAATACTGTGAGGTGCCAGGAGAGTTGGCTAGACTTCTACAACAAGAAGAAAGGGCTATTCTACCCCATGAAGAGCTGTTAGAGACAATCAACTTGGGTACTGAGGAAGATAGAAAAGAAGTCAGAATGGGTGCCAACCTAGAGCCAAGTGTCAAGGAGCGCTTAGTTCAGCTGTTGAATAAATCTGTTGAGATCTTCGCCTGGTCCTACGAAGACATGCCGGGACTTGATACAGACATTGTGGTACACCGTCTCCCCACAAGAGAAGACTGTCCACCAGTTAAACAGAAAGTTCACCGCATGAGGCCCGACATGTCTGAAAAGATCAAAGCAGAAGTTATGAAGCAGTTCAATGCTGGATTTCTTACTGTTACTTCCTATCCACAATGGGTTGCTAACATTGTGCCCATGCCTAAGAAGGATGGCAAAGTGAGAATGTGCGTGGATTATAGAGACTTAAACAGGGCCAGCCCTAAAGATGACTTTCCACTACCGCACATTAACATCTTGGTTGACAATACAGCTCAACACAAGGTATTTTCTTTCATGGATGGATTCTCGGGCTATAACCAGATCAAAATGGCACCCGAGGACATGGAGAAAACTACTTTTGTTACACAATAGGGTGCGATCTGCTGCAAAGTGATGCCATTCGGACTGAAGAATGCCGGGGTAACCTATCAGCGCGCCATGGTAGCTTTGTTTCATGACATGATACATCATGAGATTGAAGTCTACGTAGACGACATGATAGCCCGATCACAAACGGAAGAATAACACCTCGACCATTTGCAAAAGCTATTTGTCAGGTTGAAGGAGTACAAGCTCATACTGAACCCTAACAAGTGTACTCTCGGAGTCAGGTCCGGTAAACTCTTGGGTTTCATCGTCAACAATAAAGGCATCGAGGTTGATCCTGCCAAAGTCAAAGCTATACAAGAAATGCCTTCCCCTCACACTGAGAAGGAGGTCAGAGGTTTCTTGGGACGCCTAAACTACATTGCAAGGTTCATTTCTCACCTGACATCTACTTGTGAACCAATCTTCAAGTTGTTGAAGAAAGATCAGGTAGTTAAATGGAATGATGACTGTCAAGTTGCTTTTGATAAAATCAAGGAGTATTTGATAGAGCCTCCTATATTGATGCCACCCGTCAAAGGAAGACCGCTAATCATGTATCTGACTGTCTTAGAAAATTCAATGGGGTGCGTACTGGGGCAGCATGACGAGTATGGCCTAAAAGAGCATGCCATTTATTACCTTAGCAAAAAGTTTACCGACTTTGAGACAAGATATTCACTGCTCGAGAAAACTTGCTGCGCTTTGGTACGGGCTTCTCGCCGGCTAAGGCAGTATATGTTGACTCATACCACTTTACTGATATCTAAGATAGACCCGATCAAGTACATCTTTGAAAAGCCTGCTTTGTCTGGAAGAATAGTTAGATGGAAAATGATCCTCACAGAGTATGATATACAGTACACGACCCAAAAAGCTATAAAGGGGAGTGTGCTAGCTGATCATCTGGCTCATCAAGCTGTTGAAGATTACCAATCCATGAGGTTCGACTTCCCCGACGAAGACATTATGACATTGGACAACATTGAAGATGTTAGACCGTATGACGGATCTGAACAAGGATCTCGATGGACCCTGTACTTTGATGGTGCCTCCAACGCACTTGGTAATGGTATCAGCGCGGTACTTATTTCTCCAGAAGGTTGCCATACTCCTTTCACCGCCAGACTTTGCTTCAACTGCACCAACAACATGGCAAAGTATGAAGCTTGTATCTTTGGACTCAAGGTTGCAATAGACTTGGGAATCAAATCGTTAGATGTATTTGGGGACTCAGCTTTGGTCATCAGTCAGATCAAAGGAGAGTGGGACACTAAGCATCCAAACCTCATCCCTTACAAAGAACATGTCTTGACATTGCTACCACATTTGGAGCAGATTACCTTCGAGCACTTCCCGCGAGAAGAAAATCAGCTAGCTGATGCTCTAGCTACGATGTCATCCATGTTTAAACTTAACTGGGATAATGAGGCTCCCCAAATCACCATTGAACGGATGGACGAACCCGCACACAGTCACGAGATTAATACCGAAGAAGTAGTGGACCGACCTTGGTTTCACGAAGTCAAAAGGTATCTCGAGGCTCAAGAATACCCTGAAGGAGCTTCAGTCAATGATAAAAAGTTCTTAAGGAGATTCTCATCTAAGTTCTTCCTAAGTAATGGTATCCTATACAAGCGCAATCATGATTGCATTTTGCTCTGTTGTGTGGACAAGATTGAAGCTGAACAAAGCATGGCTGAACTACACACTGGTACCTTTGGCACCCAATCTAGCGGTCATACAATGGCTAAGAAGATTCTAAGGGCAGGCTACTACTGGTCTACCATGGAAGCTGACTGCTATCAGTATTCCAGAACTTGTCACAAATGTCAGATTTATGCGGACAAGATACATATACCTCCAGTTCCTCTCAATGTCTTAACAGCTCCTTGGCCATTCGTTATGTGGGGAATCGACATGATTAGAGAGATCAAGCCTACAGCATCCAATGGACACCGTTTCATTTTGGTGGCCATTGATTACTTCACAAAATGGGTCGAAGCAACTTCCTTTGCATCCGTCACAAAGAATGTTGTTGCCCGCTTCATCAAGCAGAACCTCATTTGTCGATACGGTATCCCCGATAGGATCATCACTGACAACGGTACAAACCTTAACAACACTATGATCACCGCCTTGTGCGAGCAATTCCAGATTCAACATCACAATTCATCTCCCTACCAGCCAAAGATGAACGGTGCTGTCAAAGCTGCGAACAAAAATATCAAGAAGATCATACAAAAGATGACAATCACCTACAAAGACTGGCATGAGATGCTATCGTTTGCTCTCCACGGGTACCTTACCACGACTCGCACTTCAACTGGGGCAACACCCTATTCCTTGGTATATGGCATGGAAGCTGTTTTACCTGTCGAGGTTCAGATTCCCTCCTTGAGAATCATGAAAGATGTTGGTTTAAGTGAAGATGATTAGATCGAAACCCGGTTTGATCAGTTAAACTTGATTAACAAGAAGAGACTTACTGCTGTTTGCCATGGTCAGACATATCAAAAATGGATGATCAAAGCTTTCAACAAGAAAGTCAGGCGCCAAGTGTATCATGTTGGAGATCTTGTGATCAAACACATCATCTTGCCACAAAGTGATCCCAGGGGAAAATGGACTCCTACCTACGAAGGATCATTTATGATCAAGAACATATTTTCTGGTGGGGCAATGATTTTAACCACCATGGATGGTGACGATCTGCCTCACCCTGCGAACGCAGACATAGTCAAAAGATACTACGCATAAGAGACCCGCTAGGTTGATACACCTAGGCAAAACAAGGGCATCCCGATGAATCGAAAACCCGAAAGGGCGGTTCAGGCAAAAATTAGGGATAAAACAAAAAAATCTGTACACCCGGCAAGTTGAAAACTCGAAAGGGTGACTTGGGAAAAAAAGGGTTTCCCGGTGGATCGAAAACCCGAAAGGGCGGTCCAGGAAAAAGTTAGGGGATTAAAGCGTATAACTATGTCTCGTCGGATCACTTTAAGGACAATATCTTCACTGACAAACCTGGAGCTTCTAATCAATCCAATCATCTTCGGATGAAGCAACGAACAGACAAGATATTCGGAATTACGAAGGCTATAGAAGAATGGAAACCCCATGGAATTCTTTACACTTAGCCATCTTTCTTTGTATAAATTTTTCTCATTTTTTACAACACCATCCTCTTACTAGGATGTCTGTCTCCTTTGTACAAAACACTTATTCAAAGTAAATATAAAGATATCTCTTTCAAAGTACAGAAAACTATTTGCCTTTTTCTTTACACTTGTGTTTTATTTGCAAAAACGTCCAATGATTCATTAATGAACATATGCATTTGAACATAATTACCGTTTACAAATAAACAGGATGAAAAAGAGTAATTACTGACAGGTAGAAAGATTAGGAAAGCGTCTTTAGGCTATTCCATGAGCAATCTCTATAACACGTCATTAAGATCCCCCAGCGGAGCCAAAACTTTGAACTACAGATCCCCAGTGGACATGAGAGTACCAACTACCAATCCCCGGCGGAGCTGAAATTTTCGACCCACAGCGGAAATTATCCAGTTTCTCCAGGTTTCCCCAACAAGATTGTCATGAAGCCTGAAAATCAACCAGTTAACAGTTAACTTCTGTTTTTCCCCAACCTAGGGTAACTCCCCAGTAAAGTGGCATACAACCCAAACTCTTGAACTCCCCAGCGGATTTAAGCTTTCCCCCACAGAGCTTTCATTGCAGGATAAACTTTTTCCACATATTTTTATTGCCTCTCGACAGAACGAAGACTCCCGTCAGTAATCCCCAGTAGAAGTCTTTAAAATTCTATGGATTCCCCAAGCAGATTCCTCAAGAAGTATATGGAATTATTCTCACAGCAGGAATCCTCAGCAATCAAGGATTTCTTTTCCTCAGTAAATCAGCTTACATGCGCATACATTACATCATAAACATGGATAAATAAAATTTATTGCATCATACATTTCATGCAACATAATTTTTTGTTTCGGCTAACGTTTTACCCTTTTCAGGATAAGGTTAACAACTATCCTTAACAAATATCCACAGATCACTGATACAGTCCAGATACGCTCCAGCCACGTAAGCCATTCTGTCACTCATTCAAATCTCAACTTTAGATACAGTACATATACACTCCAGACACGGAAGTCATTCTGATACTTAATTAAATCCCAAGTTCTGATACAGCCCAGATACGCTCCAGACACGGAAGCCATTCTGTCACTCATTCAGACTTCATCAATCAGATACATATTAGATACGCTCCAGATACGGAAGCCATTCTATTTCTCATTTAGATTCAACTATCAATTTCAAGTCCAGATACACTCAAGACACGGAAGTCATTCTGTCACTTATTCAGATCCCAGTTACAGTTCAGATATACTCCAGACACAGAAGTTATTCTGCTACTCATACAGATCACAACTTCGGATACAGTCCAGATATGCTCCATACACGGTTGCCATTCTGTCACTTATTCTGACTTTTCTCCCAGCTCAGATACACTCCAAGACATGGAAGTCATTTTGTTTCGTATTCAATATAAAATACAGATAAACTCCAGACACGAAAGTCATTCTGTCGCTTATCCAGATTCCAAGTACCGATATAGTTTAGATACATTTCAAATACGGACACCATTCTGATGCTTATTCTGTCAATTTACAAACAAACATTCTTGGATGGCATCTACAAGCCCATCTCTGACAAGATTCTGTCACCTCTTGAATGGCATCTTCAAGCCCATTCCCTCCACTATAAATTGACGACTGCAAATTTACGGGCACTGTAGTGTCCAATCATCTTTTACCTTCGAGTCACGAATGGCAAAACTCGCCGATCTAACTCTTCAGGTTTAAGAAGATTGAACAGGGGCGGCTGTCGTACCCTAAAATTTGCCCTCCTATTTTCACAGAAATCACAACCCTAGGGTTTCTCAGATATTCAAGATTGGCTCAGGAATTGATCAGACAAATTTTCTCCTTTGACAATAAACCAGCAATTAGGGTTTTTCCTTGCAGTTCTCAGAAGAAATGAATTCACAAAGATCCAATTGGCTTTCACACATTTTCATGCTTTTTCAAGTGTACGGAAAGATTACTGTTTTCAAGGCATGTTCATTTGGGACAAGAGACAGGATCTAAGATTGTCGTTTGGAATATTCATGTTTTGTTTGATCCATGTTAACCAGATAATTTGCGCCTGTTAAGACATTTGCATGTTAATGGAATAAGACATTTGCTGGTTTGAACATTTATTTGTCTATGAAATACACAGTGCGTGTTTATTTGGAATACAGTTGCAAGATTACAGAGTTATTGGATTGCTTGGAATTTAAGTTTAAGTTATCTTGGTTGGAATTATTGGAATACATTTTCAATTATCTTAATCAGGAATCTTAAAGAATTAGTGAAGATGCGAAGAAAATTGCAAGTTATTGACGGTAAAAGATTTTAATGGACATCAGAATACCTCATAAGACTTTCTTTCATTCATTTCAAAGATTGTTACAATACAATTTATTATTTAAATGCTTTAAGTTTTACAACTTATTGTATTTGAAAAAATAAATTAGTACAATTATTTGAGTATTCCTATCTAAATTACAAAGGAAAAATCTAAGCCTAAGAATGACTAAGCTTCCATTGATTCCATGCACGCCAAAGAATCTTCTGCTTCCTCTGCTTTGCCACCATCCAGTTTGCGCTCACATGAAAGAAATAAAGACAGAAAATTGATCAGTACAGTTAATTGGATATGGTTAAGAATTTTCAAAAGAAAAAATGTGTTCATCATTAAAGTTTGCATTTTGGAATCAGAGGGATATTTTTAATTCATCACGTTTTTATTTTTCTATTTTGCAAATCACAAGAAGATTGTTCTTTTCTTGGTTCACAAAAAGAAAGATAAAAATGTAAGCAAAGCTGTCCAAATAAAAATGCAAGCAATTTATCCAAATACAAGTAAAGTTGCCCAAACAAGTGAAAATATACAAGCAGCATGGCCAAACAGGCAGCAGGAGCGCAAATTGCCCAAACAAGTGGAAATATACAAGAAGCATGGCCAAGCAGGCAGCAGGCGCGCAACGCGCAAAACAGGGCCAAGAGGGACAGCAACATCAGTATACCAAAAGGCAAGCGTGCAATAAGGCTGCCTAAAATTGGACAGCAGCATCAGCATACCAAAAGGCAAACACAGGCAGTAGCAGACAAAAAAAAGGGCATCAGCAAGAAGAAAATATAAAACTAAGTCAACAAGCAAGAGGCTTGTTCATAAGCTTTTTCATCATTTTCCAAGTTAAAAATTACAAACTTTTCAGAAAATATTTGGCTTAGGGTCATTAAGAGAGGAAAAGGAAAGAATTCACCTAGGGGATGCTGCCCTGCTGTCACAATTGCACCAAAAATGCTAGCAAACAAAACTGCAAGGAAAAGAGCCTAAGAAGAAAATCCCAAAGTATTCAAAATTTGGTGGTTTCCCACTATTTTGAATAAGCTATAAAGAAAGAAGCCAATATAACAGTAGAAAGGGTCATTTAGAGAGGACAGAAAAAAAACTATCAAACAAAAAAAAACTGTAACAACAAGCCATCAATCTCCAAAACTGTAACATACAAAAAACCAAACTGCCATCTTCCTCAACCAACCTTCAAAATGCTGTCAAACACACAAAGCCTCTTCAAACTGTTAACAAGTTAAAATAACCAAAACCTGTTAACAAAACCAAGCAACCAAAACCCAAAATCATAACCAAACCAACAACTCAAAAACATATAACTCATTTCAAACATCCCAACCATTTCAAACTGTCAAAAACCATTTTCAACAAAACTGTCCAACCATCAACAAAAATCATCTTTAATACCAAACTATAACCATCAAGTCTAGTAACCAAAAATCCAAAACACACAAAACCTGCGACTGTAGCAACAATATTCCTCAAACAAACTGTAAACCAAAAAATCAACCAAAACATTCAAACTGTAACCAAAAACAAACAAAAACAATCCAACATCCAGCCATCCCAAAACATAGCGAACCTCAAATAACATAACATTCCAAACATGCATAACTCATTTAAAACATAGCAATATCCAGCAAACTTACAAGAAAATAAAGTCTCAGAAACAATCAGCATTATCATCATCAAACAACTTTATTCAAAGCACGAAGAAATCACAAAGTCAGAAGTGCAACATCCTTCAAAGCTCAAAAGACAGAAACAAATTACCAGAAGCACGCTCTCTTTGTCATCATTTCTTCCCTCCTTGCCAATTCCGCCACCAAGGAGTATTTCCCACTGTCTTCGTCCAATCCACAAAAAAGGGCAACAAAAAGGTATGACCAGTTCACGTCTCTTTTCAAACCATTTCCTACATCTCAAAGCATGATAGAATGGATTAACAAAAAACATAACAAAACAAAAGAATTAAACAACAACAAAAACTCGCTTAAGCTTCAAGATTGAACCGTACCTTTCAAGAACGAAGCCATTAGGGCTTGGCTAGACAGTGAGAGAGGGGCTCCGGTGACAGACGACGAGAGAAAGATCAGGATAACGCGTTTCAACCCCCTTTTTTTAAATCCATTTCAGAAACTAGGGATTTCAAAAAAAAACGTTCACTCATGAATGAGGGACGAGTAGAGGCGTTGAGTGAAAAAGATGAATGAATTTGAGAGAAGTGAGAGAGGCGAACAGAGCGGCGCCGCTGTGAGCGCAAGAGAACACAAACCCTAAATGTTGTTTACCCTAATCAGAATAATTAAACAAACTTAAGACATTTGGGCCTATCTTTGCACAAAAACCTTTAAGCCCACTCGTACTAACTCGCACCCCCCCATTCTGGCTTTGCTTGTTTTTATTTGTTTCAGCATTAACACATATTACCTTTGGGCCTAACACCTTTCAATCCCAAGCCCATTTTCACTTGTTTTGTTTCAACTTAATTTGATTTGTTTTATCTCTTTGTGTTAATAATACATTAAAACTTCATTTTTGTAAAAAATTTAATTTGATTTTCTTAATTAGTTTTTTTTTATCATTTTCTTTTGTTTATTATTAATTTTCTTACACTTAATAAAAACATCAAAACATTAACTTTAACTTAATTTATTTTCTTTCTTTAAGGTTAGGTTACGTAATTAATAAAAATACATAAAAGAATAATAATAATGAAATTTTTAATCTTTTTAGAATAGATTTTTATTTATCCTTTTCGAATAAATACATACATTTCATACTTTATTGATTTTATTTTCGTAAATTGTCTTAGCTTTATATTGAATCGCATAACAATTCAATTTGGTTGTAATATTTGGACATTGTTATTCTTATGTGATTCATCCCCATTTGTAATAATTGTACCCCCATTCCCGGATACTCTTGTAATAGCTTAGACTTTTAATTCCCGCAATTTATTACTTTCTATATACTGTGTAGTAATTAGGTATGTATGGAAAGATTCAAAAATCAATCGCTAGATGACCTAATCCAAGAATAAATAACTTGAAATCAACACACTTCTCACACGTGCACCTCTAGGGTAACCTCGCTTGTTGCCTCGGAAATACAATCATGTCCCTCGAATATGAGACACTCTAGCAAATGTCCCTTCGATAAAAACAAAGATCGTAGTCCCTCGATGACCCTCGATGTTGCCTTCGATAAAACGATCTCGCCCCTTACAAAATTGCTAGAGCGTCTCACAAGTTACCTTTAATGATTGTAAAATTGACCCACGCCTGTCCCGTTAAACATCCAAACACAAGGTTGTTTACCAAATACAATGGTAAAACAACAATGTAAAATGGTTAAAAATGTATAGGGAAGATCTTTGAGTAGGGTAGACAACTCCTAGTTACTCGATCTACTTGCAAACATCTTTGCTATTTTCAAAAATCACTCAACATAATTTCAAAACATTTCCTGAAACAAACTTTCAAATATTGAAACATCTTTTCAAAAGACAAACGCCTTTGTATACATTCAAACAAGAGTCATTACAAAGGTTGCCTAAACACATGCCTCTTTTCAAAATATTTTCAAAAAACCACACATAAAGCACCATTTCAAACAATTGAAAAGCAAAAGGAAGTGATCTAAATAAGTAACTAAGAGCCCATGGAAAACCATGGATGAAAAGGGTGCTAGCACCTTCCCTTTTCATAATCTACCCCCCGAACCCAAGAAAACATCTCAAAGGTCTTTCCTGTGCTTTTTGACCTTTCCTTTGGATAAAATAAAAAGTCGGTGGCGATTCTTGCTAACCGCACAAGTGCGAACGAAACGCAAAACCTCTAGTCAGTTCTCCCACCGTATCACACATAACTATAAGTGCGAAAAATAAAATGCGAGAAAGTAAAGGCCTACAGCTATTACATCCCATAAGCAGTTACATAATAGAAAAAATGCGAGGAAATGTAAACTATAACCATTAAAAAATTACCCGTGCGACCTATACATTTGTTTTCTAGAATTTAAATAGCAAAGGAATAAATAAAAAATAAATTAAAGGAAAAAATAAAAAAAACTAAAATTCTAAGCAAGAAAAAAATGTTTTTGGTCTTTTTATGAGAAAAGAGAATTTTGTGTTAATAATAATTTGAATTTGATTTATGAAAATAAATTAATTATAAAACCATAATTATAATTAGTTAATTAATTAAAAAAATGATTAAATTAATTAACTAAAATTAATTTAATTAATAAAAACCTAAGTCTAATGTTTTTGTGATTTTTTTTATTAAAATAAGATTGATTAAGAAAAAATAGTTAATTAAAATACAAAAAGAAATGAAAATGAGTGTGCTTAGAATAAGTAAGTGGATGGGGTGTGAGGAAGGATAACAATGGGCCCGAAACAGATGAGTCCAGGAGCTTTGTTTCGATCTAGTGGGGAACGCGTCTTGGGGTGCACCATGGTCATGATTGTTATTTCTGCCTCCATGCTTACATGTAAAACGTTAGAAAATTGCAGAAAATGCATATAAATGAAACAAACATGTTTGCATGGATTTAAAGTGTGAAAATCTTGAGAACACGAGACCTACCAACTTACCAACCAGAATTAATGTGAGGGTGTTTTCTAGGGTTGATTTGCAAAGGGTAATGATTGATTCTGTCTCATGGCCTTCAGGAGGACAATGAAAGATTTGGATCGGTTTGAAAACCGTTGGAGATGCGAGATATGATTTTCACAATTTCTTCAAATTTGGAGAATTTGTTTTGGAGAGCTTTGGTGCAAAATTTCGTGATCTTGGCTTATGATTTTATTTTGTATTTATAGAGGGATGGAATGGTGAGTAAACATGGCAAGAATCCACACATAATGGCCCCCTTTCAACGCAATATCAAACATATTAAAATACTTCCGAAATTGTGAAAAACTTACCCCTCTTGAGATGCAATGAACCTGGTCTTTTTCCTCATTCCTTGCACAAATTCTAAGGTCCAATATCAACCCAAATCATCATCCCATGAGTCCATACTATTTATTTATTATTTTATGCAATTTATTTTGTGTTTATTTGAATAAAAACAAAATAAATATGAATAAAATAGAGAAAAAAATGCAAAGCAAGGTGATAGTGAATTTAGGGATCCTTGAGTAAGTCATAAACATATTTAAATCCCGCAAAATAGGTCTATGAACTTAAAAATGCATTTTTGCTCAAAGTTGAATTTTTTGCATTTTCACCAATTTTCCCAATTTGTACTAGTCATAACTTGCTCAATTTTTATCTTTTTGGAGATGATCTTGGAGTTTTTAGAAATATCAAGATGTCCCCTACAATATCTATGTTTACCATTTTTGAATTTGGAGAAATTATCTTGATGTAACGTGCCTTGACAAAAAATGCCTTTTTGTTGACTTTCAAAAAGACCTGTAATGTATTGGCTCATATCTTTCCAATGATGCATTTTTTTAACTTGAGGAAAAAAGAAAAGTTGTATGGAATTGAATTTTATTCATAATGAGATTTGGTTGGGGAAAAATGGATGAAGCATGTGAAAGTTATGCTTGGTCAAAGTTTAGTTTAGTTTTCCTAGGAAACCCTAATTTTGCACTTTTGATTCTTGAGGATTTAAGAGCATTCCTTGAGGAATCATGATCAACCCTTGATCAAATGATGAATATCACTTCAAAATGTTTATGTTGACCAAAAATATTGAAGTTTGACTGTATATTAGCCATAGTTGACTTTTGACCTAATATAGTTGATTTCCAATCATCTGAGCAATTGACTGAGCAAACTTGTAATGCAAGGCATGAAAATTGGCATGAGAATTCTTCGGGACATATTAGGGACCATGGAAATCACTTTAGGACTATTAAACCCAAACTTTTTTGTGAAAAATGAAACCCTAGTTGGAGATCTATTGCTTAGGAGGAGAATTTGTCTGGTCAATTCTTAGTTAACCTTGAGTATTTGGGGACATCTATGAGTATGTCTTGATTAAAATGAGAGGACAAATTTTGGGGTACAACAACTGCTCATGTTCAATCTTCTTAAACCTGAAGATTTAGATTGACCTGTCTGCCATTCGTAATCTGAAGGTGGAAGATGATTGAACACTAGAGTACCCAGAAATTTGCACTCGCATGTGCATGAAGTAACTTTGTTGGTTGATGATATAGGGAATAGGATTATAGATGCCATTTGGAGAAGATGACCGAGAGTCGTCAGAGACGGGCTTATAGATTCCATCAAAAGTAAATGTTGACTCCAAACTGGAAAAAGTATCAGAATAAATCTACTGTTGATTTTATATAAGCTAGAAGAGGTCTCTATTTCTGAATTTGTATGAGAAGTATACTAGAATGAGTTTGTGTCTGATTGTATCTAGAAGATGTATTGGGGAGTGTCAGAATGAATCTATGTCGTGATTGTATATGGATATGTATTGAGTATGAGTATCAGAATGAATCTATATCTTGATCGTATCTGAACTAAAAGATGTATTGAATGAGTATCAAATGACATCCGTATTTGGAGCATATATGAACTGTATCTGAAAGATGTACTGAATGAGTATCAGAATGAAATCCGTATTTGGAGCGTATCTGAACTGTATATGAAAGATATACTGAATGAGTATCAGAATGACATCTGTATTTGGGGCGTATCTGAAATGTATCTGAAAGATGTATAGAATGAGTATCAGAATGACATCTATATTTGGAGCGTATCTGAACCGTATCTGAAATATGTACTGAATGAGTATCAAAATAACATTCGTATTTGAAGCGTACCCGAATTGTATCTGAAAGATGTACTGAATGAGTATCAGAATGACATCCGTATTTAGAGCGTATCTGAACTGTGTCTGAAAGATATACTGAATGAGTATCAGAGTGACATCCATATTTAGAGCATATCTGAACAGTATCTGAAAGATGTACTGAATGAGTATCAAAATGGCATCCGTATCTAGAGTGTATCTGAACCGTATCTGAAAGATGTACTGAATAGTATCAGAATGACATCCGTATTTGGAGCGTATCTAAAATGCATCTGAAAGATGTACCAAATGAGTATCTGAATGGCATCCATATCTGGAGCGTATCTGAACCGTATCTGAAATATGTACTGAATGAGTATCAGAATGGAATCCGTATCTAGAGCATATCTGAACCGTATATGAAAGATGTATTGAATGAGTATCATAATGACATCCGTATTTTGAGTGTATCTGAAATATGTATTGAATGAGTATCATAATGAAATCCATATTTAGAGTGTACCTGAATTATATCTGAAAGATATACTGAATGAGTATCAGAATGACATCCATATTTGGAGCATATCTGAACTGTATCTGAAAGATGTACTAAATGAGTCTCAGAATGACATCCATATTTGGAGCGTATCTGAACTGTATCTGAAAGATGTACTGAATGAGTATCTGAATGACATCCGCATTTAGAGCGCATCTGAACTGTATCTGAAAGATGTACTGAATGAGTATCAGAATGACATCCGTATTTGGAGCGTATATGAAAGATGTACGGAATGAGTATCAGAATGGCATCAGTATTTGGAGTCTATCTAAACCATATCTAAAAGATGATCTGGAATGAGTATCAGAATGACATTCGTATCTGGAGCGTATCTGAACCGTATCTGGAAGATGATAAATTGTTGACAATATCTATCTGTTCAGGAACTAACCTAAAAAGACAAAGTTAGTTTTATGCAATGGCATGATGTAGGTATTATATTGCATAATGATGCTCTCAAAATAAACGAGATTGTGCTATATGCGTTTTGTATGCATATGCTATGTTGTTTGTAAATGATGTATGAATGTGAAATGTTATTGAGGTGCATTTGTAAACTCGAGCATCTTTGTCTGGGGAAAATAAATCCCTAACTGTTGCTGGGTATGAAGAGTATGTGTATATTAGATCTTCTAGGAATTGTTTCCACTGGGGATCCCTACTTTCTTGTTCAAGGAAACTCCACTAGTGAACATTGATTTTTGCTCCTTGCTTGAGGAAACTCTGTTGGATTGTGTTAATTATTGCTTGGGGAGAAAAGTTTAAGAATATTGGATGTTCATTGTTCTACTGAGGAGTTTATACTCTGACTGAGAATATAAGAGATAGATAACCTTCTGGCTCTCCTGGGGAGGATAAAGTTGACTGACATCTGGTCTAGTTTCTAGGTTCCATAGCAACTCTCTGGGGATAGTGACGACTTCATTGGAGAGAGGGATTTGCCAGTGATTTATGGTACAAGCACACTCAAGCTGGGGAGTGTCAGAATAAATCCATGCCTTGATTGTATCTGAAGATGTATTGAATGAGTATCAGAATAATATCCATATCTGGACTTTATCTGAACTATATCCGAAAGATATACTGAATGAGTATCAGAACGATATCCATATCTAGATCATATCCGAACTATATCTAGAAGAGAAATCTGGAATGAGTGCCAGAATGAATCTGTGTTTTGATTGTATCTGTACTGTATCTAGAATAGAAATCTAGAATGAGTTCCAGAATTAATTTGTGTCTTGATTGTATTTGCACTGTATCTAGAAGATGATAAACTATTTGGAGAAATAAACCCTATTGATGGAGAAGTACTCTTGCCGAGGAAACACCCTTGTTAAGGAAATGAACTTTGCTGGAGAGTAGAAGTCTAAAGGGATTTTTACAACCTTGGAGGAACAAGCTCAGTTGGGGAAGAGAAACTCCATGAACTGTACTGGTTGAAACTCCATAGGTTGGTGATATTTCCAGGAAGAAGATCATACTCCTTTATCCGCCGGAGCGATTCTGTCGAGGAAATTGTGGAGAATGTATGACTTTGTGAAGATTACTTTGTGGAGATAATCTCATGGAATTGGCTCTATGGGGGTCCGTGGAGACTTGAACATACCTCAACTTCTAGAGCCCTTGGTGAATGTTGATCAGGGTGATAAGTATTCTACTGATAGACAAGTGACGAGATGACGAGACATAGCCGTACGCTTTAATCCCTAACTTTTTCCTGGACTGTCCTTTCAGATTTTCAGCCCACCAGGATACCCTTTTTTGCCCAAGCCACCTTTTCAGGATTTCGACTTGTCGGGTGTACAATTTTATTTATATATCCCTAATTTTTGCCTGAACTCTTTTTGTTCGCCGGGATGCCCTTATTTTTTCCTAGGCTAGTCAACCTAGTGTGTCTTTTTTCATGCGTAGTATTTTTCGACTATGTCCGTGTCCACAGGGTGTAGAGAATTGCCACTGTCCATAGTAGTAAGTGTTGTAGAACTGCCAGAAAAATGTTTGCTCGATCATACGTGATCCTTTGCTAGAATTCATGTTCGATGCCTTAAGTGATTCAGATGGAGATCTTCTCCTGGCTATTCAAAGCTTTTGAGAGATTCCTCAAATCTTGACTGGACTGCCCCCATATCAGTAAGACACCATGTCATGCCCCTTGTGATTCAGATGGAGGTCTGCCCCTGGCTATTCGGCCCTTTTGAGAGATTCTTTGAATCTTGACTCGACTGCCACCAAATTAGTTAGATACCATGTCATGCCCCTTGATTATGAAAGGCATGTTACTGGAAATGTCTTTCCAGCTGAGGTGATTCTGTCTATTGAGAGGATTTCTGTTCATTGCATTTTTGTCGTGTGAATTTCTCTGCAGCCGAACAATTAGTCATATGCAAACAATGGCATTTTAAAAAATGCAAAGCTTATGTATGTCTTGAAGTTTTGAAAATGCATTTTTTAGTAAAACAAAATTTTTAAGTATGTGATATCAACTCAGGATTTATAGCAAGTCTTACAGAAGTCAGGATACCTTTTGTAACAATATGCTTTCGAACTAAACCATGCTTCAGTTAGGACTTTTAAGGGTTGTAGCGTGGTCTGGTTCACAGTTTAAGAAACAAAGGATAAAGGCTCAAACTTTATTTGTATCCAACCCATTCTTCGTGATATTCTTCAGTTCTATACCCAGTTAATTGTGCGTTTAGATCCCAATTGAGTCTGGAATCTTTGCCCTGATATTCCGGTGATGGTTTGAATATTGAAAGTTTATTTGAGAAGGCCGTCATTTTTTTGTAACATTTTTTCTTTTGTTGAAGATTTGTAGCGACCTCTTTTTTTATATTTTATTATCCTTACCTTTTGTCTGAACTGTTTCTTTTGTGATTACAGTCAGCGGGATGCCCCGGTTTTTTTCTTAATTCTCCTTCATATGTTTTGATTTAACGGGCTTTTCTTTTGAAAAATAATGACTGTCTGTTTTAGTGATTAACGGGAACCATCATTTTCTTTTGATTTAGAAGAACATTTTTTACACTATTTGTCATGTATGAAGGCAGACCTTGCGACTGAATGCACATTTGAATTAACTGAGAAACTATCCTGCCACATATTAAAGGTTTCAATTTGTGTGAAAAAGAAAACTCCTACTTCTTAGGTTCAAAGGGGTTGACTAGGGATTATCTTCCTTATAACTCCACTGTTTAGGATTTGAAACAACGCTTGTACATTGTCAGCAAGGTCTGTTCCAAAGCATACTATAGAGATTATAGTATTATTTTCGTCATCCTCCCTCTAAAGGCTTACAGTTTTTTAACTGAGAGTTGAATATCACAAAAAGGAAGTAAAAGTATAGTTTAAATATAGTGAAAACGAATGGATTAATTCAAGACACACACATGCAATGCATTAATGGAATAACAAAGTTTGACATAAAATAAGTGTTTGAACAATCAAAATAAATTACAATTTGAGAATTCAAATGAAATAAATGCTCTCAATCTTGGCCATGATTTGGCATGGGAACAGTGATCACATTGGGATCCTTAGGAGGGTCAAACTCAATCTCCTTAGAATCAATCAAATCTTGAATCTTGTTCTTCAACGCCCAACAATCATTCATATCATCTCCAGGACTATTGGAATGGTATGCACATATTGCATTACAATGATAGCTAGGAGCAGAGGTATTGGGATTCCAAAGAGGATCCCTCAATGTAATCAACCCCATCTTCAACATGTGTTGCAATGCTTGAGCCAAATACATGTTGATTTTGGTAAATTTTCTTTTGGGCATGTCTTGTTTACGTTGATTACTCTGTTGTCGTCGTTGCACTGGTGCCGAATTAGAGACCAATACTGCCCCCATAGATTGGTTGAGATCACTCTTATTACGAACCTTCTGGTCATACACGGTACTTGACTCCTTCTTTCCGTTGTATAATCTTTTTTGAGTACTTGCTGATGCAGTCCCCTGAATTTCGCCGCTCCTGAGTTTATTTTCAACATGTTCCCGCATGAACATGTCACCCGATTCTCGGTCTGCCAAGAGAGATTGATCGTTGATTAGGCCCCAAATTCTAGCAGTTTTCCTCAGACGATCGTATCTGTCATGATGAAGCTTACTGATGAGAATCCTTAACTCTTCTTGTCCCCGAGCTAAATTTTGGATAAGATCCATCTGACTATTATCTGGATTCTCATCCTTTCCATCTCAGCTTGCAGTTGTTCCAACTGGTCATCCTTGTTGTCGTCAGGATTTTTCTTGGTCAAGTTCCAAACAAGGAGTGCTTTAAATTCTTCTTGCCCCTTGGATAGATTTAGGAACATTTCCTTGAACTGAGCATCTTGAGTTTGGAGATCTATGTCATTATGTTTGAGAGTTATTTTCCTTGCTGAAATAAACAACGAGAAAATGAGAAACCTGTCTTGAGAATACCTGTTATATAATGATATGCATGCAATGTTTTCAAGGATATCATGGGGGAAACACAAGAAAATGTTACAAACTGAATTTGACTGCAACTTCGATTGAAGAACTTCGTATCGTTGAATGTCCTTTTACGAGAATCAAGCTCACCATATCAAGCATATCAAGAGCCTTTTTAGGCAAAATATTCAGAGACGAACCAGTGTCAACCAAAATATGAGCCAAGGTCGTGCCCCTGCATTCAACTGAGACATGCAATGCCTCATTATACTTCCCCCCTTGGCGTTAAATCAACATCTGAAAAACCTAAACCATTATCTGCGGTCAAGCTGGCTACGCAATCTTGGAAATGATTGGCAGATGTTTCTTGGGGTACATGAGCTGTTTTAAGGAAATTTACCAAGGCCTTTGCATGTGCCTCAGAACATAGTAATAAAGCCAGCATGGAAATTTTAGATGGAGTCTGCCCCATTTGTTCGACTACATTGTAGTCGCTTCTTTTTATGATCTTTAGAATTTCCTCCATCTCTTTCCGAGAAGTTTCAGGGATAGCTACTGATTGTGCCTTCGTCCGGACAGGCTCAACCAGAATACCTTTTCCTCGAGTCTTGGTTAACTCGGCAGCATGAATGTCAGTAGGGGTGATAACAGGGATTGTAACAGTTTTGTCAACAGGAGTATTAGCAGAGATGTTTATAGGACTGGGAATAGCCTTTGGAGGAGCAACAACAACATGAATGATTACGGGTCCATAAACAAATTTTGGAGGAGCAATTTCTGGAGAGAATACCCTTTCACTTCGGGTAATATTACTAGTCCCTGCAATATTACTGACATTAGAGTCAACTTTCTCAGAACTTGAATCTTCAACAGCTGGCCAATCTTGCTTGATACCGTGGTAGTAGACATCCCCTCCATAATTCCATGGGACAGTTTTGTCTGATGAATACGGGATTGGTCCATGCATTGTAATTATCAAAGGAGCTACTTTAGGAATTGATGTAATTCTAACGGGTCTTTTGGTGGAGACCCTGGAAGAATTGTGGGAAATGGTTACGATGGAAACATCATTATAAGAAATAGTTGTAATAGAAGTCTTCTCGAACAAAATTTCCTTGTTATCTATTAGGCATTGAATGCTTGCTTTCAACAAAGGACATTTGGTTGGAGAGAATAAACAGAAATGACAACTTTCATCACAGCCTGGGAATACACCAACACTTAACAAATTCTATTTGATAGTCAGGAGTGGGATCATAAGTTCATCAACTGAAATAACAAACATATCTTACTCAAAGACGTTAACATCGCGACTGTGCTTGGGCATATGGGCAGTAATGACATTGGGATTTTCTAGCGCATCGAATTCAATCTCTTTGGCTTCAAGAAGATCTTGTACTTTGTTTTTTAGAGCCCAACAGTTGTTAGTGTCATGGCCGGGACTCTCAGAATGGTATGCACAGCGGGCATTAGGATGATAGTGAGGAGAGGTTGTGTTAGGATTCTTTGGAGCTTATTTCAAGGTCACTAGATTGGATCTTAACAAATGTGGCAATACTTGAGATAGTGTCATATTAATTCGGGTGAACTGTCTGACTGGTCTTTCCATTCTTGGTTGGTTGTTTCTTTGCTGATCAGGCGCATGTTTAGGAATCATGACAACCCCCACCATTGGACGTAGTTTATCCCTACCTTGATTTCTATGAGGATATACAACAACCACTTCTTTCTTTCCAATGAATGGTTTCCTTACAGCAGCAGTGGATGCATCTTTCTGAATCTTCCCATTCTTTATCCCGGCTTCCACCCTTTCTCCGGTCAATATCAATTCAGTAAAACCTGCTGATGAACTCCCAATTAAGTGATTGAAGAAAGGTCCAGACAAGGTGCCCAAAACATATCAACTAACTCTCTTTCAGATAGGGAAGGCTGGACTCTTCCTGCTAAGTCCCTCCACTTTTGCGCGTAGTCTTTGAAGCCCTCACTTGAAACTATGGCCATACTCTGGAGTTGAGTACGGGTAGGCGCAAGATCAGCGTTGTATTTGTATTGTTTGTAAAAGGCAGCAGCAAGATCTTCCCAGTTACGAATATTGGCTCTTTCTAACTGATAAAACCAATCAAGTTGAGTTCCAGACAGAGTGTCTTGGAAGAAGTGTACCCATAAATCCTTATCAGCGGTATGAGGTTGGATTTTCCTTAAATAGGACCAGAGATGCATTTTGGGACATGAAACTCCGTCATATTTGACGAACACCATTTCTTTGAATTTTGGAGGAATGACAATGCCAGATACTAACCCCAACTCCTCGAAGTCCAATCCAGGAACTTTTTGGATTTCCATTGCACTTAACCGTTCTTCGAGGTGCTTATACTTGTCGTCGGCTGGAGGATATTGTTCTTCAGAATAGTCTTCTTCTTCCTCTTCCTCTTCTGAATCTGGCTGAACAACTGCTTCCTTGCCTTTTCCATATTGATTGTCTTTCTCACCAGATGACGTTGCAAAGTCCAGGGTCCTTCTTGTTTTCCCTTGGAATATTCTTCCCATGTTCAGTACTCCGGTTATTTTCTTTTTCTTCTTTTTCTCTTCAACCAACAAGGTCTTTAACTCTTCTTGTTCTTTGGATAGAGTTAAGAACATCTGTTGAAACTGTGTGTTCTGAGCTTAGAGGTCCTTCACAGTCTGTTCAAAATCCATCTTACTGAAATAAATAGTAGAAAGATGAGGAGACTTGTTGCAAGAAACCTGCTTATGTTATGATGAATGGTAAATACGTATGCAATGATTTCAAGGATTTTAAAGATTCAAATTTGTTTTAGACAAAAAGGAAACACACGTTATATTAATAATTTAAAGTTTGAGTACATCAATGCCTCTTTGGGCAAAACAACACAAAAACTATAAGATAAAAAGGTAGTACGCATCCTCTTTGGTGCAATGTAGGCATTCAGAGTCTGCTCCTCATGAAGTTGCTTAGTGAGTTCCAAAACCTTCTTCTCTCTAGTGTAGAATTGGGCTTCGAAAGTATTTCGCTCCCCTTTGAGTTGTATCCAATCTCTTTGTAAGTCTTCAAGAGAGGTGGGCATGTCAGGATGCACAATAGTGTATGGAACATCTCCTTCCATAATAGGCTCAATGATTACCGGGAGAATGGAGGGATAAGGCATCATAAGACTCTGAGCAGAGTTCATACCCATTTGAGGTAAGGCTCAAGAGGGATGGAATTATGGTGCCCAAATGTCTTGCTATCTACCTTGTTCAACATCCTCCAAGCTCGGATAAATCTCTGGCGAAGACCTTGATTGTCGTTCTCGTAGTCAAATACCAAACCTTGAATCAGCATTTCATGTGGACCATCCCTTCGGGCGTAACCAAACTGTCTTAAAGCTAAGAAGGGGTTGTAGGTAATACCTCCCCTAATGCCAAGTAAGGGGACATTAGGGAACTCTCCATAACGGTCGACGATGATAACATTCTCTATAGATCGGGAACACCAATGGATGTCTGAATGTTTGAGCATCATCAACCTTTGTTACCACCTTGGACCTTGCTCGTTCTTGAATACAGATCGGGGAAGATGCGAAATAAACCATCTTGACAAGAGAGGAGTGCAACACATAAGGATACCTCTTTTCCTCATAGTGCAAGTGTGAAAAGAATGTAGGATGTCCCCTAGAAAAGTAGGCACCGGGTTGCGGGATATGAATATTTTGACAGTGTTCTCATCTATGAGTTGGTCAGGATTTGGAAACAAAACCATCCCATAGATGAGAAGAGCCACTATTTCCTCAAAAGCTTGCAAATCCAAAGAGTTCCAACAGTTTTGGGCTTTCTCAAACAAGAACTTTGCTAGGAAACCCTTGACACCACTCTTTGTTTCCCAATTAGTTGTGATATCAGATGGTTGTAAGTGTAGAAATGGAGCAATCTCTTCTGGATTTGGGTCTTTTTCCGTATTGTTGAAAGGTAGTTGATTGAGAATGAGAATCCTCAAGAGTTGGGAGAATTCTTCCAAAGTTGGCACAAGTTGATAATCGGGAAATGTGAAGCAATGGTGTAAAGGATCAAAGAACTGAAAGAGCACCTTCATCATGTCTTCATCAGTATTGGAGGTGACCAAGTTGAGTAGGCGACCATGTCTTTCGATGAATGGAGAATTTTCAGGAATCCTTGAAGCTAGTTCCTTAAGTTGTGGAGGGATCCTTACAAAATTGACTTGAATAGTTTTCCTGCGAATAGAATCCATGTCATACAAAACAAGAACAAAGATAAATCCCAAGATCCTTCAAATGGTTAGTGAATGAATATGATGTCATGATGTTCATGATGTTATGTACAAGTAAATATACACAAACAAAGCAAACAAGTCCCTAGGTTTAGGCTTGCATGGAGTCTTATAGGTAAGTACCCTCTTGAAGTTTAGTTGGCTCAAACTTGTCCTAACAATAGTAACCAGGTTCTAAGGAGCTCAATATCACTGGTTTGTTTCCTTGGTCATTGTTTCAACACAAGCCTCTTTAATGGCGACCGAAATATCCCAAAAAACCAAACCTCAATGAGTGTAGTATCGAGTTTCTACCAACTTTGGACTGCACCAAAGCCGGTCATCTCACTATGTCCTAAAGGCCAAGTTGGTCAAGTAATGGTTCTAAAAGTTCATTAGTGCTTCATGACATCACTCAGCGGCCCCGTATTCTCCTTGATTAACTCAAGGGCTACAAGTACCCACAAATATGTCGAACTAACGTAGCTATTGCTTAGACCATGTCAGTATACCCCGCACAGTTTCCACAACGTATTTCTACTTACCTATAAGGT
The DNA here is from genome assembly GCA_948472305.1 of Vicia faba. NCBI lineage: Eukaryota > Viridiplantae > Streptophyta > Magnoliopsida > Fabales > Fabaceae > Vicia > Vicia faba. Next base: position 175,529,956 of record OX451737.1, read on the forward strand.
ATCCCAAATCCGGGTAGAGGATTCAAACCTAAACTAAGAACCATAATGTAAAGCAAACAAGTCCACAATGAAAGTAAGTAAATGTGATCTAACCCTAAGGTAACCCCACTTTTAGAATTTTCCCCAGCAGTGTCACCAGTTCTGTGATACGGTGGGGGAACTGACTTGAGGGCTTTATGTTTAATCGCAAATGTTGCGGTTAGTAAGAGTCGCCACCAACTTTTCTTTTATCCAAAAGGAAAGGTAAAAAAGCACAGGAAAGACCTTTGAGATTATTTTTTGAGTTCCGGGGGTAGATTATGAAAAAGGAAGGTATTAGCACCCTTTTCATCCATGGTTTTCCATGGGATCTTAGTTACTTGCTAGATCACTTGCTTTTGTTTGAAATTATGCTTTGTGTGGTTTTTGAAAGTATTTTGTAAAGAGGCTATTGTTTATGCAATCTTTGTAATGATTCTCGTTCGTAAGAATGTGTACAAAGATGTTTGATCTTTTGAAAATGTTTTCAAGTTTGTAAGATGTTTTGAAAGTGTGGGTGTTTGTTTTGAAAATAGCAAGGATGTTTGTTTTGAAATTGAGCAAGTAACTAGGAGCATTCTACCTACTCAAATGTCTTTCTTGTTCATTTTCTTTTTCTTTGACATTGTTATCTTACCATTGATTTGGTAAGTAACCCTATCTTTGGATGTAAACGGGACGGGTGTGGGTCATTGTATAACCATGATTAGCAATGTTGCAAGGTATCTTAGCATTATCTTTTAGGGACTAAGATTTTTTGAAAGGCAACTTAGATAGTGTCATCGAGGGACTATGATCTTATACTTTGCTTGTTTTTGCTAAGATACCTCGCATGCGTAATATGTCCATTTTATAAAGGCAACCAAGTGGGTTTACCCTAGGGGTGTTTGTGTGCAAGTGTATTGTTTTCATGCTTGATTTTGTCTTGAATTAGGGTTTTCTAAGTATTGGTTTTAGTCTTTCCATACAAACCCTAATTACTAGCAATTGTATATAAAGCGATAAATTGCGAAATTTAAAGTTACTACGCTATTACAATACTTGTGGGAGGGGGGGTGTACAAATTGTAAATGGGGATTGCGAGAATATAAACCTAATTAAATCTATTACAACCAAATTGAATTTGTACAAGAATTGAAATAAATAATGTACAAGATGAATAAACGTACAAAAATGTGAAATGTAAAGTAAATGGATATTTTTGGTTTTCATGAAAAAAGGAGTTTTGATTTTAACCTAATTAGCTAGAAGAAAATAATTAATTAATAGTAAAACCTAAATTTTAAGAAAAGATTCTAAATAAAATCCTAAATCTATTAATTAATTTAAAAGAAATTAAGTTTAAGAAAACTATTTTTTGTATTTTTGTCTTGAAAATAATTTATGGTATTATAAACTATTTTTGGTCTTTTTAAATATTAAAATAATATATTTTAATTGGTGTAAAAGAAAATAAATAATAACCTAGTTTTAATTAAATTTACAAGGATAATTAGTAAAGTAAATGAAGTATTGATTAAATAAAATGATTTTTATGAGAAAAAAAACTATGTCCAAATGTAAATCTACAATTTTTATATTTTTTATGATTTTCCTAATATTAGAAAATATTTAGGAAAGTAAATAAAATGAAAATAAGAAAATAAAATAAAACTGGGCCAGGGTGCAAATAGGCTGCAAGGGGTTAGAAATTAAAAAAAAAAACAGGCCCAAGGAGGCCCAGCGCGTGCAAAAAGGAAAGTCAGAAAACAAGAAAATATGAAAAATCCAAAAGGGTACCACTGGGGCTCGAACCCAGGTACCTCAGGTTAAAGGCGTGGGCTTCTACCACTGGGGTGACTATACATCCATTTATATAAATCAAACAATAAATACATAAGACAAACATGTTCCTGAGGCCAACTTCATCTTCAACCTCACGCCCAACCAGAAGCTCTGTAAATTGTTCAAATATCAACAAAAATGAAAACTATAAACATGAAACTTGTAGCAAATTTCCTCACGGTTTCAGAAATGTAAAGCATTAAAACTAAAGATCAAAGACAAACATGAATTTCATTGGCCCTAATCTGAACCCTAAAAATCTCAGAAAATTCAATCTTAAAATTCTCTAAGCTCAGGAAAAATTAATGGAAACTATGGACATGGTTAGCTTTAGGGCATTGATATCTACATGTTTCATTCACAAATAAATCTTTGATGATGCCGATATGAAAAGTTCCAAAATTATAAAACTTACCTTGCAAGAGGGTATCAGGTTTGAAGTTTGAGCAACTTTCAAGGAGTTCCAATGGTTGGGTTAGCTTCCTCAAGTTCCCAGGAAGCTGATGGGATGCTTAGCTTGAGCTGCAAGTACCTGAGGAGTTCTGGAGAAGTCCAAGTGAAAAGCTCTATTTTCGAAAATGGAGGATGGTGTTAATGGTGTTACAGTTCTATAACAGGGTGTGAGATGAGTTCTAAATGATGTTTAGAAACTTTAGGAACCAAAAGGCTTGAAAACGCACGAGGGAGTTATAGGTTTCAATTTTTTGGTCAATTTATGTGAAAATGGAGGTATGAGATGTGATTCTAAGCTCTAGGTGTTTTCAGGGCTTAAGCCTTCGTGTATTTTGTGGCAAATAGTTTGTCTATGTATAAGCAAAAGGTCTTGAGTGCATTGGACAATCAGAAGTACAAGTCACAAGCTATTTGCTATGTTACTTGATTTTCAAGAAAAGAAGGAAACCAAGTTTAAAAGTGTAGTACACGCATGGGTTGGATGATTGTAAGTGTCTAACAAGTTTCTTATGGGTTATGGGACTTGTATGATCAGAAGAGAATAAGTGCAAGGCTCAAGAACAAGTTTTGTGTAAAAAAGCACTTTATCAAAATGGCAATGTACATTTTCTTCCCAAAATGGATAAAAAGCATGTCCATGCATTGAATGCTTGAAATGAGACCTTTAACTGCTGCACAAGCAATTAATTATGGAGTTCTTAACAAGTTTGAGGCCTGCAAAGTAGAGTTTATGCAACATAACTTTGAATTTGAATTTTGTTCATCATAAAATGCTTTGTAATTCAAGTGATAAAACCCTAACTTCATCTCTTTGATTCTCCCTACTCAAGAATGATCTCAAGGAGTTCTTGGACATTTTGGAAAGCTTGCAATGTGCTATACAACCCATATTTGAATTGATTTTGAATATTACCCTTTTAAATATATGAAAAAGTTCCATGAAGTTGGGTCAAAATCCTGACCAAATTAGGGCAAAATTTCACTAAGTGTTTTGTTTCATGACCACATGTTCTTAAAATTATAACTTGAGATCCAAGCAATTTTGGAAGGTGTTGTGTAAATAAAATTTGTAGATTTCATGGAGATCTACAACTTTCATGTTGTAAGTTTCTCTTGAATCATCTTGCATCATGGTGAAATTGTTTCTCAAAGTTGTAAAAAAATATGAAATTTTCAACACTTAGAAAAACTTCTACGTTTAAAGATTTTGACTTTTCAAAATGAAATCTTTAATTTTTGATTTCTTGATGAATAAGTTTCATATTTTGACATGTTTTGATGAATTGTGATCTTTAACATTTGAATTTGATCAAAAAGTCAAAGTTTGACTTTTTAGTATACAATTGACTTTTGATCAGTTGACTGAAAATTCATCTGTCAATCCAATGGACTTGAGCAATGTTTTGAGCCATGTCATTAGGTAAAAATGATACAATTGGACTCTTGAGATCATTCCTTAAACCAATTGATCATTTTCTAGGTCAAAAATCCGAAATTGGCCTTTCCCAGTCAAAACCCTAATTTTGACCATTTTGCCCTTTTGAAGATTTGATCAAATTTCTTGAGGAATTCTGGTCCAAACTTGATCAAATGATACATATAAGTTTAAAATGTTTATGTGGATAAAAAATTATGAAGTTTGATTGTGAATTGGCCATAGTTGACTTTTTCCCCAATGCAACTGATTTTTTAGGTCAACTGCTCAATTGACTGAGCAAAAACGTGATCCAAAGCTTGAAACTTGACATGAGTAAACTTGAGGGTCCATAATGATCCATGAAAACCATATGGGTAATTGGATGTTCATATATCCTTGTGCAATCTCAAACCCTAATTTTGGTCATTAGTGCTTAAGGAGGTGTCTTGAGCTGATCAACCCTAGTGCAGTCTTGAGCCAAAGGAGATGTTGTGAGCAAATTCTTGATAAGTGAGAGGGAAATTTTTTGGGTGTAACATATATATATATATATATATATATATATATATATATATATATATATATATATATATATATATATATATATATATATATATATATATATATATATATATATATATATATATATATATATATATATATATATATATATATATATATATATATATATATATATATATATATATAAAATGCCTACAGCTATTACATCCCATAAGCAGTTACATAATAGAAAAAATGCAAGGAAATGTAAACTACAACTATTATAAAATTACCCGTGCGACCATACATTTGTTTTCTAAAATTTAAATAGCAAAGGAATAATTAAAAAATAAATTAAAGGACAAAATAAAAAAACTAAAATTCTAAGCAAGAAAAAAAATGTTTTTGGTCTTTTTATGAGAAAAAAGAATTTTATGTTAATAATAATTTGAATTTGATTTATGGAAATAAATTACTTATAAAACCCTAATTCTAATTAGTTAATAAAAGTGATTAAAGTAATTAATTAAAATTAATTTAATTAATAAAAACCTAATTCTAATGTTTTTGTGATTTTTTTAATTAAAATAAGATTGATTAAAAAAGAAAGTAGTTAATTAAAATACAAAAAGAAATGAAAATGAGCCTGCTGAGAACAAGTAAGTGGAGGGAGTGTAAGGAAGGAGAACAATGGGCCCAAAATGGATGAGTCCAGAAGCTTTGTTCCGATCCAGCGGGGAATGTGCCTTGGGGTGCACCATGGTCATGATTGTTATTTCTGCCTCCATGCTTACATGTAAAACATTAGAAAATTGCATAAAATGCATATAAATGAAACAAACAAGTTATTGTGCAAGTCAGTAGCTCTGTTTTTTAAAATCCGTGAATGGTAACGGGTTACTTCATTATGGTAACCGGTTACTGCGTAACACAATAGCCTATTTTCTTAAATTTTCACGTGGTAGCCGGTTACCACCAGACCAGTAATCGATTACCACTGTTGCAGAGCTAAAAAATCTGCAACTTTTCCAAATGCGATTTTCAATGTTTCAACACCAAAATTCTCAGTTTTTCCAGCAAAAATTATCTTTCAATCATGCTAATTATTTACCAACACATACCTACCGATTCTAACCAAAACACACCATCAATTCCATAATCAATCATACAAAACATCAGAACTCAACAATGGGAGAAAACCCCAAGAACACCAATTAGGGTGAAATCCAAACATACAACCATGTGACCTAAACTCTCCCATACCCTATCATTAGGAAACCCATTATAGCGTTAGAATCCCCCCTTACCTCAGACTTTTGTTGATTCTTGATCTCTACAGTGAAATATCTTGCCCTAGCTTCCTAGTGCTCTTCTCCTCCTCTCTTTTCTACGCTTCTCTTTCTTTGTTTCCATGTACTGACTTTATTTCTCTTATTATCACTCTAATATATCCTAAAAATAATGTAACCTTCCCAACTAAATAATTATTTAATTATTATCATAAAAAATAATATTCCTAATATTATAATAAATTAATAATAGTAATCTATATTATTCCACACACCTCCATGATTCTACACTTTTAGCCATACACCTCTATAATCTCAACTTCAATAATTCTAAGGCATCTAGTTCCCAACAAAGGTGTCACCTCACATCATAAAATCTACTAATTCATAAAAATACACAAAATCCTCTAATTATTTAATTAAAAAAATTCTAATTAAATCGGGGTGTTACAATTCCAAGCATGGATAACCTTCTCCTTTGGCTCTTTGTTATCACCACTCTCTTTAAGAAAGAAACCTCCTAACATGATGTTGTTTGGTTTGTCTCTCATAGGATATCCAAGTTGATGACGAGTGTGAATCAGATTGTAATTGATGGCTCCTTTTGTACCAATAAGAGGCACATTAAGAAACTCTCCATAGCTATCAATAATCTCCACTCCATCATAAACTTTGTTATACCAAACCACATTAAGAATCCTCTGCGGGAAGTGTGAAATAAACCACTTTTACATCAAAGGTGAAAATAAAAACGATAGCTCCTCTGTTGTACCCCAAAATTTCCCCTCCCATGTTTCTCAATACATGTCAAGCGAGGTCCTCAAATTGCTCAAGAAAGTCCAAGAGTTGACTAGACAAACTCTCTCCTAAGGCAGTCTATCTCAAATTAGAGTTTCATTTTGCATCAAGATGCTTGAGTCCAAAGGATCCCAAATGCTCACCATTATCCTAATATGTTCTCAAGATCATCCATGTCAAGTTTCAAGCCTTGCAAAGGAAGTTTGCCCAGTCAAATGCTTAAATGCCTGAAAATCGACTGTGATAGGGCAAAAGTCAACTGTGGCCCACATACACTCAAACCTCAATATTTTTGGTCAAAATTATCCTTTTGAAGTATTATTCATCATTTGATCAAATTTTGATCATGACTCCTCAAGGATTTCTCACAATTCATCAAAATCCAAAAGTTGCTAAATTAGGGTTTTGTAGGAAAAGTCAACTCAACTTTGACCAAACATAACTTTCTCATACTTTATAAAAAATGACCCATCAAAAGCTCATTTTGAAGAGGATGTAATTCCCTACAATTAATCTTCAACTCCCAAGTTCAAAATATGCACTCACAAGAAGATATGAATTTGGACATTATAGGTCATTTTGAAAAGTCAACAAAAACACCTTTTGGGTCAAAGATTCATACATGAACATGGAAGAATCAATTGAGATGAGACCAAAAGGGTTGCTTAGAGAACATCCTAATCTTTCTAAAAAGTCCAAGAACACCTCTCTAGGGTCAATATTGAGAGAGTTATGCATTGGCCAAGTTGACCCTTTTTGCAAAATTGCCAAAAGTCAAATGTGTCCAAAATTGCATTTTTTTGCTAAATGGGCCTAACTTTTTATGCTTGCACTGAGTTTGTAATGTGATCCACGACCCATGAGCCCTTCCACTTGTCATTCTTTTATTTTTGTTATTTATTTTGATTTTATTTCATTTAAATCAAATTAAATCAATATAAAATAATGAAAATATCAAAAAACAATAAAACCTTGAGATTTTGTGCATGATTAGAGTCATTATACAGCTGGTGACAAGATCAAATCGTGCAAGGCTTCGTATGGATAGAAAAAGATTGAAAATGCTTGTTTTGGAAAGATTTGGTGCAAGGAATAAATCATTGATCAATATTCATAAATGGCAAAGATTTGATGCAAACTTTTACCCTAATGCACTCTATTATAGATAGTGAACAAAGGCAGACAAAAAGGAGAGAGGTTGGAAGCGTGAAAAGTCAGAGGAAAAGTTCAATTTTTTCAAAGAAAAGTGTTGATCAAATCTTGCTTTGTAGGCCGTTTCAAGCGCTTTAAAAGAGCAATTCATATTCTTGGATCATCCCTGAAGCCAACAAGATCGTTTGCAAGGCCTGAGACACTCAGAATCACCCTACAACATTCATACGGTTTGCTTAATTTCTTGAAATCGAATACACTAATTATTGCATATTTAGCATATTTGATTGGCATATTTATAACCTTTGAGATGTTTGCAACGTGACACCATGATTCAATTGCATTTTTAACGCCTGTATGTTAAGATGCCATGGCTAGGGTTTGTTCTTTGTTTTTAGGGGTTTTTTATACAGGAGAAATTGGGCATTGATAATGGTACCATGATGCTCGTGAGGTTGAAATGAGTTGATTGGTACCATTAGGTTTCATTTATCATGCGCGTACAAGATTTTTGAAATGCACAGGGTTATAGCAATAGCACCATGTCCGTAGGTAAAAACTTCTAGGGCTAACACGACGGTTGGGAGGAAGGAGACGGGTGCGTGGCACCCCCTGGTTGGTTGATTTGAATATTCGCGCGTTTTGAGTTTCAGTGTTTTGTTTTTATTATATTATAATTGTTTTTGATTATATATACAACTAAATCAACCAGCTCAGTTGGCAAGCGTGCCAGGGAAGAATGCATAAGGACCTGGGTTCGATCCCCAGGTCCCAACCTTTATTCATGTTTTTCTTTAACAGGAAATCCAGCGTATTACATGTCAAGGGGTCCACCATGTACTATCAGGATCTGACCACCCAATCCACCAATGCTCCAGACCTAACACCTTCCCCCAGAAGGACTACCATACGCCCCAGTCAAGCGTGTACATGGGATTCGGCAAAGTCAAAAAGGCCAGGATTTTGTTGGGCTCAGAATTTCAAACAACACCCCCCACAATTGCTCATGCAGGCCCATATTTATTTCTTTTTCTTTTAGTTTTCTTTTAAAAATTCATTCAATATTTATTTTATTTTCTTTAATAGACAAATTAATTCTTTTTTTCATAAAAAAATCATAAAATCAATAATAATAAAAAATTAGAATTAGACATTTTCATTTTTAGTTTGTTTGATATAATTTAGTTTAACCTAGGGAAACCTTAATTTATTTTCACAATTAAAATTAAATTAGAGAATTAGGTTAATTTATTTTTTTATTTTTCTCAAGTAAATAAAAATACAAAAAATAGGTTTTAGAAGAAATCAATTCAATTTTTCTTAAAATTAAAATTAATTAGAATTAGGCTTTTTTTTTTAAATGCAACAATTTCTCTATTTTCTTAAATAAACAAAACAAAAACCTTTTTTTGAACTAATCTCAATTAGGCTCAAGTTAGGGTCCAAACCCTAATTATCTTGTTTTCGATTCATCGCGGGTGTTTATTATTTTTGCAATATTGATGTAACTGTCCATGGTATGTAATAGTTTAATCTAGGACTTTCTTTTATTTATCATCTTTTGCGGGTTTTTTGGCTATGTGATTAATCCCATCCCCAAAGCCTTGTAATAGCGTAGGTTTACTTTCTCGCATTTTAATTCTCGCAAACATTTAACTGTCTAGATGTATGTTAATAGGATTGTATGACAAGATTGCATGAAAATTTAATACAGTTAGAAAAACCCTAATGTGCAAAGATAAATAACTGAAACTAATCACTCGCACATATCACTCTTAGGGTATACTCTCACTTCGGTTGCCTTCGGTAAACGATCACTAAGCATAGAGTGTCTTAGTGGTTGCCCTCCTGTCTAACAAAGATCAAATGCCCCGTTCGGAAATGTTGCCTCGGAAATGTTGCCTCGAATATGATCTTAAGACTTTAGGGTAATTACTAAGGTGTCCTAACCTTGCTTTAATGATCGTACGTCCCTTACGAATTGGCCCTTACAACTCCAACGACGGTGTTACTTATTTCTCAATAGTAGGATATCGCTGTCTAAAGGAAACAAGAATAGAAACGATCATTTTCGAGTAGGTAGATGATAGTAGGTACTTGCTCAAATCAAACTTTTCACACTTACACTTTTTAAAACAACTTTCAAAACAACTTTGTCACACCTTTGAGGACTGATACAAAGGTTATCACGAAGTCAAAACTTTTCAAAACAAAGCACACACAGAAGCAATTTAAAAAGATGAGAAAGTACCTAAGAGCCCGTGGAAAACCACGGATAGAAGGGGTGCTAACACCTTCGCTTTCTATAATCTACCCCCCGTACTCAGAAACTTCTCAAAAAAGGATTTTTTCTGTACTTTTTTCCTTTCCGATTGGATGAAATAAAAGCCGGTGGCGACTCTTGCTTACCGTGACATTTTTCAAACACAAAACGCAAAACACAAACCAGCATTACCAAACAGTCGGTTCTGCGGCCGTGTCAGAGAACTGGCAACTTTGTTGGGGACTAATAAGTGCGGTATACCTTAGGATCTAGTTCATCTTAATTGCTTCTCTTGATTGCTTTGACTGTTTTACTTTTAAGGGTTTTATTTGGGAGTTACTATAGATGCAAACCCGGATCTAGGGACACCTTTTAGGTAAGTAGCAATAAATTGTGAGGGAACTGTACGGCGTAGACCGATACGGTTGAAGCAGTAGCTACGTTGATGTGGCACATTGGTTAGTACCGGTATCCCTTATGGAGAAACGAGGAGAATACGGGGCCGCTACGTGGTGCCGTTAAGCATCAATTGACCTTAGAACCTTTAATCGACCAACTTGGCCATTAGAAAGTAGTGAGATAGCCGACCTCGTTGTAAAGCTGAGAACTGGTTGATACTCGATGCTACACTCATTGAGACCATACTCTCGAGATAGTTCCGGCCGCAAGAAAAGGTTGCGTGAGCTGAAACCATGACCGATGGAGGATGGTTAGTGATATTGAGATCCTCTAGAACCCGGTTACTTTTGCTAGGATAGGTTAAAACCAACTTAACTTCAAGAGGGTACTACCTTTGACCTCATGCAAGCCTTAAACCTAAGTGTTTTGTGTGATTTGACTGTGCTTGCAATAACTGTTGTTTGCTATACCTGTGGTTTATCATGACATCATGCATCATAACATGGCATTCATATTTCATTATACTAACCATTTCAAAGACCAAGGGAATTTATCTTTGTTCTGTTTTGCAGATTATGGCTTCCGTGTGCAGAAATACCATCCGAGTTAACTTTGTGCAAATACCTGCTCAACTTAAAGAGTTAGCCTCAAGAGTTTCGGAGACTTCCATGTTCATTAAGATACACGGTCAACTTCTCAGCCTGGTCACTTTAAATCTTGATGAGCAGATGATGAGTGTACTTTTCAAATTCTTCGATCCTGTGCATCATTGCTTCACCTTTCTAGACTACCAGCTGGTTCCCACCTTGGAAGAGTTCTCTCACCTATTGGGCATATCCATCCTTGAACAGGTACCCTTCACAGGTATGGAAGAAGTTCCTAGACCAGAAGACATTGCTTCAGCTCTGCACTTCGAACGGGCTGATGTAGTATCCAATTGGGAAACACGAAGCGGGGTCAAAGGTTTTCTAGCCAAATTTCTGATAGACCAGGCTCAACTATTCTGGGATAATTTGGATTTTCAGGCTTTTGAAGATGTCTTGGCTCTCCATATCTATGGTCTAGTTCTCTTCCCGAATCCGGATTCCTTTGTAGATGTGAATGCTGTCAATATTTTCCTTTCTTGCAATCCTGTTCCTACCCTAATGGGTGATATCTTGCATGCCCTTTATACTCGTACCGTGCAAAGAAGAGGAACTCTCATGTGTTGCATGCCGTTGCTGTCGAGGTGGTTTATTTCGCACCTCCCTAAGTCTGTGCTGAAGAATGAAGAAGGTTTGGGATGGTCCTACAGAATAATGTCACTTGCCCATACAAATATTCTTTGGAGCTCCCGGGCTATGGAAGACACTGCTGTTATTGACCGTTGTGGAGGATACCCTAATGTCCCATTGCTTGGAATCAGAGGGGGTATAACTTACAATCCTTGTCTAGCTTTGCGAAAATTTGGTCTTGCTCGGAGAGATGGTCCCCATGAGCTACTTCTTGAGGACATTGTATTTGACTACAAGGAAGACGTAAAGGAGCACCGCCGGAGGTTTATACGAGCTTGAGGCATGGTGAACAGATCTGACCCCCAAGAGTTGGGACCAAAGACTTCCCTTCCAATGCAGCCTTACCTCCAGTGGGTCCGAGCTCGTGCCCAGAAGCTTGGGATGCCCTATGAAGCCGTATTGCCAGTAATTATGGAGCCCACTAATAAAGAGGGCGTTCCTTACATGGTTCTTTATCCTTACATGCCCACTGATCCTGGGGAGTTTCAGAGGTCTTGGATTCAGCTGAAGAATGAGAGGGATACTTACCGGGAAAAGTACCATGAGCAAGAAAGGAAAATTTTGAAGCTCACCAGGCAGCTCGAGGAAGAAAGAGTGATCAATGACTACATCAGCACAAAGAGGAAACGTCCATGGGACTTTTGATTTTACTTTTCTAGTTTTAGATTTGTTTTCTATTTACTTATTTGTAATGCCTTAAAGGCATTGTTGAACCTTTCAAAGTTTAAAGCTAATAAAGTTTGGTTTATTTTTTTTTGGTTTGCAAATTTAAATTTCCCGAAGTCTTTGAAATCATTACATGCACATCCCATTATCATACACACCATTACAGGTACCATTACAGGTTTCTCATCTTCTTCGCTGTTTATTTCAGCAGAAATGTCTTCTGATTAAGCCATCAAAGATTTTCAGGCATAGAACACCCAATTCCAACAGATGTTCTTAAGTCTGGCTAAAGGGCAAGAGGACCTGAAGACCCTTATTCTGAAAGAGAAGAAGAAGAAGAAGAAGGTCGGTATTCTCAACATGGGTAGAAGATTCGGAGAAAGGTTGAGACAACCAGCTGATCTGACCTCTTCATCCAAGGATGGAGAGAACCAAGAAAGGGTAAAGGACCCTAGTCCTGCAGTTTCTGAAGACGGTACTGATTACGATGATGAACAATATCCTCCTGCTGAGGATAGGTACAAGCAGCTAGAAGACCGTATGAGTGCTATGGAGATTCAGAAGATCCCTGGTTTGGATTTCGGAGAACTGGGACTGGTATCGGGAGTGGTGATCCCTCATAAGTTCAAAGCTCCAGTTTTTGCCAAGTACGATGGAGTATCCTGTCCAAAACTCCACCTCCGCTCGTACGTCAAAAAAATCCAACCTCACACTGGTGATAGAAATTTGTGGGTGCATTTATTTCAAGATAGTCTGTCAGGGACTCAACTTGAATGGTTTTATCAGTTGGAAGGAGCCAGTGTCCGAAACTGGGAAGACCTTGCTGCTTCTTTTTACAAGCAATATCAATATAACACCGACCTTTCTCCCTCTCGTACTCAGCTCCAGGGTATGTCTATGGGTGCAGGTGAAGGTTTTAAGGACTATGCTCAAAAGTGGAGAGACTTGGCTGGAAGATTCCAACCCTCTTGGTCTGATAGGGAGTTGGTTGACATGTTTCTAGGGACGCTATCTGGTCCATTTTTCAATCATCTGATCGGAAGTTCTTCGTCTGGGTTTACTGAGTTGATTTTAACTGGAGAGAGAGTAGAAGCTGGCATTCGAAGTGGTAAGATACAAAAGGATGTTTCATCGAGTGAAGTAAAGAAGCCTTTCACCGGTAAGAAGGAAGCTAGTGCAGTCTATGGCCCGAGGAGCCAAAATAGATCTGAACAGCGTCAAACGGTAAACACTGTAGTAATATCAAGACAAATAGTTGCTCCACAATGCAACAATCAACAAAGGGTGGAAATACCATAAAGGCAGTTCACCCAGCTCAATATGACTCTGTCTCAAATTTTACCACAATTGTTGAAGACCAATCTGGTAACTTTGAGGGAAGCCCCGAAGAATCCCAACACCATATCTCCCCATTATAACCTGAATGCCCGCTGCGCCTATCACTACGAAAGTCCAGGTCATGATACAAGCGACTGTTGGGCCCTAAAAAACAAAGTGCAAGACTTGATCGAAGCCAAAGAGATTGAGTTTGACGCTCCGGAGAAGCCCAACGTCATAATTGCTCCCATGCCCAAACATGGTCATGGGGTAAATGCTGTGGGCGATGATTTATTTGTGACCTCTATGGAAGAAATTTCTACTCCTTTGATGACGGTTAAGAAGAATTTGCTGTTGGCCGGTTTATTTCCGGGTTGTGGTGAAGGTTGCAACATGTGCTCGATTCTACCTGTTGGTTGCCGCTTACTGAAATCAGGTGTTCAGCGCCTGATTGATAATAAAAAGATCATGTTCGAGAAGACTATGATTCCATTGGTTCCAAATGAAGACGTTGCCATCATAACCATTTCCGCCAATCCTTCCAAGGTTTCCTCGAGAAAATCTGTTAGGATTACACCCGTTCCAAGAATTGCTCCGTTAATAATTACTGTCCCTGGTCCTATCCCATACACTTCAGATAAGGCTGTCCCTTGGCACTATGGTGCTGATGTGTATTACCATGGAGTTAAACAAGAATTAAAGAGTGAAGAAGCTGGTGTTGATGTCAGCAATATTGTCGGGGATAACAAGGTCACCAGAAGTGGAAGACTCTTTTCTCCCGAGATTTCCCCTCCGACTGTCCACAAACCTGTTGTCATTCCATCTGCTAGCACATCAACTACTATCCCAGTTCCGATTCCAGTCATCACCCCTATCACCGAGCCATCTGGGGCTCGGGGCAAAGAAATCATAGGTGAGCCTGCCTGGACGGAGGCACCTAAGAAGATCATTGTAGAAACCTCTAAACAAGAAATATAGGAAATTCTAAAGATTATCAAGAAGAGCGACTACAACATAGTCGAGAAGCTGGGGCAGACCCCGTCAAAAATCTCCATGTTGTCCTTGTTATTGTGTTCTGAAGCCCATGGAAAGGCTTTAATTGCATTCCTCAAAACTGCGCATGTGCTGCAGGAAACTTCAGCCGATCAATTCAAAGATTGCGTAGCTAGAATGACTGCCGACAATGGGCTGGGTTTCTCAGATGCAGATATGACTGCTAAGGGGAGGAATCATAATGATTCTTTACACGTCTCGATCGAGTGCAGGGGCACCACTATGGCCCATGTACTGGTGGATACTGGGTCCTCATTAAATGTTCTGCCAAAGAAAGCATTAGACCGTCTGGACTGTGAAGGTTTGATTCTAAAGCCGAGCAATATTGTGGTCGGGGCTTTCGACGGGTCAAAGAGAATGGTGCATGGGGAGGTGGACATCCATGTTAAAATTGGCTCTCAGACTTTTGCATCCACCTTCTATGTGATGGATATCAGACCATCATATTCTTGCTTGTTGGGTCGCCCTTGGATTCATAAGGCTGGGGCAGTGACCTCCACGCTCCATCAAATGCTGAAATATCCGGTGAGGGGGAAGATTGTCACGGTACGAGGTGAAGAGGAGTACATGGTGAGTCATCTCAATTCCTTCCGCTACGTGGAGATGGACAGGGAATTCATCGAAACCCCTTGTCAGAACTTTGAAGAGGTCCCTCAGACTTTGGCGTCAACTGGAGTTGCTACCAACAAACCTCTGCTAAAGATGGTTTCTCTCAAGGATGCCAGTGCTGTAATTGAAGAAGGTGGGTGTACCAATTGGGGTCAGCTCCCTGATTTCATGCACAAACTGACAAATTTGGTTTGGGCTTTACTACAGGGGCTCAAAGGGCTGTTATGCGCGCACGGATTGGAAGACCTCCTCTGCACATTAGCAATCAGGGAGTTAATGCAATTGAAGATGGTGAAGAAGATTCAGATATCGACAGCTGGATCTACCCAACAACCAATGGTGGATTGAACAACTGGACGGCAAAGGAAATCATACCTGTTTCTTTTATTCCGCAGTAATTGATTTTTGTTTTGAGATTTGTAATAGACAGTTTAAAACTTGATAGCCCAGTGTCTTTCCCGAGGAACTTTGGCTTTGCTTGTGAGGGATTATTGTTTGTCATTTTCATATATCATTAATAAAGCATTGGACGTTTCTTGCATTACAAATTTTGCGCTCCTTGTTTTTTCTTTTCTGTCTCTCACTTTATCAAAACAACTATTCTCTTACACACACTCACGTATCATAATGCAGATCCATATCCATTCTAGATCCCATTGATAACAGCTCTGCTACTGCCAGTTATGACTTTGAAAATCTGATCAATCAAGCTGAGGACGAAGGTGAGGATGATTGTGAGGTGCCTGGAGAACTTGCTAGACTGTTACAGCAGGAAGAAAGGGCCATACAACCTCATGAAGAGCCAGTGGAGTCAGTGAATTTGGGTACGGAGGAAGACAGAAAAGAGGTCAAAATAGGTGCGAATATGGAGCCTAGTGTCAAGCAACGGTTGATACAAATGCTACGTGACTATGTTGAGATCTTTGCCTGGTTCTATGAAGATATGCCTAGTTTAGACACTGATATTGTGGTACACCGCCTGCCGACCAAAGAAGACTGTCCTCCGGTAAAGCAGAAATTTCTTCGTATGCGCCCTGAAATGTCAGAGAAAATAAAAGAAGAAGTCATGAAACAGTTCAACGCGGGGTTCTTAGCTGTTACTTCTTATCCACAGTGGGTTTCCAACATTGTTCCGGTACCTAAGAAGGACGGTAAGGTACAAATGTGTGTGGACTATAGAGATCTGAATAGGGCAAGCCCCAAGGATGACTTCCCACTTCCTCACATTGATGTTCTGGTCGACAACACCGCGCAGCATAAAATCTTCTCCTTCATGGATGGTTTTTCTGGCTACAACCAGATCAAGATGGCTCCTGAAGACATGGAGAAGACAACCTTCGTTAGACAGTGGGGCACCTTTTGTTACAAGGTAATGCCTTTCGGGTTGAAGAATGCTGGGGAAACTTATCAGCACGCCATGGTCGCTTTGTTCCACGACATGATTCACCCTGAGATCGAGGTGTATGTTGATGACATGATAGCCAGGTCCCAGACTGAGGGAAAGCACCTTGATCATCTCTAGAAATTGTTTGACAGGTTGAAGACGTACAAGGTGAGATTGAATCCAAACAAGTGTACCTTCGGGGTGAAGTCTGGTAAGCTTATGGGTTTCGTTGTCAGTGACAAAGGTATTCAGGTAGACCCTGCAAAGGTAAAATCCATACAAGAGATGATGGCTCCCCGCATAGAAAAGGAAGTTAGAGGCTTTTTGGGACGTCTGGACTACATCGCCCGGTTCATTTCACATCTGACTGCCACTTGTGAGCCAATCTTCAAGCTTCTGAAGAAAGATCAAGTGGTAAAGTGGAATGAAGAATTCCAGACCGCCTTCGAAAGAATCAAAGAATACCTTCAAGAGCCACCAATTCTGATGACTCCAGTTGAAGGAAGACCTTTGATATTATACTTGACAGTGCTAGACAATTCAATGGGGTGTGTGCTGGGGCAGCATGACGAGTCTGGTCGAAAAGAGCACGCTATTTACTACCTTAGCAAAAAGTTTACCGACTGTGAGACCTGATACTCATTGCTCGAGAAAACTTGCTACGCTTTTACATGGGATGCTCGCCGACTGAGACAGTATATGCTGACTCACATTACCTTATTGATATCAAAGATGGATCCGATCAAGTATATTTTCGAGAAGCCCGCCTTATCCATAAGAATAGTAAGATGGCAGATAATCTTAACCGAGTACGACATCTAATACACAACCTAAAAAGCAATCAAGGGGAGTTTATTGGCGGATCATTTGGCGCATCAGGCCATGGATGACTACCAGTCCATGAATTTCGAGTTCCTGGATGAGAATATCATGTTGGTAAGTGACTGCGAAGAACTTGGACCGGATGAAGGACCCGAGGAGGGATCCCGATGGTCTATGTATTTTGATGGAGCCTCAAACGCATTGGTAATGGCATTGGCTCTATAATTATATCTCCTGAGGGTTGTCATACTCCGTTCACCGCCCGATTATGCTTTAACTACACCAACAATATGGCGGAGTATGAAGCATGTATTATGGGTCTTCGAGCTGCTATTGACCTGAGGATTAAGTTCTTAAGTGTATTCGGAGATTCCGCTCTGGTGATAAGTCAGATCAAAGGCGAGTGGGATACGAAGCACCCAAATCTTATTCCTTACAAAAAATATGTACTGACATTGCTCCCACAATTCGAAGAAATAACCTTTGAACATTTCCCAAGAGAGGAAAATCAGCTGGCGGACACGCTAGCTACCATGTCTTCTATATTCAAAGTCTGGTGGGACAATGAAGCTCCCCAGATTACCATTGAGAGGTTGGACGAACCCTCACATTGCTGTGACATTGAGACTGAAGAGGTAGCAGATAAACCCTGGTTTCACTAGGTAAAGAGGTATATTGAGGCTTAAGAATACCCCTAGGGGGCATCTGTTAATGATAAGAAGTTTCTGAGAAGGTTCGCTGCGAAGTTCTTCATCAGTAATGGAATCCTCTATAAGCGTAACCATGATTCAACCTTACTGCGATGTGTGGACAAAAGCGGGGCAGAAAGGATCATGGCAGAGTTACATGAAGGTACCTTTGGAACTCATTCTAGTGGACATACCATGGCAAAGAAAATCCTACGGGCAGGATATTACTGGTCTACTATGGAGGCCGATTGTTATCAGCATTCTCGAATCTGTCATAAGTGCCAAGTCTATGCGGATAAGGTGCATGATATCCGGTTCCTCTGAATGTTTTGACAGTTCCTTGGCCTTTTGAAATGTGGGGCATTGACATGATCGGAGAGATCCGACCTACTGCATCTAACGGGCATCGCTTCATTCTGGTGGCTATTGATTACTTTACAAAATGGGTCGAGGCAGCTTCCTTTGCTACAGTAACCAAGAACGTCGTGGCGCGGTTTATCCAACACAATCTGATCTGTCGATATGGTGTACCAGAAAGGATCATTATTGACAATGGTACAAATCTCAATAACACGATGATCACCGAGCTTTGCAAACAGTTCAAGATACAACATCATAACTCTTCTCCCTACCGACCGAAGATTAATGGGGCTATTGAAGCGGCTAACAAGAACATTAAGAAGATTGTGCAGAAGATGACGGTGACATACAAAGACTGGCACGAGATGTTACCATTCCCTCTTCATGGGTACCGTACTTCAGCACGAACGTCAACAGGGGCAACACCCTACTCCTTGGTGTATGGCATGGAAGCAGTCCTACCCATTGAAGTCCAGATACCCTCTCTCAGGATCATGAAGGATGCAGGTTTGAACAAAGACGACTGGATCCAGACCCGACTTGATCAGCTGAATCTAATCGACAAAAAGAGACTTACTGCTATCTGTCATGGTCAGACGTATCAAAAGCGAATGATTAAGGCTTTTAACAAGAAAGTCAGACGTCAAGAATATCAAGTCAGAGATCTAGTGATCAAACACATCATACAACCTCAAGGTGATCCCAGGGGCAAATGGACCCCCACATACGAAGGGCCATTTGTGGTTAAGAACATTTTCTCTAGAGGAGCTATGATTCTAACCACCATGGATGATGAAGACCTTCCTCACCCCGTCAATGCAGACATAGTGAAAAGATATTACGCATAATCAAAGACCCGCTAGGTTGACTGGCCTAGGCAAAAATAAGGGCTTCCCGGCGAACCAAAAGGGTTCGGGCAAAAGTAAGGGATGAAAATAAAAAAATTGTACACCCGACAAGTCGAAAACCTGAAAAGGCGGCTTGGGCAAAAAAGGGTATCCCGATGGACTGAAAACCCGAAAGGGCGGTCCAGGCAAAAATTAGGGATTGAAGCGTAACACTATGTCTCATTGGATCATCTTGCAACCAGACTTCGGTATCGACTATCAAGCTCGGACGACGCTAATCAATCTGATCCACCTTCGGCCAAGTAGCAAAGTGATGAGACACTTGAGGATATAAAGGCAATAGCAGAGTTGGAACCCAATGGGGTCATTTCACATAGCTGTTTTTCTTTCTTTTACAAATTGTAATTTCTTTCAGTGGCGTTCTCTTACTAGGACGTCAGCCTCTTTGTACAAAAATGCCTGTTACATGCCAACTTCAAAAATTAATACAATTAATTTTCACAAGAAATTTCAACTTGTTTTTCTTTTTTCTATTTTGTTTTGCAAGAACGTCCAATGATCTATTTTTGATATATGCATTTGAAAATAATTGCTTCTCATAAATATTTACATAAGAAACAAAAGACGATTACTCATAATTCCAGGAACAGGGAAAAACAAGAAGTGCCCAAACCTTACAGTTACTCTGGCCATCAGGTACAAGGATAGAGCCAGCTTGAGAACATGAGTAGTGGTACATACACTCCCCACAGAGTAAAAGGTATCCAAAGACAGCGATGTTAGCTTTCTCGAACAGGACATAACTCTTCCCAACTGAGGTTTGCAATCGCGAGTGAGTTGGTAAATTTTTTCCCAAACAGAGTTTATTTCTCTCACAAGCGGAAATTCAATCTCCAACAAAATTCATTATCACCAGCAACAGAAAAATCATCCCCAGCTGAGGTATTTCCTCAAATCAGCAGATCTATCAATATGGGGTTTCCTCTCCAACAGAGTTATTCCCCGCAGAGTTGTCTTCAGACAGAGTCTCGTCCGGCAGAATATTTGTCCAGACAAGGGGCAAATCCCCAACATAGTCATCTTTGTTCACCATCCCGACAGAAGTAGAGGAACTATGATTTTTTACAGCATTCAAGAATACCATTTCTCACACTCTCCAAACAACTGTCAGGGATTTATTTTCCCGAACTCAGATTATTACGTCAGCATTTCATGTTCATACATCATGGCATGTGCATACATTACATATAACATAGTCTCATTTATTTTGAGAACATCATCTCACAATGCATCTCATGCATCGCACATAAATAACCCTGTATTTCTTTCAGGAAAGACGGTTATTATCAATAATTTCCAGCAGGTCCATGATCAACACTCGAAGCTAAACAGAGTAATCATCAGTGCGACAAAAGCAACCTTACCCAGGTTCCCTCTGCAGTTTTACCCAAACTCATATCAAAGTAACTCTACTATCCAGGTTCCTTCTCACAGCCCTACCACCCAGGCTTTCATCTCAAAGTAACCCTACTATCCAGGTTCCTTCTTACAGCCCTACCACCCAGGCTTTCATCTCGAAGTAACCCTACTATCCAGGTTCCTTCTCACAACCCTACCACCCAGGCTTTCATCTCGAAGTAACCCTACTATCCAGGTTCCTTCTCACAGCCCTACCACCCAGGCTTTCATCTCGAAGTAACCTTACTATCCAGGTTCCTTCTCACAACCCTACCACCCAAGCTTTCATCTCGAAGTAACCCTACTATCCAGGTTCCTTCTTACAGCCCTACCACCCAGGCTTTCATCTCGAAGTAACCCTACTATCCAGGTTCCTTCTTACAGCCCTACCACCCAGGCTTTCATCTCGAAGTAACCCTACTACCCAAGTTCCTTCTTACAGCCCTACCACCCAGGCTTTCATCTCGAAGTAACCATACTACGCAGGTTCCTTCTTACAGCCCTACCACCCAGGCTTTCATCTCGAAGTAACCTTACTATCCAGATAACAGTCCACAACACTGTAAGACCGGGACCCGGTCAAACACAATTGATTTCACATTCCCCCAGAAAGTCGCGGTGCAACACATACCCCGACCAGATACGCAGTTCACTTCCGCTTCCCAAACTGGAATTCTTCCCCAGTAAATTAAAGGACAACTGAAGATCCTAAAACTCTATTTCTCTCCCAAGACAAGGACCAACATTCCCCAGCGAAGTCCTCCTCAATAACAAGTATACAGGCTCTCACAAAGGAATCTCCTATGCGATTGACACTTCTTCAGATGGCATCTTTAAACCCTTTTTCCGTCATTGATTTCCAAATGGCATCTATAAGCCCATTCCCGATATTTTAAGACAAGTATCACTTCACGCGAGTGCAAATTTCTGGGCACTCTAGTGTTCAATCATCTTCCACCTTCATATCACGAAAGGCAGACAAGCCAATCTACATCCTCAGGTTTAAGAAGATTGAACAGGGGAAGCTGTTGTACCCCAAAATTTTCCCTCCCATATTTCTCAATACATGTCAAGTGAGGTCCTCAAATTTCTCAAGAAAGTCCAAGAGTTGACCAGACAAACTCTCTCCTAAGGCAGTCT
This sequence comes from Vicia faba, assembly GCA_948472305.1. NCBI lineage: Eukaryota > Viridiplantae > Streptophyta > Magnoliopsida > Fabales > Fabaceae > Vicia > Vicia faba. Next base: position 175,551,690 of record OX451737.1, read on the forward strand.
ATCTCAAATTAGGGTTTCATTTTGCATCAAGATGCTTGATTCCAAAGGATCCCAAATTCTCACCATTGTCCTAATATGTTCTCAAGATTATCCATGTCAAGTTTCAAGCCTTGTAGAGGAAGTTTGCTCAGTCAATTGCTCAAATGACTGATAATCGACTGTGATATGGCAAAAGTCAATTGTGGCCCACATACAGTCAAACTTCAAGATTTTTGGTCAAAATTCTCATTTTGAAGTATTATTCATCATTTGATCAAAGGTTGATCATGATTCCTCAAGGATTTCTCACAATTCATCAAAACCCAAAAGTTGCTAAATTAGGGTTTTGTAGGAAAAGTCAACTCAACTTTGACCAAGCATAACTTTCTCATACTTTATCAAAAATGACCCATCCAAATATAATTTTGAAGAGGATGTAATTCCATACAATTCATCTTCAGCTCCCAAGTTCAAAATATGCACTCACAAGAAGATATGAATTTGGACATTATAGGTCATTTTGAAAAGTCAACAAAAACACCTTTTGGGTCAAAGCTTCATACATGAACATGGAAGACTCAATTGAGATGAGACCAAAAGGGTTGCTTAGAGGACATACTAATATTTCTAAAAAGTACAAGAACACCTCTCTAGGGTCAAAATTGAGAGAGTTATGCATTGGCCAAGTTGACCCTTTTTGCAAAATTGCCAAAAGTCAACTGTGTCCAAAATTGCATTTTTTGCTAAATGGGCCTAACTTTTTATGCTTGCACTGAGTTTGTAATGTGATCCACGACCCATGAGCCCTTCCACTTGTAATTCTTTTATTTTTGTTATTTATTTTGATTTTATTTCATTTAAATCAAATAAAATCAATATAAAATAATGAAAATATCAAAAATCAATAAAACCTTGAGATTTTGTGCATGATTAGAGTCATTATACAGCTGGTGACAAGATCAAATCGTGAAAGGCTTCGTATGGACAGAAAAAGATTGAAAATGCTTGTTTTGGAAAGATTTGGTGCAAGGAATAAATCATTGATCAATCTTCATAAATGGCAAAGATTTGATGCAAAAATTTACCCTAATGCACTCTATTATAGATAGTGAAAAAAGGCAGACAAAAAGGAGAGAGGTTGGAAGTGTGAAAAGTCAGAGGAAAAGTTCAATTTTTTCAAAGAAAAGTGCTGATCAAATCTTGCTCTGTAGGCCGTTTCAAGTGCTTCAAAAGAGCAATTCATATTCTTGGATCATCCCTGAAGCCAACAAGATCGTTTGCAAGGCCTGAGACACTCAGAATCACCCTACAACATTCATACGGTTTGCTTAATTTCTTGAAATCGAATACACTAATCCTTGCATATTTTGCATATTTGATTGGCATATTTATAACCTTTGAGATGTTTGCAACGTGACACCATGATTCAATTGCATTTTTAATGCCTGTATGTGCAGATGCCATGGCTAGGGTTTGTTCTTTGTTTTTAGGGGTTTTTTATACAGGAGAAATTGGGCATTGATAATGGTACCATGATGCTCGTGAGGTTGAAACGAGTTGATTGGTACCATTAGGTTTCATTTATCATGCGCGTATAAGATTTTTGAAATGCACAGGGTTATAGCAACAACACCATGTCCGTAGGTAAAAACCTCCACGGCTAACACGACGGTTGGGAGGAAGGAGACGGGTGCGTGGCACCCCCTGGTTGGTTGATTTGAATATTCGTGCGTTTTAAGTTTCAGTGTTTTGTTTTTATTATATTATAAATTTTTTTGATTATATATACAACTAAATCAGCTAGCTTAGTTGGCAAGCGTGCAAGGGAAGAATGCATAAGGACCTGGGTTCGATCACCAGGTCCCAACCTTTATTCATGTTTTTCTTTAATAGGAAATCCAGCGTATTACATATCAAGGGGTCCACCATGTACTATCAGGATCTGACCACCCAATCCACCAATGCTCCAGATCTAACGCCTTCCTCCTGAAGGACCATCATGCGTCCTAGTCAAGCGTGTACATGGGATTGGGCAAAGTCAAAAAGGCCAGGATTTTGTTGGGCTTAGAATTTCAAACAACACCCCCCACAATAGCTCATGCAGGCCCATATTTCTTTCTTTTTATTTTAGTTTTCTTTTAAAAATTCATTCAATATTTATTTAATTTTCTTTAATAGACAAATTAATTCTTTTTTTCATAAAAAAAATCATAAAATCAATAATAAAAAAAATAGAATTAGACATTTTCATTTTTAGTTTGTTTGATATAATTTAGTTTAACCTAGGGAAACCTTAATTTATTTTCACAATTAAAATTAAATTAGAGAATTAGGTTAATTTCTTTTTTTATTTTTCTCAAGTAAATAAAAATACAAAAAATAGGTTTTAGAATAAATCAATTCAATTTTTCTTAAAATTAAAATTAATTAGAATTAGGCTTTTCTTATTTTTTTTAAATGCAACAATTTCTCTATTTTCTTAAATAAACAAAACGAAAACCTTTTTTTGAACTAATCGCAATTAGGCTTAAGTTAGGGTCCAAACCCTAATTATCTTGTTTTCTATTCATCGCGCGTGTTTATTATTTTTATAAAATTGATGTAACTGTCCACGGTATGTAATAGTTTAATCTAAGACTTTCTTTTATTTATCGTCTTTTGCGGGTTTTTTTGGCTATGTAATTAATCCCATCCCCGAAGCCTTGTAATAGCGTAGGTTTACTTTCTCGCATTTTAATTCTCGCAAACATTTAACTGTCTAGATGTATGTTAATAGGATTGTATGACAAGATTGCATGAAAATTTAATACAGTTAGAAAAACCCTAATGTGCAAAGATAAATAACTGAAACTAATCACTCGCACATATCACTCTTAGGGTATACTCTCACTTCGGTTGCCTTCGGTAAACGATCACTAAGCATAGAGTGTCTTAGTGGTTGCCCTCCTGTCTAACAAAGATCAAATGTCCCGTTCGGAAATGTTGCCTTGAATATGATCTTAAGACTTTAGGGTAATTATTAAGGTGTCCTAACCTTGCTTTAATGATCGTATGTCCCTTACGAATTGACCCTTACAACTCCAACGATGGTGCTACCTACTTCTCAATAGTAGGATAGTGCTGTCTAAAGGAAACGAGAATAGAAACGATCCTTTTCGAGTAGGTAGATGCTAGTAGGTACTTGCTCAAATCAAACTTTTCACACTTACACTTTTCAAAACAGTTTTCAAAACAACTTCGTCAAACCTTTGAGGACTGATACAAAGGTTATCACGAAGTCAAAAATTTTCAAAACAAAGCACACACACAAGAAATTTAAAAATATGAGCAAGTACCTAAGAGCTCGTGGAAAACCACAGATAGAAGGGGTGCTAACACCTTCCCTTTCTATAATCTACCCCCCGTACTCAGAAACGTCTCGAAAAAGGATTTTTTATGTACTTTTTTCCTTTCTGATTGGATGAAATAAAAGTCGGTGGCGACTCTTGCTTACCGCGACATTTTGCAAACACAAAACGCAAACCAGCATTCCCAAACAGTCGGTTCTGCCACCGTGTCACATCCTCCATTCTTCGAGTTCCTATAGTGAATAGAATGATAAGTATCTCCAAGCAAGGTTGGAACTTGATTTCTAATCAGAAAGATACGAATGGAATTAGCATCGACAAAATTGTTAATGTTAGGGAACAAGACCAGGCCATAGATGAGAAGAGCAAGAATAGCCTCAAAGGCAATCGTACTTCCTGCCTTAGCAAGACTGAAATCTTTCCTCATCAAGAACTTAGAATTTAACCCAATAATACCACCCTTAGTTGTAAGATTAGCCTCTAACTCTTTCTTTCTTAGATGTATAGCCTTTTCAATAACCTCAGACATAGGATTCTCCTACAAACCAGTGAAAGGAATCTGATCAAATACTGATACACCTAACAGATAAGCATACTCTTCTAAGGTAGTCATGAGCTGATAATCCAGAAAAGTGAAACATCGATAGAGAGGATCATAGAACTGGATCGAAGTATTAAGAACACCATCTTACCTGATGGTGAACAAGATAGACAAAAGTCTTCCATAACGACCCTTAAAGTCCAAATGACTAGTCACCAAAGATCCAAGCTCTCTCAATTCTTTTAAATTAGGATTTATGAAACCAAACTTCTTAGTGCTTCTCCTTTTGAAGTCCATAGTCAAAAATATTAAATATTTTCAAAGAGAATCTCTAAGTCCCTTGAAAACATGGTAAAGAGACGTTTATGGATGCATGAATGCATGATTATTTAATAATCACAAACAAGAACACAAACAAGGTAGGTACAAAGGTTCAACGTCACGAGCATGGAGTCAAGGGTACTACCCACAAGGTGTAAACTAAGGTTAAACCATCTGAACAAGAATCATGTTTCTACAAAAGTTCCCAGAGTCTCAGACCCTCCTTCAGATATTATCAATTTAAACAACTACTCGTTTTCCAACAATATTCTCAAGAGAAACACGTCTAAGTGTAGTATCACATATCAATTAAACCTGACTTTTTAGGTCTAGGATAGTCACTGCACTACATCCTAAATATTCCAAAAGGGGTAAAGGGGTTCTAAGGTCCTCAACTTCTCATCTCCCAGGTTGAATGTGATAATGTATTCACAACTATTTTTTTTAACATTATCACACTCAAAGAGGCCTCCACTGAGTGGGGGATCTCATGTAAACTTAGTAAGGATTGACTCCAAGTAAGCCAACATGACTATACCACCCTCTTAATCATAAGTTTGGCCAAGTTCTGGCATAGGACTTCTAAGAGATCACCAAGCACAATGAAAACCAGAAAAGTCCAAAAATACAAGCAAACAGTGATAATAATAACAAAAACATAGATAAACAATATAGGCTCAACCCACTTGAGGATTTCTCTTAAGCTATTGATTAACTTAACTCATAAATCAAGAGTCTTCACCACACTTTATTGTATCCAACAGAGTGGAAAAAGAGCAGATAAAACACACATAAGTTTTAAAAAAAACTAATAAAACAAAGAGAACAAGTTTCGGGGGTTGGTTATGCAAATGGAAGATTTTAGCACCCTAAACATCCATTGTACTCCATGGGAACATCTTGTAAATTCGTGTGTTTGTCTAAAAAAGGTTGCTTGCAAAATTTTTGTGGAGATGAAAAAAGAAAAGGTTTTTATGATTTTGATTCGGAAAAACTTTGAGAGTTTTATGCCTATGTATCTCCAATGTGCAATAGGCATAAAAGTACAAAGTTGTTTGTTGATTGATTCACTTTAAATGAAGAGATATTTTTTCATCTTAAGGAGAAAACTCAACTAATCTTCCATGAACATGAGAAACATGGACTTTTGCATTACAATGAAAGAAGGGCTCCTTTTTGAATAGAAATCAACAAGTATGTCACTAACTATCTCAAGTGGAAATTGTTAGAACATAGTTTGATTCTACAACCCTTAGTTAGAGTTTTGATGATAAAAAATACAAAGAACAAATATGCACCCTAAAAATTATGTTATTGTGTATGCAGAAGTTCTGACCAAAGCAGTATCAGAAGTTAAGCTAGAAGCTACACGCTGAAGCAATCAGAACATGCGCTTAAGTGAAGTAAACTCTGATTCTGAACAAGAGCATAATAATCTAAGTCATCAATGTTCTGAAGCGTTAGCAGCAGGGAAGGATGTAAGATTCTGAAGCGTTACTAATCATTTAAGACAACATCAATTACAACGGCTTCTTTCAGACAGAATCTTCTCCAAATGGAAACTGAGTTAATGACATTTATCATGCTTAATGATCATCAAGAATCCATTGCCTATATAAACAAGCTCAGTGTTCAAATCGTTTACGATTTTCCAAGACAACAAACGTGAATTCAAAAAGCTGCAAGCATTATTCATCATCTTTCCACGCTCTAATTTTGTGTAAATTATCACAGTTGTGATAACAGTTTTTGTAACGAAAAACAATAACACACATTCTTGTATCTTTGTTTTAAAACAGTGTTCCTTGAGATTAACCAAATTGTGGTTGTACTCAAGAAGATTTTAACAGTTGTTAAAGTAGTGATTGTAATCCTTTTGTGATTAGTGAATTAAGTCCTCGTTGGAGAGAGGCGAAATCACCTTGACGGGTGGACTGGAGTAGTTTGAGATCAAACAAACCAGGATAAAAATACTGTGTCATTGCGCTTTTGATTCCAAGTTTTCAATTCAACTCCCCTTCTTGTGTTTTTCACTTCTTCAATTGGCATCAGAGTGCATGGTTCTGAGCTTAAACACTTAACCGTGTCAGTACAAGATCCAAGCTTCAGAAAAACACTATGGTGGGACCAAGCCAAAACATCAGCAATGACTACCACGAAGACAAGGACAGATTCAGTGGCAAACCTCCAGTCTTTGATGGAGAAAATGACTACTAGAAAGATAGAATTGAGAGTTTCTTTCTGGCCTATGATGCTGATCTGTGGGACATGGTGACTGATGGATACACACACCCAGTTGATGGAAGTGGTAAGAAGATAGACAAAAAAATGATGTCTGACCAGCAAAAGCGTGATTTCAGAAACCACCATAAGGCCAGAACAATACTCCTCAGCGTTATCTCATACTCAGAATATGAGAAAAATCTCAAATAGAGAGACTGTCAGGAACATGTTTGACTCTCTAAGAATGACACATGAAGGAATCATTCAAGTCAAAGAAACCAAGGCCCTTGCACTCATTCAAAATGTATGAGGCATTCAAGATGGAAGACAGTGAATCCATAGAAGCTATGTTTTCAAGATTCCAAATCCTTGTTGCTGGACTGAAGGTTCTTGACAAATGGTATTCTACTGCTGATCACGTTAAGAAGATCATCATAAGCTTACCCAAGCAATGGAGGCCAATGGTCACAACACTTAAGCTAGCCAAATATCTCAACAAAATATATCTGGAGGAACTTGTCAGCTCCCTCAGAAGTCACGAGATAGAGCTAGAAGAAGATGAGCCTCAAAAGCAAGGTAAGCCACTAGCTTTAAAATCTAACAAAAAATCTGACTCTAAGGTTTTACAGGTTGTGGAAGAAACTTCTGATGGATCCTCATCAGAAGAAGATGAATTGTCTCTCCTCTCTAGAAGGGTGAACCAACTGTGGAAACAGAGATAAAGGAAATTCAGAAATCCTAGAAGATCAGAGAATTAGAATGAATCCTCCTCTAGATATAGAAAGTCTGAGTCTTCGTCTGGACATAGAAGATCTGAAGGTTCTTCAGGATACAAAAAGCTAAATAACAAGGACATCATCTGCTATGAGTGTAACGAGCAAGGGCACTACAAAAGTGATTGCCCAAGGCTTCAGAAGGAGAATCCCAAAAAGAAGTTCTTCAAGGAAAAGAAGAAAAGCCTCATGGCAACATGGGATGATTCAGACACCTCTGAAGCTGAATCAGAGTCAGATGATGAAAGATAAAACATAGCTCTCATGGAAAACGTGTCAGAAGAAAGTGAAGCTTTTGGTTCAGACTAAGAATCAGACACTGAATAGGTATTCCCTGACTTCACTTTAAACTTTACTAAGGCTGAACTTGCAGAAATTCTAAATGAAATTCTGGAAAGGTATCAGCAAATCAGAGTCAAATTCAAGAACCTGAAAAGGGATCTTGCCTCTGACTCTGAAAAGTCTGAGAGTCTCAGATTAGAGAATTCTGAATTAAAAGAAAAATTTCAAAATTAGAAAATGATTTGCAAAATTCTCAGAAGGAAACAATATTAGAGACTCCCAGTAATACTGATGAGATCATCAAAGAGTATGATCACAAATTTCAGAAGTTTCTAGCTAAAAACATAGATAGAAGCAAGATGGCTTCAATGAACAATGGAGTTAGCAGAAATGGCAGAAAAGGGATAGGATATCAAGGTAAGGTATCTACACCTAAACAGGCCATGGACTTAGTCATAAAACGCACACCACTCAAATCACATTTTATATATGGGCACACACATTACATAAAATACACAAGTAGTGATTATTCTGTCAAACCAAGATTCAATCAGAATTTTGGTAAAACTAACAAACCAGGACCCAAGAAGATATGGGTACCTAATGATAAAATTATATATGTAGCAGATAACTTTAGCAGCAAGGCTAAAACACCAATCATGGTACCTGGACTCTGGCTGCTTGCGACACATGAAGGGAAGAAAGCATATGTTCCAAAGCCTAGAACTTAAGCCTGGAGGCTACGTGGGCTTTGGAGGCAACCAAAGAGGAAATATCATTGGCTCTGGAACAGTAGGTAATGGAAATCTTCCCTCTATAAATAATGTATTATTAGTTGATGGATTAATGCATAACCTGTTATCCATAAGTCAATTAAGTGATAACGGTTATGATATAACCTTTAATCAAAATTCATGCAAAGCTGTTAGTCAGAAAGATGGGACTATCCTATTTAATGGAAAGAGGAAAAATAACATTTATAAAATAAAACTTTCTGAACTAAAAAGTCAGAATGTAAAATGCCTACTTTCTGTTAACAACGAGCAATGGGTCTGGCACAAAAGATTGGGGCATGTTAGTATGAGAAGAATATCTCAGATTAACAAACTCAATCTGGTCAGAGGTGTTGTACCCCAATTTTTTCCCATATGATTCCCCTATCATATCATGTCAACTCAATCATAACAAGATCACATGAGGGTTGGTTCTTCCTTTTTTTTCTATCTCCTATCTTTAAGTTTGCTCTTGAAGAATCTCCAAGCACCTTGGTTTTGTATTTTGTATATGTGATGTTAATTAACCTCTAACCAAAATACAAAAAAATATTTGTCCTTGTCTTTGCAAAATTGTGTTTTGTAGGTACCAAGTCGAAGCATCCAACAAATAAGGTTTTGCAAATTGATTGATCTTGTATTGTGTCGAAAGGCAGCTTGTATCAATCCACAGAGGCTTGTGTCGAACTCATGCAATTTGACTGATTCTGTATTGTGTCGAAGGCAGCTTGTATTGATCCATAAAGGCTTGTGTCGAACTCATGCAATTTGACTGATTATGTATTGTATCGAAGGCAACTTGTATTGATCCATAAAGGCTTGTGTCGAACTCATGCAATTTGACTGATTCTGTATTGTGTCGAAGGCAGCTTGTATTGATCCATAAAGGCTTATGTCGAACTCATGCAATTTTACTGATTATGTATTATATCGAAAGGCAGCTTGTATCAATCCACAAAGGTTTATGTCGAACACATGCAAGTTGATTGATTCTGTATTATGGCGAAAGACAGCATGCATCGACCCATAATAGTATGTATCGACTCATCCTGTTGTGTATAACTAGCATGTGTCGACACATGCATGTTATGTATCAACTCATCCTGTTTGTATAACTAGCATGTATCGACACATACGTGTTTTGTGTCGACTCATGCAGATTGTTTGATTCTGTAATGTGTTGAAATAGCAGTATGTATCGACACATAGAGGCATGTATCGACACATTCTGTGTTATACAACTAGGATGTGTCGACGCATATGACCCATGTATCGACTCATAACAGCAAAAAACACGTGATTTTTGAAAAATGCCAGGAATTTTAAAACTGTTATCTTTTTGGCTCCAATTTTTTCTGCATAATTTGAAAATTATATCATTAATTCAATTTTGGCTCCAAGAATCAATTACCAAATTACCATTAATCCCACTCCTAAAACTCTATAAATAGAGACCTCATTTCATTCAAATAACAAGCTTTTGATAGCCAAAATCACTTTGCTAAAAAATCTCTCAATTCTCTCCGTCTACCAAATTCACTCAAAGCTCCATTTTCAAAAAGTTAGTAAGCTTTGCATTGAAGCTTACTAATCTTTGAGCTAAACCTTCATCCAAATACTTTTCCTTCATCAATTCTCTACATCCAAGCTTTGGTAATTGATTCTTGTGGTTGAATAGAGTCAAATTCTGGAAGTTGTTTGATAATTCTCTAATTCTACCTTTGGTAAGTTGGATCATCATCTTTCACAATGTGATCTCTTGTGGATTTATGGTTTTTATTCATTGAGCACTATTTTATGATTCCATTAGTTCTATTTTCTCATAATTTGATGGAATTTTCATGCTCAATTGGATCCATGATCATAAGGTGTTTGATGAAAAGTTGGAACATAGATTTGATCCTAGAGATGCTGTTTTCGACTAATTTTAACAGGTTGCAATGAATTGTTGTAACATTGCAATTGTTTGTCACAGAAAGTTGATTTGAAAAAAACTGCACTGATGCAATTGGTAGCTGTCAAAGCACAATCGATTGCAACAGTGTCGGAAATACTTTTTCTGCCTTATTTTGGGGCTGTTTGACTCGAATATTTTTTTGCTCACTCTCTTTGATGGATAATTTGGATTGCAATTTTAAATGTCCAATTTGTCTTTAAACTCAATGGACTTTGTGATGTAGATGAATTTGGATAAATGTTCATCAATTCAAATCTATCAAAGAGTGAATTATTTAATTCATTTTTGGTGCTTTGGATTAATGATATATTTAGTGCTTTAATCCATCTAGAGGAGTGGTTGAATTTAAAGATGAAAGAATTTTGAGATGGTGATCCAAATTAGCTTATCATTCCCCTCCCTCTTCATCTTATCCCTTTCTCTTTTAATTGTGCTACAGTTTATGGGATGGTGATCTTTATATCATTTATCCAAACATGAAGTACATAGATTGCTATTGATCGGCCTCAAAATAGGTGCGACTTCTACATAAGTCCACTTACGATTGCTTAACATAGCACTAAATTATGTCCCGATTTGAATAAATGATCATTCGTGGCCCAAACTTATGATTGCAAGCCCAAGTATGTTAATTTGATCTCTTTGATCCAATAACCTTGAGATTCATTGCGTGGAGGCTTTGGTTCTACCAATCCTCTAATGGATCTACAACACCTTTGGTCAACGCGGATCACTTAAACATCGTTGATCATTAAATGTTACTTTTTGAGGATTCCAAAATGGATGATATACTTGACAAAAAGCAAATGCAACTTGTTGTGTGGAGGCTTTGGTTCTACCAATCCTCTAATGAGTTCCAAATGCAAGTTTCAAGATGGTCATCCAACTAACCACTAATTTCTAACAATTGACTTTACTTTATGATTTTTATTTTTTATGCTTTATGTACCATTTAATTTAAGCATTTACATTTCATGCCATTTTTTATTTATTTTTTGCTCACTTGAGCATTTACTTTTATGTCATTTTTTATTTTGCTCACTTGAGCTTTTCTTTTCCTTTTAAAGACACCTAATAATCAACATGAACCATAAAAGTCTTTAATAATACTTGGACTATTTGGTTACTATCATTGGCATTATGGAGTATTGGACTTCTTGGACTTAGGATTAGAGACCTTGGCCTATCTTGGAGACTTTGTGACTTTATTTGATATTTTGTCTGGAGTTCTTGAGGTTTACCTTAAGACATTGGGTTGTTTGTTTGTTTTGTGTGCAGGTTATTGTGATTACATACTCTGTTTGTAATCTGGAATTCACCCGTATACATCCGTTACTCTGCCCAATTTTTGCGAAGACTTAATACACTTGAAGTTTGGTTCTCTCAAGAGGTCTAGTATCTTTGCTTGCTTGGTTTCAATCTGAACAATAGGAATTCTATATTGACTCATAATGTCAAGTATTGGCTTCTTGTTGGTTAGATGGTTCTTATCCCTAGCTTTTACCTTATGCTTTAGGATAATATCTTCATCTCCTCCCATCTTCTTTAATTTCAAAAATATTCTCCCTCCTTTTAAAAACTCTTCTTATTTCTAAACGTGATACACTTTCATAACAAACTTGGACTTAGGTCCATGCATTTTCAAAATATTTTCATAAATAAATTTCAATCAATTTAATAATACCTTGACATTTTTGTGAGAAGACTAAAAGTCAATCAATCTCATTTCAAACCATTTTTGCCACTTTGGCATTTTATTTTAAAACTTTTTTCTTAAAAGATTAGACTCTTGTCAATCCTTGTAGTGATGCAAACAACTATACTTCTACAATATGTAGTAAAGAGAGATATTTTCCACTTAGGTGTTGAGTGAGGCATTGTTGATTTTAAAATCCAAGCCATATCCTCCACTTTGAGATGATGCAAATTCTCTTTTCTCATGATTGTGGGTAGTAAGTATGTTTTCCACACCGACAATGATGATGATGTCTTATCTCATAAAATTAACCAACACACTTGTGTTTCAATTTTTTAAAAGAGGAACTACGTGTACCCTGATCCCCTATTGCACGAAAGGTGGTACGTAGGCAGTAAAGGTTCGCAACCGCGGCGGGTGCAAAAATCATAAAAATATTTCTTTTCTCACCTCCACCATCCATTATATATATAACATATTTTTATAGCCAAAATATGCAGATTTATTTCAAAGAGGTTCCTGCTGAGTACCGTAGATGTTTAGGGTGCTAATACCTTCCCTTTGCATAACCAACCCCCTTACCTTGAATCTTTCCCCCTTTTTTGGGTTATTCGCTCTTTTCCCATTTCTTTGGAAACAATAAAGCGCAGTGGCGATTTTTATTTTGATTTGTATAAAGTCTAGTCAATCCAATGGCTTAGTCTTGAACATTTCTACCGCTACAGAAAAATGGCGCCTTCACTGGGGAAAGATTGACCTCTTGCTGGTCCATCCCTAAGTGGGTTGAGCCTGTCTTTGTTTATATCAGTATATGTGTTATTAGGTTTATGTGTTATATTTTGTATATATGTTTGTCTGGATTTTACTGGTTTACAGGGTGCTTGGTGATTACTCATAAGTCCTATACCCGGACTTGGGCAAACTTTAAGATAGGACGGGCGGTATAGTCATGTTAACTTTGAGGGAGTAATCCCAAAAAAGGAGGCATGAGATCCCCCACTCAGTGGAGGCCCCTTTGACTGTAGTTTCGTTTACCGAGTAATCGGGAAGACGTACTGCTTTCGACCTGGGAGCCTGTTGAAGCTGAGGACTGTAGATTACCTAACCCATCTTGGCCTTTTAGGTGTAGTGCGGAAGCTATGACGGAGTAATCCGGAAGTAGTTGTCACATGATACTATGCTTGGACGAGTCTTTCTCGAGAATATTACTAATTACCGAGTTAATTAGGAAGTTGGTAATATCTGAAGGAAGGATGTAGACTCTGGGAACCTCTTAAAACCTTGTTCGGTAGGTGATAACTTTTTAGACCAATACCTTATGGGTAGTACCTTCGACCTCATGTTCGTGACGTTGAACCTATGAACCCTATATGTGTGATCTTGTGTGTGATTGTTGCATCATGCATCCATGCACTCATAAGCATCTTTTGAAGAAAACAATATTTCAAGGGATTTAAAGGTTGACTATTGGTGAATATCTCAGGTACCTTTTACCATGGATTCTGGAAAGAGAAAGACCGGGAAATACAGTTTCAAGGATCCTAAGATAGATGAGTTAATCAATCTAATTCCAGAGATCGAGTGTTATGCAACTTGGGTTAGGATGCAACAGGAAAGGGATGCTTGGAAGAACAAGTTCCAGACTTTAGAGAATTCCTATAGAGCAGACCTGAAGGAGAAAGATGATTTGATCGAGATCCTTGAGAGTCGAGAGGTGGAGTCTATGGAGAGGCAAGGGGATTTATTTTCTCCTAAGCCTCAAACAGGTGTTGATTACTCACTTCCTGCTTCAAATGATTGGAAGGAAGTTGCTATCAGACATGTGGAAGAAAACCAGAGGTTGAGGGCTCAGATTGCCAGGCTCACAGGGAAGCGCCAGCGTACAGATTGATCTCCCTTAGTTCCTCTTCTCAGGATTTTAGATTGTATTTTCATCTTGTACTTGGGATCATTGAAACTTGTAATCCATTTTGAATTTATTATAATAAATTTTTTTAGTATTTCAAAGGCTTTATTACTTGGATGTTTGCAATGTGTCTATAAACCATAAATCCCTTGAAATATTAAATAATGAAGTAAAAATAATCATGTGCATTGCATATCATGCATCATATTGCACATATATCTTGCATTTGTTATGCATACCCAGGTGTCTTACCCAACTTCTTTACTTCATTCAGCAAGCTGACTCATCACTACAACACTCGGGCTAATTTCAAAAAGAAGATGGACAACTTAGAACAGGAGAATCGCGAGCTGCGCGAAGAAGTTTCTGCTATGAAGGCTGGCTTGGCTAACTTGACTACTCTGATGGAAGCTCTGGTGGTTGCTCAGAATCAGCTACCGAGTGTTCAACCTCAACCAACAAGGGTAAGTGCTGAAGTTCCGACTGTTGTTCAAAACCGTATGCCTCAGGGTTATCCATGGGGAATGCCAGAGAATTTTGCACCTGAAGGTTTCAATCTTGGCCCTCAAGATGCTCCAGTGGTTCAAAATGTTGTTACTCCTGCACCTCCTGTGGTGCATACTGTTCCTGCTGCACCTCCTTTGGTGAATTTGGTTCCGTTTGTTAATGAAGATATTTTTCGTCCTTTCCCTCCGCCGAGTGAAGACTTGGGTCTTTATGACAGAATGGATGATTTTCCAAGAGCAGTTTGATAGAATGCAAAGAGAGATGAAGGCTCTTAGGGGAAAAGAGTTATTTGGGCAGAATGTGAATGAGCTGTGTTTGGTCCCGAATGTTAAAGTGCCTGCTAAGTTCAAGGTCCCGAAATTTGAGAAGTACAAGGGCAACACTTGCCCTTGTGCTCATTTGGTGATGTATGTAAGAAGAATGTCTACCCACACCGATGATCAGCGTTTGCTGATTCACTTTTTCAAAGATAGTCTGATCGGCGCAGTGTTGAAATGGTACATGAGTTTAGACAGCGCCAACATCCATACTTTTAATGATTTTGGAGAAGCATTCATTAAACAATACAAGTACAATATGGACATGGCGCCTGACCATGACCAGCTTAGGGCCATGGTTCAGAAAGACAGAGAATCGTTCAAAGAGTATGTGTAGAGGTGGTGCAAAGTGGCCGCACAAGTGATTCCTCCCATGGAGGAGAAAGAAATGACTAAGATTTTTCTGAATACGCTAGGCGCTTTCTACTATAAAATAATGGTAGCAAGTGCCCCAAGTGATTTTACAGAGATGGTAGGAATGAGTGTCCGCCTAGAAGAGGTAGTAAGAGAAGGCCTTTTGACAAAGGGTGAAGGATCTGGAGGGGTGAAAAAGCCAGCTTATGGGTTTACAAAGAAGAAAGAGGGGGATACAAATGTTGTTATGCAAGAGAGAAGGGTAAATGCTCCTAGAAAGAATTATCATCGTCATCAATAAGTCGCATCAGTTACTCCTGTTATGAATGTCGCTCAGACTACCATTGCTTATCAGAGACCGTCCCAGCAGGGGAATCAAGGGTATAATCAGAGAAGGGAGAACTATGATCCTATTTGCATGAGCTATGCAGAGCTACTACCAACATTGATTTAGAAGAAGTTGGTCCAGACACGACCACCTCCCGCTATAACATCACCATTGCCGTGGTATTACAAAGCAGACCAAACATGTGCCTTTCATCAGGGAGCACCAGGGCATAGAGTAGAAAATTGTTATCCTTTGAGGACTGAAGTGCAAAGGTTGGTAAAGTCTGGAATTTTATCTTTCAAGGACGTGGGACCTAATGTGAAAGACAATCCTCTACCCAAGCACGGGGAAGTGAATGCTGTAAATATGGTGGCCGATTGTCCAGGCGACTTTCAAAATTTTGACATTAATCTGGTTAGAGGAGATTTGGTGAAGATGCACACAAACCTCTGTGAATTCAGTTATTATACGCATGACCATGCCAGTTGTGCTATTTGCAGTACATATATACAGGGTTGCAAGAAGATAAAGGCTGATTTATAGGAGATGATGGATGAAGGTTTAATCCATATAATCAGGCCTAGGGCGGAATATGAAGAGGAATTGAATATGGTTTCTGGATGTCCGGGTGAATTCAGAATTTTTGATGTGGATCATTTGAATGAGGATCTAGTGCAGTTGCATGCTACCTTCTGTCGTACTGCTGGTCAGGTGGAACATCAATATGGATCTTGCATAGTTTGTTATCGAAACCCCCGAGGATGTTCTATTGTGAGAGAGGGTGTTAAGTTGCTGTTAGCCAATGGAATTATCAAGATGACAGGTCAGAGATATGATTATCATGAGATTGATATGGTTGAAGTTTGTTTGATGGAAGAAGAGTCAGAGGAAGAGTATGCCTCCGCAGATGAGTATTTCTCTTCAGACAAAGATTTGTTTGCTGGAATTGACTTTTTAATGGATGATTGTGTTGAGGAAGGGGTAAACGTCATTGTACCTTGTTTTGGTGCACCCACTCATCTTGAGGTGGAATACCATATCAAACCAGTTGTTACCCCATTGGTAATTAGTCGGCCGGGTCCTGTTCCCTATGAATCAGATAAGGTTGTGCCTTACAAATACAACGCTACAATCTTAGAAAACGGGGTAGAGATTCTCATCCAGCCAATGCCAGATGTTGGAAATATAGTTGATAATAGCAGGGTGACCCATAGCGGTCGTGTGTTTGTGCCGGTTATTCGAAGAGAAGTTGGTGCTGGAAAGAAAATTGCTGAGAACGATGAGCCTAAGAAGGCTACAGGAGAGACTAGTGGAGCTACATTAGATAAATAAGTGGATGATATTTTAAAGATAATTAAGATGAGCGACTACAAAATTATAGATCAACTATTGCAGACTCCTTCCAAGATATCTATCCTAGCTTTATTGATGAATTCCTCTGATCATTTAGAATCACTGATGAGAGTACTAGACCAAGCTTTTGTGGAGAATGACATGCCATTAGATCAATTCAGCAGTGTACTTGGAAACATTATGTCATGTAACAATTTGAGTTCTACAATGATGAGTTACCAGATGAAGGGAGGAATCACAACCTGGCCCTCCCCATATCTATGAACTACAAGAATGATTCGCTGTCCAATGTGCTAATTGATAACGGATCCACGCTGAATGTTATACCGAGGAGTACCCTCTTGAAGTTAAAGTATCAAGGAGCACCTATGCGCCCAAGTGGCATCATTCTGAAGGATTTTGATGGGTCGAGGAAATCTATCATCGGTGAAGTGGACTTGCCCATCCATATAGGACCACATTTGTTCTTGATAACCTTCCAGGTCATGGACATTATTCCCGCATATAGTTGTTTGCTAGGACGGCCATGGATACACGAAGCAGGGGCTGTCACTTCAACTCTGCATCAGAAGTTAAAGTTTGTGCGCGAAGGGAATGTGGTGATCATAAATGGGGAGCAGGCGTTGTTGATATCTCATCTATCCTCTTTCAGTATTGTAGAAGCGGATGAGGCTGCTGTTGGAACCCACTTCCAAGCCCTATCTATTGACAACATAAGGAGGAATGGGAATTCTTTGGTTTCGCTGAAGGACGTGCAGCAGGTTGTGTGCAATGGTCATAATGCAGTTTGGGGACAACTTGTGGATCCACCCGTGAACAAAAACAGAACTGGTTTGGGTTTCTCTTCAAAGAATGGCAAAGGCAAAAGTTTGAAGTCAAAGTCTTCTGTGAACAGTTATCATGATGTTTTCCGCAACGGAGGCTACCTCCATCCAATTGGTTCTGGAATTAACGTTGTTGAAGAAGATGAAGCAGAGCAGGAAGTACCGAATTATGTGACGCATGGAGTCCGAGTTCAGAACTGGGTCACCATTGATGTTCCTTCTTGCATACATACTTCAAAGTAATTTGTTTTGTTAATCTGTTTCTTTATTTTGAAAACCTTTCACTCTGCCCAAGGTGAAAGTATTGTATGGGCTTATCTGTTTGCTTTAATTTTTAATATCATTAATAAAAGTTGTCTTTGCTTCCAAAAATATGTGTTTATTTTCTGCTTTTTCTTGGGAAATGGTAATCAAATAAAAAACCCTTTCAAAATAAATAATAACTGAAAATTAATTTGCATGATCACTTGTTATATGTGTCAGTTTCTAAAAGCAATCATAAATCACATGTGCAGATTAATTAAAAAAACTCGTTGAATACAATGACCCTGCACCCTCTCCCAACTTTGAATGTCCTGTGTTTGGAGCTGAAGAAGAAGATTATGATGAGATTCCAAAAGAGGTCTCACGGTTTCTTGAGCACGAGGAAAATACCATTCAGCCATATAAGGAGCCTTTGGAAGTGATTAATTTGGGTTCAGAAGAAGATCCGAAGGAAGTTAAGATTGGAGCATCGTTGCATCCTGATGTGAAAAGCGGGTTGATTGAGTTGTTGAAAGAGTATGTGGATATTTTTGCTTGGTATTATCAAGATATGCCTGGTCTAGATACAGACATTGTCGAGCATCGTTTGCCATTGAAGCCAAAGTGCCCGCCAGTTAAACAAAAGTTGAGAAGAACCCACCCAAATATGGCAGTAAAGATCAAAGAGGGGGTCCTAAAGCAGATCAATGCTGGTTTTCTTGTGACGTCAGTCTATCCTCAATGGATTGCCAATATTGTCCCAGTACCGAAAAAAGACAGAAAAGTCCGCATGTGCATAGATTACAGAGATCTAAATAAAGCTAGTCCGAAAGATGATTTTCCATTGCCTCACATTTACATGTTAGTGGACAGCACAGCAAAATTCAAGGTATTCTCGTTCATGGACGAATTTTACGGGTATAATCAAATAAGAATGGCTCCAGAGGACATGGAAAAAACAACATTTATCACACCGTGGGGAACATTCTATTACAGAGTGATGCCCTTCGGGTTGAAGAACGCTGGTGTAACGTACCAGAGGGCTATGACAACCCTATTCCATGATCTGATGCACAAGGAAATTGAAGTATATGTTGATGATATGATTGCAAAATCCCAAACTGAAGAAGGGCATATAAAAGATTTGTTGAAGTTGTTTCAGCGTTTGAGGAAGTATCGTCTCCATTTGAATCCAAATAAATGCACCTTCAGAGTTAGATCGGAGAAATTGTTGGGTTTTATTGTTAGCCAGAAAGGAATTGAAATTGACCCTGATAAAGTCAAAGCAATTCAAGAAATGCCAGCACCAAGGACCCAAAAGCAAGTCAGGGGTTTCCTCGGGCGTTTGAATTATATTTCCAGATTCATTTCCCACATGACTGCAAAGTGTGAACCAATCTTTAAGTCGTCAAATAAAGATCAAGGTTGTGTGTGGACGGATGACTACCAAAGGGAATTTGAGAGTATTAAAGAGTATCTGCTTGAACCTCCTAACTTGCTCCCTCCCGTTAAAGGAAGACCGTTGATTATGTATCTAACAATGTTAGATAAATCCATGAGTTGTATTCTGGGACAACAGGATGAAACAGGGAAGAAAGAGTTCGCCATTTATCATCTCAGCAAAAAGTTCACTGATTATGAGTTGCGGTATTCCATGCTAGAAAAAATGTGTTGTGCTTTGGCCTGGGCGGAAAAGCGTTTGCGGCAGTATATGTTGAATCATACCACTTGGTTGATCTCCAAAATGGATCTAATCAAGTATATTTTTGAGAAGCCTCCTGTTACTGGGAGAATTACCCGCTGGAAGATGTTGTTATCTGAATATGATATTGAGTACCACACTCAAAAAGCTATCAAAAGTAGTGTGTTGGCAGATTACCTTGCTCACCAGCTGGTGGAAGATCATCAGTTTGCAGAATATGAATTCCCCGATGAGGATGTGATGTTCCTGAAAGTGAATGATTATGATGAACCATTGCTTGAGGAAGGCCCCGACCCTGAATCTCGTTGGATTATGATATTTGATGGAGCGGTGAATGCTTATGGTAAAGGAATTGGTGCTGTGATCGTCACTCCTCATGGATCACACATTCCTTTTACTACAAGGTTAACATTTGATTGCACTAATAATATGGCGGAATATGAGGCTTGCATCATGGGTCTTGAGGAAGCTATTGATCTCAGAATCAAAATTCTAGATGTGTATGGTGATTCATCTTTGGTAATAAATCAGATTAAAGGAGAATGGGATACTCGTCACCCTGGCTTGATCCCTTACAAAGATTATGCTAGAAGATTACTACCCTTCTTCAATAAAGTTGAATTCCATCACATTCCTAGAGATGAAAATCAAATGGCGGATGCTCTGGAAACTCTGGCTTCCATGTACCAAGTAAATACTTGGAATGATATACCCCGAATTACAATTCGACGGCTAGATAGGCCCGCTCATGTGTTTGCGACAGAGGAGGTAGTAGATGAAAAACCTTGGTATTATGACATCCAACATTTTCTTCAGACACGGGAATGCCCAATTGGTACATCGAGGAAAGATAGAAAGACACTGAGAAGATTGGCAGGCAGTTTCTTCCTTAGTGAAAATGTGTTATACAAGAGAAATTATGACATGGTCTTGCTCAGATGCGTGGATAGAACCGAAGCAAACATGTTGATGCATGAGATTCATGAAGGTTCCCTTGGCACTCATGCTAATGGACATTCGATGGCTAAAAATATGCTAAGGGCAGGCTACTATTAGTTGACAATGGAATCTGATTGTTACAAATTTGCAAAGAAGTGCCATAAATGCCAGGTTTATGCAGACAAGGTCCATGTGCCTCCGATACTTCTCAATGTGATTTCCTCCCCATGGCCTTTCTCTATGTGGGGTATAGACATGATCGGGATTATAGAACCCAAAGCTTCGAATGGACACCGTTTCATCTTAGTAGCAATTGACTACTTTACCAAATGGGTAGAGGCTGCTTCTTATGCCAATGTTACCAAACAGGTGGTTGTGCGTTTCATCAAAAACAATCTTATATGCCGATATAGTGTGCCGAGCAGAATCATCATTGACAATGGCTCGAATTTGAACAACAAGATGATGACAAAACTGTGTGAAGAATTCAAGATTGTCCATTACAACTCATCTCCATACAGGCCAAAGATGAATGGGGCAATTGAAGCTGCTAATAAGAATATCAAGAGAATTATCCAAAAAATGGTTGTTACTTATAAGGATTGGCATGAAATGCTCCCTTTTGCTCTACATGGATATCGAACATCTGTTCGTACTTCAACAGGAGCAACCCCGTTCTCCCTGGTATATGGAATGGAAGTTGTACTCCCTGTTGAGGTATAGATTCCCTCGTTGCGTGTGATAATGGAAGCCAAGTTGACAGAGGCTGAATGGGTCCAGAACAAGTTTGACCAATTGAATTTGATTGAAGAGAAGAGAATGACAGCTTTGTGTCATGGGCAGTTATATCAGAAAAGAATGAAGAAAGCATTTGATGAAAAGGTCAAACCTCGTGAATTCAAAGAAGGCGACCTCATGCTCAGGAAGATCATGTCTTTTAACACTGATTCTAGGGGCAAGTGGACTCCCAATTTTAAAGGCCCGTATGTTGTTAAGAAAGCCTTCTCTGGTGGTGCATTAATTCTTGAAACTATGGATGGCGAGGAGTTCCCACGTCCCATGAATGCTGACGCAGTCAAGAAATACATTGCCTAAAGAAATAAAAGAACAACTCGTTAAGTTGAAAACCAGAAAGGGCGGCTTAGGAAAAAAGGAGCGTCTCGGTAGGCTGAAAACCCGAAAGGGCAGTCTAGGAAAAAATTAGAGACATAAACAGAATAATTTTCCCGCTAAGTTGAAAACCCGCAAGGGCAGCTTAGGCAAAAGTTAGGGACTTTTCTTGGCAAGTAACTACGTCAGACAAGACTTGATCGTTGAAGCAACAATCTTCTCGGATCCTCAACATACTTCAACAAAAGCTGCTGCTCAGGATTTCAAAAGTTATTAGGGGGAATGGTGGTCATTGTATCTCAATGTATCTTTTCCATTATATATTACCATTTCCCAAACTTTGTAATCATCCATGGAGTCTCGCCATTCGCAGACTACCATTCTATTAATCAAATTCGAGCTTTTGCCCAATTCTTTGTGTTCTTATTTTTATTTAGCTTGCAAAGACTCCATTTATTACTGATAATAATTTTTAAAGCAAAAAGATTAAAAAGCAAAATTGACTTTTAAAAAAAAAAGGATATCTTCACAATTCAATTTACTTTGGGATTTGTGATGAAACAATGACAACAAAAATGGAGATCCCAGGAATGAAAAAACTCCGGTTGTTTTAAGAAGATTTACTTCCTTCATAAAGGTTTTTCTCAGGTCATCTTGTTAGTATGTGTGCAATCTTTGTGTGTTTCTCAGATAGTTAAAGACAATACCAGTGGGCGCAAGGTACAATATTAGGTTTGTGATCCCATTATCCCCAGCCAAGTCTTGGTTCGCTTTTGATTTTGGGTATGCATGGTCAGAAGCCTCCGTCCCAGATTTCCCAGCGAAGTTTTCCCTCATATGATGAAAGGGTTTATTCCCTTGGTGTGCTAAGATATCGCTCTTTTTGCAGTATTGGCATTAGTGTTGACTTCTTGATTTCCCAGGAAGACTGTACTAGGGCATCTTTTGTTTGAATAGGTTTGTATGATATGAAGACTCAATCCAATATTCTCCAGTGAAGGCCTCGTTTATTTGATAGAAGTCCTTTCTCCCCAAAGAAGTTGGTGCAATAATTATGCTCGAAGAGCACGTATCTCTGGTTTCCCCAGTGAAGAACGTATCTCTGGTTTCCCCAGTGAAGAACGTATCTCCGGTTTCCCAGTGAAGAACGTATCTTGGTTTCCCCTTGATGATGTGGTTTTAACCTCCCCATTGAAGTCAGCATGAAGTCCCCAATAGATGTCTCGATGATGAAGCATTGTCTCCCTTAGTGAAGTCTGTATGTTTTTCCTCCTTCAAAGTGGGTCTGAATTCCCCAGTGAGGTTTGATTGTCTCGACGTCAGTCTGCTTTATTTGAGGCTGGTCTTGCAATATCCAGTAGGTATGTTGCTTTTGAAAAACTGGTTTCTCCTATGAAACCAGAAGAAAGATGTTCTATCCCGGTATCTGTTTGATTTAGCCACATCCGGATTATGTTTCTCCTCCGTGAAGTTAGGACATGAAATAGGTTTGGTTTCCGCAATTGCCTTTACCTTTCTTGGATTGATCTTTCTGGTTGAAGTTTAGCCCAATGTTGTTGGTACCTGAGGCGGTTTTGTTTGTTTGTATTGATTATGTATCCTTTTACCAGCATATGCACGATATCACTCATACATTCATACATGCATCATGCATTGCTACAAATCATTTTTTATTGACATTGTGTTCTAACCTTCCTGCAGCGCTCCTTGCTTAGGTGGATTTGGTTTTCCCTCTTGAGTTTATTTCTCAAAGGATTTATCTTCATTGGCCTTCTTGCTCCAGTTTGTTTCTAATTGGATTCGTGGTTGCATGACGATATTATTTACTTTGGATTTATGAGAATTTTGAGTTTTGGTTTGTGCATTTATTTTGCACGGGAATACTTTATCTCCTCAGCAGGAATAACGTGGCATTTCCCCAGGAAGTCATACCTCTTTCTCCAGGAAGTTATATCTCTTCTCTGGGTTTTACACCAATAGAGTCATGTCTTTTGGTCCACCAGTGATTTATTTTCCTGGTGGGGTTGCTCCTTTGTTTCTTCATTTTTGTGGCGTCCCCAGTGATACTTTGTGTCTCTTTTGTTCTGTTCATATGCATTCATAATCATAAGCATTGCATGGCATCTTAGAGACAAAAATAGGGCTTGTTTTATATTTAAGTATATTCAATCACGTCGACACGAAGATTTTTAACCTTCGTATCTCCGGATAGAAGACACTTAAATAAGGGCAGTTGTTGTACCCCAATTTTTGCCCCTATGATTCCCCTATCATATCATGTCAACTCAATCATAACAAGATCACATGAGGGTTGGTTCTTCCTTTTTTTTATATCTCCTATATTTAAGTTTTCTCTTGAGGAATCTCCAAGCACCTTGGTTTTGTATTTTGTATATGTGTTGTTAATTAACCTCTAACCAAAATATAAAAAAAAATTTGCCCTTGTCTTTGCAAAATTGTGTTTTGTAGGTACCAAGTCGAAGCATCCAACAAATAAGGTTTTGCAAATTGATTGATCTTGTATTGTGTCGAAAGGCAGCTTGTATCAATCCACAGAGGCTTGTGTCGAACTCATGCAATTTGACTGATTCTGTATTATGTTGAAGGCAGCTTGTATTGATCCATAAAGGCTTGTGTCGAACTCATGCAATTTGACTGATTATGTATTGTGTCGAAGGCAACTTGTATTGATCCATAAAGGCTTTTGTCGAACTCATGCAATTTGATTGATTCTGTATTGTGTCGAAGGCAGCTTGTATTGATCCATAAAGGCTTCTGTCGAACTCATGCAATTTTACTGATTCTGTATTATGTCGAAAGGCAGCTTGTATCAATCCACAAAGGTTTGTCTCGAACTCATGCAAGTTGATTGATTCTGTATTATGGCGAAAGACAGAATGCATCGACCCATAAAGGTATGTATCGACTCATCCTGTTGTGTATAACTAGCATGTGTCGACACATGCATTTTATGTATCGATTCATCCTGTTTGTATAACTAGCATGTGTCTACACATACGTGTTTTGTGTCGACTCATGCAGATTGTTTGATTCTGTAATGTGTTGAAATAGCAGTATGTATCAATACATAGAGGCATGTATCGACACATGTTGTGTTATACAACTAGGATGTGTCGACGCATATGACCCATGTATCGACTCATAGCAGTAAAAAACACGTGATTTTTGAAAAAAGCCAGCAGTTTCAAAACTATCATCTTTTTGGCTCCAACTTTTTCTGCATAATTTGAAAATTATATCATTAATTCAATTTTGGCTCCAAGAATCAATTACCAAATTACCACTAATCCCAATCCTAAAACTCTATAAATAGAGACCTCATTTCATTCAAATAACAAGCTTTTGATAGCCAAAATCACTTTGCTAAAAAATCTCTCAATTCTCTCCATCTACCAAATTCACTCAAAGCTCCATTTTCAAAAAGTTAGTAAGCTTTGCATTGAAGCTTACTAATCTTTGAGCTAAACCTTCATCCAAATATTTTTCCTTCATCAATTCTCTACATCCAAGCTTTGGCAATTGATTTTGTGGTTGAATAGAGTCAAGTTCTGGAAGTTGTTTGATAATTATCTAATTCTACCTTTGGTAAGTTGGATCATCATCTTTCACAATGTGATCTCTTGTGGATTTTTGGTTTTGATTCATTGAGCACTATTTTATGATTCCATTAGTGCTATTTTCTCATAATTTGATGGAATTTTCATGCTCAACTGGATCCATGATCATAAGGTGTTTGATGAAAAGTTGGAACAAGAATTTGATCCTTGAGATGCTGTTTTCGACTGATTTTAACAGGTTGCAATCAATTGTTGTAAAATTGCAATTGTTTGTCCCAGAAAGTTGATTTGAAAAAAAACTGCATTGATGCAATTGGTAGCTGTCGAAGCACAATCGATTGCAACAGTGTCGAAAATACTTTTTCTGCCTTATTTTGGGGCTGTTTGACTCAAATATTTTTTCTGCTCACTCTCTTTGATAGATAATTTGGATTGCAATTTTAAATGTCCAATTTATCTTTAAACTCAATGGACTTTGTGATGTAGATGAAGTTGGATAAATGTTCATCAATTCAAATCTATCAAAGAGTGAATTATTTAATTCATTTTTGGTGCTTTGGATTAATCATATATTTAGTGCTTTAATCCATCTAGAGGAGTGGTTGAATTTAAAGATGAAAGAATTTTGAGATGGTGATCCAAATTATCTTATCATTCCCCTCCCTCTTCATCTTATCCCTTTCTTTTTTAATTGTGCTACATGTTAAGGGATGGTGATCTTTATATCATTTATCCAAACATGAAGTACATAGATTGCTATTGACCGGCCTCAAAATAGGTGTGACTTCTACATAAGTCCACTTACGATTGCTTAACATAGCGCTAAATTTTTTCCCGATTCAAATAAATGATCATTCGTGGCCCAAACTTATGATTGCAAGCCCAAGTATGTTAATTTGATCTCTTTGATCCAATAACCTTGAGATTTATTGCGTGGAGGCTTTGGTTCTACCAATCCTCTAATGGATCTACAACACCTTTGGTCAACGCGGATCACTTAAACATTGTTGATCATTAAATGTTACTTTTTGAGGATTCCAAAATGGATGATATACTTGACAAAAAGCAAATGCAACTTGTTGTGTGGAGGCTTTGGTTCTACCAATCCTCTAATGAGTTCCAAATGCAAGTTTCAAGATGGTCATCCAACTAACCACTAATTTCTAACAATTGACTTTACTTTATGATTTTTATTTTTTATGCTTTATGTACCATTTAATTTAAGCATTTACATTTCATGCCATTTTTTATTTATTTTTTGCTCACTTGAGCATTTACTTTTATGTCATTTTTTATTTTGCTCACTTGAGCTTTTCTTTTCCTTTTAAAGACACCTAATAATCAACATGAACCATAAAAGTCTTTAATAATACTTGGACTATTTGGTTACTATCATTGGCATTATGGAGTATTGGACTTCTTGGACTTAGGATTAGAGACCTTGGCCTATCTTGGAGACTTTGTGACTTTATTTGATATTTTGTCTGGAGTTCTTGAGGTTTACCTTAAGACATTGGGTTGTTTGTTTGTTTTGTGTGCAGGTTATTGTGATTACATACTCTGTTTGTAATCTGGAATTCACCCGTATACATCCGTTACTCTGCCCAATTTTTGCGAAGACTTAATACACTTGAAGTTTGGTTCTCTCAAGAGGTCTAGTATCTTTGCTTGCTTGGTTTCAATCTGAACAATAGGAATTCTATATTGACTCATAATGTCAAGTATTGGCTTCTTGTTGGTTAGATGGTTCTTATCCCTAGCTTTTACCTTATGCTTTAGGATAATATCTTCATCTCCTCCCATCTTCTTTAATTTCAAAAATATTCTCCCTCCTTTTAAAAACTCTTCTTATTTCTAAACGTGATACACTTTCATAACAAACTTGGACTTAGGTCCATGCATTTTCAAAATATTTTCATAAATAAATTTCAATCAATTTAATAATACCTTGACATTTTTGTGAGAAGACTAAAAGTCAATCAATCTCATTTCAAACCATTTTTGCCACTTTGGCATTTTATTTTAAAACTTTTTTCTTAAAAGATTAGACTCTTGTCAATCCTTGTAGTGATGCAAACAACTATACTTCTACAATATGTAGTAAAGAGAGATATTTTCCACTTAGGTGTTGAGTGAGGCATTGTTGATTTTAAAATCCAAGCCATATCCTCCACTTTGAGATGATGCAAATTCTCTTTTCTCATGATTGTGGGTAGTAAGTATGTTTTCCACACCGACAATGATGATGATGTCTTATCTCATAAAATTAACCAACACACTTGTGTTTCAATTTTTTAAAAGAGGAACTACGTGTACCCTGATCCCCTATTGCACGAAAGGTGGTACGTAGGCAGTAAAGGTTCGCAACCGCGGCGGGTGCAAAAATCATAAAAATATTTCTTTTCTCACCTCCACCATCCATTATATATATAACATATTTTTATAGCCAAAATATGCAGATTTATTTCAAAGAGGTTCCTGCTGAGTACCGTAGATGTTTAGGGTGCTAATACCTTCCCTTTGCATAACCAACCCCCTTACCTTGAATCTTTCCCCCTTTTTTGGGTTATTCGCTCTTTTCCCATTTCTTTGGAAACAATAAAGCGCAGTGGCGATTTTTATTTTGATTTGTATAAAGTCTAGTCAATCCAATGGCTTAGTCTTGAACATTTCTACCGCCACAGAAAAATGGCGCCTTCACTGGGGAAAGATTGACCTCTTGCTGGTCCATCCCTAAGTGGGTTGAGCCTGTCTTTGTTTATATCTGTATATGTGTTATTAGGTTTATGTGTTATATTTTGTATATATGTTTGTCTGGATTTTCCTGGTTTACAGGGTGCTTGGTGATTACTCATAAGTCCTATACCCGAACTTGGGAAAACTTTAAGATAGGACGGGCGGTATAGTCATGTTAACTTTGAGGGAGTAATCCCAAAAAAGGAGGCATGAGATCCCCCACTCAGTGGAGGCCCCTTTGACTGTAGTTTCGTTTACCGAGTAATCGGGAAGACATACTGCTTTCGACCTGGGAGCCTGCTGAAGCTGAGGACTGTAGATTACCTAGCCCATCTTGGCCTTTTAGGTGTAGTGCGGAAGCTATGACGGAGTAATCCGGAAGTAGTTGTCACATGATACTACGCTTGGACGAGTCTTTCTCGAGAATATTACTAATTACCGAGTTAATTAGGAAGTTGGTAATATCTGAAGGAAGGATGTAGACTCTGGGAACCTCTTAAAACCTTGTTCGGTAGGTGATAACTTTTTAGACCAATACCTTATGGGTAGTACCTTCGACCTCATGTTCGTGACGTTGAACCTATGAACCCTATATGTGTGATCTTGTGTGTGATTGTTGCATCATGCATCCATGCACTCATAAGCATCTTTTGAAGAAAACAATATTTCAAGGGATTTAAAGGTTGACTATTGGTGAATATCTCAGGTACCTTTTACCATGGATTCTGGAAAGAGAAAGACCGGGAAATACAGTTTTAAGGATCCTAAGATAGATGAGTTAATCAATCTAATTCCAGAGATCGAGTGTTATGCAACTTGGGTTAGGATGCAACAGGAAAGGGATGCTTGGAAGAACAAGTTCCAGACTTTAGAGAATTCCTATAGAGCAGACCTGAAGGAGAAAGATGATTTGATCGAGATCCTTGAGAGTCGAGAGGTGGAGTCTATGGAGAGGCAAGGGGATTTATTTTCTCCTAAGCCTCAAACAGGTGTTGATTACTCACTTCCTGCTTCAAATGATTGGAAGGAAGTTGCTATCAGACATGTGGAAGAAAACCAGAGGTTGAGGGCTCAGATTGCCAGGCTCACAGGGAAGCGCCAGCGTACAGATTGATCTCCATTAGTTCCTCTTCTCAGGATTTTAGATTGTATTTTCATCTTGTACTTGGGATCATTGAAACTTGTAATCCATTTTGAATTTATTATAATAAATTTTTTTAGTATTTCAAAGGCTTTATTACTTGGATGTTTGCAATGTGTCTATAAACCATAAATCCCTTGAAATATTAAATAATGAAGTAAAAATAATCATGTGCATTGCATATCATGCATCATATTGCACATATATCTTGCATTTGTTATGCATACCCAGGTGTCTTACCCAACTTCTTTACTTCATTCAGCAAGCTGACTCATCACTACAACACTCGGGCTAATTTCAAAAAGAAGATGGATAACTTAGAACAGGAGAATCGCGAGCTGCGCGAAGAAGTTTCTGCTATGAAGGCTGGCTTGGATAACTTGACTACTCTGATGGAAGCTCTGGTGGTTGCTCAGAATCAGCTACCGAGTGTTCAACCTCAACCAACAAGGGTAAGTGCTGAAGTTCCGACTGTTGTTCAAAACCGTATGCCTCAGGGTTATCCATGGGGAATGCCAGAGAATTTTGCACCTGAAGGTTTCAATCTTGGCCCTCAAGATGCTCCAGTGGTTCAAAATGTTGTTACTCCTGCACCTCCTATGGTGCATACTGTTCCTGCTGCACCTCCTTTGGTGAATTTGGTTCCGTTTGTTAATGAAGATATTTTTCGTCCTTTCCCTCCGCCGAGTGAAGACTTGGGTCTTTATGACAGAATGGATGATTTTCCAAGAGCAGTTTGATAGAATGCAAAGAGAGATGAAGGCTCTTAGGGGAAAAGAGTTATTTGGGCAGAATGTGAATGAGCTGTGTTTGGTCCCGAATGTTAAAGTGCCTGCTAAGTTCAAGGTCCCGAAATTTGAGAAGTACAAGGGCAACACTTGCCCTTGTGCTCATTTGGTGATGTATGTAAGAAGAATGTCTACCCACACCGATGATCAGCGTTTGCTGATTCACTTTTTCAAAGATAGTCTGATCGGCGCAGTGTTGAAATGGTACATGAGTTTAGACAGCGCCAACATCCATACTTTTAATGATTTTGGAGAAGCATTCATTAAACAATACAAGTACAATATGGACATGGCGCCTGACCATGACCAGCTTAGGGCCATGGTTCAGAAAGATAGAGAATCGTTCAAAGAGTATGTGCAGAGGTGGTGCAAAGTGGCCGCACAAGTGATTCCTCCCATGGAGGAGAAAGAAATGACTAAGATTTTTCTGAATACGCTAGGCGCTTTCTACTACGAAATAATGGTAGCAAGTGCCCCAAGTGATTTTACAGAGATGGTAGGAATGAGTGTCCGCCTAGAAGAGGTAGTAAGAGAAGGCCTTTTGACAAAGGGTGAAGGATCTGGAGGGGTGAAAAAGCCAGCTTATGGGTTTACAAAGAAGAAAGAGGGGGATACAAATGTTGTTATGCAAGAGAGAAGCGTAAACGCTCCTAGAAAGAATTATCATCATCATCAACAAGTCGCATCAGTTACTCCTGTTATGAATGTCGCTCAGACT
The DNA here is from genome assembly GCA_948472305.1 of Vicia faba. Taxonomy (NCBI): domain Eukaryota; kingdom Viridiplantae; phylum Streptophyta; class Magnoliopsida; order Fabales; family Fabaceae; genus Vicia; species Vicia faba. The sequence continues at coordinate 175,582,126 of OX451737.1, forward strand.
ACCATTGCTTATCAGAGACCGTCCCAGCAGGGGAATCAAGGGTATAATCAGAGAAGGGAGAACTATGATCCTATTTGCATGAGCTATGCAGAGCTACTACCAACATTGATTTAGAAGAAGTTGGTCCAGACACGACCACCTCCCGCTATAACATCACCATTGCCGTGGTATTACAAAGCAGACCAAACATGTGCCTTTCATCAGGGAGCACCAGGGCATAGAGTAGAAAATTGTTATCCTTTGAGGACTGAAGTGCAAAGGTTGGTAAAGTCTGGAATTTTATCTTTCAAGGACGTGGGACCTAATGTGAAAGACAATCCTCTACCCAAGCACGGGGAAGTGAATGCTGTAAATATGGTGGCCGATTGTCCAGGCGACTTTCAAAATTTTGACATTAATCTGGTTAGAGGAGATTTGGTGAAGATGCACACAGACCTCTGTGAATTCAGTTATTATACGCACGACCATGCCAGTTGTGCTATTTGCAGTACATATATACAGGGTTGCAAGAAGATAAAGGCTGATTTATAGGAGATGATGGATGAAGGTTTAATCCATATAATCAGGCCTAGGGCGGAATATGAAGAGGAATTGAATATGGTTTCTGGATGTCCGGGTGAATTCAGAATTTTTGATGTGGATCATTTGAATGAGGATCTAGTGCAGTTGCATGCTACCTTCTGTCGTACTGCTGGTCAGGTGGAACACCAATATGGATCTTGCATAGTTTGTTATCGAAACCCCCGAGGATGTTCTATTGTGAGAGAGGGTGTTAAGTTGTTGTTAGCCAATGGAATTATCAAGATGACAGGTCAGAGATATGATTATCATGAGATTGATATGGTTGAAGTTTGTTTGATGGAAGAAGAGTCAGAGGAAGAGTATGCCTCCACAGATGAGTATTTCTCTTCAGACAAAGATTTGTTTGCTGGAATTGACTTTTTAATGGATGATTGTGTTGAGGAAGGGGTAAACGTCATTGTACCTTGTTTTGGTGCACCCACTCATCTTGAGGTGGAATACCATATCAAACCAGTTGTTACCCCATTGGTAATTAGTCTGCCGGGTCCTGTTCCCTATGAATCAGATAAGGTTGTGCCTTACAAATACAACGCTACAATCTTAGAAAACGGGGTAGAGATTCTCATCCAGCCAATGCCAGATGTTGGAAATATAGTTGATAATAGCAGGGTGACCCATAGCGGTCGTGTGTTTGTGCCGGTTATTCGAAGAGAAGTTGGTGCTGGAAAGAAAATTGCTGAGAACGATGAGCCTAAGAAGGCTACAGGAGAGACTAGTGGAGCTACATTAGATAAATAAGTGGATGATATTTTAAAGATAATTAAGATGAGCGACTACAAAATTATAGATCAACTATTGCAGACTCCTTCCAAGATATCTATCCTAGCTTTATTGATGAATTCCTCTGATCATTTAGAATCACTGATGAGAGTACTAGACCAAGCTTTTGTGGAGAATGACATGCCATTAGATCAATTCAGCAGTGTACTTGGAAACATTATGTCATGTAACAATTTGAGTTCTACAATGATGAGTTACCAGATGAAGGGAGGAATCACAACCTGGCCCTCCCCATATCTATGAACTACAAGAATGATTCGCTGTCCAATGTGCTAATTGATAACGGATCCACGCTGAATGTTATACCGAGGAGTACCCTCTTGAAGTTAAAGTATCAAGGAGCACCTATGCGCCCAAGTGACATCATTGTGAAGGCTTTTGATGGGTCGAGGAAATCTATCATCGGTGAAGTGGACTTGCCCATCCATATAGGACCACATTTGTTCTTGATAACCTTCCAGGTCATGGACATTATTCCCGCATATAGTTGTTTGCTAGGACGGCCATGGATACACGAAGCAGTGGCTGTCACTACAACTCTGCATCAGAAGTTAAAGTTTGTGCGCGAAGGGAATGTGGTGATCATAAATGGGGAGCAGGCGTTGTTGATATCTCATCTATCCTCTTTCAGTATTGTAGAAGCGGATGAGGCTGCTGTTGGAACCCACTTCCAAGCCCTATCTATTGACAACATAAGGAGGAATGAGAATTCTTTGGTTTCGCTGAAGGACGTGCAGCAGGTTGTGTGCAATGGTCATAATGCAGTTTGGGGACAACTTATGGATCCACCCGTGAACAAAAACATAACTGGTTTGGGTTTCTCTTCGAAGAATGGCAAAGGCAAAAGTTTGAAGTCAAAGTCTTCTGTGAACAGTTATCATGATGTTTTCCGCAACGGAGGCTACCTCCATCCAATTGGTTCTGGAATTAACGTTGTTGAAGAAGATGAAGCAGAGCAGGAAGTACCGAATTATGTGACGCATGGAGTCCGAGTTCAGAACTGGGTCACCATTGATGTTCCTTCTTGCATACATACTTCAAAGTAATTTGTTTTGTTAATCTGTTTCTTTATTTTGAAAACCTTTCACTCTGCCCAAGGTGAAAGTATTGTATGGGCTTATCTGTTTGCTTTAATTTTTAATATCATTAATAAAAGTTGTCTTTGCTTCCAAAAATATGTGTTTATTTTCTGCTTTTCTTGGGAAATGGTAATCAAATAAAAAACCCTTTCAAAATAAATAATAACTGAAAATTAATTTGCATGATCACTTGTTATATGTGTCAGTTTCTAAAAGCAATCATAAATCACATGTGCAGATTAATTAAAAAAACTCGTTGAATACAATGACCCTGCACCCTCTCCCAACTTTGAATGTCCTGTGTTTGGAGCTGAAGAAGAAGATTATGATGAGATTCCAAAAGAGGTCTCACGGTTTCTTGAGCACGAGGAAAATACCATTCAGCCATATAAGGAGCCTTTGGAAGTGATTAATTTGGGTTCAGAAGAAGATCCGAAGGAAGTTAAGATTGGAGCATCGTTGCATCCTGATGTGAAAAGCGGGTTGATTGAGTTGTTGAAAGAGTATGTGGATATTTTTGCTTGGTATTATCAAGATATGCCTGGTCTAGATACAGACATTGTCGAGCATCGTTTGCCATTGAAGCCAAAGTGCCCGCCAGTTAAACAAAAGTTGAGAAGAACCCACCAAAATATGGCAGTAAAGATCAAAGAGGGGGTCCTAAAGCAGATCAATGCTGGTTTTCTTGTGACGTCAGTCTATCCTCAATGGATTGCCAATATTGTCCCAGTACCGAAAAAAGACAGAAAAGTCCGCATGTGCATAGATTACAGAGATCTAAATAAAGCTAGTCCGAAAGATGATTTTCCATTGCCTCACATTTACATGTTAGTGGACAGCACAGCAAAATTCAAGGTATTCTCGTTCATGGACGAATTTTACGGGTATAATCAAATAAGAATGGCTCCAGAGGACATGGAAAAAACAACATTTATCACACCGTGGGGAACATTCTGTTACAGAGTGATGCCCTTCGGGTTGAAGAACGCTGGTGTAACGTACCAGAGGGCTATGACAACCCTATTCCATGATCTGATGCACAAGGAAATTGAAGTATATGTTGATGATATGATTGCAAAATCCCAAACTGAAGAAGGGCATATAAAAGATTTGTTGAAGTTGTTTCAGCGTTTGAGGAAGTATCGTCTCCGTTTGAATCCAAATAAATGCACCTTCAGAGTTAGATCGGAGAAATTGTTGGGTTTTATTGTTAGCCAGAAAGGAATTGAAATTGACCCTGATAAAGTCAAAGCAATTCAAGAAATGCCAGCACCAAGGACCCAAAAGCAAGTCAGGGGTTTCCTCGGGCGTTTGAATTATATTTCCAGATTCATTTCCCACATGACTGCAAAGTGTAAACCAATCTTTAAGTCGTTAAATAAAGATCAAGGTTGTGTGTGGACGGATGACTGCCAAGGGGAATTTGAGAGTATTAAAGAGTATCTGCTTGAACCTCCTAACTTGCTCCCTCCCGTTGAAGGAAGACCGTTGATTATGTATCTAACAGTGTTAGATAAATCCATGAGTTGTATTCTGGGACAACAGGATGAAACAGGGAAGAAAGAGTTTGCCATTTATTATCTCAGCAAAAAGTTCACTGATTATGAGTCGCGGTATTCCATGCTAGAAAAAATGTGTTGTGCTTTGGCCTGGGCGGAAAAGCGTTTGCGGCAGTATATGTTGAATCATACCACTTGGTTGATCTCCAAAATGGATCTAATCAAGTATATTTTTGAGAAGCCTCCTCTTACTGGGAGAATTACCCGCTGGAAGATGTTGTTATCTGAATATGATATTGAGTACCACACTCAAAAAGCTATCAAAAGTAGTGTGTTGGCAGATTACCTTGCTCACCAGCTGGTGGAAGATCATCAGTTTGCAGAATATGAATTCCCCGATGAGGATGTGATGTTCCTGAAAGTGAATGATTATGATGAACCATTGCTTGAGGAAGGCCCCGACCCTGAATCTCGTTGGATTATGATATTTGATGGAGCGGTGAATGCTTATGGTAAAGGAATTGGTGCTGTGATCGTCACTCCTCATGGATCACACATTCCTTTTACTACAAGGTTAACATTTGATTGCACTAATAATATGGCGGAATATGAGGCTTGCATCGTGGGTCTTGAGGAAGCTATTGATCTCAGAATCAAAATTCTAGATGTGTATGGTGATTCATCTTTGGTAATAAATCAGATTAAAGGAGAATGGGATACTCGTCACCCTGGCTTGATCCCTTACAAAGATTATGCTAGAAGATTACTACCCTTCTTCAATAAAGTTGAATTCCATCACATTCCTAGAGATGAAAATCAAATGGCGGATGCTCTGGAAACTCTGGCTTCCATGTACCAAGTAAATACTTGGAATGATATACCCCGAATTACAGTTCGACGGCTAGATAGGCCCGCTCATGTGTTTGCGACAGAGGAGGTAGTAGATGAAAAACCTTGGTATTATGACATCCAACATTTTCTTCAGACACGGGAATGCCCAATTGGTACATCGAGGAAAGATAGAAAGACACTGAGAAGATTGGCAGGCAGTTTCTTCCTTAGTGAAAATGTGTTATACAAGAGAAATTATGACATGGTCTTGCTCAGATGCGTGGATAGAACCGAAGCAAACATGTTGATGCATGAGATTCATGAAGGTTCCCTTGGCACTCATGCTAATGGACATTCGATGGCTAAAAATATGCTAAGGGCAGGCTACTATTGGTTGACAATGGAATCTGATTGTTACAAATTTGCAAAGAAGTGCCATAAATGCCAGGTTTATGCAGACAAGGTCCATGTGCCTCCGATACTTCTCAATGTGATTTCCTCCCCATGGCCTTTCTCTATGTGGGGTATAGACATGATCGGGATTATAGAACCCAAAGCTTCGAATGGACACCGTTTCATCTTAGTAGCAATTGACTACTTTACCAAATGGGTAGAGGCTGCTTCTTATGCCAATGTTACCAAACAGGTGGTTGTGCGTTTCATCAAAAACAATATTATATGCCGATATAGTGTGCCGAGCAGAATCATCATTGACAATGGCTCGAATTTGAACAACAAGATGATGACAAAACTGTGTGAAGAATTCAAGATTGTCCATTACAACTCATCTCCATACAGGCCAAAGATGAATGGGGCAATTGAAGCTGCTAATAAGAATATCAAGAGAATTATCCAAAAAATGGTTGTTACTTATAAGGATTGGCATGAAATGCTCCCTTTTGCTCTACATGGATATCGAACATCTGTTCGTACTTCAACAGGAGCAACCCCGTTCTCCCTGGTATATGGAATGGAAGTTGTACTCCCTGTTGAGGTATAGATTCCCTCGTTGCGTGTGATAATGGAAGCCAAGTTGACAGAGGCTGAATGGGTCCAGAACAAGTTTGACCAATTGAATTTGATTGAAGAGAAGAGAATGACAGCTTTGTGTCATGGGCAGTTATATCAGAAAAGAATGAAGAAAGCATTTGATGAAAAGGTCAAACCTCGTGAATTCAAAGAAGGCGACCTCATGCTCAGGAAGATCATGTCTTTTAACACTGATTCTAGGGGCAAGTGGACTCCCAATTTTAAAGGCCCGTATGTTGTTAAGAAAGCCTTCTCTGGTGGTGCATTAATTCTTGAAACTATGGATGGCGAGGAGTTCCCACGTCCCATGAATGCTGACGCAGTCAAGAAATACATTGCCTAAAGAAATAAAAGAACAACTCGTTAAGTTGAAAACCAGAAAGGGCGGCTTAGGAAAAAAGGAGCGTCTCGGTAGGCTGAAAACCCGAAAGGGCAATCTAGGAAAAAATTAGAGACATAAACAAAATAATTTTCCCGCTAAGTTGAAAACCCGCAAGGGCAGCTTAGGCAAAAGTTAGGGATTTTTCTTGGCAAGTAACTACGTCAGACAAGACTTGATCGTTGAAGCAACAATCTTCTCGGATCCTCAGCATACTTCAACAAAAGCTGCTGCTCAGGATTTCAAAAGTTATTAGGGGGAATGGTGGTCATTGTATCTCAATGTATCTTTTCCATTATATATTACCATTTCCCAAACTTTGTAATCATCCATGGAGTCTCGCCATTCGCAGACTACCATTCTATTAATCAAATTCGAGCTTTTGCCCAATTCTTTGTGTTCTTATTTTTATTTAGCTTGCAAAGACTCCATTTATTACTGATAATAATTTTTAAAGCAAAAAGATTAAAAAGCAAAATTGACTTTTAAAAAAAAAAGGAGATCTTCACAATTCAATTTACTTTGGGATTTGTGATGAAACAATGACAACAAAAATGGAGATCCCAGGAATGAAAAAACTCCGGTTGTTTTAAGAAGATTTACTTCCTTCATAAAGGTTTTTCTCAGGTCATCTTGTTAGTATGTGTGCAATCTTTGTGTGTTTCTCAGATAGTTAAAGACAATACCAGTGGGTGCAAGGTACAATATTAGGTTTGTGATCCCATTATCCCCAGCCAAGTCTTGGTTCGCTTTTGATTTTGGGTATGCATGGTCAGAAGCCTCCGTCCCAGATTTCCCAGCGAAGTTTTCCCTCATATGATGAAAGGGTTTATTCCCTTGGTGTGCTAAGATATCGCTCTTTTTGCAGTATTAGCATTAGTGTTGACTTCTTGATTTCCCAGGAAGACTGTACTAGGGCATCTTTTGTTTGAATAGGTTTGTATGATATGAAGACTCAATCCAATATTCTCCAGTGAAGGCCTCGTTTATTTGATAGAAGTCCTTTCTCCCCAAAGAAGTTGGTGCAATAATTATGCTCGAAGAGCACGTATCTCTGGTTTCCCCAGTGAAGAACGTATCTCTGGTTTCCCCAGTGAAGAACGTATCTCCGGTTTCCCAGTGAAGAACGTATTTTGGTTTCCCCTTGATGATGTGGTTTTAACCTCCCCATTGAAGTCAGCATGAAGTCCCCAATAGATGTCTCGATGATGAAGCATTGTCTCCCTTAGTGAAGTCTGTATGTTTTTCCTCCTTCAAAGTGGGTCTGAATTCCCCAGTGAGGTTTGATTGTCTCGACGTCAGTCTGCTTTATTTGAGGCTGGTCTTGCAATATCCAGTAGGTATGTTGCTTTTGAAAAACTGGTTTCTCCTATGAAACCAGAAGAAAGATGTTCTATCCCGGTATCTGTTTGATTTAGCCACATCCGGATTATGTTTCTCCTCCGTGAAGTTAGGACATGAAATAGGTTTGGTTTCCGCAATTGCCTTTACCTTTCTTGGATTGATCTTTCTGGTTGAAGTTTAGCCCAATGTTTTTGGTACCTGAGGCGGTTTTGTTTGTTTGTACTGATTATGTATCCTTTTACCAGCATATGCACGATATCACTCATACATTCATACATGCATCATGCATTGCTACAAATCATTTTTTATTGACATTGTGTTCTAACCTTCCTGCAGCGCTCCTTGCTTAGGTGGATTTGGTTTTCCCTCTTGAGTTTATTTCTCAAAGGATTTATCTTCATTGGCCTTCTTGCTCCAGTTTGTTTCTAATTGGATTCGTGGTTGCATGACGATATTATTTACTTTGGATTTCTGAGAATTTTGAGTTTTGGTTTGTGCATTTATTTTGCACGGGAATACTTTATCTCCTCAGCAGGAATAACGTGGCATTTCCCCAGGAAGTCATACCTCTTTCTCCAGGAAGTTATATCTCTTCTCTGGGTTTTACACCAATAGAGTCATGTCTTTTGGTCCACCAGTGATTTATTTTCCTGGTGGGGTTGCTCCTTTGTTTCTTCATTTTTGTGGCGTCCCCAGTGATACTTTGTGTCTCTTTTGTTCTGTTCATATGCATTCATAATCATAAGCATTGCATGGCATCTTAGAGACAAAAATAGGGCTTGTTTTATATTTAAGTATATTCAATCACGTCGACACGAAGATTTTTAACCTTCGTATCTCCGGATAGAAGACACTTAAATAAGGGCAGTTGTTGTACCCCAATTTTTGCCCCTATGATTCCCCTATCATATCATGTCAACTCAATCATAACAAGATCACATGAGGGTTGGTTCTTCCTTTTTTTTATATCTCCTATATTTAAGTTTTCTCTTGAGGAATCTCCAAGCACCTTGGTTTTGTATTTTGTATATGTGTTGTTAATTAACCTCTAACCAAAATACAAAAAAACATTTGCCCTTGTCTTTGCAAAATTGTGTTTTGTAGGTACCAAGTCGAAGCATCCAACAAATAAGGTTTTGCAAATTGATTGATCTTGTATTGTGTCGAAAGGCAGCTTGTATCAATCCACAGAGGCTTGTGTCGAACTCATGCAATTTGATTGATTCTGTATTATGTTGAAGGCAGCTTGTATTGATCCATAAAGGCTTGTGTCGAACTCATGCAATTTGACTGATTATGTATTGTGTCGAAGGCAACTTGTATTGATCCGTAAAGGCTTTTGTCGAACTCATGCAATTTGATTGATTCTGTATTGTGTCGAAGGCAGCTTGTATTGATCCATAAAGGCTTCTGTCGAACTCATGCAATTTTACTGATTCTGTATTATGTCGAAAGGCAGCTTGTATCAATCCACAAAGGTTTGTCTCGAACTCATGCAAGTTGATTGATTCTGTATTATGGCGAAAGACAGAATGCATCGACCCATAAAGGTATGTATCGACTCATCCTGTTGTGTATAACTAGCATGTGTCGACACATGCATTTTATGTATCGATTCATCCTGTTTGTATAACTAGCATGTGTCTACACATACGTGTTTTGTGTCGACTCATGCAGATTGTTTGATTCTGTAATGTGTTGAAATAGCAGTATGTATCAATACATAGAGGCATGTATCGACACATGCTGTGTTATACAACTAGGATGTGTCGACGCATATGACCCATGTATCGACTCATAGCAGCAAAAAACACGTGATTTTTGAAAAAAGCCAGCAGTTTCAAAACTATCATCTTTTTGGCTCCAACTTTTTCTGCATAATTTGAAAATTATATCATTAATTCAATTTTGGCTCCAAGAATCAATTACCAAATTACCACTAATCCCAATCCTAAAACTCTATAAATAGAGACCTCATTTCATTCAAATAACAAGCTTTTGATAGCCAAAATCACTTTGCTAAAAAATCTCTCAATTCTCTCCATCTACCAAATTCACTCAAAGCTCCATTTTCAAAAAGTTAGTAAGCTTTGCATTGAAGCTTACTAATCTTTGAGCTAAACCTTCATCCAAATATTTTTCCTTCATCAATTCTCTACATCCAAGCTTTGGCAATTGATTTTGTGGTTGAATAGAGTCAAGTTCTGGAAGTTGTTTGATAATTATCTAATTCTACCTTTGGTAAGTTGGATCATCATCTTTCACAATGTGATCTCTTGTGGATTTTTGGTTTTGATTCATTGAGCACTATTTTATGATTCCATTAGTGCTATTTTCTCATAATTTGATGGAATTTTCATGCTCAACTGGATCCATGATCATAAGGTGTTTGATGAAAAGTTGGAACAAGAATTTGATCCTTGAGATGCTGTTTTCGACTGATTTTAACAGGTTGCAATCAATTGTTGTAAAATTGCAATTGTTTGTCCCAGAAAGTTGATTTGAAAAAAAACTGCATTGATGCAATTGGTAGCTGTCGAAGCACAATCGATTGCAACAGTGTCGAAAATACTTTTTCTGCCTTATTTTGGGGCTGTTTGACTCAAATATTTTTTCTGCTCACTCTCTTTGATAGATAATTTGGATTGCAATTTTAAATGTCCAATTTATCTTTAAACTCAATGGACTTTGTGATGTAGATGAAGTTGGATAAATGTTCATCAATTCAAATCTATCAAAGAGTGAATTATTTAATTCATTTTTGGTGCTTTGGATTAATCATATATTTAGTGCTTTAATCCATCTAGAGGAGTGGTTGAATTTAAAGATGAAAGAATTTTGAGATGGTGATCCAAATTATCTTATCATTCCCCTCCCTCTTCATCTTATCCCTTTCTTTTTTAATTGTGCTACATGTTAAGGGATGGTGATCTTTATATCATTTATCCAAACATGAAGTACATAGATTGCTATTGACCGGCCTCAAAATAGGTGTGACTTCTACATAAGTCCACTTACGATTGCTTAACATAGCGCTAAATTTTGTCCCGATTCAAATAAATGATCATTCGTGGCCCAAACTTATGATTGCAAGCCCAAGTATGTTAATTTGATCTCTTTGATCCAATAACCTTGAGATTCATTGCATGGAGGCTTTGGTTCTACCAATCCTCTAATGGATCTACAACACCTTTGGTCAACGCGGATCACTTAAACATCGTTGATCATTAAATGTTACTTTTTGAGGATTCCAAAATGGATGATATACTTGACAAAAAGCAAATGCAACTTGTTGTGTGGAGGCTTTGGTTCTACCAATCCTCTAATGAGTTCCAAATGCAAGTTTCAAGATGGTCATCCAACTAACCACTAATTTCTAACAATTGACTTTACTTTATGATTTTTATTTTTTATGCTTTATGTACCATTTAATTTAAGCATTTACATTTCATGCCATTTTTTATTTATTTTTTGCTCACTTGAGAATTTACTTTTATGTCATTTTTTATTTTGCTCACTTGAGCTTTTCTTTTCCTTTTAAAGACACCTAATAATCAACATGAACCATAAAAGTCTTTAATAATACTTGGACTATTTGGTTACTATCCTTGGCATTATGGAGTATTGGACTTCTTGGACTTAGGATTAGAGACCTTGGCCTATCTTGGAGACTTTGTGATTTTATTTGATATTTTGTCTGGAGTTCTTGAGGTTTACCTCAAGACATTGGGTTGTTTGTTTGTTTTGTATGCAGGTTATTATGATTACATACTCTGTTTGGAATATGGAATTCACCCGTATACAGCCGTTACTCTGCCCAATTTTTGCGAAGACTTAATACACTTGAAGTTTGGTTCTCTCAAGAGGTCTAGTATCTTTGCTTGCTTGGTTTCAATCCGAAGAATAGGAATTCTATATTGACTCATAATGTCAAGTATTGGCTTCTTGTTGGTTAGATGGTTCTTATCCCTAGCTTTTACCTTATGCTTTAGGATAATCTCTTCATCTCCTCCCATCTTCTTTAATTTCAAAAATCTTCTCCCTCCTTTTAAAAACTTTTCTTATTTCTAAACTTGAAACACTTTGATAATAAACTTGGACTTAGGTCCATGCATTTTCAAAACATTTTCATAAATAAATTTCAATCAATTTAATAATACCTTGACATTTTTGTGAGAAGACTAAAAGTCAATCAATCTCATTTCAAACCATTTTTGCCACTTTGGCTTTTTATTTTAAAACTTTTTTCTTAAAAGATTAGACTCTTGTCAATCCTTGTAGTGATGCAAACAACTATACTTGTACAATATGTAGTAAAGAGAGATATTTTCCACTTAGGTGTTGAGTGAGGCATTGTTGATTTTAAAATCTAAGCCATATCCTCTACTTTGAGATGATGCAAATTCTCTTTTCTCATGATTGTGGGTAGTAAGTATGTTTTCCACACCGACAATGACGATGATGTCTTATCTCATAAAATTAACCAACACACTTGTGTTTCAATTTTTTAAAAGAGGAACTACGTGTACCCTGATCCCCTATTGCACGAAAGGTGGTACGTAGGCACTAAAGGTTCGTAAACGCGGCGGGTGCAAAAATCATAAAAATATTTCTTTTCTCACCTCCACCATCCATTTTATATATAACACATTTTTATAGCCAAAATATACAAACTTTTTTCAAAGAGGTTCCTGCGGAGTACCGTAGATGTTTAGGGTGCTAATACCTTCCCTTTGCATAACCAACCCCCTTACCTTGAATCTTTCCCCCTTTTTTGGGTTATTCGCTCTTTTCCCATTCCTTTGGAAACAATAAAGCGCGGTGGCGATTTTTATTTTGATTTGTATAAAGTCTAGTCAATCCAATGGCTTAGTCTTGAACATTTCTACCGCTACAAGAGGACTTCCTAATTTAAAGTTCAACTCAGATGCTCTGTGTAAAGCATGTAAGAAAGGAAAATTTGCAAAACCTGCTTTCAAATCCAAAAATGTTTTTTCCACCTCTAAGCCATTAGAACTTCTGCACATTGACTTATTTGGACCAGTAAAAACTGCGTCTGTCAGTGGCAAGAAGTATGGGATAGTAATCTTAGATGACTATAGCAGATGGACATGGGTAAAGTTCTTAAGACACAAGGACGAGTCACATTATGTGTTCGTTACCTTCTGCAACCAAGTTCAGAATGAAAAGGATCTTAGAATTGTCAAAGTCAGAAGTGATCATGGTGGGGAATTTGAAAATAAAAATTTTGAATTATTTTTTAATGAAAAAGGCATCTTGCATGACTTCTCTTGTCCTAGAACTCCCCAACAAAATGGAGTTGTAGAATGAAAAAAAAGAACATTGCGAGAAATGGCAAGAACCATGATCAATGAGACTAACATTGCTAAGATCTTCTGGACAGAGGCAATCAACACAGCGTGTTACATTCAGAATAGAATCTCTATAAGATGTATTCTGGAAAAGACTCCATATGAATTGTGGAAGAACAGAAAGCCCAACATTTCTTACTTTCATCCATTTGGATGCACTTGATTTATTCTGAATACAAAAAATTATCTGAACAAGTTTGACTCTAAAGCACAAAAGTGTATTATGTTAGGATACTCTGAACACTGAAGAGGGTACAAAGTATACAATACGGAAACACAGATTGTTGAAGAGTCAATCACTGTTAGGTTTGATGATAAGCTTGACTCTCAAAAGTCAAAGCAGAATGAATTCCTTGCAAGTATGGAAGTTGAAATCATAGGTACTGAAGACAACTCGTCAGAAGTTCTCAACAGAGACACTCCCACAACATCAGAAAGAGTTATTGCAAGCAATCCAGCACCTTCAGTTGATCAAATTCAGAAAAGGCTATCCAGAAGCAGCATTGCTCACCCAGAAGATAAAATACTGGGAAAAAAGGATGATCCAATCAGAACAAGATCAACATTCAGAAACTCTGAAGAATACCTCATGGGACTGGTCTCTCTGATTAAACCAACAACAAGTAATGAAGCGCTTCTGGACAATGAATGGATTCTGGAAATGCAGGAGGAATTGAATCAATTCACCAGAAATGACGTATGGGATCTGGTTCCCAAACCAAAAGGATTCAACGTCATTGGAACAAAGTGGGTGTTCAGAAACAAACTGAACGAGCAAGGAGAAGTCATCAGAAACAAAGCACGAATGTTAGCACAAGGTTATAGTCAGCAAGAGGGGATAGACTATACATAAACCTTTCCTCTAGTCGCCAGGTTAGAATCTATCAGACTTTTAATATCATTTGCTGTAAACAATGGCATCACTCTATATCAGATGGATGTCAAAAGTGCATTCTTAAATGGCTATACAGATGAAGAGGTATATGTGCACCAACCCCCTGGGTTTGAGAATTCCAAACACCCATAATATGTTTTCAAACTAAAGAAGTCACTCTATGGTCTGAAACAAGCTCCCAGAGCTTGGTATGAAAGACTAAGTAACTTTCAGTTAGAAAAGGAATTCACCAGAGGGAAAGTGGACACAACCTTGTTCTGTAAGACAGTTAAGAATGACATTTTAGTATGTCAGATTTATGTTGATGACATCATCTTTGGATCTACTAAACACTCTCTGGGAAGAGAGTTTGCTAAATGTATACAGGCAGAATTTGAGATGAGCTTGAAGGGGGAACTCAAATTCTTTCTGGGCATTCAGATAAACCAAACCCCAGAAGGAACTTAAATTTATCAGAGCAAATATGTCAGAGAACTTCTGAAGAAATTTTATCTCTCAGAATGTAAGCCCTCAAAGATTCCAATACATCCCACATGCAATCTGGAAAAGGAAGAGGTAAGTAAAAAGGTAGAACAGAAGGTCTACAGAGGTATGATTGGCTCTCTCCTCTATCTGACGACTTCAAGGAATGACATTCTATTTAGTGTTTGCTTATGTGCTAGATTCCAATTAGATCCTAGAGAATCTCACTTAACAGCAGTTAAGAGAATTTTCAAGTATCTGAAAGGTACTACTAATCTGGGTTTGTTTTATAGAAAATCAAATGATTACAGCTTAGTAGGATATTGTGACGCTGACTTCGCTGGAGACATAGTAGAATGTAAAAGTACGTCTGGAAGCTGCCAGTTTCTGGGAGAAAGTCTGATCTCATGGACCAGCAAGAGACAGTCCACAATATCACTATCAACAACAAAAGCTGAGTACATAGCAGCTACTGGATGTAGCACGAAAATGCTCTAGATGAAAAGTCAACTTGAAGACTTCAACATATTTGAGAGTAACATTCCTATCCTCTGTGATAATACTTCTGCTATATGTCTCAGTTAGAATCCAATTTTTCATTCTAGGGCTAAGCATATAGATATAAAACATCATTTTATTAGGGACTGTATTCAGAAGGGGATTCTTAGCTTAAAATTTATTGACACAGACCATCAATGGGCTGATGTATTTAAGAAACCTCTTTTCGAAGATAGGTTTAACTTCATTCTGAAACATCTCAGCATGAAGCTATGCCCAGAATAAAATGCTTTATTTATATCTTAACCCTCAGAACTTTATTATTTTCCGTGAACAACTGATCAACCTGTCTTCAGAGTTTAGAAGTACAGATTGCATTAGAATCTATCCATGAAGATCTGAATGGTTCATTTCAAGGATAGAAGCGTGCAATTCACATCATCAAACAATTGTCATCCTCTCATCAGCTACTTTCTGAGGCTGAACACACGTTCAATTTCTGAAAGGTCAAAGGCGCTGATTGGATGCATTGAGAAACTTGTCAAGGGTAACCGTTCAGTATCTTTCTAAATCCCCTAATTTCAGGAGTCATTAATGCATATAATCATGATTTTTTTTTCTTTTTCTTACTGCTTACGTTTTCAAGAAACCTATTTAAACTCAAAATTACTTTTTACATTCATTCACTTTTGCTCTCATAAATATTTTCTCTCGTTTCAAGTTCCTGCTTTCAAAAAACCCCTTTCATCTTCCTCAAAATCCCGTGTGAACAATGGCTTCATCAAGTCTAAAAAATGTTAGTGCTCATGAATCTGCTTCAACGAAACAGTATGAAGAACCCCATAGAACGCTCCTCACACCTATTGATAATCTGGAAGTTCTCTCTGAACTGATTATTAATTTTGAGAGCTTGCAAGAAAATGACTTCAATCTATATGAAGACGTTACTGCACAAGGATGGAACAAGTATTTTAACCTTATGTTAGGGCCAACCTTTCCCATTCTTGTCAAATAATTCTGGATACATGCTTCTTCTTCAAATCATCAGGTCACTTCTTATGTCATGGGGTGTCAGATGCATTGACATGGCTGAGAGATGCTTTGACCTAAGTTCAATTGCAAGGGAAATTTTTACTTCTGGACTACCCTCCAGTAAAATCAGAGACTTGAAGGTTCATCACAGAATATGGGCCAGAATCATTCTAGGATGTATCAACCACAGGAAGCCTACAAGCTCTCCTGATTATATCAATATTGATTAGCAATTTCTGATCTATTTCATTGCTAAGAGGACAAAGGTAAATCTTCCACACTTGCTGTTCAACCATCTCAGAACAAGTGTGAAGGAAACAAGAGAAGACGAAAGGACCAAGAGGTATTAGATTCCCTTAGGAAGGCTGATATCAGATATTCTAACAGAGAATAGGCTGATAGAACATATGACGGAGGCCTAGGAAATAAGTACATTGGAAGCAACTACTGGGAAGCCCTTGAACGCTAAAAATCTGAAGAAAATAAAAATCATTGAGAATATCAAGAAGGAACCATTTGTTCCTTCTCATGCGACCATCACTTCAATGAGGATACCTCTGAATGATTTTCCTCTATTTTTTGAGATTGACTCCAAACCAGAAATAATAATCAGATACCTTGAAGCGTGCAAGGCTGATGGAACTGCCCCAGAAATCAACATTCAGGATTTGCACAAGGCTGCTCCAGAGGTTGTTCTGAAGAAATCAAAGAAGAGGAAAGCAGCAGGAGAAGGACCCTCTCAGAAGACACCAAAAGCTGCCAAAAAGAAAGGTAATCCATCTTTTGTTTCTGTTATAGAATCAATAACTGTATCAACATCTGAAGCCATGTGTTGTACCCCAAAATTTGCCCTCTCATTTTTCAAGTATTTGCTCACAAGATATTCTAAGACGGCAAGTTTGCAGCACTGATACATCAATTTAGGCTTGAAATTGGCACAAGGGCAAAATGGTCAATTGCATAATGGAAAGTCAAACTTTGACTTTTTGGTCAACATTACAACCCAAAGAACAAATTTCATCAAGACATTCAAAAATATTAAGCTTGATCAATAAGAAGTCAAGAGAATCAAATATCCAACTTTGGAAGACTTGGAGATTTTTCTAAGTATTTTCTATACTTGGTTAATTTCATTTGCTTCATGGCTTTTTACTACAACTCCAAATAATTCAAGATGATACAAGTAATTCAAGTTATTACAAAGTGACATTTTGCAAAATTATAAATTTTAAAACTATGTCTTGATTAAAACCTTGTCACAATATTTTTGCCTTTGGCATAATATGCACAAGACTAAATTTGTGACATGCTACAAACTATGCTGTCCAAAATTGAATAAAGTGTGATATCCCACAACACCCCATACTGCCTTGCAAGAAAGCTTGTACCATGCTACATCCAAAGTATGCATGTTGTCCAATACAGTCAAAAACTACTTTATGCAGTAAGCTCAAGCCTGCACTATGACAACCCCCAAATTACACCAAAATGGAAAAAGAAAATTGGGTGCAGAAAGTATCAAAGCAGTATGCCAGAACAATTCAAATAACTTATTTGTTTTCCCCCCTAAACCACAGTCAAGGGGTCTACAAAAATTGGACAGTCTCATAAGACAAAGGGTTGGACTTTGGAAGAGGCATAAAGAGAGAGAGAATATAGAGTCTCATTGAGCAGAAAAACAGTATCCTTGTTAACCTTGACTGATTTTTCAAAATCAAATATGTTCTTGTTCAAAACAGAACCCAACCTCTTACTCCACCATACCAACTCTCCCTAATCCAAACACTTCATACAAAGTTTGTCCAAACATAAAAACAACCCTTGTAGTGCTACTCACCTTCATCATCAAAAATACCAAAAATGTTACAGTACAGTCCAACTCAGTTCTAGCAGTCCAGAGCAGCGTCCTGAAGACTCATAAGGTTATCACATCATTTGGAAAAGCATTCAGATCTAAAACAACCAGTGCAGCACAAAAGTAAGTCCTCTTGACTTGATATCTTGTCATTACATCATTAACAAGCTGTTGTTCTTTGAATACATGATGTAGTACTTTAACATCTTTTTGAACTAGTCATCTGCACTTTGTTTAGGCTTATTCAACCATTTGTTGTTCATGTTTATCCATCATATGCCATAAGCTAACCTGTACATTTAGTAAAATAATGTTTAAGGCAGGAAAATGCAATATGTATCGACAAATATCCTCATGTGTCGACTCATCCTAGTGAAAAAACAGGGCATGAGTCGACACATAACCCACATGCATCGACTCATACTGATTTCAGGTTACAAAACAGAAGTGGGAAAAGACTATGTATCGATACATACGCGTTTCACATCGACACAAGAAGGGGGCATGAGTCAACACATCCCATTATGTGTCGACTCATACTGAGTTATTTTTGTTTTATAAGAGCAAGGAAAAACTATGTGTCGATGCATAGCAGCATGGGTCGACACATAGTAGTCCAAATGTAGTTTTTCCTTTTATTGTACACTATTTTTACATTGTTTTCATTATCATTCGATATGGTTATAATATTTCAGTCTCCACTTCATCCCCATTGTAAATTTGTACCCCCATCCCCCTAAAGTGATGTAATAGCTTAGGATTTTATTTTCCGCATTTTTACTTGCTTTTCATATATTGCTAGTAAATAGGATGTATGGCACGATGAAATCAACAAATAGATGACTTTCAAAAAACAAGACAAAATGCATGCAAACTAATACACTATTCACACATGCACCCTTAGGGTAATCCCACCTCGTTCCCTTTCGGAAAATAGTCATGTCCCTATAGCATGGGCGTTTTAGCCAAGACCCTCGATAAAAAGATCGTAGTCCCTCGATGACCCTCGATGTTGCCTTCGGTAAACAATTTAGTCCCTAAACGATATTGCTAAAACGTCTCATAAGTTGCCTTCTATGACTATCCAAACGTCCCTACACCCATCCCTTCACATCCAACGATGTGGCTTCTTACCAAGTCAATGGTAAGATAGCAACATCTAAAGGAGGAGGAAAAGCACATTTAAGACCTTTCGAGTAGGTAGATACACTCTTAGTTACTCGCTTGCTCACAACAAAAACATTTTTACCCACACTCTCACTTTTGAACTATTTTCCAAAAAAACACTTTATATGCATTCTTATAGAAACGAGAATCGTTACAAAGTTACATTTTCAAAATACTTTCAAAAACACATCTCACAAACACACTTTTGAACTATTTTCGAAACAAACACTTTGTAGGCGTTCTTATAGAAACGAGAACCATTACGAAGTTCCATTTTCAAAATACTTTCAAAAAATCACCACCACAAGCACACATTCAAACAAAAGCAAGTGATCTAGCAAGTAACTAAGAGCCCATGGAAAACCATGGATGAAAAGGGTGCTAATACCTTCCCTTTTCATAATCTACCCCCCGAACCCGAGAAATAATCTCTAAAGGTCTTTCCTGTGCTTTTTCACCTTTCCATTTTGGATAAAAGAAAAGTCGGTGGCGACTCTTGCTAACCGCAACATTTGCAAACACAAACGCAAAACATCAAGTCAGCTCTCCCACCGTATCACAAAACTGGCGACTCTGCTGGGGAATTTTATAAAAGTGGGGTTACCTTAGGGTTTAGATCATATTAATTTGCTTACATTGTTTGATTTGCTTGCTTTACATTATGGTTCTTTGTTTGGGTGTGAATCCTCCACCCAGATTTGGGAAACATTATAGGTAAATAGCAATACGTTGTGGAAACTGTGCAGGGTATACCGACATGGTCAAAGCAATAGCTATGTTAGTGTGACATATTTGTGGGTACCGGTAGCCTTTGAGTCAATCAAAGAGAGTACGGGGCCGCGTGGTGATATCATGAAGCCCTAATGAACTTCTAGAACCCTTTACTTGACCAACTTGGGCTTTAGGATGTAGTGAGATGAACAGCTTTGGTGCAGTCCGAAGTTGGTAGATACTCGATACTACACTCATTGAGGTTTGATTTCTTGGGATATTTCGGTCGCCATTAAAGAGGCTTGAGCTGAAACAATGAACAAGGAAACAATCCAGTGATATTGAGCTCCTTAGAACTCGGTTACTATTAACTAGGACAGGTTGAGCCAACTAAACTTCAAGAGGGTACTTACCTACAAACTCCCTGCAAGCCTGGAACTAAGGACTTGTATGCTTTGTGTGAATATGATTATTTGTATATACACTTGCTTACCTCGCATATTTGTACATAACATCATACCATAGAATTTTCAATAACCATTTCAAGGATCTCGAGGGCCTTTGATGCAGGTTATGACGAACCAAACACCGTCAAAGATCAATTACAACAAACTTGAGTCAAGGGCTATGACCTACTTGACATGGTGAGCTTGATTCTCGTGGAAGGACATCCACCAATACAAAGTTCTCCAATCAAAGATGTTGATCAAAATTCAATCTCTAACTTTTTATTGTGTTTACCCCGCGAGATCCTTGAAAACATGCATCCACATATCATGCATCATATCATGACAGGTTTCTGCCATACATGCCTCCTTATCTTCCTACTATTTATTTCAGTAAGATGGATATGGAACAAACGGTGAAAGATCTCCAAGCTCAAAACACTCAATTCCAACAAATACTTCTGGCTATGGCTAAGGGGCAAGAGGACCTGAAAGCTCTCCTTCTCAAAGACAAGAAGAAAAAGTCCAAAAAGTCAGTAGGTGTCCTGAACTTGAGAAGAAGACCTGGAGGACCAGTCAAGAGAGCTATAGATCTTTCAACTCCATCCAACATGGGGGATAGTCTTGAAGAAGACCATAATTTGGAGATTGATGAAGTTGAAGTTGACTACTCTGAGGAACAATATCCTTCTTCTAATGACAGGTACAAATAGCTGGAGGATCACCTCAATGCAATGGAGATTCAACAGATACCCGGTTTAGATATAGGAGACATGGGTTTGGTTTCTGGAGTGGTCATCCCACCAAAGTTCAAAGTCCCTACCTTTTCCCTGTACGATGGAGTCTCTTGCCCTAAGATGCACTTAAAGTCTTATGTCCGCAAAATTCAACCATACACAACTAATCCGAAGCTTTGGATCCATTTATTCCAAGAGAGCCTAGTAGGGAATCAACTCGAATGGTTCTATCAATTGGAGAGTTCTTGCATCCACACATGGGAGGATTTAGCTGCTGCTTTCTACAAGCAGTATCAGTACAATGCTGATCTTGCACCAACTCGTGTGCAATTGCAGAACATGACCATGGGTTCCAACAAAAGCTTCAAAGGGTACGCCCAAAAATGGAGAGATCTGGATGGTAGGGTGCAACCCCCTTTAACTGACAGGGAGCTGATTGACATCTTCATGGGAACTCTGACAGGACCTTTCTTCAATCACTTGATCGGAAGCTCCTCAGTCGGGTTCACCGAGCTAATACTGACCGGCGAAAGGGTCGAAGCTGGAATCAAAAGTGGAAAGATCCAAGGAGTCCAATGTTGTGGGAAGAAAGAGTCCAATGTTGTGTATGGTAAAAAGAGTCATCATGATCAACATGTAGGGGCAATCCTGATCTCTAATCCCACGCCTGTTCAACAAAGACAGGGCAATAGGTGTAGGGTAAGATACCAAGAAAGGAAGTACACTAACATCAACATGCCTTTGTCTCAAGCATTACAACAATTGTTGGATGTGAAACTGATCACACTAAAGGATCCTCCTCAAGATCCTGATACCTCCTCTTCTAAGTACAATTTGAGCATAAGATGTGCCTATCATTCTAATAGTCCCGGACATGACACCGACGACTGTTGGACTTTGAAGAACAAGATTCAAGACTTGATTGATGCCAAGGAGATCGAGTTTGACCCTCCAGACACTCCAAACGTGATCACTGCTCCTATGCTAAATCATTGAAGGCTTTTGTTTCATTTGAATTTTCAAGTTGTAATTTCTTTTGTTATTCAAACAATTACCTATTAATGTCAAACTTTGTTTCATTAATGCATTGCATATGTTTGTCTTGAATTATTTCATTTTCATTACATTTAAACTATGCTTTTTACTCACTTTATGACATTCAACTCTTGCTAAAATTTACAAGCCTTTAGAGGGAGGATGATGAAAACAATGCCATAATCTCATACAGTATGCTTTTGGATAGACCTTGGTGACGATGTACAGGCGTTTCTTTCAAATCCTAAACACTGGAGTTATAAGGAAGATAATCCCTAGTCAACCCCTTCTGGCCAAAGAAGTAGAAGTTTTTCTTTTTCATAAAATTAAAACCTTTAAATAAAACCTGGGGCAGGGTAGTCTCTCAGTTAATTCAAACGCGCATTAAGCCGCAAACTCTCATCTCGTAATACAACGAATGACGTCAAGAAACATTCCTCTGGAATCAAAAGACGGTGATGGTTCCCTATCACATAGGCAGTCATTATCTCTCAACAAAAGAAAATCCCACTAAGTCAAAACCTACGAAGGAGACCTAAAGAAAACGGTGGCATCCCGCTGACTGTAATCTCAAAATAAGAACAATCAGGCAAAAATCAGGGATAATAAATCAAAAGAAATAGGTCACTACAAATCCTCAACAACAAAAAAAATTATGCAAAAAATGACTACCTTCTGATAAACTACACTTGTCTGAACCATCACCAAAACATCATTCCAGACTCAATTGGAGTTCAAACGCACAATTAACTGAGTTTAGGACTGAAGAACGTCACGAAGAACGGGTGGGTACAAATACATTTGAGCCTTTATCCTTTGTTTCTTAAACTGTGAACCAAGCCACGTTACAACCTTTCAAAAGTCCTAATTGAAGCATGGGTTAGTTAGAAAGCACACTGTTACAAAAGGTATCCTGACTCCTGTAAGGCTTTACTCAAAATCCAGAGTTGAATTACAAACTTCTTTACTTGCTAAAAACGCATTTTTCAAAACTTCAAGACAAACATAAACTTTGCATTATTTGAATATCACTGTTTGCATATGGCTATTTGTTTGACAGCGAAGAAATTCACACAACGAATATCCAGTGAACGAAAGCTCTCTCAGTGAACAAAATCAATTCATGCGGGATGACACTTCCAACGACAAATCTCCTATCAACAAGGGGACATGACATGTCACTATCCATCACACCTGGGGAAATCCAGTCAAGATTTCAAGAAATCTCTCAAAGTGCAGAGTAATCAGGGGAAAATCTCCATCTGCGTCACTTGGGGCATTAAACGCCAAATCTTAGAAAAGGGTTACATACAATCAAACATTTCCAGGCAGTGCCAGAAGCACTTGCTACTAGGGGCAATGACAAATATCCCCAAAAATCCTTCTCACAGGATGATTCCCCAGCCAAAGTTTAATCTCTGAAAACCTTTCCTCAGCTGAGACAACCTCAAGAATCCTCAAAAACTTTCCCCCAACAAAGTCGTCACCTCTCAAGCAGACCGACAACAGGGTTTATTTCCCCAACAAATGACAGGATTCCCCAGCTTGAGGTAGCCTTTCCGACTACTACAAAGCAAAGGACCACAACTCCTCTTCCCCAGTAGACTACTCTACAATCCCCAACAAGTTACTGCGAAACCTAGACCCGACCAGATATTAGTTCAACTTCGACTCCCTAGTAAGAGCAACGGACGACTAAGACTCCTAAACTCTTTTCCCAAGCAGGAATAAACATGCTCCCCACAGAGTTTTCAATACCCCCCAGCAGATTTCTCCTCAAACAACAAAACAGGAATCCCCAATGGAAACATTCTAAGCAAAGTTTGAAGACACACCAACTCTTCAACAGCAGTCCAGGATTTAACGGTTCCCCGGCATCTGTCAAGGATTTATTTTCCCAGACAAAAATACATTCTTTAACATTTCACATTTCATATCTCCTATTTACATACATGATAAAATGCATACGACACAATCTCAATTATTTTGAGAACATCATGACATCATGCATTTCATGCATCATGACATTGCATACAACTAAATATTTACCTTTTTAGGAAAGATCGATCGACAGATAAAGGTTATCATTACCTTTTAGAGTAGCAGTCGCCAAAGATTCCTTCATTACCTTTTGAGGTAGTAATTGTCCAACATTCCTTCATCATCTTGCTGAGGTAGTAATCGACCAAGATTCCTTCATCATCCTGCTGAGGTAGTAATCATCCAAGATTCCTTTGTCATCCCTCTGAGGTTATAGTCATCCAAGATTCCTTCATCATTCTGCTGAGGTCGTAGTCATCCAAGATTCCTTCATCATCCTACTGAGGTTGTAGTCATCCAAGATTCCTTCATCATCCTGCTGAGTTTGTAGTCATCCAAGATTCCTTCATCATCCTACTGAGGTTGTAGTCATCCAAGATTCCATCATCATCCTGCCGAGGTAGTAATCATCCAAGATTCCTTCATCATCCTGTTGAGGTAGTAATCGACCAAGATTCCTTCATCATCCTGCTGAGGTTGTAGTCATCCAAGATTCCTTCATCATCCTACTGAGATTATAGTCATCCAAGATTCCTTCATCATCCTGTTGAGGTTGTAGTCATCCAAGATTCCTTCATCATCCTGCTGAGGTTGTAGTCATCCAAGATTCCTTCATCATCCTGCTGAGGTAGTAGTCGACCAAGATTCCTTCATCATCCTACTGAGGTTGTAGTCGTCCAAGATTCCGTCATCATCCTGCCGAGGTAGTAATCGTCCAAGATTCCTTCATCATCCTGTTGAGATAGAAGTCATCTAAGATTCCATCATCATCTATTCAGAGTAGCAATTATTTCTGGATGGCATCTTTAAGCCCATCTCCAACAACTATCCATTACCTTTCCAAATGGCATCTTTAAGCCCATTCCCTCTACCATCACATCACCGAGTGCAAATTTCTAGGCACTCTAGTGTCCAATCATCTTCCACCTTCGAGTCACGAATGGCAAAACTCGCCAATCTAACTCTTCAGGTTTAAGAAGATTGAACAGGGGCAGCTGTTGTACCCCAAAATTTGCCCTCTCATTTTTCAAGTATTTGCTCACAAGATATTCTAAGACGGCAAGTTTGCAGCACTGATACATCAATTTAGGCTTGAAATTGGCACAAGGGCAAAATGGTCAATTGCATACTGGAAAGTCAAACTTTGACTTTTTGGTCAACATTACAACCCAAAGAACAAATTTCATCAAGACATTCAAAAATATCAAGCTTGATCATTAAGAAGTCAAGAGAATCAAAAATCCAACTTTGCAAGACTTAGAGATTTTTCTAAGTATTTTCTATACTTGGTTAATTTCATTTGCTTCATGGCTTTTTACTACAACTCCAAATAATTCAAGATGATGCAAGTAATTCAAGTTATTACAAAGTGACATTTTACAAAATTACAAATTCTAAAACTATGTCTTGATTAAAACCTTGTCACAATATTTTTGTCTTTTGCAAAATATGCACAAGACTAAATTTGTGACATGCTACAAAATATGCTGTCCAAAGTTGAATAAAATGTGATATGCCACAACACCCCATACTGCCTTGCAAGAAAGCTTGTACCATGCTACATCCAAAGTATGCATGCTGTCCAATACAGTCAAAAACTGCTCTATGCAGTCAGCTCAAGCCTGCACTATGACAGCCCCCAAATTACACCAAAATGGAAAAAGAAAATTGGGTGCAGAAAGTATCAAAGCAGTATGCCAAAATAATTCAAATAACTTATTTGTTTTCCCCCTAAAACCACAGTCAAGGGGTCTACAAAAAGAGGACAGTCTCATAAGACAAAGGGTTGGACTTTGGAAGAGGCATAGAGAAAGAGAGAGAATAGAGAGTCTCATTGAGCAGAAAAACAGTATCCTTGTTAACCTTGACTGATTTTTCAAAATCAAATCTGTTCTTGTTCAAAACAGAACCCCAACCTCTTACTCCACCATAAAAACTCTCCCTAAGCCAAACACTTCATACAAAGTTTGTCCAAACATAAAAACAACCCTTGTAGTGCTACTCACCTTCATCATCAAAAATACCAAAAATATTACAGTACAGTCCAACTCAGTTCTAGCAGTCCAGAGCAGCTTCCTGAAGACTCATAAGGTTATCACATCATTTGGAAAAGCATTCAGATCTAAAACAACCAGTGCAGCCCAAAAGTAAGTCCTCTTGACTTGATATCTTGTCATTACATAATTAACAAGCTGTTGTTCTTTGAAGACAAGATGTAGTACTTTAACATCTTTTTGAACTAGTCATCTGCACTTTGTTTAGGCTTATTCAACCATTTGTTGTTCATGTTTATCCATCATATGCCATAAGCTAACCTGTACATTCAGTAAAATAATGTTTAAGGAAGGAAAATGCAGCATGTATCGACACATATCCTCATGTGTCAACTCATGCTAGTGAAAAAACAGGGTATGAGTCGACACATAACCCCCGTGCATCGACTCATACTGATTTCAGGTTACAAAACAGAAGTGGGAAAATACTATGTATCGACACATACACGCTTCGCATCGACACAAGAAGGGGGCATGAGTCGACACATCCCATTATGTGTCGACTCATACTGAGTCATTTTTGTTTTACAGGAGCAATGAAAAACTATGTGTCGATGCATAGCAGCATGGGTCGACACATAGCAGTCCAAATGTAGTTTTTCCTTTTATTTTACACTATTTTTACATTGTTTTCATTATCATTCGATATGGTTGTAATATTTCAGTCTCCACTTCATCCCCATTGTAAATTTGTACCCCCATCCCCCTAAAGTGATGTAATAGCTTAGGATTTTATTTTCTGCATTTTTACTTGCTTTTCATATATTGCTAGTAAATAGGATGTATGGCAAAATAAAATCAACAAATAGATGACTTTCAAAAAACAAGACAAAATGCATGCAAACTAATACACTATTCACACATGCACCCTTAGGGTAATCCCACTTCGTTCCCTTTCGGAAAATAGTCATGTCCCTCGAGCATGGGTGTTTTAGCAAAGACCCTCGATAAAAAGATCGTAGTCCCTCGATGACCCTCGATGTTTCCTTCGGTAAACAATCTAGTCCCTACACGATATTGCTAAAATGTCTCATAAGTTGCCTTCTATGACTATCCAAATGTCCCTACACCCGTCCCTTCACATCCAATGATGGGGCTTCTTACCAAGTCAATGGTAAGATAACAACATCTAAAGGAGGAGGAAAAGCACATTTAAGACCTTTCGAGTAGGTAGATACGCTCTTAGTTACTCGCTTGCTCACAACAAAAACATTTTTATCCACACTCTCACTTTTGAACTATTTTCGAAACAAACACTTTGTATGTATTCTTATAGAAACGAGAATCGTTACAAAGTTACATTTTCAAAATACTTTCAAAAACACATCTCACAAACACACTTTTGAACTATTTTCGAAACAAACACTTTGTAGGCGTTCTTATAGAAACGAGAACCATTACGAAGTTCCATTTTCAAAATACTTTCAAAAAATCACCACCACAAGCACACATTCAAACAAAAGCAAGTGATCTAGCAAGTAACTAAGAGCCCATGGAAAACCATGGATGAAAAGGGTGCTAATACATTCCCTTTTCATAATCTACCCCCCGAACCTGAGAAATAATCTCTAAAGGTCTTTCCTGTGCTTTTTCACCTTTCCTTTTTGGATAAAAGAAAAGTCGGTGGCGACTCTTGCTAACCGCAACATTTGCGAACACAAACGCAAAACATCAAGTCAGTTCTCCCACCGTATCACACCATGCCTTCTCAACCAGAAAATCCATCACCCAAAACCTTTGAATATTTTGACATAGGGTTTGATCCATCTGAAACTCTAGGTCATTTTATGAATGAACCTCACTCCCCCAATCCAAATCCAAATCCTGAAAATGACCAACCAGAACTTGCCAAAGTTCTGTCTGACATTGATTTATTTGATCAAGATTTTTCCTCTCCCCTCCCAGAAAATCCAAACTCTCAACAACCACCAGAAATTCCTCAACCACACTCTCCAAAACCAGAAACTCCACAACCAGAAATTCCTCAACCTGAAATTCCACATCCACAATCACCTCAACAAGAAATTCCACAACCAGAAAATACTCAAACTCCAACTCCTCAACCAGAAGATCTGAAATCCAACTCACCACAACCAGAAACTCAACCTTATGAAAATCCATCTTATGATATTCATGAATCAGAACCCCAACATGCTGCCACAAACCATTCTAAAGACTCTCCTTCAGATTCTGATACAATCCCAATACCTGAAATCACAGAACCTCTTGCGGTTCACATGCCTCTCACCATTCATGACATTCTAGAAATCCCTTCATCTCTGGAATCCACACCTCCAAAGACCCCCACTAGACCAATCATTATTCCTGACTCTCCCACTCCTTCACCCACTAGCCGTCTAGTTGACAACCTCAGACTTGTCATCGATCCAATTGTGCTGGAAAGACTAGCCTCCACCTCTCACAAAACTGCCATTCCCAACCCTAAACCAACTGCAACCTCATCAGATGTTGGTACAAGTTTGTTGAGTTTTAAAATAGGAATGCAGGAATGGATAAATGCTTTGAAGCATGTAAGTCAAGAGATGACTAATCCTGCTGCTTCTGATTATATGTGGGCAAGATTCAGAAATTGGCTTAGCTCTGAAACGCTGAAGCTGAAGGAACAAAGTTATGAAAAGGTTCATCATAACTTTAGTGATAAGCTGAAGGCTTTTCAAGACCAAGTTCTGAGCCAACTGTTCAAGAAAGATATCCTCTCGCTGGATAATGCTCCCTGGAAAGAGCATTATCCTTCGGATGAAGCTGAACAAGAATCAAAAAGTCTCTCTCTGACTACTACTCCAGAAGACATGATTACAGCAGAAGAAATGGTTCACTCAGAAAAAGCTGCAGAATGCTCTGAGCAACATCCAACTCTTGAAGAGACACTAACTTCCTCCTTAGTCATGCAAACTCTGGAAGAGTTGAGGAAAGAAAATGCTTTAATCCATGCAAGGTTGGATAAGTAGGAGGATACGAACAAAGAGATTAAAAGTATTCTGGGTAAACAAGAAGACACTACAAAGGAAATCAGAGGCATTTTTGGCAAGCAAGAAGAGTCAAATACTCAGATCATGAGCTTGCTGGAAGAGTTGTTCACACGTCTTCCCCCTCCTTCTTAGATTTTCTTTTAAAATTGTTTATCTGTAACTTTTAATTTTACCTCTTTGTTTATGGTACTTGTCATTGCATTATATTTTAAATATAATTCATCTCTTTTGTCTCTGATTATATGGCCTTTTTGATAACTGACAAAAAGGGGGAGAAAGTAAGATATTTTCAATAATGGTTTACCGAGACAAAAGTATCAAACATTCTGAATTACTTAACCTCTACTTTCTGAAAAGTTTGAACAGGTACAAATTCTGTTAGGAGATGAAGCTAAACTCTGATGATAAGGAACTTAAGGGAAGTAATCAACTCAGGGGGAGTTTCTCTTAAACCTTTTTTTCTTTATTTTTAATTGAAAATTCTAGTTTTTGTCATCATCAAAAAGGGGGAGATTGTTTGAACATAGTTTGATTCTACAACCCTTAGTTAGAGTTTTGATGATAACAAATACAAAGAACAAATATGAACCCTAAAAATTTTGTTATTGTGTATGCAGAAGTTCTGACCAAAGCAGCATCAGAAGTTAAGCTAGAAGCCACACGCTGAAGCAATCAGAACATGCATTGAAGATTGATGACCAGAACCTGCGCTTAAGTGAAGTAAAATCTAATTCTGAACAAGATCATAATAATCTAAGTCATCAATGTTCTGAAGCATCAGCAGCAGGCAGTGATATATGATTCTGAAGCGTTACTAATCATTTAAGACAACATCAATTACAACGGCTTCATTCAGACAGGATCTTCTCCAAATGGAAATTGAGTTAATGACATTTATCATGCTTAATGATCATCAAGAATCCATTTCCTATATTAACAAGATCAGTGTTCAAATCGTTTACGATTTTCCAAGACAAGGAACGTGAATTCAAAAAGCTGCAAGCATTATTCACCATCTTTCCATGCTCTAATTTTGTGTAAATTATCACAGTTGTGATAACAGTTTTTGTAACGAAAAACAATAACACACATTCTTGTATCTTTGTTTTAAAATAGTGTTCATTAAGATTAACCGGATTGTGGTTGTACTCAGGAATACTTTAACAGTTGTTAAAGTAGTGATTGTAATCCTTTTGTGATTAGTGAATTAAGTCCTCGTTGGAGAGAGGAGAAATCACCTTGACGGGTGGACTGGAGTAGTTTGAGATCAAACGAACCAGGATAAAAATACTGTGTCATTGCTCTTTTGATTCCAAGTTTTCAATTCAACCCCCCCTTCTTGTGTTTTTCACTTCTTCAGAAAAGAATCAACATCATATCAATCAATATTAGGGTGATAGGATAGTTACATCTCAACTATGGAGAGGACTCATGTTTAATCTTTGGGAAAATATTTTAAAATGAAAAGCCAAATGGAAAAAGGTTTAAATGAGTTTATGTTTTTTTAAGTCTTTTGAAAAGGTTTTGATATGCTTAAGGTGTCTTAATATTTATTGAGAAAAAGATTTTACAAAAGAACTTGACAAAGTTAGATTTTTATTGAAAGTAGTTTAATTTATAATCAAAAAGTAAATCTCAAATTGGATAAAAGCATTAATCAATTTATCATCAAAATCAATCATCCATTTTGGTGCATTAGGGTTTTCACCTAAACAAAACTCAAGATTCATTGAGTTTGATGAAACTTATGACCAATTGAGCTAAGATCCAAGGCCAACACAAGTAACATAAGATAAACAAGTATTAAATGTAATATAAGTAATTAAATGTTGTTGTACCCAAAAATTTTCCCTCTCATTTATCAAGTATTTTCTCACAAGATCTCATTTGATTCAAGACTGCACAAGGTTTGATCAGCTCAAGACACCTCCTTAAGCATTGATGACTGGAATTAGGGTTTGAGATTGCACAAGGATAATTGAACTTTTAATTCCTCATATGACTTTAATGGATCATTTTGGACCCTAAATATTTGTCATGTCAAGTTTCAAGTCTTGGATCACATATTTGCTTAGTCAATTGATCAGTTGACCTAAAAGTCAATTGTATTGGGGAAAAAAGTCAATTATGGTCAATTTACAGTCAAAATTCATAATTTTTTATCCATATAAACATTGTCAACTCCTATATGTAATTTGATCAAGTTTTGACCATAATTACTCAAGAAATTTGATCAGATCATCAAAAGGGCAAAATGGTCAAAATTAGGGTTTTGACTGAGAAAGGGCAATTTCTGATTTTTGACCTAGAAAATGGTTATTAGGTTTGAGACATGATATCAAGGTTTCAAATGAACCATTTTGACCTAATGGTATGACTCAAAACTACCCTGAAGATCAATTGATTGATAGTTGATTTTCAATGAATTGATCAAAAGTCAATTGTACACTGAAAAGTCAAACTTTGACTTTTTGGTCAAAATCAAGTATCAAAGATCACAATTCATCAAAACATGTCAAAATATGAAACTTGTTCATCAATAAATCAAAAAGTCAAGATTTCATTTTGAAAATTCAAAGTTTCCAAACTTAGAAAAAATTTCTAAGTGTTGGAAACTTTATATTTTTTCACAATTTTGAGCCATGTTTTCACCATGATGCAAGATGATTCAAGGGAAACTTTCAAAATGAAAGTTGTATATCTCAATGAGATATAAAACATTTATTTACACAACTACTCCTAGAAATGCTTGGATTTTAAGTTATTAATCCATGAAATCATGGTCATGAAACTAAAACACTTAGTGAAATTTTAAGCATTTTGGTCAGGATTTTGACCTAACTTCTGAACCAAGTTTCACATGGTTCCATTTGGATTTAGCAAAAGTGATTCAAAGAGGGGTTTTAGAGAACACTGCAAGCTTTCTAAAATGTCCAAGAACTCCTTGAGATCATTTGTGAGCAAGGAGAATCGAAGGCCAGCAGTTAGGGTTTCAAGTTGTTTTACAAGGCAGAATTTCATGATGAACAAGAATGCAAATCCATGCTAGGCTGCACAATCTTTGCTTTGCAGGCCTCAAACTTGTTTGGAACTCCATAATTAAATTTTTGCACAGCTGTTAGAGGCTTTAATCTAAGCATTCAATGCATTAACCATGCTTAATGCCATTTTGGGAAGAAAGTGCACATTGCCATTTTGGAAAAGTAGCTTTTATGCACAAAATCAGTTCTTGAGCTTTTCACTTGCTTACTTATGATCACACACAACCTATAACCAAAAGAAACTTGTCTAAAGCCTCTTTGAACTCAGGCCATGCTTGTACTATTCCTTGAAACCATATTTCCACTTTTCTTCAAAATCAAGTAAGATAGCCATAACTCTATATCTTGCACTTTTGACCCTCTCAAGTTATAGAACCTTTTCCTTACTTATGCACAAGTTGTTTGCATCAAAATACACGAATACACAAACTCTAAAAGGTCCCCAACCTCAGAACTGCATCACAAATCACCATTGTTGCATATTCTGACCAAGAACTTCAAACTTCCATTTCACTTGTGCGTTTCTTGGCCTTTTGCTTCCAAAAGCTTCCAAAAATTATACATAAGCCATCCCTGTCCCTGTTACATGACTATAACACCATCTTCACCCATTTCCAAGTTCAAAAACAGAGCATTACAGTTGGACTTCTCCAGACCATTCCAGCCACCTTCAGCTCAAGCCAGCCATTGCATTAGCTTCCTAGAGGTCCATGGAAGCTAACCTGATCATCACCATCACTTGAAACAAGCTCAAACTCATTTCACGATTTCCAGTTTTGAGGTATTTCTCTTGAACTTCTATCTCATTATTTAGGCATTGTTAGGCTTGCATTTGTGAAGATAGAATATAGATATCATTGTCCTGAAACTATACATGTCCATAGATTTCATTTATGTTGCTTGAGCATGGAGAATTTTGAGTTTAAACTTGCTGAAACATTTAGGTCAGAATTTGGTACTTTCAAAAATTCATCCTTATCTTTGAATGTTAGCTTAAATTAGTTACATGGTTGGATTCATGGTGAAAAAATACACAAGTATCATGTTTACATTTTTGAAAATGGTTGAAGAATGAGCAAGTTACAGATCCTTTGGCTGGAAGTTGAAGATGAAGTACCGTCATGGCAAGTTTTATGTTATGTATTTATTTTTGTGCCAATGTTAACGGATGTATAGCCACCCCAGTGGTAAGGCAACACGCTGGTAACCAAAAGGGCGTGGGTTCAACACCCAGCGCGCTACCTTTTTTCATTTTTCACATTTTCATTCTTTTTTTGTCACAAACACACACGTCTGGGCCTCAATGCAGTGGGCCTTGGTAAAATGTTGGCTTCTAACCCCTGGCCCTACTTCAGCACCCCCTGGTCATTTATTTCTTTATTTTATTTTATTTCTATCTTTTAGTTTATTTCACTTTCATATATTCATTTTATTATTTTTATTATTAATATTATCATTATTATTAATAAAAAATCCAAAAATATTTATTTTATTATTTTTACACTCATTTATATTTTATTTCTCTTTATAAAAATTAATAAAGAACAAAAACAATTTTCTTAGCAAATTAATTTCTCTTTTATTTTTATTTTATGAATTAATATTTAGGCTTAGGATTAATGACTACATTATTTTCTTTTCTTAATTAAAATTAATTTAGAACTTAGGTATTTTAATTAATTAATTTTCCTATTATTTTTATTATTCAAAGCCTTTTTATGAAAAACCCTAAAAAATCATTTTTAACTTATTATTCTTTGTTAATTAATTTAGGTATTAATTTTAGTTAATTTCCATTAATTATTTTCTTAATTAGGTCAAGATTAAAACCCTTTCATAAAAATCCAAACGAAACATTTCTTTTCCCATTTACATTCTTGCAATTTTATTTTCAATTTTGTACAATATTCAATATGGTTGTAATAATTATTTAAATTTAATTTTCTTGCAATTTTCGCATTGGTAAATTTGTACACCCCCTCCCCTATTGATGTAATAGCTTAGTATTTTTATTTTCCGCAATTTAATGCTTTATATATATAAATTCTAGTAAATTAGGGTTTGTATGGAAAGATAAAATCAATGCTTATCAAACCCTAATCAAGACAAAACAATGCATGTAAAACAACACACTTGCACACTTACACCCTTAGGGTAAATCCACTTTGCTGCCTTATGAAAATGGTCATAATACACATGTAAGATGTCTTAGCAAAAACAAACAAAATACAAGATCATAGTCCCTCGATGACGCTACAAATGTTGCCTTAAGAATGATCTTAGTCCCTCAAAGAAATGCTAAGATATCTTACAACATTGTTATTCATGACTATACGATGACCCTTGCCCGTCCCTTTTACATCCAAAGATAAGGTTATTTACCAATCAATGGTAAGGTAACAATGTCAAAGGAAAGATGAAATAAACAAGAAAGACTTTTGATTAGGTAGAATGTTCCTAGTTGCTTGCTCATTTTCAAATCAAAAACACCGTTGCTATTTTCAAAACAAACACCAACACTTTCAAAATATCTTACAAACTTGAAACATTTTCAAAAGATAAACACTTTGTATGTGTTCTTATAGAAACGAGAGAAATTATAAAGACACATTTTCTTAAAATCACTTTAAAAAAACACATCCCACAAACACCTCTTTGAACTATTTTCGAAACCAAACTTTGTGTGCGTTCTTATAGAAACGAGAACCATTACAAAAAACATTTTCAAATTACTTTCAAAGAAACCACACAAAGCATATTTTTAAACAAAAGCAAGTGATCTAGCAAGCAACTAAGAGCCCGTAGATAACTACAGATGAGAAGGGTGCTAATCCATTCTCTTTTCATAATCTACCCCCCGAACTCAAGAAAACATCTCAAAGGTATTTCCCGTTCTTTTCAACCTTTCCTTTCGGATAAAAGAAAAGTCGGTGGCAACTCTTGCTATCCGCAACATTTGCGATCAAACGCAAAACAACCAAGTCAGTTCTCCCACCGCGTTACAAATGTATAAAAGGAATTTTTTAAATTATTAAAAAATGAAAATAAAAGTGAAAATAGCTAAGTATAATAAGGTCATAAAATAAATGGAAAATAAAACCATGGAAAAATCTGAAATGATTCAAAGTATTTTTAGAATTTTTTTGGATATCTTTAAAATCATAAAACTATTTTTAAACCAATTAAAATAAAGCAAATAAGAGAAAATTAAAATAAAATAGAAAAATGTAAAATATAAAAATCTCAAAAAATTACACAAAGTGTAAAATAATCAGAAATATTGTTTTGAATTTTTTCATAATTTTTGGAATTAAAATGGTTTTAAAATGAATTTTCTAATGTTAAAACAATTTCAATCAAAAATAGAAAAAAGAAATATAAATCAGAAAAAACCAGATGTGTTGGTTCTAAGTTCATTAATAGAGGTGGAATATCCAAAGGAGAAGAAGTGAGGGAGCATGGTGGAAATTAATCTGGAAAACACGCTGGATCACAAATTAAAAAAACTTATGAAAACATTTCAAGTGGTAACCTCTCATTGGTTGAAACATTTCTCATCCTCGGGCCACCATGAACATTTCTCAGTTGTCTTCTCCGATCAACCTTCTACAGAATTTTTATATTTGGTAACATAAGAAGCTGAGACTAATACCATTGTGTCTGTCTCTTTATTATGAACTCAGTCATATCAATCATAGAAGTTTATTTAAAATTAGTTGATAGAATTTTGCAGAAACTCGTGAAAATTTTTAAAATGAAATTTAAAATCAAATGATCACACTCAAAGATAAATGAAAACTAAAGGAAGCATGAGCATTAGAGAGTCAGGGACTATATTGTGGTATCAAGTTTGAAGTAAATGGATGCTTCTAACTAACCTTTAGAGAAGAATGATGAAGCAAATGGATGTTAGAAATTAAGTGGAGAAAGCTTTGAAATCTAAAAACGTAGTCTCACAATTTGGTGATCAAAGGTGAATTTGCACAGAAGTTTTAGGGGCTATCAAATCTTAAGAATGATGAAAATAGGTTCCTCTATTTATAGGAGGAAGAATGATTATCTCATGCATGTTGAATATTGCTTAATTCGTGTGAAATAAGTTGCATTTGAAAGTGAGAAAAGTGTGACTTAAGGAGGACTAAAACGCAGCCAATTCTCATGGATTATGAGTCGTTTTGCTTGTGTGAACATCCCAAATCATTTTTAGGTCCAAATCATGTGGTAATTTGATCATTAGAGTGAGTTTAGTTTCTTGAAAATTCTGACCAAAAGGAGAAAATGCAATTTCATGCACCCATGTTCAAGCTCACGTGCCAACATGTTCACTCAACATTTATGGCTCATTCTTTTTGCAATTTGATTACATCATTACAAAGAGTGAAATGTGAGAAGAAAGTATTGATTTGGATACCGGAGAAAAAAGTTATTACCAGTGAAGTTGGTACAATGACTTGAAATTTCACGTCAAAATATTTCTAAGTAAAAAATGACCTATAATGTCATCCTTCTTTCCATAGCTTTCCAAACATAATTGGCATTTGATCCTTGAAAAAAACTTGTAGAGGGAGTCATAAATGATAAGTAGAAAAAATAATCACTCAAAAATGTTGAGGATTGAAAGAGTTATGATCTTGTAAAGTTGCACAAAAACCACAAGGTGACCTATAA
The DNA here is from genome assembly GCA_948472305.1 of Vicia faba. Taxonomy (NCBI): domain Eukaryota; kingdom Viridiplantae; phylum Streptophyta; class Magnoliopsida; order Fabales; family Fabaceae; genus Vicia; species Vicia faba. Next base: position 175,618,652 of record OX451737.1, read on the forward strand.
TGTTCCCAAACGTTTGATGATATTCCAAACATAATCAGCTCTCCACTTGTAAAGAGAAGTTGTAGATGATTTCAATGAGATTCATATGCCCAAAGGATCAATACAATTTTTTAAAAATGATTGAGTTATGATATTTTGAACTTGGACTTGAAATGTTGACTTTTTGTTCAAACCACTTTGAATTGACTTGTGAACGTGAACTTTTATTGTACTTTAAAACACAGTGATGATCATATAGACTCAAAATGATGTCCCTTGAATGTATTTTTATTAAACTTGGTCAAGGCTTGAGGTAACTTGTTGAAGAATGCATGGAAATAAACACATGAACCTTTGAAGTTCTTTGAGAAACAAGCTATCAATCCTTGAGGTACTCTGGATCAAGCTGAGATTTAATGATGCTTGAGACCTTATGCTTTGAGATTATAAGCCATGCTTTGAAGAGAAAGCCTTTTGGAATCAATCAATTGATCACACTTTTGACTTTGAGGACGCAAACCCTAGCTGAGGGAACCATGCTTGATGCTCTTAATTCAAAACCAATATTTCACAATAAACAAAAGGGAACAAGGCATATTTTTTGGTATTTTGATTAGTGGTTAGTATAACATAAAGTATATTATTCAAAAGAGAAAGAAACATAAAAGGGTGATTGATGATCTCTATAAAGGAAATACTTAGAGAAAGGGTTAAGAAGCAACCAAGTTTGTGATCTTGATGATATGCAATGATGTAAAATTATATGGGTTCTTAGGGGTAAAAATTAGGGTATGCCAGGCGCTAATACCTTCCATGCGCATAATCAACTCCCGACCTGAATTTGGTTGTGATGACCATATTTTTTTTCTTTTAAGGATTTATCAATGTTTTCCCTTTTAAAAATAAATTTTGGTGGTGACTCTTGTTGATTTTGAGCGTTCGTATGCTCAGGCATTTTTCCCGTCGTGACAAGTATCTTAGTGGGTGAATGGATGGAAAACTTTTTGGTTAGGAGGATGTTATGTATATGTTTCCATTTTTAAGGTATGGGGCCAAAAGGATTGTTGGATAGAGGCAAGGGCTATAATAGTGTGGACTATGTTGTTTATAATACCTTTTTTTCTTTAAGATTTTCCATTTTGAGGGGAAGTATGAGGATATGAGAACCTAAATGACATGCCATTGAGTTGATAGAATTTTTGAAAGATAGCATTGTCATATTCCTTCTCATTATCACATTGCAAACATTTGATTTTTCATTCCAATTGGGTTTTAATGTGAGTGCAAAATTGAAGAAACATAGAAGGAAGTTGAGATTTATTTTGTAATGGAAAATTCCATAAAAAATTCGTGAAATCATCTAAAAATAACACATAATAACGGTGCCCCCTGAACTAAAAACAATTGATGTCCAAACATGCATATGAACAATATCAAATTGCATTAAAGTATAAGATAAATAATTAGAAAAAGATAGTTTTATTTGTTTCTCAAGTAGACAAGAGTGATGTAAGAAATTTTTCTTAAACTTATTATATATAAGAAAATTGTTTCGGTGTAGAGAAATTAAGATCTTTGCTCCAAAGTGTATTAAACAGTTGTTACATACTTTATAGGATAAGACAAAGATAGATGGTGGTTGGGTTGTATAGTAGGGTATGATGGTAAGTGGGTATAGGCCGTGAGAGTTGTTACATCCTATTAAATACATTCTTGTCTGAAAGTCCTTCACAGAGAAACCAAACGGGTCATATTCAACAGAAACATCATTATCAATGGAAAATTTTCTAACAGAGACAATATTTTCTAACATAAAGTCCACCATGTGCATTATTTCATTCTCTGCCACGGAAGTCACGACCATTACCTCCTCTGCCATGATTTCCATTACCTCAGTCCCGGTTGGTGCAATTGGAAAGAGTTGGAGCTGATGTGTTAGTGTGTAAGGCGATGAAGGAAGCATTGTTAGTGGTGTTGGATGCCTTTTTTGCTGTGGTTGTTTATTCAAAGATGATCATGGAGTATGATTTATAAAAGGGAGGAAGAGAATCACTATGACAAATTTATGATCCTACAAAAGCATAGGCACCAGTTAGGCCTAAGATGAGTTGAAGAACCAAATTTTCATTGGAGACATGAGCCATGTTTTTAGATAGTTGGTCAGTGAGGGATTTGAGATGTTGACAGTAAGAGGATGCATCATAGAATTTTTCCATATAAGTGCGTGAAAAATCTTGCTTTAGGTAAAGAGCCATATCTGTTTTTTTGTCATAGAATATGTCAAACAACCAATTCCAAGCAAGTTATGCATTAGAGTCATGTTCAATAATGGTATTGAGAAGGTCATTAGAAATCGTGTTGTGTATCCATTATAACACAGAAATTTCAAGGCGAAACTAGAGTTCAGGATAAGTGTCTTTGAGTTAGGGAGTTGCGGGTGTCGTAGAGGAGGAAGGTGGGGTTATATGACCAAGCACTTGCTAAACACAAGCATGAATTTTTATTAATTTTGTTTATGTATTATACTTTCCTTTTTCAATACCCATTGTGATTTTTATGAAGTTTGAGATATTTGGCACAATTAAAGATGGATGAATAGGAGTGGGAGTGAGAGGAGTGGGAAGCAGATATTGAACTGTGGAATTATTTTTATTAGAGTGGGTACCATATATATGTTCTCAAGATCATCCATGTCAAGTTTCAAGCCTTGCAGAAGAAGTTTGCTCAGTCAATTGCTCAAATGTCTGAAAATCAACTGTACTAGGTCAAAAGTCAACTGTGGCCCACATACAGTCAAACTTCAAGATTTTTGGTCAACATCCTCATTTTGAAGTATTATTCATCATTTGGTCAAGGGTTGGTAATGATTCCTCAAGGATTGCTCACAGTTCATCAAAACCCAAAAGTTGCTAAATTAGGGTTTTATAGGAAAAGTCAACTAAACTTTGACCAAGCATAACTTTCTCATACTTTATCATAAATGACCCATCCAAAGCTCATTTTGAAGAGGATTCAATTCCCCACAATTCATATTCATCTCCAAAGTTCAGAATATGCACTCACAAAAAGATATGAATTTTGACATTATAGGTCCTTTTGAAAAGTCAACAAAAACACCTTTTGGGTAAAAGCTTCATACATGAACATGGAAGAGTCAATTGAGAGGAGACAAAAAGGGTTGTTTAGAGAACATGCTAAGCTTTCTAAAAAGTCCAAGAACACCTCTCTAGGGTTAAAATTGAGAGAGTTATACATTGGCCTAGTGGACCATTTTTGCAAAATTGCCAAAAGTCAAATGTACTCAAATTTGCATTTTTTGTTAAATGGGCCCAACTTTTTATGCTTGCACCTCAATTATAATATGATCCACGACTCAAATGGTCACTCACCCATTATGTGCTTCATTTTTCAATTTATTTTGATTTTTCATTAATTAAAAAGTGGATTAAATCAAATAAATGATGAAAATTAATAAAGTTATGATTTGATTTATTTGTTTGACAGTTTAGCAATCAAGATATGCTGAGGTTACAAGATAAAACCGAGTTATGGCCAATTGGTACGAGAAAGGCATGATTTGGCTCAAAATAGCAATATATCATATAGCTTGCAAATCAAATCAAATCTTGGATAAATACAAAGATTCATTCCAAGTTTGTTAACCTAATTCGTTCTAGGTTATATAATGAAGAATTCCAGATCAAAAAACAAGGGTTAAAGGTCAGGAGAGGCATAGAACAAAACTCAAAAATCATGATAAAAGTGAGGTTCGGTTTGCAGGTTAGAGGACCTTTGAGAGCAATTCAAGGCCATCCATCATATCCTGGGTGTGCACTGAAGCCATCTCCACCATTTGCAAGGTCTGAAGTTCTCAGAATTCGCCTCTACATCTCACGCGGTTTGCAAGCTTTTTCAAATTTGATTATTGCAATTTACGCATCATTAGCACTTTTGATTGTTATATTCATGTTTGTCATCATGTTTGCAAGCTAACCATGACATTTAATTGCATTTTTGATGCATGTACGTGATATTGCCATTGCTAGGGTTTCTGTATTCGTTTTAGGGGTTTTCAATGCAGGCAAAATTAGGCCTTGATTCTGGTACCATGATGCTCGTGAGGATGAGACGAGTTGATTGGTACCAGTACTTTTCATTTATCTTGCTCGTATGCAATTTTGGAGATGAACATGGTTATACCTATAGTGAACGCTTGTAGGTAAAAGTCTTGTTTTCTAAGGCGACAGTCCAGGGAAGAAGATAAGGCGTGGCAGTTCATGGCTGGTTGGTTTAAATTTAGCGCGCATTTTCTGAATATATTGTTTGATTTGATTATATTGTTTTGCTTCTATTATATGAAAAACAAGAATACGTAGCACAGCTGGCAAGCAAGCATTAGAATTGAGCATGAGGACCTTGGTTCGATCCCAGGTCCCAACCTTTGCTTGGTATTATTTTTCTTCATATGATCAGGTGCACTACATTCTCAAGCGCATTCCATACAACCTCAACGTCCAGCCACTGGATGCCCAGCAAGCCAGATCCAACATGCCAACAATGAAGGTTCACCATGCTCCTCAAGTCAACACCCACACCATATCCAGCGTTGACCAGGCTTCATGCTTAATGGGCCAGAAAATCCAGATTTACACCACCTCCTTCAGTAACACTAACAGGCCCATTCCTCATTTTTTTTCTTATAATTTTTATTTTTGCTTTATTTTTAATTCTTTTTAATTATTTTATATTTTAAAATCAGTTTTTTTATAAAATCATGAAAAATCAAGAATTCACAAAAAATTAGAATTAGGCTTTTTTTTATCAAATTTAATTTAATTTAGTTTAATTTAATTTAGGGAAAGTTTAACTTGTTTTTATAATTAAAACTAATTAGAAAATTAGGTTTAAGTTCTTGATTTAATTCTTTTCTTTTTTTCAAACAAAAAATACAAAAAAAATAGGTTGTTTAGAATTATTAATTTATTTTCAAAAATTAATTAGAACCTAGGATTTTCTTTAATTTAATTATTCATTATATCCCAAATAACAAAACGTGACAAAAACATTTTTTTAATCAATCGCAAGTGGGATTAGTCAAAGGGTCAAAACCCTAATCGCCTCGCATTTAATTCACCGCGCGCTTATTGATTATTTTACCATTATTTTGTAACTGTTCATGGTTTGTAATAGTTAATTTAGGGTTTTTATTTACTGTTTAAATCCCCGATTTTTGGTTATGTAATTAATCCCCCTCCCCGAAGCCTTGTAATAGCGTAGGTTTATTTTCTCTCATTTTTAATTCCTGCAAATATTTAACTGTTAGATGTATGTTTAGGATTGTATGGGAAGAATGCATGACAAATTAACATGGTTAGAAAACCCTAATGTGCAAAGATAATAAACTGAAAAAAAATCACTCACACATATCACTCTTAGGGTATATTCTCACTTCGGTTGCCTTCGGTAAATGATCATTAAGCATAGGGTGTCTTAGTGGTTGCCCTCCAGTCTAAAAGATCAAATTGTCCCATTCGAATGTTGCCTCGAAAAGATCTTAAGACTCTAGGGTTACTACTAAGGTGTCCTAATATTACTTTAGTGACTGTACATCCCTTTTCGAATTGACCCTTACAAATTCCAACGACGGTGCTACCTATTTCTCAATAGTGGGATAATGTTGTCTAAAGGAAACAGGAATAGAAACGGTCTCTTTTCGAGTAGGTAGACGCTAGTAGGTACTTGCTCAAATCAAAACTTTTTCACTTACACCTTTCAAAATAATTTTCAAAACAAAATTCGTCACACTCTTGAGGACTGATACAAGGGTTATCACGAAGTAAAGCATTTTTTAAAAAAACAAAGCATGCAAACACAAGCAATTTAAAAATGAGCAAGTACCTAAGAGCCCATGGAAAACCATGGATAGAAAGATTGCTAACACCTTCCCTTTCTATAATCTACCCCCCGTATTCAAAATCTCGAAAATGTATTTTTTTCTGTACTTTTTTCCTTTCCGATTGGATGAAATAAAAGTCGGTGGCGACTCTTACTTATCGCGACATTTTGCAAACACAAAACACAAAACACAAACCAGTATTAAACAGTCAGTTCTGCCACCGTATCACAGAACTGGCGACTCTGCTGTGGAGTTATAAGTGGGGTGTACCTTAAGATCTAGGTCATTTAAAAATTGCTTCTCTTGTTTGCTTTCTTTGCTTTATTTTTGAGGATTCTGTTTGGGGTTACTATAGATCCTACACCCGGATCTGGGGAATACCTTTTAGGTAAGTAGCAATAGACTGTGAGGGAACTGTATGGCAAAGACCGATACGGTTGAAGCAGTAGCTACGTTGGTGTGACACTTTGGTTGGTACCAGTATCCCTTGTGGTGAAACAAGGAGAATACGGGGCCGCCGCGTGGTGTCGTGAAGCATCAACTGACCTTAGAACCTTTAATTGCCCAACTTGGCCATTAGAAAATAGCGAGATGGCCGACCTCGGTGTAGAGCTGAGAACTGGTTGATACTCGATGCTACACTTATTGAGATCATACTTTCAGAATATTTTGGCCGCAAGAAAAGATTGTGTGAGCTGAAACCATGACCGATGAAGGATGGTCAGTGATATTGAGATCCTCTAGAACCCGGTTACTTTTCTAGGACAGCTTTGAAACCAACTTAACTTCAAGAGGGTATTACCTTTGACCTCATGCAAGCATTAAACCTAAGGGCTTTGTGTGATTTGACTGTGTTTGCAATACTTGTGTTTGCTATACCTGTGGTTTATCATGACATCATGCATCATAACATGTCATTCATGCTTCATTACACTAACCATTTCAAAGACCAAGGAAATTTATCTTTGTTCTGTTTTGCAGGTCATGGCTTCTGTGCGTAGAAATACTATCTAAATCAGCTTTGTGGAGATACCTTCCCAACTCAAAGAGCTAGTATCAAGAGTTTCTGAAACTTCTATTTTCATTAAGAGACACGGTCAACTTCTCATCCTGGTTACTTCAAACCCTGATGAACAGATGATGAGCGTACTTTTTCAGTTCTTCGATCCCAAGCATCACCGCTTCACCTTTCCGGATTATCAGTTGGTACCCACCTTGGAAGATTTCTCTCAGCTATTGGGAATATCCATTATTGAACTAGTACCCTTCACAGGTATAGAAGAAGTTCCTAAGCCAGAGGTCATTGCCTCAGCTTTGCATTTGAAACGGGGCGATGTGGTATCCAATTAGGAAACTTGAAGCGGAGTCGAGGGTTTTCTAGCTAAATTTCTGATAAACAAGGCTCAACTATTTTGGGATGATATGGATTTTCAGGCTTTTGAGGATGTCTTGGCTCTTTATATCTATGGTTTAGTTCTCTTCCCTAATCCGGACTCCTTATTAGATGTGAATGCTATCAAGATTTTCCTTTCTCGCAACCCTGTGCCTACCTTGCTTGGAGATATTTTGCATGCTTTCCATACTCGTACCATGAAGAGAAGAGGGACTCTTATGTGCTGCATGCCGTTGTTGTCAAGGTGGTTTATTTCTCACCTCTCTAGGTCTGTACTGAAGAAAGAAGAAGGTTTGGGTTGGTCTCACAGAATAATGTCACTCGCTCATACGGATATTCTTTGGTGTTCCCGAGCTATGGAAGACATTGCTATCATTGACCGCTGTGGGGAGTACCCTAATGTCCCATTACTTGGTATCAGAGGGGGTATAACTTACAATTCTTGTCTAGCCTTGTGACAATTTTGTCATGCTCGAAGGAATGGTCCCAATAAGTTACTTATTGAGAGCATTGTATTCAACTATGAGGATGATGTTAAAGAGTATCGTTGGAGGTTCATACGAGCTTGGGGCATGGTAAACAGATCTGACCCCAAAGATTTGGGACCAAAGACTTCCATTCCTATGCAGCCTTACCTCCAATGGGTACGAGCTCGTGCCCAAAAGCTTATGATGCCTTATGTGGCTGTATTACCAGTGATTGTGGAGCCCACTACTGAAGAAGGCATTCCTTACACGGTTCTGTATCCTTACATGCCCACTGATCTTGGGGAGTTACAGAGGTCTTGGATTCAGCTGAGGAATGAGCGGGATACTTACAGGGAACAATTCCATGAGCAAGAGAGAATGGTTTTAAAGCTCACCAGGCAGCTTCAGGAAGGAAGAGTGCTCAATGATTATATCATCACAAAGAGAAAGCGTCCATGGGACTTTTGACTTTTCTTTTCTAGTTTTAGATTTGTTTTATTTACTTATTTGTAACGCCTTAAAGGCATTTTGAACCTTCAACTTTAAGCTAATAAATTTTTTGTTTATTTTGGTTTGCAAATTTAAAAATCCCGAGGTCTTTGAAATCATTACATGCGCATCCCATTATCATACACATCATTACAGGTACCATTACATGTTTCTCATCTTCTTCGCTGTTTATTTCAATAGAAATGTCTTCCGATTAAGTCATCAAAGATCTTCAGGCACAGAACGCCCAGTTTCAATAGATGTTCATCAGTCTGGCAATGAGGCAAGAGGATCTGAAAGCCCTCATTCTAAAAGAGAAGAAGAAGAAGAAGAAGAAGAAGAAGAAGACTGGTATTCTGAATATGGGCAGAAGATTTAGAGAAAGGTTGAAACATCAAACTGATCTGGCCTCTTCATCCAAGGAAGGGGAGAACCAAGAAGGAGAAAAGGACCCTAGTCCTGCAGTCTCTGATAATGATACTGATTATGACGATGAACAATATCCTCCTGCTGAGGATATATACAAGTATCTAGAAGACCGTCTGAGTGCTATGGAAGTTTAGAAGATACTTGGTTTGGATTTCAGAGAATTGGGACTGGTATCGGGAGTAGTCATCCCTCAGAAATTCAAAGCTCCGGTTTTTACCAAGTATGATGGAGTGTCCTGCCCAAAGCTCCATCTCCGATCGTATGTCAGGAAGATTCAACCCCACACCACTGATAGAAATTTGTGGGTGCACTTCTTTCAAGATAGTCTGTCAGGGACTCAGCTTGAATGGTTCTACCAGTTAGAGGGAGCCAGTGTCCGAAACTGGGAAGATCTTGCTGCTGCTTTCTACAAGCAGTATTAGTACAATGTCGACCTTGCTCCTACTCGTACTCAACTCTAGAGTATGTCCATGGGTGCAGGTGAAGGTTTTAAATATTATGCTAAAAAATGGAGAGACTTGACTGGGAGAGTTCAACCCCCTTTGTTTGATAGGGAGTTGGTTGATATGTTTCTAGGGACGCTATCCGGTCCATTTTTCAATCACTTAATCGGCAGCTCGTCATCTGGTTTCACTGAGCTGATTTTAACTGGATTAAGAGTAGAAGCTGGAATTCGGAGTGGTAAAATACAGAAGGATGTCTCCTGGATTTCAACAAAGAAGCCTTTCACTGGTAAGAAGGAAGCCAGTGCGATCTATAGCCCGAGGGGCCAAAACAGATCTGAACACCGTCAAACGGTAAATGCTGTAGTAATACCAAGACCCGCAGTTGCTTCACAATGCAACAATCAATAAAGGGTGGAAAGACCACAACGGAAGTTTACCCGCATCAATATGACTTTGGCTGAAGTTATGCCTCATCTGTTAAAATCCAACTTGGCAACCTTAAGGGAGGCTCCTAAGAATCCAAACACTACTTCTCCCAGATAAAATCCCAACGCGCGGTGCGCCTACCATTCTGAGAGTCCTGGCCATGATACAAATGATTGTTGGGCTCTGAGAAACAAAGTACAAGACTTGCTTGAAGCCAAGGAGATAGAGTTCGATGCTCCAGAAAAGCTGAATGTTATAACTGCTCCCATGCCCAAACACGGTCGTGGAGTTAATGTTGTTGACACTGATTTGTTTATGACCTCTTTTGAAGAAATTTCTACTCCTCTTATGACTGTTAAGAAGAATTTGCTGTTGACCGGTTTATTTCCGGGTTGTAGTGAAGGTTGCCACATGTGTTCGATTTTACTTTCTGGTTGCCATTTGTTGAAGTCAGGTGTTCAACGCCTGAAGGATAATAAAGAGATTTTGTTCTAGAAAACTATGATTCCTGTTGTTCCAAATGAAGACGTTGCCATTATAACCATTTCCGCCAATCCTTCCAAGGTTTACTCGAGAAGACCTATTAGGATTACACCTGTTCAAAGAATTGCTCCGCTAATAATCATTGTTCCTGGTCCCATCCCGTACACTTTAGACAAGGTTGTCCCCTGGCATTAAGGTGTTGATGTATACTATTATGGCATTAAGCAAGATCTGAAGAATGAAGAAGCTGATACTGATGTCAGTAATATTGTCGGTACTAGTAAAGTTACCCGAAGCGGAAGGGTCTTCTCTCTCGAGATTTCCCATGAGACTGTCAACAAGCCTATTGTCATTCCATCTGTTGTTCCTGCTAGTACATCAACTACTGTTCCTGTTCTTACTCCAGTTTTCACCCCTGTCGCTGAGCCATCTGGGACTCAGGGCAAGGAAATTATAGGTGAGCCTGCCCGGATGGAGGCACCTAAGAAAATCCTTGTGGAAGCCTCTGTGTTACAGTGGCAGAACCGACTGTTTCACGCTGGTTTGCATTTTGCATTTTGTGTTCGCAAAATGTCGCGGTAAGCAAGAGTCGCCATCGACTTTTATTTCATCCAATTGGAAAGGAAAAAAGTACAGAAAAAAATCCTTTTTCGAGATATTCTTAGTACGGGGGGTAGATTATAGAAAGGGAAGGTGTTAGCACCCTTTCTTTCCATGGTTTTCCATGGGCTCTTAGGTACTTGCTCATATTTTTAAAAATTGCTTGTGTATGTGCTTTGTTTTGAAAAAGTTTGACTTCGTGATAACCCTTGTATCAGTCCTCAAAGGTGTGACGAAGCTTTGGTTTGAACAAGTACCTACTAGCATCTACCTACTCGAAAAAAAGATCATTTCTATTCTTGTTTCCTTTAGACAGCGCTATTCTACTATTGAGAAATAGGTAGCACCGTCGTTGGAGTTGTAAGGGTCAATTCGAATGGGACGTACGATCACTAAAGCAATGTTAGGACACCTTAGTAATAACCCTAGAGTCTTAAGATCATATTCGAGGAAACATTTCCGAGGCAATATTCGAATGGGACATTTGATCTTTTTAGACAGGAGGGCAACAACTAAGACACCTTATACTTAATGATCGTTTATCGAAGGCAACCGAAGTGAGAGTATACCCTAAGTGTGATATGTGCGAGTGATTTGTTTTCAGTTATTTATCTTTGCACATTAGGGTTTTCTAATAGTATTAATTTGTCATGCATTCTTGTCATACAATCCTATTAACATACATCTAAACAGTCAAATATTTGCGGGAATTTAAAATGCGAGAAAATAAATCTACGCTATTACAAGGCTTCGGGGAGGGGAAATAATTACATAGCCAAAAACCCGGGGAAAAGCGATAAGTAAAAAACCTAAATTAAACTATTACAAACCATGAACAGTTACAAATATTTTGTCGAAATAAATAATAAACGCGCGACGAATCAAATACGAAGCGACTATGGTTTTGACCCTTGACTAGACCTATTCGCGATTGATTAAAATTTTTTTTTATTATGTTTTGTTATTCAAGAAAATAATTAACTAATTAAATAAAAAGGAAAATCCTAATTCTAATTAAATTTTTAAATTAAGAAAAATAAATTAATTCAATATAAAACCTATTTTTTGTATTTTTATTTATTTGAGAAAAAGAGAAAATAAAATTAAATCAAGAGTTTTAACCTAATTTCTATTTGATTTTATTTATGAAAATAAATTACAATTTCCCTAAGTTAAACTAAATTAAATTAATTTTGATAATAATAAAAAAAACTAATCCTAATTTTTTATGAATTATTGATTTTATGATTTTATAAAAAAAAATTAATTTGTGAATTAAGAATAAATAAAATAAATATTAAAAGAATTAAATAAACTAAAAGAAATAAGAAAAGAGTGATGGGCCTGTGCTAGCAATCATGGGGGTATATTGTTGAAATTCTGAGCCCAAATGATCCAAGCCCATTTGACTTTGCTGGATCTGGTGTGTAAGTTGAATTAAGGAGCATGGTAGGCCTCCAAGGATGGCACGTTGGATCTGGGCTAGAGATGTGTTTGATGGCCAGATGTTGATGGCATACGATGGACCTCTTGATAAGCAGTACACCTGATCACATGAAACAAAATAATTGAAAGAAAGGTTGGGACCTGGGGATCGAACCCAGGTCCTCATGATCAACACCAATGCCTGCCAGCCAATTGAGCCACGCGTTTTTGTTGTACACATAATGGAAGTAAAATAATTTAATCAAAAACCAAATCGTATTCAAAAAAACGCGCTAAAATTCAAACCACCCAACCAGTGAGTGCCACGCATTATCTTCTTCCTCGAACTGTCGTTTTAGCCTGAGATACCTTTACCTACAGACGCTTCGTTGTAGCTATAGACCTTTTCATCTCAAAACTTCTTTACAAGCAATATAAATGAAATTCAAAGGTACCAATCAACTTGTCTCATCCTCATGAGTATCATGGCACCAGAATCCAAGTCCAATTTAGCCTATACTGCAAAGCCTTAAACAAGAACACAAAACCTTAGCCATGACAGTTTCACATACAGTCATAAAAAATGCAATTGAATAGAACAGTTAGCTTGCAAACACGATGATAAACATGAGTATGGCAATCAAAAGCACTAAAGATACGTGGATTAGTGAAATCAGAATCAAATTTTTGGACAAACCGAGGGAGGCGTAGAACACAATTCTGGACGTTTCAAGACCTGGGAGTGATTGGAATCACTTGCTGGGATGTCTGGGAAGGGATTGGTACTCTTGAAATGGCTTGAAACTCCTTGTAGGTTGAAATCCGGTTCCCACTTTTCTTGAAATTTTCAGCTTTTCTTTAGGTATTTTCACGACTGCTTAACCTCTTTTCTTGCCTTGGATACCTTCTTTATATGTAATGCAACACATTAGGTCAACAAAAACGGACTGAATCTTGCCCATTATGAAGATTTGATTTGGTCTTTCATGGCATATGATATCCTTCCAAATTTGGCCTAATCATGCTCTTTTTTGTTCCAATTACCATTGATTCGAATTGATCTTGCAAGCTCATCAAATCTTGGTTGCTAACCTGTCAAAAAAACCAATCAAATCAAATCTTTGATAATTTTCATCATTTATGTGATTTAATTCACTTTTTAATTAATGAAAAATCAAAATAAATTGAAAAATGAAGAAAACAATTGGTGGATAAGCATTTGAGTCGTGGACCACATTATAATTGAGGTGCAAGCATAAAAAGTTGGGCCCATTTAGCAAAAAATGCAAATTTGAGCACATTTAACTTTTGGCAATTTTGCAAAAAAAGGTCAACTTGGACAATGCATAACTCTCTCAATTTTGACACTAGAGAGGTGTTCTTGGACTTTTTATAAAGATTAGGATGTCCCCTAAGCAACCCTTTTTGTATCATCTCAATTGAGTCTTCCATTTTCATGTATGAAGCTTTGACCCAAAAGGTGTTTTTGTTGACTTTTCAAAAGGACCTATAATGTCAAAATTTATATCTTTTTGTGAGTACATATTTTGAACTTGGGAGCTGAATATTAATTCTAGGGAATTGCATCCTCTTCAAAATAAGCTTTGAATGGGTCATTTCTGATAAAGTATGAGAAAGTTATGTTTGTCAAAGTTAAGTTGACTTTTCCTACAAAACCCTAATTTAGCAACTTTTGGGTTTTGATGAATTGTGAGCAATCCTTGATGAATCATGATCAACCCTTGATCAAATGATGAATTATACTTCAAAATGAGGATGTTGTCCAAAAATATTGAAGTTTGACTGTATGTGGCCCACAATTGACTTTTGACATAGCACAATCGATTTTCAGGCCTTTGAGCAATTGACTGAGCAAACTTCTTCTACAAGGCTTGAAACTTGACATGGATTATCTTGGGAACATAATAGGACCTTGTAAGGAATTTGGGATCCTTTGGACTCAAGCATCTTGATGAAAAATGAAACCCTAATTTGAGGTAGACTACCTTGGGAGAGAGTTTGTCTGGTCAACACTTGGACCTCCTTGAGCAATTTGGGGACCTCACTTGCCATGTGTTGAGAAATATGGGAGGGAAAATTTTGGGGTACAACAGCTGCCCCTATTCAATCTTCTTAAACCCGAGGATGTAGATTGGCTTGTCTGCCTTTCGTGATCTGAAGGTAGAAGATGATTGAACACTAGAGTGCCTAGAAATTTGCACTCGCATGAAGTGATATTTGATTTGTGATATCAGGAATGGGCTTATAGATGCCATTTGGTAGTAGCTAGGGAACTGTCGGAGATGGGCTTAAAGATGTCATCCGAAGAAGTGTCGATCGCACAAGAGATTCCTTTGCGAGAACCCGTTTACCTGTTGTTGAGGAGGACTTCGCTGGGGAATGTTGGTCTCTGTCTTGAGAGAAATAGAGTTTTAGGAGCTTCAGTTGTTCGTTACTCTACTGGGTAATAATTCCGGTTTGGGAAGCGGGGGTAAACTGTGTGTTTGGTCGGGGTATATGCTGCAACGCGACTTTCTGGGGAAATGAGAAATCAATTGTGTTTGATCGGGTCCTGGTCTTACAATATTATGGACTGCTGTCTGGGGATAAGAGAGGAAGAAAACCCGGATAGTAAGGTTAGGAGAAGGAACCTGGATAGAAGGGTTACGTCGGTATAAAAGCATGTATAATAGGGTTGTGAGAAGGAACCTGGATGGTAGGGTTACTTTGATATGAAAAGCCTGGATAGTAGGGCTGTGAGAAGGAACCTAGATGGTAGGGTTACTTCAATATGAAAGCCTGGATAATAGGGCTATGAGAAGTAACCTGGATGGTAGGGTTACTTCAATATGAAAAGCCTGGATAGTAAGGCTTTGAGAAGGAACCTGGATGGTAGGGTTACTTCAATATGAAAGCCTAGATAGTAGGGTTGTGAGAAGGAACCTGGATAGCAGGGTTACTTAGAAATGAAAGCCTGGATGGTAGGGCTGTGAGAAGGAACCTGGATAGTAGGGTTACTTCGAGATGAAAGTCTGGATAGTAGGGCTGTGAGAAGGAACCTGGATAGTAGGGTTACTTCAAAATGAAAGCCTGGATAGTAGGGTTGCGAGAAGGAACCTGGATGGTACAGTTAATTCAATATGAAATCCTGGATAGTAGGGCTGTGAGAAGGAACCTGGATAGTAGGGTTACTTCGAAATGAAAGCCTGGATAGTAGGGCTGTTTGAAGGAACCTGGATAGTAGGGTTACTTCGAAATGAAAGCCTGGATAGTAGGGCTGTGAGAAGGAACCTGGATGGTAGGTTACTTCAATATGAAAGCCTGGATAGTAGGGCTGTGAGAAGGAACCTGGATAGTAGGGTTACTTTGAAATGAAATCCTGGATAGTAGGGTTACGAGAAGGAACCTGGATAATAGGGTTACTTCGAAATGAAAGCCTGGATAGTAGGGCTGAAGGAACCTGGATGAGGTTGCATTTGTTTCCGATGATTACTCTGTTTAGCTTCGAGTGTCTATCATGTACCTGCTGGAAATTGTTGATAATAACTGTCTTTTCCTGAAATGAATACAGGGTTAGTTATGTGCAATGCATGAGATGCATTGTGATGAGGTTGTCAAAATAATTGAGATTATGTTATATGCATTGTATGCACATGTCATGATGCATGAACATGAAATGCTGACGTAATAAACTAAGTCCGGGAAAATAAATCCCTGACTGCTGTTTTGAGAGTATGAGAAGTGGTATTCTTGACTGCTGTAAAAAACTATAGTTCCTCTACTTCTGTCGGAGATGGTGAATAAGGATGACTAGCTGGGGATTTGCCCCTTCGGCTGGCGAATTCTGCCAGAAGAAACCCTGTATGAGGATAACTCTGCGGGGAATAACTCTGTTGGAGAGGAGATATTCTGGTGATAGATCTGCTGATCTGAAGAAACAAACTCAGTTGAGGATGAATTTCCGTTTCTGGTGATAATGAACTCTGTTGGAGATTGAATTTCTTCTTACGAGAGAAATAAAATCTGCTTGGGGAACAATTTACTGACTCGCTCGCGATGGTGAACCTCAATTGGGGGAGAGTTATATCCTGTTCGAGAAAGCTACATCACCGTCTTTGGATACTTTTTATTCTGTGGGGAGTGTATGCACCACTACTCATGTTCTCAAGCCGGTTCTATCCCGGTACCTGATGGTCAAAGTAACTGTAGGGTTTGGGCACTTCTTGTTTTCCCTGCTCCTGGAATTACGAGTAATTGTCTTTTGTTTTTCATGTGAATATTTATGAGAAGCAATTATTTTCAAATGCATATATAAAAAATGAACCATTCGACGTTCTAGCAAAACAAAACAGGAAAAAGAAAATAAATCAAAGCTTTGTGAAAATGACTTGTATTGATTTTGAAGTTGGCCTGTAATAGGCGTTTTTGTACAAGGAGGCTGACACTCTAGTAAGAGAACACCGCCGAAAGATAGAAATTACAATTTGTGTTAAAGAAAGAAAAACAATTATGTGAAACAATCCCATTGGGTTCCAATTCTGATATTGCCTTTATATCTTCAAGCGTCTCATCACTGCGCTGCTTGGTCTAAGGTGGATCAGATTGATTGGCGTTGTCCGAGCTTGATAATTGATACCGAAGTCTGGTTGTGAGATGATCCAATGAGACATAGTGTTACCTTTGATCCCTAATTTTTGCATGGACTTCCCTTTCGGGTTTTCAGTCCACCGGGATACCCCTTTTTGCCCAAGTCACCTTTTCAGGTTTTCGACTCGCCGGGTGTACAGTTTTTTTCTTCATCCCTTACTTTTGCCGGAACCCTTTTGGTTCGCTGGGAAGCCCTTATTTTTGCCTAGGTCAGTCAACTTAGCGGGCCTTTGATTATGCGTAGTATCTTTTCACTATGTCTGCATGGACAGGGTGAGGAAGGTCGTCACCATCCATGGTGGTTAGAATCATAGCTCCTCCCGAGAAAATTTTCTTAACCACAAATGACCCTTCGTATGTGGGGGTCCATTTTCCCTTGGGATCACCTTGCGGTAGTATGATGCGCTTGATCACCAGATCCCCGACTTGGTATTATTGACGCCTAACTTTCTTGTTAAAAGCCTTGATCATTCGTTTTTTATACGTCTGACCATGACAGATAGCAGTAAGTCTCTTTTCATCGATTAGATTCACCTGATTAAGTCGGGTTTGGATCCAATCGTCTTTGTTCAAACCCGCATCCTTCATAATCCTAAGAGAGGGTATCTGGACTTCGATGGATAGGACTGCCTCCATGCCATACACCAAATAGTAGGGTGTTTCCCCTGTCGACGTCCATGCTGAGGTACGGTACCCATGAAAAGCGAATGGTACCATCTCGTTCCAGTCTTTGTATGTCACTGTTGAAACAACCAGATGAAAATCATCAAACAATGAAGTCGCCATCAAATGTATTTTATCCCACATGTAGGATAAGGTGAACATCGAGAAAACCTGAGAAGGGAGAAGTCACGGTCTTGCGACCGAGAGATCGGGTAAGGGAGTATGTTACGCGAGGGGAAGGTATTAGCACCCCACACGCCCGTAGTACTCTACGGTATCCACTCTTGTTATCTATCTTATGGGTGTGTTTAATCTATA
Source organism: Vicia faba (assembly GCA_948472305.1). Lineage (NCBI taxonomy): Eukaryota > Viridiplantae > Streptophyta > Magnoliopsida > Fabales > Fabaceae > Vicia > Vicia faba. The sequence goes on from OX451737.1 coordinate 175,636,313, forward strand.
CTTACTGTCAAATATACTACTGAAGGGAGAAGGCATGCAAAAGGAAGGAGAAAAGAATGTAGGGTAAATAAAATTATGCTCGCTTGGGCCCTACCCCAATTCCTACGTATCCGTTTTGAGAAATCAGAGCTACCGTAGTTCGGCTCACATGTTTTATTTGTTTGTGTTTTTTATGGACGAAGTTAATCCCGCCTTCTGCCGCAGCTCGACCTTTGGAGAGTTATGCGTTGGCACAGAAGTAAATTAATCATGTCCTTACCTAAAAAGGGTTTTAGAGAAAGGTGCTTGAGCGCACAAAAAGATTTGAATTTGTTTGTATTTTTGTCGCAGATAATGAATAGTTGACCTTAAGAGAGAGACATTAGCCACTTTTCTACTTAGCCATGAATGGAGTCTTTGATAATTGAACCACACCTAGGCTTGAAACGAAGAACAATAAGATCGAGAAGAAACCCACTTGTCATTTTCCATACTAAGCAAAGGCATGATTCTCATCAGTAGGTTTAAAGTTTTTTGAAGTTTGAAAAAAAAAGAAGTTTTTGTTTTAAATGCATATGAAAAAATGGGATAGAAAAGTCAAAGGGAGACTAGCCTATTTCTAAACCTAATGTTATTATGCAATGGTGGTCCTAATATTTGTATTAACAACAAGGATATCTCTACCTAATGTTAGCATGCATATGGTTTGCGGTAAAGCCCTACTTCTCATAATTTCTAGAAAGCGATAACGAAATGCAATAAAGTGCGAAGAAGTACAAGGGTAGTAGCGGAGGCTACCAAAGCGAGCAAGTCGTCAAGAACAGATGAAAGCACTGAAAAAGCAGGGAGTACGCGTCGAGCAAGCTTCACCGAGAAACAAACAGAGTCAGAAACAATATCCAACTAAGATAAAGGCAAACACGTGTCGCGAATGCGGCGCATAATCAGAAGTTCCTGCATAAAGTATCATAAAATATCACATGCATCGAAACTAAATATAATATGATATGAATTTCTCAGGACGATGAGAAATCAGGTGTGTCGCATCGAAAGCGAGCATAAGCCATATGCTTTGATCACACAATAACTTATTATGTTACATGATCGAAAGCAAAAATAATGTACCTTGCACAATGAACAAATACGTCAAAATTAACGAGGTGCAATGATATGAAGATATGAATAAAATCTAAAAGAAAAAAGGTATTTTTTTATTAGTTTTTTTATGTGAGGAAAAATTTCATTGAAATTAAAGGATTAATTCTAAAAATTAACTAAAGAGGTCTAATAAATTTGATTGATTTTATATTTTTTTCATTTGGAGAAAATTAAAATAAATGGAAACAATTAATATAATTGAAAGAAAAAGACATAGAGAAACCCAGGGGTGCAAGCTGAATTCAGTGATGTATTGTAGAAAATATGCGCTAGGCCTAGTCAGTAGAGCCTAATGTTGTTTTTGCTGTTCTGCATTTCAATCATTTCAACATGTTGTTTGTTATTACAAAGAAAAAATAATGAAAACAAAAAGAAAAATAGAAAAAGGATTAGGGTTAAGCAGCATTGTGACTTCCTCTTCTCCTTCCCAGCGTCGTTCGACACTCAACCTTCTTTCTGCTCACACTTCCTCCACCGTGAGCGTCTCGTCCGCCACTATTCACATTAATTCAACCTTCCTCCGTCTCAATCGGATGACTCTGTCATGCAAAGAGAATAACACTACACATCCGCTACTATCATTGATTACCACCGTAAACCTCAACGCCACAACCGCATCTCTTCGAGCGTTCACTTTGAATCAATATTATGTCGGTACAATGGCTTCAATTGAAGCTCCAGTAAGAACAGTAGCTTATGGATTTCACGCTTCAATGACGGCAATGAGAGTTTGAGGGAGAATAAACACCAATCCGATGATAACTATCGAAAACTAGCAAAAAAAAAAAGAGTACCAATCCAAAGGTTCTAGAGTTTACCGATCAGAATCTGTTTGACGCGGCTTCGACTATGGTGATGATGAGAGAAATATCCGGTATATACCAGTTCTTGCCTCAATTCAATCTCTCTGATAAATTCTTCTTCCTCTGCTCTTTTTCTATTTTCTTTTTCGTGATTCCAATTCTGTGAATTGTTGTTGTCGTGATTCTTGTGTGTATCTCTGTTGTTACTTTCATGATGTTGTTGTAATGTTGAGAATCCTGTATGTGAGAAAATTGTTGTCGAATATTGATGATGCTGAAATGTTCTTGTGTTGATTCAAAAAGAGGTTGATAGTTACAGATTATTGAAGCTTTGAGAGCTGATGAATGAAGCACAGTTATGCAGTGACAGTGAAGTTCCGATGTTGCTGCGGTGATAGTGATTATGATTGGAGAATCATTGAAGAGGCTGAAGTTGCAGGTTTATGATGATTTAAGCAAGGTACAAAATGAAGCAGAGAAGATGATGATGTTGAAGATTCAGTTATGGTCTGGAGCAGAGAGAGGAGATGAAGATTTTTGTGATTTTATGTTATGAATGAACCTTTTTTAATTTCGGATGAATGAAGGTTTATATATGCGGTTTCATATGGAGAAAGTCAGTTATAGGTAAAGTTAATCCTGGCCCTTGATTCTTGAATTTCGGTTAGATATGAATGGTGATGATTTTTGTTAGTTATAGTTAATTGGAAATTAGTTATAGACTGTTTTAAGGTTGGTTGAGTTCAGTTACATGTTTAGTTTGGATCTGTTATTTATTGTTGAGCTGGAAAATTCTGTTAATGGTTCTGTTAGTTGTCTAGAGAGTTGGTTATTATTGAAAGTCTGTTGTAAGTTAGTTGGTTGAGAGTTAAGTGTTTTTTTTTGTTAGGCTTGGTTACAGTTAGGAGTTAAATTCTGTTAGAAGCGGTTAGGGAATTAGTTGGCTGTTTGTTAGTTATGGAGAATGGTTAAAATACCTGTCAGAAAAATGGTTAAGAAAAGTTTGGGGAAGAATCCTGTTTTTGACAGTTAGGGGAATAGGTTAAGGGTCAGAAAAAGTCAGTTATGAAGAGGTTTGGAGTTTGGTTAGGACAATCTGTTGAGAGTTTGTTGAAATTCTGTTTCGAAAGTTATAAGATGGTCTTGAAAACGGCTAGGGGTTTAGTCTTTTGAAGTTAGGATTCAGTTAGAAATTAATTATAGAGAATGGTTAAAAACTGTTAAAGGGTTGTTTGGAATGGGCTGTTTTAGAAGCAGGTTCGGGGTTGTTAAAAACTCTTTAGTTTTCTGTTTTTTGAAGTTGTTAGAGGATATAAATCTGATTCTAAAGGCTGGGATTTGGTTAGGACAATTAGAGGGTTCTTGAACTCTGTTAGAAACAATCAAGAGATTATGAAAATTCTGTTTTTTTCCTGTTATAGGTAGTTATAGGAGTTAATTCTAAAATGGCCTATGTAATAATTGTTTCTATTTGGACTCGCTTTAATTGAGAGCATGAACAGTTTTGGATTTGTTAAACTGATGCAGGTTATGAACAATTGTGACCAGTTGAAGAATGATAAATGGCTTAAAAATTTGACTTAGAAAAGAAGCATAGTGTAAAATTAAATGAAGACTTGACTCATTGTGTGAAAAGCGGGAAAGGCTTGGTCATGGAATGAAGAGAGATTGGTTTTAGCTTGGCATATCATGAAGTTAATGGTGGTGCAAAGACAAAAGATGGAAGACAGAATTAAGTGAAGATTATGTATTCTAGGATCTTTGGCTCAAATAGAACTTGAAATCTTTTGTAACATTTGTAACAGTATGGATGTGTTATAATGGTAATAGTTTTGAATATGGTGCCTTTCAATGTAATGAGAGATTTGGACTTTGTGTAGATTTCATAATTTGATGTAATGGCATTGACACATGAATTTGTGATGCATTTACAATTCTATGACGATCACTTCAAATATTTAAAGTAATTTTTCTTCAAATTGAATTCAAAGTTCCAATCTCCTTTACTTCAACCATTTTGAATGAATTTCCGTGTTTTAGACGTTTTCAAATGTAACTTAAAGGAACCATGGTGTTCTTGCAACTTGCAATTTGTATTTCATATGCATCTCCTTCAAATTTTATCTTGAACACAAATAAAACTTGGATGGACAATTCTAAATCAATCTTTGATTAACAAAACCACTCAATTTGCATCCCCTTACATTGCAAGTAACAAGTATAATAATGAACCCACAAGCTTATTCTTCGAATCAAGATTTAGTGTTTTGCGATCCAAACCTTTGCCTTGGTAACAAATGATCTCACAAGATGCCATGTCTCATGCCTTTTTATCCAATAAATACCCAGTGAAAATGTTGTCAGACCTAATTATAATAGGATATAAACCCTAATCTTCATGAGGTATATACTGAATGAAGAAACGAGTTAACCTCAAAGCCATAGCTCATAATATTCTTAGTTAGAATCATTGATGAAACTCTGAGAATTTGTTTTGAAGCTCAAAGATGGACAATATGGCTTATGATGCTGAAGAATGCCAAAACCCTAGTTCAAACGATCTCAGTTGACAATCCTTGATGAGGTCTTAAGCATACACAAATGAACTTCAGCACTCGATCTCGAGACGATTTTCTATCTTGATGAAAGAAGAAACTCACAATGAATAAAAACCCTAGCTTATAATTAATAGTGTTGGAGAAAACAAATGATGTCCTTAAATCCATATAAAAACCCCAAATTCCATATTCCAGTGCGCCATCTTTATTGATGAATGATGCATGATGTGTTAGATGACATAGTGGAAGGTGTGTAGATGAAATGAGAAGTGAAAAACACATACCAGATAAAATAAAAGGATAGGACAAATTTGGGGTATTACAGTTGCCTATATTTAATCGTCTTAAACCCTAAAGTACAATTGGCACGTGCCTTTCAGAAGTTCAAGGTAGAAGATGATTAAATACCAATGCCAAAAATTTGTTCTGAAAGAAAGTGCGAATGTTTATTTTTGTGACATCTGCTAGAGAAAGAATTTTTTATGTTTTTTTTTCTAGTGAAGAGACAGAGATTGGACTTGTAGCGTGGCGCGATGCCAATATAAGGAAGGTATAACACGGAAGAGTGTTTGAATCAATACAGACGAGTATAGAGAGAAGATACAGACGAGTATCAAAGGTTAAACACGGATGAGTGTTTGAATCAGTATGGACGAGTATTGAAAGAAGGTACAGACGAGTATCAAAGGTTAAACACGTACAAGTGTTTGAACCAATACGGACGAGTATTGAAAGAAGATACATGCGAGTATCAAAGAAGAGATAACACGGACGAGTGTTTGAATCAATACAGACGAGTATTTGAATCAATACAGACGAGTATTGAAAGAAGATACAGGCGAGTATCAAAGAAGAGATAACACAGACGAGTGTTTGAATCAATACGGACGAGTATTGCAGGAAGATACGGACGAGTATCAAAAGGTAAACACAGACGAGTGTTTGAATCAATATGGACGAGTATTTAAAGAAGATACAGATGAGTATCAAAGGTTAAACACGGACGAGTGTTTGAATCAATATAGAGGATCATTGAAAAAAGATACAGGCGAGTTCAAGGAAGAGACAACACAAACGAGTGTTTGAATCAATATGGACGAGTATTGCTGGAAGATACGGATGAGTATCAAAAGGTTTAAACACAGACGAGCATTTGAATTAATACAGACGAGTATTGAAATAAGATACAGACAAGTATCAAAGGTTAAACATGGACAAGTGTTTAGGGAATTTACACGGACAGGTGTTTAAGAATTTACACAGTGAGTGTTTAGAAGTTGACACGACGAGTGTTTAGGAATTTACACGGACGAGTGTTTAGGAATTTACATGAACGAGTGTTTAGAAGTTGACATGACGAGTGTTTAGGAATTTACACGGACGAGTGTTTAGGAGTTGACACAACGAGTGTTTAGGGAACTGACACAGACGAGTGTTGGAAGTTGACATGACGAGTGTTTAGGGAATTCACACAAACGAGTGTTGGAAGTTGACACGACGAGTGTTTAGGGAACTTACACAGACGAGTGTTGGAAGTTGACACAACGAGTGTTTAGGGAATTTACACAGACGAGTGTTGGAAGTTGACACGTGGAATGTTTAGGGAATTTACACGGACGAGTGTTTAGGAATTTACACGACGAGTGTTTAGAAGTTGACATGACGAGTGTTTAGGAATTTACACGGACGAGTGTTTAGGAATTCACACGGACGAGTGTTTAGAAGTTGACATGACGAGTGTTTAGGAATTTACACGGACGAGTGTATAGGAGTTGACACGACGAGTGTTTAGGGAACTTACACAGATGAGTGTTGGAAGTTGACATGACGAGTGTTTAAGGAACTGACACAGACGAGTGTTGGAAGTTGACACGACGAGTGTTTAGGGAACTGACACAGACGCATGTTTAGGGAATTTACACAGATGAGTGTTTAGGAATTTACACGATGAGTGTTTAGAAGTTGACACGACGAGTGTTTAGGAATTTACACGGACGAGTGTTTAGAAGTTGACACGATGAGTGTTTAGGAATTTACACGGACGAGTGTTTAGGAGTTGACACAACGAGTGTTTAGGGAACTGACACAGAAGAGTGTTGGAAGTTGACATGAAGAATGTTTAGGGAACTGACACAGACGAGTGTTGGAAGTTGACATAACGAGTGTTTAGGGAACAGACATAGACGAGTGTTTAAAATCTGAATTATCTGTCAGACAGGAGTTGGCTACCAGAAGAAAACTGGGTCTAGAATGACAAAGTGTATTGATTTTGTTGGGCATCGAAAATGTGAAGGTCATCAACTGGGGATTTTGGGCATGATACCCTCCTGTAGGGATGTATTTTTGTGCTTGAATAATTCAGGTCTTTTGTGTAAGGTACCTGGTCTGGCTTATGCTTTGTATGCATGTTTGAATTTCTTTTGCCGCAAAGATCCATTCTGATAGATCGACTACACACTTTTAAGCATGCAATGTTATGCAGTGATAACTATATGCAGTGCAAAGAAATAGACTTCATGGGGACAAGCGAAAGCTTGCTGGGAATCATTGCTCATCACTGGGGATGTCAATACATATTGACGCTGGAAGCCTGCAGTATCAAAGGTCGTTGGGGATACTGATAAGAATTGCATTGGGGAGCCCATGATACCGAAGATTGATGATGACTCTACTGAAGATTGAATTGCTGACGAAGTGAGTTTTAAAATACGCCGCTGAATTCTAAATCGTACCGTTGGGGAAAAGATAGTCTGGCCAGACTTCCGTACATCCTGAACCAAAGAAGATGGTGGAACTGAATACGCTGAAGAATAGATACTGAACACCATACGGATCTCTTTGAATACATACCCCAAGTTTACGCACACTGAGGAATTATCTCTTGAATCACTTGGGAATAAGATATGGGCATGGACACCTATGAATTCCCCGGTTTAGCTCTGCGAATGCCCCAGTTTAGCTTCATTGGGGATGTTCTTAATTAACTCCACTAGGGATGTACTTGCGCGTGTCGAGTCAAATGGAAACTCCGAACTTTATGAATTCACTTGGGGAATCAGGTTTGAAGTTGTCTGTAGCAGATGAAGGCAGCTTTGTGCGCTGGCTAGGTCAGGGTGACTGTTATGATGCGTTTAGCTTGATTCGTCTCGTATAACATAATTGGCTTTAGCAACTTTGCAAGTACGGATGAGGAATACCCCTGTCTGTGGGATCTCTGAGAAGCTCTATGTTGAATAGAAGACCAGAATATTTGTGCCACAATACGATATGAAGTGGCCTGCCCCAATGTCTTGAGTCACGAAATAAACTGCTCTTGATTACAACTATCTTGGAGAGATTTATCGAATCTTGACGTAACTGCCCCATGTTGAATGAATTCTGAATAGATTACTCGATGTGATAGCCCCTGATTGATGGAACTTGAAGAGATTTATCGACATGATAGGCTCTGATTGACAGCTTTTAGGGAATTCCCCAGATTTGGATGAACTCGGAGAGATCGACTCTCGACTTGATTGCCCCAGATTGGCAGACTCTGCTAACTTCATCCATGAATGGTACTTTGACTGTGAAGTACCAAGATGATTTCTCTTGACATAATCACCGGTTAACATGGTGCTGGATAAGTCATTTCTCTTGTGGCAGCTGACTCTTGCTTCAACAGGGTATTCAAGCCTCTCTTCTTTGACAAGATTGAGCTCTTTACCGATTATTCATTGTGTAAACTTACTTGATGTCAATCAGTTGTTTTGTATGCAGAAGAATGTTTATTATTAGAATGATAATTCTAATGCAACACATATGTAAGTCTTGAAGTTTGACAAAACTTTGAATGAAATGATGTCACAACTCTGTTGTGAACGAGTCATTAGCTAGAGAGAAACATTTTCAAATTCTTTTTTATGAAAGATAATTCAAGCATATGATGCCAACACAGATGTTGAAACGTACTTCTTAGGAGTCAGTTAAATGCTCTCTCGTTGTAGCATGCTTTCGAATTGACCGATGCTTCAGTTAGGACTTTTATGGGTTGTAACGTGGCCTGGTTCACGGTTTTAGAAAAAAGGATTTAAGGCTCAAAATTATTTGGTTCCCACCCATTCTCCATGATGTTCTCTATTCCTATGTTCAATTGACCCGATACAAGCATTCATCTCTCTAGAAGAGTTTGCGATGGTTGAGGAACCACTGAGGCCTCTTGGACACAACAGTCACTAACTTCTGATTTTGGTGTCTGATCAGACGACTTTGTTCTTTGATGAGGATATTCATTGGTAATCCTTTTCTCGTCTTTTAGGCTTTTCAATTTCTTTCTTGCTTTTTCCTGGACATATTCTTTTGAATTTCGATTTGGAAGTCTAGCGGGATACCCCAACTTTTGCCTAAGCGACTTGTTTCCAAGTTTTGACTTAGCGGGGATTTTTGTTTCTTTCTTATTTGTATTTTCCATTTTGAACAAGTCATTGATCTTTGTGTTGTTTTGATTTGTTGGAAGTGATCGTGACTTCCTGAGTCTTTAGTAGATGATGGATAGCCATTATTGTATCGTCATTTGTTGACCTCTTGACGTGCGAGGGATACCCATTGGGGTATCGTTAGTTGATGCACGTTGTTGATAGGTGAGGGTTAACCATTGTGGTTTTGACTTTACTCAACCTTTTGATGGATAACCGTTTTTGTATCCTTGGATGCACACTCTTGATGAGTTCTAAACACTTGATCTGATTAACTGAACACTACCCGCCCCTGGGTTAAAATGAGGGTTTTTTTCTGAATAGAAAAGAAACTCCTACTTCGAAGGCTCAAAGGGGTTGGTGAGGGTCTATCTCCCTTATATCTCCAATGTTTAGGGATTGAAACAAGGCCTGTACATCGTCAGCAGAGTCTTACTCAAAAGCGTACCAACCAGAGATTTTTGCGTTTTTAGATTGTCGTCATCCTCCTTCCAATCTTACCTAAGCATAAGACTAGGAAATTTGGCATCAACATGCAAGTAAAACATTTAAAGAGTGATAACGAATGGATGAATAAAAATGAAAGGAACACTTCAAGATAAGCATACCTATTGCATTAAGATTTTCATTCAAAAATAGACAAGTTTCTATATACAAGCAATGTTTAAACAAAAAGTAAGAATGTGAATGAAAATGCAGTAAAGAAACCAATGGTTGCCATCGTCGAGGAGACTTGACTCCGTATGGATTTCTTGATTTTGATGACTTTCTGTAGTCTCGATGCTTAAGTAGGAGGGAGGATCCTCTTATGATCTGATGTGAGCATGAAAGTTTTTGAATTGATCCAGTCTTGGACCTGGTCTCTGGATGACATACCTTCAATCGAATGGCCAGGTGCCCCAGTATAGAAGATTCTTTTAGGAGAGCGAATGAATACTTTACCAGGCGAATCGGTACAAACTGCATCACCAATCATATCGTACCTCAAAGAAATAATACAGTTCGTCCTCTATCAGAACAAAGGAGACATCCAGTTGGAGAGAAAGAGCCCAACAGTTGGCCAAACAGGAATTATACTTTTGGAAGAGACACAAGACAGGTGCTGGGCTTCATACTTCAACCCCTTTCACATTTTTTTTAATATCGAAACCGGGAGCCCCAGAATAGGGGATACATCTAGCATGTGTATCGCAATCATAAGATATGTTTGTGGGAGGAGGACCCCAAAGATCAAAGCTGGAAGGAATAAGATGTAATGCATTGGGCTCGCATCAATATGCTCATCAGGTTTCTCCTGTCTTTGCAATTCCCAAAAGATAAGGAGAAGAGGGGACCTACTGTAGCAATAAGTGAAAGATTGTTGACATCATTATCAAAGCTTTCATGACCTGGCTCATCTGAGTCTTCAATCAATTATCTTCCTGTTCGAAGAAATTTATGACCACGGGCCAAAGCTTGCATGTACCACTCGGAGTTATTCCATAACTGATCTCTGAGCATGTGACAGTAAGAATCAAGTTGAACCTCTGAAGAGAACATATGGTCTGAGTAAGAATCCCCAATCTTTAAGTACCTGTTATGAATGCATGAATATGCATGGAGTGCATGAATGGATGTTGTGTCATGTTCTGTCATTTCCAAGGAACTTACATGCTTTTGATTTTGATTTTGCGCAAGTAAGGGATGGAAGATTTTAGCACAAGACTTGCAAATGTGATTACTTGGAAATAATAGAACATGTATGTTAAGCACGTGGTTAACCATGTTATGTATGCAAAGGCATGAGATTAAATGGGATCAAGGTTCCATAATTTCTGAATATGATGGCTGCACTATTCTGAACCATATGAGTATCATCAGATTAAAGGTCCGGCATAACTTCCACATATATAAGAACCAAGTACCATGTAGATCTCCCATTGTACGGGATCAAGGCTTCTGGAACATCGAATACTGTTGAGCATTTTCTGAATATGCTAGGAATACCAAGATCGAAGGCTCAAATAAGTCTCCAAGTAAGCAAGTCAGGAACTCAGAAAATAAATCTGAGAACCATTCGGTCACCAACAGAATATAGTATCTGCATAAAGTCATCAACAGAAAATCCAGAACATAGCCATTAGAACCAATAGTCACTGTCTGAGCATGGTCACCATTTGAATATGAGCAATCATCTGAACATAGTCACCATCTGTACCTGTAATAATGATCCCCTCCCCACTCACGGGTGAAGACTAGGTCAGGGTAAGACAATGGTAACTCGAAATTCACGGGTTCGCTTGAAAGTAAAATCATCGCAACACAGATGTGCATGATGAAAGTACCTCCAATTGAACCTCATCTGAGCGTGGTATATGACATGGCTGCACTAGTCGGACCACGTCCTATAGCCGTCATGCCCTCACTCTATTCCTAGTGTCCTAGTGCACTATGGCCTGGGTACTGTGCCTTCTACCTCAATAGTAACATCCCAACCCAATCAAGAAGCAAATCCAGCACAACAGTAGTATATAGAAGACAGTAAAATGCAATGCATACATATGCTCAAATATATACAAAATGAGTGAATGAACTGAAAGCATAAAAAATAAACACCCAAAGAAAAGAAAGCAAAAGCTAGGAACGACTCCGGGATGGACCAGCGTTTGGTCGACCTGTCCCCAGTGAAGTCGCCAGCTGAAGCAACCGGCTGAAAATCATCAAACAATGAAGTCGCCATCGAACGTCTTTTATCCTACATGTAGGGAAAGGTGAACATCGAGAAAACCTGAGAAGGGAGAAGTCACGGTATTGCGACCGAGAGATCGGGTAAGGGAGTCTGTTACGCGAGGGGAAGGTATTAACACCCCACACGCCCGTAGTACTCTACGGTATCCACTCTTGTTATCTATCTTATGGGTGTGTTTAATCTATGCTTACTGTCTACTATACTACTGAAGGGAGAATGCATGCAAAAGGAAGGAGAAAATAATGTAGGGAACATAAAATTATGCTTGCTTGGGCCATACCCCAATGCCTACGTATCCGTTTTGAGGAATCAGAGCTACCGTAGTTTAACTCACATGTTTTATTTGTTTGTGTTTTTACGGATGAAGTTAATCCCGCCTTCTGCCGCAGCTCGACCTTTGGAGACTTATGCGTTGGCACAGAAGTAAATTAATCATGTCCTTACCTGAAAAGGGTTTTAGAGAAAGGTGCTTGAGCGCACAAAAAGATTTGAATTGGTTTGTATTTTTGTCGTAGATAATGACTAGTTGACCTCAAGAGAGAGACATTAGCCACTTTTCTACTTAGCCATGAAAGGAGTATTTGAGAATTGAACCACACCTAGGCTTGAAACGAAGAACAACAAGATCGAGAAGAGACACGCTTATCATTTCCCATACTAACCAAAGGCATGATTCTTATCAGTAGTTTTAAAGTTTTTTGAAGTTTGAAAATAAAAAGAAGTTTTAGTTTTAAATGCATATGCAAAAATGGGATAGAAAAGTCAAAGGGAGACTAGCCTATTTCTAAACCTAATGTTATTATGCAATGGTGGTCCTAAGATTTGGATTAACAACAAGGATATCTCTACCTAATGTTAGCATGCATATGGTTTGCGGTAAAGCCCTACTTCTCATAATTTCTAGAAAGCGATAACGAAATGCAATAAAGTGCGAAGAAGTACAAGGGTAGTAGCGGAGGCTACCAAAGAGAGCAAGTCGTCAAGAACAGATGAAAGCACTGAAAAAGCAGGGAGTATGCGTCGAGCAAGCTTCACCAAGAAACAAACAGAGTTAGAAACAATATCCAACTAAGATAAAGGCAAACGCGTGTCGCGAATGCGGCACATAATCAGAAGTTCCCGCATAAAGTATCATAAAATATCACATGCATCGAAACAACATATAATATGATATGAATTTCTCAGGACGATGAGAAATCAGGTGTGTCGCATCGAAAGCGAGCATAAGCCATATGCTTTGATGACACAATAACTTATTATGTTACATGATCGAAAGCAAAAAGAATGTACCTTGCACAATGAACAAATGCGTCAAAATTAATGAGGCACGGTGATATGAAGATATGAATAAAATTTAAAAGAAAAAAGTATTTTTTTATTAGTTTTTTTATGTGAGGAAAAATTCCGTTGAAATTAAAGGATTAATTCTAAAAATTAACTAAAGAGGTCTAATAAATTTGATTGATTTTATATTTTTTTCATGTGGAGAAAATTCAAATAAATGGAAACAATTAATTTAATTGAAAGAAAAAAACATAGAGAAACCCAGGGGTGCAAACTGAATTCAGTGATGTATTGTAGAAGATATGAGCTAGGCCCAGTCAGTAGAGCCCAATGCTATTTTTGCTGTTTAGCTTTTGTTTCCAAAGAAAAATGCATCAATGGGCTCCGAGAGTGGTGTCTCGGTCCATACCCCAACCCAACATCCACCAGCATTTCAATCATTTCAACATGTTATTTGTTATTACAAAGAAACAAATAATGAAAACAAAAAGAAAAATTGAAAAAGGATTAGGGTTAAGCAGCATTGTGACTTCCTCTTCTCCTTCCCAGCGTCGTTCAACACTCAACCTTCTTTTCGCTCACACTTCCTCCACCGTGAGCGTCTTATCTGCCACTATTCACATTAATTCAACCTTCCTTCGTCTCAATCGGATGACTCTATCATGCAAAGAGAATAACACTACACCTCTGCTACTGTCATTAATTACCACCGTAAACCTCAACGACACAACCGCGTCTCTTCGAGCGTTCACTTTGAATCAATATTATGTCGGTACAATGGCTTTAATTGAAGCTCCAGTAAGAATAGTAGCTTATGGATTTCACGCTCCAATGACGGTAATGAAAGTTTGAGGGAGAATAAACACCAATCTGATGAAAACTATCGAAAACTAGTAAAAGAAAGAGTACCAATCCAGAGGTTCTAGATTTTACCGATCAGAATCTGTCCGACGCGGCTTCGACGATGGTGCTGATGAGAGAAATATCCGGTATATACCAGTTCTTGCCTCAATTCAATCTCTCTGATAAATTCTTCTTCATCTGCTCTTCTTCTATCTTCTTTTTCGCGATTCCAATTCTGTGAATTGTTGTTGTCGTGATTCTTGTGTGTATCTCTGTTGTTACTTTCATGATGTTGCTGTAATGTTGAGAATCATGTATGTTTGAAAATTGTTGTCGAAGATTGATGATGCTGAAACGTTCTTGTGTTGATTCAGAAAGAGGTTGATAGTTACATATTATTGAAGCTTTGAGAGTTGATGAATGAAGCGCAGTTATACAGTGAGAGTGAATTTCTGATGTTGCTGCGGTGATAGTGATTATGATTGGAGAATCATTGAAGAGGCTGAAGTTGTAGGTTTATGATGATTTAAGCAAGGTAGAGAATAAAGCAGAGAAGATAATGATGTTGAAGATTCAGTTATGGTCTGGAGCCGAGAGAGGAGATGAAGATTTTTGTGATTTTCTGTTATGAATTAACCTTTTTTAATTCCGGATGAATGAAGGTTTATATATGCGGTTTCATATGGAGAAAGTCAGTTACAGGTAAAGTTAATCCTGACCCTTGATTCTTGAAATTCGGTTAGAGATGAATGGTGATGATTTTTGTTAGTTATAGTTAATTAGAAATTAGTTATACACTGTTTAAAGGTTGGTTGAGTTCAGTTAGATGTTTAGTTTGGATCTGTTATTTATTGTTGAGCTGGAAAATTCAGTTAATGGTTCTGTTAGTTGTCTAGAAAGTTGGTTATTAGTGAAAGTCTGTTGTAAGTTAGTTGGTTGAGAGTTAAGTGTTTTTTTTGTTAGGCTTGGTTACAGTTTGGAGTTAAATTCTGTTAGAAGCGGTTAGGGAATTAGTTGGCTGTTTGTTAGTTACGGAGAACGGTTAAAATAACTGTCAGAAAAATGGTTAAGAAAAGTTTGGGGAAGAATCATGTTTTTGACAGTTAAGGGTTAGAAAAAGTCAGTTATGAAGAGGTTTGGAGTTTGGTTAGGACAATCTGTTGAGAGTTTGTTGAAATTCTGTTTCGATAGTTATAAGATGGTCTTGAAAACGGTTAGGGGTTTAGTCTTTTGAAGTTAGGATTCAGTTAGAAATTAATTATAGAGAATGGTTAAAAACTGTTAAAGGGTTATTTGGAACAGGTTGTTTTAGAAGCAGGTTCGGGGTTGTTAAAAACTGTTTAGTTTTCTATTTTTTGAACTTGTTAGAGGATATAAATCTGATTCTAAAGGCTGTGATTTGGTTAGGACAATTAGAGGGTTCTTGAACTCTGTTAGAAACAGTCAAGAGATTATGAAAATTCTGTTTTTTTTCCTGTTATAGGTGTAGCGATAAAAAATGTAGCGGGGTAAATCGGAGATCGAATTATTAATTAATTTGTCTCACAAAAAGCAAGAGTCGCCACCGCGCTTTATTATTTCCAAGGGAAAAGGGAAAAGAGTGAAATAAAACCCTAAAGTATGCAATGTAAAATAATACTTTTAAAAGTAATGAAAATACAAGGCGTTTTGAAAAGAGATGTAGAGTTCGGGGGTTGGTTATACAATGGAAAGGTATTAGCACCCAATGCATCTATATTATTCTATAGGAACCTTTTGAAATATCTGTTTATTAAAAAAAAGTTTGTTTGATTAAAAATAAATTGTTTGGCCAAAAATGGGTATTGGACGAGTTTTCGAAAATACGACGACCTGACGTCGAAGTTTTTGACTTAAAGGCTGTGAGTTTTGAAAAATTGAATATTTGGGAAAATTATCTTAATTTTTTAACAAAATAATAAACGGAAGATGAATGAGGGTATTCACGCTATGTGTTTGATGACATGAAGTCGACAAAAATTAAATTGATTCCCTTGGATTGAAACGGACGAAAGATATGCGGATTAATGATTAATTAATTAAATTATAATTAAACAATTAACTAATGAAATTTAAATCATACTAGCATAAATTTTAACGATTAAATAAATAATCAAAAGTATATGAAGATTAAATTATGAAATCATAGATTTTAAACACATAACAAAGATTAAATCATGAAACATGTATTTTCGAATAATTAAATAAACAACCATACAAAGTAAAAATAAGAATTAAATAGTATGTTGACGAAATTAAATAAGGATGAATTTTAATTAAACATTTTTATGTGTTTTTTATAATAATTAATAATTATATAGAAAACTAAATTAATAAATAATTAAGTATGTTAAATAATATGGCCAAAAGAAATAAAAGATAGAAAAGTGACCCAATAAGGACTTGAACCCATGACCCTTTGGACTGCTGTAAACACACTTTGCCAATTGAGCTGTACCATTATTCGTTAACTAGCATGATTCAAATAAAACATAAAGGAAAATTGGAATTGGAATTGGACTAGAAATAGGCCCAATGGGCCATCCGGGTCAAGAGGGAAAAGGAAGAGAAAATGTAGGAACCCTAATGCACTAAGAGCGCCGCACGGCTCTCTTGGGAAGGGAGGAAAGGAAAAAACATTATTATTATATTTTATAGTTTTGGGAATAGAAAAAAAGAAATATGTTATTAATATTATTATGTTATTCTAATAAAAACAAAACAACAAGGAATTTGTACAAACAAAAACAACGTAACAGCAAAGCTCTCCAAGAGAAAAAACAACGCCTACTTCCCTCCTCTCTCTAACGTTCAAACTTCTTCCTCCCTCTAAACAGATCTGAGCTCTTCTCTCCATTACAAAACCAAATTCCTCTCTTAAGAAAAACGACCACCCCTCCTTCTCTCTTCGCAAAACGGCCATCCCCTCTTCTCTCACAGATTCGATTCTTTATTATAGATTCGGACCTCCTCTTCTCTCTTCTACAGATCTACCTCCGTCTCTCTCTTGAATCACATCTTTCTTCTTTCTTCTAATCAGATCCGCCATTACCGAACTTAGAGGAACATTGTATTGTTTTAAAACTTAACTGCAAGAGAACTATGAGTATTTCATTCCATAATAACATGAACTGGTTAGATGTGTGGTGAGAGAGAACTGCGATTCCTGGGAGATGATTTTTGTTTCTGACACATTTTCTTTCAGGTTTGGAGATTATAGTGCCGTTTTGAGTTTTGCAACAGCAAGTGGTGTGGTTTTTTTTATGTAACAACAATGTTTTTTTTTATTTTGTAACAACAAAACGTTCATCTGGATATTGTGACAGCAAGCGTTTTTTGGTTTTTTGTGGATATTAGAAAAGCAAAGCATTTTTTTTGGTTGTGGTAACAGCTAAATATTTTTTGGATGTTTGGAACAAAATATATATTTTTTTATACTGGATATTAGAATAAAATATTTTTTATACACTATCGTAACAAAATATTTTTTATATACTGGATATTAGTTCAAAATATTTTTTATATACTATTGTAACAAAATGTTTTTTATATACTATTGTAACAAAATATTTTTTATATACTATTGTAACAAAATATTTTTTTGGACACTGGATATTAGAACAAAATATTTTTTATATAGTATTGTAACAAAATATTTTTTTGGACACTGGATATTAGAACAAAATAATTTTTTTTTAAATATTAAGAACAAAAAAAAATTATATTTTTTAATATTTGTAACAAAAACATATTTTTTTGGGCTTTGAGATTTTTGTAACAGCAAAAAGGATAACCAAGCTTTTTTGGACAGCAAAAGGTGTTTTTTAGACAGCACAAATATTTTGGACAACAAAGGCATTTGGACAGCAAAGGTGTTTTTTAGACAGCACAAATATTTTTGGACAGCAAAGGTGTTTTTTAGACAGCACAAATATTTTTGGACAACAAAGGCATTTGGGCAGCAAAGGTGTTTTTTAGACAGCACAAATATTTTTGGACAACAAGCTCTAAACAAGTTTTTGGGACAACAAGTGATAAACAAGTTTTTATGCGACTGAAGAAGTAAGCTTTTATTACACTTATTATTATTACCAATATGATGAATACTAACATGTTTAAATATTAACATTTATGCAACAAATCAACTCAAATACAGTACAACAAAACAAAAAAAATGATAAAGCAAATATTACATGGCAAATAAAAATGGTACAACAAAAGGTTCAAGTATGAACATATGCAACAATAGAGCAACAGTAGATAGAGAGGAGAAAAAAGAATATACCTATCGGAGCCTCTCCGATGGGGCTTCTAACAAAAATGGTAAGCTTCCTTGAATTTGCTATATTTTCTCCTTGCTGGATTTTTCTTAGCACAACACTAATTTTCTGTTTTCACTCTTGCTGAAATTTTTTAGAACAACACTCTATTTTTTCTGGTTTTTCTTACTGCTGAATTTTTCTTCTCCTCCTTCTTGTGTTGACAAAGACTCTTATTTATAGTGGAGTATGGAGGATTTGAGGGGGAAAAAACAGTAGAAATTCAAACTGTTTTGGCAAGATGTTTCTATACTTTGTTCTCACAAATTGCTTTAGCCATTTTGATACAAATTGCTGCCACATTGATGCAGGTTGGAGCAGGTTTTTGGCAGCACTTGGAGCTGCTGTATGTTGCTTCTTTTTTTACTGTTTTGTATCATTTTACAACATTTCTCTTTTTTTGTTTTTTCAGGTTATTTGGATCATTATTTGACCAATAAAAATGCAACAAAATGGGCTTGAAGAAAGGTTGCAAACATGAGCTGCACTAGCACTTTGCTGAATTTTTTTCATGTTGAAAATAAATCTTGTACACACTTGTAGCTTCTTGTAACCTTGTGATAAACTCTAATAAATTGTAACATTGAATAAATATGCATTCTTCAATATATTTCCACTCTTTGATAGTGATGAACAATCTTGAATCTTCACATAAACATAAATCTTGATATATCTTGATAAAAATTCAAGATCTTCCATTTAAATTTGGGAAATAATTGAATAATACTTGGATGAATTGTTGAGTGAAGAATAAATAATAATGTAAGTCTTGGACTTTAATCTTGCATTCTTGTAATAGAAATCCAAATAAATCACATGGATTAATCTTGTAACCAAATAAAATTCCTCATGTAATTAAATAGAATTCCCCACTAACTTCTTGAAATAATACTTCAATGTATTTAAATAACTATGATGTAGATCTTCCAAAATAATCACAAAAATAATCTTGAATAAATATTCCATGTGATAAATGAATATTCTTGAATGAAATCTCTTGAATAGCTCCTCTTTAATTATCACTTGGATTCAAATAAAGAAAATTCCAAATATTCTGAATATTCTGAATAAATTCTTCTAGGACAGTTTTGAATTTAATTATCCTATTTCGGTGAAATTCAATCCGCGTCGTGAGAAAATTTGCAGATGACTTTTGGTTCAAGAAATCGAAAATGACGGTATAACTTGGTTTTCTTGTATTTTAGAACAATGTGAAACACACATGAACCGAAGTTGATAGAATTTTGACTGTTCTTGAAAAATATTCGGAGAAAAATGAAGATCATTTGCTGGACAGAGTATGGAAATAAACGCACAATTCTCTGAAATTCTTTGATGAACCAGTCTTTTGGAAATTAACGAACGACAACATTTCTGTTCTGAGACACGAAATCCTGATCGACGTACAACATCTAATGCTCTTCTTTCAGACCTATTTTCTGCACATGAAAATAAAACAGCAAAACATGCACTTCGTGCTTGATTAGTGGTTAGTCATTCATAAAATGCTCACAACACTCGATAATTCTACACAGTCAAAGCTCGAAACATTCGAAACATACCGTATTCTGTGACCTTGATGTGTATGAAAATTAATGCAGATGAAGCAGGGATCTTAGGTAAAAAATTGGGGTATGACAGTTGCCCCTATTTAAGTTTCTTCTACCCGGAGATATGAAGATTAAAATCTTCGTCTCGACGAGATTGAAGGTACTTAAATACATAATGCGCAATTTTTGCCCTAAGATACCGCCATTATGTTTATGATATGAATGTAGTATTTAAATTTATGGAGGATGATGCTGTATGAGACAAAAATGATGCTGGAGAAACCAAGCACCAACAAACCACAAGAACATAGATTGTACACTACTGGGGAAATGAGCCATCGACTTCGAATGATAGACTTTTGACGCCGAATAAAAATTGAGAGAATAGGACCTCTGACCCTAACAAAGAAGACGTCCTGCATAGGCCACAAAATAAATTATTGACCCAAAATAGCGGTGAGTTCACAACCCACGATCAAAGATAGACAAAAGATGTATCAATTTTCGCTGATGACGAACTACCGACTTCTGAAGGTAGAGATTTCATAACAAACTTCTCTGCGATATTTTCCAGAGGGAGATACCAATTAATCCTGAAATAATATATGGTTGTAGATACACAAGCTGCTCAAATAAAGAAGCTGCCACCTGCTGTCGTTCGAAGATGTCAATAACATACAAGATGCTCAAATAAAGAAGCCGCCCTTTGTTGTCTTCCAAAAATATTATAACATACAAGCTGCTCAAATAAAGAAGCCGACACTTGCTGTCGTCTAGGAATGTCTATAACATACAAGCTGCTCAAATAAAGAAGCCGCCACTTGTTGTTTTCCAAAAAAAAACCAATAACATACAAGCTGCTCAAATAAAGAAGCCGCCACTTGCTGTCTTCCAAAAATACTATAACATACAAGCTGCTCAAATAAAGAAGCCGCCACTTGCTGTATTCCAGAGAAAAAAATCAATAACGCACAAGTTGCTCATGAAGAGACCGCCGCTTGCCGTTTTCCAAAAATAATAACGTACAAGTTGCTCATGAAGAGACCGCCAATTGTCATTTTCCGAAAATAAATAACGCACAAGTTGCTCATGAAGAGACCGCCGCTTGTCGTTTCCCAAAAAATAATAACGTACAAGTTACTCATGAAGAGACCGCCGCTTGTCGTTTCCCAAAAAATAATAACGTACAAGTTGCTCATGAAGAGACTGCCACTTGTCGTTTCCCAAAAAATAATAACGTACAAGTTACTCATGAAGAGACTGTCGCTTGTCGTTTTCCAAAGATGATAACGTACAAGTTGCTCATGAAGAGACCGCCGCTTGCCGTTTTCCAAAAAATAATAACGTACAAGTTGCTCATGAAGAGACCGCCGCTTGTCGTTTTCCAAAAATATTTCAGAAGAAGGTTGCAATAACACTGCTAGAGAATAAAATCTTCATCAAAGGGAACCATGAATAGATTCTTCCCGAGGAGATCAAATACTTAAATGCGCAAAATAAATTCACCCTTCATCTAGGTTGCCTAACCTGGAGAAAACCACGAGATAACCTATGCAAGAGACAAAAACTCCCTCCAGGAATAAACCAGAGAGAAGACAGTCAAACAAGACTCCACCCAATGAGAAAATAACTCAATTGGGGATTCATCCTATCCAGAAATGGACAAGGAAGGCTAAATCAAAAATTTATCAACGAGGATTAGCTCAGTTGGGGAACTTAGAAAGGAAGCACATTTTATTCCTAAGTTAACATTCTTCTTGGAAAGAGCAGGTACGTTGTCTGAATAAACATAAACAAGGTACGACCCAAAATCAACGACAAATGTGAATATGCATGCGTGATATAAGTGTAAATGAGTAAATGAATGTTATGCTGACAAAACAAACAGATGGAATATCTTGAAGATGATAAGATATCACGAAATAATAGATACTCAGCCAATCTTAAAGAGACGGAAAATAACTGGAACTGGAACCACAAAGCAACATCATACTGTCCATATTTGTGAGAATCATGGCACCTCCAGAGAAAACCTTCTTAACGACATACGGTCTTTCATAATTCGGAGCCCACTTGCCCCTAGAATCAGGTTGGAAAGATAATATCTTCTGGAGCACGAGATCACCTTCTCTGAACTCACGTGGTCGAACCTTCTTATCAAAAGCCTTCTTCATTCTCTGCTGATATAGTTGACCGTGACACAACACTGTCAATCTCTTTTCTTCAATTAAATTCAACTGATCATATCTACTTTGACACCATTCAGCTTTAGAAAGTTTAGCTTCCATCAACACTCTCATAGATGGGATCTCAACCTCCACGCGGAGTACTGCTTCCATGCAATAAACTAGGGAAAATGGGGTTGCACCTTGTGATCGGTGGAAATAGAACTGACTATTTTGAAATGCTGGTTCGCGAAATATCGCGGTAAGCAAGAGTCGCCACCATCTTTTATTTTCTCCAACAAGGAAAGGACAAAAGCACAGCAAAATTCCTTTTCGAGATGTTTCTCGGTTCGGGAGGTAGATTATAGAAAGGGAAGGTGTTAGCACCCTTTCTATCCGTGGTTATCCACGGGCTCTTAGGTACTTGCTCACTATGTTTTCAAAAATGTTTTGCTTTTCTTGTGTTTGTGGGTTTTGAAAAAAGTTTGTTTGAAAACTTCGTTTTGACTCTTGTATCAGTCCTCAAGAGTGTACGAAGTGTTTTGTTTGAAAATTTTTGTTTGAAAAAAGTGTAAGTGCGAAAAGTTGTTTTTGTTTTGAAAGAGCAAGTATCTAAGAACCTCTACCTACTCAAAAGAAATTAAGTTGTGTAAATGTTCTTTAGACAGTACTATCCCACTATTGAGAAGTAGGTAGCACCGTCGTTTGGAGTTTTCGGGTTAATTCGATTATAGGGACATGTGGTCATCAAAGCAATAGTAGGACGCCTTAGCGGTAACCCTAATGTCCTAGATCATTTTTATCCGAGGCAACCGTTTCGAGGCAACTTTGATCTTTAGACAGGAGGGCGACCTCTAAAACACCCTATACTCAATGACCACGTCGAGGCAACCAAGTGAGGCGTACCCTAGGAGTGGCATGTGCGAGTGTGTCAGGATTCAGTTAAGTTATCTTTGCACATGTTATGGTGAGCTACGTTTTGATTTTATTTTGAGAACAAGTCTTGTCATGCATAGCAGTTAATAATTGCAGAAAGTAAATTGCGGAAAGTAAAACTACGCTATTACAAGGCGTCAGGTATTTACATCGCCAAAAACAACCCTTGAAAAGTAAATTGCGGGAATTTAAAAGAAAGCGATAAAAAGTCCCTATTACGCTATTACATCCTCGGAGCAATTACATAAATAATGATCAAAAATATTATGCGCGAAAAGAAATTGAATCGGAGAAGTCCTTAGGGTTTTGACCTTTTGTGGGAAAGAATGAAGTTTTTGGACCTTTTTGCATTTAATTAATATTAAACCTAAAACTAATTAATTAATTAATTAAAAGAAAGATTTTTATAAGTTTTTTATGTGTTAAGAAAAATAAATAAGAAGAAAAAATAGTCAAAAGTTAGTAAAAACCCTAATTCTAATTTATTTTAAATTATTGAGAAAAAAAATTAAAATTGACCCTAATTAAACTAAATTAATTTATTAGTATTTATTTACAAAAATAATAAATTAAAGGTGAAATTAATAAATAATAATAATAATGAAAAATATTACATTTTTAGTTTTCTGAATTTTATTATTAAAAAAAAAGTTAATTATATTAATTAAATAATAATAATAATAATTACTAGTAAAATAGTTAAATGGAAAAAATATAAAAGAAAAAAAGAAAGAAACCAGGGAGGGTGTTGGCCCATTAGGAGGTGCTTTTAGAAATTTATGGCCCATTAATCTCTCAAGCCTGTTTGACTTTAATGATTGTCTACGCGTGTGTTGACCAGGAGTATGATGGTCATCCAGCTTTGGGCCATTAGATTTGAGTCTTAGACACATGGCACCTGGATATTTGAAGCGCATGGTAGGACATATCCTGGAAAGCTGCATATGATTATGTGAAGAAAAAATAGAAACAAGTATTTTGGGGGACCTGGGATTCGAACCCAGGTCCCAATGATTCCAATCCAATGCCTTAACCACTCCCACTACACGCTTTAGTCATTAATAAAATAAAGGGCAATTAATATATTGAGAAACTAAACAATATGCTGTACAAAAGAAAAAGCGCGTGCTTCTTTTCAAACGATCCAATGACATGATAACACATCATCATCTTCCTCGTTTGTACCTACAAAAAAGACATTAGATAGCGGGGGTTTTTAACCCCCACGATATGCAACGACGAAAAATAGCGACTAGCTCTGTAGTTTATATAAATGTTTCGCGATGGTTGCTTTGGATTCGTCTGGTCTCAACGGGTTCAATCATGGGTCTCACAAGGCTTAATTTTTCTTGTATTGCAAAGCCCCAATTTGAAAGCTTATGAACCCTAGAATTCGTCCATGGTAACTTGTGATTCTGTACACTATAATTCAATTAACTTATGCTATTAGCTTCATATGGATTCAAGCAATGCAAAACAAACAATAAATCATGTTAAATGCGTATAAATCATGAGTTACGATTATGAAAAAAAGTGGCAAACCGTCAAACTGTTTAGGGCGATTCTTGTAGCTTTAAGGCCTGGTTTTGATTGCTACACGTTCCTGGGATCCCCTGCAGTTTTGCAATTTTCTTGGAAAATTTCAATATGGCTATGGCTTTGTTTGCAGCTTGTTCACGTGTGCATGATCAGGGTTAGCTTGCATATTTATAGAGGAATGGAATTAGGTCAGAATCTTGCACAAAAATCCATTGGAATGATGATTATAATATTTGATTTGAAATCATATATTTTTGAATCTTCATGATTGGAAAAAGTTGCCAAATTTGGAGATATTGCATCTTTGACTTGGTGCACGAAATTGCCAGCCTTTTTAGGTCATTCTTGCTTCACAAAAAGATTGAAAAACCGTATCTTTATAAGAAAATAATTCAATTAAGCTTGATGGGTCGTGCATAGGTCATGGATAAAGTTTCAAGAAGAAATTTGAGGCCCATTAGCAAAAATAAGGTGTTTTGAGCAAAGTTGACTTTTGCAAATTCCTAAAAATTTCCCAACTTCTCCAATGCATATCTTGCTCAATTTTGATCATATGAACATTTTCTTGGACATTTTGGAAATTTGAAGTCCTCTAACCAATGCCTTTGGTCCCATGTCATTTGGATTTACCAATCTCAAGTTATGGTCTTTGACTTAAAGTGCACTTTTGTTAACTATGTAAATTGACCTATAATGTAGAAATTGATAACTTTTTGTGAGAGAATTTCTTGGACTTGTAATGTGAATATGGATTGTAGGAAATGTCATCCCCTTCAAAATTAGCATTGGATGGGATTTTTCTGATGAACCATGAAAAAGTTATGCCCTGGTCAAGATACAATTGACTTTTCTGCTGTCCAAAAATAGTAACTTCTTGCATCTTGATGATTTTTGAGCCATTCTTGTGGAATCATGATCAAGACTTGATCAAATGATGATTGTGAGCTCAAAATAATATGTTGACCAAAAATTTGACTTTTGACTGCAAAATGACCATTTTGCCCCTGTAGTTGACTGTGGATCAAATAGGGCTTTTAACTGTGGAGTTTGGCACTGTGAGTCTTGAAACTTGGCATATAGGTGCTTGAGGATATACATGGACCTAGGAGACTTGATTGAACCATTGAAAACCTCAAATTCCTTGAAAGAACCGAAACCCTAATTTCAGCTGGCTTAGGAGGTGGTTTGAACTGTGCAATCCTTGAACAATCTTGAACCATTTGAAGATGATCCTTGACAAACCTTAAAGAATATGGGAGGGAAAATTTTGGGGTACAACACACCTGTTGAAGTTTGAACTGAAGTACGGTATCCATGTAAAGCAAACGGAAGCATTTCATGCCAATCTTTATAAGTTACCACCATCTTTTGGACAATATTTTTGATGTTCTTGTTAGTAGCTTCAACAACCCCATTCATCTTCGGCCTGTAGGGAGAAGAGTTATGATGTTCGATCTTGAACTCTTCACAAAGCTCTTTCATCATCTTTTTGTTCAAATTCGAACCATTATCAGTGATGATCTTGCTCGAGATACCGTATCGACAAGTGATCTGATTCTTGATAAATCTGACTACCACCTGTCTGGTTACATTAGCATAAGATGCTGCTTCCACCCATTTAGTAAAATAATTGATCGCTACCAAGATTAAACGATGACCATTTGAAGCCTTGGGTTCAATCATTCCAATCATATCAATGCTCCACATAGAGAAAGTCCAAGGTAAAGAGATAACATTGAGGAGGGTCGGTGGCACATGTATCTTGTCCGCATAAATTTGGCATTTATGACATCTCTTCACATATTTGCAGCAATCAGATTCCATCGTCATCCAATAGGAACCAACTCTCAACATCTTTTTAGCCATTGCATGTCCGTTGGCATGAGTGCCAAAGGATCCTTCATGTACTTCTTGCATTAGCATGTCTGTTTCATGTCTGTCTACGCATCTGAGTAGGACCATGTCATAATTCCTCTTATATAATACTTCTTCATTGAGGAAGAAACTGCTTGCCAATCTCCTCAACATCTTCCTATCTTTATTGTATGCCTCGGGTGGGTACTCTTGAGTTTGAAGAACACGTTTAATGTCATAGAACCACTGTTTGTCGTCGGTGACCTCTTCTACTGAGAACACATGAGCAGGTCTGTCAAGGCGCATAACTCTGATTGTAGGCACATCGTTCCAACCATTCACTTGAAACATTAAAGACAAAGTAGCTAAGGCATCAGCCATTTGGTTTTCATCTCTAGGGATATGATGTAATTCCACCTTGTTGAAGAAAGTTAACAATCTTCTAGCATAATCTCTGAAAGGGATCAAACCAGGATGGCGAGTCTCCCATTCTCCTTTGATTTGATTAATTACCAATGCCGAGTCTCCGTAAATATCAAGAATCTTAATCCTTATATCCACTGCTTCTTCGAGACCCATAATACATGCCTCGTATTCAGCCTTGTTGTTCGTGCAGTCAAACTTCAATCTCGCCGTGAACGGGATATGAGTACCTCGGGGAGTGACAATGATTGCCCCATTTCCATTTCCATAAGAATTCATAGCTCCGTCAAAAATCAAACCCCAATGGGATTCAGGATCAGGTCCTTCTTCAGGTAACGGCTCTTCACAATCTTTAGCTTTCAAGTACATAACATCTTCATCCGGGAAGTCAAACTTGATGGATTGATAATCGTCAATTGGTTGGTGAGCCAAATGATCGGCTAAAATACTCCCTTTGATTTCTTTCTGAGTGTGATACTCAATGTCATATTCAGATAAAAACATCTGCCAACGGGCTATTCTTCCAGATAAGGCGGGCTTCTCAAAGATATACTTGATCGGATCCATTTTGGAGATCAACCAAGTGGTGTGGTTAATCATATACTGGCGCAGAAGGCGAGCAGCCCAAGCTAAAGCGCAATAGGTCTTCTAAAGCATTGAGTATCAAGACTCACATTCTGTGAATTTCTTACTCAGATAATATATGGCATGTTCCTTTCTTCCAGTCTCATCTTGTTGACCAAGCACACATCCCATGGAATCTTCCAATATAGTCAGGTACATGATCAAAGGTCTTCCTTCCATTGGAGGAATCAAAATAGGAGGTTCAAGTAAATATTCTTTGATACTATCAAAAGCTTTCTGACAATCTTCTGTCCACACACATCCTTGGTTCTTTCGGAGAAGCTAGAAAATCGGCCCACAGGTAGCAGTCATATGAGATATAAACCTAGAAATATAGTTCAGTCTCCCAAGGAATCCTCTTACTTGTTTTTCCGTCTTGGGTGCGGGCATCTCCCGAATAGCTTTGACTTTATCAGGATCTACCTCAATACCTCTCTGACTGACAATGAAACCCAGAAGTCTTCCAGAACGAACACCAAAAGTGCACTTGTTGGGATTCAGACGGAGTTTATACTTTCTCAAACGCTGGAATAACTTCAATAAATGTTCCAAATGATCTTCTTCAGTTTGTGACTTGGAAATCATGTCATCTACATACACTTCTATCTCTTTATGCATCATATTATGGAACAAAGCAGTCATGGCCCTTTGGTACGTTGCGCCAGCATTCCTCAAACCAAACGGCATAACCCGATAACAAAATGTTCCCCAAGGTGTAATGAAAGCTGTCTTCTCCATATCTTCTGGTGCCATCTTGATTTGATTGTAACCAGAGAAACCATCCATGAAAGAAAAGACTTTTAACTTTGCGGTACTGTCGACCAATACGTCAATGTGTGGTAATGGAAAATCATCCTTTGGGCTAGCTCTATTCAGATCTCTATAATCTACACACATTCGAACTTTGCCATCCTTCTTAGCAACAGGAACTATATTGGATAACCATTGAGGATAGACTGATGTAACAAGGAAACCTACATTAATTTGCTTTTGAACTTCTTCTTTGATCTTGTCAGCCATATCAGGACAAGTCCTTCTCAACTTCTGCTTAATTGGCGGACATTCAGGTCTCAACGGAAAATGATGCTCCACAATATTATTATCCAAACCTGGCATGTCTTGGTAGGACCAAGCAAACACATCAACATATTCTCTGAGAAGCTCCAACATTTTCTCTTTGACCTCTGGGATAAGCAATGCTCCGACCTTGACTTCCTTTTTGTCTTCTTCACTACCCAAATTGATCATCTCTATAGGCTCTTCAAATGGCTGAATAATCTTTTCATCGTGCTCAAGTAAACGGGAAATTTCATCAGGAATCTCTTCACTATCTTCTTCCTCGGCTCTGAACACAGGGAATTTAAAGTTGGGAGGGGGCATAAGATCATTGTTTTCAATGGTTAAGTCATGGATTAATCTGCACATATGATTATGCTTTATTTTAGAAATCGATTAACATGAATGTTGTACAGATAAAACAAAAGATTATGATATTTTCCTATTGTTACCAATTAATTTTCATTACTATTTCCCAGAAAAAGTGAAAAATAAAACAGTAGTGGACAAAATAACCTTTTTATTCATGATTGGCAATACTTGAAACAAAGAGCCCAGACATTTTCTCTTTTGCCTTGGGCAGAGCAAAAGGATTTATTTTCAACATAGCCCGACACAAATACTTTTCGCCTTGGGCAGAGCGAAAGTTTTTTTCAAAAATAAAACAAAAAATTACTTAGAAATGTGCATCACAACAGGAACATCAACAGCAATCCAGTTTTGGCAAACCACTCCATGCGTTACAAAGTCGGGTAAATCCTCTTCAGAATCGTCTCCTATTATAGCATCAACTTCAGGCGGAGTCGGATGGATAAAAGCTGCGCTTCAGAAAACTTCTTGTATCGGACGGGTAACTGTATCGTGCTTAACTCTTGTAGACACGGGATGAAAACCAAGACCTTCTCCAGACTTGTTCTCAGGAAAAGTCAACACTTGGCCCCAACCTTCAGCCGAACCACTCTCAACCACTCGTCGCGCATCCTTAAAAGAAGAAATAGATGTCCCTTGCTTCTTCACTTCATTATTAGAAACAGATAGAGCTTGAAATTGGGTTTTAACATCCTCATCAGCATCAATAAAAGAGAAAGATGACAAATGGCTTACCACCATAGCCTGCTCTCCACCAATCATTACCAGCTTTCCATGCCTTACAAACTTTAATCTCTGATGGAGCATGGAAGTAACTGCCCCTGCATCATGGATCCATGGACGACCCAATAGGCAATTGTAGGCAGCACGAATATCCATTACTTGAAAAGTGATCTGAAAGGTATAAGGACCAATTATTATAGGAAGATCCACTTCACCAATGACAGTCTTCCTAGAACCATCAAACGCTTTGACAATTACTCCACTAGGTCTCATGGGAGAACCTTGGTATGAAATTCGAGATAATGTAGTTTTGGGCATTACATTTAACGACGAACCTGTATCCACTAGCACACTTGATAAAGTATCATTTCCACAACTTATTGAGATATGTAAAGCCATATTATGGTTCCTTCCCTCCTCCGGAAGCTCTTCATCACTAAAACCAAGATTGTTACACGAAGTAATATTTCCCACAATTCCATCAAATTGGTCGACCGTCACATCATGATCAACGAATGCCTGGTCCAAGACCTTCATCAAAGCTTCTCTATGGGAACAAAAAACTCTCAGTAAAGCAAGCAAAGAAATCTTGGAAGGAGTTTGCAATAGTTGGTCCATAATCTTATATTCACTTCTCTTGATGAGCTTCAGAATCTCATCCTCATCGGGGTGTGGGATAGGTTCATTGGATCGACCTATCTCAACCCTGGGTTCAACATTTCTCGCTGGAATTTCTGCCGGTATGGGCCTCCTGACTTGAACTTCTGGTCTCTTCAAAGGTACTGCTGCAAAGATACGCCCGCTTCTCGTAACTCTACTCACATCAGCGATGTTAACAAAAGATGGCATTGTCGGTATAGGGACTTCTACCCCATTCTCAATCATTGTGGCATTATACTTATACGGTATAGCTTGGTCTGAGTTGTAAGGCACAGGGCCAGGTGGATAAATGATCAAAGGAGCAACATGTGCAGTCTGACTGTCATAAACAATCTCTACTGGTTCAGGCAAATTGAATTGTGGTATTATAACATTCACTTCATCCGCCGGATCTCTGTCATATGTAATAGTGATAACCCTTTGGTCTAACAATTTTTGAATATCCTCCTTCACAATAGGGCAATCAGCTTCCCTTGAACAAAATTCACAAACGTCATAATCATGATAATGCCTAAAAAAAGCAAGTCTTCTTAAGCTCTGATGTAACCTGATCAACGAATCTCTTATGTGTTCAACTTGAAAAACTCGAAACTTTCTCGGACAACCTTCCACCATATTCACTAATGCTGCCCCATGTCGAGGCAAAGGATTATCTCTAACATTTTGGTTAACATCCTTGAAATACAAGATACCATTCTTAATCAACCTCTACACATCCGCCTTTAGAGCAAAGCAATTTTCAATGTTGTGCCCCAGCGACCCTTGATGATATTCATAGAACTGGTCCACCTTGTACCACGGAGAAGTACTATTTGGTGCGACAGGAGGAGGCTTTGTCGTTATGAGGTTATTTCTAATCAGAGCGGGGAACAATTTAGTGTAAGTCATGGGAATGGCATCAAATTGTGGTTTCCTTGGTGAACGATTCTGGTTATTAAATTGATAAGCCTGTTGTCGAGGCTGCTGTTGAAATGGTTGTTGCTGAGTTGGTGGAGTTTGATGAGTTAGGGTCACCATTGTTGGGCGGACAGCCGAAGTGACTGCCGCAACATGCGAATAGCCTCTCCTTGGTCTCCCAGGGAAAATTACACTGGCATCTTGTTCTTTCCTTTTAGGGAAAACACTTCCAAACTTCTTGATACTGCTAGATGGACTTCCTTCCTTAACCAAACGTCCCTCACGAATCCCTTCTTCCAACTGCATGCCCATACTCACCATCTGGGTGAAGTCACTGGGTGCGATGGCAATCATTATTTCATAATAAAAAGAACCAAAAGTCTTCAGGAATATCTTTGTCATTTCCTTCTCCTCAAGAGGGGGATAAATCTGAGCAACAATCTCGCACCACCTCTGGGCATATTCTTTAAAGGACTCTCTGTTTTTCTGGGACATTGCCCGGAGTTGATCTCTGTTCGGCGCCATGTCGACGTTGTACTTATACTGGTGAACAAAAGCTTCACTAAGATCATTGAAATTATGGATCCGGGTGTTGTCCAAACCCATATACCACTTTAGAGCGGCACCAGTCAAACTGTCTTGAAAGTAGTGGATTAACAAATTATGATCATCAGAATATGTAGACATCTTTCTTACATACATAGTTAAATGACTCCGTGGACATGAATCACCTTTATACCTTTCAAAGTCCGGCACTTTGAATTTGGATGGAATCTTTACATTTTGAACTAAACACAGGTCATGAGCATTCTTTCCAAACAAATCTTTTCCTTTTAACGCTCTGATCTCCCTCTGCATCTCTTGAAACTGGTCCTGAAATTCCTCCATTCTATCGAAAAGACCCAGACTTTCAGCAGGCTCAGCATGATAAGTAGGTTCATTCATGTATGTCATAGAATGAACCACAGGAGAAACATTTGTCATCACTGGTTGAGGGAAAGGTGCCACAGACGGAATTATAGGCGGCATAGTAATTATCTCCGGTCGAGGAAAAGACACAGTAGGTTGAACCAAAGGTTGTACGGAAGGCTGATACCCTTCTTGCATGAAGTTATAAGGCATTCCCCACGGAAAACCTTTTGGCATCTGATGTTGAAGCGGAGAGTTGATTTGAGTCACATATGTTGGAACGGTGACAATCTTAGAAACCACAGTAGTTGAAGTCTGAATCTCAGCAACTGTAGTCGATGGCTGATTCTGAGCAGCCATCAAACTTTCCACTAGCGCAGTTAACTTTTCCATACCGACACGAAGGGTAGCGACCTCCTCGCGAAGCTCGTGGTTTTCCTGTTCTAGATCTTCCATCTTCCTTTGACGATTGGCTCGAGTATCGTACCGATGAGACAGCTTGACAATTTATCGGAGTGGAAAAAGAAACAAGGATAAGACTATAGAAAACATGTGAAGTGGAATGTTGGATGATGCATGATATGCGATGCAAATGATCGTTCATTTTGATAGTTTTTTTCAAGGAACTTCGATAATTTTGCACACATCAATGGTAAAGGAATTTGGAACAACAAAAACTCATTTCATTAATCAAAAGCGGTAAATTACAACTTACAACTTTGGAACAGCAAAACAATAAATTACAACTTTGGGACAACAACCCAATAATAAAAGCAATAAATTACAACTTTGGGACAACAACCCAATAAAAAGCAGTAAATTACAACTTTGGAACATGAAGCACTTTTATAGAGTTTTACAAAATGACAACAGTAATAAGAATAAAACTAAGAACTAAAGATCACTCAGAATCATCAGATGAAGGACCGAATGCCAACTGTAACTGGAGCTTCCTAATCTTCTCTTTATAAAAGTCTTCTATCTCTTTCTTCTCAGCTACCAATCGATCAATGATTTTCTTTTATGGATTAGTAACAAGAGCAACACTTACCGAATCTTCCTTCTTTCTCTTCCTTTCATTTGCATACTTCTTCAGTAAAGCATCCTTTTGACAAAGCTTCTCATCATGATCAATGAACCAGCCGTCTTCAATAAATAGCAAATCCTCCTTTTCCTTTAGTTGTCGAGTCAGGACCCGATTCTCGTATTCTGACATATTATACTTTTCTTTCCAAGCATCTCTCTCGGACTTCATCCTAGCCAGATTTCCTTGGTATTCTCCCATGTTCTCGATAGGGATATCAACAGATGACGATGCAATAGTAGGGAATAAAGGTTTCTCGGGTTTATAAGGCATCTTGAGAGCACACGCCCTAGCACGAACCCATTGTAAGTAAGGCTCCAAAGAAACAGCACCTCTCTGTCCTAACATGTCTCTCCCTTTTCTATGGATGTGACGCCAAGCTCCTTCGATCTCCTTCTTAGCTGCTTTATGATCTTGTCCTTCTTGTAGGAAGAAACCGCTCACATGGATGTTGTTTGGCTTGTCCCTCATCGGGTATCCAAACTGACGGTGCGCGAGAACAGGATTATAGTTAATTCCACCTTTCGTACCAAGAAGAGGCACGTTAGGAAAAGCACCACAGCTATCGATGATCTTCACGTCATAGTAAGCTCTATTATACCAATCAATGTCTAAATGAGTGAGAGCCATAATTTTTGGCGCCCATCGCGGCTCCTTCTTGAGAAACGGTGCACAACAAATAACCATCCCTCCTTGATAAGAGTTTCGAAGATGGATGGAGTAGTAGGTATCTCCTAGCAGCGTAGGGACCGAATTTCCAATCAAGAAAATTCTGATGGCGTTGATATCCACAAATTTATCAACGTTAGGGAACAAGAATAGACCATAAGCGAGTAAAGCAAAAACGTCTTCAAAGGCAATAGTATCTTTTATCTCAGCGAAATGACGAGCTTTCTACAACAAAAACTGCGCAGATAAACCTCAGATTCCCCCTTTTATGGTCATGTTCTCCTCTATCTCCGACTTCTTCAAGTGGGTGATGGTCGCTATCTCGTGAGATTTGGGTTCTTCTTCTAAGCCAGAAAAAGGAACACAGTCGGTGATCGGCAAACCAAGTATGTAGGAGTACTCTTCTAAGGTGGGCATTAACTGGTAATCCGAAAAGGTGAAGCATCGATACAAAGAATCGTAGAATTGGACCAACGTACTAAGGATGCCTTCCTTCATCTTGCGCTTTATGAGAGGTATAATGGACCCATATTTCTTCTGGAACTCCGTCGGGTTCTTGATCTTAGGAATCAAACTTTTCAGCTCTTCAATCTCGGGCTCCTTAAAACTATAACTTCAAGTGTTTCTTCTTCCAAACTCCATAATAACAATACCTGAGATGTCTACAAAAATCATTCTTAAGTTCCTTGAAAAACAAGTTTTTTACAAAAAATGTTGATGGATGCATGGATGAATGATAATGCAACAGTTACACGCAAGTTCACAAATATGGGGTTCAAAGGTTCAACGCTTCGAGCATGGAGTCAAAGGTAAAGCCCACCCCAAGGTATGTACTAACGGTTTAATCACACCTGCAAGACAAGGTTCTAAGAGTTCCCAGAGTCTACATTCCTCTTTCGGATATTACCAATGTCTTGATTACTCAATAATTAGCAATATTCTCAAGAGAAACTCGTCCGAGCGTAGCATCACGTAACAACTACTTCTGGATTACTCTGTTATAGTCTTCACGCTACACCTAAAAGGCCAAGATGGGTTAGGGTTCTACGGTTCTCAGCTTCTCTGGCTCCCAGGTCGAAAATAATAATGTCTTCCCGATTACTCAGTAAACAAATATTACGTTCAAAAGGGGCTTCCATTGAGTGGGGGATTTCATGCCTCCTTCTTCGGGATTACTCCCTCAAAGTTAACATGACTATACTGCCCGTCCTATTCTTAAGTGTAACTTAATCCGGGTATATGATTCATCCTTTGCAAAAACCCCAAACAACCCCAATATAAACACCTAATAAAAAAATCAAATAATAATAAAACAGATAAAACAAACTAGGCTTAACCCACTTAGGGATGGACCAGCAAGAGGTCAATCTTTCCCCAGCAGGGTCGCCATTTCTGTAGCGATAAAAAATGTAGCGGGGTAAATCAGAGATCGAATTATTAATTATTTCGTCTCACAAAAAGCAAGAGTCGCCACCGCGCTTTATTATTTCCAAGGGAAAATGGAAAAGAGCGAAATAAAACCCTAAAGTATGCAATATAAAATAATACTTTTAAAAGTAATGAAAATACAAAGTGTTTTGAAAAGAGATGTAGAGTTCGGGGGTTGGTTATACAATGGGAAGGTATTAGCACCCAATGCATCTATAGTATTCTATAGGAACCTTTTGAAATATTTGTTTATTAAAAAAAAGTTTGTTTGATTAAAAATAAATTGTTTGGCCAAAAATGGGTATTGGACGAGTTTTCGAAAATACGACGACCTGACGTCGAAGTTTATGACTTAAAGGGTGTGAGTTTTGAAAAATTGAATATTTGGCAAAAATTTTCTGAAGTTTTTAACAAAATAATAAATGGAAGATGAATGAGGGTATTCGCGCTATGTGTTTGATGACATGAAGTCGACAAAAATTAAATCGATTCCCTTGGATTGAAACGGACGAAAGATATGCGGATTAACGATTAATTAATTAAAATTATAATTAAACAATTAACTAATGGAATTTAAATCATACTAGCATGCATTTTAACGATTAAATAAATAATCAAAAGTATATGAAGATTAAATTATGAAATCATAGATTTTAAACACATAATAAAGATTAAATCATGAAACATGTATTTTCGAATAATTAAATAAACAACCATACAAAGTAAAAATAAGAATTAAATAGTATGTTGATGAAATTAAATAAGGATGAATTTTAATTAAACATTTTTATGTGTTTTTTATAATAATTAATAATTATACAGCAAACTAAATTAATAATTAATTAAGTATGTTAAATAATATGGCCAAAAGAAATAAAAGATAGAAAAGTGACCCAAATAATATGGCCAAAAGAAATAAAAGATAGAAAAGTGACCCAAATAATATGGCCAAAAGAAATAAAAGATAGAAAAGTGATCCAACAAGGACTTGAACCTAGAACCCTTTAAACTGCTGTTAACAAACTTTGCCAATTGAGTTGTACCATTATTCATTAATTAGCATGATTCAAATAAAACATAAAGGAAAATTGGAATTGGAATTGGACTAGAAACAGGCCCAATGGGCCATCCGGGTCAAGAGGGAAAAGGAAGAGAAAATGTAGGAACCCTAATGCACTAAGAGCACCGCGCGGCTGTCTTGGGAAGGGAGGAAAGGAAAAAAAAATTATTATATTTTATAGTTTTGGGAATAGAAAAAAAGAAATATGTTATTAATATTATTATGTTATTCCAATAAAAACAAAACAATAAGGAATTTGTACAAACAAAAACAACGTAACAGCAAAACTCTCCAAGAGAAAAAACAACGCCTACTTCCCTCCTCTCTCTAACATTCAAACTTCTTCCTCCCTCTAAACAGATCTGAGCTCTTCTCTCCATTACAGAACCAAATTCCTCTCTTAAGCAAAACGACCACCCCTCATTCTCTCTTCGCAAAACGGTCGTCCCCTCCTCTCTCACAGATTCAAGTCTTCTTTCTTTATTACAGATCCGGACCTACTCTTCTCTCTTCTACAGATCTACCTCCGTCTCTCTCTTGAATCACATCTTTCTTATTTCTTCTAAACAGATCCGCCATTACCGCACTTAGAGGAACATTGTATTGTTTTAAAACTTAACTGCAAGAGAACTATGAGTATTTCATTCCATAATAACATGAACTGGTTAGACGTGTGGTGAGAGAGAACTGCGATTCCTGGGAGATGATTTTTGTTTCTGACACATTTTCTTTCTGGTTTGGAGAATATAGTGCCGTTTTGGGTTTTGCAACATCAACTGGTGTGGTTTTTTTATGTAACAGCAATGTTTTTTTTATTTTGTAACAACAAAACGTTCTTCTGGATATTGTGACAGCAAGCGTTTTTTGGTTTTTTGTGGATATTAGAAAAGCAAAGCATTTTTTTTGGTTGTGGTAACAGCAAAATATTTTTTGGATGTTTGGAACAAAATATATATTTTTTATACTGGATATTAGAACAAAATATTTTTTATATACTATCGTAACAAAATATTTTTTATATACTGGATATTAGAACAAAACATTTTTTATATACTATTGTAACAAAATGTTTTTTATATACTATTGTAACAAAATATTTTTTATATACTATTGTAACAAAATATTTTTTTGGACACTGGATATTAGAACAAAATATTTTTTATATACTATTGTAACAAAATATTTTTTACATACTATTGTAACAAAATATTTTTTATATACTATTGTAACAAAATATTTTTTTGGACACTGGATATTAGAACAAAATTTTTTTTTTAAATATTAAGAACAAAAAAAAATATATTTTTTAATATTTGTAACAAAAACATATTTTTTTGGGCTTTGAGATTTTTGTAACAGCAAAAAGGATAACCAAGTTTTTTTGGGCAGCAAAAGGTGTTTTTTAGACAGCACAAATATTTTGGACAGCAAAGGCATTTGGACAGCAAAGGTGTTTTTTAGACAGCACAAATATTTTTGGACAACAAAGGCATTTGGACAGCAAACGTGTTTTTTAGACAGCACAAATAGTTTTGGACAACAAAGTTGTTTTTTAGACAGCACAAATATTTTTGGACAGCAAAGGCATTTGGACAGCAAAGGTGTTTTTTAGACAACACAAATATTTTTGGACAGCAAGCTCTAAGTAAGTTTTTGGGACAGCAAGTGATAAACAAGTTTTTATGCGACTGAAGAAGTAAGCTTTTATTACACTTATTATTATTACCAATATGATGAATACTAACATGTTTAAATATTAACATTTATGCAGCAAATCAACTCAAATACAGTACAAAAAAAATGATAAAGCAAATATTACATGGCAAAGAAAAATGGTACAGCAAAAGGTTCAAGTATGAACATATGCAACAATAGAGCAACAGTAGATAGAGAGGAGAAAAAAGAATATACCTGTCGGAGCCTCTCCGATGGGGCTTCTAACAAAAATGGTAAGCTTCCTTGAATTTGCTATCTTTTCTCCTTGCTGGATTTTTCTTAGCACAACACTAATTTTCTGTTTTCACTCTTGCTGAAATTTTTTAGAACAACACTCTATTTTTTCTGGTTTTTCTTACTGCTGAATTTTTCTTCTCCTCCTTCTTGTGTTGACAAAAACTCTTATTTATAGTGGAGTATGGAGGATTTGAGGGGGAAAAAACAGTAGAAATTCAAACTGTTTTGGCAAGCTATTTCTATACATTGTTCTCACAAATTGCTTTAGCCATTTTGATACAAATTGCTGCCACATTGATGCAGGTTGGAGCAGGTTTTTGGAAGCACTTGGAGCTGCTGTATGTTGTTGTTTTTTTACTGTTTTGTATCATTTTACAACATTTCTCTTTTGCTGTTTTTTCAGGTTATTTGGAGCATTATTTGACCAATAAAAATGCAACAAAATGGGCTTGAAGAAATGTTGCAAACATGGGCTGCACTAGCACTTTGCTGAATTTTTTTCATGTTGAAAATAAATCTTGTACACACTTGTAGCTTCTTGTAACCTTGTGATAAACTCCAATAAATTGTAACATTGAATAAATATGCATTCTTTAATATATTTCCACTCTTTGATAGTGATGAATAATCTTGAATCTTCACATAAACATAAATCTTGATATATCTTGATAAAAATTCAAGATCTTCCATTTAAATTTGGGAAATAATTGAATAATACTTCGATGAATTATTGAGTGAAGAATAAATAATAATGCAAGTCTTGGACTTTAATCTTTCATTCTTGTAATAGAAATCCAAATAAATCACATGGATTAATCTTGTAACCAAATAAAATTCCTCATGTAATTAAATAGAATTCTCCACTAACTTCTTGAAATAATACTTCAATGTATTTAAATAACTATGATGTAGATCTTCCAAAATAATCACAAAAATAATCTTGAATAAATATTCCATGTGATAAATGAATATTCTTGAATGAAATCTCTTGAATAGCTCCTCTTTAATTATCACTTGGATTCAAATAAATAAAATTCCAAATATTCTGAATAAATTCTTATAGGACAGTTTTGAATTTAATTATCCTATTTCGGCGAAATTCAATCCGCGTCGTGAGAAAATTTGCAGATGACTTTTGGTTCAAGAAATCGAAAATGACGGTATAACTTGGTTTTTTTGTATTTTAGAACAATGTGAAACACACATGAACCGAAGTCGATAGAATTTTGACTGTTCTTGAAAAATATTCGGAGAAAAACGAAGACCATTTGCTGGACAGAGTGTGGAAATAAACGCACAATTCTCTGAAATTCTTTGATGAACCAGTCTTTTGGAAATTAACGAACAACAGCATTTCTATTCTGAGACTCGAAATCCTGATCGACGTACAACATCTAATGCTCTTCTTTCAGCCTGATTTTCTGCACATGAAAATAAAACAGCAAAACATGCACTTCGTGCTTGATTAGTGGTTAGTCATTCATAAAATGCTCATAACACTCGATAATTCTACACAGTCAAAGCTCGAAACATTCAAAACCTACTGTATTCTGTGACCTTGATGTGAATGAAAATTAATGCAGATGAAGCAGGGATCTTAGGTCAAAAATTAGGGTATGACAATTTGTAGTTATAGGAGTTAATTATAAAATGGCCTATGTAAGATTGTTTCTGTTTGGACTCGCTTTGATTAAGTGCATGAACAGTTTTAGATTTGTTGAACTGATGCAAGTTATGAACAGTTGAGACCAGTTGAAGAATGATAAAGGGCTTAAAGAATTGAATTAGAAAAGAAGCATAGTGTAAAATTAAATGAAGACTTGACTCATGGTGTGAAAAGCGGGAAAGGCTTGATCATGGAATGAAGAGAGATTGTTTTTAGCTTGGCATATCATGAAGTTAATGGTCGTGCGAAGACAAAAGATGGAAGACAAAGTTGAGTGAAGATTAAGTATTCTAGGATCTTTGGCTCAAATAGAACTTGAAATCTTTTGTAACATTTGTAACAGGATGGATGTGTTATAATGGTAATAGTTTTGAATATGGTGCCTTTCGATGTAATGAGAGATTTAGACTTTGTGTAGATTTCATAATTTGATGTAATTGCATTGACACATGAATTTGTGATGCATTTACAATTCTATGACGATCCCTTTAAATACTTAAAGTAAT
Source organism: Vicia faba (assembly GCA_948472305.1). NCBI lineage: Eukaryota > Viridiplantae > Streptophyta > Magnoliopsida > Fabales > Fabaceae > Vicia > Vicia faba. Next base: position 175,676,528 of record OX451737.1, read on the forward strand.
TTTTCTTCAAATTGAATTTGAAGTTCCAATCTACTTTACTTCAACCATGTTGAATGAATTTCTGTGTTTTAAACGTCTTCAAATGTAACTTAAAGGAACCATGGTGTTCTTTCAACTTACAATTTGTATTTCATATGCATCTCCTTCAAATTTTATCTTGAACACAAATAAAACTTGGATGGACAATTCTAAACCAATCTTTGATTAACCAAATCTCTCAATTTGCATCCCCTCACATTGCAAGTAACAAGTATAATAATGAACCCACAAGCTTATTCTTCGAATCAAGATTTAGTGTTTTGCGATCCAAACCTTTTCCTTGGTAACCAATGATCTCGCAAGATGCCATGTGTCATGCCTTTTTATCCAATAAACACCTAGTGAAAATGTTGTCAGACCTAATTGTGATAGGATATAAACCCTAATCTTCATGAGGTATATACTGAATGAAGAAACAAGTTAACCTCAAAGCCATAGCTCACAGTCTTCTTAGTTAGAATCATTGATGAAACTTTGAGAATTTGTTTTGAAGCTCAAAGATGGAGAATATGGCTTATGATGCTGAAGAATGCCAAAACCCTAGTTCAAACGATCTTAGTTGACAATCCTTGATGAGGTCTTAAGCATACACAAATGAACTTCAGCACCCGATCTCAAGACGATTTTGTATCTTGATGAAAGAAGAAACTCACAATGAATAAAAACCCTAGCTTATAATCAATAGTGATGGAGAAACCAAATGATGTCCTTAAATCCATATAGAAACCCCCAATTCCATATTCCAGTGCGCCATCTTTATTGATGAATGATGCATGATGTGTTAGATGACATAGTGAAAGGTGTGTAGATGAAATGAGAAGTGAAAAACGCATATACCAGATAAAATAAAAGGATAGGATAAATTTGGGGTATTACAACTGTCATCTTCTGCACAATCTTCTTGATGTTCTTGTTAGCCGCTTCAACAGCCCCATTCATTTTCGGCCGGTAGGGAGAAGAGTCATGATGTTGTATCTTAAACTATTTGCAGAGCTCGGTGATCATTGTATTATTGAGATTTGTACCATTGTCAGTAATAATTCTGTCTGGTACACCATATCGACAAATCAGACTATGTCGGATAAACCGCGCCATGACGTTCTTAGTTACTGTAGCAAAGGAGGCTGCCTCAACCCACTTGGTGAAATAATCAATTGCTACCAGAATGAAATGATGCCCAGTAGACGCAGTTGGTCTGATCTCGCCGATCATGTCGATGCCCCACATTGCAAAGGGCCAGGGAGCTGTCAAAACATTCAGAGGAACTAGAAGTACATGCACGTTATCAACATAGACTTGGCACTTATGGCAGGTTCAAGAATGTTTATAACAAACGGCTTCCATAGTAGACCAATAATATCCTGCCCGTAGGATTTTCTTCGCCATGGTATGTCAACTGGAATGAGTTCCGAAGGTACCTTCATGTAACTCTGCCATGATCCTTTCTGCCTCGCTCTTGTCTATGCACCACAGTAAGGTTGAATCATGGTTATGCTAATAGAGGATACCATTATATATGAAGAACTTCGCAGCTAATCTTCTTAGAAACTTCTTATCATTAACAGATGCCCCTTCGGGGTATTCTTGAGCCTCAAGATACCTCTTTACCTCGTGAAACCAGGGTTTATCTACTACCTCTTCAGTCTCAATGTCACAATAATGTGCAGGTTCATCCAACCTCTCAATGGTAATCTGGGGAGCTTCATTGTCCCACCTGACTTTGAACATAGAAGACATGGTAGCTAGTGCGTCCGCCAACTGGTTCTCTTCTCTTGGGAAATGTTCAAAGGTTATATCCTCAAAGTGTGGGAGCAACGTCAGTACATATTCTTTGTAAGGAATAAGATTTAGGTGTTTCATATCCCACTCGCCTTTGATCTGACTTATCACCAGGGCGGAATCTCCGAATACACTCAAGAACTTAATCCTCAGGTCAATAGCAGCTTGAAGACCCATGATACACGCTTCATACTCCGCCATATTATTGATGCAGTTAAAACATTGTCGGACGGTGAATGGAGTATGACAGCCCTCAGGAGATATAATTACAGCGCTAATGCCATTACCCAACGCGTTCAAGGCTCCATCAAAATACATAGACCATCGGGATCCCTCCTCGGGTCCTTCGTCCAATCCAGGTTCATCGCAGTCGGTTACCAACATGATATTCTCATCCAGGAACTCGAAATTCATGGACTGATAGTCATCCACGGCCTGATGTGCCAAATGATCCGCCAACACACTCCCCTTGATTGCTTTTTGGGTTGTGTATTGGATGTCGTACTCAGTTAAGATCATCTGCCATCTTGCTATCCTTCCGAAGAGAGCGGGCTTCTCGAAAATATACTTGATCGGATCCATCTTTGATATCAACAAGGTAGTGTGAGTCAGCATATACTGTCTCAGTCGGCAAGCAGCCCATGCCAAAGTGCAGCAAGTTTTCTCGAGCAATGAGTATCGGGTCTCACAGTTGGTAAACTTTTTGCTAAGGTAATAAATGGCGTGCTCTTTTCAACCAGACTCATCATGCTGCCCCATCACACACACCATTGAATTGTCTAGCACTGTCAAGTATAATATCTAAGGTCTTCCTTCCACTGGAGGCATCAAAATTGGTGGTTCTTGAAGGTATTCTTTGATTCTTTCAAAAGCAAACTGGAATTCATCATTCCACTTTACCACTTTATCTTTCTTCAACAGCTTTAAGATTGACTCACAAGTAGCAGTCAGATGTGAAATGAACTTGGTGATGTAATTCAGACGTCCCAAGAAACCTCTAACTTCTATTTCTATGCGGGGAGCAGGCATCTCTTGTATGGCTTTTACCTTTGCAGGGTCTACCTGAATACCTTTGTCACTGACAACAAAACCCAGAAGCTTTCTAGACCTTACCCCGAAAGTACACTTGTTCAGATTCAACCTCAGCTTGTACGTCTTCAACCTGTCAAACAGTTTCTGGAGATGGTCAAGGTGCTCTTCCTCAGTCTGGGACTTGGCTATCATGTCATCAACATAAACCTCAATCTTGTGGTGAATCATATCGTGGAACAAAGCGACCATGGCGTGCTGATAAGTTGCCCCAACATTTTTCAACCCGAAAGGCATTACCTTGTAACAGAATGTGCCCCACTGCATAACGAATGTTTTCTTCTCCATGTCTTCAGGAGCCATCTTGATCTGGTTGTAGCCAGAAAAACCGTCCATAAAGGAGAAGATCTTGTGATGCACGGTGTTGCCGAATAGAACATCAATGTGAGGAAGCGGGAAGTCGTCCTTGGGGCTTGCCCTGTTCAGATCTCTATAGTCCACACACATCCGTCCCTTACCATCCTTCTTAGGTACCAGAACGATGTTGGCAACCCACTGCAGATAAGAAGTGACAACTAAGAATCCTGCGTCAAACTGTTTCATGACTTCTACTTTGATTTTCTCTGACATTTCAGGGCGCATACGGCGGACCTTCTTCTTTACCGGAGGGCAGTCTTCTTTGGTTGGCAGGCGATGTACCACAATATCAGTGTCTAGACCAGGCATGTCTTTATAGGACCAGGCGAAGATCTCAACATAGTGGTGTAGCATCTGTACTAACCGTTGTTTGACATTAGGCTCCAGGTTCAAACCTATTTTGACATCTTTTATGTCTTCCTATGTACCCAAATTCACTGACTCAACTGGCTCTTCATGAGGCTGTATGGCCCTTTCTTCCTGCTGTAATAGTCTAGCAAGTTCTCCGGGCACCTCACAATCATCCTCACCTTCGCCCTCAACTTGGTTGATCGGATTTTCGAAGTCATAACCGGCAGTAGCAGAGTTGTTATCAATGGGATCCAGAGTGGATATGGATCTGCAGTATGATACGTGAGTGTGTGTAAGAGAATAGCTGTTTTGATAAAGTGAGAGACCGAAAAGAAAACAAGGAGCACAAAATTTGTAATGCAAGAAACATCCAATGCTTTATTAATGATATATGAAATGTCAAATAGTAAGCCCTCACAAGCAAATCCAAGGTGCCTCGGGCAAGGCACCGGGCCGTAAAGTTTCAAACTGTTTATTACAAATCTTAAAACAAAAGTCAATTACTGCGAAATAAAAGAAACAGGTATGAAGTCCTTTGTCGTCCAATTATTCAGTCTGTCGTTGATTGTTGGGTAGATCTAGCTGTCGATGTCTGAATCTTCTTCACAGTCCTCAATTGCATTAACTCCCCGATTGCTGATGTATAGAGGAGGTCTTCCAATCCGTGCGCGCCTAACAGCCCTTTGAGCCCCTGTAGTAAAGCCCAAACCAAATTTGTCAGTTTTGTGAGTGAAATCATGGAGCCGACCCCAATTTGTACACCCACCTTCTTCAACTACAGCCCTGGCGTCCTTGAGAGAAGCCATCTTCAGCGGAGGTTTGTTGGTAGTAACTTCAGTTGATGCCAAAGTCTGAGGGACCTCTTCGAAGTTTTGACAAGGAGTTTCTATGAACTCCCCATCCATATCTACATAACGGAAGGAATTAAGATAACTCACCATATACTCCTCTTCACCTCGCACCGTGACAATTTCCCCTGCACTGGATACTTCAGCATTTGATGGAGTGTGGAAGTAACTGCCCCAGCCCTATGGATCCAAGGACGACCCACAAGCAAGAATACGATGGCCTAATATCCATTACATAGAAGGTGGACCCAAAGGTCTGAGAACCCACTTTGACAGGGATGTCCACCTCCCCGTGCACCATTCTTTTTGATCCGTTAAAATCCCTTACCACAATGTTATTCAACTTTAAAGTCAAACCCTCACAGTCCAAACGGTTCAATGCTTTCTTTGGCAGAACATTCAGCGAAGACCCGGTGTCTACCAGTAAATGGGCCATAGTGGTGCCCCTGCACTCAATCGAGACATTCAGAGAATCATTATGATTCCTCCCCTTAGTGGTCAGATCCGCATCTGAAAATCCTAGCCCATTGTCAGCAGTCAGACTGGCCACACAATCTTTGAATTGATCTGCTGAAGTTTCCTGCGGTACATGTGCAGTATTGAGAAATGCAATCAAAGCCTTTCAATAGGCTTCAAAACACAATAGCAGAGACAACATGGAGATCTTAGACGGAGTCTGTGGACAGTTGGAGGGGAAATCTCGGAAGAGAAGAGCCTTCCACTTCTGGTAACCTTACTAGCCCCGACAATATTACTGACATCAGCATCAACTTCTTCATTATTTAAATCTTGCTTAATGCCATTATAATACACATCAGCACCATAGTGCCATGGGACAACCTTGTCTGAAGTGTACGAGATGGGACCAGGAACGGTGATTATTAACGGAGCAATTCTTTGAACGGGTGTAATCCTAACAGGTCTTCTCAAGGAAACCGTGGAAGGATTGGCAGAAATGGTTATGATGGAAACATCTTCATTTGGAACAACAGGAATCATAGTCTTTTCGAACAGAATCTCTCTATTATCCATCAGGCGCTGAACACCTGATTTCAACAAATGGCAATCGGAAGGTAGAATCGAACACATGTGGCAACCTTCACCGCAACCCAGAAATCAACCAGCCAATAGAAAATTCCTCTTAATAGTCATAAGAGTAGTATAAATTTATTCAACAGAGGTCACAAACAAGTCAGTGTCAACAACATTAATCCCATGACCATGTTTGGGTATAGGAGCAGTTATTACATTCGGCTTTTCTGGAGCATTGAATTATATCTCCTTAGCTTCCAACAAATCTTGTACTTTGTTTCTCAAAGCCCAACAGTCATTGCTATCTTGGCCAGGACTCTCAGAATGATAGGCGCACCGCGCGTTGGGATTGTATCTAGGAGAGGTAGTGTTTAGATTTTTGGGAGCCTCCATCAATGTGGTCAAGTTGGATCTCAGCAGGTGAGGTAACACTTCATCCAATGTCATGCTAATGCAGGTAAACTGCCGATGTGGTCTTTCCACCCTCTGTTGATTGTTGCATTGTGGAGCAACTGCGGGTCTTGGTATCACTACAGCATTTACCGTTGGACGATGTTCAGATCTGTTTTGGCCCCTCGGGCTATAAACTGCATTGGCTTCCTTCTTACCAGTAAAAGGTTTCTTTACCGAACTCGAAGAGGCATCCTTCTGTATTTTACCACTTCGAATTCCAGCCTCCACTCTTTCTCCAGTTAAAATCAACTCGATGAAACCAGATGACGAGCTGCTGATTAAATGGTTAAAAAATGGACCAGACAACGTCCCCAGAAACATATCAACCAACTCCCTATCAGACAAAGGGGGTTGAACTCTTCCAGCCAAATCTCTCCATTTCTGAGTGTAATATTTGAAACTTTCACCTGCACCCATGGACATACTCTAGAGTTGAGTACGAGTGAGAGAAAAGTCGGCATTATATTTATACTACTTGTAGAAAGCAGCAACAAGATCTTCCCAGTTTCGGACACTAGCTTCCTCCAACTGGTAGAACCATTCAAGCTGAGTCCCTGACAGGCTATCTTATAAAAAGTGCACACACAAATTTCTATCAGCAGTGTCGGGTTGAATCTTCCTGACATAAGAGAGGAGATGTAGCTTTGGGCAGGACACTCCATCATACTTAGCAAAAACTAGAGCCTTGAACTTCTGAGGGATGAGAACCCCCGATACCAGTCCCAGTTCTCTGAAATCTAAACCAGGTATCTTTTGAACTTCCATAGCTCTCAGACGGTCTTCTAGCTACTTGTATCTATCCTCTGCAGGAGGATATTGCTCATCATCATAATCATTATCATTGTCAAAGACTGCAGGACTAGGTTACTTTTCCTCTTCTTGGTTCTCCCCGTATTTGGATGAAGAGATCAGATCAGTTTGATGCTTCAACCTTTCTCCAAACCTTCTGCCCATATTCAAAATACCGACCTTCTTCTTCTTCTTCTTCTCTTTCAGAATGAGGGTTTTCAGATCCTCTTGCCCCTTAGCCAGACTTATGAACATCTGTTGGAACTGGGCGTTATGTGCCTGAAGATCTTTGATGGCTTGATCGAAAGACATTTCTGCTAAAATAAACAGCGAAGAAGATAAGAAACCTGTATTGCTACTTGTAATGATGTGTATGATAATAGGATGCGTGTGTAATGATTTCAAAGACCTTGGGAGATTTAAATTTGCAAACCAAAATAACCAAAACTTTATTAGCTTAAATTTGAAAGGTTCAACATGCCTTTAAGGCGTTACAAAGAAGTAAATAAAACAAATCTAAAACTAGAAAAGAAAATTCAAAATTTCCCATGGACGCTTTCCCTTTGTGCTGATATAATCATTGAGCACTCTTTCTTCCTCGAGCTTCCTGGTGAGCTTCAAAACCTTCCTCTCTTGCTCATGGAACTGCTCCCTGTAAGTATCTCGCTCATTCTTCAGTTGAATCCAAGACTTTATAATTCCCCAAGATCAGTGGGCATGTAATGATAGAGAACCGTGTAAGGAATGTCGTCTTCAGTAGTGGGTTCCACAATCACTGGTAACACTGCCGCATAAGGCATCATAAGCTTCTGGGCACGAGCTCAGACCCATTGGAGGTAAGGCTGCATAGGAAGGGAAGTCTTTGGTCCCAACTCATGGGGTTCAGATCTATTTACCATGCCCCAAGCTCGTATGAACCTCCGGCGACGCCCCTTAACTTCATCCTCATAGTCGAATACAATATCCTCGAGAAGTAACCTATGGGGACCGTCTCTTCGAGCACGACCAAATTGTCGCAAAGCTAGACAAGGATTGTAAGTTATACCTCCTCTGATACCAAGTAATGGTACATTAGGATACTCCCCACAGCGGTCAATAACAACAATGTCTTCCATAGCTCGAGAACACCAAAAAATATCTGTATCAGCGAGCGACATTATTCTGTGCGACCAACCCAAACCTTCTCTGTTCTTCAGTATAGACCTAGGGATGTGAGAAATAAACCACCTCGAAAACAACGGCATGCAGCACATAAGAGTCCCTATTCTCCTCGTGGTACGATTATAGAGAGCATGCAAGATATCCCCAAGGAAGGTAGGCACAGGGTTACGAGAAAGGAAAATCTTGATAGAATTCACATATACGAAAGAGTCCGGATTAGGGAAGAGAACTAAATCGTAGATAAGAAGAGCCAAGACATCATCAAAAGCCTGAAAATCCATATCATCCTAAAATAGTTGAGCCTGGTCTATTAGAAATTTGGCTAAAAAACCTTCGACTCCGCTTCGAGTTTCCCAATTGGATACCACATCGGCCCGTTTCAAATGCAAAGTTGAGGCAATGAATTCTGGCTTAGGAACTTCTTCCATACCTGTGAAGGGTACCTGTTCAAGAATGGATATGCGCAATAGATGAGAGAATTCTTCCAAGGTGGGTGCCAACTGATAATCTAGAAAGGTGAAACAGTGATGCTCGGGACCGAAGAACTGAAAAAGTACGCTCATCATCTGTTCATCAGGGTTTGAAGTAACCAGGCTGAGAAGTTGACCATGTCTCTTAATGAACATAGAAGTTTCCTAAATTCTTGACACTAGCTCTTTGAGTTGGGATGGTATCTCCACAAAGTTGATTCGGATAGTCTTTCTATGCACGGAAGCCATGATCTATAAAACAGAACAAAGATAAATTCCCTTGGTCTTTGAAATGGTTAGTGTAATGAAGTATGTATGCCATGTTATGATGCATGATGTCATGATAAAACCACAAGTATAGCAAAAAACAAGTATTGCAAGCACAATCAAATCACATAAAGCCCTTAGGTTTAAGGCTTGCATGAGGTCAAAGGTAATACCCTCTTGAAGTTAAGTTAGTTTCAACCTGTCCTAGAAAACTAACCGGGTTCTAGAGGATATCAATATCACTGACCATCCTCCATCGGTCATGGTTTCAGCTCACACAATCTTTTCTTGCAGCCAAAATTATTCCGAGAGTATGGTCTCAATGAGTGTAGCATCGAGTATCAACAGTTCTCAGCTTTATACCGAGGTCGGCTATCTCACTACTTTCTAATGGCCAAGTTGGGCGATTAAAGGTTCTAAGGTCAGTTGATGCTTAACGACACCACGCGGTGGTCCCGTATTCTCATCGTTTCTCCATAAGGGATACCGGTACCAACCAAAGTTCCACACTAATGTAGCTACTGCTTCAACCGTATCGGTCTACACGTACAGTTCCCTCACTGTCTATTGCTACTTACCTAAAAGGTATTCCTCAGATCCGGGTTAGGATCTATAGTAACCCCAAACAAAACCCTTAAGAGTAAAGCAAACAAAACAATCAAGATAAGCAATTATGATGACTAGATCCTAAGGTATACCCCACTTATTAAGTCCCCAGTAGAGTCGCCAGTTTTGTGTTACCGTGGCAGAACCGACTGTTTGACGCTGGTTTGCGTTTTGCATTTTGTGTTTGCAAAATGTCGCGGTAAGCAAGAGTCGCCACCGACTTTTATTTTATCCAATCGGAAAGGAAAAAAGTACCAAAAAAAATCCTTTTTCGAGATATTCTGAGTACGAGGGTAGATTATAGAAAGGGAAGGTGTTAGCACCCTTTCTATCCATGGTTTTCCATGGGATCTTAGGTACTTTCTCATCTTTTTAAAAATTACTTGTGTATGTGCTTTGTTTTGAAAAAGTTTGACTTCGTGATAACCCTTGTATCAGTCCTCAAAGGTGTGACAAAGTTGTTTTGAAAATTGTTTTGAAATGTGTAAGTGTGAAAAGCTTTGGTTTGAGCAAGTACCTACTAGCATCTACCTACTCGAAAAAAAGATCATTTCTATTCTTGTTTCCTTTAGACAGTGCTATCCTACTATTGAGAAATAGGTAGCACCGTCGTTGGAGTTGTAAGGGTCAATACAAAAGGGACGTACGATCACTAAAGCAATGTTAGGACACCTTAGTAATAACCCTAGAGTCTTAAGATCATATTCGAGGCAACATTTCCGAGGCAACATTCGAATGGGACATTTGATCTTTTTAGACAGGAGGGCAACCACTAAGACACCCTATACTTAAAGATCATTTACCGAAGGCAACCGAAGTGAGAGTATACCCTAAGAGTGATATGTGCGAGTGATTTGTTTTCAGTTATTTATCTTTGCATATTAGGGTTTTCTAACTGTATTAATTTGTCATGCATTTCCTTTCATACAATCCTATTAGCATACATCTAAACAGTCAAATATTTGCGGGAATTAAAAATACGAGAAAATAAATCTACGCTATTACAAGGCTTCGGGGAGGGGAATTAATTACATAGCCAAAAACCCGGGGAAATGCGATAAGTAAAAAACCTAAATTAAACTATTACAAACCATGAACAGTTACAAAAATTTTGTCGAAATAAATAATAAACGCGCGATGAATCAAATACGAAGCGACTAGGGTTTTGACCCTTGACTAGACCTATTCGCGATTGATTAAAAAAAATTGTTATGTTTTGTTATTCAATAAAATAATGAACTAATTAAATAAAAAGTAAAATCCTAATTCTAATTAAATTTAAATTAATAAAAATAAATTAATTCAATCTAAAACCTATTTTTTGTATTTTTATTTATTTGAGAAAAGGAGAAAATAAAATTAAATCAAGAGTTTTAACCTAATTTATATTTGATTTTATTTATGAAAATAAATTACAATTTCCCTAAGTTAAACTAAATTAAATTAATTTTGATAATAATAAATAAAAAAACTAATCCTATTTTTTATGAATTATTGATTTTATGATTTTATAAAAAAAATTAATTTGTGAATTAAGAATAAATAAAATAAATATTAAAAGAATTAAATAAACTAAAAGAAATAAGAAAAGAATGACGGGCCTGTGCTAGCAATCATGGGGGCATATTGTTGAAATTCTGAGCCCAAATGATCCAAGCCCATTTGACTTTGTTGGATCTGGTGTGTAGGTTGACTTGAGGAGCATGGTAGGCCTCCAAGGATGGCACGTTGGATCTGGGCTAGAGATGTGTTTGATGGCCAGATGTTGATGGCATATGGTGGACCTCCTGATAAGCAGTGCACCTGATCACATGAAATAAAATAATGCAAAGAAAGGTTGGGACCTGGGGATCGAACCCAGGTCCTCATGCTCAACACCAATGCCTGCCTGCCAACTGAGCCACGCATTTTTGTTGTACACATAATGAAGAAGTGAAAAACACAAGAAGGGGGGTTGAATTGTTAAAACTTGAAATCAATTGCAAATAACACAGTATATTTATCCTGGTTCGTTTGATCTAAAACTACTCCAGTCCACCCGTCAAGGTGATTTCGCCTCTCTCCAACGAGGTCTTAATCCACTATATTCAACTGAATATTACAATCTGCTTTAACAACAGCTAAAGCCTTCTTGATGCAAACCACAAACCGGTTTCTCAAGGAACTACTTTCTTACAAAGAATTGAAATCTAGGTGTGTGAATGTTTTCTACAAAACTGTTTATCACAACTGTGATACTACACAAATTAAGCTTATGGAAACTAGATTGCTAAAATAATTGAGTAATGAATTTTGGAGCTTTTAGCAAACTGAGAGTGAGGAAGATGATGAATAGCTTTTAGGCGTGTAGATTGATATAGAGCATTAGCCAATTCAATCTTCATTGGCTTGTTTATATAGCATTGGAATTAGTGTACGTTGGAGCAATAATTATGTTTCAATGCCAATAATAATCTTTCCTTATTAAGAAGATCTTGTCTGGAATGATGCCGTTGGTAATAACTCATCTTGAATGCACAGTACCGTAGCCACTCAAGCGTGTTCTGGCTTTGGCTCATTCTAATGCTGCTTAGGTGCTGATGAACTGTTGTTGTCTTTATCAGAGTTCAGAGTGTTGAGCGTAGATCTGTTCATCAAGCTTCAGCATAAGCGTAAGTTGATCTTCTGATTCTGGTATCTGATATAACATCTTCTGATGCTGATGTTGATATCCAATTTTCTGATGCTGATGAGGATGTTCTCATGCTGATACCTATCAGAGTTTCTATAAAATAGAGTGTAATTTTTAGGTAGCAAATAGTTCTTACATGAATCATATAATTAATATATCTTTGCATTTTGTTATCATCAAAACTTAAACTTAGGGTAATAGATTCAAACTTTGTTCTAACAATCTCCCCCTTTTTGATGATAACAAAAACTAGATATTTTTTAATTGAAAATAGCGTGAAAAGTATCAGAGATAACTACGTAATAAGTTGTATCAGAATTAAGTAGGAAGTTATCAAAGATAAGTGATAAGAGATATCAGAGTTTAGATCGGAGATACTCCCCCTGAATTTATTACTTCCCTTTTTAATTCCAAGAGTTCTTCAGGATCAGATCTTTATTGACTTTCTTTGAACATCAGAATATCAGAGCTTTAAACATCAGAATATCAGAGCTTCAAATCAGAATATCAGAGCTTCAGAGCTTCAGTGTATCAGAGGTGATTACTTTCTTGTACCTGTAGACTTATGCAAAAACAGAAAACATTCAAGTATGTCAGAGTGTTAGAATGTTTGAGACTTTTTGTCTCAGTAATCCATTATTGAAAAATATCATTCTTGTTCTCCCCCTTTTTGTCAGCAATCAAAAAGTGTAAGTGATGTGCTAAAACGATCAAAGCAGAAAAACTTGTTATATTAAAATTCATAGCCAGACAAAACAGTACAGATGATATGCAAAGAAAACATTGAAAATATCATGAATGAAAAACTAAGGTTGGGGAGGAAGGCGTGTGAACAGAGTCTCCAGCATTGCCTTAATCTGATCAGCAGTTTCATTCTGCTTGTGCACCATGCTGACTACTGTATCTATCTTGCTGTCTTGCACATCCATCCTTTCCTTCATCTTCTGATCATTTTCATCCATTCTTTGCTGCAGACAAATATCATTCTGCTTCAGCTCTTCCAGAGTCTGCCTGTCCAAGGCAGCTTGAGAAACGTCAGAAGCAGGAAGCTTCTGAGAGCTTTCTGCAACATCTTCAGCTTGACTGACCTCTTCAGCTTGAATAGTCTGATCTTCTTCTGGCTGAACTTTTGAAGCTGGACGCTTCTCAGACCATGGCTCACTATCCAGAAAGAGCACTTCGTCCTGTGGCAGCTGACTTTCAACTTCCTTCAGCAGCTTGCTGAAGTTCTGTTGTGCCTGCTCATAGTTGATATCTTGCAACTTGAGGGCTTCAGCACGTACCCAGATTCTGAAGCGTGTCCAGAGTTGGTCTGAGGCAGCAGGATCAATCATTCCAGGACAAACTTGCTTTAGAGAAGCAATCCATTGCTGCAAACCTGTTTCAAAATTCACAATGCCAGAGCCAACATCTGGCTGTTTTGGTTTGGGAATGGCTATTTTGTGTTTGAGATCAGCAAGACGGTCAAGGATTCTTAAATCGATGAAGGTCCTGCTGTGGTCTTCTGTAGTTTGTTTGGGAGATGTTTGTTTGGGAGATGGAGTGGGAGAATCAGAGATGATAATAGGACTGTTTGGAGTTTTTGGAGTATTTGGAGGGGTAGTTTCTGGCAAGGATGGCAGCTGGGCCATGGTTACAGTTGTTCCACATGGCAGCTGAATTGCCAAGGGTTGTGGCTCAGAGGATTGAGGAGAATGAGGTTTAGGTGATAGAGTTTCAGAGTGATGAAACTCAGGTTGTGGAGGTGATGGATGAATTTCTGGTTGAGGAGAGGGAGGAGGAATTGCTGGTTGTGGAGAAGGAGGTGGAATTTCTGGTTCTTGTGGAATTTATGGTTCTTCTGGTATGGGTGAGAGAGGATGTTCTGGTTGAGGAGAGTGGGAAATTTCTAGTTCAGTGTTTGGATTATCTGAGAGGTGAGCGGAAACACGTTCATCAATATCAGACAGAACTTTGTCAAGTTCTGATGCTGTTGATGTTGTGGGTTTTGGAGTTTGGGATTTGGTGCGGGGTCTCCTGAGAGTCAGTGACTCAGAAGGGTCATCTTCTGGTTCGGTTTCATCAATAGTTGGTATGGGGATTGGAAGTTCATGTGAAGCTGGGGTTGGGATTGATGTTGGAATAGCAGAAGAATTTAAAACAGAAGCAGCAGATAAATTACCTCTTTTCTTAGGGGCCTGCTGGGATGGTCCTTCTGAAGTGGCCTTTCTTTTCTTCGTCTTTTCCATAGTAACTTCTGGTTGTTGTTGGTGCAGATCTTTGATATTCAGTTTGGGATCTGTACCATCAGCCTTGCAAGCGTCCAAGTATCTGAGAACCACAACTGGTTTTGATTCAATCTCAGAGAATAGTGGAAAGTCGTTCAGTGGGACTCTTCTTTTGGTGATGTCAGCAAGAGGAGTAACGCTGGGCTCCTTTTTGATATTCTCTATCAGTTTCATTTTCTTCAGATTCTTGGCGTTCAGAGGCTTGCCAACAGTTGGTTCAATAGAACTTAATTCCTGAGCTTCTGTGAGGTGCTCTATCAGCCTATTCTCTGTCAGAATATCTGATATTAACCTGCCAAAGGGTATCCAATCCCTCTTTGTCCTTTCTTCTTCCCTTGTCTCCTTGACACTGATCCTGAGGTGATTAAACAGAAGATGAGCCAAATTGATTTTTACCTTCTGATTAATAAAATAGATCAGAAACTGCTGATCTATATTTATATAATCAGGGGAGCTTGTTGGCTTCCTGTGATTAAAGCACCCCAGAATGATCTTCGCCCATATTCTGTCTTGATCCTTTAAGTCTCTGATTTTGCTGTTGGGGACCCCATGGGTGAAAATCTACCTTGCAATGACAGCAACGTCAGAGCATCTTTCAGCCATGTCGATACAGCGGATACCACCACCACTGTATCCAATCAATCTTGCTATGTGATCCTCAGTGATCACAATCTTCTTTCCCATTATGTAGGAGGTGACTTGATGCGTTGATGAGTACGCATGAATCCAGAACTCCTTGACCAAGACTAGGAACGTTGGTCCAACCAACCTATCAAAATATCTCTCCCATCCCTGTGCCCTAACTTCTTCTGTCAAGTCAAATCCATTTTCTTTCAGACTGGAGAAGTCAACAATCAGTTCAGACAACACTTCCAAATTCTTCACTGGTGTAAGAAGTGTTCTGAAAGGAACTTGGTACTGTTCAGAGGAAGCTTCCTTCTGAGAACCTGCAGAGACATTGCTGGAGATTGCCATGTTCACACTTAGGGTTTTTCTGAGAAAACTGAAAAATGGGTTTCTTTTGAGAGAGATGAACACACAAGGAAAATGCAGAAAAATATTTTGTAAGATTGTAAGAAACGGTAAAGGATTAATGTGAGATGTTAATGTGCTTAAATAGATTTCAAAATAATTTTTGAAAGTGTAAACGGTTTCAAGAAAGAGAAATAATTCATGATTACGTTTTAAAACATGATTACTTTCATTTAATGCTTGCTGATTTTGGGGGATTTGAGAAAGATACTTGAAACGGTTACCAGACATGTGTCTCAATGCACCCAATCAGCGTTTTGCCTTCTCAGAAGCATGCACGCGTTCTGCTTCAGAGATTTGCTGATGATTGGATGACACTTGTTTGATTTCGTGAGCAGCACGTCTATCCTTGAGCTGAAACGCTCAGATCTTTAAGAATAGCATCTGATACAATCTGCATGTCTATCTTTTCTGAAAACAGATTGATCAGAAGTTCACAGTAAAACAAATACATTCTGAAGGATAATATATAGAATTAAAGCATTTTCACTCTGGGCAGATTTTCATGCTGAGATGTTTCAGAATGAAATTGAACCTATCTTCAGAAAGGGGTTTAGTGAAGATATCAGCCCATTGATGGTCTGTATCAATAAATTTTAAGTTCAAAATCCCTTTCTAAATGTAGTCCCTAATGAAATGATGTTTTATTTCTATATGCTTAGCCCTAGAATGTAAAATAGGATTCTTACTTAAGCAAATAGCAGAAGTATTGTCACAGAGTATAGGGATGTTACTCTCAAAAATCTGGAAGTCTTCAAGCTGGCTTTTCATCCAGAGCATTTGTGTGCTACATCCTACTGCTGCTATGTACTCAGCTTCTGCTGTTGATAGCGCAATTGTGGATTGCCTTTTGCTGGACCAAGAGAACAGATATTCTCCCAGAAACTGGCAGCTTCCAGAAGTACTTTTACGCTCTACTCTGTCTCCAACAAAGTCAGCATCGCAGTAGCCTACTAAGCTGTAATCACTAGATTTTCTATAAAATAAACCCAGATTAGTAGTACCTTTCAGATACTTGAAAATCCACTTAACAGTTGTTAAGTGAGATTCTCTAGGATCTGATTGGAATCTAGCACAAATACATACGCTGAATAAGATATCAGGTCTTGAAGCTGTCAGATAAAGGAGAGAACCAATCATACCTCTGTAGACTTTCTGTTCTACCTTTTTGCTTACCTCTTCTATTTCCAGAATGCACGTGGGATGCATTGGAATCTTTGATGGCTTACATTCTGAGAGGTCAAATTTCTTCAGAAGATCTCTGACATATTTGCTCTGATGAATGTAAGTTCCCTCTGGAGTTTGTTTGATCTGAATTCCTAGAAAGAATTTCAGTTCCCCCATGAGGCTCATCTCAAATTCTGCCTGCATACACTTAGAAAATTTTCTTCCAAGAGAAGGATTAGTAGATCCAAAAATAATATCATCAACATAAATTTGACAGACTAAGATGTCATTCTTAACTGATCTACAGAATAAGGTAGTGTCCACCTTCCCTCTGGTGAATTCATTTTCTAACAGAAAGTTACTTAGTTTTTCATACCAAGCTCTGGGAGCTTGTTTCAGACCATATAATGACTTCTTTAGTTTGAAAACATGTTCTGGATGTTTTGTATTTTCAAATCCAGGGGGTTGGTGCACATAAACCTCTTCTTCTATATAACCATTTAATAATGCACTCTTGACATCCATCTGATACAGAGTGATGCCTCTATTAACAGCAAATGAAATTAAAAGTCTGATAGATTCTAACCTGGCGACTGGAGCAAAGGTTTCTGTATAGTCTATTCCCTCTTGCTGACTATAACCTTGTGCTACTAGTCGTGCTTTGTTTCTGATGACTTCACCTTGTTCATTTAGCTTGTTTCTGAACACCCATCTTGTTCCAATGACGTTGAATCCTTTTGGTCTGGGAATAAGATCCCATACGTCATTTCTGGTGAATTGATTCAGCTCTTCTTGCATTGCTAGAATCCAGTCGTTGTCCAGAAGTGCTTCATCAATAGAAGAAGGTTCAATCAGAGACACAAGTCCCATGAGGGATTCTTCAGAGTTTCTGAAGCTTGCTCTTGTTCTGATTAGATCTTCCTTTCTTCCTAGGATAGTTTCTTCTGGGTGATCCAAGATGCTTCTGGGTAGTCTCTTCTGAGGTTGATCAGCAGCTGTTGTAGGATTGCTAGCAGTGCTCCTTTCAGATGTTTAAGGAGTGTCTGTGTTGAGAGCTTCTGATGACTTGTCTTCAGAACCTGTAAATTCAATTTCCATACCTGCAAAAACTTCATTCTGCTTTGACTTTTCAGAGTCAAGCTTATCATCAAAACGAACACTGATTGATTCTTCCACAATCTGTGTTTCTGTATTTTATACTTTGTACCCTCTTGAGCGTTCAGAGTATCCTAACATAATACACTTCTGTGCTTTAGAGTCAAACTTGTTCAAATAATTCTTTGTATTTAACATAAAGAAAGTACATCCAAATGGATGAAAATATGAAATGTTGGGCTTTCTGTTCTTCCACAATTCATATGGAGTCTTTTCCAGAATAGGTCTTATTGAGATTCTATTCTGAATGTAGCACGCTGTGTTTATTGCCTCTTCCTAGAAGATCTTAGCAACGTTTGTCTCATTTATCATGGTTCTCGCCATTTCTTGCAATGTTCTGTTCTTTCGTTCTACAACTCCATTTTGTTGGGGAGTTCTAGGACAAGAGAAATCATGCAGAATGCCTCTGTCATTAAAGAATGACTCAAAATCTTTGTTTTCAAACTCTCCACCATGATCACTTTTGACTTTAACGATTCTAAGATCCTTTTCATTCTGAACTTGGTTACAGAAGGTAACAAACACAGAGTGTGACTCGTCCTTGTGTCTTAAGAACTTTACCCATGTCCATCTGCTATAGTCATCTACGATTACTAACCCATACTTCTTGCCACTGACTGAAGCAGTTTTAACTGGTCCAAATAAGTCAATGTGCAGAAGTTCTAATGGCTTAGAGGTAGAAACAACATTTTTAGCTTTGAAAGAAGGTTTTGAAAACTTGCCTTTCTGACATGCTTCACACAGAGCATCTGAATTGAACTTCAAATTAGGAAGTCCTCTGACCAGATTGAGTTTGTTAATCTGAGATATTCTTCTCATACTAACATGCCCCAATCTTCTGTGCCAGATCCACTGCTCGTTGTTAACAGACAGAAGACACTTTACATTCTGACTTTTCAGTTCAGAAAGTTTGATTTTATAGATGTTGTTTTTCCTCTTTCCATTAAACAGGATAGTCTCATCTTTCTGACTAACAACTTTACATGATTTTTGATTAAAGATTATATCATAACCGTTATCACTTAATTGACTTATGGATAACAGATTATGCATTAATCCATCTACTAGCAGAACATTATTTATAGAGGGAAGATTTCCATTACCTACAGTTCCATAGCCAATGATATTTCCCCTCTTATTGCCTCCAAAGCCAACGTGGCCTCTAGGCTTAAGTTCCAGGCTTTGGAACATATGCCTTCTTCCCGTCATGTGTCGCGAGCAGCCAGAGTCCAGGTACCATGGCTGGTGTTTCTGATTTGCTGCTAAAGATATCTGCAACATGTATTATTTTATCCTTAGGTACCCAGATTTTCTTGGGTCATGATTTGTTAGATTTACCAAAACTCTGGTTGAATTTTGGTTTCACAGAATACTTACTGCTAGTGTATTTAATATCATGTGTGTTACCATACACAAAATGTGAGTTCAGAGGAGTGTGTTTAATGGTTAAATCCATGACATTCTTTGGTCTAGGAACCTTACCTTGGTATCCTATTCCGTTCCTGCCGTTTCTGCTAACTCCATAGATCATTGAAGCCATTTTGCTTCTATCTATGCTTTTAGCAAGGAACTTCTGGAAACTGTGATCATACTCCTTGATGATCTCATCAGCGCTGCTGGGAGTTTTAGAAATTGGTTCCTTCTGAGAGTTTTGTAAAGTATTTTCTAATTTTGAAATTTTATTTCTCAGCTCAGAATTTTCCAATTTAAGACTCTCAGTCTTATCAGAGTCAGATTCAAGATTCCTTTTCAAGTTTCTGAATTTAACTCTAATCTGCTGGTACCTTTCAAGAATTTCATTAAGGCTTTCAGCAAGTTCAGCCTTAGTAAAATTAATTGCAAAGTCAGGAAATACCTCTTCAGTATCTGATTCTGAGTCTGATTCAGAAGCTTCACTATCTTCTGAAATGTTGGCCATGAGAGCTATGTTTGCTCTCTCATCATCTGATTCTGAGTCAGCTTCAGACGAGTCAGAGTCATCCCATGTAGCCATGAGACTTTTCTTCTTTTCTCTTCCAAACTTCTTTTTGGGATTTTCCCTCTGAAGCTTTGGGCAGTCACTCTTGTAGTGTCCTTGCTCATTGCACTCATAGCAGATGATGTCCTTGGTGTTTGGCTTTCTGCTTCCTGAGGAACCTTTAGATCTTCTGTATCCAGAGGAAGAATCTGTCTTTCTGTATCTGGAAGAGGACACGTTCTGATCAGATCTTCTGGGATTCCTGAACTTCCTTTGCCTCTGCTTCCACAGTTGATTCACTCTTCTGGAGAGGAGAGAAAGTTCGTCTTCTTCTGATGAGGATCCATCAGATGTTTCTTCAACTGCCTGCAAAACTTTAGACTCAGATTTTTTTTGTTAGATTTTAATGCTAAAGGCTTACCTTGCTTCTGGGGTTCATCAGCTTCTAGCTCTATCTCATGACTTCTGAGGGAGCTGATAAGTTCCTCCAGAGAAATTTTGTTGAGATCTTTTGCTAGCTTCAGAGCTGTAACCATTGGCCTCCACTGCTTAGGTAAGCTTCTGATGATCTTCTTGATGTGATCAGCAGTAGAGTATCCTTTGTCCAGAACCTTGAGACCAGCTACCAGAATCTGGAATCTTGAGAACATTGTTTCAATGGATTCACTTTCTTCCATTTTGAATGCCTCATACTTCTGAATGAGCGCAAGAGCTTTAGTTTCTTTGACCTGAACGTTGCCCTCGTGCGTCATTCTGAGTGAGTCAAACATGTTCTTTGTTGTGTCTCTGTTAGAGATCTTTTCATATTCAGCATAAGAGATGGCACTGAGAAGGATGGTTCTGGCCTTGTGGTGATTTTTGAAGTCACGCTTTTGTTGGTCAGACATTGCTTTCCTATCAATCTTCTGACCGCTTGCATTCACAGGGTGCGTGTATCCATCTGTCACCATGTCCCACAGATCAGCATCATGTGCCAGAAAGAAGCTTTCAATTATGTCTTTCCAGTAATCAAAATTTTCTCCATCAAAGACTGGAGGTTTACCGCTGAATCTGTCTCTGTCTTCATTGTTGTCATTGCTGATGTGTTGATAATTTCCTGCCATTGTGTTTTTCTGACGCTGGATCTTGTACTGACACGGTTAAGTATTTTAGCTCAGAACCAGGCGCTCTGATACCAATTGAAGAAGTGAAAAACACAAGAAGGGGGGTTGAATTGTTAAAACTTGAAATCAATTGCAAACAACACAGTATTTTTATCCTGGTTCGTTTGATCTCAAACTACTCCAGTCCACCCGTCAAGGTGATTTCGCCTCTCTCCAACGAGGTCTTAATCCACTATATTCAACTGAATATTACAATCTTCTTTAACAACAGCTAAAGCCTTCTTGATGCAAACCACAAATCGGTTTCTCAAGGAACTACTTTCTTACAAAGAATTGAAATCTAGGTGTGTGAATGTTTTCTACAAAACTGTTTATCACAACTGTGATACTACACAAATTAAGCTTATGGAAACTAGATTGCTAAAATAATTGAGTAAGGAATTTTGGAGCTTTTAGCAAACTGAGAGTGAGGAAGATGATGAATAGCTTTTAGGCGTGTAGATTGATGTAGAGCATTAGCCAATTCAATCTTCATTGGCTTGTTTATATAGCATTGGAATTAGTGTACGTTGAAGCAATAATTCTGTTTCAATGCCAATAACAATCTTTCCTTATTAAGCAGATCTTGTCTGGAATGATGCCGTTGGTAATAACTCATCTTGAATGCACAGTACCGTTGCCACTCAAGCGTGTTCTGGCTTTGGCTCATTCTGACCCTGCTTAGGTGCTGATGAACTGTTGTTGTCTTTATCAGAGTTCAGAGTGTTGAGCGCAGATCTGTTCATCAAGCTTCAGCATAAGCGTAAGTTGATCTTCTGATTCTGGTATCTGATATAACATCTTCTGATGCTGATGTTGATATCCACTTTTCTGATGCTGATGAGGATGTTCTCATGCTGATACCTATCAGAGTTTCTGTAAAACAGAGTGTAATTTTTAGGTAGCAAATAGTTCTTACATGAATCATATAATTAATATATCTTTGCATTTTGTTATCATCAAAACTTAAACTTAGGGTAGTAGATTCAAACTTTGTTCTAACACATAATGGAAGTAAAATAATATAATCAAAAACCAAATCATATTCAAAAAACGCACTAAAATTCAAACCATCCAACCAGTGAGTGCCACACATTGTCTTCTTCCTCGAACTGTCGTTTTAGCCTGAGATACCTTTACCTACAGACGCTTCGCTGTAACTACAAACCTGTTCATCTAAAAAATTCTCTACAAGCAATATAAATGAAATTCAAAGGTACCAATCAACTCGTCTCATCCTCACGAGTATCATGGTACCAGAATCCAAGTCCAATTTAGCCTATACTGCAAAGCCCTAAACAAGAACACAACCCTAGCCATGACAGTTTCACATACAGTCATCAAAAATGCAATTGAATAGAACGATTAGCTTGCAAACACGATGATAAACATGAGTATGGCAATCAAAAGCACTAAAGATACGTGGATTAGTGAAATCAGAACCAATTTTTTGGACAAATCGTGGTAGATGTAGAACACGATTCTGGATGTTTCAAGACCTGGGAGTGATTGGAATCGCTTCCTAGGATGTATGGGAAGGGATTGGTACTCTTGAAATTCCTTGAAACTCCTTGTAGGTTTAAAACCGGTTCCCACTTTTCTTGAAATTTTCAACTTTTCTTTAGGTATTTTCACGACTGCTTAACCTGTTTTCTTGCCTTGGATACCTTCTGTATATGTAATACAACACATTAGGTCAACAAAAATGAACTGAATCTTGCCCATTATGAAGATTTGATTTGGTCTTTCATGGCATATGATATCCTTCCAAATTTGGACTAATCATGCTCTTTTTTGTTCCAATTACAATTGATTCGAATTGATCTTGCAAGCTCATCAAATCTTGGTTGCTAACCTGTCAAAAAAATCAACCAAATCAAATCTTTGATAATTTTCATCATTTATTTGATTTAATTCACTTTTTAATTAATGAAAAATCAAAATAAATTTAAAAATGAAGCAAACAATTGGTGGATAAGAATTTTAGTCGTGGACCACATTATAATTGATGTGCAAGCATAAAAAGTTGGGCCCATTTAGCAAAAAATGCAAATTTGAGCACATTTGACTTTTGGCAATTTTGCAAAAAAGGTCAACTTGGCCAATGCATAACTCTCTCAATTTTGACCCTAGAGAGGTTTTCTTGGATTTTTTAGAAATCTTAGGATGTCCCCTAAGCAACCCTTTTGGTCTCATCTAAATTGAGTCTTCCATGTTCATGTATGAAGCTTTGACCCAAAAGGTGTTTTTGTTGACTTTTCAAAAGGACCTATAATGTCAAAATTTATATCTTTTTGTGAGTGCATATTTTGAACTTATAAGATGAAGATGAATTGTAGGGAATTTAATCCTCTTAAAAATGAGCTTTGAATGGATCATTTCTGATAAAGTATGAGAAAGTTATGTTTGGTCAAAGTTGAGTTGACTTTTCCTACAAAACCCTAATTTAGCAACTTTTGGGTTTTGATGAATTGTGAGCAATCCTTGATGAATCATGATCAACCCTTGATAAAATGATGAATGATACTTCAAAATGAGTATGTTGACCAAAAATCTTGAAGTTTGACTGTATGTGGCCCACAATTGACTTTTGACCTAGCAGAGTCGATTTTCAGGCCTTTGAGCAATTGACTGAGCAAACTTCTTCTGCAAGGCTTGAAACTTGACATGGATGATCTTGAGAACATATTAGGACCTTGGAAGGAATTTTGGATCCTTTGGACTCAATCATATTGATGAAAAATGAAACCCTAATTTGAGGTAGACTGCCTTGGGAGAGAGTTTGTCTGGTGAACTCTTGGACCTCCTTGAGCAATTTGGGGACCTCACTTGCCATGTGTGTAGAAATATGGGAGGGAAAATTTTGGGGTACAACAGCCTCTAAGCAAGAACTAGACGAAATACTAAAAATTATCAAGAAGAGCGACTACAATGTGGTCGAGCATCTGGGGCAGACCCCATCAAAGATATCCACGTTGTCTCTACTATTGTGTTCTGAAGCCCATGTGAAGGCTTTGATTGCATTTCTCAAGACTGCACATGTGTCGCATGAAACTTCAGCAGATCATTTCAAAGATTGTGTGGCCAGCCTGACTGTTGACAATGGGCTGGGTTTTTCAGATGCGGATCTGACACCAAAAGGAAGGAATCATAATGATGCTCTGCATGTCTCGATTGAGTGCAGGGGCACCTCTATGGCCCATGTGCTGGTAGATACCGGGTCTTCACTGAATGTTCTGCCAAAGAAAGCGTTGGATCGTTTGGATTGTGAGGGTTTGACTTTAAAGCCTAGTAACATTGTGGTAAGGGCTTTTGACGGATCGAAGAGAATGGTGCACGGGGAGGTGGACATCCCTGTCAAAGTGGGTTCTCAGACTTTTGGGTCCACCTTCTACATAATGGATATTTGGCCATCATATTCTTTCTTGCTGGATCGTCCTTGGATCCATGAGGCTGGGGCAGTTACTTCCACACTCCATCAAATGCTGAAGTATCCGGTGAAGGGATAGATTGTCACAGTGTGAGGTGAAGAAGAATATATGGTGAGTCACCTTATTTCCTTCCGCTACGTAGATATGGATGGGGAATTCATAGAAACTCCTTGTCAGAACTTCGAAGAGGTCCCTCCGATATTGGCATCAACTGAAGTTACTACCAACAAACCTCCGTTGAAGATGGCTTCTCTCAAGGACGCCAGGGTTGTGGTTGAAGAAGGTGGATGTACCAATTGGGGTCAGCTCCCTGATTTCACTCACAAAATTGATAAATTTGGTTTGGGCTTTACTACCTCAAAGGGCTGTTAGGCACGCTCGGGATGGAAGACCTCCTCTACACATCAATAATCGGGGAATTAATGCAATTGAAGATAGTGAAGAGGATTCATACATCGACAGCTGGATCTACCCAACAACCAACGGTGGACCGAATAACTGGACGGCTAGGGACTTCATACCTGTTTCTTTTATTCCGCAGTAATTGACTCTTTTGTGTTAAGATATGTAATAAACAATTTGAAACTTTACGGCCCGATGCCTTGCCCGAGACACCTTGGCTTTGCTTGTGAGGGCTGTTATTTGTCATGTCATATATCATTAATAATGCATTGGACGTTTCTTACATACAAATTTTGCGCTCTTTGTTTTTGTTTTCTTTTCTGTCTCTCACTTTGTCAAAACAACTATTCTCTTACACACACTCACGTATCATACTGCAGATCCATATCTACTCTGGATCCCATTGATAACAGCTCTGCTATTTCCAGTTATGACTTCAAAAATCCGATCAACCAAGCCGAGGACGAAGGTGAGGATGATTGTGAGGTGCCTGGAGAACTTGCTAGACTATTACAGCAGGAAGAAAGGGCATACAGCCTCATGAAGAGCCAATTGAATCAATGAATTTGGGTACAGAGAAAGACAGGAAAGAGGTTAAAATAGGTTCGAATCTGGAGCCTAGTGTCAAATAACAGTTAATACAGATGCTACACGACTATGTCGAGATCTTCGCCTGGTCCTATGAAGACATGCCTGGTTTGGACACTGATATTGTGGTACATCGCCTGCCGACTAAAGAAGACTGCCCTCCGTTAAAGCAGAAGGTCCGCCGTATGCGTTCTGAAATGTCAGAGAAAATTAAGGCAGAGGTCATGAAACAATTCGACACAGGATTCTTAGCTGTCACTTCTTATCCGCAGTGGGTTGCCAACGTCATTCCGGTACCGAAGAAGGACGGTAAGGTACGGATGTGTGTGGACTATAGAGATCTGAACAGGACAAGCCCCAAGGATGACTTCCCACTTCCTCACATTGATGTTCTAGTCGACAACACCGCGCAACACAAGATCTTCTCCTTCATGGATGGTTTTTCTGGCTACAACCAAATCAAGATGGCTCCTGAGGACATGGAGAAGACAAACTTTGTTACACAGTAGGGCAACTTCTATTACAAGGTAATGCCTTTTGGGTTGAAGATGCTGGGGCAACTTATCAGCGTTCCATGGTCGCTTTGTTCCGCGACATGATTCACCATGAGATCGAGGTTTATATTGATGACATGATGGCTAGGTCCCAGACTGAGGAAGAGCACCTTGATCATCTCTAGAAACTGTTTGACAGGTTGAAGACGTACAAGCTGAGGTTGAATCCGAACAAGTGTACCTTCAGGGTAAGGTCTGATAACCTTATGGGTTTCATCGTTAGTGATAAGGGTATTCAAGTGGACCCTGCAAAGGTAAATGCCATACAAGAGATGTCGGTCCCCCGCACAAAGAAGGAATTTAGAGGTTTCTTGGGACGTCTGAATTACATCGCCAAGTTCATTTCACATCTGACTGCTACTTGTGAGCCAATCTTCAAGATGATGAAGAAAGATCAAGTGGTAAATTGGAATGACGAATTCTAGACCGCTTTCAAAAGAATCAAGGAATACCTTCAAGAACCACCAATTTTGATGCCTCCAGTTGAAGGAAGACCTTTGATAGTATACTTGACAGTGCTAGACAATTCAATGGGGTGTGTGCTTGGGCAACATGACGAGTCTGGTCGAAAAGAGCACGCCATTTATTATCTTAGCAAAAATTTTACCAACTGTGAGACCTGATACTCATTGCTCGAGAAAACTTGCTGCATTTTGGCATGGGCTGCTCGCCGACTGAGACAGTATATGCTGACTCACACTACCTTGTTGATATCAAAGATGGATCTGATTAAATATATTTTCAAGAAGCCCGCCCTATCGGGAAGAATAGCAAGATGACAAATGATCTTAACCGAGTACGACATCCAATACACAACCCAAAAATCAATCAAGGGGAGTGTATTGGCGGATCATTTGGCGCATCAGGCCGTGGATGACTACCAGTCCATGAATTTCGAATTCCCAGATCAGAATATCATGTTGGTAACCGACTGCGAAGAACCTGGATTGGACGAAGGACCCGAGGAGGGATCCTGATGGTCTATGTATTTTTATGGAGCCTCGAACGCATTAGGTAATGGCATTGGCACTGTAATTATATCTCTCGAGGGCTGTCATACTCCGTTCACCGTCCGATTATGTTTTAACTACAATAACAATATGTCGGAGTATGAAGCGTGTATCATGGGTCTTCGAGCTGCTATTGACCCGAGGATTAAGTTCTTGAGTGTATTCGGAGATTCCACTCTGGTGATAAGTCAGATCAAAGGTGAGTGGGATACGAAGCATCTGAATCTCATTCCTTACCGAGAATATGTACTAGCATTGCTCCCACACTTCGAGGAGATAGCCTTCGAACATTTCCCACGAGAAGAGAACCAGTTAGCAAACGCGCTAGCTACCATGTCTCCTATGTTCAAAGTTAGGTGGGACAATGAAGCTCCCCAGATTACCATTGAGAGGTTGGATGAACCCGCACATTGCTGTGACATTTAGACTGAAGAGGTTGGAGATAAACCCTAGTTTCACGAGGTAAAGAGGTATCTTGAGGCTCAAGAATACCCCAAGGGGGCATCTGTTAATGATAAAAAGTTTCTGAGAAGGTTCATTGTGAAGTTCTTCATCAGTAATGGAATCCTCTATAAGCGTAACCATGATCCAACCTTATTGCAGTGTGTAGACAAGAGCGAGGCAGAAAGGATCATGGCAGAGTTACATGAAGGTACTTTGGGAACTCATTCTAGTGGACACACCATGGCTAAGAAGATCCTACGGGCAGGATACTACTGGTCCCCTATGGAAGCCGATTGTTATCAGCATTCTCGAACCTGTCATAAGTGCCAAGTCTATGCTGATAAGGTGCATGTACCTCCGGTTCCCCTGAATGTTTTGACAGCTCCTTGGCCCTTTGCAATGTGGGGCATCGACATGATCGGCGAGATCAGACCTACTGCGTCTAACGGGCATCGTTTCATTCTGGTAGCAATTGATTACTTCACAAAGTGGGTTGAGGCAGCTTCCTTTGATATAGTAACCAAGAATGTCATGGCACGGTTCATCCGACACAATCTGATCTGTCGATATGGTGTCCTAGAGAGAATTATTACTGACAATGGTACAAATCTCAATAACACAATGATCACCGAGCTCTGCAAACAGTTCAAGATTCAGCATCATAACTCTTCTCCCTACCTGCCGAAGATGAATGTGGCTGTTGAAGCAGCTAAGAAGAACATCAAGAAGATTGTGCTGAAGATGACGGTGACATACAAAGACTGGCACTAGATGTTACCATTCGCTCTTCATGGGTACCGTACCTCAGCACAGACATCGACAGGGGAAACACCCTACTCTTTGGTGTATGGCATGGAGGCAGTCCTACCCATCGAAGTCCAGATACCCTCTCTCAGAATTATGAAGGATGCAGGTTTAAACAAAGACGAATGGATCCAAACCCGACTTGATCAACTGAATCTAATCGATGAAAAAATACTTACTGCTATCTGTCATGGTCATACGTATCAAAAACGAATGATCAAGGCTTTTAACAAGAAATTCAGACGTCAAGAATATCAAGTCGGGGATCTAGTTATCAAACGCATCATACTACCGCAAGGTGATCCCATGGGCAAATGGACCACCACATACGAAGGGCCATTTGTGGTTAAGAACATTTTCTCGGGAGGAGCCATGATTCTAACCACCATGTATGGTGACGACCTTCCTCACCCCGTCAATGCAGACATAGTGAAAAGGTACCATGCATAATCAAAGACCCGCTAGGTTGACTGGCCTAGGCAAAAATAAGGGCTTCCCGGCGAACTAAAAGGGTTCGGGAAAAATTAATGGATGAAAATGAAAAAAACCGTACACCCGGCAAGTCGAAAACCTGAAAAGGCGACTTGGGCAAAAAAGGGTATCCCGGTGGACTGAAAACCCGAAAGGGCGGTCCAGGAAAAAATTAGGGATCGAAGTGTAACACTATGTCTCAGTGAATCATCTTGCAACCAAACTTCGGTATCGACTATCAAGCTCAGATGGCGCCAATCAATTTGACCCACCTTCGACCAAGCAGCAAAGTGATGAGATGCTTGAAGATATAAAGGCAATATCAGAGTTTGAACCCAATGGGGTCGTTTCACATAGCTATTTTTTTTCTTTAACACAAATTGTAATTTCTATCTTTCAGCGGTGTTCTCTTACTAGGACGTCATCCTCCTTGTAGAAAACGCCTATTATAGGCCAACTTCAAAATCAATACAAGTCATTTTCACGAAGCTTTAATTTTTTTTCTTTTTCCTGTTTTGTTTTGCAAGAACGTCCAATGATTTATTTTTGATATATGAATTTGAAAATGATTGATGCTCATTAATATTTACATAAGAAACAAAAGACGATTACTCGTAATGCTAGAAATAGGGAAAACAAGAAGTGCCCAAACCTTACAGTTACTCTGCCCATCAGGTACCGGGATAGAGCCAGCTTGAGAACAGGAGTAATGGTACATACACTCCCGACATAGCAAAGAGTATCCAAAGCCAGTGATGTTAGCTTTCTCGAACAGGACATAACTCTCCCCAACTGAGGTTCACAATCGCGAGTGAGTCAGTAAATTTTCCCCCAAGCAGAGTTTATTTCTCTAACAAGCAGAAATTCAATCTCCAACGGAATTCATTATCACCAGCAACGAAAATTCATCCCCGACTGATTTTATTTCCCCAAACCAGCAATCTATCAATAGAGTATCTCCTCTCCAACAGAGTTATTCCTCGCATAGTTATACTCAGACAGGGTCTCTTCCGGCAGAATATTAACCAGCTGAATGAATGTGAATCCCTAGCTAGTCATCTTTGTTCACCATCCCCAACAGAAGTAGAGGAACAATGGTTTTTACATCAGTCAAGAATACCATTTCTCATACTCTCCAGACAGCGGTCAGGGATTTATTTTCCCGGACTCAGATTATTACGTCAGCATTTCATGTTCATACATCATGACATGTGCATACATTACATATAACATAATCTCAGTTATTTTGAGAACCTTATCACAATGCATCTCATGCATCGCACATAACTAACCAGGTATTTCTTTCAGGAAAGACAGTTATTATCAATAATTTCCAGCAAGTCCATGATCAACACTCAAAGCTAAACAGAGTAATCATCGGTGCGACAGATGCAACCTTATCCAGGTTCCTTCTCAAGCCCTACTATCCAAGCTTTCATGTCGAAGTAACCCTACTATCTAGGTTCCTTCTCAAGCCCTACTATCCAGGCTTTCATCTCGAAGTAACCCTACTATCCAGGGTCCTTCTCAAGCCCTACAATCCAGGCTTTCATCTCTAAGTAACCCTACTATCCAGGTTCCTTCTCAAGCCTTATAATCCAGGCTTTCATCTCGAAGTAACCCTACTATCCAGGTTCCTTCTCATAGCCATACGATCCAGGCTTTCATCTCGAAGTAACCCTACTATCAAGGTTCCTTCTCAAGCCCTACTATCCAGGCTTTCATGTCGAAGTAACCCTACTATCCAGGTTCCTTCTCACAGCCCTACTAACCAGGCTTTCATCTCGAAGTAACCCTACTATCCAGGTTCCTTCTCACAGCCCTACTATCCAGGCTTTTATCTCGAAATAACCCTACTATCCAAGTTCCTTCTCACAGCCCTACCATCCAGGCTTTCTTCTCGAAGTAACCCTACTATCCAGGTTCCTTCTCAAGCCCTACTATCCAGGCTTTCATGTCGAAGTAACCCTACTATCTAGGTTCCTTCTCACAACCCTACCATCCAGGCTTTCATCTCGAAGTAACCCTACTATCCAGGTCCCTTCTCACAGCCCTACCATCCAGGCTTTCATCTCTAAGTAACCCTACTATCCAGGTTCCTTCTCACAACCCTACCATCCAGGCTTTCATCTCGAAGTATCCCTACTATCTAGGTTCCTTCTCAAGCCCTACTATCCAGGCTTTCATGTCGAAGTAACCCTACTATCCAGGATTTCATCTCGAAGTAACCCTACTATCCAGGTTCCTTCTCACAGCCCTACAATCCAGGCTTTCATCTCGATGTAACCCTACTATCCAGGTTCCTTCTCACAGCCCTACTATCCAGGCTTTCATATCAAAGTGACCCTACTATCCAGGTTCCTTCTCACAACCCCATTATCCAAGCTTTCATATCGAAGTAACCCTACTATCCAGGTTCCTTCTCATAAACTTACTATACAGGTTCCTCCTCTATTACCTCCAGACAACAGTCTGCAACACTGTAGGACTTGGACCTGATCAAACACGATCGGTTTCGCATCTCTCTAGTAAGTTGCGGTGCAGTATATACCCCGACCAGATACACAGTTCACTTCCGCTTCCTTAAGCAGAAGTTATTCCCCAGTAGAGTAACGGACAACTGAAGCTCCTAAAACTCTATTTCTCCCAAGACAGAGACCAATATTCCCCAGTGAAATCCTCCTCGACAATAGGTATGCGGGTTCTCGCAAAGGAATCTCTTATGCGATCGACACCTCTTCGGATGGCATCTTTAAGCCCACCTCCGAAAATCTTCAATCCTCAACTTCTAAATGGCATCTGTAAGCCCATTCCCAATATCACAAATCAAGCGCCACTTCATGCGAGTGCGAATTTCTGGGCACTCTAGTGTTCAATCATCTTCAACCTTCAGATCACGAAAGGCAGAGCAGCCAATCTACATCCTCAGGTTTAAGAAGATTGAACAGGGGCAGCTGTTGTACCCCAAAATTTGCCCTCCCATATTTCTCAGCAATGGCAAGTGAGGTCCCCAAATTGCTCAAGGTTGCCCAAGAGTTTACAAGACAAACTCTCTCCTAAGGTAGTATACCTCAAATTAGGGTTTCCATTTTCATCAAGATGTGTGAACCACAAAGGACTAAAATGCTCACCATTTTCCTAATATGTTCTCAAGATCATCCATTTCAAGTTTCAAGCCTTGCAGAAGAAGTTTGCTCAGTCAATTGCTCAAATGTCTGAAAATCAACTGTACTAGGTCAAAAGTCAACTGTGGCCCACAAACAGTCAAACTTCAAGATTTTTGGTCAACATCCTAATTTTGAAGTATTATTCATCATTTTATCAAGGGTTGATCATGATTCCTCAAGGATTGCTCACAATTCATCAAAACCCAAAAGTTGTTAAATTAGGGTTTTATAGGAAAAGTCAACTCAACTTTGACCAAGCATAACTTTCTCATAATTTATCAGAAATGACCCATACAAAGCTCATTTTTAAAAGGATGTAATTACCTACAATTAATCTTCATCTCCCAAGTTCATAATATGCACTCACAAAAAGATATGAATTTTGACATTATAGGTCCTTTTGAAAAGTCAACAAAAACACCTTTTGGGTCAAAGCTTCATACATGAACATGGAAGACTCAATTAAGATGAGACCAAAAGTTTTGTTTATAGGAAATCCTAAGATTTCTAAAAAGTCAAAGAACACCTCTCTAGTGTAAAAATTGAGAGAGTTATGCATTGGCCAAGTTAACCGTTTTTGTAAAATTGCCAAAAGTCAAATGTGCTCAAATTTGCATTTTTTGCTAAATGGGCCTAACTTTTTATGCTTGCACCTCAATTATAATATGGTCCACAACTCAAATGTTCACTCACCCATTATGTGCTTCATTTTTCAATTTATTTTGATTTTTTATTAATTAAAAAGTGGATTAAATCAAATAAATGATGAAAATTAATAAAGATATCATTTGATTTGTTTTTTTGACAGTTTAGCAATCAAGATATGCTGAGATTACAAGATCAAATCGAGTTAAGGCCAATTGGTACAAGAAAGGCATGATTTGGCTCAAAATAACAATATATCATATATCTTGCAAATCAAATCAAATCTTGGATAAATGCAAAGATTAATTCCAAGTTTGTTAACCTAATTCATTCTAGGTTATATAATGAAGAATTCCAGATCAAAAAACAAGGGTTAGAGGTCAGGAGAGGCATAGAACAAAACTCAAAAATCTTGATAAAAAGTGAGGTTTGGTTTGCAGGTTAGAGGACCTTTGAGAGCAATTCAAGGCCAGCCATCACATCCTGGGCATGCACTGAAGCCATCTCCACCATTTGCAAGGTCTGAAGCGCTCAAAATTCGCCTCTACATCTCACGCGGTTTACAAGCTTTTTCAAAATTGATTATTGCAATTTACGCATCATTAGCACTTTTGATTGTTATATTCATGTTTGTCATCATGTTTGCAAGCTAACCATGCCATTTAATTGCGTTTTTGATGCATGTACGTGATATTTCCATTGCTAGGGTTTCTATATTCGTTTTAGGGGTTTTCAATGCAGGCAAAATTAGGCCTTGATTCTGGTACCATGATGCTCGTGAGGATGAGATGAGTTGATTGGTACCAGTACTTTTCATTTTTCTTGCTCGTATGCAATTTTGGAGATGAACATGGTTATACCTACAATGAACGTCTGTAGGTAAAAGTCTTATTTTCTAAGGCGACGGCCCAGGGAAGAAGATGAGGCGTGGCAGTCCATGGCTGGCTGGTTTAAATTTAGCACACATTTTCTAAATATATTGTTTGATTTGATTATATTGTTTTGCTTCTATTATATGAACAACAAGAACGCGTAGCACAGCTGGCAAGCAAGCATTGGAATTGAGCATGAGGACATGGGTTCGATCCCAAGTCCCAACCTCTGCTTTCTATTATTTTTCTTCATATGATCAGGTGCACTACATTCTCAAGCGCATTCCATACAACCTCAACGTCCAGCCACTGGATGCCCAGCAAGCCAGATCCAACTTGCCAACAATGAAGGTTCACCATGCTCCTCAAGTCAGCGCCCACACCTTATCCAGCGCTGACCAGGCTTCATGCTTAATGGGCCAGAAAATCCATATTTACACCCCTCCTTCAGTAACACTAACAGGCCCATTCCTCATTTTTTTTCTTATTATTTTTATTCTTGCTTTATTTTTAATTCTTTAATTATTTTATATTTTAAAATCAGTTTTTTTTTTATAAAATCATGAAAAATCAAGAATTCACAAAAAATTAGAATTAGGCTTTTTCTTATCAAATTTAATTTAATTTAGTTTAATTTAATTTAGGGAAAGTTTAACTTGTTTTTATAATTAAAACCAATTAGAAAATTAGGTTTAAGTTCTTGATTTAATTCTTTTCTTTTTTTCAAACAAAAAATACAAAAAAAGTAGGTTGTTTAGAATTATTAATTTATTTTCAAAAATTAATTAGAACCTAGGATTTTATTTAATTTAATTATTCATTATTTTCCCAAATAACAAAACGTGACAAAAACATTTTTTTTAATCAATCGCAAGTGGGATTAGTCAAAGGGTCAAAACCCTAATCGCCTCGTATTTAATTCGCCGCGCGCTTGTTGATTATTGTACCATTATTTTATAACTGTTCATGGTTTGTAATAGTTAATTTATGGTTTTTATTTACTGTTTAAATCCCCGATTTTTGGTTATGTAATTAATCCCCCTCCCCGAAGCCTTGTAATAGCGTAGGTTTATTTTCTCGCATGGTTAGAAAACCCTAATGTGCAAAGATAATAAACTGAAAATAAATCACTTGCACATATCACTCTTAGGGTATATTCTCACTTCGGTTGCCTTCGGTAAACGATCATTAAGCATAGGGTGTCTTAGTGGTTGCCCTCCAGTCTAAAAGATCAAATTGTCCCGTTCGAATGTTGCCTCGAAAATGTTGCCTCAAAAAGATCTTAAGACTCTAGGGTTACTACTAAGGTGTCCTAATATTTCTTTAGTGACCGTACGTCCCTTTTTGAGTTGACCCTTACAAATTCCAACGACGGTGCTACCTATTTCTCAATAGTGTGATAGCATTGTCTAAAGGAAACAAGAATAGAAATGATCTCTTTTCGAGTAGGTAGACGCTAGTAGGTACTTGCTCAAATAAAAACTTTTTCACTTGCACCTTTCAAAACAATTTTCAAAACAAACTTCGTCACACTCTTGAGGACTGATACAAGGGTTATCACGAAATAAAGCATTTTTCAAAAAAACAAAGCACGCAAACACAAGCAATTTAAAAATGAGCAAGTACCTAAGAGCCCATGGAAAACCATGGATAGAAAGGGTGCTAACACCTTACCTTTCTATAATCTACCCCCCCATACTCAAAATCTCGAAAAAGGATTTTTTTCTGTACTTTTTTACTTTCCGGTTGGATGGAATAAAAGTCGGTGGAGACTCTTGCTTACCACGACATTTTGCGAACATAAAGCGCAAACCAGTATTAAACAGTCAGTTCTGCCACCGTATCACAAATGTTATCTTTTTAGATCTGATTTTAGAAAACAATCGACTAATGATACATTTATAATAAAAAGATTGACAAGTTAGAATAAAGAACTAAACTAGTATGGAAGCGCTAATTATGCTCATAACATTGCTGGGATGAAATGTGAAGATTTAATTAATTAGGGTCTGGCCCAATGACTAAGCATAGCTCAATCCACTTTTGTTGTTAGGGTGGCCCATAAGCTTTGGCCCAATCAATTTGGACAGACAAATGACAGTTTTCCCTTCTTCCCCTCAGCAGGGGATGCGAGGTTGGTTGCCCCTTGGAGCCAACAGAACCACAATTGCCCTTAAAGCCGTACCTTTGCCCATTTCAACGTCTAGTTTCACTCTGCCCATCACACGCGGAGTAACCACCCTGGAACGACCATAACGCGAATGCTCGCAACTATTCCCATGCTTGCAACTACGCCCTTGCTTGAAGCAACAGATAGTTATGAGCAGATCTTCCCGTTACAACGGCTAGTTCCTGAGAGTTACCTAATTTTGGGGACCTGATATCTAGGACAAAAAATAAGAACCAATGGCCAAGTGCCAAGGACACTATATAAACCCTCACACTTGACAGGGTCAGGTATTCAATATTCACTCTAAAATCATAAACTCTCTCTTGTATCTCTTTACACCCTTACTTACTTAAGCGTTGGAGTGCCTTGTAGGTACACCCCTCCTCCTTGATTCCAGCTTTGCAAACGCCGAAATCAGCCTATTACTGGTTCTGGTCACCAGTAAGATCAGTGGCGCCGTCTGTGTGAAACTGCTTTCCCCATCTTTTTTCCCTAGAAATTAAATATCAAAATGACATTTCAAGATTCAAATCATGGTCGATTAAGATGACAACTTTCTCGCTGGCAAAATTGTCATCTCCCATGTCTGCAAGACAGACAATGACGAAGATAACCATCTCCACAAAGATGTTCCTTGAGAGACGACGACACAACTCTCCCTCCTCCAACGATGCTGAGGATGAAGAAGTCCACTTCATGTAAACCACCAAGTCTAAGAAGACCCAAGACGAAGCACCAACCATTTTCCAACCTGTTCAGCTACCGGACAATGCTGACCCATCCATGGCAGCGTTGCGCGTAGCGTTAAATCAAACCAATGCTCTGCTCCTACAACAAAACAATAGGATCGGGGCCTTGGAGGAGATATAGAAGGCATGGGTCTTGTAGCCCATCACTAGAACGACTTAGCCGTCGTTTGGCCCCAGAAAAACCAGAAATATTGTCGATCAAGAAGCGCGATTGTACTCTTCCTCAGAGAGACCGACGTTGCCCGGTCACGAAGAAGACCAAGGCAACCAGCGGCCAGGAATCCTTATTCTCCATCACCCAATACAAAAGGTCGACCAGGAAACATGTCTCTTAGACATGACGATAGTCTGCGATGAGGGAGAAACAATCATTCTCCTCCATCATCACCCGACATGAGCAAAGATAACAAGCCCCACGACCCACTATCAAGAGAAATCATGGAGGCTCCGCTACCCATCGGGCTAGAGAAGCCTACCCATCTGCAGTCAGCCGACTTCTTTCCCCTTCTTCTTCTGCTCGAAAACAGAGGCATCCAAGGAGCCATCAAGTGAAAACTCTTTCCCATCACTTTACAAAAGCGGGATATGGCTTAGTACAAAAGCCTCCCTGACGAGTCGGTCACATCTTGGAAGAACCTGGGGAAGAAGTTCACCAGGAACTTTACTGCCTCCCGCCGACATCTGAGATTGGAAGCATCACTGGAGGCCATCATCCAAGGGAAAGATGAATCCCTCCGGGCATATATTGAAACGTTCAATTGTGAAGTCATTCAGGTCTCCACGACTGATGGTATGAAGAAACACCTACTACACTAGATGCCCTCAATGATTTTGCCAATGTGGATGAAATAGAAACACCTACTACACTAGATGCCCTCCTTCTCAAGGCCCACGAATACATCCAGTATGAAGAAAAAGAAGTTGCTAACAATGCACAGTGTAATACCCCGAATTTGACCTACCCTCTTACTTTTATCTGGTTCATGCATTGTCGCGCTTTTCTCATATACATAATTCTATTAGGTCATTTAACATTTCATACATTCGCTAACAACATAACTTCGCAAGGGGTCGAGAACCTTCAAGATTAGGGTTTTATCAACTGACTGAGGTGTATATATGTTCAATAGGGCCTGATTCTTCTGGTTATTTTCAAGGCAGTGAAATTGTGGAATTAGGGTTTTTTGTTCATGGATGTTATGGATCTTTTCTTCATTAGGCTACAAGGTCATCCTCCATTAAGAATTCATCAAACACAAGTTGATTAGGGTGTCACATCTTCTATGTTCGAATTTGTAGTATCTACCGATGGAGGTTCATTGGGCTTCATATTACGTTTCTTTCTATACTTCAAAACGCCCTCAAGACATTATTGTTATCCATGAAGTCAAGATATAGTGTGGATTGGATTATAAAATGCAAGCCGTGGTATATAGCATGAAGTTGTAAGTCCATTGAGTTTGAAACTTCATCGTTCTTTCGAATACTTGTTACCTCAATCGCAAGTAACTTGGATTACTGATGATTATTGAATTGGATTCGTTGAAACTTTTAATTATGCTCGGATTTGATATTGATTCAAGATAAGGGTGGGAGATTCATTCATATGGTTTCTAGGAGGATTTATTCATTCAAATATTATTCAAGGGGGATATATCTTGATAAGATTTTGGTCATTACAACTTAGGGTTTTCGATTGACTTTCTTCCATCAAGAGAAGCTTAAATTGTTATTTGACTTACATGTTTGGACTTTTCCAGAAGGTTCGAGGTTCTTTACAAGGAAGGCTTCAAAGTTTCATCACATGCCTTTTTTAGCTTCACATCATCAAGCCAATCAAAACGAAATTTCTTAGGAAAAAAAATACTCATTCAAAAATATTCAAGGTTGCAAAGAGAAAAGTACAAAGCTACTACAAGATTCAAAGTGCAATATCAAGGCGTTTTGGTAATTGGAAGTATGTCTTCAACCATAGTTTATGGTTTCTTAAATTTATATGGCAACAAGAGTATGCCTTTTAAACAAATAAGAGATTAAAGTCGGCCCAAAAGAAATACTAGCACATGAGATAGACCTCCTATCTTAAACCATTACAAAATTCCATCCAAATACAATTACATACTTTTTTTTGTGGTTCTAAGCTTAATCTAAAACATGTTCTTCTAGTCTCTAAGTAGCTTTGTTTCATCTTCATTTTGCTCCCTTCAGAAGTCTACCCTGCACACAAAACCATTCAAGGCATCCCTGCAAAAACAATCCAAACTGTCAAAACTGACGCATAATAGAATTCTTGAACTATTTCTAGAACCCACTTTCCAAATCCCACTTTCCTAACAACATAACAGTTAATTAACCTCTGTTTCATTTAAACAAAAAACCAAAACAAAATTGCAAAATCCCAACCTTCCAAAACATCCCTGCACATAAATTTTATAACAAATAACTTACAACAACATAATCCTAACTGAATAACAAACTCCTAGCCTAACATAATTCTTAACTATTTTCAAACCACCCTCATAACAGCCTGCAAACTTCAAAATCAAAAATAGAACCTCTAACCAATTTTCCAAAAAAAAAACATAATAGAATTTCAGTTACAACTAACTTATTCAGATTCAGAGAGCAGTATTCAGAGATCATTGTTCAGATTCATATACCAGTATTCACGATTTTATTGAGGAATCAGAAAAACTCACCTTGCAATTCTCTCTCCATAATCGGTTCACTATGAGAAAGAATCACAAAAAACTATCGACATCTTCAGCTTCAACCATCTCCTGCAATCTTTTGCATCGTTCTTCAACAAATCTTCATCCATATTCTGCAGTGCTCAAGAAAAAGAAACAACAACAACACTGATTCAAGATC
Organism: Vicia faba; assembly: GCA_948472305.1. Lineage (NCBI taxonomy): Eukaryota > Viridiplantae > Streptophyta > Magnoliopsida > Fabales > Fabaceae > Vicia > Vicia faba. The sequence continues at coordinate 175,715,338 of OX451737.1, forward strand.
ATTGTGGATTCTTCATCATCCTGCAATTTCTGCAAATGGCTCAGTATCTTCAACCAGCATCGGCAACACCTCCTCAATCCACATCTACATCAAATCTGCAACAAGTTCATCGCTAATTATCATCGATTAAAATTCACATCCTATCGTCGCAATATCGCAAACAGCGACATCTCTCTACTCTCGGCAACACAACTCAAAGTGCATCGCGAAAGCGCAATTGCAAAAAAAAAAGCGAATAAAGAAGAGGTAGCAGGGGAAGAAATGGAAGAAATAAAGAGGAGGAGAATACCTTAGTAGTGACGGTCGTAGGTTACTCCATCCCATTGGAGCTTTGTGGATTCTATTCGTGCGAATCCCTAATTTCTTCAAATTTAGGGTTCCAAAGTCATTTCTTCGATTCGGCATCTTCTTGAAATTTCACAAGAAATTGACGTGGGATTTGAAACCAGGAGGTGATTTGAGTCGAGTTTGGTTCATGTTGTGTTGCAATGGGAAGTAGAGAGATTACCTTTAAACCCTCACCGGTAGTCATTGTCACGTCGTTACAAACCGTGGAAGATTCGTGGTCAGAGAGAGTCTTGGAAGATGAGTTCATGAAGTGAAGAGACGAAGAATGTAACCTTTCCATTCATCATTTTTATCGTCTCTTGATGTACAAGTTTTGGGGTCTGAATCGAAGAAGGTTGAATTGGGCCTGAAATAGTGAGGCCATGGCATCATGAGTCAAAGCCACGGACAGAGGCGGGCAAAATCTGAGATGAATCGAAGGTGGGAGGAAACAAACTAAGACGGAAAAGTGTTTAAACGACCACCACGATGGAATCAGAGAAAATATGAAAGGTGAAGAAGACCTCGTTGTTGGGGATGAATTAGAAAGACGGCAATGAGTTGAGAAGCTGCAACGCTGTCCATGATGGAGAGGTTTGTCATTGAGTGCCGCTGCAGCTGCAATGTTGTCCACGACGGACTTGTTTCCTTATCCAAACCCCAATGCACCATTGTTTCCATGTTCTTTCAAATTTTCTTTTTAGATAATACTGGAAATATTTGAATAGTTCATTGGATCTCCTTTTGGATGGGCATGGACCGAAAATGCTGAGTCCATAGCAATTTTTTGAAACAATCTTGAAGCTTGATACAAAAATGCTTAATGGACCTCATTCTGGCTGGGCCTAGCGCCGTTACTTCTGCCAAACACCTTGAGCCTATTACAACATTTTTGGAGAAGATTGGAGTTCATGGACAAAAAGCTCATTAGACTGAATTTAGTTTGGGCTTAATGGCTATTTCAGTTGCTTACCATACCCCTAATGCAGGCTTTGCACCTCCTGTTGCATTCATGTTCTATTTTCTTGTTAATTTACTTATTTCGATTTTTACTTTAGTAATTGTTTGTGTGATTTATTCATGATTTTGATTAATTTTCCACATGATAAAATGATGCAAAATAGTAACATATATTTTTAGAATTTCTTAGGAATCTTCTTTAAAATTTTATTAGAACTTTCTATTATTTCTTAGTAATGATGCAACTTTTGCAATGTGGAATGCTCGGGGTTAATTCTTTGATCACTCGCGCGGAGCAGTTTCTGTAGAGTTTTCTTATCGCTTGCGTGGCTTTAAAGAAGCAACGAACTTCCTCCATTCGGTATCATCGCAACTCTATTTTATTCTTCATTTCAGCACTTTATCGCTTGCTAGAGATCAAATGAAGTATGATAACATTAGGTTTAGAAACAGGTTAGTCTCCCTGTGACTTTTCCTTCCATTTTGCATTTGCACTAAAACAAAAACTTCTTTTTCTTTTCAAAATTCAAAACACTTTAAAATTACTGATGAGAATCATGCCTTTGCTTAGTACGGGAAATGATAAGCGGGTCTCTTCTCGATATTATTGTTCTTTATCTCAAGCCTAGGTGTGGTTCAATTCTCAAAGACTCCTTTCATGACTAAGTAGAAAAGCGACTAATATCTTTCTCTTGAGGTCGACTAGTCATTATCTGCAACAAAAATACAAACCAACCCAAACCATTTGTGCGCTCGAGCACCTTTCTTTAAAAATCCTTTTCAGGTAAGGACATGATTAATTTACTTTTGTGCCAACGCATAAGTCTCCAAAGGTCGAGCTGCGGAAGAAGGCGGAATTAACTTCGTCCATAAAAAACACAAACAAACAAAAACATATAAGCTGAACTACGATAGCTCTGATTCTTCAAAACGGATACGTAGGCATTGGGGTAGGGCCCAAGCAAGCACAATTTTATTTTCCCTACATTCTCTTCTCCTTTATTTCGCATGCATTCTCCCTTTAGCCGTAATAAACAGTAAGCATAGATTAAACACACCCATAAGATAGATAACAAGAGTGGATACCACAGAGTACTACGGACGTGTGGGGTGCTAATACCTTCCCCTCGCGTAACAAACTCCCTTACCCGATCTCTCGGTCGCAAGACCGTGACTTCTCCCTCATCAGGTTTTCTCGATGTTTACCTTTCCCTACATATGGGATAAAAGACGTTCGATGGCGACTTCATTGTTTTGATGATTTTCAGCCGGTTGTTTCAGCTGGCGACTTCACTGGGGACAGGACGACCAAATGCCGGTCCATCCTAGAGTCGTTCCTAGCTCTTGCTTTCTTTTCTTTGGGTGTTTATTTTTATGCTTTCAGTTTATTCACTCATTTTGTATATACTTGAGCATATGTATGCGTTGCATTTTACTTTCTTACATATACTACTGTTGTACATGATCTTCTTCTTATTGGGTGGGTGTTACTACTGAGGTAAAAGGCCCAGTACCCAGGCCAAAGTGCACTAGGACACTAGGAATAGAGTGGGGGCATTACAGCTATAGGACGTGGTCCGATTAGTGCAGTCATGTCATATACCACGCTCGGATGAGGTTGAAATGAATTACTATCGGCACCCGCGTCTGTGGGTAAGCCCATAGCACTTTGAGGCGGACCCGTGATTTTCGAGTTACCATTGTCTTACCCTGACCTAGTCTTCACCCGTGAGTGGGGAGGGAATTTTATCACAGGTACAGATGGTGACTATGTGCAAATGGTTACTCATGCTCGTATGGTGACTACGCTCAGACGGTAACTATTGGTTCTGATGGTTATGTTCTGGATTTCTGTTGGTGACTTTTTGCAGATGTTATGTCCTGTTGGTGACCGTATGATTCTCAGATTTCTTTTATGAGTTTCTGACTTGTTTATTTGGAGATTTATTCGAGCCTTCGATCCTGGTATTCCCAGCATATTCATAAAATTCTCAACAGTATCCGATGTTCCAGAAGCCTTGACCCCGTACAATGGGAGATCTACATGATACTCAATTATTATATGTGCGGAACCTACGCTGGACCTTTGACTTGATGATACTCATATGGTTCAGAACAGTGCATCAATCATATTCAGAAATAATGGAACCTTGATCCTCTTTGATCTCATGCCTTTGCATACATAACATGGCTAACCACATGTCTAACATACATGTTCTGTTATTTTCAAGGAATCATATTTGCAAGTCTTGTGCTAAAACTCTTCCATCCCTTACTTGCGTAAAATCAAAATCAAAGCACGCAAATTCCTTGGAAATGACAGAACATGACATGGAATTCATTTATGCACCCCATGCATGTTCATGCATTCATAGCAGGTATCCGAAGATTGGGGATTCTTATTCAGACCTAGGGCTTTCTTTAGAGGTTCAACTTGATTCTTACTGTCACCAGAGATCAGTTATGGAATAAATCCGAGCGATATACATGCAAGCTTTGGCTCGTAGTCAGAAACTTCTTCAAGCAGGAAGATAATTGATTAAATACTCAGATAAGCCAGGTCATGGAAACTCTGATGATGATGTCTATTATTTCTTTAAGACATGATATGCTTGGTGATGCAGTTTATACCGATTCATTGGGTAAGTCATTCATTTGTTCTCCTGAAAGGATCTTCTATGCATATTATACTGGGGCACCTGTGTTGTACCCCAAAATTTGCCCTCCCATATTTCTCAAAACATTTCAAGAAAAATTCACAAGTCCAACCCGGCGCGTCATATTCAGGTGTTCTTTCACCAAGATATCTCTGATAACGTATGCTCAAATTCAGAAGGTATCCGACTGTGTGAGTTTTCTCGAAGAAATATGGTGAAAAAAGTGTGCTGAAAGTGCAGTTTTTACGCGCTAAAAAATTCATAACTTGAAGATCGTGACTCGTTTTGAACCTGTTCCGGTGGCCAAAATTCCGTCTTGATATTATCTATGTTTTCATCTCTCACAGCTGGAAGCCAATTTTAATCAGAAAGTCTTCAAAAATATGGATTTATCAAGTATTTTCGTACAGAAAATTTGTGACAGAAGTTTATTTGCGTCATGTTCAGAAAATCATAACTTGGTCGATTTTCATCGTATCAAGCTGGTTCTGGCGCCAAAATTTCACAAATTGAGTTGGCTACATTTTCACAGAAGGTATTGAGTTCAAAAGGTATTCAAAAGGCCTTCATTTTTTGCTCAGAGTGCGTGACACGCCGAAAATCCTGAATGATGAATATTATTTCATCTGGGCCGAAACTTCGAAAACTCATAACTCGGTCAATTTTTATCGGATTGGACTCATATTTTTACATAAGGTTACTGACTCATAGATTTACAACTTTGCTTCAAAGGTCGAGACCGGATTATGCTCCGATCAATACCAGTTTTTTATTGAAGAACGTGTCAGAGTCGACACTGGAGCCCAAAATAAGTTCGATACTTGTATCCAGCCAGGGCATATCTATAGACGACCAGTTCCAGATTCGATACCTGTATCTAGCCAGGTCATATCTGTAAGCAATTGATTGTGGATTCGATACCTGTATCTAGCCAGGGCATATCTATGTTAAAGAGATTAAAGAGATAGCTGGGAAATGCTCCAGATATGGATGCTGTTCTTTTGCTTATTCAGATTTTCTCTTCAGAGATAGCTTAGAGATGCTCCAGATATGGACGTTGTTCTTTTGCTTATTCAGAGATAGCTTAGAGATGCTCCAGATATGGATGCTGTTCTTTTTCTTATTCAGAGATAGCTGGGAAATGCTCCAGATATGGATGCTGTTCTTTTGCTTACTCAGATTTTCTTTTCAGAGATAGCTGGGAAATGCTCCAGATATGGATGTTGTTCTTTTGCTTATTCAGATTTTCTTTCAGAGATAGCTGGGAAATGCTCCAGATATGGATGTTGTTCTTTTGCTTATTCAGATTTTCTTTTCAGAGATAGCTGGGAAATGCTCAAGATATGGATGTTGTTCTTTTGCTTATTCAGATTTTCTCTTCAGAGATGGCTTAGAAATGCTCCAGATATGGATGTTATTCTTTTGCTTATTCAAGAGTTTCCTTTAAGATATAGCTAGGAAATGCTCCAGATATGGACGCTATTCTTTTGCTTATTCAGAGCTCTTTTCAGAGATGGCTTAGAGATGCTCCAGATCCGGATGCTATTCTATTGCTTATTCAGATTTCCTTCTAGAGATGGTTCAGATGCGACCCAGATATGGCTATATTCTGATACTTATTCCAGATTCCCTTCTAGAGATAGTTTAGATGCGACTCAGATATGGCTACATTCTGATACTTATTCAGATTCCCTCTCGGAGATAGCTTAGAGATGCTCCAGATATGGATGTTGTTCTTTTGCTTATTCAGAGTTTCCCTTCAGACAACTTAGAGATGCTACAGATCTGGATGTTATTCTTTTGCCTATTCAGATTTCTCTCCAGAGATGGCCTAGATATGCTCCAGACACGGAAGCTATTATATTTCTTATTCAGATTTAACTATCCATTACATTTCCAAATGGCATCTATAAGCCCATTCCCGACAAGGTTCTGTCACATCTTCAGATGGCATCTATAAGCCCATCCTCTTATCCACTACACTTCCAAATGGCATCTATAAGCCTGTTCCCGACATCACATTGCTGATATTCTACTATGCGAGTGCAAATTTCTGGGCACTCTAGTGTTCAATCATCTTACACCTTCGGATCACGAAAGGCACGCAAGCCAATCTACATCCTCAGACCTAAGAAGATTGAACAGGGGCAACTGTTATACCCCAAAATTTGTCCTCCCATATTTCTCAAAATATTTCAAGAAAAATTCACAAGTCCAACCCGACGCGTCATATTCAGGTGTTCTTTCACCAAGATATCTCTGATAACGTATGCTCAAATTCAGAAGGTATCCGACTGTGTGAGTTTTCTCAAAGAAATATGGTGAAAAAAGTGTGCTGAAAGTGCAGTTTTTACGCGCTAAAAAATTCATAACTTGAAGATCGTGACTCGTTTTGAACCTGTTCCGGTGGCCAAAATTTCGTCTTGATATTATCTATGTTTTCATCTCTCACGGCTGGAAGCCAATTTCAATCAGAAAGTCTTCAAAAATATGGATTTATCAAGTATTTTCGTACAGAAAATTTGTGACAGAAGTTTATTTGCGTCATGTTCAGAAAATCAAACTTGGTGGATTTTCATTGTATCAAGCTGGTTCTGGCGCCAAAATTTCACAAATTGAGTTGGCTACATTTTCACAGAAGGTATTGAGTTCAAACGGTATTCAAAAGGCCTTCATTTTTTGCTCAGAGTGCGTGACACGCCGAAAATCCTGAATGCTGAATATTATTTCATCTGGGCCGAAACTTCGAAAATTCATAACTCGGTCAATTTTTATCGGATTGGACTCATATTTTTACACAAGGTTACTGACTCATAGATCTACAACTTTGCTTCAAAGATCGAGACCGGATTATGCTCCGATCAATACCAGTTTTTTATTGAAGAACGTGTCAGAGTCGACACTGGAGCCCAAAATAAGTTTGTCTGAGCTGAAACTTCAAAAATTCATAACTAATTCACCATTTATCCGATTGAGCCGATTTTCAGATAGGAGTTAGTTCTCGATATCGGCTAAATTTTGTTTTCACATTTCAACTTCAAAAATTGCACTTAAGTCCCTGTGATTTATCCTGGAAAGTGACGAACTCAAGTGAACATTGGAGGCCCAATTGCACATTCAAAACCCATTTTCTTTACCCTAATTTCCATTATATAATCACCTTCTTTTCACACAAACCAGAGAGGAGAAAAAAGAGAAAAAAAACTTTGCCACAACACTGTTAGAATATCGAATTCTTTCAAGAACCCTAAAACCTTGAAATCCTTATTACAAATCCCTCTCTCACTACAAACAAGCCATCCTGGTTACAAACCAATATCTCACTACAAACAAGCCATCTCAGTTACAAACCAACACCTCACTACTTCTTCAGTAAGGGTAAGGCTGGCTTGATCTCCATGATCAAAAGGGCATAAAAGCATTTATGTCACTAATTTTCCAGTAAGGGTGAGATTGATTTGATCTCCATGATCAAAAGGGTATAATCATTCATACATGCCATATTGTGCCTAAACATTAAATTTCTTCATATATTGGCTTTATTTGCATTTTATGATTTTATTTAATGTGTTCATGAGATTCAACACTGCAGATTTTAGACAGGATCCCATGCAGGTTCATTAAGGAACGTTGAGGCCAGAACACAAATGGCCAAAACAGAACAGTTTACACATGACACCAATACATGGCGAGACAGACATCATGAGAAGGTTAAGGAACGTTGAGGCCAGAACACAAATGGCCAAAATCCAAAACACAAATGGCCAAAACAAAACAGTTTACACATGACGCCAATAACTGTTTCACCCCTCCAATCAGGCTCGTATACTCCTAAACTCTCTCTCTATTTGTATTATGTTCCTTTAATTAATTAATCGTTATTATTTTTATTAATCACTAACCAATTAACATTTTTCCTAATAAAATCAAAAACACAAAAAATATTTTATTTATTAAAATTAACTTCATCACTTTTATTTTTGTAAATAAATTAATTTAATCAATTTAGCTTTAATTAGATTTAAGTTTTAATATTTTTTGCAATATTTAAAATCAATTTAGAATATTAGGTTTTTATTAACATTAATTCAATTTATTTTATTTCTTTAAAAACTCAAAAGTCCAAAAATATTTTTATTATTTAATTTAATTTAATTTTTCATTTAATTTAATTCCATTTAATTCAAAAATAAACAAAAATCCTTTCTTTATTATAAAAAGGGTCAAAACCCCAAAAAACTCGCATCCGATTTAATTTTCCGCACGCGATCCATTTAATCATATTATTGTATCTGTTTCCCGGAATGTAATAGCTCTTAATTAGGACTTTATTTATTTATTGCTTTATTTTACTTTCCGCAATTTAAATTAAAGGGTTTGTTTTTGGCGATGTAAATACCCGACGCCTTGTAATAGTTTAGAGTTAATTTCCGCAATTTAAATTCCGCAACTATTAACTGCTAGATGTATGAATAATAGGCTATACATGACAAGATCTACCTTAATTTAAAACCAACCGTAGCTCACCATAACATGTACAAAGATAACATTAACTGAAACTTGACACACTCGCACATGCCACTCCTAGGGTACGCCTCACTTGGTTGCCTCGACGTGGTCATTGAGTATAGGGTGTTTTAGAGGTCGCCCTCCTGTCTAAAGATCAAAGTTGCCTCGAAACGGTTGCCTCAGATAAAAAATGATCTAAGACATTAGGGTTACCGCTAAGGCGTCCTACTATTGCTTTGGTGACCACACATGTCCTTATAATCGAATTGACCCGAATAACTCCAACGATGGTGCTACCTACTTCTCAATAGTGGGATAGTACTGTCTAAAGGACTCTTACACAGCCTAATTCCTTAGAGTAGGTAGATTTCTCCGGGGTACTTGCTCTTTCAAAAAAACAAACAAAATACTTTTCGCACCTACACTTTCAAAAAGTTTTCAAACAAATACTTCATACACTCTTGAGGACTGATACAAGAGTTACCTAGAAGTTTTTCAAACAAACTTTTTCAAAACCCACATACACTTGAAATGCAAACTCTTTTGAAAACATAGTGAGCAAGTACCTAAGAACCCGTGGATAACCATGGATAGAAAGGGTGCTAACACCTTCCCTTTCTATAAATCTACCTCCCGAACCGAGAACATTCTCAAAGAAGGAATTTTGCTATGCTTTTGTCCTTTCCATGTTGGAGAACATAAAAGACGGTGGCGACTCTTGCTTACCGCGACATTTCGCGAACCAGCTCAAAAATAGTCAGTTCTATTTCCACCGATCACAGAACTGGCGACTCTGCTGGGGACTTATAAAAGTGAGGTGTACCTTAGGATTAGACCACTCTTATGTTTTCAATTGCTTGTTTTGCTTGATTTAAAATTGTGGGCCTGTTTCGGAGTTCTATAGATCCTAACCCGGATCTGGGGGATACCTCTTAGAAAGTAGCAACAAAACTGTGAGGGAACTGTGCGGGGTATACTGACACGGTTGAAGCAGTTTGCTACGTTGATGTGGCACTTTGGTGAGTATCGGTAACCATTGAGTCAAGTCAAGGAGAGTACGGGGCCGCCGCGTGGTGTCGTGAAGCATCAACTGACCTTAGGAACCTTACTTGACCATCCTGGCCTCTTTAGGGGTAGTGAGATGACCGACTTTGTTGCAGTCCGAAGTTGGTAGATACTCGATACTACACTCATTGAGGGTTGTTTTCTTGGAATATTTTGATCGCCAGTTCAGTGGCTAAATCAAAACAATGAACATAGAAAACAACCCAATGATATTGAGCTCCTTAGAACCCGGTTACTTTTGATAGGACAGGTTTTGAGCCCACCAACTTCAAGAGGGTAGTACCTAAAATTCATGCTGGCCTAAACTCTAAGGGATGTCTTGTGTGACTTGTGTGCCTTTAAACTTGGACTACTTGCACATTCTTGTTACCTAACACATGAGTTTCTTGCAGGGTTTGTTTACAGTCCTTAATTTGGGCTCATAACAGGGTTTACTTACATCACTCCATGCATAGCATAACATCATACCATCATACCATTGCATACATCCTACATAAGGATTAACCATTTCAAGGATCTCAAGGGTTTGTGATGCAGGTCATAATGAACCAACTGTCTAGCAAGGGGCAAAGGGGATTTATTTTCCTCCAGCCAAGGTTGTTTGAAGATAAAAAACATGATGACTTGAGTCAGGGGCTATGACCCACTCGATATGGTGAGCCTTGACTCTTGAAGAAGGACTCTCAACAACAGGAAGGTCCTTCAATCAAGCTACCGGATTCAAATTCTAACAATGTTTTCTTGTCTACCCCGCGAGATCCTTGAAAACATTGCATGCATACATACACATCATTGCATAACAGGTACCCTTGTTACATGTCACTTACCTTCTCCGTTGTTTATTTCAGCAATGGCTTCCCAACAAGACAACCAGGATCTTCATGCTCAAGAGACTCGGTTCGGGGGAGATCCTCTTAAATCTATCCAAGGGGCGGGAAGAGCTGAGAACACTCCTCATGGGGACTTTGGTCAGGAACAGTCCAGAAGACGATAAAGATGAACGAATGAAACATCTGTAAGCTGAGGTGGATACAATGAGAACCCAGATGCTGGGGCAGATGACTCTCATTCAAGACTTAACTCAAAGACAAGAAGAGCTCGGGGTTCTCGTCAGGCAACTGCTTCGGGATAACCAACTGGGGCAAACATCTAAGCTTGAAGAGCCAGTCATCATTAAATTCCCTTTGAGACAAGAAGACAAGGGAAAAGCTCCTTAACTTGCTTCAGGGTCACGAATTCAGCATCAACCTCACCAGCTTCAGCAAGACATTATGAAGCAAGTAGTCAGGGTTGGAGACCAAACCGGTAATCAGCCCCCAAGAAGTAAAAGGTTTGGTTCAATGAATAGATCTCTCCAAGCTGCTATTACTTCACAGGTCCAACAACGACCTCGCCAAGAACAACGGGCTGATCAGAGCAAGCTAGACAAGCCTAGGAGGCAATTCACCCAGCTCAACATGTCGCTGTTTCAAGCCTTACAACACCTGTTGAGATTGAATCTGATCACATTAAGGGACCCTCCTAAGAATCCCAACACTTCCTCTTCCAGGTATAACCCGAGTGTGAGATGTGCCTACCATTCTGACAGTCTTGGACACGACACCGACAACTGTTGGACTCTGCAGAACAAGATCCAGGACTTGATTAATGAAGGAGCAGTGGAATTCACCCCAGATGGTCAGGTCGAGTTCTTCTACTATCCCTAGACGAGAAGACCTTTTGTTCATTGGGTGTTTCAAGTTGTATTTTTCTTTGATTGTTCAAACATTTATTCATGTCAAACGTTGTTATTTCATTAATGCATCGCATATGTCTGTTTAGAATCAATATATTCGCATTCGCTATATTCAAACTGCTTTCATTTTTTGTGATGTTCAAACTCTCGATTAATAATTCTAAGCCTTTTGAGGGAGGATGACGAAAACGATACCACGATCTTTACAGTATGCTTTTGAACAGACCCCGCTGATGAGGTACAAGCATTGTTTCAAACCCTAAACAGTGGAGTTATAAGGAAGATAATCCCTCGTCAACCCCTTTGAGCCAAAGAAGTTGGAGTTTTTTTCTTTTCAAAAATTAAAACCCTTAATCATAACCCGGGGCAGGGTAGTTCTCTCAGTTGATCCAAGTGCACAATGAACAAGCATTAAAGGAGTCCTTCCAAAAACAAAAGATGGGGATGGTTCTGTATAATCATAGGGACTGGCAGTCGTTATCCCTCAGAAATAAAAGCCCAATAAGTCAAAACCTATGAAGGAGACTTACAAAACTGGGGCATCCCGCTGACTGTAATCACAAAAGAAACAGTTCAGGCAAAAAATAGGGATAACAAAATCAAAAAAAGAAAGAGGTCCTACAAACCCTCAACAAAAAAGAAATGACTGCCTATTAAAAATAAATTATCAATATCCGAACCATCACCGAAATATCAAAGCAAAGACTCAAACAAAGTCTAATGCACGATCAGCTGAGTTTAGGATCGAAGAACATCACGAAGAGCGGGTGGGTACAAATAAAATTTGAGCCTTTATCCTTTGTTTCTTAAACCGTGAACCAGGCCACGTTATAACCCTAAAAAGTCCTAGCTGAAGCATGGGTTAGTTTGAAAAGAATACTGTTACAAGGTATCCTGACTCCTTAAGGCTTGCGGTAAAATAACGAGCTGACATCACAGTTTACAAAAAATTTTCTTGTTTTACTGAAAAAATGCATTTCCAAAAACTTCAAGACAGACATAAGCTTTGCATTTTTAATATAACATTGTTTGCATATGATTATTTGTTCGAACAGCAGAGAAATTCGCACGATGAATATCCAGTGAACAAAAGTCTTCTCAACAAAAGAGTCATCTCAAGTGGAAAGAGCACTTCCAAACAAGGGGCATGGCATGATCCTTGTCCATCATCTAGGGCAGTTAAGTCAAGATTCGGAGAATCTCTCAAAAGGCCAACCAGCCTGGGGCAAATCTCAGCCTGAATCACTTGGGGCATTGGACGATCAAACGAAGATCTTCTGGTGGTATGGTAACACTGCACTACCAACAGTGACAACTCCCTGAACGCGGACATAGTCGAAAAAATACTATGCACAATCAAAGACCCGCTAGGTCGACGCACCTAGGAAAAAATAAGGGCTTCCTGGCGAACCAAAAGGGTTTGGGCAAAAATAAGGGATGAAAATGAAAAAATCTGTACACCCGGCAAGTCGAAAACCTGAAAAGGCGGCTGGGGAAAAAATGGGTATCCCGGTGGACTGAAAACCCGAAAGGGCGGTCCAGGCAAAAGTTAGGGATCAAAGCGTACGACTATGTCCTGTCATCTCGTCACTTGCCTACCAGAAGAAGATTTGTCAGTCGGCAATCATCAAGACCTCCACAGGTACCTTCTTCTCCAGTAGAAACTGGGGCAGTAATGAATTGTCTAAACGATCTAGTTGCTCTGTCCACCAAGGTACCAAGATAGGTTCCGCTGAAGAATGTGACCAGGATACCTTCACTCCCCGCAGAGTAAGATAAGGATCAACAATACTCTCCCCCGAGAAAAGTTGGTCTCCCGTCAGCCCTAAAAAGGCACAGTATTCCCCAGCAAGTCAGCGATACTCTCCCCAAGCAGAGTTAGCCTACAGTCAGCCTCAAGGAAGTCGGATATCCCTAGAAGTTCTTAATATTCCCCAGCGGAGTATACAGATGTTCCTAAGCAAGCATCCCCGGCAGTCTTAATATAAGATTGTTCCCCGGCGGAATACAAGACACCCCAGTGGAACCATTCCCAATACAATTCAAAAGTTTCCCCAGGAGAGTTGAATCAATCTCCCCAGTAGATTCTGGAAGCTTATCCCCAGTAGATTCCGAAAGCTTCTCCCCGGCCATGTTCAGAAGTTATTCCCCACAAGAGCTTCTAACTGGGTTATCCTCAGCTAATTACCACGGAAATATCGTCCTCGGCGAAGTTCTTCCTATCCTCCAGCGGAGTTCATCAAATCTTCCAACATAACTTATCAACGGAATCCCCAGCGGAGTTATCATCAAATCTCAGCGAAGTATCTCTTCCCACAGAGTAATTCCCCGCAGAGTAATCTCTTTACCAAGTTTGTTTCCCAACGGAGTCATCTTCTCCTACCGGTTTATTCTTGCAATCATCATCCCCAGCGGAAGCGAAGAACTCTACTCTTCAAACATCAGCCCAGGATTTAACAAGCTCCCGGCATTCATCAAGGATTTATTTTCCTAGACGAGAATACATTCATAAACATTTCACATTTTATACATCCTGCATACATACATGATAAAGTGCATACGACACAATCTCATTTATTTCGAGAACATCATGACATCATGCATTTCATACATCATGACATTGCATACAATTGATGTTTCGCCTTTTCAGGAAAAAGGTCAATCCAAAGATGATTACTATCAACTATCGCAGTTCCAGATTCGATACCTGTATCTAGCCAGGGCATATCTGTGAGCTATTGATAATAGATTCGACACCTGTATCTAGCCAGGGCATATCTGCATGAAGAGTTTAGAGATTCGATACCTGTATCCAGCCAGGGCATATCTGTAGACGACTAATTCCAGATTCGATACCTGCATCTAGCCAGGGCATATCTGTGAGTGATTAATTGTAGATTCGATACCTGTATCCATCCAGGGCATATCTGCATGAAGAGTTTAGAGATTCGATTCCTGTATCCAGCCAGGGCATATTTGTAGACGACTAATTCCAGATTCGATACCTGCATCTAGCCAGGGCATATCTGTGAGTGATTAATTGTAGATTCGATACCTGTATCCAGCCAGGGCATATCTGCATGAAGAGTTTAGAGATTCGATTCCTGTATCCAGCCAGGGCATATCTGTAGATGACCAGTTCCAGATTCGATACCTGTATCCAGCCAGGGCATATCTGTGAGTGATTTGATTGTAGATTCGATACCTGTATCCAGCCAGGGCATATCTGCATGAAGAGTTTAGAGATTCGATACCTGTATCCAGCCAGGGCATATCTATAGACGACTAATTCTGGATTCGATACCTGTATCCAGCCAGGGCATATCTGTGAGTAATTGATTATGGATTTGACACCTGTATCTAGCCAGGGCATATCTGCATGAAGAGTTTAGAGATTCGATACTTGTATCCAACCAGGGCATATCTGTAGACGACCAGTTCCAGATTCGATACCTGTATCTAGCCAGGGCATATTTGTGAGCAATTGATTGTTGATTTGATACCTGTATCTAGCCAGGGCATATCTACGTTAAAGAGATTAAAGAGATAGCTGGGAAATGCTCCAGATATGGATGTTGTTCTTTTGCTTATTCAGATTTTCTCTTCAGAGATAGCTTAGAGATGCTCCAGATACGGACGCTGTTCTTTTGCTTATTCAGAGATAGCTTAGAGATGCTCCAGATATGGATGCTGTTCTTTTGCTTATTCAGAGATAGCTGGGAAATGCTTCAGATATGGATGCTGTTCTTTTGCTTATTCAGATTTTCTTTTCAGAGATAGCTGGGAAATGCTCCAGATATGGATGTTGTTCTTTTGCTTATTCAGATTTTCTTTTCAGAGATAGCTGGGAAATGCTCCAGATATGGATGCTGTTCTTTTTCTTATTCAGATTTTCTTTTCAGAGATAGCTGGGAAATGCTCCAGATATGGATGCTGTTCTTTTGCTTATTCATATTTTCTCTTCAGAGATGGCTTAGAAATGCTCCAGATATGGATGTTATTCTTTTGCTTATTCAAGAGTTTCCTTTCAGATATAGCTAGGAAATGCTCCAGATATGGACGCTATTCTTTTGCTTATTCAAAGTTCTTTTCAGAGATGGCTTAGAGATGCTCCAGATCCGGATGCTATTCTATTGCTTATTCAGATTTCCTTCTAGAGATGGTTCAGATGCGACCCAGATATGGCTACATTCTGATACTTATTCTAGATTCCCTTCTAGAGATGGTTCAGATGCGACCCAGATATGTCTACATTCTGATACTTATTCAGATTCCCTCTCGGAGATAGCTTAGAGATGCTCCAGATATGGATGTTGTTCTTTTGCTTATTCAGAGTTTCCCTTCAGACAACTTAGAGATGCTCCAGATCCGGATGTTATTCTTTTGCCTATTCAGATTTCTCTCCAGAGATGGCCTAGATATGCTCCAAACACGGAAGCTATTCTATTTCTTATTCAGATTTAACTATCCATTACATTTCCAAATGGCATCTATAAGCCCATTCCCGACAAGGTTCTGTCACATCTTCAGATGGCATCTATAAGCCCATCCTCTTATCCACTACACTTCCAAATGGCATCTATAAGCCCATTCCCAACATCACATTGTTGATATTCTACTATGCGAGTGCAAATTTTTGGGCACTCTAGTGTTCAATCATCTTCCACCTTCGGATCACGAAAGGCACGCAAGCCAATCTACATCCTCAGGTCTAAGAAGATTGAACAGGGGCAACTGTTGTACCCCAAAATTTGCCCTCCCATATTTCTCAAAACATTTCAAGAAAAATTCACAAGTCCAACCCGGC
Organism: Vicia faba; assembly: GCA_948472305.1. Taxonomy (NCBI): domain Eukaryota; kingdom Viridiplantae; phylum Streptophyta; class Magnoliopsida; order Fabales; family Fabaceae; genus Vicia; species Vicia faba. The sequence continues at coordinate 175,731,398 of OX451737.1, forward strand.
GCGTCATATTCAGGTGTTCTTTCACCAAGATATCTCTGATAACGTATGCTCAAATTCAGAAGGTATCCGACTGTGTGAGTTTTCTCGAAGAAATATGGTGAAAAAAGTGTGCTGAAAGTGCAGTTTTTACGCGCTAAAAAATTCATAACTTGAAGATCGGGACTCGTTTTGAACCTGTTCCGGTGGTCAAAATTCCGTCTTGATATTATCTATGTTTTCATCTCTCACGGCTGGAAGCCAATTTCAATCAGAAAGTCTTCAAAAATATGGATTTATCAAGTATTTTCGTACAGAAAATTTGTGACAGAAGTTTATTTGCGTCATGTTCAGAAAATCATAACTTGGTCGATTTTCATCGTATCAAGCTGGTTCTGGCGCCAAAATTTCACAAATTGAGATGGCTACATTTTCACAGAAGGTATTAAGTTCAAACGGTATTCAAAAGGCCTTCATTTTTTGCTCAGAGTGCATGACACGCCGAAAATCCTGAATGCTGAATATTATTTCATCTGGGCCGAAACTTTGAAAATTCATAACTCGGTCAATTTTTATCGGATTGGACTCATATTTTTACACAAGGTTACTGACTCATAGATTTACAACTTTGCTTCAAAGGTCGAGACCGGATTATGCTCCGATCAATACCAGTTTTTTATTGAAGAACGTGTCAGAGTCGACACTGGAGCCCAAAATAAGTTTGTCTGAGCTGAAACTTCAAAAATTCATAACTAATTCACCGTTTATCCGATTGAGCCGATTTTCAGACAGGAGTTAGTTCTCGATATCGGCTACATTTTGTTTTCACATTTCAACTTCAAAAATTGCACTTAAGTCCCTGCGATTTAACCTGGAAAGTGACGAACTCAAGTGAACATTGGAGGCCCAATTGCACATTCAAAGCCCATTTTCTTTACCCTAATTTCCATTATATAATCACCTTCTTTTCACACAAACCAGAGAGGAGAAAAAAGAGAAAAAAAAACTTTGCCACAACACTGTTAGAATATCGAATTCTTTCAAGAACCCTAAAACCTTGAAATCCTTATTACAAATCCCTCTCTCACTACAAACAAGCCATCCCAGTTACAAACCAACATCTCACTACAAACAAGCCATCTCAGTTACAAACCAACACCTCACTACTTCTTCAGTAAGGGTAAGGCTGGCTTAATCTCCATGATCAAAAGGGCATAAAAGCATTCATGTCACTAATTTTCCAGTAAGGGTGAGATTGATTTGATCTCCATGATCAAAAGGGTATAATCATTCATACATGACATATTGTTCCTAAACATTAAATTTCTTCATATATTGGCTTTATTTGCATTTTATGATTTTATTTAATGTGTTCATGAAATTCAACACTGCAGATTTTAGACAGGATCCCATGCAGGTTCATTAAGGAACGTTGAGGCCAGAACACAAATGGCCAAAAGCCAAATGGCCAAAACAGAACAGTTTACACATGACACCAATACATGGCGAGACAGACATCTTGAGAAGGTTAAGGAACGTTGAGGCCAAAACACAAATGACCAAAATCCAAAACACAAATGGCCAAAACAAAACAGTTTACACATGACGCCAATAACTGTTTCACCCCTCCAATCAGGCTCGTATACTCCTAAACTCTCTCTCTATTTGTATTATGTTCCTTTAATTAATTAATCGTTATTATTTTTATTAATCACTAACCAATTAATATTTTTCCTAATAAAATCAAAAACACAAAAAATATTTTATTTATTAAAATTAACTTCATCACTTTTATTTTTCTAAATAAATTAATTTAATCAATTTAGCTTTAATTAGATTTAACTTATAATATTTTTTGCAATATTTAAAATTAATTTAGAATATTAGGTTTTTATTAGCATTAATTCAATTTATTTTATTTCTTTAAAAACTCAAAAGTCCAAAAATATTTTCATTATTTAATTTAATTTAATTTTTCATTTAATTTAATTCCATTTAATTCAAAAATAAACAAAAATTCTTTCTTTAATAAAAAAAGGGTCAAAACCCCAAAAAACTCGCATCCGATTTAATTTCCCGCACGCGATCCATTTAATCATATTATTGTATCTGTTTCTCGGAATATAATAGCTCCTAATTAGGACTTTATTTATTTATTGCTTTATTTTACTTTCCGCAATTTAAATTAAAGGGTTTGTTTTTGGCGATGTAAATACCCGACGCCTTGTAATAGTTTAGAGTTAATTTCCGCAATTTAAATTCCACAACTATTAACTGCTAGATGTATGAATAATAGGCTATACATGACAAGATCTACCTTAATTTAAAACCAACCGTAGCTCACCATAACATGTACAAAGATAACATTAACTGAAACTTGACACACTCGCACATGCTTCTACTAGGGTACGCCTCACTTGGTTTCCTCGACGTGGTCATTGAGTATAGGGTGTTTTAGAGGTCGCCCTCCTGTCTAAAGATCAAAGTTGCCTCGAAACGGTTGCCTCGGATAAAAAATGATCTAAGACATTAGGGTTACCGCTAAGGCGTCCTACTATTGCTTTGGTGACCACACGTGTCCTTATAATCGAATTGACCCGAATAACTCCAACAACGGTGCTACCTACTTCTCAATAGTGGGATAGTACTGTCTAAAGGACTCTTACACAGCCTAATTCCTTAGAGTAGGTAGATTTCTCCGGGGTACTTGCTCTTTCAAAAAATAAACAAAATACTTTTCGCACCTACACTTTCAAAAAGTTTTCAAACAAATACTTCATACACTCTTGAGGACTGATACAAGAGTTACCTAGAAGTTTTTCAAACAAACTTTTTCAAAACCCACATACACTTGAAAAGCAAACTCTTTTGAAAACATAGTGAGCAAGTACCTAAGAGCCCGTGGATAACCATGGATAGAAAGGGTGCTAACACCTTCCCTTTCTATAAATCTACCTCCCGAACCGAGAACATTCTCAAAGAAGGAATTTTGCTGTGCTTTAGTCCTTTCCATGTTGGAGAACATAAAAGACGGTGGCGACTCTTGCTTACCGCGACATTTCGCGAACCAGCTCAAAAACAGTCAGTTCTATTTCCACCGATCACAGTATGTCATCCAGAGACCAAGTCCAAGACTAGATCAATTCAGAGACTGTCATGCTCACATCAAATCTGAAAGGGAATTCTCTCGCACACTCGAGCATCAACGCTATAGAAAGTCGTCAGATTCAGCAAGTCCATACGGAGTCAAGTCTCCTCAACAATGGCAAACATTGGTTCTCTTTACTGCATTTTAATTTGCATTCTTGCTTGTTTGTTTAAGCATTGCTTGTATATAGAAACTTGTCTATTTTTAAATGAAAATCTTAATGCAATAGGTATGCTTGTATTGAAGTATTCCTTTCATTTTTATTCATCCATTCGTTATCACTCTTTAAATGTTTTACTTGCATATTGCTGCCGATTTTTCAAGTCTTATGCTTAGGTAAAGATTCAAAGGAGGATGACGACAACATAAAACGCAAAAATCTCTGGTTGGTACGCTTTTGAGTAAGACCCTGCTGACGATGTACATGCCTTATTTCAAATCCCTAAACACCGGAGATATAAGGGAGATAGACCCTCGTTAACCCCTCTGAGCCTTCGAAGTAGGAGTTTCTTTTCTGTTCAGAAAAAACCCTCATTTTAACCCTAGGGTGGGTAGTGTTCAATTAATCTGATCAAGCATTCAGAACTCATCAAGGGTGTGCATCCAAGGATACAATAATGGTTATCCATCAAAATGTTGAGAAAAGTTAAAACCACAATGGTTAACCTTCATCTAACAACAACGTGCGTCTATTTGACTATATCCCAATGGGTATCTCTCACACATCAGGAGGTCAACAAATGATGATACTATAATGGTTATCCATCATTTACTAAAGACTCAGACAATCACGATCACTTCCGACAAATCAAAGACAACACAAAGATCAACGGCTTATTCAAAATAGAAAATACGAATAAGAAAGAAACAAAAATCCCCGCTAAGTCAAAACTTGAAAATAAGTCGCTTAGGCAAAAATTGGGGCATCCCGCTGGACTTCCAAATCAAAATTCAAAAGAATTTGTCCAGGAAAAAGCACGAAGGAAATTGAAAAGCCTAAAAGACGAGAAAAGGATTACCAACGAAAATCCTCATCAAAGAACAAAGTTGTCTGATCAGACACCAAAGGAAAAGAAGTTAGCGACTGTCGTGTCCAAGAAACCACTGTGGTTCCTCAATCATCACAAACTCTTCTCGAGAGATGAACGCTTGTTTCAGGTCAACTGAACGTAGGAATGGAAAACATCATGGAGAATGGGTGGGCACCGAATAATTTTGATCCTTAAATCCTTTTTTCTAAAACCGTTAACCAGCCACGTTACAACCCATAAAAGTCCTAACTGAAGCATGGGTTAATTCGAAAGCATGCTACAACGAGATAGCGTTTATCTAACTCCTAATAGGTATGTTTGAATATCTGTGTTGGCATCATATGCTTGCATTATCTTTCATAAAAAAAAGAATTTGCAAATGTTTCTCTCTAGCTAGTGACTCATTCACAACAGAGTGGTGACGTCATTTCATTCAAAGTTTTTTCAAACTTCAAGACTTACATATGTGTTGCATTAGAATTATTATTCTCATAATAAACATTCTTCTGCATACAAAATAACTGATCGACATCAAGTAAGTTTACACAATGAACAATCAAGTAAAGAGCTCAATCTTGTCAGAGAAGAAAGGCTTGAATACCCTGTTGAAGCAAGAGTCAGCTGCCACAAGAGAAATGACTTATCCAGCAACACGTTAACCAATGATTATGACAAGAGAAATCATCTTGGTACTTCACAGTCTGAGTACCATTCAGGGATGAAGTTAGCAGATTCCGCCAATCTGGGGCAATCAAGTCGAGAATCGATCTCTCCAAGCTCAGCCAAATATGGGGAATTCCCTCAAGGTTATCATTCAGAGGTTATCACGTTGATTAATCTCTTCAAGCTGTTAATCAGAGGCTATCACGTCGATAAATCTCTTCAAGCTCGATCAACCAGAGTCTATCACATCGATAGATCTATTCAGAATTCATTCAACCTGGGGCAGTTACGTCGAGATTAGACAAATCTCTCCATGAAAGTTGTAATCAAAGCAGTTTATTTCGTGACTCAAGACATTGGGGCAGGCCACCTCATATCGTATTGTGGCACGAATATTCTGGTCTTCTATTCAACATAGATCTTCTTAAAGATCCCCTAGACAGGGGCATTCCTCATCCGTACTTGCAAAGTTGCTCAAGCCAATTATGTTGCACGAGACCACTACAATCAACTAAAAGCATCATAACGGTCACTCTGAACTCTCCAGCGCACGAAGTTGTCTTCATCTGCTATAGACAATTTCAAATCTGATTCCCCAAGTGTGTTTAGAAAATTCGGAGTCATCGTTTGACTCAGCACGCGCAAGTGCATCCTTAGTGGAGTTAATCGAGAACATCCCCAGTGAAGCTAAACCGGGGAATTCACAAAGCTAAGTCGGGGCATTCACAGAGTTCAACCGGGGCATTCATAGGTATCCATGCCCATCTCTTATCCCCAAGTGATTCAAGAGATAATTCCCTAGTGTGCGTAAACTTGGGGCATGTATTCAAAGAGATTCACATGGTGTTCAGTATCCATTCTTCAGCATATTCAGTTCTATCACCCTCTCAACAGTTCATGATGTTTGGAAGTCTATCCGGATTATCTCTTCACCAACGGTACGATTCAAAACCCAACAGCGTACCTGAAGACTCGCTTCGTCAGCAATTCAACTTTCAGCAGAGTTATCAACAATCAGCAGTATTAGGGGCTCCCCAGGGCAAATTTTTATCAGTATACCCAACAACCTTTGATATTGCAGGCTTCCAACGTCGATATGTACTGGCATCCCCAGTGATGAGAAGCGGTCTCCAATGGGCCTTCTTTTATCCCCATGAAGTTTATTTCTTCGGACTGCATATAGTTATCACTGCATAACATTACATCCTCAAAAGCGCGTAGCCGATCCATCAGAATGGATCTTTGCGGCAAAAGAAATTCAAACATGCATGCAAAGTATAAGCCAGATCAGGTACCTTACACAAAAGATCTGAATTATTCAAGGACAACAATACATCCCTACAGGAGGGTATCATGCCCAAAATCCCTAGTCAATGACCTTCACCTTTTCAATGCCAAACAAAATCGATACACTTTGTCGTTCTAAACCCAGTTCTTGTCTGGTAGTCAGTTCCCTAAACACTCGTCTGTGTCCATTCCTAAACACTCATCTGTGTCAGTCTCTCAAACACTCGTCCGTATTTAACCTTTTGATACTCGTCCGTATCTTCTTTCAATACTCGTCTGTATTGATTCAAACACTCGTCCGTGTTTAACCCTTTGATACTCGTCCGTATCTCCTTCAATATTCGTCCGTATTGATTTGAACACTCGTCCGTGTTTAGCCTTGGATACTCGTCTGTATATTCTTTCCATACTCATTCGTATTGAATGAAACACTCGTCCGTGTTTAACCTTTTGATACTCGTCTGTATCTTCTTTCAATACTCGTTCGTATTGATTCAAGCACTCGTCCGTGTTTAACCTTTGATACTCGTCCGTATCTTCTTTCAATACTCGTCCGTATTGATTCAAACACTCGTCTATGTTTAACCTTTGATACTCGCCTATATATTCTTTCAATACTCGTCTGTATTGATTCAAACACTCGTCCGTGTTTAACCTTTCTTGATGCCCGTCCATGTCATTTATCTACACAATCGTCATGTCGTAACCCATGTTTCCTTCTTCGAACCTGAGATCACCCATAGGCTAGGTTCTTCCCATAAATCATCTTAGAACCTGAGATCGCCCGTAGGCTAGGTTCTTCCTTAGATCATCATCGAACCTGAGATCGCTCGTAGGCTAGGTTCTTCCTTAGATCATTAAAGAAACTGAGATCGTCCGTAGGCTAGGTTCTTCCCATAGATCACCGTCGAACCTGAGATCGCCCGTAGGCTAGGTTCTCCCATAGATCACTATTGAACCTGAGATCGCCCGAAGGCTAGGTTCTTCCCATAGATCATCTTAGAACCTGAGATCGCCCGTAGGCTAGGTTCTTCCCATAAATCACCGTCGAACCTGAGATCGCCCGTAGGCTAGGTTCTTCCCATAGATCACCGTCGAACCTGAGATCGCCCGTAGGCTAGGTTCTTCTTTAGATCATCTTATAACCTAAGATATCCCGTAGGCTCGGTTCTTCCCATAGATCATCGTCAAACCTGAGATTGCCCGTTGGCTAGGTTCTTCCTTAGATCATCTTAGAACCTGAGATCTCCCGTAGGCTACGTTCTTCCCATAAATCATCGTCGAACCTGAGATCGCCCGTAGGCTAGATTCTTCCTTAGATCATCGTCGAACATAAGATCGCTCGTAGGCTAGGTTCTTCCCATAGATCACCGTCAAACCTGAGATCGCCCGTAGGCTAGGTTCTTCCTTAGATCATCTTAGAACCTGAGATTGCCCGTAGGTTAGGTTCTTCCCATAGATCACCATCAAACTTGAGATCACCCGTAGGCTAGGTTCTTCCTTAGATCATCGTCGAACCTGAGATCGCCCGTAGGCTAGGTTCTTCCCATAGATCACCGCCGAACCTGAGATCACCTGTAGGCTAGGTTCTTCCTTAGATCATCGTCGAACCTGAGATCGCCCGTAGGCTAGGTTTTTCCCATAGATCACCGTCGAACCTGAGATCACCCGTAGGCTAGGTTCTTCCTTAGATCATCTTAGAACCTGAGATCACCCGTAGGCTAGGTTCTTCCCATAGATCACCGTCGAACCTGAGATTGCCCGTAGGCTAGGCTCATACTTAGATCATTTTAGAACCTGAGATCGCCCGTAGGCTAGGTTCTTTCCATAAATCATCGTCGAACCTGAGATCGCCCGTAGTCTAGGTTCTTCCCATAGATCACCGTTGAACCTGAGATCGCCCGTAGGCTAGGTTCTTCCTTATATCATCTTAGAACCTGAGATCTCCCGTAGGCTAGGTTCTTCCTATAGATCATCGTCGAACCTGAGATCGCCCGTAGGCTAGGTTCTTCCTTAGATTATCTTAGAACCTGAGATCGCCCGTAGGCTAGGTTTTTCCCATAGATCACCGTCGAACCTGAGATTGCCCGTAGGCTAGGTTCTTTCTTAGATCATCTTAGAACCTGAGATTGCCCGTAGGCTAGGTTCTTCCTATAGATCACCGTCGAACCTGAGATCGCCCGTAGGCTAGGTTCTTCCTTAGATCATCTTAGAACTTGAGATCGCCTCTTGGCTAGGTTCTTCCAAATACCGTCATCATCGAACCTGAGATCGCCTCTTGGCTAGGTTCTTTCCATATATTTTGTCTTAGAACCTGGGATCGCCCTTAGGCTAGGTTCTCTGTCAAATCACTCTCATGTTCCGCCTTAGGATCATAGGTCGCCCGTAGACCTTGTCCGCTATGTTTTCGTACCAACCTTTGTCTTGTATTGGCATCACGCCACGTTACAAGTCCAATCTCCGTCTCTTCACTGAAAAACAAATTTCTTTCCCCCAGTAGATAACACAAAATAAATAAAGAAAACACTTACTCTCTCCCAGGACAAATTTTTGGCATTGGTATTTAATCATCTTCAACCTTAAACTCCCGAAAGGCACGCGCCAATCGTACTTTCAAGTTTAAGAAGATTAAATAGGGGCAGTTGTAATACCCCAAATTTGTCCTACCCTCTTACTTTTATCTGGTTCATGCATTGTCGCGCTTTTCTCATGTACATAATTCCATTAGGTCATTTAACATTGCATACATTCTCTAACAACATAACTTCACAAGGGGTCGAGAACCTTCAGGATTAGGGGTTTATCAACTGACTGAGGTGTATATATGTTCAATAGGGCCTCATTCTTCTGGTTATTTTTCAAGGCAGTGTAATTGTGGAATTAGGGTTTTTTTGTTCATGGATGTTGTGGATCTTTTCTTCATCAGGCTACAAGGTCATCCTCCATTAAGAATTCATCAAACACAAGTTGATTAGGGTGTCACATCTTCTATGTTTGAATTTGTAGTATCTATCGATTGAGGTTCATTGGGCTTCATATTACGTTTCTTTCTATACTTCAAAACGCCCTCAAGACATTGTTGTTATCCATGAAGTCAAGATATAATATGGATTGGATTATAAAATGCAAGTCGTGGTATATAGCATGAAGTTGTAAGTCCATTGAGTTCGAAACTTCATCGTTCTTTCGAATACTTGTTACCTCAATCGCAAGTAACTTGGATTACTGATGATTATTGAATTGGATTCGTTGAATCTTTTAATTATGCTCAGATTTTATATTGATTCAAGATAAGGGTGGGAGATTCATTCATATGGTTTCTAGGAGGATTCATTCATTCAAATATTATTCAAGGGGGATATATCTTGATAATATTTTGGTAATTACAACTTAGGGTTTTCGATTGACTTTCTTCCATCAAGAGAAGCTTAAATTGTTATTTGACTTACATGTTTGGCCTTTTCTAGAAGGTTCGAGGTTCTTTACAAGGAAGGCTTCAAAGTTTCATCACATGCCTTTTTTAGCTTCACATCATCAAGCCAATCAAAACGAAATTTCTTAGGAAAATAAATACTTCATTCAAAAATATTCAAGGTTGCAAAGAGCAAAGTACAAAGCTACTACAAGATTCAAAGTGCAATATCAAGGCGTTTTGGTAATTGGAAGTATGTCTTCAACCATAGTTTATGGTTTCTTAAATTTATATTGCAACAAGAGTATGCCTTTTAAACAAATAAGAGATTAAAGTCGGCCCAAAAGAAATACTAGCACGTGAGATAGACCTCTTATCTTAAACCATTACAAAATTCCATCCAAATACAATTACATACTTTTTTTTTGGTTCTAAGCCTAATCCAAAACATGTTCTTCTAGTCTCTAAGTAGCTTTGTTTCATCTTCATTTTACTCCCTTCAGAAGTCTACCCTGCACACAAAACCATTCAAGGCATCCCTACAAAAACAATCCAAACTATCAAAACTGACGCATAATAGAATTCTTGAACTATTTCTAGAACCAACTTTCCAAATCCCACTTTCCTAACAACATAACAGTTAATTAACCTCTGTTTCAATTAAACAAAAAACCAAAACAAAATTGCAAAATTCCAACTTTCCAAAACATCCCTGCACATAAATTTTATAACAAATAACTTACAGCAACATAATCCTAACTAAATAACAAACTCCTAGCCTAACAGAATTCTTAACTATTTTCTAACCACCCTCATAACAGCCTGCAAACTTCAAAATCAAAAACAGAACCTCTAACCAATTTTCCAAAAAAAACCATAATAGAATTTCAGTTACAACTAACTTATTCAGATTCAGAGAGCAGGATTGAGAGATCATTGTTCATATTCATATACCAGTATTCACGATTTTATTGAGGAATCAGAAAAACTCACCTTGCAATTCTCTCTCCATAATCGGTTCACTCTGAGAAAGAATCACAAAAAACTCTCGACATCTTCAGCTTCAACCATCTCCTGCAATCTTTTGCATCGTTCTTCAACGAATCTTCATCCATATTCTGCAGTGCTCAAGAAAAAGAAACAACAACAACACTGATTGAAGATCATTGTGGATTCTTCATCATCTTGCAATTTCTGCAAACGTCTCAGTATCTTCAACCAACATCGGCAACGCCTCCTCAATCCACATCTACATCAAATCTGTAACAAGTTCATCGCTAATTATCATCGATGAAAATTCACATCCTATCGTTGCAATATCGCAAACAGCGGCATCTCTCTACTCTCGGCAACACAACTCAAAGTGCATCGTGATAGCGCAATTGCAAACACAAAAGCGAATAAAAAAGAGGTAGCAGGGGAAGAAATGGAAGAAAGAAAGAGGAGGAGAATACCTTAGTAGTGACGGTCGTAGGTTACTCCATCCCATTGGAGCTTCGTTGATTATGTTCGGGCGAATCCCTGATTTCTTCAAATTTAGGGTTCCAAAGTCATTTCTTCGATTCGGCCTCTTCTTGAAATTTCACAAGAAATTGACGTGGGATTTGAAACCGGGATGTGATTTGAGTCGAGTTTGATTCACGTTGTATTGCAATGGGAAGTAGAGAGCTTACCTTTAAACCCTCGCCGGTAGTCATTGTCACGTCGTTACAAACCGTGGAAGATTCGTGGCCGGAGAGAGTCTTGGAAGATGAGTTCATGAAGTGAAGAGACGGAGAATGTAAGCTTTGCATTCATCATTTTTATCGTCTCTTGATGTACGAGTTTAGGGGTATGAATCGAAGAAGGTTGAATCGGGGCTGAAACAGTGAGGCCATGGCATCATGAGTCAAAGCCACGGACAGAGGCGGACAAAATCCGAGATGAATCGAAGGTGGGAGGAAACAAACTGAGACGGAAAAGTGTTTAAACGACCACCGCGATGGAATCAGAAAAAATATGAAAGGTGAAGAAGACCTCGTTGTTGGGGATGAATTAGCAAGACGACAATGAGTTGAGAAGCTGCAACACTGTGCATGATGGAGAGGTTTGTCATTGAGCGCCGATGCAGCTGCAATGTTGTCCACGACGGAGTTGTTTCCTTATCCAAACCCCAATGCACCATTGTTTCCATGTTCTTTAATTTTTTTATTTATATGTTTTAAATTTTCTTTTTAGATAATACTGGAAATATTTGAATAGTTCATTGGATCTCCTTTTGGATGGGCATGGACCGAAAATGCTGAGTCCATAGCAATTTTTTGAAACAGTCTTGAAGCTTGATACAAAAATGCTTAATGGACCTCATTCTGGCTGGGCCTACGCCATTACTTCTACCAAAAACCTTGAGCCTATTACAACATTTTTGGAGAAGATTGGAGTTCATGGACAAAAAGCTCATTGGACTGAATTTAGTTTGGGCTTAATGGCTATTTCAGTTGCTTACCATACCCCTAATAGGCTTTGCACCTCCTATTTCATTCATGTTCTATTTTCTTGTTAAATCACTTATTTCGATTTTTACTTTAGTAATTGTTTGTGTGATTTATTCATGATTTTGATTAATTTTCCACATGATAAAATGATGCAAAATAGTAACATATATTTTTAGAATTTCTTAGGACTCTTCTTTAAAATTTTATTAGAACTTTCTATTATTTCATATTTAACAATCACTCTCATTATCAATTTAGCCAAGATTTCGTGACAGTAATGATGCAACTTTTGCAATGTGGAATGCTCGGGGTTAATTCTTTGATCACTCGCGCGGAGCAGTTTCTGTAGAGTTTTCTTATCGCTTGCATGGATTTAAAGAAACAATGGACTTCCTCCATTCGGTATCATCGCAACTCTATTTTATTCGTCATTTCAACACTTTATCGCTTGCTAGAGATCAAATGAAGTATGATAACATTAGGTTTAGAAATAGGTTAGTCTCCCAGTGACTTTTCCTTCCTATTTGCATTTGCACTAAAACAAAAACTTTTTTTTCTTTTCAAAATTCAAAACACTTTAAAACTACTGATAAGAATCATGCCTTTGCTTAGTACGGGAAATGATAAGCGATTCTCTTCTCGATCTTATTGTTCTTCATCTCAAGCCTATGTGTGGTTCAATTCTCAAAGACTCCTTTCATGACTAAGTAGAAAAGCGACTAATATCTCTCTCTTGAGGTCGACTAGTCATTATCTGCAACAAAAATACAAACCAATCCAAACCATTTGTGCGCTCGAGCACCTTTCTTTAAAAATCCTTTTCAGGTAAGGACATGATTAATTTACTTCTATGCCAACGCATAAGTCTCCAAAGGTCGAGCTGCGGCAGAAGGCGGAATTAACTTCGTCCATAAAAAACACAAACAAACAAAATCATATGAGCCGAACTACGGTAGCTCTGATTCCTCAAAACGGATACGTAGGCATTGGGGTAGGGCCCAAGCGAGCACAATTTTATTTTCCCTACATTCTCTTCTCCTTTCTTTCGCATGCATTCTCCCTTTAGTCGTAATAAACAGTAAGCATAGATTAAACACACCCATAAGATAGATAACAAGAGTGGAAACTGTAAAGTACTACGGACGTGTGGGGTGCTAATACCTTCCCCTCGCGTAACAAACTCCCTTACCCGATCTCTCGGTCGCAAGTCCGTGACTTATCCCTCATCAGGTTTTCTCGATGTTTACCTTTCCCTACATATGGGATAAAAGACGTTCGATGGCGACTTCATTATTTTGATGATTTTCAGCCGGTTGTTTCACACGGGACTCGTGGCATCAAGAGAATGCCAAGTCCTCAAAACATGTTGACTCCTCGACATCTCGTCGGGGAGTAGATAGAAGAAAAGAAGACAAGTCCCGCGAATAATGGGAATATAAATGGCCATTTGGCCGATTCCATGATTACACTCTCATGAATGCCTCACATGAGTGCATTCTTACCGACTATGTAAATTCAGAATTTTGTTAGGCCGGAGTCTGTTTTCCTCGACAGACTTCATCCAAACTCGGGATGAACAAAACTAAATATTGATGGTTCCATAAGAGCCACGTGCATACAACTGAAGACTGCATCCACCTGGAGGATTTTATTGAGATCCTCATCAGAGATGGGAATCTCAAGCAATACAAGAAGAAAGAGGGTCCCCACAAGGATGCCCATGAATCAAAGAGAGTCGAGGAAGACAAACCGTCTTCCAACGCTGTCAACATGATAGTCTCCATGTGTATTTCTTAGCCCGAGGATTTCTACATCCTCGACATTTCCGGACACCCCTTATACTTCTCAACACGCAATCCTTGGGAAACTTTCCTCTCTGCCACTATCATATCTGGCAGGGGATTTAATAAAGTCATAGTAGGCTCAGTAAAAAGAAAGTTTAAGCAGTTGATCAACACAAGCTCCCACAAGAACTCCACTCTGGACAAGTTTCAAGGAAGCTCTGTCTCCATCATGTTCTACCGCGAGTAGCTGCCCGAAGGATCTCCTAACTCGACCATCCCTTTTCTCGTGAGAGCAGGGATGGAAAATTTTGATGTCCGAAGAATCCTGGTCGATTAAGGCAGCTTGGTCGACATTATATACTCCCAGTTGCTCGCCAACTTACAACTTGATGAGACACACCTGACGCCTTATGTAAGCCCAGACTTACAAGGTTTCAATAGTGCAATCACCAAACACTAGGGCTACGTCAAATTTATAGTCACTTTCAGGGAAAAAGAGATGGCCAGAGCCATTAAAGTCCAGTTCCTGGTGATTGATTGCTTGTCCCTATATCGGTTTATCCCGAGGTGGCCAAAACTGGCCGAACTAATAGCGGTTCCCTCCACCGTGCATTTGAAGATGAAGTATTGCACTTCAGAAGGTCTCATCACCAACCTCCACGGGGATATAGTGTTGCGAGGAGATGCTTTGAGGTAGCATCCAAATGGTTGAACTCCATCAAAGTAACACCCATAGTAGATGATTATTATGCCCGACCCAGCAGCTCAGAAGAGCCAAAATCGCTGCCACACATCGACATAATTGATCTGGACAATCATTTCACTAAGGATAACCTTCAATAATAGAAGAAGAATAAGGGGAAAGAAGATCAGCTGATTACAGAGGGCTCCTCGACATAAACAAACAATGAGGAGCCTGCGCATCCCCTGCGACCAATCCTATACGGGGAATTTAAGATCATCCCACTCGGCAGCGACCCCAGCAAAGTAGTAAAGATCGGGACCGATCTCCCCGACCTGGCGAGGAAGAAGATAAAGGCATGCCTGAGGGAGCATGCATATATGTTCTCCTGGAGCTCCACGAAGATGCTCGGTCTAGATCCTGAGATAACATGTCACCAGCTGACAATAGATCATGCCCTTAAGGCAGTCTCTCAATGTAGGCAAAAGCAGTCTCTGGAGAAAATTGAGGTTACCGAGTAAAACTATAAAACACCTCCTAGAGGAAAAATTCATTTATGAATCCCAATACATAATGCGGCTATCTAATGTTGTACTTGTAAAGAAATCTAATGGAAAATGGCGAATGTGTGTTGACTATATCGATCTTAATAGGACTTTCCCCAAAGATGCTTATCCCATGCCCAACATAGATAGATTAGTTGATAATTCTGTTGGTTTTAAATTGTTGTCTTTTATGGATGTATACTTTGGATACAACCAGAGTCCCATGGCAAAAAGTGACAAAAAATACACGAATTTCATGACCGAATCAGGCAACTATTGCTACAAAGTAATAGCCTTCGGCTTGAAAAACATTAGCGCCACGTACTAAAGGATGATGAAGAAAGTATTCCAAGGTGAGATTCTAGACAAACTCAAGGTCTATCTGGATGATATGATTGTAAAATCCCAAAAGGAGTCTGACCATACGCTCCACCTAAAAAGGGTGTTTGACCAAGCAAGGAAGTGCAAAATGCGATTCAACCCAGAGAAATGCACCTTAGGCGTGCAGGCTAGGAAATTTGTCGGTGTTGTACCCCAAAATTATCCATCCCGTCTTTGAGACAGATTAATTTAATAGGTCTCCTCATGCTCATGAAGGACTCAGACACCCAAGACTACTCAAGGATTGATCAGACAAACCCTTCTCCTAAGCATTGACCTACAACTAGGGTTTTACTTTTCTAAAAGGAAATTGGACTTCTAATGCCTCAAGTGGATTTTATGGTTTCTCTTATGCTTAAAAATATTCTCATACAAAGTTTCAATCTTGCAGTACAATTTTGCTCACTCAATTAGACAGATGATTGAAAACCAATTGTATTGGACAAAAAGTCAACTTTGACCAATTTACAGTCAACCTTCAAGATTTTTGGTCTACATCAACATTTTGAAGTCACATTCATCATTTAATCAAGGGTTAATCATGATTCATCAAGAAAACTCAAGATTCATCAAAAGTCAAAAGTTACTAAATTAGGGTTTTCTTTAGGAAAAGTCAACTGAACTTTGACCAAGAATAACTTTCACATACTTCATCAGAACTTTATCAACCAAATCTAATTTTGAAGTAAATTTAATTCTCTATAACTTTGTCTCTCTAAGATCGAGTTCAAAAATACTTCATTTGAGAGATATGGGCCAAAACATTACAGGTCATTTTAAAAAGTCAACAAAAGGACATTTTTTTCCAAAACAATTTACATCAAATTAAAGGCTTCAAATGAAAAAATGACCTACATGAATGTTGTAGGAGACATCTGGAGATTTCCAAAAAGTCAAAGATCACCTTCATACGAAAAAAATTAAGCGAGATATGATTTGTGCAAGTTGGGAAATTTTGAGAAAATGCATGATATCCAAATTGAGCAAATTTGAATTTTTGGTCTAATGGGCCTATCTTCTAAAGTCCAAACATGTTTCTGAACTCATAATAGACCTCTAATTCCATTCGTGCATCATTTTAATTTTGTGTTCATTTATTTTGATTTTTATTCATTT
Organism: Vicia faba; assembly: GCA_948472305.1. Lineage (NCBI taxonomy): Eukaryota > Viridiplantae > Streptophyta > Magnoliopsida > Fabales > Fabaceae > Vicia > Vicia faba. The sequence goes on from OX451737.1 coordinate 175,747,897, forward strand.
AAATTGAAGATTAAAACAAATAAATGTTTAATGAATGTATAAGGTATAAAAGGCTTGTGATCTAAATCTTTTGGAGGCCCAAGGTCATGCTACAAACCGTGTAGACTTATTTGTGAATCAAATCTTCGTTGGTTTTGAAAGATCTCAACTTATTTTCAAACAAAATCAAAGATATGATTTCATGAGGTATCCAATCCCACCATTTGACCTAATCTTCTCTACTATATATACTCATTACATTCAGATCAAAAGAGGATGGAGAGCATCTTGTAGAGCCAACCCTAATTCTTCAAATTTGCAAAGAAACTAGGGCATGAATAAGCTCTTTCTCCAGCAAGTTTCAATCAACTTTGAGCATTCCATCAACTTCCTAAAACCTCCAGGAGTCGTTCCCAATCACTACTCAAGCCTACAACATCTCAGAACTCTCCAACCAAACATCTCTGATTTGTTCATTTTTTACGATTTCAAACTACTTATTCATGCAATATAAATGAATTATATGTGTTGCACCCCAAAATTTACCCTCTTGATTAGGCCTTATGTTTCATCATAAATATCATATTGCATTGTGTTCATCCTCTTGTGATGGGATCAAGGTACTTTGGTGCTCAAGTTATCTACATATTGTGCTGGTTGATGGGACTGACAATTAATGCAAGAAGGGAGCTCATTTTTTCAAACTTTGGATTTCTCAAGTCACAAGGGTTTCTAATGTCTCAAGATATTGTATCCTTCTCATTGGATCATCAGGAGGTTGAAATTTTTTATTGAATCACATTCTCTTAAATCATCAGTCAAATTAGGGTTTTGTCCAAATTGAAGTAATTGGGGTTTTATATGAGCCAAGCTTTGAAGCATCATTTTCTTATAATCATTGGAATCAAATTTGTTCAAGAAATCCCTCATGATGCCTAGTGGAATTAGGGTATTATGGCTTGATCAACTATCTCCTAAAACAAATTGCAAATTAGGGTTTTGGATTTAATCAGGTTTTCTATGACTTTTCCACTTAAACTTGTTTCCATGCTTCACTGCATGATATTAAGCATCTTTGGCTGAAATATTGAGGTTCAATTTAGATTGAAAATGGTTTAATTGATTAGAAAGGGCAAAATGGTCATTTTGGTCACAATCAGTCAAAATCAAAGGTTTACCAATTGAAATTTTGGTCAAACATCCTATTTTCATTTTTCAAAGTAAATTTTATCACAAGGTCAAAGGAAATGGAAGATTGGAATGTAACTTGTTCATGAAGAAACTTGAAAAGTTACTAAAAATGAAAAATATGCACTAAATTTCAAATTTTCATAATTTATTCATTTTTGATCCAAAAATTGCAAGTCTTATATGCTTGGAAAGCTAAGAGGGTGATCTAAAACTTTTATTCTTTTATAAAAAGAAAAACATGCAAGGATAAAGAGTTATGTAGCTTAGGACTCATGATCACATGTGAAAATTATAGGTCATTTTCAAAATTTAATGACTTTCGTGCCAACTTTTAAAGGCTTTAATGTTCCAATTGGAAAAACTCAAAACTACAAGGTTGTATAGTTTTTCAATACCTTTCCAAATTTTACTCATTTGTGTCCAAATTACAAACGATGAGCAAGTTATGGTCTTTTAATTTCAGGCCATCTTATTAAATTTTGGCCAAACAAGCAAAATGCAATTTCTTGCAAACATCATTTCCAGCCATCCTCTTTGTTTATAATCAAGACCATGAATTATTTATGACTTTCTGAGGCCCATAATGCCAGAAAATTCATGCCCCATGGGCTATGGTACTTGCTTGCATTCAAAATGCTCAAATTTGCCAAGAAAAGCCAATTCACCAACACTCACTCTACTCATTCAGTCATGACCTGTAGCTTTTGCGGTTTTCTTCTGAGGATATTTGGCACACAAAATGAAATAAATATCAAGGAATTCACAAGTAAAATGCAGGCCCTCTAATTTTTGGCACACAAAACACAAAACTTAATTTTTGGCCAAATTTTCCAATCAGGCCCTCTAACGATTTTAAGGACTAATTTCCTTTTCTAACCTTCTCTACTCACTCTATATAATGCTCTCCAAGCTTCATTTCACCCTATCCACGCTTCATTCTCCAGAAATCCAGATTTGAACATTGCTTCTTCCTATTGAAGTTTTCTTTGATTCTCCCATTTCCTTCGCGCGTTCTTTAAATTTTTGGTGAATTTAGCTTCAGAGAAGTGTGTAGATCAAGATTGCAGAGTTTATTCACATTTGTAACTGAAGATTCGTGATTTATGTTTCTACATTGAGGTGAGTTTCTTGAACTACGATTTGCTCTTTTCAGCGTGATTTGATGAATCAATTCATGTTCATGATGTGTTAGTTGGACAACCTATAGGTCTGATGTACTTGGTTTGCTTGATTGGAGCTCAAATCGTGTTATGTGATTTTTCTACAACTTGTACATTTCACGTTTTCAGCAACTTTGCATGCATATTTCTCTTAGATCCCTGATCCACTGTGAATTCTATTTGAATCATGAGATAGATGCTAATTTCAACTATAATTTGCGCTTTGATTCAAGGATTTTGGTTGAGAAACGAGCGCGTTTGATGGACATGAATATAGGCTCGGAATATTTTTCTGAAACATGTTTTGGAATATGATGGAGGTAGGAGATAAAGTGAGGTGGTCCGCCTTGATTGGATCGTTTGAATTTTTAATTCATTTTATATTATTTCAATTTATTTGTTTTATTTAATTTTATTTCTTGATCAAAATATTTCCAAAAATTCTGAAACAATTACCATAGGCTAGTCTTAATATCTAGTATTTGTCATAATTTTTCTAGAATTTTTAAAAATTATTTGATTGGTGGAAAAATTCGTACATTAATTAATTTTGTTTAATTGATTTTTGGAAAAATGCTCATTTTGGTCCCTTAACTATAGGTCATGGTTCACTTTGGTCCCTTATCTTTTTTTGTGCCAAAATGGTCCCTTAAGTTTCAAAATGCAACCACGTCAGTCCTTCCGTTAGTGAAACGTTAGTGAAATTCAAAAAGCAGAGTCTAGGTGGCATTTTTCATGGTTGAAGTGGCTTATTGGAGGCAACGTGGCAGAGAATAAGGGCAGAAAATATCCTAAAGCTGAAGATAGCATATGCATGTTCTATTTTCCCAAAACAAAAGCCAACAGAAAGAGGAAGAGGCTTGCGAAGAGGCTTGCGAAAAGGCTTGCAAAGGTGATTCCGTATGTGATTCCAAGTATGTTAATCTTGTTTTGTCTTCGTTTATGGATATTTGAAATGGGATTCTGAATATTTGTTATGGGGTTTCCGGGATTTAGGTTTAATGGATCAATTTTTGAAACTCGTAATCCACCACAGTGGTGAGTTCGTTGATCAAGAGCTTAGTATCTATGAAGGAGGCCTGGTATTTGAATTGTCAGTAGATGTTGATAGGTGGAGTTACTTTGAGTTAGTTGGTGTATTGAAAGACTTAGGTTATACGGGCAACATAGAGAAAATGTATTACAAAGACCCACAATTTGGGATGAATGAACTAGTTGATGACAAAGGTGCCCTAGAAATTGCAGACTTATACAGGGTTCATCATGTTGCTAATGTTTACATTCAACACAATTTGTCTCAACCAGAGTATTTTGATGGTCCTGTTGAGGAGCCTGAGAACACTGTAGATGAGATGGAGGAGTTGCTTAGCAAACTGCATGATGACATTTATGGAAAGTTAAAGGAGATTGTTGTTGGTATGGATGAAGTAAATGATGGATTGAATGATCTAAGTGTTGTTGTGGAACAAAGCAATACTGGATTGAATGATGCAAATATAGGGGTGGAAGCAACAAATGTTGAAGTGGAGCCTGTTAAAGTGGAGCCTATTGAAGTGAAGCCTGTTCAAGTGGAGCCAAATACTGATGGCCAGGTGCACGATGAATCCAATTCTAATGACAGTGAGGATGAGAGTTACCAGTATGATAGTGTCCTAGAAGTAGCCTTTGAAGATGAAACTGATGTTTATGAGGACATTGATGAAAATGAAATTGCAGACCTGACTTTGTATGGCAGTAATGAAATATCAAAAGGAAAAGGAAAAGGAAAGTGCAGCAAAGTTACAGAGGAATATAATGGGAGTGACAATGACAGTGAGGATCTTCAAAGTGGCTGTGACAGTGATGACAATAGTGGGGTTAAAAGGAATAAATACCCAATTTTCAAAGAGATAAAAGATATGGCCAATTACAAATGGGAATTGGGTATGTATTTTACTTCAAAGGATGACATTAAGGAAGTTGTTGCCTCATATTCTGTTCAAAATGGAAGAGCCCTCAAGATCATAAAAATGATAAGAACAGGGTGAGGATGAGATGTAAGGAAGGTTGTGAGTGGGAGGTTTATTTGTCAAGTTATTAAATGAGGAAACCTGGTAAATAAGGAAACTAATTGACAATCATAACTGCAACAAGGAGTATAATGTGAGGATGTTAAGCACAAAGTGGTTGAGTAAGAGGATTCAGATTGCATTGAAAAACAAACCTAGGTTGAAAGTCCAAGATATTAAATAAAAGGCATTGAGTAAGTTGAATCTACGTGTAAACAAGACTAAAGAAGTAAGAGAAAGAGTGGCTGCAAGGAATAGGGTTCATGGTTCCTTTTTTTGGCTGATTACACTAGGATATATGACTATTATCATGAACTGCTAAGAGCCAATCCAGGGTCAACAGTTAAGATGAATGTAGAACCTGCTCCAGAAGGTGGTGATGATTAGAGACCCTTTTTTAAAAGGTGTTGTACCCCAAAATTTGCCCTCTCATTTTACTCAATACATGTCCATTGAGATCCTCAATTTGCTCAAGGTTGCCCAAGAATGGACCAAACAAGCTCTTTCCTAATGCAGTGTACCTCAAATTAGGGTTTCCATTTTCATCAAGATGAGTGAACCACAAAGGAATAATATGCTCTACATGGTCTTAATATGTTCTCAAGGCCCTCCATGTCAAGTTTCATGCCTTGCACAGAAGTTTGCTCAATCAACTGCTCAAATGCTTGAGAATCGACTATATTAGGTCAAAAGTCAATTGTTACCCACATACAATAAAACTTTAATATTTTTGGTTAACATCCACCTTTTGAAGTGACTTTCATCATTTGATCAAGGGTTGATCATGATTCCTCAAGGAATGCCCCAAATTCATCAAAACCCAAAAGTTGCTAAATTAGGGTTTCTTAGTAAAAGTCAACTAAACTTTGACCAAGCATAACTTCCACATGCTTTATCAGAAATTTTCCATCCAAACTCATTTTGACGAGGATGCAGTTCTCTACAATTCATATTCAACTCACAAGTTCAAAATATTCACTCATAAAAAGATATGAATTTTTACATTATAGGTCCTTTTGAAAAGTCAACAAAAACACCTTTTGGGTCAAAGCTTCTTACATGAACATGGAAGACTCAATTGAGATGAGACCAAAAGGGTTGCTTAGGGGAATCATAAGCTTTCCAAAAAGTCCAAGAAAACCCCTCTAGGGTTAAAATTGGAGGAGATATGCTTTGTCAAAGTTGACCTTTTTTGCAAAATTGTCAAAAGTCAAATGTGCTCAAAAATGCATTTTTGCTAAATGGGCCCAACTTTTTATGCTTGCACCTCACCTATAATGTGGTCCACGACTCAAATATTCACCCATACATTATTTGTTTCATTTTTCAATTTACTTTGATTTTTTATTAATTAAAAATTGAATTAAATCAAATAATTGATGAATAATAGCAAATATATGATTTGATTTGGTTTTTGGACAGGTTGGCAATCAAAATATGTTGAATTATCAAGGCAAAAATGAATCAAGCATAATTGATACAAAAAAGGGATGATTTGGCTCAAAATAGCAAGTTTGTATATGGCTAAAGAATCAAATCAAATCTCATCAAAACTTCAAGATCCAATCTGTTTTGCAACCCTAATTCATTGAGGGATAAAAAATGAACAAGAACAAAGCAAAAAATAAGGGTTAGCAGTCGTGAAAACACCAAACCAAATTCTAAAAAAGTGACAAAAAGTGTTGGATTGTTTTTGAACTTATAGATCAATTCAAGTTATTCCAATGCTTCCAATCGTTTCTTGGACCTTCCCAGAAGCCAATTGGATTATTTGGAAGGCTTGAAAAGAAGGGCAAAAAGAAGGGTACCAGAGCCTAAAACGGTGGATGAGGAAGAAGAAGATAACGTGTCAAGTCATCATTGGACTATTTGAAAACTGGCGCGCGTTTTTTATTTTATTCATTAATCCATTTGATTTCATATAATATATATTTTTTATTATACTAACAAACAAGCAAGACAGCTCAGATGGTGAAGCGCTTTAGTGGGGAGTACAAGGACCTGGGTTCGATCCCAGGTCCCAAAAATTTTTCTTTATTTCATTTTCTTTCAACAGATCCAGTGCATTGTCATCCTACACGCCCACCATACTCCACCAATCTCTAGCCAATGGATTCATCATCCATTCAATCCAACGCCTCAGGCAGTGAGGGACTATGGTGCGCCCTCAAGTCAACGCTACAAGGAATCCAAGGCTGATTGGGCTTGGAGCGTTTTAGGCCTTAAAAATTCCAGATTGACACCCCCATATTTGCTATCCAACACAGGCCCAATTTGCATTTTCTTTTCTATTTTCTTTTTAATTTCTTTAGTTAATTTCTTTTATTTGTTTTAATTAATTAACCCAAAATTATTATTTTTCTATAAAATAAAAAAAATCACAAAATACGTAAAATCTTTTTTTAATAAAAATATTTTATTTCTTAATTAATTTAGTTTAATTAAATTAGGACAATGTAATCTCTTTTTATAACTAAAAATAATTAGACTTAGGATTTGAATTGTACATAATTTAATTAATTTTCTTTAAAAATACACCAAAATCATTTTTTCATTAAAACATTTATTTTAATTAATTAGGTTAATTAGGTTAACTTAAATACACTTTTTCATAATTAAAAAATAATTAGAAATTACGGTTTCATTTAAATTGAAATTTCATTGTTTTATCCAATAAAAAATGTACAAAAATCTTTTTCTTTCAATTGGGGTTTAGTTTACTTTTTCAACATACCTCGTATTTGATTTACCGCGCTCATTTTTATTTATTTCATTATTATTGTAACTGTTTCGAGCTTGTAATAGTTTTAATTAGGGTTTTAAATTCAGCACTTTTATTTCCCGTCAAAATAATTATTTAACTGCCAAAGCCTTGTAATAGCTAGGTTTATTTTTCGCACTTTAAATTCACGCAAATATTTATCTGTCTAGATGTATGCTAATTGGATTGTATGGCAAGAATGTTTAGAAATTTAAAACGGTAGATCACCAAATGTGCAAAGATTAAATAACTGAAACAACTCATATGCACATATTCACTCATAGGGTTTACCTCACTTCGGTTGCCTTCGGTAAACAATCATTAAGCATAGGAGATTTTAATGGTTGCCCTCCAGTCTAAAAGATCAAAGTGTCCCATTCGAATGTTGCCTCGGAAAGATCTTAAGACTCTAGGGTTACTACTAAAGTTTTCTAACTGTTGCTTTAGTGATTGTAGTTGTCCCTTTCGAATGTCCCTTACAACTCCAACGAAGGTGCTACCTACTCCTTAATAGTAGGATAGCGCTGTCTAAAAGAAATAGAACGAACAATCCTTTTTTGAGTAGGTAGAATCTTAAGTACTTGCTCAATAAAAACTTTTCACACAAACACCTTCCAAAACAAATTTTCAAAACAACTTCGTCACATCCTTGAGGACTGATACAAGGGTTATCACGAAGTAAAGCATTTTTAAAACAAAGCACACATAAGCAATTTAAAAATGAGCAAGTACCTAAGAGCCCGTGGAAAACCATGGATAAAAAGGGTGCTAACACCTTCCCTTTCTATATTCTACCCCCCGTACTCAGAATATCTCGAAAAAAGGTTTTTTCTGTTCTTTTTCCTTTTCCATGATTTGATGGAATAAAAGTCGGTGGCGACTCTTGCTTATCTTGACATTTTGCGAACAAAAAATGCAAAATGCAAACCAGTAAAAACAGTCGGTTCTGCCACCATGTCACATAACTAGAGACTCTGCTGGGGAAAAAAGTGGGGTGTACCTTAGGATCTAGTTCACTAAAATTTCTTATCTTGATTGTCTTGATTGCTTTACTTTTGAGGTTTTGTTTGGGGTTACTATAGATCCTACACCTAGATTTAGGGGCACTTATTAGGTAAACAACAATAGATCGTGGAACTGTATAGCGTAGACCGATATGGTTTAAGAAATGGCTGTGTTGGTGTTACACTTTGATTGGTACCGATATCCTTCGCGGGGAAACGAGGATAACACGGGGCCGCCGCATGGTGTCGTGAAGATCTAATGGACCTTAGAACCTTAGTTGAACAAACTTGGCCATTAGAAAGTAGTGAGATAGCCGGCCTCGGTATAGAGCTGAGGATTGGTTGATACTCAATGCTACACTCATTAAGATCAAACTTTCGGGATATTTTGTCTGCAAGAAAAGATTGCTTGAGTTGAGACAATGCCCGATAAAGGATGGTCAGTGATATTGAGATCCTCTAGAACCCAGTTACTTTTTAAAACAGGTTTGAAACTAACTAAACTTCAAGAGGGTACTATCTTTGAACTCATGCAAGCCTTAAACCTAAGAACTTTGTATGTTTTGACTGTGTTTTCTATACCTGTGGTTTGTCATGACATCATGCATCATAACATAACATCCATTCTTATTGTACTAACCATTTCAAAGACAAAGGGAATTTATCTTTGTTCTATTTTGCAGATCATGACTTTCGTTCGTAGAAACACTATCTGAATCAGCTTTGTGAAGATACCTTCCCAATTCAAAGAGCTAGCATAAAGGGTTTCTGAAACTTCTGCGTTCACTAAGAGACATGGTCAACTTCTCAACCTGGTTACTTAAAACTTTGATGAAAAGATGATGAGTGTACTCTTCCAGTTCTTTGATCCCAAGCACCACTACTTCACCTTTCTAGATTATCAGTTGATGCCTACCTTGGAAGAATTCTCTCAGCTGTTGGATATACCCATTCTTGAATAGTTTCCCTTCATAGGTCTAGAAGAAGTTCCTAAGCCAGAAGTCATTGCCTCAACTTTGCATCTGAAACGGGACGACATGGTATCCAACTGGGAAACAAGAAGCGGAGTCAGGGGTTTTCTAGCTAAGTTTCCGATAGACAAGGCCCAGTTGTTTTGGGATGATATGGATTTTCAGGTTTTTGAGGAGGTCTTGGCTCTTCTAATCTATAGGTTAGTCTTATTCCCTAATCCATACTCATTCATAGATGTGAATGCTATCAAGAGTTTCCTCTCTCGCAACCCTGTGCCAACATTGCTCGAAGATATTTTGCACACTCTCCATACTTGTACCATGAAGAGAAAAGGGATTCTTATGTGCTGTATGCCATTGTTGTCGATGTGGTTTATTTCTCACCTCCCTAAGTCCATACTGAAGAATAAAGAAGGTTTGGGTTGGTCGCAAAGGTTAATTTCGCTCGCTCATACGGATATTCTTTGGTGTTCTCGAGCTATGGAAAACACTGCTATTATTGACCGCTGGGGAGAGTACCCTAATGTCCCGCTACTTGGCATCAGAGGGGGTATAACCTACAACCCTTGTTTAGCTCTGCGACAATTTGGTTACGCTCGAAGGGATGGTCCCCATGAATTACTTATTGAGGATATTTTATTTGTTGTACCCCAAAATTTTCCCTTCCATTTTACTCAACAAATGTCAATTGAGGTCCCCAAGTTGCTCAAGGAAGTCCAAGAGTTGACCAGACAAACTCTCTCCTATGGCAGTGCACCTCAAAATTAGGATTTCTATTTTCATCAAGATGGGTGAGCCACAAAATCTCCAAATGCTTTCCAAGGTCCTAATATGTTCCCAAGATTCTCCATGTCAAATTTCAAGCCTTGCATAAGAAGTTTGCTCAGTCAACTACTCAGATGCTTGAGAATCGATTGTACTAGGTCAAAAGTCAATTGTGGCCCACATACAGTCAAACCTCAAGATTTTTGGTCAACATCAACATTTTGAAGTGACTTCCATCATTTCATCAAGTGTTGATCACGATTCCTCAAGGAATGCTCCAAATTCATCAAAACCCAAAAGTTGCTAAATTAGGGTTTGGCAGGAAAAGTCAACCCAACTTTGACCAAGCATAACTTCTTCATACTTTATCAGAAATTTTCCATCCAAGGCTCATTTTGAAGAGCATGCAATTCCATACAATTCATCTTCAGCCCATAATTTCAAAATATGCACTCATCAAAAGATATGAATTTCTATATTATAGGTCCTTTTGTAAAGTCAACAAAAACACCTTATAAGTCAAAGCTTCATACATGAACATGGAAGATCCAATTGGTATGAAACTAAAAGGGTTGTTTAGGGGACATCCTAATATTTCTAAAAAGTCCAAGAACACCCTCCTAGGGTCAAAATTGAGAGAGTTGTGCATTGCCAAAGTTGGCAATTTTTGGAAAATTGTCAAAAGTCAACATTGATCAAATTTGCATTTTTCCAAAGGGCCCCATATTTTCTTGCTTGAAACATGTTTCTAATAGGACCCACGACCCCTGAGCTTTTCCACCTATTAATTTATTACATTTATCGTTTATTTTGATTTTTTAATCATTTAAATCAAAATAAATTAAATTAAATGGTAAAATAATGAAAACAAATCAAATTTTGGGATTTTTGTGCACAATTGGAGACTATGTACAGCCAGCATGATGATCAATTCGTGCAAGACTCATTAGGGTTGAAAAAGATTGGATTGAAGCTTGTTTTAGAAAGATATCATACATGAATCAAATTAAATCATATTTTCATAATTCTCAAAGATATGATGCAATTTTATTGACCTAATTCAGTCTACTATATGTATACAACAATTGCAGATCAAAAGAACAAGGTTTGCAGCCGTGAAAAGCCAGGGAGAAAACTCAAAAATTTGGACAAAAGTGTGAGATCAAAATCCATCTTAGATCCATCCTCAAGGAGTTTCAAGGCTAGCAATACGTTCTTGGACATCTCAGGAAGCTTCTTAATTCATTTGAAAGCCTCAAAGCATCAAGAATCATCACATTACAGTATCACTGTTTGCATCCAAAACTCAAATCCGATTTTAATGTTTCACGAATCATAAACATGTTCTAACCATATATTCTGGTTTATCATCTTTTTTGCAAGTTATCTGTACCATTTAATTGCGTTTATAGTGCAGGAATCAATACTTACCATTGTTAGGGTTTGTGGTCGTATTTTGGGGTTTCTTGATACAGGAAAAATTAGGCCAAGAAAATGGTACCATGATACTCGTGAGACCAAGACGAGTTGATTGGTACCATCACAATTGATTTATCATGCTTGTATGGAATTTTTGAATGACACGATTTTTTAGCAACAGACTTGTGTCTGTAGGTAAAAGTTCAGAAATCTAAGATGACGGTTCCAGGGAAGAAGACAATGTGTGTCAGCCAACCATTCGTCCGTTTGAATTTTGCGCGCTTGGAATCAGCTTCTTTTATTTTCCTTATATTATGTTTTATTTTTATTATGTTAACAATTAACAATCATAGCTCAGCTGGCAGCGTGGCATTGGATTTAGGCCTGAGGACCTGGGTTCGATCCCAGGTCCCAACGTTTTCCATATTTTCTTATTTTCTGTTCACAGATCCAGCGTATCAATTCTCCGAGTGACTATCATGTACCCTCAATGGCCAGCCATTGGATGCACTGATAGCCAGATCTAACGCTTCTCCCCTGAATGTCCTTGGTACACCTTAGGTCAACGCTTGCATAGAATCCAGTGTGGTTGACTGGGCTTGGAACTTATTGGGCTTGAAAATTCAATTCCACCCCCCCCCCCCTTAAAGCTAGCATACAGGCCCATTTGGTTATTTCTTTTAATATTTTCTTTAATTTCTTTTCTTTATTTCTTTTCCTTTTTTTATTAATACAAAAATTATTTTTATTAAATTAACAAATCAAAAATCACAAAAAGATCTCTTTTCCTTAATAAATATTTTTTGAATTAATTAGTTTTAATTAATTTACGATAATTTAATTTTCTTTTCATAATTAAAAAGATTAGAATTAGGGTTTTAGGCGTACATAATTTAATCAATTCTTTTCTCAAAAATACAACCCAAATTATTTCTCAATTAGATTTTAGGGTTTTCAATTTTCTCTCGTATTTAATTCACTGCGCGCTTGTTAATTATTTTCCATTATTTTTGTAACTGCTCAGGGTTTGTAATAGTTAAATTAGGGTTTTATTTCTTGCTTTAAATCCATGATTTTGGTTATGTAATTAATCCCCCTCCCCGAAGCCTTGTAATAGCTAGGTTTATTTTTCGCACTTTAAATTCCCACAATCTTTAACTGTCTAGATGCATGGCTAATAGGATTGTATGAAAAGAATGCTTGAAATTTAAAACAGTGGATCACCGAATGTGCAAAGACTAAATAACTGAAAAAAGTTCACATGCACATGTTCACTCCTAGGGTTTGCCTCACTAAGGTTTCCTTCGGTAAACAGTCATTAAGCATAGGAAATTTTAGTGGTTTCCCTCTTGTCTAAAAGATCAAATGTCCCATTCGAATGTTGCCTCGGAAATGTTACCTCGAAAAGATCTTAAGACTCTAGGGTTACTAAGGTTTTCTAACTATTGCTTTAGTGATTGTATTCGTCCCTTTCAAATGTCCCTTACAAACTCCAACGATGGTGCTACCTACTCCTTAATAGTGGGATAGCGTTGTCTAAAGGAAATAGAATGAACAATCTTTATTCGAGTAGGTAGAATCTTAAGTACTTGCTCAATAAAAAACTTTTCACACAAACACCTTTCAAAACAGTTTTCAAAACAACTTCGGCACACCCTTGAGGACTGATACAATGGTTATCACGAAGTAAAACATTTTCAAAGCAAGCATACAGATAAGCAATTTTAAAAAGGTGAGCAAGTACCTAAGATCCCATGGAAAACCATGGATAGAAAGGGTGCTAACACCTTCCCTTTCTATAATCTACCCCCCGTACTCAGAATATCTCGAAAAAAGTTTTTTTCTGTTCTTTTTCCTTTTCCATGATTGGATGAAATAAAAGTCGGTGGCGACTCTTGCTTACCGCGACATTTTGCAAACAAAAAATGCAAACCAGTATTAAACAGTCGGTTCTGCCACCGTATCACAGAACTGGAGACTCTGCTGGGGAACAATATGAAGTGGGGTAAACCTTAGGATCTAGGTCATATTTAATTGCTTTCTCTTGATTGTCTTGCTTGCTTTATATTTATGGGAACTGTTTGGGTTATTTGATCCTACACCCGAATCGGGGAAACACACTTTAACTAAGTAGCAATAAACTGTGAGGAACTATGTTGGGCTATACCGGCACGGTTGAAGCAGTAGCTACGTTGATATGGCACTTTGGTTGGTACCAGTAACTCATGAATCAATCAGGGAGAGTACGGGGCCGCCGCGTGGTGTCGTGAAGCATCAACTGACCTTAGAACCTTTAATTGCACAAACTTAGACATTAGAAAGTAGTGAGATAGACGACCTCGGTGTAGAGCTGAGAACTGGTTGATACTCGATGCTACACTCATTGTGATCAGACTTTCGGGATATTTCGGCCGCAATAAAAGATTGCGTGAGCTGAGACAATGCCGATAAAGGATGGTCAGTGATATTTAGATCCTCTAGAACCCGGTTACTTTTTAAGACATGTTTGAAACCAACTAACTTCAAGAGGGTACTACCTTTGACTTCAGGCAAGCCTTAAACCTAAGGACTTTGTGTGATTTGACTGTGCTTGCTATACCTATGTTTGCTATACCTGTGTTTTATCATGACATCATACATCATAAGCATAGAATATCATGACTAACCATTTCAAGGATTCCCTAGGGCTCATTTTTGCTATGTTTTGTAGGACATGGCATCTGCCCGTAGGAACACTATACAAATCAACCTTGTGAAAGTGTCTCTCCAACTAAAGGATCTGGAATTAAGGGTTCTTGAGGGTTCTCATTTCACTAGAAAGCATGGTCAGTTGCTCAACTTGGTCACTGCAAAACCTGATGAAGAGTTGTTAAAAGTGTTGTTTCAGTTCTTCGACCCGGTGCACCATTGTTTCACCTTTCCGGATTATCAACTAGTACCTACTATGGAGGAGTTTTCTCAATTTTGGGGGTACCTATTCTTGACCAGTTGACTTTCAATGGTACGGAAGAACATCCAATGCCTGAAGAAATTGCTAGAGCTCTGTCTTTACACCGGTCTGACATAGTGGCAAATTGGGAGACTAGAGGGAGTGTCCAAGGAATTTCGGTTAAGTTTCTATTTGAGAAGGCCTATCATTTTTGGGGTACCTTAAATTTACAAGCTTTCGAAGAGGTACTGGCACTTCTCGTTTATGGGACGGTACTTTTCCCTAATGCTGAGCAACTCGTAGATGTGAGCACTATCAAGGTTTTCATGTGTCATAATCTAGTACCTACATTACTCGGGGATATTCTGCATTCTCTAAATGCTCGCACTCTAAAGAGAAGGGGAACCCTCCTGTGTTGCACTCCTATATTGTCTAGGTGGTTTATTTCACACCTACTCAGGGCTGTTTTGAAGAATGAACAGGGTTTGAAATGGTCTCGCAGGCTGATGTCCCTTAAGCATTCAGACATTCATTGGTGTTCACGGTTCTCAGAAGATATTACCATTATTGATTGTTGTGGTGAATTCATTAATGTCCCTCTCTTAGGCATTAGGGGAGGAATCACTTACAATCCTTGTTTGTCCTTACGTCAGTTTGCTTATGCGAGAAGAGATGGTCCGCATGATACAGTTATCCAAGGAATCACCTTCAATTATGAGAACGACGTTCAAGGCTATCGTAGAAGGTTCATAAAATCTTGGGGCATGGTACATAAAATTAATAGCAAGACGTTAGGGCACAAGAATTCCATTCCTCTTGAGCCTTATCTCTGATGGATACGAGCTCGCGCCCAAAGTCTTAAGATGCCTTACCCAACTGTCCTACCAATAACCGTGGAGCCAGCTACTAAAGGAGACACTACTTCAGTTGGTCATCATCCCGACATGCCAACTGATCGTGAAGAATTATAGAAGTCTTGGGTTCAACTCAAAGAGGAGAGGGACATGTTTGAAGCTCAGTTCTATGCCAGTGAGAAGAAGGTCCAGGAGCTCACTAGGATACTTCATGAAGAAAGGAACATAAATACCAACATCACACCAAATAGGATGCGCTTCTGGGAGACTTAGTTTCTTTTTTCTTTCAGTTTTGTTCATTTCTAAGCCTAAAAGGCATTCTTTGTAACAATTTTGAACTTATTAATGCAAATGACGTGTGCTTCTTTTGGTTAAACAAATCTGATCCTTTAAGAATCCTTGAAATCATTGCATTCGCATCCCATCCATAGCACATCATTACAGGTACCATTACAGGTTTTCTCATCCTCTTCGTTGTTTATTTCAGCAGAAATGTCTTTCGAACAAAGCATCAAGGACCTTCAAGCACAGAACACCCAGTTCCAACAAATGTTCATCAGTCTGGCAAAAGGGTAAGAGGATCTGAAAGCCCTCATTCTGAAAGAGAAGAAAAAAAAGAAGAAGGTTGTCGATATTCTGAATATGGGAAGAAGGCTTGGAGAGCGATTGAAGCGATAAACTGATCTGACCTCTTCATCCAAGGAAGGGGAGAATCAGGAAGAAGAAAAGGATCCTAGTCCTGCAGTCTCTGACAATGATACTGATTATAACGATGAACAATATCCTCCTGCTGAGGATAGATACAAACAGCTAGAAGATTGTCAGAGTGCCATGGAAGGTCAGAGAATACCTGGTCTAGATTTCAAAGAATTGGGATTTGTGTCGGGAGTAGTCATCCTGCAGAAGTTCAAAGCTCCAGTTTTTGCTAAGTATGATGGGGTGTCCTGCCCAAAACTCCATCTCCGTTCTTATGTCAGGAAGATCCAACCCCACACAGCTGATAGAAATATATGGGTTCACTTCTTTTAAGATAGTCTGTCAGGGACTCAACTTGAATAGTTCTACCAGCTAGAGGGAGCAAATATCCGAAATTGGGAAGATCTGGTTGTGCTTTCTACAAGCAGTATCAGTATAATGTCGATCTTGCTCCCACTCGTACTCAACTCCAGAGTATGTCCTTGGGTGCAAGTGAAGGCTTTAAAGATTATGCACAAAAATGGAGATACTTGGCTGGGAGAGTTCAACCCCCGTTGTATGATATGGAGTTGGTTGATATGTTTCTAAGGACGCTATCTGGTCCATTCTTCAATCATTTGATCGGCAACTCATCAGCTGGTTTCATTGAGCTGATCCTAACTAGGGAAAGAGTAGAAGCTGGGATTCGAAGCGGTAAAATACAGAAAGATGCCTCTTCAAGTTCAATAAAGAAGCCTTTTGCTGGTAAGAAGGAAGCCAGTTCCATCTACATCCCGAGGGGTCAGAATAGGGTTGAACAACGTCAGACAGTAAGTGCCGTGATGATAACTAGACCTGCAGTTGCTCCATAACGCAACAATCAACAAAGGGCGGAAAGACCACAACAACAGTTTACCCGCATCAACATGACATTGGCTGAAGTTCTACCTCATCTGCTGAGATCTAAGTTGGCAACCTTGAGAGAGGATCCCAAAAATCCAAATACTACATCTCCCCGATATAATTCGAATGCCCAGTGTGCCTATCATTCTGAGAGTTCTAGCCATGATACAAATGACTGTTGGGCTCTGAGAAACAAAATACAAGACTTGATTGAAGCTAAGGAGATAGATTTTGACGCTCCAGAGAAGCCCAGCATCATAACTGCACCCATGCCCAAGCATGGCTCGGGAATCAATGCTATTGAGGTTGTCTCTGCCACAAAAGATGCTGATGATGAGTAATCAGACATTGATAGGTGGATCTATCCAACTACCAATGGTGGACCGAGTAACTGGATGGCTAGGGACTTCATACCTGTTTCTTTTATTCTGCAGTAATTGACTTATTTGTTTTAAGATTTGTAACAAACAATTTGAAACTTTACGGCCCGGTGCCTTGCCCGAGGCACCTTGGCTTTGCTTGTGAGGGCTATTATTTATCATTTCATAATAATTAATAAAGCATTGGAAGTTTCTTGCATACAAATTTTGCGCTCTCTATTTTTCTTTTATGTTTTCCACTCTATCAAAACATCCATTCTCTTACACACACTCACATATCATAATGCAGATCCATATCCACTCTGGATCCCATTGATAACAGCTCTGCTATTGCCAGTTATGACTTCAAAAATACGATCAACCAAGCCGAGGACGAAGGTGAGGATGATTGTGAGGTGCCTGGAGAACTTGCTAGACTACTACAGTAGGAAGAAAGGGCCATACAGCCTGATGAAGAGTCGGTTGAGACAGTGAACTTGGGTACTGAGGAACACAGAAAAGAGGTTAAAATCGGTGCAAATCTGGAGCTTAGAGTCAAATAGAGGTTGATACAGATGTTGCACGACTATGTTGAGATCTTCGCTTGGTCCTACGAAGACATGCCTGGTTTAGACGCTGATATTGTGGTACATCGCCTGCCGACTAAAGAAGACTGTCCTCCGGTTAAATAGAGGTATGTCGTATGCGCCCTGAAATGTCAGAGAAGATTAAGGTAGAGGTCATGAAACAGTTGGATGCGGGATTCTTAGCTGTCACTTCCTATACACAAAGGGTTGCCAACATCGTCCCGGTACCTAAGAAGGACGGTAAGGTACGGATATGTGTAGATTACAGAGATCTGAACAGGGCAAGCCCCAAGGATGACTTCCCACTTCCTCACATTGATGTTCTGGTCGACAACATCTCACAACACAAAATCTTCTCCTTCATGGATGGTTTCTCTGGCTACAACCAGATTAAGATGGCTCCTGAAGACATGGAGAAGACAACCTTCATCACACAGTGGGGCACCTTCTGCTACAAGGTGATGCCTTTTGGGTTGAAGAATGTTGGGGCAACCTATCAGCGCGCCATGGCCGCTTTGTTTCACGATATGATTCACCATGAGATCGAAGTGTATATTGATGACATGATAGCCAGGTCTCATACTGAGGAAGAGAACCTTGTTCATCTCCAAAAGTTGTTCGACAGATTGAAGACATACAAGCTGAGGTTGAATCCGAACAAGTGTACCTTTGGGGTAAGATCTGGTAAGCTTCTGGGATTTATCGTCAGTGACAAGGGTATTCAGGTAGACCCTGCGAAGGTAAAGGCCAAACAAGAGATGTCGGTCCCCCGCATAGAGAAAGAGGTTAGAGGTTTCTTGGGACGTCTGAATTATATCGCCAGATTCATTTCACATCTGACTGCTACTTGTGAGCCAATCTTCAAGCTGCTGAAGAAAGATCAAGTGGTAAAGTGGAATGATGAATGCCAGACCGCTTTCGAAATAATCAAGGAATACCTCCAAGAACCGCCAATTCTGATGCCTCCAGTTGAAGGAAGACCTTTGATATTATACTTGACAGTGCTAGACAATTCAATGGGGTGTGTGTTGGGGCAGCATGACGAGTCTGGTCGAAAAGAGCACGCCATTTATTACCTTAGCAAAAAGTTTACCGACTGTGAGACATGATACTCATTGCTCGAGAAAACTTGTTGCGCTTTGGCATGGGCTGCTCGCCGGCTGAGACAGTATATGATGACTCATACTAACTTGTTGATATCAAAGATGGATCCGATCAAGTATATTTTCAAGAAGCCCGCTCTCTCCGGAAGGATAACAAGGTGGAAAATGATCTTAACCGAATACGACATACAATATACGACCCAAAAGGCAGTTAAGGGAAGTGTATTAGCTGATCATTTGGCTCATCAGGCCGTGGATGATTACCAGTCCATGAATTTTGAGTTCCCGGATGAGAATATCATGTTGGTGACTGACTACGAAGAACCTGGACCGAACGAAGGACCTGAGGAAGGATCCCGATGGTCTATGTATTTTTATGGATCCTCGAACGCACTGGGTAATGGCATTGGCGCTTTAATTATATCTCCCGAGGGTTGTCATACTCCGTTCACTACCCGATTATGTTTAACTGCACGAACAACATGGCGGAGTATGAAGCATGTATTATGGGTCTTCGAGCTGCTATTGACTTGAGGATTAAGTTCTTAAGTGTATTCGGGGATTCCGCTCTGGTGATAAGTCAGATCAAAGGAGAGTGGGATACGAAGCACCCGATTCTCATTCCTTACAGATAATACGTACTGACATTGCTCCCACACTTTGAGTAGGTAACCTTTGAACATTTCCCACGAGAAGAGAACCAGTTGGCGGACGCGCTAGCTACCATGTCTTCTATGTTCAAAGTTAGGTGGGACAATGAAGCTCCCTAAATTACCATTGAGAGGTTGGATGAACCCGCACACTACTGTGAGATCGACACCGAAGAAGTGGCAGACAAACCCTGGTTTCACGAAGTCAAAAGGTATCTCGAGGTTCAGGAGTATCCCGAAGGGGCATCTGTCAACCATAATAAGTTTCTGAGAAGGTTCGCTGCAAAGTTCTTCCTTAGTAATGGGATCCTCTATAAACGCAACCATGACTCCACACTACTACAGTGTGTATACAAGAGCGAAGCAGAGTGGATCATGACAGTTCTACATGAAGGCACCTTCGGAACCCATTCTAGTGGACATACCATGGCTAAGAAGATCCTACGGGAAGGATATTACTGGTCCACCATGGAAGCCGATTGTTATCAGCACTCTGGAACTTGTCATAAATGCCAAATTTTTGCTGATAAGGTGCATGTACCTCTAGCTCCTCTGAACGTCTCGACAACTCCTTGGCCCTTTACAATGTGGGGCATCGATATGATCGGTGAGGTCAGACCTACTGCGTCTAACGGGTATCGTTTCATCTTAGTAGCCATCGATTATGTCACGAAGTGGGTTGAGGCAGCCTCTTTTGGTACTGTAACCAAGAATGTCGTGGCGTGGTTTATCCGACACAATCTGATCTGTCGATATGTTGTACCAGAGAGGATTATTACTGACAATGGTACAAACCTCAACAACATAATGATCACTAAGCTCTGTAAACAGTTCAAGATACAACATCATAACTCTTCTCCCTACCGGCCGAAGATGAATAGGGCTGTTGAAGTTGCTAACAATAACATCAATAAGATTATATAGAAGATGAGGGTTACATATAAAGACTGACATGAGATGTTACCATTCGATCTTCATGGTTACCGTACCTCAGCACGGACGTCGACACGGGCAACACCCTACTCTCTCGTATATGGCACAGAGGCAGTCTTACCCATCGAAGTCCAGATACCCTCTCTTGGGATTATGAAGGATGCGGGTTTGAACGAAGACGACTGGATCCAAACCCGACTTGATCAGTTAAATTTAATCGATGAAAGGAGGCTTACTGCTATCTGCCATGGTCAGGCGTATCAAAAGCGAATGATCAGGGCTTTTAACAAGAAATTCAGGCGTCAAGAATATCAAGTCGGGGATCTGGTGATCAAGCGCATCATACTACCGCAAGGTGATCCCAGGGGCAAATGGACTCCCACGTACGAAGGGGCATTTGTGGTAAAGAACATTTTCTCGGGAGGAGCTATGATTCTAACCAACATGGATAGTGACGACCTTCCTCACCCTGTCAATGCAGACATAGTGAAAAGATACTACGCATAATTAAAGACCCCCTAGGTCAACTGGCCTAGGAAAAAATAAGGGCTTCCCAACGAACCAAAAGGGTTCGGGCAAATGTAAGGGATGAAAATGAAAAAATATGTACACCCGGCAAGTCGAAAACCCGAAAGGGAGGCTTGGGCAAGAAAGGGTATCCCAGTGGATTGAAAACCCGAAGGGGCAGTCCAGGTAAAAGTTGGGGATTGAAGCGTATCACTATGTCTCATTGGATCATCTTGCGACCAGACTTCGGTATCGACTATCAAGCTCGGACGGCGCCAATCAATCTGATCAACCTTCGGCCAAGTAGCATAGTGATGAGACGCTTGAAGATATAAAGGCAATAGTAGAGTTGGAACCCAATGGGGTCGTTTCACATAGCTGTTTTTCTTTCTTTTACATAAATTGTATAATTTCTACCTTTCAGCGGCGTTCTCTTACTAGCGCATCAGCCTCTTTGTACAAAACGCATATTACAGGCCAACTTCAAAAATCAATACAAATCATTTTCATAAGGAACTTCAATCTGTTTTTCTTTTTCTGTTTTGTTTTTCAAGAACATCCAATGATTTATTTTTTATATATGCATTTGAAAATGATTTCTGCTCATAAAGATTTACATAAGAAACAAAAGACAATTACTCGTAATTCTAGAAATAGGAAAAAATAAGAAGTACCAAACCCGATGGTTCCTCTGCCCAGCAGGTATCGGGATAGAGTCAGCTTTGGAATATGATTATTGGTACATATAATCCCCACAAAGTAAAAGTATCCAAAGCCATTGATGTTAGTTTCCCCGAAACAGGACGTAACTATCCCCAGCCAAAGTTCGTAATCGTAGGCGAGTCAATAAATTTTATCACCCAAGCAGAGTTTACAGATACAGAAGCTCAATCTCCAACATAGCTCATCACTTCCAGCAATGGAATTTCATCCCCAACTAAATTTGTTCCTCTAGATCAGCAGGTCTACCAACAAAGTATCTCTTCCCCCAAGGTCTGGCCTCGCATAGTTACTCTCTAGCATCTCTGTTGTATCCCAAAATTTCCCCTCCTCTTTTTCCACAAGAAATCACAGCTTCGGGCTTTTCCTGATTTTTCAGACTGGCTCAAGAATCGGTCAAACATACTTTTCTCGTCAGTCAGACAAAATTTAGGGTTTTCATTGATTTTTAAAGCAGTTCAAGCAGATTGCTAAGGTTTGGTTGAGTTGGCTCAGGTTTTGACCAGGCGGACGCTTCTCTGACATTTAATCAAGAACTAGGGTTTGTGCGCACAGAAAGAATTAATTCTACAGTGCTTTTCAATTTACTCTGGAATATGGACTGAGGTTTCTGATTGGGAGCTTGCAGTGTTTGATTGAATCATTAAAAGAAAAGGCATGTGGACGTTTTGTTTGATTAACTGTGCATTGCTTTAGATAATTGGAGCGCCGGGTTTATTATTGATTGATGCTAAGACCACAGTGTTTATTAATTGTTTATTTATTCTAAGTTAGGATAATTTGGATTTATTTCCATTTATTATAATTTAAGAATTTATAAGTAATTAAATAGACAGCTGAAAAAAGAATTAACTGACAAAAAGGGATTTTTATTCATATTTAATTGTTTGTTACAAATTATTATTTAAACAACTGTAAATTTATTTACATTTTGTTTCCAATGATAATGTTACAAATAATTGAAGAATAAATTGAAACTATCCTAAAATTTCCTAAGTCTTCATCTTCTATCCAATGCTCCTCTGCTCAATTATCTTTACCTGTAAAAAGAAAAGAAAAGAAGTCAAAAGCAGATAAAATAAAAGAGCAGACACAGTTAATTTAAGGGACTCATCATTAAAAGTAACTGGCCGGAATCAGTTGTTCCCCTCTCTGCAAATCACAAGATTTCTCTTGGTTCACAAAGAGGAATGGAAACATGCTTGCAAAAACATGAAATGCACAAAGTTGTAATATTGCACAAATTCAAAATGGTCAAACAAACTTCATAGTTCATGATTCAAAATTGTCAAGCAAGACTACATAAAATGCCAAACAAAGTCCAAAAGGCAAACAGAACTACACATGCCTAACCAAAGTCCAAACTGGACAGCAAACTAACCAAACTGTCAAAGGTACAAGAGCTGCCAAAAAGGCTATCCAAAAGTTGTCCAAGAGATATAAAAAGATATCAAGAAGTACAAAGTATGCAGAGGAAAACTAGTGTGCAAGCAACATCCAAGTTACATCATTTTCAGCCAGCTACCTTTTCAGAGAAATAGTACATCTAAGCAATATTTTATGCTTTAATACTGGAGAGAGAGAAGAGAGAAGAGAAAAAGGCTTACAGGGCTTAGGCTTAAGAATATAAAACAAACTGTTATAGAACAGTAAAGGAGGCAGAAAATATCACAAAAGAGAAACACCACAAAAATGTATCAACAAAAGATACAGAGCTGCCTCCACAAAACTTCATTCAAACCAGAAACCTCAAACCTATGACAAACACAAACTCACAACCTGCCAAGCCTCAAATAGAAGCCATACAAAGGGCCATCAACCTGCTTCAAACCCAGCCTGAAAACCAAACAAAGCCATAAACCAGAAACAAAAGCCACAAATTGTATCAAATATCAAAAAGCCCGAAGCCTTTCAAAGCTTCAAGCCTAAACCTGCATCATTAAACCATAAGGAGCATACTAAGCCTTTCAAACTGTCAAGCCTAAATCACAAACCTGCTAGTCTGTAACACAAGCCTAAGCCACAAACTGAAGCCTAAAACTTCAAGCCTCTAAATAGAAAGCCAAAGCCCTCAGAGTAACCTCATCATTGGGCCAGTAATCAACATCAATAAACCATATTCAGAATCATACCAATATCATCAAGACAACTCAGAACCCAATCATACAGAAGTGAGGAAAAGAAGTGAAACAATAAGCTAGGCAACATAAGAAAAAGGCAAATAAGCAGAAGAGAGAATCAGGGACTAAAGGTTTTCAGGAAGGTTGTCATCACAAAACCCATAAAAGACAAAATACGAATACCAGGTTTTCCAACAAAAGCCAGCTTCACCGCGCCCTCGCCCTTGGCCGCCTAGAGCGCCTCCAAGCTCCGTCCTCCTCCGTCTCCAACAAAGGTATAATTTCTTTTCTTTTCATACACCTCAAATAGCAAACAAATACCAACACATTAAAATCAGAATACGAAAGTAACACATAAAAGCTTGAAACCCTAACGCGATAGAGACATAAATCACTACCTTTTAACTATTGCCTGGATGATCCATGGAGGGAAGAGGAATGGATGATGGCGCTGGTTTGCCTTAGGCGAGGAGGAGATGTTCAGACGCTTGGCATGAGAACGAACGAAGAGGAGAAGACAGCGAAGAAGATGAGCGCCGTTTGTCGCTGTAACCCTAAAATCCAAATGAACAAAACATTGCAACCCTAAGAAAATGTTGTCACATGCTTGGGCCGGTTCACCAATCAAACCCCTAAGCCCATTGATTTTGGCATTTGACCCCCCTCCTGACGCGTTACACCCCTTTTTTTTTTAGTCTCAATCTGCATTGGGCCTGCTTTGTGTATACTTTTGAGCCCATATACACCATTTTCTAACTTAATTATTTTCTTTGTTAAGTAGATAATATATTAATAAATTTATCTTAACAATATTTTATTATACTTATTTTAACAAATCTTTTTATTATACTTGAAAATATGTAAATATTAGATTCCTTTAGGTTTAAACATTTTTGTTTTATTAAAACTTTTTTTTAGTTTACATAAGAAAATATTAACTAAAGGCATAAATATTAATTTTCTTGAACTTAAAACATTTCATTTTTCTTAGTTAAAACTTTTGTACATAAAATTACCAACTAAAACACATAAAACATTAATTTTTCTTAAAACTTTTTTTCCGTTTTATTAAAACTCTTGTATAGAGTATTCATAGAAATATATAAAAAAATAGAATTCTTAAACATTTTCTTTTCTTTTTATTAAATCTTTATTTTGTACATATTAACAAAAATACAAGAATACAAAATAAATAAGCAATACTTAATTTTTCATTAAGTTAACATTTTTCACCTTGTAAATAAATCACTTACACATTTACAATATACATCTACATTGCTTTATTCTTATACATTACCATTGATACATATTACATTTGCGATTGATTCGATTTGATTGTAAATTTATTTGGACACTACTCTCCTATTAAAGTCTCATCCCCATTTGTAAATATTTGTACCCCCACTCCCGGATACTTATTTGTAATAGCGTAGACTTTAAATTCTCACATTTTATCGCTTTCAAATATACCATGGCTAGACCTAGGGTTTGTATGTAAATAAAATCAAACGCTAGATATTCTAAATACAAGACAAATGCATGACAATCAATACACACTATTCACACTTGCACCCCTAGGGTAATCCCGCTTGTTGCCTTCCAAAATGGGCCATGCTTGCACGTTGAGTATCTTTGGCAAAACAATTCAAATGATCATAAGTCCCTCGATGACGCTTTCGAAAGTTGCCTAAACGGAATGATCATAGTCCCTTCAAGCAAATTGCCAAAGACACTTGGCACCATTGCATTCATGGTCCATACGATGACCCGCGCCTGTCCCGTTAAACATCCTAACGCAAGATTGTCCACCAAATACAATGGTGGAACAAAATTGTTAAAAGGGTTAAAACATAGGAAAAATCTTTGAGTACAATAGGTGTAGACAAACTCTTAGTTACTTGATCAAACTTGCAAAACACACTTGCCTACTTTTCAAAACCACATTCCACAAACACAACTTTCCAAACAACTTTCAAAAACATTTGAAACATCTTTTCGAAAAGATACACACCTTTGTAAAACATTCGAGTAAAGATTTGTTACAACGGTTTCCTAGACAAGGCCTCTTTTTCAAAACATTTTCAAAAAACACACACACACCATTTCAAGCAATTGAAAATCAAGGCAAGTGATCTAAACAAGTAACTAAGAGCCCATGGATAACCATGGATGAAAAGGGTGCTAATACCTTCCCTTTTCATAATCTACCCCCCGAACCCACGAAACATCTCAAAAGGTTTTTCCTGTGCTTTTTAACCTTTCCTTTAGGATAAAATAAAAAGTCGGTGGCGACTCCTGCTAAACCGAACAAGTGCGAATACAAAACGCAAAACCTCAAGTCAGTTCTCCCATCGTATCACAGAACTGGAGACTCTGCTGGGGAAATACTTAAAAGTGGGGTTACCTTAGGGTTTAGATCACCTTTACTTTCTTGCTTTGATTGCTTGATTACTTTACTTTTTGGGTCCTTGTTTGGGTTTGTTGTAAATCCTACACCCGTATTTGGGGCACCTTTTTAGGTAAATAGCAAAAAAACTGTGAGGGAACTGTGTGGGGTATACCGACACGGTTGAAGCAGTAAGCTATGTTAGTGTGACATATTTGTGAGTACCGGTAACCCTTGAGTTCAATCAAGGAGAGTACGGGGCCGCTGAGTGATGTCGTGAAGCACTAACGAACTCTTAGAACCTTAATTGACCATCCTAGCCTTTTTAGGGGTAGTGAGATGACCGACTTTGGTGCAGTCCGAAGTTGGTAGATACTCGATACTACACTCATTGAGGGTTGTTTTCTTGGAATATTTTGGTCGCCAGTTAAGTGGCTAAACCAAAACAATGAACACAGAAAACAATCCAATGATATTGAGCTCCTTAGAACCCGGTTTCTATTTTAGGACAGGATGAGCCAACTGACTTCAAGAGGGTACTTACCTACAAACCCCATGCAAGCCTAAACCTAAGGACTTGTTTGCTTTGTGTGAATATGATTGCCTGTATATACACTTACTTGCTTTTGCATACATATACATAACATCATGACATCATACCATAGCATTTTCAATAACCATTTCAAGAATCTTGAGAGTTCTTTTGATGCAGGGTTACGTTGAACCAGACGTCTACCAAAGGGCAAGAGGTTTCTCCTCTAACAAATGCCATCGAAGATCAAGTGCAACAACTTGAATCAGGGGCTATGACCCACTCGACATGGTGAGCTTGATTCTCGTGGAAAGACATCCACCGATGCAAAGTTCTCCAATCAAAGATCAAGTACAACAACTTGAATCAGGGGCTATGACCCACTTGACATGGTGAGCTTGATTCTCGTGGAAAGACATCCACCGGTGCAAAGTTCTCCAATCAAAGATCGAAGTTCAACCTCTAACATTCTCCTGTGTTTACCCCAAGAGATCCTTGAAAACATTGCATATATATCATACATATCATTGCATAGCAGGTTTCTCCTTTTCAGGTTTCCTTATTCTTCCTACTGTTTATTTTAGTAAGATGGATATGGAACAAACGGTGAAAGATCTCCAAGCTCAAAACACTCAATTCCAACAAATGCTGATGGCTATGGGTAAAGGGCAAGAAGATCTGAAGGCTCTCCTTCTCAAAGACAAGGGGGTCAGTCTTGAAGAAGACCGCAATATGGGGATTGATGAAGCTGACTACTCTGAGGAACAGTATCCTCCCGCTGATGACAAGTACAAACAGTTGGAGGATCGCCTCAATGCTATGGAGGTTCAACAAATACCTGGCTTGGACTTAGGAGACTTGGGTTTAGTTCCTGGATTGGTCATCCCTCCGAAGTTCAAAGTCCCTACCTTTGCTCTGTACGATGGAGTTTCTTGCCCTAAGATGCATCTAATGTCTTATGTCCGCAAGATTCAACCATACGCAACTGATCCAAAGCTTTGGATCCATTTCTTCCAAGAAAGCCCGGTAGGGACTCAACTCGAGTGGTTCTATCAATTGGAGAGTTCTCGCATCCACACATGGGGGGACTTAGCTACTGCTTTTTACAAACAGTATCAGTACAATGTTGATCTTGCACCGACTCGTGTGCAATTGCAGAACATGACCATGGGTTCTGATGAGAACTTCAAAGGGTATGCTCAGAGGTGGAGAGATTTGGCTGGTAGGGTGCAACCTCCCTTAACTGATAGGGAGCTGATTGACATCTTCATGGGAACTTTGACGGGGCCTTTCTTCAATAACTTAATCGGAAGCTCCTCAGTCGGGTTCACCGAACTAATACTGACCGGTGAAAGGGTCGAAGTTGGCATCAAAAGTGGAAAGATCCAAGGAACTACATCCTCGGATACTCAGATAATCCCCTACAATGGGAAGAAAGAGTCCAATACAGTGACTGGTCAAAAGAGTCGTCTTGATCAACATGTAGGGGAAATCCTGATCTCTGATCCCACGACTGTTCAACAAAAACGGGGCAAGATGCGTAGGGTGAGATATCAAGAAAGGCAGTATACAGAAATCAACATGCCTTTGTCTCAAGCATTACAACATTTGCTGAGGTTGAGGTTAATCACGCTAAAGGATCCTCCTCAAAATCCTGATACTTCCTCTTCCAAGTACAACTCGAGTGAGAGATGTGCCTACCAATCTGATGGCCCTGGGCATGACACCGACAACTGTTGGACCTTGAAGAATCAGATTCAAGACTTGATTGATGCCAAGGAGATCAAGTTTTGACCCTCCAGAGACTCCAAATGTGATCACTGCTGCTATGCCAAATCATTGAGAGCGTCTTTGTTTCTTTAAATTTTCAAGTTGTAATCTCTTTGTCATTCAAACAATTATCCATTAATGTCAAACTTTGTTTCATTAATGCATTGCATATGTTTGTCTTGATTTGATCCACTCATTTTCATTACACTTGAACTATGCTTTCTGCTTTCTTTATGATATTTGACTCTTGATAAAAAGCTGCAATCCTTTAGAGGGAGGATGACGAAACAATACCATAATCTCATACAGTATGCTTTTGAACAGACCTTTCTGATGATGTACAGGCATTTCTTTCAATTCCCAAACACTGGAGTTATAAGGAAGATAATCCCTAGTCAACCCCTTCGAGCCAAAGAAGTAGGAGTTTTCTGTTCTAAACAAATCGAAACCTTTGATATAAACCTGGGGCAGGGTAGTCTCTCAGTTAATTAAAAAAAAAGGTGTGCATTGAAGTCGCAAACTCTCAGTTCGTAATACAACGAACGACATCGAAAAATCAAAAAGCATTCCTTTGGAATCAAAACACAATGATGGTTCCCTATCACATAGGCAGTCAATCTCTCAAAAAGAGAAAAACCCACTAAGCCAAAACCTGTAAAGGAGGCTTAAGAAGGCTGGGGCATCCCGCTGACTGTAATCCCAAAAACATGAACAGTCAGGCAAAAGTTAGGGATAACAAATCAAGAGAAAGAGGTCATTACAAATCCTCAACAACATGAAAAATGTTGCAAAGAAAAAAGGAGATGATGACTACCTCCTAAATTCAATTGGTGAACCATCACCCAAAAAGTCGCTCCAAATTCGAATAGAGTTCGACGCGCAATTAACTGAGCTTAGGATTGAAGAACATCACGAAGAGCGGGTGGGTACAAATATACTTTGACCCTTTATCCTTTGTTTCTTAAATCGTGAACCAAGCCACGTTACAACCCTTCAAAAGTCCTAATTGAAGCATGGGTTAGTTCGAAAGCATACTGTTACAAAAGGTATCTTGACTCCTGTAATGCTTTGCTCTAAAATCTTGTGTTGAATTTGTCTTATAAAAAGTTTTCTGCTAAAAAACGCATTTTTCAAAACTTCGAGACAAACATAAACTTTGCATTGCTTGAATATCACTGTTTGCATTTGACTATTTGTTTGACAACGAATAAATTCATACAGCGAATGTTCGGAGGAACGAAAACTCTCTCAGTGAGTAAAATCACGTCAAAAAGGATGACACTTCCATTAACAAATTTCCTATCAACAAGGGGGCTCGACATGTCACCATCCAGCACACCCGGGGCAGTCCAGTCAAGGTTTCAATAGATCTTTCAAAGTTCAGTTAACCTGGGGCAGTCCAGTCAAGGTTTCAACAGATCTTTTAAAGTTCAGTTAACCTGGGGCAGTCCAGTCAAGGTTTCAACAGATCTTTCAAAGTTCAGTTAACCTGGGGCAGTCCAGTGAAGATTTCAACAAAATCTCTCAATTGTAGATTAACCTGGGGCAAGTCTCAGTCACCATTGCTTGGGGCATTCGAATGTCAATCTCAAGGGTTACGAACAGACCAAGTTTCCTGGCAATATAACATGCATCTGATACTGGGGGCAGTGATGAAACCTCTCTAGCAGACCAGCAGTCATGGGTTTATTTCCCAACATTAGGATTTATTCTCCAAGACAAATTACATTTCAAACAGCATTCTTAACATATGCAGTCTGATCAACAGGTTCCTTCATCTTGAAGTAGTAATCATCAAGGTCCCTTCATCTTGAAGTAGTAATCATCAAGGTTCCTTCATCTTGAAGTAGTAATCGTGAAGGTTCCTTCATTTTGAAGTAGTAATCATCAAGGTTCCTTCATCTTGAAATAGTAATCATCAAGGTTCCTTTATCTTGAAGTAGTAATCATCAAGGTTCCTTCATCTTGAAGTAGTAATCATCAAGGTTCCTTCATCTTGAAGTAGTAATCGTCAAGGTTCCTTCATTTTGAAGTAGTAATCATCAAGGTTCCTTCATCTTGAAGTAGTAATCATCAAGGTTCCTTCATCTTGAAGTAGTAATCATCAAGGTTCCTTCATCTTGAAGTAGTAATCATCAAGGTTCCTTCATCTTTTGAAGTAGTAATCAAGGTTCCTTCATCTTTTGGAGTAGTAATCATCAAAAATTCCCACATCACCTGCTGGAAATTACAACCACCAACAAGATAACAGACAACTAAAAAAATCTGTTTCTCTCAAGAATGAAGACTCTCATCCTTAAAACCTCAAAAGATTGGTATACTCCCAGTTTCTGACCGTTAACAGCATGAAGATTCTCATCACCTCAGAAGATTGGTACACTCCCAATTTCTGACCCCCGACAGAATGAAGATTCTCATTCTCAAAGTGGAACATAACCTGAGTTCTCAATTCCCCAAACAGTTTAACTTCAGGATCCTCAGCAGAACAAGAGCTTTCTCAAAGTTGATTTCCCCAGCCAGAGAGCCTTCCAGAACTTAATTCCCCTCAGAGTCAAGTTTCAAAATCCCCAGTGGAGCCAAAACTGTCAATCCCCAGCGGAGCTAAAACTTCCAACTATCAATCCCCAAGCAGAGTGAAGACTCTCATTCTCAGTTCCTCACAGGATATTCAAATATTCCGCAGTGAAGATCTCCTCAAGACAGGAATCCCCAGTAGATTGGCATACAATCCAAGCTCCTGATTCCCCAACAGCGGTCCCATGACTTCTCACTTTCAACGATCAGAAGATTCTTGCCATCCCCAGCAGCAGCCAGGGAATTATTTCCCTGGCAGCAGTCAATATTCATTTGTCTCCAGCCATCAAGGATTCATCTATCCTCAGTAAGACAACTCATCAGCTTACATGCGCATTCATCACATTCATATCATAAACATTGATGTAACATACATTGCATCACGCATCATGACATTACATACAACTAACTTTTTACCTTTTCAGGAAAAGATCAGTCAACAGACAAAAATCATCGTCTTCCAAGATTCTTTCTAGAAATAGCTCAGATGTGACCCGGACATGGCGACATTCTGATACTTATTCCAGATTCACCCAGAGATAGTTCAGATGTGACCCAGACATGGCGACATTCTGATACTTATTCCAGATTCATCCAGATGGAGTTTTTCACGGACTCATCATCAGGAAACCCTACACCGGTTCCTCCTCCACTTCAAGACTTCTGAAAATAGTTTACGGGTTCTCCAGTAACGGATGTTAACCTATCGCTTGTTCAGACTCTTCTCAACTTTTGAAAATAGTTTACGGATGCTTCCCAACATGGATGCTGCTCTATTGCTTATTCAACTTCAAGACTTCTGAAAACAGTTCACGGGTTCTCCAGTAACGGATGTCAACCTATCGCTTATTCAGATTCTTTCCATACTTTTGAAAACAGTTTACGGACGCTTCCCAACATGGATGCTGCTCTATTGCTTATTCAAACTTCAACTTCTGAAAACCGTTTACGGATTCTCCAAACATGGATGTCAATCTATTGCTTATTCAGATCCCCAGTTCAGAGATGTTCTAAAGCATGGATGCCTTTCTGATACTCGTCCACTCACCAATGACATACAGTTCAACAATCACCTTTTGATGGCATCTATAAGCCCATCCTCCTACCAACATTTCCAGATGGCGTCTCTAAGCCCATCCCCCGACAAGATTCGATCACATCTCCAGATGGCATCATTAAGCCCATCACCAAATGGCATCTGTAAGCCCATTCCCTCTACCATCACATCACCGAGTGCAAATTTTTGGGCACTCTAGTGTCCAATCTCCTTTTACCCTCGAGTCGTGAAAGGCGAGCTTTCTAATCTAACTCTTCAGGTTCAAGAAGATTGAACAGGGGCAACTGTTGTACCCCAAAATTTGCCCTCCTCTTTTTCCACAAGAAATCACACCTTCGAGCTTTTCTTGATTTTTCAGACTGGCTCAAGAATCGGTCAAACAGACTTTTCTCGTCAGTCATAAAAAATTTAGGGTTTTCATTGATTTTTAAAGCAGTTCAAGCAGATTGCTAAGGTTTGGTTGAGTTGGCTCAGGTTTTGACCAGGCGGACGCTTCTCTGACATTTAATCAAGAACTAGGGTTTGTGCGCACAGAAAGAATTAATTCTACAGTGCTTTTCAATTTACTCTGGAATATGGAATGAGGTTTCTGATTGGGAGCTTGCAGTGTTTGATTGAATCATTAAAAGAAAAGGCATGTGGATGTTTTGTTTGATTAACTGTGCATTGCTTTGGATAATTGGAGCGTCGGGTTTATTATTGATTGATGCTAAGACCACAGTGTTTATTAATTGTTTATTTATTCTAAGTTAGGATAATTGGGATTTATTTCCATTTATTATAATTTAAGAATTTATAAGTAATTAAATAGACAGCTGAAAAAAGAATTAACTGACAAAAAGGGATTTTTATTCATATTTAATTGTTTGTTACAAATTATTATTTAAACAACTGTACATTTATTTACATTTTGTTTCCAATGATAATGTTACAAATAATTGAAGAATAAATTGAAACTATCCTAAAATTTCCTAAGTCTTCATCTTCTATCCAATGCTCCTCTGCTCAATTATATTTACCTGCAAAAAGAAAAGAAAAGAAGTCAAAACCAGATAAAATAAAAGAGCAGACACAGTTAATTTAAGGGACTCATCATTAAAAGTAACTGGCCGGAATCAGTTGTTCCCCTCTCTGCAAATCACAAGATTTCTCTTGGTTCACAAAGAGGAATGGAAACATGCTTGCAAAAACATGAAATGCACAAAGTTGTAATATTGCACAAATTCAAAATGGTCAAACAAACTGCATAGTTCATGATTCAAAATTGTCAAGCAAGACTGCATAAAATGCCAAACAAAGTCCAAAAGGCAAACTGAACTACACATGCCTAACCAAAGTCCAAACTGGACAGCAAACTAACCAAATTGTCAAAGGTACAAGAGCTGCCAAAAAGGCTATCCAAAAGTTTTCCAAGAGATATAAAAAGATATCAAGAAGTACAAAGTATGCAGAGGAAAACTAGTGTGCAAGCAACATCCAAGTTACATCATTTTCAGCCAGCTACCTTTTCAGAGAAATAGTACATGTAAGCAATATTTTATGCTTTAATACTGGAGACAGAGAAGAGAGAAGAGAAAAAGGCTTACAGGGCTTAGGCTTAAGAATATAAAACAAACTGTTATAGAACAGTAAAGGAGGCAGAAAATATCACAAAAGAGAAACACCACAAAACTGTATCAACAAAAGATGCAGAGCTGCCTCCACAAAACTTCATTCAAACCAGAAACCTCAAACCTGTGACAAACACAAACTCACAACCTGCCAAGCCTCAAACAGAAGCCATACAAAGGGCCATCAACCTGCTTCAAACCCAGCCTGAAAACTAAACAAAGCCATAAACCAGAAACAAAAGCCACAAACTGTATCAAATATCAAAAATCCCGAAGCCTTTCAAAGCTTCAAGCCTAAACCTGCATCATTAAACCATAAGGAGCATACTAAGCCTTTCAACCTGTCAAGCCTAAAGTACAAACCTTCTAGTCTGTAACACAAGCCTAAGCCACAAACTGAAGCCTAAAACTTCAAGCCTCTAAACAGCAAGCCAAATCCCTCAGAGTAACCTCATCATTGGGCCAGTAATCAACATCAATAAACCATATTCAGAATCATACCAATATCATCAAGACAACTCAGAACCCAATCATACAGAAGTGAGGAAAAGAAGTGAAACAATAAGCTAGGCAACATAAGCAAAAGGCAAATAATCAGAAGAGAGAATCAAGGACTAAAGGTTTTCAGGAAGGTTGTCATCACAAAACCCATAAAAGACAAAATACGAATACCAGGTTTTCCAACAAAAGCCAACTTCACCGCTCCCTCGCCCTTGGCCGCCTAGAGCGCCTCCAAGCTCCATCCTCCTCTGTCTCTAACAAAGGTATAATTTCTTTTCTTTTCATACACCTCAAATAGCAAACAAATACCAACACATCAAAATCAGAATACGAAAGTAACACATAAAAGCTTGAAACCCTAACGCGATAGAGACAGAAATCACTACCTTTTAACTATTTCCTGGATGATCCATGGAGGGAAGAGGAATGGATGATGGCGACGGTTGGCCTTAGGCGAGGAGGAGATGTTCAGACGCTTGGCATGAGAACGAACAAAGAGGAGAAGACATCGAAGAAGATGAGCGCCGTTTGTCGCTGTAACCCTAAAATCCAAATGAACAAAACATTGCAACCCTAAGAAAATGTTGTCACATGCTTGGGCGGTTCACCATTCAAACCCTAAGCCCATTGATTTTGGCATTTGACCCCCCTCCTGACGCGTTACACCCCCCTTTTTTTTAGTCTCAATCTGCATTGGGCCTGCTTTGTGTATACTTTTGAGCCCATATACACCATTTTCTAACTTAATTATTTTCTTTGTTAAGTAGATAATATATTAATAAATGTATCTTAACAATATTTTATTATACTTATTTTAACAAATCTTTTTATTATACTTGAAAATATGTAAATATTAGATTGCTTTAGGTTTAAACATTTTTGTTTTATTAAAACTTTTTTTTAGTTTACATAAGAAAATATTAACTAAAGGCATAAATATTAATTTTCTTGAACTTAAAACATTTCATTTTTCTTAGTTAAAACTTTTGTACATAAAATTACTAACTAAAACACATAAAACATTAATTTATCTTAAAACTTTTTTTTCCGTTTTATTAAAACTCTTGTATAGAGTATTCATAGAAATATATAAAAAAATAGAATTCTTAAACATTTTCTTTTCTTTTTATTAAATATTTATTTTGTACATATTAACAAAAATACAAGAATACAAAATAAATAAGCAATACTTAATTTTTCATTAAGTTAACATTTTTCACCTTGTAAATAAATCACTTACACATTTATAATATACATCTACATTGCTTTATTCTTATACATTGCCATTGATACATATTACATTTGCGATTGATTCGATTTGGTTGTAAATTTATTTGGACACTACTCTCCTATTAAAGTCTCATCCCCATTTGTAAATATTTGTACCCCCACTCCCGGATACTTATTTGTAATAGCGTAGACTTTAAATTCTCGCATTTTATCGCTTTCAAATATACCATGGTTAGACCTAGGGTTTGTATGTAAATAAAATCAAACGCTAGATAACCTAAATACAAGACAAATGCATGACAATCAATACACACTATTCACACTTGCACCCCTAGGGTAATCCCGCTTGTTGCCTTCCAAAATGGGCCATGCTTGCACGTTGAGTATCTTTGGCAAAACAATCCGAATGATCATAAGTCCCTCGATGACACTTTCGAAAGATGCCTAAACGGAATGATCATAGTCCCTTCAAGAAAACTGCCAAAGACACTTGGCACCATTGCATTCATGGTCCATACGATGACCCGCGCCTGTCCCATTAAACATCCTAACGCAAGATTGTCCACCAAATACAATGGTGGAACAAAATTGTTAAAAGGGTTAAAACATAGGAAAAATCTTTGAGTACAATAGGTGTAGACAAACTCTTAGTTACTTGATCAAACTTGCAAAACACACTTGCCTACTTTTCAAAACCACATTCCACAAACACAACTTTCCAAACAACTTTCAAAAACATTTGAAACATCTTTTCGAAAAGATACACACCTTTGTAAAACATTCGAGTAAAGATTTGTTACAACGGTTTCCTAGACAAGGCCTCTTTTTCAAAACATTTTCAAAAAACACACACACACCATTTCAAGCAATTGAAAATCAAGGCAAGTGATCTAAACAAGTAACTAAGAGCCCATGGATAACCATGGATGAAAAGGGTGCTAATACCTTCCCTTTTCATAATCTACCCCCCGAACCCACGAAACATCTCAAAAGGTTTTTCCTGTGCTTTTTAACCTTT
Source organism: Vicia faba (assembly GCA_948472305.1). Lineage (NCBI taxonomy): Eukaryota > Viridiplantae > Streptophyta > Magnoliopsida > Fabales > Fabaceae > Vicia > Vicia faba. The sequence goes on from OX451737.1 coordinate 175,784,213, forward strand.
CCTTTAGGATAAAATAAAAAGTCGGTGGCGACTCCTGCTAAACCGAACAAGTGCGAATACAAAACACAAAACCTCAAGTCAGTTCTCCCACCGTATCACAATCTCCTCCCGGCAGAATGTTCGCAAATCTCCAGCAACCGTCAGGGATTTATTTTCCCAAGCGCGAGCATACCCCGACAGCATTTCATGAACACACATCATGACATACGTATACATATCATATACAGCATAATCTCATTTATTTTGAGAACCTGATCTCGCCCTGCATTTCATGCATCACATATAACTAACCCTGTTATTTTTTTCCAGGAAAAGACGATTAGCTCCAATGAATCCAACAGTTATCCATATCACATCTACAAAAAACTAATTGAAACTCAGTTCCCAAGTCAAACGGGTTAACTAATCTACATTATCATACCTAAGTAACCTTACCCCGGTTCATTCTGAAGTTTTACACGAAGTTATCTCAAAGTAACCTTACCCCGGTTCCTCCTGAAGTTTTACACAAACTTATAACCTTACTCCGGTTCCTCCTGAAGTTTTACACAAACTTATAACCTTACCCTGGTTCATTCTGAAGTTTTTCTTGAACTTATCCCAAAGAAACCTTACCCAGGTTCCTTCTCGGTTCAGATGCAGTTTTACCAAAACTCCTCACAAAAGAACCTTACCCAGGTTCCTTCTCATAGCCCTACTATCCAGGCTTTCATATCGAAGTAACCCTACTATCCAGGTTCCTTCTCACAGCCCTACTATCAAGGATTTCATATCGAAGTAACCCTACCATCCAGGTTCCTTCTCACAACCCTACTATCCAGGCTTTCACATCGAAGTAACCCTACTATCCAGGTTCCTTCTCACAGACCTACTATCCTGGCTTTCATATCGAAGTAACCCTACTATCCAGGTTCCTTCTCACAGCCCTACTATTTAGGCTTTCATATCGAAGCAACCCTACTATCCAGGTTCCTTCTCACAACCATACTATCCAGGCTTTTACATCGAAGTAACCCTACTATCTAGGTTCCTTCTCACATCCCTACTATCCAGGCTTTCACATCGAAGTAACCCTACTATCCAGGTTCCTTCTCACAGCCCTACTATCCAGGCTTTCACATCGAAGTAACCTACTATCCAGGTTCCTTATCACAGCCCTACTATCTAGGATTTCACGTCGAAGTAACCCTACTATCCAGATTCCTTCTCACATCCCTACTATCCAGGCTTTCACATCGAAATAACCCTACCATCCAGGTTCCTTCTCACAGCCCTACTATCCAGGCTTTCATATCGAAGCAACCCTACTATCCAGGTTCCTTCTTACAGCCCTACTATCCAGGCTTTCATATCGAAGTAACCCTACTATCCAGGCTTTCATATCGAAGCAACCCTACTATCCAGGTTCCTTCTCATAACCTTACTATCCAGGTTCCTCCTCTCTTATCTCCAAACAACAGTCCACAACACTGTAAGACCAGAACTTGATCAAACAGTATTGGTTTCGCATTTCCCCAGTAGAGTAACGGACAACTGAAGCTCCTATAATTATATTTCTCCCAAGATAGATACCAATGTTCCTCAGCAGATTCCTCATCGACAATAACAACAGGAACTCTCATCGAAGGAATGTCTCAGGAAATAAACATTATCTAGATATCATCTTTAAGCCCATCTCCGACGATTCTCCGTCACATCCAGGATAGCTTCTTTAAGCCCATCTCCGATAATATTCTATCATCAACTTCCAAATGGCATCTATAAGCCCATTCCCGATATCACAAATCAAGTGCCACTTCATGCGAGTGCAAATTACTGGGCACTCTAGTGTTCCATCATCTTCCACCTTCAGATCACGAAAGGCAGAGCAACCAATCTATATCTTTAGGTTTAATAAGATTGAACAGGGGAAGTTGTTTACCACAAAATTTTACCTCCCATTTTACTCAACAAATGTCAATTGAGGTCCCCAAGTTGCTCAAGGAAGTCCAAGAGTTGACCAGACAAACTCTCTCCTAAGGCAGTGCACCTCAAAATTAGGGTTTCTATTTTCATCAAGATGGTTGAGCCACAAAATCCCTAAATTCTTTCCAAGGTCCTAATATGTTCCCAAGATTCTCCATGTCAAATTTCAAGCCTTGCATAAGAAGTTTGCTCAATCAACTGCTCAGATGCTTGAGAATCGACTATACTAGGTCAAAAGTCAAATGTGGCCCACATACAGTCAAACCTTAAGATTTTTGGTCAAAATCAACATTTTGAAGTGACTTCCATCATTTGATCAAGGGTTGATCATGATTCCTCAAGGAATGCTCCAAATTCATCAAAACCCAAAAGTCAACCCAACTTTGACCAAGCCTAAATTCTTCATTCTTTATCAGAAATATTCCATCCAAGGCTCATTTTTAAGAGGATGAAATTACCTACAATTCATCTTCATCCCACAAGTTTAAAATATGCTCTCATCAAAAGATATGAATTTCTACATTATAGGTCCTTTTGAAAAGTCAACAAAAACACCTCTTGGGTCAAAGCTTCATACATGAACATGAGAGATCCAATTGGGATGAAACCAAATTTTTTGTTTAGGGGACATCCTAAGCTTTCTAAAAAGTCCAATAACACCCTCCTAGGGTCAAAATTGAGAGAGTTGTGCATTATCAAAGTTGGCAATTTTTGGAAAATTGTCAAAAGTCAACATTGATCAAATTTGCATTTTTTCCAAAGGGACCCATGTTTTCTTCCTTGAAACATGTTTCTGATAGGACCCACGACCCTTGAGCTTTTCCACCTATTACTTTATTAAATTTATCATTTATTTTGATTTTTTATTCATTTAAATCAAAATAAATCAAATTAAATGGTAAAATAATGAAAACAAATCAAATCTTGGGATTTTTGTGCACATTTGGAGACTATGTACAGCTAGCATGATGATCAATTCGTGCAAGACTCATTAGGGTTGGAAAAGATTGGATTGAGGCTTGTTTTAGAAAGATATCATACATGAACCAAATCAAATCATATTTTCATAATTCTCAAAGATATGATGCAATTTTATTAACCTAATCCAGTCTACTATATGTATACAACAATTGCAGATCAAAAGAACAAGGTTTACAGGCGTGAAAAGCCAGAAAGAAAACTAAAAAATTTGGACAAAAGTGTGAGATCAAAATCCATCTTAGAGCCATCCTCAAGGAGTTTCAAGGCTAGAAATACGTTCTGGACATCTCAGGAAGCTTCTCCATTCATTTGCAAGCCTCAAAGCATCAAGAATCATCACATTACAGTATCACGGTTTGCATCCAAAACTCAAATCCAATTTTAATGTTTCACGCATCATAAACATGTTCTAACCATATATTCTAGTTTATTATCTTGTTTGCAAGTTATCTGTACCATTTAATTACGTTTATATTGCAGGAATCAATACTTACCATTGTTAGGGTTTATGGTCGTATTTTGGGGTTTCTTGATACATGAAAAATTAAGCCAAGAAAATGATACCATGATACTCGTGAGACCAAGACGGGTTGATTGGTACCATCACAATTGATTTATCATGCTTGTATAGAATTTTTGAATGACACGGGTTTTTAGCAACAGACTTGCGTCTGTAGGTAAAAGTTCAAAAATCTAAGACGACGGTTCCAGGGAAGAAGACAATGCGTGTCAGCCAACCATTCGTCCGTTTGAATTTCACGCGCTTGGAATCAGCTTCTTTTATTTTCCTTATATTATGTTTTGTTTTTATTATGTTAACAATTAACAATCATAGCTCAGCTGGCAGCGTGGAATTGGATTTAGGCGTGAGGACCTGGGTTCGATCCTAGGTCCCAGCATTTTCCATATTTTCTTATTTTCTGTTCACAGATCCAGCGTATTAATAATCCAAGTGACTATCATGTACCCTCAATGCCCATCCATTGGATGCATTGATAGCCAGATCTAACGCTTCTCCCCTGAATGTCCTTGGTACACCTCAGGTCAATGCTTGCATAGAATTCAGCATGGTTGACTGGGCTTGGAGCTTATTGGGCTTGAAAAATTTAATTCCACACCCCGTTTCAGCTAGCATACAGGCCCATTTGGTTATTTCCTTTATTATTTTCTTTAATTTTGTTTTCTTTATTTCTTTTCCTTTTTTTATTAATACAAAAATTATTTTTATTAAATTAACAAATCAAAAATCAAAAAAAGATCTCTTTTCCTTAATAAATATATTTTGAATTAATTAGTTTTAATTAATTTAGGGGAATTTAATTTTCTTTTCATAATTAAAGAGATTAGAATTAGGGTTTTAGGCATACATAATTTAATCAATTCTTTTCTCAAAAATACAACCCAAATTATTTCTCAATTAGATTTTAGGGTTTTCAATTTTCTCTCGTATTTAATTCACCGCGCGCTTGTTAATTATTTTCCGTTATTTTTGTAACTGCTCAGGATTTGTAATAGTTAAATTAGGGTTTTATTCTTGCTTTAAATCCTCGATTTCGGTTATGTAATTAATCCCCCTCTTTGAAGCCTTATAATAGCTAGGTTTATTTTTCGCACTTTAAATTCCCGCAATCTTTAACTGTCTAGATGCATGGCTAATAGGATTGTATGAAAAAAATGCTTGAAATTTAAAACAGTAGATCACATAATGTGCAAAGACTAAATAACTGAAAAAAGTTCACATGCACATGTTCACTCCTAGGATTTGCCTCGCTACGGTTGCCTTCGGTAAACAGTCATTAAGCATAGGATATTTTAGTGGTTTCCCTCCTGTCTAAAAGATCAAATGCCCCATTCGAATGTTGCCTCAGAAATGTTGCCTCGGAAATGTTGTCTCGGAAACGTTGCCTCGAAAAGATCTTAAGACTCTAGGGTTACTACTAAGGTTTTCTAACTATTGCTTTAGTGATTGTATTCGTCCCTTTCGAATGTCCCTTACAAACTCCAACGACGGTGCCACCTACTCCTTAATAGTGAAATAGCGTTGTCTAAAGGAAATAGAATGAACAATCTTTTTTCGAGTAGGTAGAATCTTAAGTACTTGCTCAATAAAAAACTTCTCACACAAACACCTTTCAAAACAGTTTTCAAAACAACTTCGTCACACCCTTGAGGATTGATACAAGGGTTATCATGAAGTAAAACATTTTCAAAGAAAGCATACACATAACCGATTTTAAAAAGGTGATCAAGTACCTAAGAGCCCATGGAAAACCATGAATAGAAAGGGTGCTAACACCTTCCCTTTCTATAATCTACCCCCCATACTCAGAATTTCTCGAAAAAAGGTTTTTTCTGTTCTTTTTCCTTTTCCCTGATTGGATGAAATAAAAGTCGGTGGCGAATCTTGCTTACCGCGACATTTTGCAAACAAAAAGCGCAAAACGCAAACCAGTATTAAATAGTCGGTTCTGCCAACGTATCACATTATTCAACAATGAGGATGATGTTAAAGAGTATCGCCGGAGGTTCATACGAGCCCGGGACATGGTGAACAGATCTGGCACCAAGGCTTTGGGGCCAAAGACTTCCATTCCTATGGAACCTTACCTATAATAGGTACGAGCTCGTGCCCAGAAGCTTATGATGCCCTATGTGGCTGTTTTGTCGGAGATTGTGGAACACACTACAGAAGAGGGTGGTCCTTATACGGCTCTCTATCCTTACATGCCCACTGATCTTGGAGAATTACAGAGGTCTTGGATTCAGTTGATGAAGGAACGGGATACTTACAGGGATCAGTTCCATGCTCAGGAGAGGAAGGTTTTAGAGCTCACAAAGCAGTTGCATGAAGAAAGAGGACTCAATGATTATCTCGGCACAAAGAGGAAGCAACCGTGGGAATTTTGATGTATTTTATAGTTTCAGATTTATTTTTAATTGTAACACCTAAAAGGAATTTGAACTTCAAATTCAGCTAATAAAGTTTTTGTTTATTTTGGTTTGCAAATTTAAATTTCCTGAAGTCTTTGAAATCATTTCATGTGCATTTCATTATCATACACATCATTATAGGTACCATTACAGGTTTCTCATCTTCTTCGCTATTTATTTCAGCACGAAATATCTTCCGAGCAAACCATCAAGGACCTGCAGGCACAAAACGCCTAGTTCCAACAAATGTTTATAAGTCTGGCAAAAGGGCAGGAGGATCTGAAATCCCTTATCCTGAAAGAGAAGAAGAAAAAGAAGAAGGTTGTTGGTATTCAGAATATGGGTAGAAGGTTCAGAGAGCGGTTGAAGTGACAAACTGATCTAACCTCTTCATCCAAGGAAGGGGAGAATCAAGAAGAAGAGAAGGACCCCAGTCCTGCAGTTTCTGAGAATGATACCAATTACAATGATGAGAAATATCCTCCTTTTGAGGATAGAAACAAACAGTTGGAAGATCGTCTGAGTGCCATGGAAGTTCAGAGGATACCTGGACTAGATTTCGAAGAATTGGGATTGGTGTCAGGAGTAGTCATCCCGCAGAAGTTCAAAGCTCCAGTTTTTGTTAAGTATGATGGGGTATCCTGCCCAAAACTCCATCTTCGTTCTTATGTAAGAAAGATCCAGCCCCACACCGCTGATAGAAATCTGTGGGTTCATTTCTTTCAAGATAGTCTATCAGGGACTCAGCTTGAATGGTTCTACCAGCTGGAGGGAGCAAATATCCGAAATTGGGAAGATCTGACTGCTGCTTTCTACAAGCAGTATCAGTATAATGCCAACCTTGCTCCCACTCGTACTCAACTCTAGAGTATGTCCATGGGTGCAAGCAAAGGCTTTAAAGATTATGCACAAAAATGGGGAGACTTGGCTGGGATAGTTTAACCCCCATTGTTTGATAGGGAGTTGGTTTATATGTTTCTGGGGACGCTATCTGGTCCATTTTTCAATCATTTGATCGGCAGCTCGTTAGCTGGTTTCACCAAGCTGATTCTGACTGGAGAGAGAGTAGAAGCTGGGATTCGAAATAGAAATATACAGAAGGATGCCTCTTCAAGTTCAGTAAAGAAGCCTTTTGCTGGTAAGAAGGAAGCCGGTTCCATCTATAGCCCGAGGGGCCAAAACAGGGCTGAACATCGTCAGATAGTAAGTGCCGTGATGATACCTAGACCTGCAAGTGCTCCACAACGCAACAATCAACAAAGGTGGAAAGACCACAACAACAGTTTACCCGCATTAATATGACATTGGCTGAAGTTCTACCTCATCTACTGAGATCTAACTTGGCAACCTTGAAAGAGGCTCCCAAGAATCCGAATACTACTTCTCCCCGATATAATCCAAATGCTGGATGTGCCTATCATTCTGAGAGTCCTGGCCACGATACAAATGACTGCTTGGCTATTAGAAACAAAGTACAAGACCTGATTGAAGCCAAGGAAATAGATTTTGATGCTCTAGAGAAGCCAAATATCATAACTGCTCCCATGCCTAAGCACGACCGTGGAGTTAATGTTGTTGATACTGATTTGTTTGTTACCTCTGTTGATGAATTTTCTACTCCTCTCATGACTGTCAAGAAGAATTTGTTGTTAGCCGGTTTATTTTCGGGTTGTGGTGAAGGATTCCACATGTGTTCGTTTCTACCTTCTGGTTGCCGTTTGCTGAAGCTAGGTGTTCAACGCCTGATAGATAGCAAAGAAATTCTATTTGAGAAAACTTTGGTTTCCATTGTTCCATCTGAAGATGGTGCCATTATAACCATTTCCGCCAATCCTTCTAAGGTTTCCTCGAGAAGACCTGTTAGGATTACATCTGTTCCAAGAGTTGCTCCACTGATAATCATTATTCCTGGTCCTATCCCGTACGTCTCAGACAAAGTTGTCCCATGGCATTATGGTGCTGATGTGTACTATCATGGCATCAAACAAGATTTGAAAAATAAAGAAGCTGATCCCGATATTGGTAACATTGTCAGAACCAGCAAAGTTACCCGAAGTGGAAGGGTCTTCTCTCCCAAGATTGCCCCTAAGACTGTAAACAAACCTATTGCCATTTCATTTGTTGTTCCTGCTAGTAGATCAACTATTGTTCCTGTTCTTACTCCAGTTATTACCCTTGTCGGCGAATCGTCTGATACCCGCAGCAAAGAAGTTATAGGTGAGCCTGCCCAGACGGAGGCGCCTAGAAAAATTGTTGTGGAAGCCTCTAAGCAAGAAATGGAGGAAATACTGAAAATCAATAAGAATAACGACTACAATGTGGTCGAGCAGCTGGGGCAGACCCCATCAAAGATATCCATGTTATCCCTGTTGTTGTACTCCGAGGCACATGTGAAGGCTTTGATTGCATTCCTCAAAACTGCGCATGTGCCACAAGAGACTTCAGCTGATCAGTTCAAAGATTGTGTGGCCAGCCTGACTGCTGATAATGGGCTGGGTTTTTTAGATGCGGATTTGACACCAAAAGGAAGGAAGCATAATGATGCTCTGCATGTCTCGATTGAATGCAGGGGTACCACTGTGGCTCATGTGCTGGTAGATATTGGGTCTTCGCTGAATGTTCTGCCGAAGAAGGCGTTTGACCGACTGTGTTGCGAGGGTTTGACTATAAAGCCTAGTAACATTATGGTAAGGGCTTTTGATGGGTCAAAAATAATGGTGCACGGGGAGGTGGACATCCCTGTCAAAGTGGGTTCTCAGACTTTTGGGTCCACCTTCTATGTGATGGATATTAGGCCATCCTATTCTTGTTTGCTCGTGTGATACAGTGGCAGAACCGATTGTTTTTGAAAATGCTGGTTTGCGTTTTACGTTTGTGTTCGCAAAATGTTACGGTAAGCAAGAGTCGCCACCGACTTTTATTTTATCCAACCGGAAAGGAAAAAAGCATAGAAAAATTCCTTTTTCGAGATATTCTGAGTACGGGGGGTAGATTATAGAAAGGGAAGGTATTAGCACCCTTTCTACCCGTGGTTTTCCATGGGCTCTTAGGTACTTGCTCATCTTTTAAAATTGCTTGTGTGTGTTTGTTTTGAAAAGTTTTATTATTTTACTTCGTTTTAACCCTTTCTTCTGTCTTCAAGAGTGTTACGGAGTGTTTTTGAAAACTTTGTTTGAAAGAGTGTAAGTGTGAAAAGGTTTGATTTGAGCAAGTACCTACTAGCATCTACCTACTCGAAAAAAGATTGTTTCTATTCTCGTTTCCTTTAGACAACGCTATCCTACTATTGAGAAATAGGTAGCACCGTCGATGGAGTTGTAAGGGTCAATTCGAAAGGGACGTACGATCACTAAAGCAATGTTAGGACATCTTAGTAATAACCCTAATGTCTTAAGATCATATTCGAGGCAACATTTCTGAGGCAACATTTTCGAACGAGACATTTGATCTTTGTTTAGACAAGAGGGCCACCACTAAGACACCCTATACTTAATGACCGTTTACCGAAGGCAACCGAAGTGAGAGTATACCCTAGGAGTGCGCATGTGCGAGTGATTTGATTTCAGTTATTATCTTTGCACATTAGGGTTTTCTAGCCTTTTTAAATTAGCATGAAATCTTGTCATACAATCATATTAACATACATCTAACAATTAATATTTGCGAGAATTAAAATGCGAGAAATAAAAACTACGCTATTACAAGGCTTCGGGGAGGGGGATTAATTACATAGCCAAAAAACCCGTAAAACGATAAATAAAAGAAAATCCTAATTAAACTATTACATATCGTGAGCAGTTACATTAATATTGCAAAAATAATAAAACGCGCACGATGAATTAAATGAAAAGGAATTAGGGTTTCGATCCCATCTAAACCTAATTAAAAGAAAAATCATTTTTTGTTGCTTTTGATTTTGAGAAAAGCAAATTTTTAATTGAATAAATAAAAACCTAATTACTAATTAGTTTAAAATTAAGAAAAAATAATTAATTTAACCTATTTTTGTATTTTTTATTGAAAAGAAATAAAAATTAAATCACATGCTAACCCTAATTGTTTTTCTAATTGATTTTAAATACATGAAAAAGTTAGAATTAATCCTAAATTAAATTAATCTATCATTAAATTAAATTTGATAAAATAAAAACTAAATTTAAATTTGTGAAATTGATTTTATAATTTTTTGTGTAAAAAAGGAAATTATTGTTGTTAGAAAATAATTTAATAAAAAGAAATTAAATAAAAGAAAGAAATAAAAAGAAAGAGAATGGGCCTGGTTGTTGCTAGCAAAAGAGGGGTGTTGATTGCACTTCTAGGCCCAACAATTTCTGGCCTTCATTGACTTTTTCCAATCCTATGCATGTGCTTGACTTGGGCGTATTGTGGACCTCCAAGGGATGGCCCTTAGATCTGGAGTGTTGATGGGTGGAATCGTAGGATGCTGAGGACGTATGGTGGACACATGGGACGCCTGTGCACCTGATTGTAGAAGGAAAAATAATATGGAACAAAGTTGGGACCTGGGGATCAAACCCAGGCCCTTAGGCAATATCACCTTGCGCGATTACCAGCTGAGCTGGTTATATTAGTTGTATAACTAATGACAAAATAATATTATATGATAAAACAATAAAGCTAAACTCTGAAACGCACGCAAATTTGAATGGGCCATTCACCACCTTCCACGCCATCATCGTCCTCATGGCTCCGTCGTTTTAGATCAAGAACTTTTACCTACGGACAAATGGGCGTAGGTATAACCCTGTACTTCTCCAAAATCTTGTCCCTGTATGATAAATAAATACCAGTGGTACCAATCAACTCATTGCAACCTCACGAGCATCATGGTACCACTATCCATGGCCAATTGTCCCTGTATAGAAAAACCCTAAAACGAAGCAAGAACCCTAACTATGGCATCTTGCTGTACAGTTAATGAAAATGCAATTAAGTACCACCATTAGCTTGCAAATAACTCATGGATTAAGGATATGTCAATAAAACATGATAACTATGCCAGAATTATGATATTCGAATTCAAGAAAGTATGGAAGTCGTGCAACACTTACACTGCGTTTCTGGATATTAGGAATCTTGTTAGTGGTTGAATCTTGATCCAGAGATATCCAACAAGCGATTGAGATGGCTGGAAAGGCTTGAGATGGCCTGAAAACTAGAAATTGATTCACCACTTTTGTTGAATTTTTGCAACTTTTCTTTCTGTCTACACGCCTCCAATCCCTTTGTTTTTGATCTGAACATGTTCCTTATGTACCCTGGAATGAATTAGGGTTGCAAACTTGTATAGAATCTTCTCCAATTATGATGATTGAATCATGATTTGATCCTTATGCAAATATTTCCAAATCAAGCAAAATGCAATCTTTTTGTGTCCAAATGAAGCTTGCACGATTTGATCTCACTTCCAGCTGTATAATAGACCTAAACATGCACAAAATCTCAAGCTTTGATTAGTTTTTGATATTTCCATGATTTTATTTTGATTTTATTTGATTTACTTGAAATAAAATCAAAATAAATGACAAAAATAAAAGAATGACAAATAGAAGGGATCATGGGTCGTGGATCATGTTACAAACTCAGTGCAAGCATAAAAAGTTGGGCCCATTTGACAAAGATTGCAATTTTGGCCACATTTGACTTTTGGCAATTTTGTAAAAAATGTCAACTTTGCCAATGCATAACTCTCTCAATTTTGACTCTAGAGAGGTGTTCTTGGACTTTTTAGAAGGCTTAAGATGTCCTATAAGAAACCCTTTTTGTCTCATCTCAATTGAGTCTTCCATGTTCATGTATGAAGCTTTGACCCAAAAGGTATTTTTGTTGACTTTTCAAAGTGACCTCTAATGTCCAAATTCATATCTTCTTGTGAGTGCATATTTTGAACTTGGGAGCTGAAGATGGGTTGTAGGGAATAGCATCCTCTTCAAAATTAGCTTTGGATGGGTCATTTTTAATAAAGTATGAGAAAGTTATGCTTGGTCAAAGTTGAGTTGACTTTTCCAACAAAACCCTAATTTAGCAACTTTTGGGTTTTGATGAATTGTGAGCAATCCTTGAGGAATCATGATCAACCCTTGATCAAATGATGAATAATAATTCAAAATGAGGACGTTGACCAAAAATCTTGAAGTTTGACTGCATGTGGGCCACAGTTGACTTTTACCCTATCACAATCGATTTTCAGGCTTTTGGGCAATTGACTGAGCAAACTTCCTCTGCAAGGCTTGAAACTTGACATGGATGATCTTGAGAACATATTAGGAAAATGGTGAGCATTTTAGAACCTTTGGATCCAAACATCTTGAAGCAAACTGAAATCCTATTTTGAGGTAGACTGCCTTAGGAGAGAGTTTGTCTGGTCAACCCTTGGATTTTCTTGAGCAATTTGAGGACCTCACTTGAAATGTATTGAGAAATATGGGAGGGAAAATTTTGGGGTACAACATCTGGGTCTTCCTTGGATCCACGAAGCTGGGGAAGTTACTTCCACACTCCACCAAATGCTGAAGTATCTAGTGAAAGGAAAGATCGTCACATTGCAGGGTGAAGAAGAATATATGGTAAGCCACCTCAATTCCTTCCGCTATGTAGAGATGGACGGGGAATTCATAGAAACTCCTTGTCAGAATTTTGAAGAGGTCCCTCCGATCTTGGCATCGACTGAAATAACTACTACCAACAAACCTCCTATGAAGATGACTTCTCTTAAGGACGCCAGAGCTGTGGTTGAAGAAGGTGGGTGTACCAATTGGGGTCGGCTCCCGGATTTCACTCACAAAATTGACAAATTTGGTTTGGGCTTTACTACAGGGGCTCAAAGGGCTGTTAGACGCGTTCGGGCTGGAAGACCTCCCTAACACATCAGCAATCGTGGGGTTAATGCCATTGAAGACAGCGAGGAAGACTCAGACATCGACAGTTGGATCTACCCAACTACCAACGGTGGACCGAGTAACTGGACAACTAGGGACTTCATACCTGTTTCTTTTATTCCGCAGTAATTGACTTATTTGTTTTAAGATTTGTAATAAATATTTTGAAACTTTACGGCCTGGTGCCTTTCCCGAGGCACCTTGGCTTTGCTTGTGAGGGACATTATTTGTCATTTCATATATCATTAATAAAGCATTGGACGTTTCTTCCATAAAAATTTTGCGCTCTCTTTCTTTCTTTTCTGTTTTCCACTCTATCAAAATAGTTATTCTCTTACACACACTCACGTATCATAATGCAGATCCATATCCACTCTAGATCCCATTGATAATAGCTCTGCTATTGCCAGTTATGACTTCAAAAATCCGATCAACCAAGCCGAGGAAGAAGGTGAGGATGATTGTGACGTGCCTGGAGAACTTGCTACACTATTACAACAGGAAGAAAGGGCCATACAGCCTCATGAAGAGCCGATTGAGATAATGAATTTGGGTACTGAGTGTTGTACCCCAAAATTTTCCCTCTCATTTTCCAATTTTTTATCACAAGATTTCTTTGACTCAAGACAAGATTAGGGTTTGGTCAGCTCAGGACATCTCATCTTGCACTGATAACCCAAAATTAGGGTTTGAGTTTGCACAAGGATTTTTGGTCAAAATTAGGGTTTTGATTGAGAAAGGGAAATTTCTTATTTTTAACCTAGCCAATGAACAATTGAGTTCAAGCATGATTTCAAGGATTCAATGGCATCATCTTGACTTAATTATATGGTTCAAAACATCTCAAGTTCATTGGATTGACAAATGAAATTTGCAGTCAACTGATCAAAAGTCAACTATACACTGAAAAGTCAAACTTTGACTTTTTGGTCAAAATCAAGTACCAAGGGTCATAATTCATCAAGATATGTCAAAATATGAAACTTGTTCACCAAGAAACCCAAATTTGAAAATTAGGGTTTGAATTTGAAAATTTTCATAACTTATAATTTTTCAAAGTATAAAATTTTCTTATTTTTTCTCAACTTTACACAACTTTTTCACCATGATGAATTTTGATTCAAAGAAAGTTCCCAACATGAAAGTTGTATACCTCCATGAAATCTACAACTTTTATTCACAAACTTTTCCCTAAAGATGCTTGGATCTCAAGTTATAAATTTGTGAATACATGGTCATGAACTTCTTAACTTAGTGAAATTTTGCCCTAATTTAGGCAGGTTTTGGACCCAACTTCATGGAAAGTTTTCACCTAGTTCCAAGATGTATCTCAAAATGAATTTCAAAGATGGATTATATAGCACATTTCAAGATTTCCAAAATGTCAAAGAACTCTTCAAGATCATATATGAGTAGGAAGAATCGAAGAGAGGAAGTTGGCATTTTCTCACTTTTTGTTCAAGCCATTTTCACATAGAACCAAGTTGCAAACCAAACCTATGCTAGCTATCTCATGCTTTACAGGTCCTAAGCTTGCTACACACTCCTTAATTAAATGCATACTCAGTTGACAAAGCCTTTATCCTTGCTTTTGAACTTTTACACAAGTTGTAATTCCATTTTGGGCAAAAAGGCTTCATTGCCATTTTCATAAAGATGCACTTTTGCAATTTTGTCAACTTGGAGCATTGAACCTGTCCCCTTGATACAAGCAAACTACACAGGTCTCAAGAAATTGGTACAGACCTTTATCAACCCTAAAGCAAGCTGGTACAAGCATGTGGGTTTGGTCTTGTCAACTTTGCTTCAAGTACAAGAAAAGTTGCAAAAGGGCTAAGGCTTGCACAGCTAGTAGGAAGCTGACTTTGGATCACTTCTATACTAATATGCAAATAATGTACAACACATAACACGTTTTGCAAGGACCTGAAACTCTCTCAAACTGAAAAACACCAAAACCTGCTCAAGCATACAGTTTCTGCACAAAACTCATCCAACTCTCATTTGGCTCAGGTGTTTTGTGTTTAACTCATCCAAACATTTCATACCATACATAGTTTGTTTAATAACCTTCAACAAAAAGGAAAGTCTAGCAGCCTGTTGGAGCTTCCTTAAGGTTCATACAACATCTTGAAGGGCATTTGGACTCAAAAATTAAAGTGCAGTTTCAAGGTAAGTCATCTTTACCTTGCCTTTTCCATACATCAACTTTTCTTTTTATAGGATGTAGTAATCATTATTCTTGAAGTTAATCATTTATTTGTTGTTCCTGTTATTCATTCATATGTTAAAAAACTAACTGATGTATGCAAAGAATGGTGTTTAAGGAAGAAAAATGCAGTATGTATCGACACATATCCATATGTGTCGACCCATCTTAGTAAAAATACAGGGTATGAGTCGACACATGACCCTCATGCATCGACCCATACTGAGTTCAGGTTACAAAACAGAAACTGGAAGGACTTCGAGTCGACACATACGCATTTCGCATCGATGCAAAAAGGTGTATGAGTCGATACATCCCATTATGTGTCGACTCATACTGAACAGATTTCACTTTACAGGGGCAAGGAGAAGCTATGTGTCGATGCATAGCAGCATGGGTCGACACATAGCAGTTCAAAAGTGCATTTTTATTCTTTTTATTATCGTTTGATATGGTTGTAATATATTAGTTCCTACTTCACCACCACTGATCTACTATTACACCCCCTACTAACTCTTTCATATTTTATTTTTTCATATTTATATTTAAAACTTTTAATTATTTTCTTTAATGATAAAAAATCCTAAAATAATTTATTTATTTTTACACTTTTATTTTATTTTTTTATTACTTCTCACATAAAAAATTAATTTATTTTGATAGAATATAATTTATTTTCTTAATAAACTTATAAAAATAATTAAATATACTTAATATTTTTATTTTACATTTCCTATCTACAAATACTTATTTTTTTGCACATATTTAATTTTTAATATTTATACACAATATAATTTATTTTTTATACAAAAAAATGCACAAAATAATATATAAACATTATTTTCTCTAAAATAGGAATTAGGGTTTAATCCCTTTCAAAAGAATTAATTATTTTTCCTTATGGTTTTTTTAGGTTTAAATTAAATATTCTTTTATACAAAAGCAAGACATAAAACATCTTTTCTTTACATATACATTGCATTACATTTTAAATATTATATTATATTTATTTTGATTCGCGCAAATTCGATTTGGTTGTAATAATATATTTAGCTTTATATTTGTGCAAATCCCCATTCAAACTTGTATTCCCCCTCCCATAAAATTGTTGTAATAGCTTAGTATATTTACATTATGCAATTTATTGCTTTCATATGCCATGATTAGTAATTAGGGTTTGTATGACAAGAACAAAACAAAACAAATAGAAAACCCTAAATACAAGACAAAATCAAAAGCATGAAAAGTGATACACTTTGCACACAAGCACCCTTAGGGTTTCTCCCACTTGGTTGCCTAAAATAAAATGGCCATTTTACGCATGCGAAGTATCTTGGCAAAATAAAACAAATGTAAGATCATAGTCCCTCGATGACGCTATTCAAAAAGTTGCCTAAGAAAAATGATATTGGTCCCTCAAAGATGCTAAGATACTTTGCAACATTGCTATCATGGCTATACGATGACCCATGCCCGTCTCGTTTACATCCAAAGATAGGTTTGCTTACCAAATCAATGGTAAGTCAACAATATCAAAGGAATAGAAAATGCATAAGAAAGAAATTTGAGTAGGTAGATAGCTTCTAGTTACTTGCTCCATTTCAAACAACAATTCTTGCTATTTTCAAAACAAACACATACATATTTCAAAAACAACTTACAAACATTGAAAACATTTTTCAAAAGACAAACATCTTTGTATACATTCTTACGAACGAGAATCATTACAAAGATTTCCTAAACGAATGGCCTCTTTTACAAAATACTTTCAAAACCACATCAAGCACCATTTCAAACAAACCAAAGCAAGTGATCTAAGCAAGTAACTAAGAGCCCATGGAAAACCATGGATGAAAAGGGTGCTAGCACCTTCCCTTTTCATAATCTACCCCCCGAACTCAAGAAAACATCTCAAAGGTCCTTCCTGTGCTTATTTACCTTTCCTTTTGGATAAAAGAAAAGTCGGTGGCGACTCTTACTAACCGCGACATTTGCGATAAAACACAAAACCTTCAAGTCAGTTCTCCCACCGTATCACAGAACTGGAGACTCTGATGGGGATTTTATAAAAGTGGGGTTACCTTAGGGTTTAGATCACATTTATTTGATTACCTTGTTTAACTTGTTTGCTTTACAATTATGGTTCTTTGTTTGGGTTTAAATCCTCCACCCGGATTTGGGAAACATTATAGGTAAATAGCAATATGTTATGGAAACTGTGCGGGGTATACCGACATGGTCTAAGCAATAGCTATGTTAGTGTGACATATTTGTGGGTACCGGTAGCCTTTGAGTCAATCAAAGAGAATACGGGGCCGCTGAGTGATGTCATGAAGTACTAATGAACTTCTAGAACCCTTTACTTTACCAACTTGGCCTTTTAGGATGTAGTGAGATGATCGACTTTGGTGCAGTCCGAAGTTGGTAGATACTCGATACTACACTCATTGAGGGTTGGTTTCTTGGGATATTTCAGTCGCCATTAAAGAGGCTTGAGCTGAAATAATGACCAAGGAAATAATCCAGTGATATTGAGCTCCTTAGAACCCGGTTACTATTTTTAGGACAGGTTGAGCCAACTAAACTTCAAGAGGGTACTTACCTATAAAACCCCATGCAAGCCTAAACTAAGAAATTGTTTGATTTGCTTGTATATATATATACTTGTGCATAACATCATAGACATCATGAGCATCATATGCATCCACTAACCATTTCAAGGATTTTGGAGATTCATCTTTGTTCTTGTTTTGTAGGATATGGATTCACTTCGCAGGAAAACTATCCAAATCAACCTTGTAAGAATTCCTCCACAACTAAAGGAGCTAGCTTCAAGGATCCCAGAGAACTCTCCATTCACCGAGAGACATGATCGTCTACTCAACTTGGTCACTTCCAACACAGAGGAGGATATGATGAAGGTTCTCTTCCAGTTCTTTGACCCTTTGTATCATTGCTTCACATTTCCTGACTATCAACTTGTGCCCACTTTGGAAGAATTCTCTCAACTTCTGAGGATTTCTATTCTCAATAAACTACCCTTCAACGGTACGGAAAGAGATCCAAAGCCAGAAGAGATTGCTCAAGCCCTGCACTTGCACTCATGTGATGTCACAACTCATTGGGAAACTAGAAGTGGTGTCAAAGGCTTCTTGGCAAAGTTTCTGTTTAAGAAGGCCCAAAGCTGTTGGAATTCCCTAGACTTGCAAGCTTTTGAGGAGATTGTAGCTCTTCTCATCTATGGGATGGTCTTGTTCCCTAATCCTGACCAACTCATAGATGTGAGCGCTGTCAAAATCTTCATGTCTCGCAACCCGGTGCTTACATTGCTTGGGGATATCCTACACTCTTTTCACACTCGTACAATGAGGAAAAGAGGTGTTCTTATGTGTTACACTCTTCTCCTGGCAAGATGGTTTATTTCTCATCTTCCCCAATCAGTCTTAAAGAATGAGCAAGGTTTGAGGTGGTCGCAAAGGTTAATGATGCTCAAACATTCGGATATTCATTGGTGCTCTCGATCCAAATAGAATGTTATCATTGTTGACCATTGTGGGGAATTCCCTAATGTCCCTCTACTTGGCATTAGGGGAGGCATCACCTACAACCCGTGCTTAGCTCTAAGACAGTTTGGTTATGCCCGAGGGATATCCCACATGATATGCTGATTCAAGGCCTGGTATTCGACTACGACAAACGATCAAGGTGTTCGCCAGAGATTCATCCGAGCTTGGAGGATGCTAAACAAGGTAGATAGCAAGACTTTGGGACACAAGAATTCCATCCCTCTTGAGCCTTACCTCAAGTGGGTACGAACCCGCGCTCAAAGTCTTATGATGCCTTACCCCTCCATTCTCCCAGTGATTATTGAGCCTGTTAAGGAGGGAGAAGTTTCATACACTATCCTACATACTGACATGCCTACATCACTCGAAGACCTACAAAGGGATTAGATACAGCTCAAAGGAGAGCGCGATACTTTCGAATCCCAATTCTACGCAAGCGAGAAGAAGGTTTTGGAACTCACTCAGTTACTTCATGAAGAGAAGACTCTCAATACCTACATTGCACCAAAGAGGATGTGCAATGTCTTTTTATCTAAGAATTTTGTATTATTTTACGCTAGGGGCATTAATGTACTCAAATTCTATCTTATTAATATAACATGTGTTTCTTTTTGTTTGAAACAAATTTGAATTTTTAAATCCTTGAAAGCATTGCATGAATACATATCATTCATCATAAACATAAACAGGTCTTTGCAACAAGTTTCCTCATCCCTCTACTGTTTATTTCAGCAAGATGGATCTCGAACAGATGGTTAAAGACCTTCAAGCTCAAAATACACAATTTCAACAGTTACTCATGACCTTAGCCAAGGGGCAAGAGAAGCTAAAGACTCTGCTAGAAAAAGAGAAAGAGAAAAAGAAGAAGAAGCCAGATGGTGTGGTAATCATGGGCAGAAGGTTTCATGGACAAGCTAGAAGGACCTTAGATTTTCCAAAAACATCTGATGAAGGGGACAGAAAAGGAAAAGAAACGGCAGTACCATTAGATTCTGAAGAAGAAGAAGAGGAAGAGGAGGACTACTTTGAACAACAATACCCTCCGGCTGATGACAAGTACAAACACTTGGAAGAGCGTCTAACCGCTATAGAAATACAGAGGGTACCGGGTCTAGATTTTGAAGAGTTAGAGCTGGTGTCAGGAATTGTAATCCCGCCAAAGTTTAAAGTTCCATTATTTGCCAAGTATGATGGGGTGTCTTGTCCTAAAATGCACCTCCGATCATATGTCAGGAAGATTCAGCAGCACTCTACCGACAAAGACTTGTGGGTCCATTTCTTCCAAGACAGTTTATCAGGAATGCAACTTGATTGGTTTTACCAATTAGAAAGGGCCGATGTCCATAATTGGGAAGACCTGGCAGTAGCTTTCTATAAACAATACCAGTACAACACCGATTTAGCGCCTACCCGTACTCAACTTTAGAGTATGGCTACGGTTTCAAATGAGGGCTTCAAAGATTACGCGCAAAAGTGGAGAGATCTAGCCGGAAGAGTGCAACCCCCTCTGTCTGAAAGGGAGTTGGTGGACATGTTTTTGGGAACTCTATCGAGCCCTTTCCTCAATCATCTGATTGGGAGTTCCTCTGTAGGGTTTACTGAATTGATTTTAACCGGCGAGAGGGTGGAGGCTGGTATAAGAAGTGGGAAGATTCAGAAATATTTGTCTGCCTCTACAGCTGTGAAAAAACCCTTCACTGGGAGGAAGGAAGTATCTGATGTTTATTCACAAAGGAATCAAGGAAGAACTGAACGCCGACCAACGGTGGGGACCATTATGATTCCAAAGCCTGCATCTGACCAGCCAAGAAATAACCAGCCAAGGGTGGAAAGGCCAGTCCGACAATTCACCAGGATTAACATGACTCCAGCCCAGGTTCTACCATATCTTTTGAAGTTGAATCTGGAAACTTTAAAAGAGGCCCCAAAGAATCCCAATACTACGTCCCCTCATTATCATCTAAATGCCAGATGCGCATACCATTATGAAAGTCCAGGGAACGACACTAACAACTGTTGGGCTCTGAAGAACAAAATTCAAGACCTAATAGATGCGAAGGAAGTTGAGTTTGAAGCGCCTGAGAATCCAAGTGTTATTTCAGCTCCAATGCTTAGGCATGGTCACAATGTCAATGTTGTCGAGGAAGATTTATTTGTTGCCACCATGGATGAACCGCTGACTCCGCTCCCGATCATTAAGTTGAATTTGTTGAAATATGGTATATTCGCAGGTTGTGACAAAGACTTCCATGTTGCCTATCCTCATGATTTGATTGCCCTCTGTTAAAAAAAGGTATCCAACAACTGATTGATAACCAAGAAATTTTGTTTGAGAATGCTCTTGTTTCACCCGTTCCAGTTAAAGAAGTTTCAATCATAACCATCTACGCCAATCCTTCTAGGGTCCCTAAAAGACCCGTTAGGATTACACCTGCTCCAAAAACTACTCCACTTAAGATCACAATGTCCGGGTCGGTCCCGTACAAGTCAGATAAAACAGTACCATGGAATTACGGTGTAGAAATCTACTACCATGGTATCAAACAAGATGAACTGACTGCCAAAGGAGAGAGCTCCTAAGAATAGAATACCGACATTAGCAATATTGCCGGAACTAGCAAGATTACCCGCAGTGGTAGAATCTTCTCTCCAGAGATTTCCCCTCCAAAGGCAGTCTTTGGACCCGTGTCCGTTCCGAAGATTACCTTTGCACCAGTGATTATACCTGCAACGTACCTACCAACAAATATGACACAATTCCTATCCCTACTTCTAATACTGAGAATAGAGGGAAAAGCATTCAAGAAGAGCCTGTCTGGACGAAGGCTCAATCACTAGCTATCCCCGAAACATCCAAGAAGGAAATGGAAGAAATCCTGAGGATAATAAAGAAGAGTGACTGTTGTACCCCAAAATTTTCCCTCTCATTTTATCAAGATTCTCCTCACAAGACTTCTTGGACTCCAGACAGGATTAGGGTTTGCTCAGCTCAAGACATCTCCTTGCACTGATGACCTGAAATTAGGGTTTGAGTTTGCACAAGGATTTTTGGACTTTCAATTCCTCATGTGACTTTCATACTTCATGTTGGACTCCTAAAATTTCTCATACCAAGTTTCAAGCCTTGAATCAAATTTTTGCCCAGTCAATTGGACAATTGACCTAAAAATCAACTGTATTGGGGAAAAAGTCAACTGTGGCCAATTTACAGTCAAACCTCATAATTTTTTATCCACATCAACATTATATACTCATATGAACCATTTGATAAAGTTTGGACCACAACTCCTCAAGAAGTTAGATCAGATCATCAAAAGGGCAAAATGGTCAAAATTAGGGTTTTGATTGTAGAAAGGCAATTTCTGATTTTTCACCTAGCCAATGGCAAATTGGGTTCAATAATTGTGTCAAGGACTCAATGGCATCATCTTGACCTAATCACAAGGTTCGAAAAATCTCAAATGCATTGGATTGACAAATGAATTTTCGAGTCAACTGATCAAAAATCAACTGTACACTGAAAAGTCAAACTTTGAATTTTTGGTCAAAATCAAGTGCCAAGGGTCATTTTTCATCAGGATGTGTCAAAACATAAGACTTGTTCACCAGGAAACCTAAATTTGGAAATTAGGGTTTAAGTTTGAAAAATTTCATAACTTAGAAATTTTCAAAGTTATGAAAATTTCTTATTTTTTCCCAACTTTTCCCAACTTTTTCACCATGATGCAATTGGATTCAAAGAAAACTTCCAACATGAAAGTTGTAGTCCTCCACAAAATATACAAATTTTATTCACAAAGTTTTCCCAAAAGATGCTTGGATCGCAAGTTATGATTTTGTGAATAAGGGTCCATAAAACTTTTAACTTAGTGAAATTTTGCCCTAGTTTAGGCAGATTTTTGACCTAACTTCATGGCAACTTTTCAAATAGTTCCAAGTGGAATCTCAAAATGTATTTCAAATATGGATTGTATATAATGTTACAAGATTTCCAAAATATCCAAGAACTCTCCAAGATCATTTATGGTTAGGGAGAATCGAAGAAAAGAAAATGGTTATTTCTCACTTTTGTCCAAGGCATTTTGCACAAGGTTACAACTTGCAAATCTGTCCTAAGCATGCTTGTACTTGTTTTACAGGTCTTAAACATTTCCACACTCCTTAATTTAATGCAAATACATTGGACAACGGCTTTGTTATGAGCTTTGGAGCATTGTACATTGATTTATTCCAAATATGGCATAAAGGTTACAATGCTACTTTGATAAAGTTCACTTTTAGAAACTTTGTTTATCTTGAGCCATGGACCTAACCTCTTGCTGCAAACAAATTCCACAAATATCAGGCAAAGTTCACCAACTATGTGCAGCTAAGGAACAGGCCTGTACAGGCTTTGAGCATTGTCATCTCACCTTTTCTTCAAAAACAAGCCAACTTGCAAAAGTCCATATAACTCTTCCATCTGATAAAACCAAGTCTTGCTATCATTTGAACCAACTTCAGAATATTGTAACAATCCAATACACGAGCTCATAGCATTGCAAACACCCAAAAACACCAAAATCATCATTTCTGCCCAAAACAGGGCAACTTCTGCAAACACCAAGCCACTTCCATATTCCCTCGTGTGTTTTGCTTAGAACCACTTCAGACACATTCCATACAACACACCTGAACTATCCAAGCCTTTGTTCAGCAACTGTGACCTCATTTTCACACTTCACCATTTTCATTTTGAAGCTTTGCAGGTTGACTTCTACAGGGACATTCAGGCAAGTTCAAAGCAAGCTAAGCATTGGGAAAGCTTGAGGGGACTTCTGGCAAGCTCCCAAGTACCTCAGGCCTCACTCAAAGTTGCTACATTGCCATATTCAAACTCAACTGAACAAGGTATTTGTCAACTTTCTATCTCCTTATTTAGACATCCTTAGGCTTAGGTTTGTGAAGCAAAAATATAGTCTTTAATGTGCTTGAGCTGTACATATGCATAGTTCTTATTTATATTAACTGAGCTAGGAGAATTTGGATGATGAACATGTTGAAAATTTTAGGTAAGAAATTAGGGCCTTTAAAATTCTCCCTGGTTTCTTAGAGTTAGGTCACAAAATGGATATGGTTGGAATCGTGATTGAAAATGCTATAACTTTCATGTTGTAAATTTTTGATTTCATGCAAAGAATAGCAAGAACAGGATTCAAGCACAGAACGCGCGTTTTGGACGAAGGCAGAGGTCAGGGATGAAGTGTGTATGGGCCTGGCGCGCTTGCGCTTGCTTCTTTTGGCACCCCCCTTTTACTTTTTGCACCCCCTTGGCCCATTTTCTATATTTTTGCATATTTTTCATTTCTTTTATATTTTATGACTTTATTTATTTTTTCTAAACAAATAAAAATCTCAAAAATATTTTCATTATTTTTTGCATTTTATTTTATTATTTTCATTATTTTTTGGGCATAAAAATAGTTTATTAATAATAATATAACTTATTTTTCTAAATAAAACTTGTAAATAATATAAAAATATCATACATTTTTATTTTTATTATTTATACACTTAAAATCATATTTTCTCACATATTTTATTTTTTAACATTTTTGTATATATTTTTATTTATTTTCTTGAACATAAATGAAATAAATAATAATAGAATATATATATTTTCTTTTAAACCAAAAATTAGGGTTTTTACCCTTTCAAAAATAATCATTTTATTTTATTATTTTTAAGACATAAATAAATTTATTTTACATACATAAAATTAATACAAAAAACATTTTTGCATATTTACAATTTATTCCATATTTAAATACTTGTTTATTTATTTATTGTTGTATAAATTCAATTGGGTTGTAATAGTAAATTAGGG
Source organism: Vicia faba (assembly GCA_948472305.1). Taxonomy (NCBI): domain Eukaryota; kingdom Viridiplantae; phylum Streptophyta; class Magnoliopsida; order Fabales; family Fabaceae; genus Vicia; species Vicia faba. The sequence continues at coordinate 175,808,630 of OX451737.1, forward strand.
TTTTATTTTGTGCAAATATCCCCCTATTCAAACTTGTACCCCCTTCCCCATAATAATGTTGTAATAGTCTAGATTTACTTTACGCATTTTATTGCTTTCATTTACCCCCGAACTCAAGAAAATATCTCAAAGGTCTTTCTTGTGCTTTTTTTACCTTTCCTTTTGGATAAAAGAAAAGTCAGTGGCGACTCTTGCTAACCGCGACATTTGCGATAAAGCGCAAAACCTTCAAGTCTGTTCTCCCACCGTATCACACTGAGGAAGACAGAAAAGAGGTTAAAATAGGTGAAATCTGGAGCTTAGCGTCAAACAGAGGTTGATACAGATGTTGCATGACTATGTTGAGATCTTCGCCCGTTCCTATGAAGACATTCCCGGTTTGGATACTGATATTGTGGTACACCCCCTGCCGACTAAAGAAGATTGTCCTCCGATTAAACAAAAGGTCTATCGTATGTGCCCTAAAATGTCAGAAAAGATCAAGGCAGAGGTCATGAAGCAGTTCGACACAGGATTCTTAGCTGTCACTTCCTATCCGCAGTGGGTTGCTAACTTTGTTCTGGTACCTAAGAAGGACAGTAAGGTACGGATGTGTGTTGATTATAGAGATCTGAACAGGTCAAGCCCCAAGGATGACTTCCCACTTCCTCACATTGATGTTCTGTTCGACAACATCATGCAACACAAATCTTCTCCTTCATGGATGGTTTCTCTGGCTACAACCAGATCATGATGGCTCCTGAAGACATGGAGAAGACAACCTTCGTTACACAGTGGGGTACCTTCTGCTACAAGGTGATACCTTTTGGGTTGAAGAATGTTGGGGCAACTTATCAGCGCGCTATGGTCGCTTTGTTCCATGATATAATTCACCACGAGATCGAAGTCTATGTTGATGACATGATAGCCAGGTCTCAGACTGAGGAAGAGCACCTTGATCATATCCAAAAGTTGTTCGACAGGTTGAAGACATACAAGTTGAGGTTGAATTTGAACAAGTCTACCTTCGAGGTAAGGTCTGGTAAGATTCTGGGTTTTGTCGTCAGTGATAAGGGTATTCAGGTAGACCCTGCGAAGGTGAAGGCCATACAAGAGATGTCAGTTCCCCACACAGAGAAGGAAGTTAGAGGTTTCTTGGGACGCCTGAATTATATCGTCAGGTTCATTTCCCATCTGAATGCTACTTGTGAGCCAATCTTCAAGCTTCTGAAGAAAGAACAAGTGGTAAAGTGGAATGATGAATACCAGACTGCTTTCGAAAGAATCATGGAATACCTTCAAGAACCGCCAATTTTGATGCCTCCAGTTGAAGGAAGGCCTTTGAAATTATACTTGACAGTGCTAGACAATTCAATGGGGTGTGTGCGGGGGCAGTATGACGAGTCTGGTCGAAAAGAGCACGCTATTTATTACCTTAGCAAAAAGTTTACCGACTGTGAGACACGATACTCATTGCTCGAGAAAACTTGTTGCGCTTTGGCATGGGCTGCTGGTCGAATGAGACAGTATATGCTGACTCACACTACTTTGTTGATATCAAATATTGATCCGATCAAGTATATTTTCGAGAAGCCAGCTCTCTCCGGAAAAATAGCAAGGTGGAAAATGATCTTAACTGAGTACGACATACAATATACAACCCAAAAATCAATTAAGAGGAGTGTATTGGTTGATCATTTGGCTCATCAGGCCGTGGATGATTACCAATCCATGAATTTTGAGTTCCCGGATGAGAATATTATGCTGGTGATTGACTACGAAGAGCCTGGACCGAATGAAGGACCTGAGGAAGGATCCCGATGGTCTATGGATTTTGATGGAGCCTCAAACGCACTGGGTAACGGCATTGGCGGTGTAATGATATCTCCCGAGGGTTGTCATACTCCGTTCACCGCTCGATTATGTTTCAACTGCACCAACAACATGGCGGAGTATGAAGCATGTATCATGGGTCTTCGAGCTTCTATTGACCTGAGGATTAAGTTCTTAAGTGTATTCGAGGATTCTGCTATGGTGATAAGTCAGATCAAAGGTGAGTGGGATACGAAGCACCCGAATCTCATTCCTTACAGAGAGTATGTACTGACATTGCTCCCACACTTTGAGGTAGTAACCTTTGAACATTTCCCACGAGAGGAAAACAAGTTAGCGGACGCGCTAGCTACCATGTCTTCTATGTTCAAAGTTAAGTGGGACAATGAAGCTCCCCAAATCACCATTGAGAGGTTGGATGAACCAGCACACTGCTGTGAGATCGATACCGAAGAAGTGGCAGGAAAACCCTGGTTTCACGAAGTCAAAAGGTATCTCGAAGCTCAAGAGTATCCCGAAGGGGCATCTGTCAACGATAAGAAGTTTTCAAGAAGGTTCTCCGCAAAGTTCTTCCTCAGTAATGGAATCCTCTATAAACGCAACCATGAATCCACACTATTACGGTGTGTAGACAACAACGAAGCAGAGAGGATCATGATAGATCTACATGAAGGCATTTTCGGAACCCATTATAGTGGACATACCATGGCTAAGAAGATCCTATGGGCAGGATACTATTGGTCCACTAAGGAAGCCGATTGTTATCAGCACTCTCGAACCTGTCATAAGTGCCAAGTCTATGATGATAAGGTGCATTTACCGCCGGTTCCTCTGAATGTCTTGACGACTCCTTGGCCCTTTGCGATGTAGGGCATTGACATGATCGGTGAGATCAGACCTACTGCATCTAACGGGCATCGTTTCATTTTGGTGGCATTGATTACTTCACAAAGTGGGTTGAGGAAGCCTCTTTTGCCACAGTAACCAAGAACGTTGTGGCGCGGTTTATCCGACATAATCTGATCTATCGATATGGTGTGCCAGAGAGAATTATCACTAACAATGGTATGAATCTCAACAACACAATGATCACCGATCTCTGTAAGCAGTTCAAGATATAGCACCATAATTCTTCTCCCTACCGGCCGAAGATGAATGGCGTTGTTGAAGTAGCTAACAAGAATATCAAGAAGATTGTACAGAAGATGACGGTGACATATAAAGACTGGCATGAGATGTTACCATTTTCTCTTCATTAGTATCGTACCTCAGCACGGACATCGACAGGGGCAACACCCTGCTCTCTGGTATATGGCATGGAGGCAGTCCTACCCATCGAAGTCCAGATACCTTCTCTCAGGATTACGAAGGATGCAGGTTTGAACAAAGACGACTGGATCCAAACCCGACTTGATCAGTTAAATTTAATCGATGAGAAGAGACTTACTTCTATCTGCCATGGTCAGACGTATCAAAAGCGAATGATCAAAGCTTTTAATAAGAAAGTCAGACGCCAAGAATATCAAGTCAGGGATCTAGTAATCAAGCGCATCATACTGTCGCAAGGTGATCCCAGGAGCAAATGGACCCCCACGTACGAAGGGCCATTTGTGGTTAAGAACATTTTCCAGGGAGGAGCTATGATTCTAACCACCATGGATGGTGACGACCTTTCTCACCCTATCAATGCAGACATAGTGAAAAGATACTACGCCTAATCAAAGACCCGCTAGGTCGACTGGCCTAGGAAAAAATAAGGGATGTCCAGGCAAAAGTTAGGGATATGAAGCATATCACTATGTCCCATTGGATTATCTTGCGACCAGACTTCAATATCAACAATCAAGCTCGGACGACGCTAATCAATCTGATTAACCTTCGGCCAAGTAGCAAAGTGATGAGACGCTTGAAGATATAAAGGCAATAGCAGAGTTGGAACCCAATGGGGTCGTATCACATAGTTGATTTTATTTCTTTTACACAAATTGTATAATATTTGTCTTTCGGCGGTGTTCTCTTACTAGAGCGTCAGCCTCTTTGTACAAAACGCCTATTACAGGCCGGCTTCAAAATCAATACAAGTCATTTTCACAAGAAACTTCAATTTGTTTTTTCTTTTTCTGTTTTGTTTTGCAAGAACGTCCAATGAGTTAGTTTTGATATATGCATTTGAAAATGATTGCTGCTCATAAATATTTACATAAGAAACAAAAGGCAATTACTCGTAATTCCAGAAACAGGGAAAAAACAAGAAGTGCCCAACCCTACAGCTACTCTGCCTAGCAGGTACCGGGATAGAGCCAGCTTGGGGACATGATTATTGGTACATACACTCCCCACATAGTAAAAGTATCCAAAGGCATTGATGTCAGCTTTCCCGAAACAGGATGTAACCACCCCAGCCGAGGTTCGTAATCGCGGGCGAGTCAATAAATTTCATCCCCCAAACAGAGTTTATTTCTACTGATATAGAAGCTCAATCTCCAACAGAGCTCATCATCTCCAGCAATGGAATTCATCCCTAGCTGAGTTTATTCCTCCAGATCAGCAGGTCTACTAATAGAGTATCCCTTCCCCTAAGTCGGTCCCCGTAGAGTTATTCTCCAACATCCCTTCCCGGTAGAATATTTACAAATCTCCAGCAACCGTCAGGGATTTATGTTCCCAAGGCGCGAGCATACCCTGATAGCATTTCCTGAACATACATCATGACATACGTATACATACCATATACAGCATAATCTCATTCATTTTGAGAACAACATCTCACCCTACATTTCATGCATCGCATACAACTAACCTTGACATCTTTTGCAGGAAAAGACGACTAGCTTCAACAAATCCAGCAGTTATACAAGCTACATCTACAGACGACTAACGGACACTCATCTCCTGAAACCAAACAGGTCAAATAATCTACACTATCAATTTGAAGTAACCCTACGACCCAGGTTCCTTCTAACAACCCTACTATCCAGGCTTTCATCTCGAAGTAACCTTACGACCCCGGTTCCTTCCCATAGCCCTACTATCCAGGCTTTTATATCGAAGTAACCCTACTATCCAGGTTCCTTCTCACAGCCCTACTATCCAGGCTTTTATATCGAAGTAACCCTACTATCCAGGTTCCTTCTCAAAGCCCTATTATCCAGGCTTTCATATCGAAGTAACCCTACTATCCAAGTTCCTTCTCACAGCCCTACTATCTAGGCTTTCATATCGAAGTAACCCTACTATCCAGGTTCCTTCTCAAAGCCCTACTATCCAGGCTTTCATATCGAAGTAACCCTACTATCCAGGTTCCTTCTCAAAGCCCTATTATCCAGGCTTTCGTATCGAAGTAACCCTACTATCCAGGTTCCTTCTCACAGCCCCACTATCAAGGCTTTCATATCGATGTAACCCTACTATTCAGGTTCCTTCTCACATCCCTATTATCTAGGCTTTCATATCGAAGTAACCCTACTATCCGGGTTCCTTCTCACAGCCCTACTATTCAGGCTTTCATATCGAAGTAACCCTACTATCCAGGTTCCTTCTCACCTCCCTACTATCAAGGATTTCATATCGAAGTAACCCTACTATCCAGGTTCCTTCTTACAGCCCTACTATCCATGCTTTCATATCGAAGTAACCCTACTATCCAGGTTCCTTCTCATAACCCTACCATCCAGGCTTTCATATCGAAGTAACCCTACTATCCAGGTTCCTTCTCAAATCCCTACTATCTAGGCTTTCATATCGAAGTAACTCTACTATCTAGGTTCCTTCTCACAACCCTACTATCCAGGCTTTCATATTGAAGTAACCCTATTATCCAGGTTCCTTCTCACAACACTACTATCTAGGCTTTTATATCGAAGTAACCCTACAATCCAGATTCCTTCTCAAAGCCCTACTATTCAGGCTTTCATATCAAAGTAACCTTACTATCCAGGTTCCTTTTCACAGCCCTACTATCCAGGCTTTCATATCCAAGTAACCCTACTATCCAGGTTCCTTCTCACAGCTCTAGTATCCAGGCTTTCATATCGAAGTAACCCTACTATCCAAGTTCCTTCTCACATCCCTACTATCCAGGCTTTCATATCGAAGTAGCCCTACTATCCAGGTTCCTTCTCACAACCCTACTATCCAGGATTTCATATCGAAGTAACCCTACTACCCAGGTTCCTTCTCACAACCCTACTATCCAGGCTTTCATATCGAAGTAACCCTACTATCCAGGTTCCTTCTCACAGCCCTACTATCTAGGCTTTCATATCGAAGTAACCCTACTATCCAGGTTCCTTCTCACAGCCCTACTATCCAGGCTTTCATATCGAACTAACCCTACTATTCAGGTTCCTTCTCATAGCCCTACTATCCAGGCTTTCATATCGAAGTAACCCTACTATCTAGGTTCCTTATCATAAGCTTACTATCCAGGTTCCTCCTCTCTTATCTCCAGACAGTAGTCCATAACACTGAAGGACTTGGACCTGATCAAACACAATTGGTTTCGCATTTCCCTAGTAAGTCACGGTGCAGCATATACCCTGACCAAATATGCAGTTCACTTCTGCTTCCTCAAGCCAGAGTTATTTCCCCAGTAGAGTAACGGACAACTGAAGCTCCTAAAATTCTATTTCTCCTAAGACAGATACCAACGTTCCTCAGCATATTCCTCAACGACAGGAGTAGGGACTATCATCGAAGGAATATTTCAGGAAATCAACATCCTCTAGATGGCATCTTTAAGCCCATCTCTGACGGTACTCCGTCACATATTGAATGGAATCTTTAAGCCCATCTCCAACAATTCTCTAGCAACTTCCGAATGGCATCTATAAGCCCATTCCCAATATCACCAAATCAAGTATCACTACATGCGAGTGCAAATTTCTAGGCACTCTAGTGTTCAATCATCTTCCACCTTCAGATTACAAAAGGCAGACGAGCCAATCTATATCCTCAGGTTTAAGAAGATTGAACAGGGGCAGCTGTTGTACCTCCAAATTTTCCCTCTCATTTTACTCAATACATGTCCATTGAAATCCTCAATTTGCTCATGGTTGCCCAAGAATGGACCAGACAAGCTCTCTCCTAAGGCAGTGTTCCTCAAATTAGGGTTCCCATTTTCATCAATATGAGTGAACCACAATGGTCTAATATGCTCTCCATGATCTTAATATGTTCTCAAGGCCCTACATGTCAAGTTTCATGCCTTGCACAAGAAGTTTGCTCAGTTAACTGCTCAGATGCTTGAGAATCCACTATATTAAGTCAAAAGTCAACTGTGACCCACATACAGTCAAACTTCAAGATTTTTGGTCAACATCCACATTTTGAAGTGACTTTCATCATTTGATCAAGGGTTGATCATGATTCCTCAAGGAATGCCCCAAATTCATCAAAACCCAAAAGTTACTAAATTAGGGTTTCTTAGTAAAAGTTAACCAAACTTTGACCAATCATAACTTCCACATGCTTTATCAGAAATTTTCCATCCAAAGCTCATTTTTAAGAGGATGCAATTCCCTAAAATTAATCTTCATCTCACAAGTTAAAAATATGCACTCATAAAAAGATATGAATCTTTACATTATGGGTCCTTTTAAAAAGTCAACAAAAACACCTTTTTGGTCAAAGCTTCTTACATGAACATGGAAGACTCAATTGAGATGAGACCAAAAGGTTTGCTTAGGGGACATCCTAAGCTTTCCAAAACGTCCAAGAAAATCCCTCTAGGGTTAAAATTGGAGGAGATATGCTTTGTCAAAGTTAACCTTTTTTGCAAAATTGCCAAAAGTCAAATGTACTCAAAAATACATTTTTTTCTAAATGGGCCCAACTTTTTATGCTTGCACCTCACCTATAATGTGGTCCACGACTCAAATATTCACCCACACATTATTTGTTTCATTTTTAAATTTATTTTGATTTTTTATTAATTAAAAATTGAATTAAATCAAATAATTGATGAATAATAGCAAAGATATGATTTGATTTGGTTTTTGGATAGGTTGGCAATCAAAATATACTGAATTATCAAGGCCAAAATGAATCAAGCATGATTGATACAAAAAGGGATGATTTGGCTCAAAATAACATTTTTGCATATGGCTAAAAAATCAAATCAAATCTCATCAAAACTTCAAGATCATTGAGGGATATATAATGAACAAGAACATAGAAAAAAATAAGGGTTAGCAGTCGTGAAAACACCAAACAAAATTCTAAAAAAGTGACAAAAAGTGTTGGATAGTTTTTGAACTTAGAGATTAACTCAAGCCATTCCAACGCTTCCAATCGTTTCTTGGACCCTTCCCAGAAGCCAATTGGATCGTTTGCAAGGCTTGAAACACCCATAAACGCGTACAATCACTCTCACAGTTTGTCATCATTGGACTATTTGAAAACTGGCGCGCGTTTTTTCTTTTATTCATTAATCCATTTGATTTCATATAATATTATTTGTTTTTATTAAACTAACAAACAAGTAAGACAACTCAGATGGTGAAGCGCTTTAGTGGGGAGTACAAGGACCTGGGTTCGATCCCAGGTCCCAACAAATTTTCTTTATTTCATTTTCTTTCAACAGATCCAGTGCATTGTCATCCTACACGCCCACCATACTCCACCAATCTCTAGCCAATGGATTCATCATGCATTCAATCCAACGCCTCAGGCAGTGAGGGACTATGGTGCACCCTCAAGTCAACGCTATAAGGAATCCAAGGCTGACTGGGCTTGGAGTGTTTTGAGCCTTAAAAATTTCAGATTGACACCCCCAGATTTGCTATCCAACACAGGTCCATTTTGCATTTCTTTTCTATTTTCTTTTTAATTTATTTAGTTAATTTCTTTTATTTGTTTTAATTAATTAACCCAAAATTATTATTTTTCTATAAAATCAAAAAAATCACAAAATACATAAAATCTTTTTTTAATAAAAATATTTTATTTCTTAATTAATTTAGTTTAATTAAATTAGGGAAATTTAATCTCTTTTTATAACTAAAAATAATTAGACTTAGGATTTGAATTGTACATAATTTAATTAATTTTCAAAAAACAATTAGAAATTAGGGTTTCGTTTAAATTGCATTTTCATTGTTTTCTCCAATAAAAAATGTACAAAAATCTTCTTTCAATTAGGGTTTTGTTTACTTTTTTAACATACCTCGTATTTGATTTACCGCGCGCATTTTTATTTGTTTCATTATTATTGTAATTGTTTCGAGCTTGTAATAGTTTTAATAAGGGTTTTAAATTCCGCACTTTTATTTCCCGTCAAAATAATTATGTAACTGTCAAAGCCTTGTAATAGCTAGGTTTATTTTTCGCACTTTAAATTCCTGCAAATATTTAATTGTCTAGATGTATGCTAATAGGATTGTATGGCAAGAATGTCTGAAAATTTAAAACGGTAGATCACGTAATGTGCAAAGATTAAATAACTGAAACAACTCATATGCACATATTCACTCCTAGGGTTTACCTCACTTCGGTTGCCTTCGGTAAACAATCATTAAGCATAGGATATTTTAGTGGTTGCCCTCCAGTCTAAAAGATCAAAGTGTCCCATTCGAATGTTGCCTCGGAAATGTTGCCTCAGAAATGTTGCCTCGGAAATGTTGCCTCAGAAATGATTCCTCGGAAATGTTGCCTCGGGAAGATCTTAAGACTCTAGGGTTACTACTAAAGTTTTCTAACTGTTGCTTTAGTGAGTGTACTTGTCCCTTTCAAATGTCCCTTACAACTCCAACGACGGTGCTACCTACTCCTTAATAGTAGGATATCGTTGTCTAAAGGAAATAGAACGAACAATCCTTTTTTCGAGTAGGTAGAATCTTAAGTACTTGCTCAATAAAAACTTTTCACACAAACACCTTTCAAAACAAATTTTCAAAACAACTTCGTCACGTCCTTGAGGACTGATATAAGGGTTATCACGAAGTAAAGCATTTTCAAACCAAAACACACACAAGCAATTTAAAAATGATCAAGTACCTAAGAGCCCATGGAAAACCATGGATAGAAAGGGTGCTAACACCTTCCCTTTCTATAATCTACCCCCGTACTCAGAATATCTCGAAAAAAAGGTTTTTTCTGTTCTTTTTCCTTTTCCATGATTAGATGAAATAAAAGTTTATGGCGACTCTTGCTTACCGCGACATTTTGCAAACAAAAAACACAAAACGCAAACCAGTAAAAACAGTCGGTTATGCCACCGTGTCACAAAAGGCTTTACATATGCTATGAAGGATGCAAGGAAAGTTTCAAATTATGTAGGCATGTGATAAGATTGAATGGTTGCTTTTTGAAGGGGCTTTGTGGAGGTGAAATAATGGCTGCTATAGGAAGGGATCCTAATGATCAGATGCTTCCCATAGTACTTGCGGATGTTGAAGGTGAAAATAGAGATATTTGGACATGGTTTTTGAAGCTACTGATTGATGATATAGGGAGTGGACAAGAGTGTCGCTCATACACTTTCATTTTAGAGAAATAGAAGGTACACTAAATACTTCACTGAATCTTTACATTTATATGATTGTTTTCTTGATAATTCACCATTAGTTATGAAACTATTTTACAGGGACTTTTACCTGCAATGGAAGAGTTGTTGCCTAATGTTGAATATCGATTTTGTGTTAGGCATTTGTATAACAATTTCAGGAAGAAGTATCCTGGAAAAACATTCAAGGATCTTATTTAGAAGTTTGTTAAATCTACATACTCACAGGCTTGGGAAAGAGAGATGATGGCAATGGGAATGATCAGTGGAGAGGCATATCTCTATATGATGAATACTCCACCAAGATATTGGTCTAGATCATATTTTTGGACTACCAACAAGTGTGATGTTGTGCTGAACAATATGTTAGAGGCATTTAATAGTGTTATTGTTGAAGTTAGGGCTAAACCACTAGTAACAATGCTAGAGGAGATCAGAACTTACATGATGGAGAGATGGGGAAAAAAGAGAATGAGGTTCCAAGATATATCTGGTAATGATATTTTTCGTAAGATTAGAAAGAAGATGGACATAAAAAGTTCTTACACAAACTTATGGCTTGTCAGGCATGGTCAATTGTTGTTAACTGTTAATTGTTAAATGTTAATTGCAGACTGTTAACTGTTAAATGTTAATTGTTAAATATTAGTTGCAGACTGTTAAATGTTAATTGTTAAATGTTAATTGTAGAATGTCAGATGAGCATGTGTCAAGTAAGGGATGTCGAAAACCCAACTGAAACATTCACTATGAACTTGAAGGATTACTTGTGCTCCTGCAGAAGGTGGGAACTCACAAGACTTCCATGTGTCCATGCCATGTCAGCCATGAAGAGTAGGAATTTTAAAGTTGATGATTACATTCCAAATTATTATAGGGTATCTAGGTATAATGCAGTATATAGGTTTGTACTTTATCCTGTGAATGGATCCAATCTATGGGCCAAAACTCCATATCCTGATGTGCAGCCACCTAAGTTTAGAAAGATTCCTGGTAGACCAAAGAAAAAGAGAAACCTTGAGCAAGGGGAGATTGATGGTACTGACATAAAATTGAGAAGAACTATTTTTAATTGTAAAGTGTTCTTTGTGCAATAAAACTGGACATCACAAGAAAACCTGCAAAGTCAATGCAACTCAAGGCAATGCATCTCAAACCACTACAGCTCAAGGCAATGCAAGTCAAGCCAATGCTACACAAGGCACTACATCTCAAACCAATGCAGCTCAAGGAAATGAAAGTCAAGCCAATGCTACACAAGGCACTGCATCTAAAACCACTAAAGCTCAAGGCAATGCAAGGAAAGGGAAGGCAACACAAGGCAATGTATCTCAAACCATTGCAGCTCAAGGCAATGCAAGGCAAGGAAAGGCAATACAAGGCAATGCATCTCAGACCACTACAGATCAAGGCAAGGTAAGGCAATGCAACACAAAGAAATCCAACTCAAGGCAAGGCAACACAAGGGAAGGCTCTGCAAGGCAACTCAATGCAAGTGAAAGCAAGTCATTTTAGGACCAATGCAAGTAAGATTGGGACGATAAAAGTTTATGCATCTCAAAAAACTGCAAGTCATGTTGTAGCAACACAAGCATTAGTTGCACAGGGTTACGTGAATGCAACTCACTCTTCACAAGGAAAGTCAGTACCTGGGAAAGGAATAAAGGAGAAAGCTAGTGGAACTGGAAAGCTACAAAAACTAGGTGTGAGAAGGCCCTTTGTACCCCCTGGACCAACAACAAGACTCTCAACAGCTAGGAATGCAACTGGTCTTACCACTAGGCGATCTACTCCAACCAAGAGAAGCACATCAAAGAGGACCATCTAGTTATCATTTTAGGGTTTATGTATTTTGGAACATGTCTATGTAACATGTCATTTTGTCCACCTTTTGGAACATTTCATCCTGTCAAGCTTTTGAAAAATATCTATGTAACATGTCAGTATTTTGGAACATACTTATGTAACATGCCAACTACCTATTTTTAGTTTAACTAATCTGTTGTGTTCATTTACTGACAAAATATGCCCAAAATCATGTTGCTACAATTAGTAATATGCCAAACTGATCTGCTTTGATTAATGATATGCCAAACAAAATAATTCTTATTAAATTGATAGCATATGTTAAAATTACACATAAGCTTGCACATTAATTTCCCAAACAGATAAAATTACACACAAACTACTACATACTCCTAATTCTAATACAACTTAACAACAAATACACATAACACTACAAAACACAGAATCTTCAATGTTTTTTTCCACTTCAAGATCTTGTTGAGTTGAATTTGAAGTTCTAACACAGCATCCCCTAATTCTTCATTTCTAAACCTCAAATTTTTATACTGATTCTTGGTTTCATCTAAATCCTTTGCTATGCTTTCCAATCTATTACTCAAGACTTGGTTTATGTCTTCTTCCAATTCCTCATGAAACCAATAGAAGAAGCCACATCCTCTTTGCAAGGATCCCTGCAAATTTCACAAGCTGCTCAAACTCTGTTTACATCTTCTAACATACCCAAACCAAAATTAGGGCTTACCTTATAATTGTGACAACCCCAAAATTTCCTTCATAATTCTTCTCAGTCGTCGCCCTACGTAGAACATCGTTGTCTCCGCAACGGCAAAGTGGTGCAACCAGTGAGCTACTGTATACACCTGACCCAACACTTTCTGATTGACAAAGCTTCGTTGGGGAAGATGAATGCTTCGTATTCATGGAGAAAGAGAAAAAGATGAAGAAAGTACAACAATTTTTTGGAAGGAGAACGTTAACAAAATTTTGTGAAGGAGATTTTTTTGAACCACTGTCAAATACGTTGTCTGCATATAAAGAAGAAGAAGAAAACTGCCAGCTCACTTGCCTATTTTAATCATAATTTTCACACTTTGGCTCCATTTGCTATTTTTCTTGAACATAAAAATGCTAAAAAATATTTTCAGACATCCTTATGACTTAATGTTGATTATAGAATTTTCTTTAGGATTTTATCATGCTTAATTTTTTGATTTCATAATTAGTAATGTTGGTGAACCATTTGTGATATTTTTGTTGCTTACATCACAACTTATGATTTAATTTTCTATTCTTCAAGACTTGTAAAGGTCAAAAAAAATTTGATTAGGGTTCTTGAATGTGTCAGGTCTTTAAAATTAGTTTTGTTTGAATTTATACCTTAAAACCCTATTTTCTCCAAAATATTTGGTTAGAGGTGTCTATTTTGAGTTTTACCTCAACTAATGATAAAAATGAATTTTGTTTCACATTTTCCCTAGGCATTCAAGGAGCCAAATTAGTTGATTCTGATTTTAATAAGTCTTGAGCACTAAAAAAATCTCATTTGATTTTTAAGAGTTTCCTTCAATTTTTGCTTGATTTAAGATTTTAATTTAGGTCTTTGAGTTTTGCCTCAACAATTTGACTTTTACTTGTTTGTTTTTGTGCATGTTTGTGAACCAATATTTTGAGTACATGACACTACTAATTTCATTAGTTTGTGTATGATTTTTCATGATTTTCTAGTATCTCTAACTACTTTTCCCCATTTAATCAAACTAGGGTTCCCATTTAGAGGCCTTTTTAGGGTTTCTACCTTGTATTGATTTGGTTTTCCACTTGAAACTTATTACTTTTTCCTTAAGCTTGATGTTCCTAATTTCATGATGTTTCGTGAGCCTTGAATTAATTTTGTATAATTTTTACAAGCTTTTTTTTCCATTTTTAGTCCATTAATCTCTCATGTGTGCTTATATGATCTTTTGAATTAGATATAAAGGGAATGCACTTGTGAAACCCATTAGGGGTCAACCCCTTTTCTTTTTATCATCCTCTCCCCTGTTTTGGAGACTTTAGTTCATCATTGAACCATTCAAGTTCTCACCACTTGCTTATTTTGTCAATTTTGTTTGATAATCACTTGTGAATATGGTTAGGAAGATAACTTTTGTGCATTACCTTTTGAGTACAATTGGAGCTCATTTGAGATTGAATTGATTGTGATTTTGAATTGTTAAATATTTCTTGATATCATGCAAATCTCCTTTGATCCTTGGCTAACATTTCATTGTTAATTCAACACGGTGACAAGAAAGGAACAATAGTTCACTAGTTTTGACCTAGTTGTTGTCTGTGCTTGCTTTAGGGTTCTTACATCTATTAGCTTGATTTTTTGCCATAATTTATCATTTCTTTGATATATCATCATCCATCCCTTATTGATTCATCAATTCACCTTGTAATTACTAATTTTTTTATTAAGTGTGCGAGGTACCTTGAGAAAAGTTTTCAAATTTGACTTGATGTCTTTGTGTTCCACTTTATTTGTGGGACAAAATTTGTTATGCTTGCAAAATTTGTGTGCTTTGTATATTTTATTCCCTTGCAGGATATCTATCGTGTGTTTTTTCCAAAGCACTTGTTTGCTCACTTGTTTGGTATTTACCATGCTCCCTTAGGATTACTCTTATAGGGTTAGTCCTCGAGCTAGACATTAGGATATTTACCCATGCATGTTAATATAGGGTTAAAACTTCCCTCTTTCATCCTCAACCTTAGGGTCAATCATTGTATGATAACATTAGGGATAGTGTTAGGCTACTCTCCCTTAGTTATTTTTCCTTTCTTTGCATATTGTGTCTTAAAACTAAAACTTCTTCTTGGCAAATCATAAAAACGTCTCTAATGAACTTAAATCCTTCTTCGAAGTAAAAAATACAAACCAATCTTAATTGTTTATGCGCCTTTTGGTTTTGTTTTAAACCTTGTCAAATTGATGTTTTGCCATCCTTGCCATGATATTTTGTTATCTTTTTGCCGATGTTTCGCCATCACACATGTTTGTATTTCCTAATTTGATTCTCAATATCATTGTTAGGTGTGATGTTTTATCATCTGAATTGTGATGCCTCACCATTTTTTCCATGTTACCTTGCTATCTTTTATTCGATGTTTCACTATCGCATATGTTTATTGCAGATGTTTCGCCATCGCATATGTTTTTTTATCCTACTTTGATTCTCAATATTATTGTTAGGTGTGATGTTTTATCATCTGAATTGTGATGCCTCACCGTCTTTTCCATGTTACCTTGCTATCTTTTAGCTGATATTTCGCCATCGCATATGTTTTTTGTCGATGTTTTGCCATCGCATGTGTTTGTTATCCTACTTTGTTTCTCAATATCATTGTTAGGTATGATGTTTTATCATCTGAATTTTGATGTCTCGTGATCTTTGCCATGCTGTCTTGCTATCTTTTCTCTGATTTTTCGCTATCGCATATGTTTGTTTCCGGTGTTTCACCATCATGTATGTTTGTCATCCTACTTTTATTTTCGATATCATTGTTAGGTGTAGTTTCATCGTCTTGTCTGATATTTTGTTATCATGCTGATATTTTATCATCTTATCTGAGTTTGTGTTACCATGTGAGGTCTTGTCATCCTTTTTTGTTGCTTTATCATTGTTGTTGATGTTTTGTCATTTTATATGATGTT
This sequence comes from Vicia faba, assembly GCA_948472305.1. Lineage (NCBI taxonomy): Eukaryota > Viridiplantae > Streptophyta > Magnoliopsida > Fabales > Fabaceae > Vicia > Vicia faba. The sequence goes on from OX451737.1 coordinate 175,824,448, forward strand.
TTGCCATTTTTATTGTTGCTTTTGTCTTCTTAACTAGAAAACACAAATCAACCAAAATATTTGAGCCGAACTACGACTGCTTTGATTCCTTAAAAGGGATACATAGGCATTGGGGTAGGGCCCGAATGAGCAGAACCTTTTATTTTCCCTACATCATTTTCTCCTTTATTTTGCATGAATTCCCTCTTTGCATTTTCTTTTAGCTCTTAAACATAGACATTGATTTTACACACCCTTAGATTAGAACAAACAAGAGTGGATACCGTAGAGTACTACGGGCGTGTGGGGTGCTAATATCTTCCCCTTGCGTAACAGACTCCCTTACCCGATCTCTCAGTCGTTTTACCATGATTTCTCCCTCTTAAGGTTTTCTTGATGTTTAACTTTCCCTTCCGGCGGGATAAAAGAAGTTCGGTGGCGACTTCATTGATTTTATATCAGATGACGGTTCGGCCGGTTGTTTCAGCTGGCAACTTCACTGGGGACTTATTGGAAAAGTTAACCTCTTACAAGTCCACTCCCTTTGCGAGTCGATCCTAGCGCTTGTTGGTTTATTTTTGGGTGTTTATTTTATCGCTTTTCATATTTATCTGTTTGCATCGCATCCTATGGGTGCTTTATTTTCTGCATACTGGATTTGGCGGGACTATTTGGATTGGTTTTCTTGGTGGGTGGGTTATTCCATGAGGTAAAAGGCCCCATACCCAGGCTAAGAGTGAATTCCTTAGGAACTAGGAATAGAATGGCCATGGAGGCTATGAGGCGTATGTCTTGTATACTCGACCATGAGACCCATGACTTCAGAGGAGGTTCGGATAAGTGTTATCGAATGATGATACCAACAGATGAGCTCTTTGACTCTGATTTGGCTTTTGACCTTACCGCGACCTAGTCTTCACCCGTTAGTGGGGCGGGAAATTTTTTTCTACAGGTGCAGGTACTATTGGAGACTTTCTGTTTCGATGGTGACTTGGGTTCCCATGGTAGTTCTAAATCTATGTGGGATTTTTGATCTTGAGTTGTGTGGTTCTATACAATGGTTCAGCCCTATCCAGTGCAGAAACTTTGATTCTATCATTTCACATCATAGCTTATTTATTTTCAAAAAATGATGTACAAAAAATAACTAGCATATGCATGTCATTTTCCAGGGGCATTCAAGAGTTTTTTTCTCCATTATAAATGGCCGACCTCCCGCCAGATGAGTTTGATTCAGTTGTTGTCAAAGAACCCACCAGACATACCTTCGCTTACTAGATTTAGACTATTGATGTGTCCGAGTTGAAGAAATTGAGTTCTTATCAGAATGGTGATGTTTTGAATAATTTCAACAGGGATTATGGCAATTTGTTATTAATCCTAAATACCTCAATTTACCCAATGGCTTTGATCACTCTCTTCCAGTTTTATGACAAGAAATTATGGTGTTTTACTTTTCAAGATTATCAACTGGTTCCCACGCTAGAGGAATACTCCTATCTTCTTAACATCAAAATGGCCAATGAAGTTCCTTTTGTCCAAGTTCTTGAGAAGTTGAAGTTTGAAGCTATTGTTGAAACCCTTCATTTGAGTTGGAAAGAGGTGAAAGACAATTGGGAATCAAGCAAAGATGTTATGGGGTTTTATTTGGATTTCGTAGTGAAGAAAGATGAAGACTTGGCAAAGGAAGGAAAGTGGAGTGACTTTAACCTATTGTTTTCTCTCATGATATATGGTATTGTTTTATTTCCTCATAAGAGAAACTTTGTGGATTTAGCAGCTATCTGTGTTTTTAGGAGTAAGAACCCAGTACCGGCACTTCTGGAAGATACTCTTTACACTATTCACTTCAGACATGGAAAAGGAGGTAATGTTAGCTTATGTCATTCAATGTTGTATCAATGGTTTAAGTTGCATTTACCAGTGAGTGGCCCTTTTGTGGACACAAGGCATTCTCTCCAATGGTCGTCAAGGCTTGTCAACCTCACTTCATTCAATTTCCCTAATGTTACCCTCATGGGAACTAAGGGGTGTATCAACTATAACCCCGTGCTTGCTTACCTCCAGTTGGTATATGCAATGGATGGTCCACCCAAAGGCGGAGAAGTGACTGAATCAATGTACTTTGTTATAGGAGGTAATCCTGAGATGTTAAAAATAATGACAAATGCTTGGGAGGGAATTCATAGGAAGGATAGAGCCACGTTGAGCAAGAAGGTTCGTATTGTTAGGGTTCCTTACATGGAATGGTTTAAAGACAGGGTTAAAACTCTACAGTTTCCATTTTCAAGATCAGCTCCTTTATATGAGCAACCTCCTGTTGTTTTGAGTGACACTGTGCCTACCAAGATTTTTACCCAAGTTCATGTAAAAAATATTCAACTTCGTGCAAAGGATCGTGAGGAAAGATTGAAATTCTATTGGGTAGATCAAGAGAGGGCTGAATTAGCTCGCCAACTCAAAGAAGCTCAAGGGAAAAATTCTAAAGTAACAAAGTTTAGGAAGAGGTCTCATGCTGAAATAGAAGAAGAGTTGAGTAGGAAACATCAAGAATTCTAGAAACTTCGGACATCTGAGAGTAGCTACAAGAAGAAGATTCAAAATCTGTAAAAACTACTCAAAGCCAAGGATGCTCAGATTGAGAAGGAAGTAGCCCAGAGACGCACTGTGGAGCATCAATTCTGAGGAAGTGAAATACTTACATCCCAACTTTTAAAAGAAAAAGCCAGACTCAAAGAATATTGTCAACACCTTGAAGCATGCCTTGTTCCAGAGATTTAGTCTTGCTGTGTATTTTTGATGTGATGGTCACCTCCAGGATTGTTGGATGGGATCATTTTTATTTTGTACTCGGTTTCTGTTATGTCTGCTTTGAAACACCTTTTTTTTATTAGTGTCATACTATTAATTGTATGGACTCACTTGAGCATTATCTTTTGTTTTTGAATGAATAAAGTAATGTTTTGTTGTTACTTTATTTCTTTGATTGTACAATTATATTAAATCTGGTTGCACGCTACGATTGATGGTTAATAATACTCTTGAATACCTGGAAATCATAAAACATATCATGTATGTCATGCACCTCATACATTACAGGTCATCTCAGGACAACATTCTTATCTTAATTATGCTTTTCTTGCCCAGAGTTCAAGAAGACAACTCATCGATACTCCACCAGAAACAATCTGCCGAGACAGATGGAATAGATCCAAGTTGAAGTTGCTGAAATGAGGACCTAGATGGCCACTCATAGGACCCATTTCATGGAGGTCATCAGTAACGTGAATCACCGACAGGAGGAGTTGGCTGCCATTGTAAACAACCAACACCGATATCCGGTGGATGACCGAAATCAAGGGCTTTATCAGGACTTCTCTGTAGGACTGGGGATGTGCAAGACCTGCCCGTCAGGAATCTTCACAGGCCACCTGGAAATCATTTTCTGCATAACATAAACATGGGACAGTTTCCCCCATCTCCAGGACCTCTTCTTGTGGGGAACCGAAGAGATAATTAGGGTGGTGTAAGGAACTATCAAGAGAAAGACTATGATTTTGATCAGGATGAAGATCAACTTTATGTGCAGTGTTCTAAGCCAGAGGTTCAGATTGAGGATAAAAGGTATCGGTTATTGGAGGAACAATTGAAAGTTGTAGAAGGGCAAGGAGTCCTTGGCATGGATGCTAATGATTTTGCACTAGTAGCTGGGGTGAAGGTTCCCCCAAAGTTCAAACCGCTGGTATTTGAAAAGTATAATAGTTCATCATGTCCCGTTACTCATGCAACTAATTATTTCTGAAAGATGTCGGTACATATTGAAGATCAGGGTCTTTTGATTCATTTTTTCCGGGATAGCCTATCTGGGGCATCTCTGGAGTGGTACATGAAGCTGGAAAAAACTCATATTCAATGTGGGAATGATATTGCCCATACTTTTGTCAAACATTATCAGTACAATATAGATATGGCTCCTAATCGTACTCAATTACAAAAAATTTCACAGCGGCCAAAAGAATCTTTCAAAGAATACGCTCAGAAATAACGTGAATTGGCTGCAAGGATTCAACCTCCACTCATGGAGCGAGAACTCGTTGATATGTTTATGAGTACCTTGCAAGGTCCTTATTATGATCACATGATAGGAAGTGTTTTGGCAGGATTTAAGGATTTGGTTATGGCTGGTGAGAGAATTGAATTGGGTTTGAAATTGGGAAAAATTCAAGTTGGTAATTCCAGTGGCTCATTAGGGGGTGGTAAGAAACCGTTAAATGCTTACCCTAAGAAAAGGGAAGGCGGTGCAAGCGCAGTGTACTCTCGTAGAGGAAGAGGGGAAGATCATCAACACCAACAAGTCAATGATGTCTCTATTCCTATTAATGCTCCTCTACAGCAGAGACAAAATCTTACGCCTCAGTAACAAAGACATCCAGATGCTCGCTGTCAGTATAATAATCAACAACAAAGGCAGCCAAGAAGGTTCGATCTTTTGCCAGTATCTCTTACTGAAGCACTCCACTATTTGCTCGATTTGAAGTTGATTAGTTTGAGAAATATGTCGACACCCACCGGAAGGCTTCCTGCTAATTATGATGCTAACACAAGATGTGAATTCCATTATGGAGGAATTGGTCATTCTACTGACAATTGTTTTGCGTTAAAGTGCAAAGTACAGGACTTGTTGGATGCCAAGGCAATTGAGTTTACTCTAGTGACTGGTCTGAATGTTGTCCAAAACCCAATGCCTAAACATGGAGGGGTTGTTATTAATATGATTGATGTTAATGGTGAAATGCTGAATTTAGTTATGGATGTGGAACAGATGACTACTCCGTTGTTGTATGTTAAAAGGTATTTTCTCGATAATTCTATTTTCCCGGGTTGTGTTTTAGACTGTGTCAAATGTAAAGAACATCCAGAGGGTTGTGATGATTTGAAAGCTGGAGTCCAGTTTATGATGAATGAAGGTTCCCTATAGTTTGATAGAAAACCAAAAGTCCAAAAAGTTGTTGAAGAAGATGTTGTTGTGATATCTATTCCTTAAACCCCTGTGTGTATCCCTACCCCATCTAGGGTGCCTTCTTTGATGATTACAGTACCTGGTCACATGCCATATACTAGTGATAAGGCCATCCTATGGTATTATGGTGTTGATGTTTATTACCATGGGGTGAAGCAAGAGACAAATCCTCGTTCTTCTAAGGAAGAATTTACTGAAGACAATGAAGGAGATGTTAATAATTTCTCTGGTGTGGGTTGAATGACTAGGAGCGAAGAGTGTTTGGCCCTTCCAATTTAAAATATGCGGCGGATGTCTCTGGAAGAGAAAAAGGCAAAAAAACAGGTGATGATTGGTAATCCGAGGGTTACACCAGCCAATGTGACTCAGCTAAGTCCAATGCCAGAAACTTCTTGAGTTCCTGATGAAGTTGAAGAGTTGATGTGAATTATAAGGAAGAGCGATTATAGCATAATTGATCAGCTAAGTCATACCCCTTCTAAGATGTCTATCTTGTATTTGTTGATTTAGTCGGAGCCCCACATAAATGCTTTAATGAAGTTGTTGAAGAATGTGTTCGTTCCAGTCAATCCGTTTGAAAATGTTTGTGCTAACATATCAGCTGGAAATGGTTTATGCTTTACAGATTTTGATGTTCCTTCCGAAGGACGAGACCTTAACAAGGCACTACATATTTCTATGGAGTGTATAGGAACGAATTTATCTCGGGTATTGGTGGACATGGGGTTATCCTTGAATGTGTTTCCTAAATCAGCATTGATAAAAATTGATTAATCTGGTCTTGAGTTGCATGCTAGTGACTTGATGGTGAAAGCATTTGATGGGTCCCAGAGATCAGTGTTTGGGGAGGTGGAATTACCTATCAAGGTTGGTCCTCGCACCTTTACCCTACCTTTTTTGTTATGTATATATACAACCGGCATATTGTTGTTTGTTGGGACGGTCGTGGACTCATAAAGCAGGGGCAGTCACTTCTACTCTTCATCAGAAACTCAAATATCCTACAGATGGAAAAGTGATAATGGTGTGCGGTGAAGAGGAGTATATTGTGATTCATTTGATGTCATTCCATTATGTTAAAGTTGAAGGCGAGATACATGAGCCTCCTTTCCAAGCATTTGAGACAATTCATACGGTCAATATTCCTCCTCCAGTACAGAAAAGAAAACCAGAAACTGCTATGTCTTCTCTCAGGAACGCTAGAGCTGTGGTGGAGAATGGAAATCCTGAAGGTTGGGGTCAGGTGCTAGATGTTATCCCTAAGTTCAACAAATTTGGTCTCGGTTTCAGTCCAAGTCAGTAGAGTGCGACTCCCAGAGCATTCGGTCTATCTACTCTTTTGAAGTTTTCTCGTCTTAGTGCTGCTCAAGAAGGATACACCAATGTCGTTGGTGACGATAGGGTTGATGGCTACAAAATTGAAGATTGTATTCGCCCAAGTATTCTAGGTCAAGAGGTCGACAATTGGACTTCTGTGGATTTTGCCCAAGTTTCAAGCGGTGAGGAGTAATTTTCTTGTTTTCTTTTATTATCATGTCATAATTCCTACGCTCTGCCCAAGGCGTAGTGGAGCATTTGTGTAGGGCCACCATGTTTATTTTCAAAAATTAATCATAAATAAAGGACATTTTTTCATTCAAATATTTTGTTCCCTTTCTTTTACTTTTCTTTAAATGGCGATGTTTCCTTTCCACGCATTATCACTAAAACACCAAAAATATCATTTATGCAGATGCACTTCCACCACATATTAATTGATAACGACTCCGCTATCACTCACTATGACTTTGATAATCCCATCTACCAAGCTGAAGGGGGGAGGGGCATATGAGGATTGTGACCTTCCCGAGGAATTAGCCAGGTTATTAAAACAAGAAGAGAAGGTCATCCAGCCGAATCAAGAGTCATTCGAGGTGGTGAATATTGGCACAGAAGAGGTAAGAAGAGAGGTCAATATAAGGGCATATCTCGAAGAAGGCACGAAGGTTAGATTAATTGAGCTACTTCGAGAATATTTTGATATCTTTGCTTGGTCTTATGAAGATATGTCAAGGCTGGATACCGATATCGTGGTACATCGTCTACTGCTCAAGGAAGGATGTTGTCCTGTCAAGCCAAATCTCTGAAGAACTCTTCCTGAGATGTCCAAGAAGATTAAAGAAGAGGTCCAGAAATAGTTGGATGGAAATTTCTTGAAAGTCATCAATTATCCTCTGTGGATTACAAGTACTGTGCATGTGCCTATGAAAGATGGTAAGGTCAGGATGTGTGTTGACTATAGGGACTTGAATAGAGCCAGCCCTAAGGATGATTTTCCCCTTCCCCGTATTGATGTGTTATTCGATAATACAACTCACTCTAAAGTGTTTTCCTTCATGGACGGTTTTTAGGGTTACAATCAAATTAAGGTCTATGTGGATGATATGATTGCTAAGTCTGACACGGAAGAGGAGCATCTTGTTCATCTAGAGAAGTTGTTCGAAAGATTGAGGCTATTCCTGTTGAGGCTGAATCCAAATAAGTTCACCTTTGGGGTGAGATCTGGCAAGTTGTTGGTTTTTATTGTAAGTGAAAAAGGTATCGAGGTTGACCCTGCTAAAGTGAAAGCGATACAAGAAATGCTCGAACCGAAAACAAAAAAAGAAGTTTGTGGTTTCTTGGGGAGGTTAAATTACATTTCTAGATTTATTTCTCATCTCACATCCGCGTGGGAACCTTTGTTCAAATTGTTAAAGAAAAATCAGACGATAAGGTGGGATGAATATTGTCAAAAGGCATTCCACAAAATAAAAGAGCATTTGCAGGAACCTCTGATACTCATGCCACCGGTGGAAGGGAACCCATTAATCATGTATTTAACTGTATCCGAAAATTCCATGGGTTGTGTCCTTAGTCAGCATGACGAGACGGGAAAGAAAGAGCAAGCCACTTATTACTTGAGTAAGAAGTTTATGGAGTGCGAGTCAACGTACTCATTGCTGGAAAAAACTTGTTGTGCACCTTCTTGGGCTGCCAGACGCTTAAGATAATATATGTTGACCCACACCATCTACTTGATATCCAAAATGGATCCAACCAAGTACATTTTTTAGAAGTCGGCTCTCACAGGGTAGCCCGTTGGCATATGATACTCACTGAATATGATATCCAGTACACTATGCAAAAGGAAATCAAAGTTAGTATATTGGTTGATCATCTTGCTCATCAGCCCATGGACAATTATGAATTGATGAAGTTTGAATTTCCAGATGAGGAAATAATGTATATTCGGGATTTTAATATCCCGAGCCCATATGAAGGACCCGAGCCAGAATCACGTTGGACGCTTGTGTTCGACGGTGCCTCCAATGCTATGGGCAACGGTGTTGGAGCTATTATCACCTCTCCTGAGGGATTTCACATTCCTTTCACGGCTCATGTTTTTTCCGATTGTACTAACAACATGGGAAAATATGAAGCTTGCATTTATGGTATTGAAGTGGTGATCGACTTGTGAATCAAATACTTAAAATTCTTTGGAGATTCCAATCTTGTTATCAGCCAAATTAATGGAGATTGGGAGACTCGTCATCAGAACCTGATTCCCTATCGTGATCATGTTATGAAGTTGATTTCGTACTTCGAAGATATCTCGTTTGAACACATTTCTAGAGAAGAGAATAATCTAGCTGATGCACTGACAACTTTTTCCTCCATGTTTAAAGTTAAGTGGGCTAACGAAGCACCTTCAATTACCATCAGAAGGTTGGATGAGCCAGCTTTTTGTTTTAAGGCTAATTTGGAATCAGACAGTAACCCATGGTTTTATGATATTAAAAGATATCTTGAAATGCAAGAGTACCCTGAAGAGGCATCTGTAACAAGCAAAAAGTTCTTGAGGAGATTTTCGGCCAAATTTTACCTCAGTAGTGGTTTGTTGTATAAAAGGAATCATGATGGTTTACTGCTCAGATGTGTTGACAAGAGAGAAGCAGCTAGAATCATTGACGAGATGCATGAGGGTGACTTTGGGAATCACTCTAGTGGATATACCATGGCCAAAAAGATTTTACGAGCTGGCTATTATTGGTCCACCATGGAAACTGGTTGTTATAACCATGCACGGATTTGTCAAAAATGTCAAGTCTATGCTGATAAAGTGCATGTGCCGCTTGTACCACTGACTGTTTTGACTTCTCCTTGGTCGTTCGCGATGTGGAGAATAGATATGATCGGAAAGATCGAACTGACTGTGTACAATAGACACTGTTTCATTCTAGTTGTCATTGATTATTTCACTAAATGGGTTGAAACTGCATCTTATGCAAACGTTACCAAGCAAGTGGTAACTCACTTTATTAAGCATAATATTATATGTCGCTACGAAGTGCCTGAAAAGATCATTACCGACAATGGGTCTAATTTGAACAACAAAATGATGAAGGATCTTTGTGATTCCTTCAAAATCTATCATTATAACTCTTCTCTGTTTCGACCAAAGATGAACGGGGCCATCGAAGCGAACAATAAGAATATTAAGAAGATTGTACAGAAGATGGTAGTAACCTATAAAGATTGGCATGAGATGCTACCTTTCACTTTTCATTGTTATCGTACCACTATGCGTACTTCGACTGGGGTAACCCTATTTTCTTTGGTTTATGGAACGGAAGCAGTGTTGCCTGTGAAAGTCAAAATTCCCTCTCTAAGGATCATGAAAGATGTCGAGCTTGATGAAAGTGAATGGGTACAGAATCGGATGGATCAGTTAGAACTCATTAACGATAAGAGGTTGACGGCTGCATGTCATGGTCAAGTATATAATCAAAGGATGAGGAAGGCTTTATACAAGAGTGTGTGGCCTCAGTGTTACAAACCAGGTGACCTTGTGCTAAAAAGGATAATTCTTCCTCAAGGTGATCCCAGAGGCATGCGGGCTCCAACTTATGAAGGACCATTCATGGTCAGAAAGGTTTTCTCTGGTGGAGCAATGATGCTCACAACCATGGATGGAGAATACTTCCTTATCCATGTAAATGTTGACGTAGTTAAAAAACACTTTGAATGAAACAGACCCGCTAAGTTGAAAACCCGAAAGGGCAGCTTAGGCAAAAAAGTGGTATCCCGGTGAATCGAAAACCCTAAAGGGAGATTCAGGCAAAAGTTAGGGATTTAAAGCAAATGATTGTGCTCAGTATTAGATCCCTTGTTTCTTTTTCATCTATTTTTTTCCGGTCACCCGGTAGGGGTTTGGAACCAGTTCAAAATTGCTTCGTCACAAATCAAGAAGAGGGGAGCGTTAAGGTCATAAAAGCTATAGCAGAGTCAGAATATGATGGATATTCGTATTCACATTACCATTTGTAAATACTTGTTTGTTTTTATTTCACAATTACCTCTTTCTAGGAATTGCTTCCGAATGTAAATGCCTTTTTCATAGGCTACTTTTTTCAAGTTAATAAAGGATCCTATTTTATATATGTGCACATAACTTCCTTTTACTGTTTTATTTTCAAAAACATCCAATATTTTGATAAACATGTGCATATAAATTTTTTTGCCCTACATAAACATGATGATTAAAGTTATAGTTCATTGGTTTTTTTAAAATTTGTTTGAAATATTGATGTTAAATACAATTGTCATACTATGCGAGGAGCATGTTCGATTTTCCTCTTGATGGAACACTCATCTACTTGTTTGTGAGTATTTTACTTTTCCCCTAATTGTTTCATTTCCCCGAGATAGTGGCAAAATTTTACTTCTCCCCGGTGAATTCATGTTCCTACGGAAATACAAATGAAAGGTGCTTGAAGATCTCTCATCTAGGCTTGTTCTCATGTCCCCTTTGAGTACTTTAGGGTTGTCCTTTTATACAAAACGCTCTTGTTTACTCAGCAAAGCCATTTGCAGATTCCCCTCACGACAAATAAGTCATTTGCCAGAATAAGCATCAAGATTATAGTGCATCGTCAAGATCAATAAGTCTAGACGAAGTCAAGTCTCCTCTACAGTGGCATTTTTATGATTCTCTACTGAATTTTCATATGTACCTTGTTTGTTTGTTTAAACATTGTCTTCATGTAGGAACTTGTTTGTTTTTTTAGTGTTAATATTAATGCAATAAGTATGTTTGCCTTGAAGTAGTCCTTTCGTTTTACTTAACCAATTTTTTATCACTCTTTAAATGATTTTCTGGCATTTTAATACCAATTGTACCAACTCTTTTGCCTAGTCAAAGATTGGAGGAAGGATGACCATAGTTAAATGCAATATCTTTGATTGTATGCTTTTGAGTAAAACCCTGTTGACGATGTACATGCCTTGTTTCAATCCCCAAACACCGGAGATATAAGGGAGATAAACCCTCGTTAACCCCTATGAGCCTTCAAAGTAGAAGTTTCTTTTCTGTTCAGAAAAAACCCTTATTTTTAACCCGGGGCAGGGGTAGATGTCCCATCTGAGGATTACCACATTTTATCCCTCACATTATGAGGTCATGAAAAGATCAAAACCACAATGGTTATTTCTTTACAAGAATCTTGAGGTCGAGATCAAATCGATACAAAAATGGTTATCCCTTGCTGACCGAGGGATGAGGCAGTCACTTTCTTCCAAATAGTTCAAAGACTTAGGGTTACACGACTTGTTCAAAATATGAAAGAAAAAAAATGGAAAAAAAGGGGGAGCCCCACTAAGTTGAAACTTAAAAACAAGTCGCTTAGGAAAAAGTTAGGGCATCCCACTGGAATCCCAAATTGAAATTCAAAAGAATTGGTCCAGGCAAAAATTAGGGAAAGCGAAAAAGAACTTGGAAATCCCGAAAGGCAGAAAAGGATTGTTCAATAAAAAAATCCTCATCAAAAGAAAAGTCGTGTGATCGAACACCAAAAAACCAAAGGTTAAGTGATTGTCGCAGTGGTTCCTCAACCATCAAAAACTCTTTTGAGAAATGAGTGCTCGTATCGAGTCAACTGAACTTAGGACCGGAGAATGTCACGAAGGGGGCGAGCTCCAAATAACTTGAGCCTTAAAATCTTGTTTTTCTAAAAACCATGAACAAGGCCATGTTACAACCTTTAAAAGTCCTAACTGAAACATGGGTTTAACTCAAAGGCATACTACAACAGGACATTGTTTCCTAGCTCCCAAATATGTTTACATATCCATGTTGGTATCTTATCGCCTGCATTGCGTTTATTTCAAAAAAAAAATTGAAATGTTACACTCTAGCTAGTGATTCATTCACAACAGAGGTGCGACATATTTTCATTCAAAATTTTCAACTTCAAGGCTTACATAATTGTTGCATTAGAATTGTCATTCTCATAATAAACATTTTTCTGCATACAAAACAATCGCTTGACATCAAAAGAGCTTACAAAATAAACATCAGTGAAGAGCTTAATTTTGTCAAGGAGTAAAGATTTGATTACTCCGTTGGATGCAAGGTCATTTGTTTCATGAGAGAGTGATGGTATCAAAAGAATCTTTTTATCATCCTCAGTAGGGTTGATGTTGGCTAAGATTTCCATTTCCCCAGTAAAGTCGATATTGTTTGATTATCTTCATGATCTATTTTATGACTGCATATCCAAGGTTCTTTTAGTCCCTGGCTCCCGGTTTCTTTGTGAAGAAATACATGGAAGAAGCATTCCCATCAAGGGTTGCTGCTTGTAGAGTTTTATATCTCTTATCCCCAACAAAATACTCCCTGGCGGAGTTTTGTATCCTCAGTGGAGTTTTGTATCTTTGGAAGCTTTTATTTCCTCAGCAGAGTTTTGTTGCCCATAAATATTTTTCAAGAGAAAAGCTTTGATCTGATACTTCAAGTTTGAAGACGTCTCATGTCCCCAGTGGAGTTTCTTAGATGAGAATTCACAATCTGAAGAAGTTCCAATTCCCTAGAGGAGTTGCTAATCAGAAGTTCCTCGTCCTGATCTCTCATTTCCCAGCTAATTTGTTGCTTGGGCATCCTTATTTAAGGATCTTTCCTTATCCCCAGTTTAGTCGTTGCTGGTCGATTAACTGAGATTTTGTTAATCTTTATTAGTCGGTGAAGGATTTTCTGACAAGAGTTTCCCCAATAGGTTTGGCCATTTCTAAAGAGTATCGTCAATCCCCGTCAGTGTGATTCTGACTATATTTTCTGCTCGAGGATTTGTGTACCCATAACAATAATATTTTTGACCGAGTTTTTCTTATCAAAGATAATCTCATCCCCGATAAGGTTGGCCTTGATAGAGTTTATCTAATTCCCCAGCAAGGTTCTCACTTCTCACATCTAGTTTGTTATCTTGGTATCATCCTCAACACGGTTGTGCGCCATCTTTTCCAGAGATTACAGTCTTACACTAATGTTCTCCAGCAACAACCAATTTCTATTTGGAATTCTCCTTCAGAAGTTACGGTTTTGATTTGATCATCTCCAACAGAGTTCACAATTTATTTTTGCAGCTCCTCTTAGTATTTGTAGCCTATTTCTATCTGTTGCTCAGTTTTTACTCCCGACAGAGTTTTAGCTCTACAAGAGTTTCTCTCCAGTGGTTCCTTATATCTTCTCTTCTCCATTAGATTTTGCATTTTATTTTTGCAAGTCTTGTCAGATTTTGACTTCTTGGTTATTGGCCTCTCGATTGGCCATTCCACAGTGACACATTTAAACATGCACCATTACATTGCATCTACCAAAATGTGTAGCATTTCCATTATATGGAGCATTACGCTATATAAAAAAATTTCAAGCATGCATCGGAACATAAGCCATTACTGTTTCTGTTTCCCCCAGTGAATTTGCTAATACTTAGGATTATATCCCTTATGAGGTCTTCATCCTCAGTATCTCATTTTCACCCCATACAAATATCCTTTATATGTTAATCATTTGAACGGTTGAGTGTCTACTCTTGATTGTAGTTCAGTTTTTCCCTGGCACAATTTTCTCGGGTTTAGTCTTTACTACCCTCGTAGGTTTATTCCAACGTCTATTGATGTACCTTTTGAATACCAGTTTCATCCTAATATTCAGTTTCATAAGGTTTTTAGTTGTACGCCCTAATCACCTTGCTTTTGGTCGAGTTTTCAGTTTCGCCTCCTCACCCGCGCATGAAATACAATTTTCGTTTTGGAACTCGTCTAGTTTAGTTTTTTCTAACTAGTTATAATGAGTCGAGTGTCGTCTCATTTTGTTTTCATACCTTGGACTTCCGTCAGTGTTTGATTATTGAGTCCTTTATCGGTTTTCATTTACCGAGTCTCTTTGCAGTGTTTGTAACTGCATCCCTGGTTGAAATTAGTCTCCTTTGTTCCTTGCATTCTTCTATCAGTTTTCATTAATGTCTATCTATTAATCTAATACCAGCAGATGCTCTAAGAATCATGCGCTCTCACCATTTTTCTATGGGTCAAGTTTTGCCTCGTTACTTGTGCGTGAAATCCAGTTTTCGTTCGGCTACTCATCTAGTTTAGTTTTGTCTAACTAGTTTTAATGAGTCGAGTTTCGTCTCGTTCTATTTCTTACTTTTGGGATTCTTTCAGTTCCTTCATATTATCTATCTTGGGTTGAAATTTTTCTCTTTTATAACCTTTGGGGTCTTTCAGTTTCATCTCATCGTCTTCCCTTGGTTTGAGACTAGCAGGTGCTCCTAGAATCACGCGCTCTAGCCCCTCTTTTCTACGTACTTTTCCTGAGTTTAGTTTATGTCTATTCTCTATGGTTTGAGCCTTATCTCACCCCTTTTGTGGTCCGGTTTTATCTTGACACTTTGTTATGAAGTTTAGTCTCCTCTATCTCTTTCAAAATCCCGCATCTGTTGGCATCCTTTATCCTCGGGGGGTCCTGTTTCTTTTTCAAGAGTGTAAATTTTTGGGTTCTTTCGTATTCAATCTTCTTCAACTCTGAACGCTCGAAAATTTTCATTTTTCTCACTTATCGTGCTAAAGACGATTGAATAGGGGCAGTTGTTGCACCCCAAAATTTACCCTGTTGATTCAGGCTTATGTTTCATCATAAACATCATATTGCATTACATTCATCCTCTTGTGATGGGATCAAGGTACTTTGGTGCTCAAGTTGTCTACAAGTTGTGTTGGTTGATGGGACTGACAATTAGTGCAAGAAGGGAGCTCATTCTTTCAAACATTGGATTTCTCAAGTCACAAGGGTTTCTAATGTCTCAAGATATTGCATCCTTCTCATTGGATCATCAGGAGGTTGAAATTTTTTATTGAATCACATTCTCTTAAATCATCAGTCAAATTAGGATTTTGTCCAAATTGAAGTAATTGGGGTTTTAGAATAGCCAAGCTTTGAAGCATCATTTTCTTATCATCATTGTAATCAAATTTGTTCAAGAAATCTCTCATGATGCCTATTGAAATTAGGGTTTTAGGGCTTGATCAGCTATCTCCTAACACAAAGTGAAAATTAGGGTTTTGGATTTAATGAGGTTTTCTATGACTTTTCCATTCAAACTTGTTTCCATGCTTCACTACATGATATTAAGAATCTTTGGCTGAAATATTGAGGATTAATTTGGATTGAAAATGGTTTAATCGATTAGAAAGGGAAAAATGGTCATTTTGGTCACAATCAGTCAAAATCAGAGGTTGACCAATTGAAATTTCGGTCAACCATCCATTCTAACATCCTCTTTTCATTTTTCAAAGTCAATTTTATCACAAGGTCAAAGGAAATGGAAGATTGGAATGTAACTTGTTCATGAAGAAACTTGAAAAGTTACTAAAAATGGAAAATATGCACTAAATTTCAAAAATTCATAACTTATTCATTTTTGATCCAAAAATTGCAAGTCTTATGTGCTTGGAAAGCTAAGAGGGAGTTATACAAATTTTCTTCTTTTACCAAAAGCAAAACATGCAAGGATAAATAGTTATGGAGCTTAGGACTCATGATCATGTGAAAATTATATGTCATTTTCAAAATTCAATGACTTTTATGCCAATTTTTGAAGGTATTAATGGATCCAATTGGAAAAACTCAAAACTACAAGGTTGTAGAGTTTTTTAATACCTTACCAAATTGTACTCATTTGTGTCCAAATTCTAAAGGATGAGCAGGTTATGGTCTTTTAATTTCAGACTATCTTATTGAATTTTGGCCAAACAAGCAAAATGCAATTTCTTGCAAACTTCATTTCTAGTCATCCTCTTTGTTTCTAATCAAGCCCATGACTTATTTATGACTTGTTGAGGCCAATAATGCCAGAAAATTCGTGCCCCATGTGATATGGTACTTGCTTGCATTCAAAATGCTCAAAGTTTCCAAGAAGAGCCAATTCACCAACACCCACTCTACTCATTGAGTCATGACCTGTAACTTTTGGGGTTTTCTTATGAGGATATTTGGCACACAAAACGCAAGAAATATCAAGGAATGCACGAGTAAAACACGGGGATCCATGTGCACTCAATTTTTGGCCAAATTTTTCAATCAGGCCCTCTAACGATTCTGAGGACTAATTTCCTTTTCTAACCTTCTCTACTCACTCTATATAATGCTCTCCAAGCCTCATATCACCCTCTCCACGCTTCATTCTCCAGAAATCCAGATATGAACATTGCTTCTTCCTACTGAAGTTTTCTTCGATTCTCCAATTTCCTTCGTGCGTTCTTCAAATTTTTGGTGGATTCAACTTCAGAGAAGTGTGTAGATCAAGATTGCAGAGTTTATTCACATCTGTAACTGAAGAATCGTGATTTCAATTTCTACATTGAGGTGAGTTTCTTGAATTTCGATTTGCTCTTTTCAGCTTGATTTGATGAATCAATTCATGTTCATGATGTGTTAGCTGGCCAGACTATAGGTCTAATGTACTTGGTTTGCTTGATTGGAGCTCAAATCATGTTATGTGATTTTTATGCAACTTGTACATTTCACGTTTTCAGCAACTTTGCATGCATATTTCTCTTAGATCTCTGATCCATTGTGAATTCTATGAGTATCATAAGATAGATGCTAATTTCAACTTTAATTTTCACTTTGATTCATGGATTTTGGTTGAGAAACGAGCGTGTTTGATGGACCTGAATATAAGCTCGGAATCTGTTTGTGAAACATGTTTTGGAATATGCTGGAGGTAGGAGATGAAGTGAGGTGGCACGCCCTGATTGGATCGTTTGAATTGTTAATCAATTTTATATTATTTCAATTTATTTGTATTCTCTGATTTTATTTCTTGATCAAAACATTTCCAAAAATTCTGAAAATATTACCATAGGCTAGACTTTATTTCTAATATTTGTCATAATTTTTCTGGAATTTTTGAAAATAATTTGGTTGGTGTAAAACATTTGTACCTTAATTAATTTTGTTTAATTGATTTTTTTTGCATAATATGTTTGTTAATTTTATTTTCTGACCTTTCCTTTATTCAAAAATTATATAAAAAATATTTCAGACATTTTTGATTGACCCATTTTAGGTTTCTGAATTTTATTTTAGAATTTTCCTTTTTCTAGTTGATTAATTAATTAATAACATTTAATTGCTTCTTATTCTTTTTCAATTATTTTAACCATATAGTTAAAATGTATAAAATTCCACAAAAAAATATATCACACTGTATTAATAGTACATTTTCATATTATGGATTTTATTTTGTCATTTTTGCATTTTTTTTTATTCATTACAAATTTGTGTAAATATATTACCTATTTTAATCATAACTTTCACACTTTGGCTCCATTTGCTATTTTTCTTGAACACAAAAATGCTAAAAAATATTGTTCAGACATCCTTATGACTTAATGTTGATAGTATAATTTTCTTTAGGGTTTTATCATGCTTAATTTTTGGATTTAATAATTAGTAAAGTTGGTGAACCATTTTTTTTATTTTTGTTGCTTACATCACAAGTTATGATTTAATTTGCTATTCTTCAAGACTTGTAAAGGTCAAAAAAAATTTGTTAGGGTTCTTGAATGTGTTAGGTCTTTATAAATTCATTTTGTTTGAATTTATACCTTAAAACCCTATTTTCTCCAAAGTATTTGGTTAAAGGTGTCCATTTTGAGTTTTACCTCAACTAATAAATTTTGTTTCACATTTTCCCTAGGCATTCAAGGAGCCAAATTAGTTGATTCTGATTTTTATAAGTCTTGAGCACTTAAAAAAATTCTCATTTAATTTCTAAGAGTTTCCTTCTATTTTTGCTTGATTTAAGTTTGTAATTTAGGTCTTTGAGTTTTTCCTCAACAATTAGACTTTTACTTGTTTGTTTTATGCATGTTTGGGAACCAATATTTTGAGTACTTGAAACTACTGATTCCATTAGTTTGTGTATGATTTTACATGATTTTCTAGTATCTCTAACTACTTTTCCTTATTTAATCAAACTAGGGTTCCCATTTAGAGGCCTTTTTAGGGTTTCTACCTTGTTTTGATTTGGTTTTCCACTTGAACCTTATTACTTTTGCCTTAAGCTTGATGTTTCTGATTTAATGATGTTTTGTGATCCTTGAATTAATTTTCTATAATTTTTACAAGCTTTGTTTCCATTTTGGTCCATTAATCTCTCATGTAGGCTTATATGATCTTTTGAATTGTAGGTAAAAGGAATGCACTTGTGCAACCCATGAGGGATCAATCCCTTTTTCTTTTTATCATCCTCTTCCCTGTTTTGCAGACTTGAGTTCATCATTGAACCGTTCAAGTTCTCACCACTTACTTATTTTGTCAATTTTTTTTTATAATCACTTGTGAATATGGTTAGGAAGATAACTTTTGCGCATTACATTTTGAATACAATTGGAGTTCATTTTAGATTTAATTGATTGTGATTCTTACTTGTTAAATATTGCTTGATATTATGCAAAGCTCCTTTGATCCTTGGATAACATTTCATTGTTAATTCAAAATGGTGAAATGAAAGGATCAATATCTCACTAGTTTTGATCTAGTTGTTGTTTGTGCTTGCTTGCTTGAGGGTTATTACATTTATTACCTTGATGTTTTGCCATCATTTACCATTGCTTTGATATATCATCATCCATCCATTATTGATTCACCAATTCTCCTTGTAATTACTAATTTGTTTGTTAAGTGTGCGAGGTACCTTGAGAAAAGTTTTCAAATTTGACTTGATGTCTTTGTGTTCAACTTTATTTGTGGGACATAATTTTTTATGCTTGCACCATTCGTGTGCTTTGTATATCTTATTCCCTTGCAGGATATCTATAGGGTTGTGTCTTCTATACACCATTTATGGGTTATGTTCACATTTGAAGCCTCAATGCTTATGTTTGATGGTGTGATTTCTGACATGATTTGTTTACTGATGCTAGCTTGCTCAAAGTTCTCTGGGTTTCTTTTTCTTGCTTAGTTGCTACAGATAGTTATCTATTTGGTATTGCACTACTTCTTCTTTTTACTGTTTTCGACCTTTATTTCTTTCTATTGCATGATGGGACCTCCGTTGCGGACATATGTCAGGAGTCCCTCTGGTTTATTTAAAGACTTGTTTAAGGAAATTCTGTCAGTGTGCTAATTGTGTTTGTTTAATATCCTACCTTTGGAGTAGGTATTATGCATGTGTGTTTATATTTGTGCCCACATTATATTACAGGTGATAAGTGCTCAAAAGGAGGCGAGCGGGGAAGGGTGTATAATCGAACCCCGCACATTCTAGTCCGTGTAATCCTTATCTCACGTGGTACGTCGATGCTTCGGAGTCGTGCATATCATATGTAATGAGTCCGTCAAGTGGGAAAGATTTTTGCAATCAAACCCCCACGCTTTGTCAGAAGTTTGCATTGACTGATGCTGACACTCCGTGATCGCTTATATTGTCTTCTATCGCTTACCTCGATCTTCTATATCTTGGTTAGGTGCTCAGTTTCTTAAGACATCACATTTTTCTTATTTCATCCGTCTCCCGCTTGTTTGCTTCGGGTGATCCGCTCCCCTTAGCTAAATCATTTTCTCTTTATACCCCCATCCTCCGAGTCAGTATACCTCGATTGTGTGCTTTTTCTAAAGCACTTGTTTGTTCACTTGTTTGGTATTTACCATGCTCCATTAGGATTGCTCGTGTAGGGTTATTCCTCGAGCTAGACATTAGGATATTTACCCATGTGTGATAAGGTGGGATAACTGACTTGATTGTTTCACATTTGATCGCAAATGTTGCGGTTTAGCAAGAGTCGCCACCGACTTTTCTTTTATCCAAAAGGAAAGGTGAAAAAGCACAGGAAAGACCTTTGATATGTTTTCTTGAGTTCGGGGGGTAGATTATGAAAAGGGAAGGTATTAGCACCCTTTTCATCCATGGTTTTCCATGGGCTCTTAGTTACTTGCTAGATCACTTGCTTTTGTTTGAAAATGTGCTTTGTGTGGTCTTTTGAAAGTATTTTATAAAGGTGCCTTTGTTTGGGAAAACTTTATAATGATTTTCGTTCGTAAGAATGTATATAAAGTGTTTGATCTTTTTAAAATGTTTTCAAGTTTTGAAATATGTTTTGAAAGTGTTGGTGTTTGTTTTGAAAATAGCAAGGATGTTTTGGTTTTGAAACTGAGCAAGCAACTAGGAATAATCTACCTAATCAAAAGTATTTCGTGTTTATTTCCTCTTCCCTTTGATATTGTTATCTTACCATTAATTTGGTAAGTAACCTTATCTTTGGATGTAAAAGGGATGGGCAAGGGTCATCGTATAACCATGATTAGCAATGTTGCAAGATATCTTAGCATTTTTCTTTAGGGACTAAGATCATTTTGAAAGGCAACATGGATAGCATCATCGAGGGAGTATGATCTTATATTTTGCTTGTTTTTGCTAAGATACCTCACATGCATAATATGGCCATTTTTGTAAGGCAACAAAGTGGATTTATCCTAGGGGTGTTTGTGTGCAAGTGGATTGGTTTTCATGCTTAATTTATCTTTGATTAGGGTTTGCTATTTGTTGGTTTTAGTATTTCCATACAAAACCCTAATTACTAGCATTTGTATATAAAGCGATAAATTGAGGAATTTAAAATTACTACGCTATTACATCATTTAGGGGAGGGGGTGTACAAATTACAGATGGGGAATATTGCAAGAATTTAAATCTAAATAAATATTACAACCATATCGAATTTTTGAATAAATGTACAAAATGAACAAATAAAATACAAGAACGTAGATGTAAAAAAAGATTTTTTTATTTGGTTTTTTTATGAAAAAAAGGTTTTTTAACCTAATCAAATTACACTAAACTAATTAACTAAAAAATAAAATTAATATTAAGTTAGTAAAATAAATTAATTTAAGGAAAAGTATTTTTTAGGGTTTTGGTGAATTTAATTGAATTAGTAAATAAAAATAATTAAATAAAAATCCTAAATTCTGAATTGATTTTAATTTACAAAATAATATAAGTAAAAAAAGGTGAATTTCATTATTAAAGAAAATTCTTTTTTGTTCTTTTAGTTTTTATAAAGAAAAATAAAATGTATAAGTATTTTTTAAATATGCAAATAAATAAATAAAATTTTTCTTGGATTTTTTTATTAATAAAAAGAATAATAATGATAATAATAGTAATAAAAATAATAAAATAAAAATGTGAAATAAAAATAAAATGAAGGAAAAATAAATAAAAATGGAAAATAAAACAATGGGTCGGGAGTGTGAATAACAAGGCAGGGGGTCAGAAGTAGCAGAAAAAGTAAAGCCCAAAGGGGGGAAAGCCCAGCGCTGCAAAAAGTCAAAAAATGTCAAAAAATGAAGAAAAAAAATGCAAAAAGGTCACGTTGGGACTTGAACCCAGGACCTCATAGTGACAGGCACGCGCTTTAACCACTGGGGTGGTGATACATCCATTAACTTATATAAAACCACAAATATATATTAGAAACTGCTTCATGAAAACAACTTCATCTTCAACCTCTGGCCGGACCACCTACATCTTGTTCATTTCTCATCCATTTGCAAATATGTAAACATGAAACTTGTGGCAAACTTGTGGCAAATTTCACCATGAATTTTGAATGGTACTAAATTCTAACCTAATTTTTCCAAGATGTTCAGATTCAAAATTCTAACTACTTAAGCAATATAAATGAAATCTAAAGACATGGTTAGCTTCAGAACAATGATGTCTATATTTTTCATTCACAAGCTAAACATTAATGATGCTTGTATGAAGAGTTCAAAATTCAGAAAACTCACCTTGCAAGAGGGTATCGTGTTTTAAGTTTGAGCAGATTTTAAGGAGTTCTAATGATTGGATTATCTTCCTCAAGTTCCTATGAAGCTAATATGATGCTTAGCTTGAGCTGAAAGTGCCTGAGGAGTTCTGGAGAAGTCCAAGTGTAAATCTCTGTTTTTGAAAATGGAGGATGGTGTTAATGGTGTTACAGTCTTGAAACAAGGTGAGGAATGAGTTCTAAATGATGTTTAGAAGCTTTAGGAACAAAAGGCTTGAAAACGCACGAGGGAGATCTGAGTTTCAAACTTTTGGTCAAGTTATGCAAGAATGGAGGTATGTGATGCAGTTATGAGTTCTTGGTGGTTTTGGAGCTTAAGCATGCGTGTGTTTTGTTGCTAAGGACTTGTGTTTATATAAGCCAAGGGTTGGAGAGGTTTTGCATAAAGGATTTCTGAGTACTAGAGTTATGGCTAGGTTGCTTGATTTTGAAGAAAAGTGAATGTATGGTTCCAAGATGAAGTACAAGCATGGGCTGAGTGATTGTAAGGCTTGATACAAACTTCTCTTGAGTTATAGGACGTGTAAAATCAGAAGAAAACAATTGCAAGGCTCAAGAACAAGTTTTGTGCATAAAGCTACTTTTTCAAAATGGCATTGTGCACTTTCTTCCTAAAATGGATATAAAGCATGGCATTACATCGAATGCTTGAGTTGAGTTCTCTAACAGCTGTGAAAGCAATTAATTATGGAGTGTCTAACAATTTTGAGGCCTACAAAGCAAAGATTATGCAGAATAGGTTTGAGATTTGTATTTTGTTCATCACAAAATTTGCCTTGTAAAACAACTTGAAACCCCAACTTCTGACCTTCGATTTTCCTTGCTCACAAATGATCTCAAGCAGTTCTAGGACATTTTGGAAAGCTTGTAATGTACTATACAACCCCTCTTTGAATTACTTTTGAAAATTCCCCTTGGAACTAGGTGAAACTTGGGTCAGAAGTTAGGTCAAAATCCTGACCAAAAATGTTCAAAATTTCACTAAGTGTTTAGTTTCAAGACCATGACTTCATGAATTAATAACTTGAGATCCAACCACTTTTAGAAGAAGTTGTGTAAAGCAAAGTTGAATATTTCATAGAGATCTACAACTTTCATGTTGAAAGTTTCTTTTGAATCATCTTGCATCATGGTGAAAAAAATGCCTCAAAGTTGTGAAAAAACATGAAGTTTTCAACACTTGGAAACTTTTCTAAGTTTGAAAATTTTGACTTTTCAAAATGAAATCTTGAATTTTTAATTTCTTGATGAACAAGTTTCATATTTTGACATGTTTTGATGAATTGTGATCTTTGACACTTGATTTTGACCAAAAAGTCAAAGTTTGACTTTTCAGTGTACAATTGACTTTTGATCAGTTGACTGAAAATCAACTATCAATCCAATTGATCTTGAGAAATTTTTTGAGTCATGCCATTAGGTCAAAATTATACAATTGAACTCTTAAGATCATTCCTCAAACCAATTAACCATTTGCTAGGTCAAAAATCAGAAATTGCCCTTTCTCAATTAAAACCTAATTTTGACCATTTTGCCCTTTTGATGATTTGATCAAATTTCTTAAGGAATTGTGGTCCAAACTTGATCAAATGATACATAGGAGTTTACAATGTTGATATGCGTCAAAAATTATGAAGTTTGACTGTAAATTGGTCACCGTTGACTTTTTCCCTAATACAACTGATTTTTAGGTCAACTGCTCAATTGACTGAGCAAAAATGTGATTCAAGGCTTGAAACTTGACATGAGTAATCTTGGGGGTCCAAAATGATCCATGAAATTCATATGAGGCATTGAAAGTTCAATTATCCCTTTGCAATCTCAAACCCTAATTTTAGTCATCAGTGCTTAAGGAGGTGTCTTGAGCTGATCAATCCTTGTGCATTCTTGAGCCAAGAGAGATCTTTGTGAGAAAATATTTGATAAGTGAGAGGGAAAATTTTGGGTACAACAGCTGCCCCTGTTCAATCTTCTTAAACCTGAAGAATTAGATTGGCGGATTTGCCACTCATGACTTGAAGTGGAAGATGATTGGACACTAGAGTGCCCAGAAATTTGCACTCGAAGAATGTGATGGTTGATGGTATAGGGAATGGGATTAAAGATGCCATTTGGAGAGGTGATGGAAAGTTGTTAGATATGGGCTTAAAGATGCCATAAAAAATATTGTTGGCAGGGTTGGAAGAAGTGTCAGAATAAATCTCTGGTTGATTTATATTGAAATAGTGGATGTGTTGGGTTGAGTACCAGAATAATATCCATAAATGGATTGTATTTGAATCATGACAGTAAGCTTAAACTGAATGAGTATCAGAATGACATCTGTATCTGGAGCATATATGCATTGTATCTGAAGCTGAATCTGAATGAGTATCAGAATGGCATCCGTATCTAGAGCGTATCTCAAATGTATCTCAAAGTTGAATCTGAATGAGTATCAGAATGGCATCTGTATCTGGAGCGTATCTGAATAGTATCTGAAAGTGGAATCTGAATGAGTATCAAAATGGAATCCATATTTGGAGCGTATCTGAACTGCATCTGACAGTTGAATCTGAATGAGTATCAGAATGGCATCCGTATCTGGAGCGTATTTGAACTGTATCTGAAAGTTGAATCTGAATGAGTATCAGAATGACATATGTATCTCGAGTGTATATGTATTGTATCTGAAGTTGAATCTGAATGAGTATCAGAATGGCATCTGTATCTAGAGCGTATCTCAAATGTATCTCAAAGTTGAATCTGAATGAGTATCAGAATGGCATCTGTATCTGGAGCGTATCTGAATAGTATCTGAAAGTTGAATCTGAATGAGTATCAGAATGGCATCCATATTTGGAGCGTATATAAACTGTATCTGACAGTTGAATCTGAATGAGTATCAGAATGGCATCCGTATCTGGAGCGTATCTGAACTGTATCTGAAAGCTGAATCTGAATGAGTACCAAAATGGAATCCATATTTGGAGCGTATATGGAGCGTATCGGAAATGTATCTGAAAGATGAATCTGAATGAGTATCAGAATGGAATCTGTATCTGAAGCATATCTGAACTGTATCTAAAAGCTGAATCTGAATGACTATTAGAATGGCATCCGTATCTAGAGCGTATTTTAACTGTATCTAAAAGTTGAATATGGATGAGTATCAGAATGGCATCTGTATCTGGAGCATATCTGAACTGTATTTGAAAGCTGAATCTGAATGAGTATCAGAATGGCATATGTATCTTGAGCGTATCTGAACTGTATCTGAAAGCTGAATCTGAATGAGTATCAGAATGGAATCCGTATCTGGAGTGTATCTGAACTATATCTGAAAGCTGAATCTGAATGAGTATCAGAATGGAATCCGTATCTGGAGTGTATCTGAACTATATCTGAAAGCTGAATCTGAATGAGTATCAGAATGGCATCCGTATCTGGAGCGTTCTGAATTGTATCTGAAAGCTGAAACTGAATGAGTATCAGAATGGCGTCCATATCTGGAGTGTATCTGAAATGTATCTGAAAGCGTGTATGAGAAGAAGCCCGTGTAGGATTGCTTTAGCTGGTCGTGTAGATAATTGTCCTAACTTATTTCAGGTATCAATCTCTGACCTTTTGCAAATTGTTGATGATAGCCATCTGCTGACTGATCTTTCCTGAAGAGATAAAATATTAGTTGTATGCAATGTCATGATGTATGAAATGCATTGTACAATGATGTTCTAACAAATGAATGCAAATATGTTGTATGCATTCGTGTCATAGATGTTTATGACGTATGGATGTGATGTATGGGTATGTAAGCTATGCTGCTGTGATACTGTTGGATTAGGGAAAATAAATCCATGACTGCTGTTTGGGACGTGGAGTGTAAGTCTTCATGTTTTGAAGTGCTGATGAGTTGATAAGCTTCTATTTGTTAGACAAATAAACTCTGTCGTAAGGGAAACGCCGTGTATTGCTTGTGAAATCCTGTTGGGGAATCCTGAGAAATTGGGTGACTTTTACTGGGGATTAATAACTGGAAGTTTTGTTCTGTCGGGGATGTGAGAGAGCTTGATATTATTAAGCTGCACATTGTGGGGGATTTTATGTAATAGTCTAAAGATATTATCCTATTTCTTAAATCCATTAGTGATTGTCTTCTATTTTTTGCTCATTTGTAAACAGTAGTTACGTTCAAATGCATATGTTCAAAAATAAATCGTTGGACGTTTTTGTAAACAAAACACATAAATAAATAAAAACAGATAGTGTTGCACTTTCAAAGGAATATCTTTGTATTTACTTGAATAAGTATTTTGTACAATGAGACGAACATCCTGGTAAGAGAATGTCGTCATAAAAAATGGAAATTTGATACAAAGAAAAGATAGATATGTGCAATAATCCCATGGGGTTCCCATTCTGCTATAGCCTTCGTGTCTCTGAGCGTTTTCTCCACTTGCTGCCTTGTCCGAAGTTGATTGGATTGATTAGACCCGTTGAGTTTTTCAGTCGAAGCCAAAGGTTGTCTGTAAGGTGATCAATGGGACATAGTCATACGCTTTAATTCCCTAACTTTTTCCTGGACCGCCCTTTCGGGTTTTCAGTCCACCGGGATACCCCTTTTTGCCCAAGTCGCCCTTTCGGGTTTTCAACTTACCGGGTGTACAAATTTTTTTGTTTTATCCCTAATTTTTTCCTGAACCTTTTTGGTTCACCGGGATACCCTTGTTTTTCCTAGGTGTGTCAACCTAGCGGGTCTCTTATGCGTAGCATCTTTTGACTATGTCCGCGTTCACAGGGTGCGGCAGGTCGTCGCCATCCATAGTGGTTAAGATCATTGCTCCACCAGAGAATATTCTTTTGATCATAAACGGTCCTTCATATGTAGGAGTCCATTTTCCCCTGGGATCACCCTGCGGTAGTATGATGAGCTTGATCACCAGATCTCCAACTTGATACACTTGGCGCCTGACCTTTTTGTTGAAAACTGTGATCATTCGTTTTTGATACATTTGACCATAACAGACAGCAGTAAGCCTTTTCTCATCAATCAAGTTCAGTTGATCAAGTCGAGTTTGGATCCAATCGTCTTCATTCAACCCTTCATCCTTCATGATCGTCAGAGAAGAGATCTGGACCTGAATAGGCAAGACAGCTTCCAAGCCGTATACCAGAGAGTAAGGTGTCGCCCCGGTTGATTTGTGCTCCGTGGTACGGTAACCGTCGAGAAAGAATGGTAGCATCTCATGCCAGTCCTTGTAGGTTACTGTCATTTTCTGTATCATCTTTTTGATGTTCTTATTTGCGGCTTCGACGGCACCATTCATCTTTGGCCGGTAAGGGGAAGAATTATGGTGCTGGATCTTGAATTGTGCACACAGTGCGGTGATCATAGTATTGTTGAGATTCATTCCATTTTCTGTGATGATCCTTATTGGGATATCGTACCTACAAATGATATTATGTTTGATGAACCGGGAGACAACATTCTTGGTAACGGAAGCAAAAGAAGCTGCCTCAACCCACTTCGTGAAATAATCAATGGCCACCAAGATGAAGCGTTGTCCATAAGAAGTTGTGAGCTTGATTTCTCCAATCATATCAATGCCCCACATCGCGAATGGCCAGGGAGCGGTCAGGACATTCAGAGGAACTGGAGGTACATGCACTTTGTCAGCATAGATCTCACACATGTGGCAGATTCGAGAGTGCTGATAGCAATCTGCTTCCATGGTAGACCAATAATAACATGCCCGTAGGATCTTCTTTGCCATCATATGCCCACAGGAATGGGTGCCA
Organism: Vicia faba; assembly: GCA_948472305.1. Taxonomy (NCBI): domain Eukaryota; kingdom Viridiplantae; phylum Streptophyta; class Magnoliopsida; order Fabales; family Fabaceae; genus Vicia; species Vicia faba. Next base: position 175,852,415 of record OX451737.1, read on the forward strand.
AAAGTGCCTTCATGTAGATCAGCCATGATCTTTTCTGCCTCAAACTTGTCTACGCAATGAAGCAATACAGAGGCGTGGTTGCGCTTGTAGATAATGCCATTACTGATGAAGAACTTAGCAGAGAATCTTCTAAATAACTTCTTATCATTGACTGAAGCTCCTTTCGGATAATCTTGAGCCTCGAGATACCTCTTAACTTCATGGAACCAAGGCTGGTCCACTACTTCTTTAGTGTCTACCTCGTGACAGTAAGCTGGTTCATCCATCCGTTCAATGGTGATCTGGGGAGCCTCGTTATCCCATTTGAGTTTAAACATGGATGACATTGTTGCTAGCGCGTCCGCTAGTTGATTTTCCTCTCGTGGAAAATGCTCGAAGGTAATCTCCTCAAAATGTGGGATTAATGTCAACACATGTTCTTTATAGGGGATAAGGTTAGGGTGCTTCTTGTCTCATTCTCCTTTGATCTGGCTGATGGCCAAGGCTGAATCTCCAAATACACTTAAAGACTTGATTCCCAAATTTATGGCAGCTTTGAGACAAAAAATGCACGCTTCATATTCTGCCATGTTATTCATACAGTTGAAACAAAGTCTTGCAGTGAAGGGAGTGTAACATCCTTCAGGGGATATGAGTACAACACCTACACCATTGTCGAGTGCGTTGGACGCCCCATCAAAAACTAGGTCCATCGGGATCCTTGTTCAGGTCCGTCATATGGTCTGAGTTCTTCATAGTTGTTTGCCATCATGATGTCTTCATCTGGGAATTCAAACTTCATGGACTGGTAGTCATCCATATCTTGATGAGCAAGGTGATCGGCTAGCACACTGCCCTTTATTTCTTTCTGGGTAGTGTACTGAATGTCATATTCTGTCAGGATCATCTACCATCTCGCTATTCTCCCAGAGAGGGCAGGCTTCTCAAATATGTATTTTATTGGATCTATCTTAGATATCAATAAGGTAGTATGGGTCAACATATACTATCTTAGCTGGCGAGCAGCCCATGCCAGAGCACAACAAGTTTTCTCGAGCAGTGAATATCTTGTTTCACAGTCGGTAAACTTTTTGCTCAGGTAATAAATAACATGCTCTTTTCGGCCAGGCTCGTCATGCTGCCCCGTCACACACCCCATTGAATTTTCCAAGACAGTTAGATACATGATCAAGGGTCTTACCTCGAATGGAGGCATCAAAACAGGAGTCTCGTGTAGGTACTCTTTGATCTTGTCGAAGGAATTTTGGCACTCATCATTCCATTTGACTACTTGATCTTTCTTCAATAACTTGAAGATTGGTTCACAAGTATCTGTCAGGTGAGAAATGAATCTAAAAATGTAGTTTAGTCGTCCTATGAATCCTCTGACTTCCTTCTCGGTGCAAGGAGCAGGAATTTCTTGTATTGCTTTCACCTTGGTAGGGTCCACTTTGATACCTTTACTGCTGACAACGAATCCTAGGAGTTTACCGGACCTCACCCAAATGTGCATTTATTCGGGTTCAACCTCATCTTGTATTTCTTCAGTCTCTGAAACAGTTTCTGCAAATGGTTAAGATGTTCCTCCTTAGTTTAAGATCTGGCTATCATATCGTCCACATAGACCTCTATTTTGTGATGTATCATGTCGTGAAATAAAGCTACCATGGCACGTTGATAGGTTGCCCCAACATTCTTAAACCCGGATGGCATAACCTTGTAACAGAAAGTACCCCACTGTGTGACAAAGTTCGTTTTCTCCATGTCCTCAGGCGCCATTTTGATTTGGTTGTAGCCTGAGAAACCATCAATGAAGATAAACACCTTATGTTGTGTTGTATTGACAACAAGAATATCGATATAGGGAAGTGGGAAATCATCCTTAGGGCTTGCCCTATTCAAATCTCTGTAGTCCATGCACATTCGTACTTTGCCGTCCTTTTTAGACACTGGAACAACATTGGCGACACATTGTGGATAGGAGGTAACGGCTAAGAATCTGTCGTTGAATTGTTTTATGACTTCGGTCTTGATCTTCTCTAACATGTATGGTCGCATGCGACTGACTTTCTGTTTTACGGGAGGGAAGTCTTCTTTTTTCGGTAGACAATGGACCATGATATCAGCATCAAGTCCTGGCATGTGTTCATACAACCAGGAAAAGACCTCAACATAATCATGTAGCAACTGAGTCAGACGCTTCTTGATATTGGGTTCTATATTGGCACCCACCTTGACTTCTTTCTTGTCCTCTTCGGTACCTAGGTTAACTGTGTCCACTGGTTCTTTGTGGGTCTGTATGGACCTTTCTTCTTGTTGTAGTAACCTAGCTAGTTCCCCTGGAACTTCACAATCTTCCTCACCTTCGTCTTCGGCTTGGTAGATTAGATTTTCAGAGTCACAAAAGGCCATAGCATAATCGTTACCCATGGGATCCTGAATGGATGTAGATTTTCATTTTAAATGTGAGTGTGCGTAAGAGTATATCTATCTTTGAAAGAAATAAAAATGTAAGAAATAAAGACAAAGAGCACAAAGTTTGTATGCAAAAATGTCCATGATTCATTGATGACATATGAAAATGAGGTAACAACCCTTACAAATGGACCGTTGTGCCTCGGGTAAGACACAAGGTTTTAAAAGTCTGAATTATTTAATTATTATAGATCCGACAAAAATTTAAAGACAATTACTGTTGGATAAAAGTAATTGGGACAAAGTCTTTAGATTCCCAGTTACCGAGTCCTCCGTTGACAGTTGGAAAAATCCATTCCTCCAGGTCGTAGCTATCCTCATCGTCATCCCCCACTATGTTGACTCCGTGGTTGCTGATCTTCAAGGGTGGTCCTCTGGCACGAGCACAGCATATAGCTTTCTGAGCTCCTGAAGTGAAACCCAAACCAAATTTTTCAGATTTTTATGGGATATCTGGGAGTTGGCCCCAAATAGTACACCCACCTTCTTTGATCACTGCCTTGGCATCTTTCAGAGAAGACATCTTTAGCGGAGGTCTTGTAATCTTTGGGATTTGAGAAACATCCTTGGTTACTGCCACGGTGGGTGGGACTTCCTCGAAATGTTGAAATGAAGTTTCAATGAATTTACCATCCAATTCCACGTATCTGAAGGAGTTTAAGTGAGTGACCATATATTCCTCTTCTCCGTGGACAATAATGATTTTCCCCTTGGTTGGGTATTTCAGCATTTGATGTAATGTAGAGGTGACGGCACCAGCATTGTGAATCCATGGTCGGCCCAATAAGCAGGAATAGGAAGGGCGAATGTCCATCACGTAAAAAGTTGAATCAAAGGTTTGGGTTCCAACTTTTATTGGGATGTCTACCTCCCCATGCACCATTCTCTTGGAACCGTCGAAGGCCCTTACCACTATGTTGTTGGGTTTTAAGGTCAAACCTTCACAATCAAGTCTATTAAGAGCCTTCTTAGGAAGCACATTCAAAGATGAACTGGTATCAACCAAAACATGGGATAAAGTTGTTCCCCGGTATTCGACAGAGACATGCAATGCCTTGTTGTGCTTCCTCCCTCTAGGTGTAAAGTCAGCATCAGAAAAGCCTAAACCATTGTCAGCGGTTAAACTGGACACACAGTCTTGGAATTGATCAGCAGAGGTTTCTTGTGGTACATGGGAAGTTTTAAGAAATTTCACCAAGGCCTTCGCATGAGCCTCGGAGCATAACAATAAAGCCAGCATGGAAATCTTTGACGGAGTCTGCCCTAGCTGTTCAACCACGTTGTAGTCGCTTCTCTTTATAATTTTCAGAATTTCTTCCATCTCATTTTGGGAGGCCTCAAGGATAGATACTGTTTGCGCCTTCATCTGGACAGGTTCAAACAAAATGCATTTGCCCTGAGTATCGGTTGACTCGGCGGTAGGAGTGTCAGCAAGGGTAACCAAAGGGATTGTAGTAGTAGTAGTGTCAACAAGAACATGAACAGGCATGATCACAGGGCTGGTAACGTCTTCGGAGAAGCAATCTCTGGAGATAAAATTCTTCCACTTCGGGTTATCTTGCTAGTTCCTGCAATGTTGTCGATGTCGAAGTCAGCCTTCTCAAAAATTGAGTCTTCGTCAGCCATCCAATCTTGCTTGACGTCGTGATAGTAGACGTTGCCCCCATAGTTCCATGGGACAGTTTTATCTTATGAGTACGGGATTAGACCTGGCATAGTAATTATTAGTGGAGCCACTTTAGGAACTTATGTAATCCTAACGGGTCTTTTGGTGGAGACCCTGGAAGGATTGGCATAAATGGTTACTATTGAAACATCTTTGTAAGAAACGGTTGGAACGGGAGTCTTTTCAAACAGAATCTCTTTGTCATCCATTATGCGTTGGACACCTGCTTTCAATAAATGACAACCAGTTGGTAGGGATAAACAGAAGTGGCAGCCTTCATCACAGCCCGGAAATAAACCTGCCTTCAAAAGGTTCTTCTTGACAGTCAGGAGAGGAGTAACAAGTTCATCAACAACAGTAACAAACATATCATATTCAACAACGTTAACACCATGGCCATGCTTGGGAATAGGAGCGGTGATAACATTTGGGATCTCAGTAGCATCAAACTCAATTTCTTTTGCTTCAAGAAGGTATTGCACCTTGTTTTTCAAAGCCCAACAGTTTTTGGTATCATGGCCCGGGATTTCTGAATGGTAAGAACAGCGAGCATTAGGATGGTAGTGAGGAGAGGTTGTGTTAGGATTCTTTGGATCTTCCTTCAAAGTTTCCATATTAGATCTCAACAAATGTGGCAGGACTTGAGATAGTGTCATATTAATCCGGGTAAATTGTCTTACTGGTCTTTCTGTTCTAGGTTGATTGTTCCTTTGTTGAGTAGGTGTAGGCTTAGGGATCATGACAGCCCCCACCATTGGACGATGTTCAGTTCTTTCTTGATTCCTTTGAGGATACACAACACCAACTTCTTTCTTTCCAATAAATGGTTTTCTTACAGCGGCAGAGGATGCTTCTTTTTGGATCTTCCCACTCTTGATCTCGGCTTCCACTCTTTCCCCGGTCAAGATTAATTCATTGAAGCCTGCTGAGGAGCTTCCAATTAAGTGATTAAATAAAGGACTAGACAAGGTACTCAGAAACATGTCTACTAGCTCTCTTTTGGACAGGGGGGCTGGACTCTTCCTGCTAAGTCTCTCCATTTCTGAGCGTAGTCTTTGAAACCATAGCCATAATATGGAGTTGAGTACGGGTGGGAGTAAGGTTTGCGTTGTACTGATATTGTTTATAAAAAGCAGCGGCGAGGTCTTCCCAATTGTGAATATTGGCCCTTTCCGGTTGATAGAACCAATCAAGTCGAGTTCCAGATAGTCTGTCTTGAAAGAAGTGGACCCATAAATCTTTGTCAGTAGTGTGAGGTTGTATCTTCCTTACATAGGATCGGAGATGCATCTTGGGACACGAAACCCCATCATACTTAGCGAACACTGGTGACTTGAATTTTGGTGGAATAACAATCCCAGATACCATACCCATCTCTTCAAAGTCCAGCCCGGGTACTTTCTGAATTTCCATTGCACTTAGACGTTCTTCCAGATGTTTGTATTTGTCGTCGGCCGGAGGATATTGCTCTTCAGAGTAATCTTCTTCTTCTTCTTCCTCTTCAGATTCTGGCTGGGAAGTCGTTTCCTTGCCTTTCCCTTCTTGATTATCCTTTTCACCAGATGACGTTGGGAAGTCTAGGATCCGTCTGGCTTGTCCTTGGAACCTTCTTCCCATATTCAGAACTCCGATCATTTTCTTTGCTTTCTTCTTCTTTTCTTCAACCAACAAAGTTTTCAAATCTTCTTGTTCTTTAGCTAGAGTCAATAACATCTGTTGAAACTAAGCATTTTGTGTCTGGAGGTCTTTTACTATCTGCTCGAGATCCATCTTACTGAAATAAACAGTAGAAAGATGAGGAGACTTGTTGCAAGAAACATGTTTATGTTATGATGAATGCAGATGCACATGTGATGATTTCAAGAAAATTAGAGATTTAAATTTGCTTTAGACCAAAAAAAAGTAACACACGTTATATTAATAAATCAAAGTTTGAGTACATCATGCCTCTTTGGGCTTACAAAGAAATACAAAAAACTCTAAGATAAAAAAGTTGTACGCATCCTCTTTGGTGCGATGTAGGTGTCCAGATTCCGCTCCTCACGAAGCTGCTCAGTGAGTTCTAGAACCTTCTTCTCACTGGCGTAGAATTGGGCCTCAAAAGTGTATCACTCCCCTTTAAGTTGTATCTAATCTCTTTGCAAGTCTTCAAGAAAGGTGGGCATGTCAGGATGCAGGATAGTGTACAAGACATCTCCTTCCACAACAGGCTCTATAATGACTGGGAGAATAGAGGTATAGGGCATCATAAGACTTTGAGCATGAGTTTGTACCCATTTGAGATAAGGCTCAATAGGGATGGAATTCTTGTGCCCCAGTGTCTTTCTATCAACTATATGTACCATGCGCCAAGCTCTCGTGAACCTTTTACGGTAATCCTGAGCATCACTCTCGTAGTCGAAGATGATTCCTTGAATAAGTGCATCATGAGGACCATCCCTTCTTGCGTATCCAAACTGTCGTAGTGCTAAACAAGGATTGTAAGTGATTCCTCCCCTAATGCCTAAGATAGGGACATTAGGGAATTCACCACAGCGATCGATAATTGTAACATTCTCCAAGGACCAGGGACACCAATAAATCCCTGAATGTGTAAGAGTTATCAGCCTTTGAGACCATCTCAAACATTGTTCATTCTTCAAGATGGATCAGGGTAAGTGAGAAATAAACCACCTAGCCAAAAGAGGTGTGCAACACAGAAGAGTTCCTCTCCTCTTTATAGTGCAAGTATGCAACGAATGTAGGATATCTCTAAGCAGGGTAGGTACTGGATTACGTGACAGGAAAATCTTAACCATATTCACGTCTATGAGCTGGTCTGGATTATGAAACAGTACTGAACCATATATGAGAAGGGATAACACCTCTTCAAAAGCTTGTAAGTCCAAGGTATCCCAGAAATGGTGAGCTTTCTCGAACAAGAACTTAGCCAAAAAAACCTTTGACGCCTCTCCTGGTTTTCCAATTTGTTACTACATCAGATCATTGTAAGGACAAGGCTTTGGCAATATCTTCAGGTTTAAGGTCTCTTTCCATACCATTGAAAGGTACCTCATTAAGGATAGGCACCCTTAACAACAGAGAAAACTCCTCCATAGTAGGCACTAATTGGTAATCCTGGAAAGTGAAGCAGTGATGGAGAGGGTCAAAGAACTGAAAGAGCACTTTTAACATTTCTTCATCAGGGTTTGAAGTGACCAAGTTGAGAAGTCTACCATGTATTTCTGTGAATGGAGAGCTTTCAGGAACCCTTGATGCCAAATCCTTAAGTTGAGGAGGTACTTTTATCAAACTGATTTGGATAGTGAATCTGCGGGTGAGAGCCATGTCCTACAAAACAAGACAAAAATAAACCCTAAGAATCCTTGAAATGGTCAGTATGACATGGTATGTTATGTTATGATGTCATGAATATGTTCAGATATAGCAGATAAGCACAAGCAAATCACACAAAGACATTAGGTTTAAGGCTTGCATGGGTTTTAAGGTGATACCCTCTTGAAGTTGGATTGATTCAAGTTGTCCTAAATATAGTAACCGGGTTTTATGGGATCTCAATATCACCGGTATTTTCCTCCATTCTCGTTCCAATAGACAATTGACTTGCCAGCAAACAAAATTCAAGGGTCAAACCTCAATGAGTGTAGTATCGAGTATCAACTGACATTGGGTTTACACCAAAGACAGCTATCTCACTATGTCTTAAAAGCCAAATTGGTCAATTAAGGTGCTAAATTCAGTTAACGCTTTATGACACCACGCGGTGGCCCCGTATTCTCCTTGATTTACTCAAGGGCTACCGGTACATACCAAAGTATTGCATCAACGTAGCTACTGTTTCAACCGTGTCGGTATACCCTACACAGTTCCCTCACAATTTATTACTACTTACCTAAGAAAGGTACCCCAAATCCGAGTGAAGGAATAAAACAAGCTCAAACAAGGAACCATAATGTAAAGCATGCAAGTCAAACAAAGAAAGAAAATAAATGTGATCTAGCCCTAAGGTAACCCCACTTTTATAAATGTCCCCAGCAGAGTCGCCAGTTCTGTGATACGGTGAGAGAACTGACTTGATTGTTTCGCGTTTTATCGCAAATGTTCCGGTTCAGAAAGAGTAGCCACCGACTTTTATTTTATCCAAAAGGAAAGGTGAAAAAGAACAGGAAAGACATTTGAGATGTTTTCTTGAGTTCGGGCGGTAGATTATGAAAAGGGAAGGTATTAGCACTATTTTCATTGATGGTTTTCCATGGGCTCTTAGTTACTTGCTAGATCACTTGTTTTTGTTTGAAAATGTGCTTTGTGTGGTTTTTTGAAAGTATTTCATAAAGGTGCCTTTGTTTAGGCAAACTTTGTAATGATTCTCGTTCGTAAGAATGTATACAAAGTGTTTGATATTTTGAAAAAGTTTTCATGTTTTGAAAGATGTTTTGAAAGTGTTGGTGTTTTTTTTAAAATAGCAAGGATGTTTTGGTTTTGAAATTGAGCAAGAACTAGGAACAATCTACCTACTCAAAAGTCTTTCATGTTTATTTCCTCTTTCCTTTGATATTGTTATCTTACCATTGATTTGGTAAGTAACCCTATCTTTAGATATAAAAGGGACGGACAAGGGTCATCGTATAACTATGATTAGCAATGTTGGAAGATATTTTAGCATTTTTCTTTAGGGACTAAGATCATTTTGAAAGGCAACATGGATAGCATCATCGAGGGACTATGATCTTGTATTTTGCTTGTTTTTGCTAAGATACTTCACATGCATAATATGGCCATTTTTGTAAGGCAACAAAGTGGATTTACCCTAGGGGTGTTTGTGTGCAAGTGGATTGATTTTCATGCTTGATTTATCTTTGATTAGGGTTTTCTATTTGTTGGTTTTAGTCTTTCCATACAAAACCCTAATTACTTGCATTTGTATATAAAGCGATAAATTGCGGAATTTAAAATTACTACGCTATTACATCATTTAGGGGAGGGGTGTACAAATTACAAATGGGGAATATTGCAAGAATTTAAATATAAATAAATATTACAACCATATTGAATTTTTGAATAAATGTACAAAATGAACAAATAAAATACAAGAATGTAGATGTAAAAAAAATATATGATTTTTTTATTTGGTTTTTTTATGAAAAGGGTTTTTGTTTAACCTAATTAAATTAAACTAAACTAATTAACTAAAAAAGAAAATTAATATTAAGTTAGTAAAATAAATTAATTTAAGGAAAATTATTTTTAGGGTTTTGGTGAATTTAATTGAATTAGTAAATAAAAATAATTAAATAAAAATCCTAATATCTGAATTGATTTTAATTTACAAAATAATATAAGTAAAAAAAGGTGAATTTAATTATTAAAGAAAATTCTTTTTTGTTCTTTTAGTCTTTATAAAGAAAAATAAAATGTATAAGTATTTTTTAAATGTGCAAATAAATAAATAAATGTTTGTTAGATTTTTTTTATTAATAAAAATATTAATAATGATAATAATAGTAATAAAAATAATAAAATAAAAATATGAAATAAAAATAAAATGAAGGAAAAATAAATAAAAATGGAAAATAAAGCAATGGGCCAGGAGTGTGAATAACAAGGCAGGGGGGTCAGAAGTAGCAAAAAAAGTAAAGCCCAAAGGGGGAAAAGCCCAGCGCTGCAAAAAGTCAAAAAATGTCAAAAAAATGCAAAAACAAATGCAAAAAGGTCACGATGGGGCTTGAACCCAGGACCTCATGGTAACATGTGTGCGCTTTAACCACTGGGGTGGTGATACATCCATTAACTTATGTAAAACCATAAATATATATTAGAAACTGCTTTATAAAAACAACTTCATCTTCAACCTCTGGCTGGACCACCTGCATCTTGTTCATTTCTCATCCATTTGCAAAAATGTAAACATGAAACTTGTGGCAAATTTTACCACGATTCCAGAAATGTAGTTAACTAAAGCTAAAGATAAAAAAAATGAGCATGAATTTTGAATGGTATCAAATTCTGACCTAATTTTTCCAAGATGTTCAGATTCAAAATTCTAACTACGTAAGCAATATAAATGAAATCTAAAGACATGGTTAGCTTTAGAACAATGATGTCTACATTTTTCAATAAGAAACTAAACATTAATGATGCTTGTATGAAGAGTTCAAAAGTCATAAAACTCACCTTGCAAGAGGGTATCGTGTTTTGAGTTTGAGCAGGTTTTAAGGAGTTCCAATGATTGGATTAGCTTCCTCAAGTTCCTAGGAAGCTAATATGATGCTTAGCTTGAGCAGAAAGTGCCTGAGGAGTTCTGAAGAAGTCCAAGTGCAAAGCTGTGTTTTTGAAAATGGAGGATGGTGTTAATGGTGTTACAATATTGTAATAGGGTGAGAAATGAGTTCTAAATTATGTTTAGAAGCTTTAGGAACAAAAAGGCTTGAAAACGCACGAGGGAGATCTGAGTTTCAAACTTTTGGTCAGGTTATGCAAGAATGGAGGTATGTGATTCAGTTCTGTGTTCTTGGTGGTTTTAGGGCTTAAGCATGCGTGTGTTTTGTTTCCAAGGACTTGTGTATCTATAAGCCAAGGGTTGGAGAGGTTTTGAAAAAAGGATTTCTGAGTTATAGAGTTATGGCTAGGTTGCTTGATTTTGAAGAAAAGTGAATGGATGGTTCCAAGATGAAGTACAAGAATGGGCTGAGTGATTGTAAGGCTTGAGACAAACTTCTCTTGAGTTATAGGACGTGTATGATCTGAAGAAAACAATTGCAAGGCTCAAGAACAAGTTTTGTGCATAAAGCTACTTTTTCAAAATGACATTGTGCACTTTCTTCCTAAAATGGATATGAAGCATGGTATTGCATTGAATGCTTGAGTTGAGACCTCTAACAGCTGTGCAAGAAATTAATTATGGAGTGCCTAACATGTTTGAGGCCTGCAAAGCAAAGATTATGCAGCATAGGTTTGAGATTTGTATTTTGTTCATCACAAAATTTGTCTTGTAAAACCACTTGAAACCCTTACTTCTGACCTTCGATTCTCCTTGCTTACAAATGATCTCAAGGATTTCTTTGACATTTTGGAAAGCTTGTAATGTACTCTACAAACCCTCTTTGAATTAATTTTAAAAATTCCCCTTGGAACTAGGTGAAACTTGGGTCAGAAGTTAGGTCAAAATCCTGACAAAAAATGTTCAAAATTTCACGAAGTGTTTAGTTTCAAGACCATGACTTCATGAATTAATAACTTGAGATCCAAGCACTTTTAGAAGAAGTTGTGTAAAGAGATGTTGTAGATTTCATGGAGATATACAACTTTCATGTTGAAAGTTTCTTTTGAACCATCGTGCATCATGGTGAAAAAAATGGCTCAAAGTTGTGAAAAAACATGAAATTTTCAACACAGGAAATTTTCTAAGTTTGAAAACTTTGACTTTTCAAAATGAAATCTTGACTTTCTAATTTCTTAATTAACAAGTTTCATATTTTTACATGTTTTGATGAATTGTGATCTTTGACACTTAATTTTGACCAAAAAGTCAAAGTTTGACTTTTCAGTGTAAAGTTGATTTTTGATCAGTTGACTGAAAATCAAATATCAATCCAATTGATCTTGAGAAATGTTTTGAGTCGTGCCATTAGATCAAAATGAATCAATTGAACTCTTAAGATCATGCCTCAAACCAATTAACCATTTGCTAGGTCAAAAATCAGAAATTGCTCTTTCTCAATAAAAACCCTAATTTTAACCATTTTGCCCTTTTGATTATTTGATCAAATTTCTTGAGGAATTGTGGCCCAAACTTGATAAAATGATACATATGAGTTTATAATGTTGATATGGGTCAAAAATTATGAAGTTTGACTGTAAATTGGTCATAGTTGACTTTTTCACCAATACAGATGATTTTTAGGTCAACTGCTCAATTGACTGAGCAAAAATATGATTCAAGGCTTGAAACTTAACATCAGTAATATTGGGGGTCCATAATGATACATTAAAGTCATATGAGGCATTGAAATTTCAATTATCCTTGTGAAATCTCAAACCCTAATTTTAGTCATCAGTGCTTAAGGAGGTGTCTTGAGCTGATCAATCCTTGTGCAGTCTTGAGCCAAGAGAGATCTTTGTGAGAAAATATTTGATAAGTGAGAGGGAAAATTTTGTGGTAAAATAACATTCATGCTAACATAGGGTAAAAACTTACCTCTTTCCTCCTCAACCTTAGGGTAAATCATTGTATGATAACATTAGGGGTAGTGTTAGGCTAGTCTCCCTTAGTTATTTTTTCATTCTTTGCATATTGCGTCTTAAAACTAAAACTTCTTCTTGGAAAATCATAAAAACTTCTCTAATGAACTAAAATCCTTCTTCAAAGTAAAAAATACAAACCAATCTTAATTGTTTGTGCGCCTTTTGGTTTTGTTTTAAACCTTGTCAAATTGATGTTTTTCCATCCTTTCCATGATATTTTGTTATCTTTTCGCTGATGTTTCGCCATTGCACATGTTTGTTATCCTACTTTGATTCTCAATATCGTTGTTAGGTGTGATGTTTTATCATCTGAATTGTGATGCCTCGCCATTTCTGCCATGTAACCTTGCTATCTTTTAGCTAATGTTTCACCATCGCATATGTTTGTTGTCGATGTTTCTCCATTGCATGTATTTGTTATCCTACTTTGATTCTCAATATCATTGTTATGTGTGATGTTCTATCATCTTAATTGTGATGCCCGCCATCTTTGCCATGTTACCTTGCTATATTTCAGCCGATGTTTCACCATCGCATATGTTTGTTGTCGATGTTTCATAATTGCACGTCTTTGTTATCCTACTTTGATTGTCAATATCATTGTTAGGTGTGATGTTTTATCATATGAATTTGGATGTCTCGTCATCTTTTCCATGATATCTTTCTATCTTTTTGCCGATGTTTCATCATCGCATATGTTTGTTGTCGATGTTTCGCTATCGCGGATGTTTGTCATCCTACTTTGATTTTCAATATCATTGTTAGGTGTAATGTTTCATCGTCTTGTCTGATATTTTGTTATCATGCAGATATTTTATCATCTTATCTGAGTTTTTGTTACCATGTGATGTATTGTCATCCTTTTTTGTTGCTTTATCATCATTGTTGATGTTTTTCCATTTTGATTGTTGTTTTGTCTTCTTAACTAAAAAACACAAACCAACCAAAATATTTGAGCCAAACTACGGCTGCTGTGACTCCTTAAAAGGGATATGTAGGCATTGGGGTAGGGCCCGAATGAGCACAACCTTTTATTTTCCCTACATTATTTTCTCCTTTCTTTTGCATGCATTCCCTCTTTGCATTTTCTTTTAGCTCTTAAACATAGACATAGATTATACACACCCTTAGATTAGAATAAACAAGAGTGGATACCGTAGAGTACTACGGGCGTGTGGGGTTCTAATACCTTCCCCTCATGTAACAGACTCCCTTACCCGATCTCTCGGTCGTTTGACCGTGATTTCTTCCTCTTCAGGTTTTCTCGATGTTTACCTTTCCCTTTCAATAGGATAAAAGACGTTCGGTGGCGACTTCATTGATTTTATATCATATGACGGTTCGACCGGTTGTTTCACTATGTATATATTCAAGCTCATATTGATGATTGGAATTATCTTGAACCATTATTTTTGGGTTTGAGTGCAGGTATCGCAATTCACCATTTCTAGGGCTCGAAGCTCTCAAAGCTTTGATACCCTATCTACAAGCATTCTCAGTCAAAACTAACACCACCATTGAATTTGTGATGTCTCAATTAGTGTATTTGGATACTTTTCTTTTTCGTTCTACTTTAATTTTGCAGGTTTGACATTTGGTCTCACCGGAGAAGAAGGTGGCACCACCGTTGGTGGTGGCGCTGACCTGGGTCAAGGGCATGCATGGCTCCCTCCCTCTCTCTTATTGGTCAATTTAAAAACTTCTGACCCCACTTGTTGTTCCCAAAAAATTTCCTTCCCATTTTCTTTAAAACATGCCCACAAAAGGTCTCAAATGCTCAAGCCACTCAAGAGTTGACTGGTCAAACCTCCTCCTAAGCAAGGGTCTTCAACTAGGGTTTGGTGCTTCTCAAAAAAGATTGGTTTTCAAGGGTCTCAAATGACTTTCATGATTAATCATAGGTCCTAAATAATGCTTATGTCAAGTTTCAAGTCTTGCATCACATGTTTGCTCAGTCAATGGCTCAGAAGATTGAAAGTCAATTGTATTGGGTAAAAAGTAAACTATGGTCAATATACAGTCAAACTTCAAGATTTTTTGTCAACATAAACATTTTGAGGTAAAATTCATCATTTGATAAAGGGATGATCATGATTCCTCAAGGAAAGTCCTTAAATCATTAAAGGTCAAAAATTGCCAAATTAGGGTTTTTATTGAAGATAATTGATCATTGACTTTTGGCCTAGTGCATGACTTAATAGCTTAAAGCATGATTCCAAGGGCTCAAATACAACATCTTGACATAATTACATGGCTCAATACATATCCAAAGATACAAGTGAGTGATAGCTGAAGAATTGAATCCATTGAATGAAAAGTCAACAGTCACACAAAAGTCAAACTTTGACTTTTTTGGTCAACATTGGAATTCAAAAATCAAGAATCATAAAAACATTTAAAACTATCAAACTTTGTCATGAAGAATCAATAGAATCAATAAAGTCAACAAAAGTCAAAATTAATGATTTCCAAACACTTAGAAAAAATTCAAGTGTTTTATGCCTAAAAAACCCTAACTTCACAAGCAAGTTTCCTCAAGATACAAGTTGATTCAAGGAAAACTTTCAACATGAAAGTTGTAGGGATTAATGAATTTTACAACTTTTTATTGTGGGATGATCCTTAAAAAGTGTTTAATTTAATAGATATGAGCCCATAAAGTTGTGATATTTTTTATCCAACACTTAGAAAAAATTTCAACAAGTTTTGATCAGTTTTTCATCTCAACTTCTTGGACAATTTTCACCAATTTCCCTATTGATTTAGCCAAAATGGTCAACATTAAAGTTGAAGATCTTGATTCAAGATTTACAAAATTTCCAAGAGCATGAAAAGACAATACTTGAGCTAGAAGTTTCGAAGACATGAAGTTGGCATTTCGTTCTTAAAATAGAGGTCATTGTTTTGAGCCATAAGATCAAATCTGCAAACATGCCTTAGAGATCTCACTTTCCAAGCCTCTAAATCTATCTCTAATCAGAAGATTGCACAAGTTTTTGAGCTATGGTCCATTTTATTCAAACATTATCCAATCCATTTTTCCATTAAAGGGAAAAAGATCACACTTCCATTTTGGAAAAACATGCTTTATGCAATTTTCAACACTCCTTGAGCCTCTAACTAGTTGCCTCTGCACACACTCAACCTGAAAAATCAGAAGAAACATATTTAAAGTGTTCAACCACTCTAGAAGGCATGGCACTATGCATTGAAACTTTGATTTCACAAGAAACTTCAAGTTACATTTCAACCAAGCCATAACTCCATAACTTGCAAACCTGATTAGCCCTTACCCTCAAACCTTTTCTCTATAAATAGAGAGGCCATTTGTAAGCCAAAGGACGATTTGACAGCTCCAAAACACCCTCAATCTCTCTCAAATTCTTAAATTTCTCAAAAACTCCATTGTTTAGCCAAGAAGTCCATTTCTTCGAATTTCAAAACCCTTGCAAGTTCCTTGTAAACTAGTCATTTACACACCTCACATACACCATATAGAAGCTATCCAAATCTATGTTACACTTCTGTAACATCATCATCACCATCCTCCAACTCACAAAACCATGGCTTGCAACTTGAGTTGGTTAGGGTGTTTCAACAACTTTCAAAGTAATGGAAGGGTTAAAATACACTCATGGAGGTCCCAGCCAGTTAACAATATCATCACATTGCTTCTGGAAGAGCTAGAAGAAGCGCTGGACTTTCTCCAACTTGGTAAAAAACTCAAACTTTGAACTTCTTATCCGTGCATCTTTAGTGCATACATACAAAAGAGAAAATGTAGATATCAACGCCCTGAAGCTAACCATGTGATTAGTTTTCATTTATATTGCTTATGTGATATGAATATTAGCTCCGAACAGTTAGGTTTTCGTTTTGATACCAACATAAATTCTTTTTAATCTTTGAGTGTTAATTAAAGTTAATGGCATGTTTGAATTCGTGGTGAAATTTAGATTAAAACTTTCATGTTTACAGTTTTTAAAATAGTTGAGAAATAGAAGAGTTTGATATTTGAAAATGATAGTGTTATTGGTCTGGCACGAGGAAGAAGATGAAATTCATAAATTTGAACTTGTGAACATGTTTTATAATATATTTAATCGGTGTTATTTCATAACCGGATGAAACAGCCACCCCAGTGGAAAGCGTGTGTGCGAGCAAGGCGTTGGTGTGCCAGGACAGGGGTTCGATCCCTGCCTCTGGAATTTTATTTTCTAACATTTTCATTGTAGATTCAGTGCAAGCCAGGCATATCTGTGCACCATGCATCCTCATATCTTGACCATCAGATCTCAAGATTTCATATCCAGCGCTCCAAACAGCCAGACCCATGATGCACCTTCTGAAATCCACCCTCACTGGATCCAGCGTAGACCTGGGCTTTGTCCAGTTTGGGCCTGATATTTTTGTTGTTTCCACACCCCAATTCCTTTTGCACATCAGGCCCATTCAATTTTATTTTCTTGTTTTAATTAATTATTTCTGTTTAATCATTTTATTTTTTAATCAACAAAAATCATAAAATCTTAAAATTTTAGATTTAGGTTTTTTAATTAATTAATTTAATTTCTAATAAATAAAAATTTATTTAATTTAATCACTTTGATTTTATTTTATTAATTAAGAATTAACTAGAATTAGGTTTAATCACTAAATATGTTTTTCTAAACAAAAACAACAAAAATATTTTCTTAAACCCTTAGAATTTTTTAAGGTTCTTAATATCTTTTCCCTATTCAATATCCGTGCACTCATTTATCTTTTTTTCATTTATTTTTCAATATTGTAACTGTCAAAAGTTTGTAATACATAATTAGGGTTTACTGTTTTTCATCCCCATTCATAAATTTGTACCCCCACTCTTGAAGCGTTCTAATAGCGTAGGACATTTAATTTCCACAAATTACTGCTTTCCTTATTACTGTTAGTAATTAGGGTTTGTATGGCAAGATTAAAATCAACTGATAGCAAAACCCTAATTTCAAGACAAAAATAACTGAAACCAATCACTATTCACATACGCACCTCTAGAGTAACCTCACTTGTTGTCTCGGATAAAAAATAGTCATGTCCCTCGAACATGGGATGCTTTAATAAAGACCCTCAATTAAAAGATCATAGTCCCTCAATGACCCTTCGATGCTGCTTTCGGTAAACGATCTTAGTCCCTTACAAAAATTGCTAAAGCGTCCTACAAGTTGCTCTATATGACTATACGATGACCCACACATATCCCTCACATCCAATGATAGGGCTTCCTACTAACTAATGGTGTGGTATCACTATCTAAAGGATGAGGAAAAGAACAAAGACTTTTTTTGAGTAGGTAGAACGCTGGTAGTCGCTTGCTCACAAACTTTTCAAAACAAAACATCTTTTCACTAAACAACACTTTCTTTCACCAAAATTTTCAAAACAAACATTTTGTATACATTCTCAGCGATATGAGAATCATTACAAAATTTCCGCACTTAGGAATTTTCAAAATATTTTCAAACATACACAAGCACAAAGCATTTTCAAACAAAGTGAGCTAGCGATTAAGAGCCCGTAGATAACTATGGATAAATAGGCTGGTAACACCTTCCCTTCATAACCTACCCCCCTTACTCAGAAAAACCTCAAAAGGTCTTTCCTGTTCTTTTCACCTTTCTCTATATTGGATAAAATAAAAGTCGGTGGCGACTCTTACTATCCGCAACATTCGTGATGAAACTCAAACCCAAATGTCAGTTCTCCCACTGTATTACAGAACTGGAGACTCTGATGGGGAAATGTAACTAAAAGTAGGGTTACCTTAAGAGTTAAGTCACCTTTATTGTTTTACTTGCTTGCTTTGTATGCTTTATGTTTCAGGATGTGGTGGAATTTTAGGTAAGTAGCAATAGATCGTGAAAGTTGTACGGCATAGACCGATATGGTTGAAACGATGGCTACATTAGTGTGACACAATGGTTGGTGTCGGTGTCCCTTGAGTAATTCAAGGAGAATGTTGGGTTTCCGCATGGTGTCATAAAGCACTAACTGACGTTAAAACCTTAGTTGACACAACTTAGCCATTAAGAAGTACTGAGATAGCCGGATTTGGTGTAGACTGAAGTTGGTTGATACTCGATGCTACACTCATTAAGATCAGACTCTCAGGATATTTATGGCGCAAATTAGATGCTTGTGTTGAAACAGTGCCTGAGAGAAAGATCGGTGATATGAGATTCCTAGAACTCAAGTACTTCTTTTAGGACAGGTTGAGTAAACTAAACTCAAGAGAGTACTTACCTATAAACTCCATGCAAGCCTGAACCTAAGGACTGGTGTGTCTTGTTTATGTTTTATTAAATTGGTTCAATCATGTCATCATGATATCATACCATATCATTTTCACTAACCATTTCAAGGACAAAGAGATTTATCTTTGTTCTATTTTGTAGGTTATGGTCTTCACTTGCAAAAATACTATCTGAATCAATTTTGTGAGGATACCTTCTCAACTTAAAGAGTTAGTCTCAAAAGTTTCTGAAATCTCTCAATTCACCAAGAGGCATGGTCGTCTACTAAGTTTGGTTACCTCGGGTTTTGAAGAAGACATGATGAGTGTTTTTTTCAATTCTTTAATCCCGCACATCACTGTTTCACCTTTCCGGATTATCAGCTGGTACCCACAACGGAAGAATCATATAAGCTACTAGGAATACCTGTTCTTAATTGGACCCCTTTCACTGGTTTATAAAAAGATCCACAACCTGAAGAAATTGCAGCAGCCTTACATATGAAGCGGTCTGACATTGTATCTAATTGGGAAATAAGAAGTGGAGTCAATGGTTTTCTTGCTAAATTTCTGTTAGAGAAGGCTCGGTTGTTTCTGGATGCTATGAGTTTCCAGGATTTCGAGGAAATCTTGGATTTTCTAATCTATGGGTTGGTATTATTCCTAATCTAGACCAACTTACAGATGTGAATGCCATCAAAATATTTCTTTCTTGTAACCATGTGCCTACTTTGCTCGGATACATTTTGCATTCTCTTCATACCCGTACTATGAGAAAGCGAGGGACTCTTATGTGTTGCATACCTTTTCTATCCAAGTGGTTTACTTCTCACCTTCCCCGATCAGTAGTGGATAAGGAACAAGGTTTGAGGTGGTCTCAAAGGATGATGTCGCTCTCTCATTCAGATATCTATTGGTGCTCTCAGTCTCTGGAAGATGTTACATTCATTGATCGATGCGGGAATTCCCTAATGTTCCACTGCTTGGCATTAGGGGAGGTATTACCTACCACCCTTCTCTAGTTATACACCAATTTGGTTATGCTCAAAGATATGGTCCTCATGACATTCTTATCCAAGGTATTATATTCGATTATGAGAATAATTTTCAAGGCTATCGTCAAAGGCTTATACGTGCTTGAGGCACGGTAAACAAGATTGATAGCAAGACTTTAAGACAAAAGAATTCCATCCCTCTGGAACCCTATCTCAAATGGGTATGAGCTCCCGCTCAAAACCTCATGATTCCATATCCAGCAGTCCTACCAGTAATCATGGAGCTTGTTGTCGGAGGAGACGTTTCTCGCACCATCCTCCATCCAGACATGCCTACTGACCTTAAAGAATTACAGAAGTCCTGGATTCAACTCAAGGAAGAATGGGACACCTTCGAAACTCAATTCTATGCAAGTGAAAAGAAAGTTTTGGAGCTTACAAAGCAACTTCACGAGGAGAAAAGCCTTAATGCATACATCTACACGAAGAGGAAGCACCCGTGGGAGACTTGAATTTTAGGTTTTAGGAGTTTGTATTGTTGTCTCCTTGAGACCCTTTTTGTTTTCATTGTAAGCCTAAGAGGCAATTGTAATTTCGAACTTATTAATGTTTTTTTTTGTTTCCTCTCAGTTAGAAAATTTAAATCTCCTAAGGTCCTTGAAAACATTGCATCCACATATCATGCATCATTTCATAAATAGGTTTTCCAATACGGGTCTTCTCATCTACTTACTACTTATTTCAGTATAAGATTGCCCTCGAACAAACTGTCAAGGATCTGCAGACTCAGCATGCACAATTTTAAGAGACTCTTCTAAGTCTGGCCAAAGGGAAACAAGAGATGATGACGCTCCTCACCAGGAAAAAGAAGACTAAGAGGCTGGATGTTATCCTCAGTATAGGGAGAAGATTCAAAGGTCCTTCTCGACTGGTTTTAAGCGAATGATGTTTCCTCTGAGGAAGACGACAACCAAGAGGACGATGATAGAAGTGCCAGGGGTGAAGGTGGAAACAACCATGGTTCCGAAGGTGAAGACTACTCCGAAGAACAGTACCCTCCTACAGATGACAAGTACAAGAAGTTAAAAGACCTTCTCAAACCTATGGATACCAAGAAAGTGCATGGACTGAATTTTGAAGAGCTAGGTCTGATTCCAGGGGTGGTCATCCCTCAAAAATTCAAGGTCCCTATCTTTGAAAAATATGATGGGGTCTCTTATCCCAAACTTCATCTGAGGTCGTACATTCGAAAAATCCAACCTCATACTGCTGACATGAAATTATGGGTCCATTTCTTTCAAGAAATTTTGTCTGGTACTCTACTTGAATGGTTCTACCAGCTGGAAGGAACCAACATTCACACGTGGAAAGACTTGGCTGCTACTTTCTATAAGTAGTATCAATATAATGCTGACCTTGCACCGGCTCGTGTACAATTGTAAAACATGTCCATATGCTCGAATGAAGGGTTCAAGGAGTATGCCCGAAAGTTGAGAGACTTAGTTGGAAGGGTCCAACCTCCCTTATCTGACCGGGAATTAGTTGATATGTTCATGGGTACTCTGACAGGCCCATTCTTTAATCATCTGATTGGGAGTTCTTCATCTGGCTTTACTGAGCTAATTCTGACAGGAGAAAGAGTTGAAAATGGTATTAAGAGTGGAAAAATTCAATTGGATGTGGCTCCGCGTGCTGTAAAGAAGACATTTAGTGGTAAGAAGGAGACCAATGTTGTTTATGTCCAAAAGGGCGGTGGTAAAAATGACTGCAATCAGTTTGCGGGAGCGATATTGATTTCTAATCTTACGCATGTTGAACAACAACAACATGGCAATAGGCGTAGGATGGACGCTCCAGGAATGAAGTTTACCAAGATTAATATGCCATTGTCTCAGGTGTTATAACATTTACTAAAAGCAAAGCTGATTACGCTAAGGGATCCACCTCAGAACCCCAACACCTCCTCTCCTAAGTACAATCCAAATGTGAGGTGTGCCTATCATTCAAATAGTCCTGGGCACGACACCAACAACTGTTGACCCTTGAAAAACAAAATTCAAGACATGATTGATAACAAGGAAATTAAGTTCGACCCTCTAGATATTCTGAACGTGATTACTGCACCTATTCCTAAGCATGACAAAGGCATAAGTGCTATTAAAGATGTTTTGTATGTTACCTCCGTAAGTGATGTGGTTACTCCTCTCTCATCAATCAAGGAGAATTTGCTACAAGCCGGTTTATTTCCGGGTTGTGTTAAATAATGTTATTATTGTGCAGTTGAACCCAATGGTTGTGGGTTACTGAAGGAAGGCCTTCAACGCCTGATGGAAGAGCATGTAATTTTGATTGAGAAAGTTTTGTATGCTGAGAATTTATGCCGAGATTTGTCTGTCATATCTGGTACTCCTTTTAGGATCACTTGCAAGGGTCCTGTAAGGATTACTGCCACTCCCAAAGCTGCTCTTTTAATCATTATAACACCTGAGGCCATCCCATATTCCTCGGAGAAGGCTATTCCATGTAATTATGGGTCTTACGTCTATTACCGCGACATTAAACAAGAGATGTCCGATGAACATAATGAAAAGGTTGATCCCAACATTGTCAATATTATGGGGGCCAACAAAATTACTAGAAGTGGAGGGATTTTCTCCCCGAAAATATCTCTGCCTGTTCAAGTCACAGTTACCAAGACAATTGATGGGGCTCAGGGAAAAGAGACAATGATAGAGCTTTTCCAGATAGAGGCACCAAAAGAAGCTACAGTCAAAGACACTTCTGGACAAGAGTTGAAAGAGATTTTGAAAATCATCCGCAAGAGCGACTATAAAATTGTTGAATAGCTGGGGCAGACCCCATCCAAAATCTCCATGCTATCTTTACTATTGTGTTCTAAATCCCATGCGTAGGCATTAGTGAAATTCTTGAAGAATACTCATGTACCGCAAGAAATTCCGGCTGATTAATTTTGATGTTACGTAGAAAGTTTAACAACTGATAATGGATTAGGCTTCTCCTATGCTGACCTAACTCCTGAGGGGAGAAATCATAATAGAGCCCTGTATGTCTCCATTGAATGCAGGGGCACTACGTTGTCTCATGTGTTAGTTGATACTAGTTCTTCTCTAAATGTTATGCCAAAGGGTACTCTTGACAGACTGGATTGCAAAGGGGTTGTGCTGAAACCAAGTGACATTATAGTGTGGGCCTTTGACGGGTCCAAGAGAATGGTACATGGAGAAGTGGATCTTCCTATCAAGTGGGTTCACGGATCTTTGAACCCACCTTCTATGTAATGGACATCTGTCCATCTTATTCTTGTCTATTAGGATGTCCCTGGATTCATGGGGCAGGCGCTATTACCTCCACCTTACATCAGAAATTAAAGTATCTTGTGAAAGGGAAGATTGTTATTGTCTGCGGAGAAGAGGAGTACATGGTCAGCCACCTAAGTTCATTCCCGTACATGGATATGAATGGGGAATTCATTAAGACTCCCTGCCAAGCTTTTGAAGCAATATCCCCTGCTACTATTAAATATGTTTTTGCCATTCCAAAGACTACCAAGGTTCCGCACAAGATGGCTTCCTTAAAAGATGCCAAAGCGACTATAGAAGAAGGTGGTTGTACAATTTGGGGTTAGCTTCCTGATATCCCTTATAAATCTGACAAGTTTGGTTTGGGATTTACTGTAGAAAGTCAAAGGGTTGTTCGTCGCGCTCGAGCTGGAAGACCTTCCTTCTGTGTCAACAACAATGTATTCAACGCAATAGAAGATGCTGTCAGTGATTGTGATCTTAATAACTGGATCTTCCCTACCATTGGCAACAGACTCAACCACTAGAAGGAGGAAGACATCATCTCTATCTCCTTTAGTCAGGAGTAATAGTTATTTCTGTTTTATTGCTTTAAGAAATTTGGTTATGTAATTTCTTTTAAAATAATGACTTTAAACCTTGTGCCTTGCCTGGGGCTCAATGGTCCATTTGTTAAGGGTTATCATTTCATATGTCATATTTTCATTTAATGAAAACATTGGACGTTTTTGCATTTGAATTTTGCGCTCTCTATCTTTCTTTTACTTTATTGCACTTTCAAATAGCTATGTGTTCTTACACACACCCACACACTACATTGAAGATCTCCATCCATTCTAGATCTCGTTGATAATGATCATGCTATTGAGGCTTATGAATTTGACAATCCAGTCTACCAAGCCAAGGATGAAGGTGATGAAGATTTTGAAATACTCAGAGAACTTTCCAGACTCTTAATACAAGAAGAAAAGGCTATCCAACCACTTGAAGAGCCAGTCGAAGTTGTAAATTTGGGTATCAAGGCAGACAAAAAAGAAGTCAAGATAGGCGCCAACTTAGAGGGAAGTGTTAAGAATAGATTGGTTCAAATGTTGCACGAATATGTTGAGATATTTTCTTGGTCATACAAAGACATGCCAGGGCTCGATACTGATATTGTGGTCCACCCTCTACCAATGAAAGAGGGTTGTTCTCCGATTAAGCAAAAGGTTCTTCGTATGCGTCCTAAAATGTCAGAAAAGATCAAAGTCGGGGTTATAAAACAATTCAATGCAGGGTTTTTAGCAGTGACGTCATATCCCTCAATGGGTTTCTAATGTTTTTTTGGTACCAAAGAAAGACGGAAAGGTGTGTATGTGTGTAGACTACAGGGATCTGAATAGGGAAAGCCCCAAAGATGATTTCCCGCTACCACATATTGATGTCTTGGTCGACAACACCGCTCAACACAAGGTATTCTCCTTCATGGATGGTTTCTTAGGTTATAATCAAATAAAGATGGCGCCTAAAGACATGGAGAAAACTACTTTCGTCATACAGTAGGGCACTTTATGTTACAAGGTCATGCCTTTTGGGTTGAAGAACACAGAGGAAACTTATCAGCGTGCCATGGTAGCCTTATTTCACAACATGATTCATCATGAGATAGAAGTCTACATCGAAGACATGATAGCAATGTCATAGACTGAAGAACAACATCTTGATCATATGCATAAGTTATTTGAAAGGATAAAGAAGTACAAGCTAAGGTTGAATCCAAATAAATGCACCTTTAGGGTGAGATCTAAAAAAGTATTAGGTTTAGTCGTCAGTTGTAAAGGTATTGAAGTTGATCCCGAAAAATTTAAAGTTATTCAAGAAATGTCAGCTCCACGTACTGAGAAGGAAGTCAGGGGGCTCTTAGGACGACTGAATTACATTGCCCGTTTCATTTCTCATTTGACTACTATGTGTGAGCCAATCTTAAAATTTTTGAAGAAAAATCAAGTAGTAAAGTGGAACGACGACTACTAAATAACCTTTGATAAAATCAAGGACACCTTCAGAATCTTCTTAGCCATAGTGTGCCTGCTAGAGTGAGTCCCAAAGACACTTTCATACATGTCTTCCATGATTTTATCTGCCTCTTTCTTGTCCACACAACGGAGTAGAGTTGAATCATGGTTGCGCTTATATAGGATCCCATTTCTTAGGAAGAATTTGGCTGAAAACCTTTGCATGAATTTCTTATCGTTGATTGGGGCTCCTTCGGGATAATCTTGTGTTTCAAGGTACCTCTTCATTCATGATACCAAGGCTTCTCTTCATCAATGTCAATCTCATAGCAGTGCGCAGGTTCGTCAAATCTTTCGATTGTAATTCTGGGAGCTTCATTGTCCAAATTAACTTTGAACATAGATGACATAGTTGCTAAAGCATCTACCGACTGATTTTCTTCTCTTGGAAAGTGTTCAAAGGTGACCTCTTCTAAGTAAGGGATCAAGTTTGACACAAGCTCTTTGTAAGGGATCAGATTTGGATGTTTGGTATCCCATTATCATTTAACTTGATTGATTACTAAAGTTGAATCTCCGTATACACTTAAGAATTTGATTCTTAGGTCAATGGCAGCCTTAAGACCCAAGATGCACGCTTCGTACTCGACCATGTTGTTTGTACAGTTGAATCATAGTCTCGCAGTGAAAGGTGTGTCCTTCGGGGGAAATAATCACAACACCAATTTTGTTACCTAATGCATTGGAAGCTCCATCAAAAACAATAGTCCATCGGGATCCTTGTTCAGGTTCGTCACACGGTACAGGCTTTTCACAATCAGTTACTAGCATGATATTCTCATCCGGGAATTCAAAGTTCATGGATTGATAATCATCAACAGCTTGATGAGCCAAATGATCTTCTAGCACACTTCCTTTGATGGCCTTTTGTGTAGTGTATTAGATATCATATTCAAGCAAGATCATTTGCCATCTAGTTATTCATCCGGAGAGGGCTGACTTCTCGAAGATGTACTTGATAGGGTCCATCTTAGAAATCAACAAAGTGGTGTGAGTCCCAAAGACACCTTCATGCATGTCTTCCATGATTTTCTCTGCCTCCTTTTTGTCCATAAAATGGAGTAGAGTCGAATCATGGTTGCGCTTATATAGGATCCCATTTCTTAGGAAGAATTTGGCTGAAAACCTTCGCAGAAATTTCATGTCGTTAATTAAGGATCCTTCAGGATACTCATGTGTTTCAAGGTACCTCTTCACTTCATGATACCAAGACTTCTCTTCATCAATGTCAATCTCATAGTAGTGCACAGGTTCATCAAATCTTTCGATTATAATTCTGGGAGCTTCATTGTCCCAATTGAGTTTGAACATAGATGACGTAGTTGCTAAAGCATCTGCCAACTGATTTTATTCTCTTGGAAAGTGTTCAGATTTGAATGTTTGGTATCCCATTCTTCTTTAACTTAATTGATTACTAAAGTTGAATCTCCGTATACACTTAAGAATTTAATTCTTAGGTCAATGGCAGCCTTAAGACCCAATATGCACGCTTCGTACTCGGCCATGGTGTTTGTACAGTTGAAGCATAGTCTGGCAGTTAAAGGTGTATGGCCACCTTTAGGGGAAACAATCACAACACGAATTTCGTTACCTAAAGCATTTGAAGCTCCACCAAAAACCATAGTCTATGAACTCACTGTCCATCTCAACATACTTAAACGAATTTAAATGGCTAACCATAAACTCTTCTTTACCACATATGGTAAAAATCTTTCCATTGACCGGATATTTCAACTTTTGATGATGTGTAGAAGTCACTGCTCCTTCCCCATGTATCCAGGGGCGTCCAAGTAGGCAAGAGTAAGCAGGACGGATATCCATCAGATAGAAAGTTGAATTGAAAATTTGAGACCCAACTTTGATGGGGAGATCAACTTCCCCATGGACCATCCTTTTTTATCTGCCGAAAGCCCTTACCATAATGTCACTTGGCTTCAGCACCAAACCTTCGCAATCCAACCGATCTAGGTCACCTTTGGGCAGGACATTCAGAGAGGACCCAGTATCCACTAATACATGGGCTAGAGTCGTTCCTTTACATTCAATAGAAACATGCAAAGCTTTGTAATGATTTCTTCCGGCTGGAGTTAAATCAGCATCTGAAAATCCCAACCCATTATCAGCAGTCAAACTCGCTACACAATTTTCAAACTAATCGACTCTAGTCTCTTGAGGAACATGAGGTTTCTTTAGAAATTTTACCAATGCTTGAGTATGCACATCAGAGCAAAGTAATAAAGATAACATAGAAATCTTAGAGGGGGTCTGCCACAACTGCTCTACTATCTTATAATCACTTTTCCTTATAATCTTCAAAATCTCCTCCATCTCTTGAGTAGAGGGTTCCTTAATGGTAATGTCTTTGGAAGGTGCCTCCATCCTGGCAGGCTCAATCATATTTTCTTTGCCCCTAGCATTAGTACTAGGCTTGTCAATAGTAATGCAGACAGGTTTAGTTATGGTGGTTGGAAGTGAAATATCAGGAGAGAAAATTCTCCATGTTCTAGTCACCTTGCTAGACCCAGCAATGTTGGTAATATCAGCAGTCTTTTCTTCATCAATCCAAGAGTCTTGTCTAATACCATGGTAGTATACTTCAGCGCCATAATTCCAAGGTACCGCCTTATCAGAAGAATAAGGGACTGACCCCGGTGTGGTAATTATCAATGGAGTTATCTTTGGTTCATTGGAAATCCTAATATAACCTTTTGAAGTGATCCTAATAGGTTTGTTAGAGATAGTGATGATGGATATGTCTTCAACTTCTTGAGGTACAACTTTAGTCAAAAAATTTACAAATAGAGTTCTTTCGAATAGGATCTCATGGTTGTCCATTAGGTGTTGGACACCTCTTTTCAGCCATTCGCATCCATTGATTTGCATAGCACAACAACAACAATCTTCAAGGCAACTGGGGAAAACCCCCTAACATTCAACAAATTGTTTTTAACAAACTTTAGCGGAGTGGTCAAGTCATTAACATAGGAAACAAAAGCAGTATCTTCAATAGCGTTAACACCTTTACCATGATTTGGCATAGGTGCAGTGATTACATTCGGAGTTGGAGGGGGATCAAATTCAATAATCTTGTTGTCAATGAGGTCTTGGATTTTATTGTTGAGAGACCAACAATCATTTGTGTCGTATCCGAGGCTATTCGAGTGGTAGGGACATTTAGCGTTGGGGTTGTATTTTGGAGAAGAAGTGTTAGGGTTGGAAGGAGGGTCTCGCAAGGTTACCAAGTCAGCTTTCAAAAGGTGTTGCAGAGCTTGAGATAGTTGCATATTGATTTTGGTAAATTGTCTTCTTTGAACATCCGGTCTTTGTTGATTATTTTTTTGATCAGGACGTTGAGTTGGAATTGGATTGGAAATTAATACAGCCCCTATAGAATGGTGACGGTCATTCCTAGCACGGCTTCTTGACCCATATACAACATTAGTCTCTTTTTTGCCAATAAACGGCTTTTTCATAACATTTGATGTAGAGGCAGATGCCATAGGTATCTTTTCACTTTTAATACCGCTCTTAACCCTTTCACCAGTCAAGATTAACTCAATGAACCCAGATGATGAGCTCCTAATCAGTAAGTTGAAAAATGGCCCAATCAATGTTCTCATGAACATATCTACCAATTCCTTGCCAGTCAATGGTGGCTACACCCTGCCAGCCAGGTCTCCCCATTTATGCACATATTCTTTGTAGCCTTCATTGGAACCCATGGTCATTCCTTGTAACTGCACTCTAGTTAGGGCTTGGTCGGTATTGTACTGATATTGACGGTAGAAGGCGGTAGCCAAGTCCTCCCAGGTATGGATGTTGGAACCTTCTAACTGGTAAAACCATTCCAATTTAGTCCCAGACAGACTCTCTTGAAAGAAATGCACCCATAACTTCTTATCAGCGGTATGCGGTTGAATTTTACGGTTGTAAGATCTCAAATGAAGATTCGGGAATGAAACGCAATCGTACTTGGCAAAAATTGGAATCTTGAATTTGTAGGGGATTTCTACCCCAGGAACCAAACTCAAATCACCAAAATCTAGGCCAAGCACAACTTGAATTTCCATAGCCTTCAATTTGTCCTTCAGTTGCTTATACTTTTCTTTAGTTGGTGGACATTGTTCGTCAAAAAAGCCCTCATCTTCAGAGACTAGATTGTTACCACCCCCAACATGGGTGCTCCTTGCATCTTCATCCTAATTCTCATTCTCGGAGGAGGAGTTTTCTACCACTTGAACTTGTCGAACGGGGCCCTTGAACCTCTTCCCCGTGTTGATCAAAGCCTTCTTCTTAGTCTTCTTCTTGGTAACCAGAAGTGACATTAGTTCTTGCTTCCCTTTGGCCAAGTTGAGCAAGGTTTCTTGAAATTGAGAATTTTGTGTCTGCAAGTCCTTCACAGACTGCTCGAGATCCATCTTACTGAAATAAATAGTAGAAAGAGGACGAAACCTGTGTCGGAAAACTTGATTATGTTATGATGCATGTAATGTGAATGCAAATGTTTTCAAGGACCTTTAAGATTTAAATTTGTTAATAATTTCAAATGGTTACAAAAAATGCCTCTTGGGCTTACAATAAAAGAAAACAAACAAAATAAACTAATATAAAAAGGCTCAGGTCTCCCATGGATGCTTCCTCTTTGGAGCAATGTAGGAATTCAAGTTCCGCTCCTCGTGAAGTTGCCTTGTGAGATCTAACACTTTCTTCTCGCTTGAGTGGAATTGGGCTTCAAAGGTGTCTCTCTCCCCGTTGAGTTAAATCCATGACCTTTGCAATTCCTCGAGAGTGGTAGGCATGTCAGGATGAAGAATAGTGTAGGAAACATCTCCTTCGGTAATAGGCTCCATGGTGATAAGTAGGATGGCCTCATATGGAATTATGAGGTTTTGAGAGCGAGCTCGCACCCACTTGAGATAAGGCTCCAAAGGAATGGAGTTCTTACGCCCCAACGTCTTGCTATCAACTTTGTTGGCCATGCCCCAAGCTCGTACAAATATTTGACGATAACCTTGGTCATCGTTCTCATAGTCAAATACAATTCCTTGGACAAGCGCGTCATGAGGGTCATCCCTCCGAGCAAACCCAAACTGTCATAGAGACAAGCAAGGATTATAAGTGATACCTCCCCTAATGCCAAGGAGAGGGACATTATGGAATTCCCCACAACGGTCAATCATGATAACATCCTCCAAAGATCGAGAACACCAATGAATTTCTGAATGCGGGTGTAACATTAACCTATTAGACCATCTCATTCCATGCTCATTCTTCAAAATAGATCGGGGAAGGTGCAAAATAAACCACCTAGCCAACAAAGGAGTGCAACACATAAGAATCCCCCTTCTCTTCATGGTGCGAGTGTGAAGAGAATGCAAGATGTCTCCGAGTAAGGTAGGCACCGGGTTACGAGATAGAAAAACATTGACCGCATTCACATCTATGAGTTGGTCCGGGTTAGGAAATAGTACCATCCCATAAATTAGAAGAGCCAAAACCTCTTCAAAAGTTTGCAAATCCAAAGCATCTCAAAATTGTTGAGCCTTCTCGAACAAAAACTTGGCTAGAAAACCCTTAACACCACTTTTGTTTCTCAATTTGCCACAACATCAGACCGTTGCAAATGTAAAGCTAGAGCAGTCTCCTCAGGTCTTGGGTCTTTCTCAATACCGGTGAACGGTAATTGATCAAGAATAGGCACTCCCAAGAGTTGAGAAAACTCCTCCATGGTGGGAACTAATCGGTAATCAGGAAATGTAAAGCAATGGTGTAAAGGGTTAAAGAACTGAAATATCACTTTCATCATATCTTCATCAAGGCTTGAGGTAACCAGATTGAGAAGTCGACCATGTCTTTTGGTGAACGGATAATTCTCAGAAACCCTTGAAGCTAACTCTTTGATTTGACGGGCACTCTTTCGAGGTTGATTTGGATAGTATTCCTGCGAGTGGAAGCCATGTCCTACAAAACAAAACAAAGATAAATCTCTAGGTCCTTGAAATGGTTAGTGAAAATGCTACGGTATAATGTCATTATGTTTTGTACAAATAATCATATACAAGCACACAAGCAAGTCCTTAGGTTTAGGCTTACATGCGGTTTATAGGTACGTACCCTCTTGAAGTTTAGCTGGTTCAACCTATCCTAGAAAGTAACCGGGTTCTAGGGTATCTCAATATCACTGATCTTTCTTCATCAGGCATTATTTCAGCGCAAGCCTCTTTATTAGCGACTGAAATATCCCGAAAGTCCAATATCAATGAGCGTAGCATCGAGTATCAACCAACTTCGGACTGCACCAAAGCCGGCTATCTCACTACTTCTTAATGGTCGAGTTGTTCAATTAAAGGCTCTATGGTTAGTTAGTACTTCATGCACCACACAACGTCCCTATATTCTCCTTTACTGGACTTAAGGGATATCGGTATCAACAAATGTGTCACACTAACATAGCCATTGCTTTAACCATGTCGATATACCACACACAATCCCCACGATCTATTGCTACTTACCTAATGATTTTCCCCGATCCGGGTAGAGGATCAATACAAAACCCAAACAAGAACCCAAAAATGTAAACAAATAAATTAAACAATGAAATCATTTAAAGGTGATCTAGTCTCTAAGGTAATCCTACTTTTAAGTATTTCCCCAACAGAGTCGCCAGTTCTATAACACGGTGGGAGAACTGACTTGGGTGTTTTGCGTTTTATCGCAATTGTTACGGATAGAAAGAGTCGCCACCGAATTTTCTTTTATCCAATAAAGGAAAGGGTGAAAAGAACAGGAAAGACATTTTGAGAATTTTCTTGAGTTCGGGGAGTAGATTATGAAAAGGGAAGGTGTTAGCACCTTTTTCATCAGTAGTTATCTACGGGCTCTTGGTTTCTAGCTCACTTTGAAAATGCTTTGTTTAAAATGTGTTTGTGATTTGTTTTTGAAATTACTTTTGAAAAGTTCCTTCGTTTAGGCGAACTTTGTAATGATTCTAGTCTCTATAAGAATGCATACAAAGTGTTGACTTTTGAAAATATTTCATTTGAAAGTATTGGTGTGTTTGAAAGGTGTTTTAAAAATGGTTGTGAGCAAGAAACTACGAGCGTTCTACCTACTCAAAAAGTCTTTGTTCATTTCCTCCTCCTTTAGATATTTCTATCTTGATTGATAAGAAGCCATAGCATTCGATGTGAAGGGACATGCGCGGGTTGTCGTACAGTCATAGAAGGCAACATTGTAGGATACCTTAGTAATTTTGTCGTAAGGGTCTAAGATCGTTTATCGAAGGGTCATCGAGGAACTACGATCATGTATTAGAGGGTCATTGCTAAAGTATCCCACGTTCGAGGGACATGACTATTTATCTTTAGGCAATAAGTGGGGTTAGCCCTAAAGGTGAATGTGTGAAAAGTGTATTGTTTTCATTTAATTTGTCTTGATATTAGGGTTTTCTAATGATTGATTTTATCTTGCCATACAAACCCTAATTACTAGCATTTTATATTGAAAGCGATAAGTTGCGGAAATGTAAAATTCTACGCTATTACATCATTTGGTGATGGGGATACAATTTATAATTGGGGAGTGAAAGCTATTAAAACCCTTGTTTATCATTACAACCATATTGAATACGAGCAAATAATGTACAAGAATGTAAGATGATATAGAAAGAAAAAGAAATTGTTTTTGTTTAAGTTTTTATATGAAAGAATTTTTTTAACCTAATTAAACTAAAAAGAGAATGGTTAATTAATCTAAGTTAATCTAAGAAAACTAGATCTAAATTAAATAAGAAAAAGAAATAAATTAATTAAGAAAAAAAATTTTAGATTTTTTGTGAAAAGATTTTAACTTATTCAATTAAAACTAAAATGGATGGAAAGAAATTAATTAATTAAACTCCTAAGTTCTAAATTAATTTTATTAAAATAAATTAAGTCTAATATTAATTTAATTAAGAAAAGAAATTTGTTAAAGGAATGCTTTTTGGTCTTTTTGTCTAAAAGAAATAAAATAAATATATACTAAATATCTAATTAATAAATATAAAATACTTTTGGTATTTTTTGTGATTAATAAATAATAATAATAATAATAATAATAATGATAAAGAAAAATAAAATAAAAATATAAAATTAAAGTCAGGAGGGTGTAAAAGTAAAATAGGATGGTTTGAGTGAAGAAAACAGTTTTTTTTATTATAGGCCCAAATGTATTTTTGTATAATCTGAAAATAAAATTATAAAAAAAGAGTTATGTGGGTTGCGTGGCTGTTAGTATACAGGATGGTGAAAGGAAGTAATTTAGGCCCAAAAGGGGGAAGCACATGCATGCTAGCAAACAAAAAAATGTCAGAAAATGTGAGGAAATATAGCAAAATGTGGCACTGGGGTTTGAACCCATGTCACAAGGGTCATAAGCGCGCGCTCTCTACCACTGGGGTGGATATACATCTTGTGTTATAAACAAAACTATAAATATATATTATAAAACCAATCATAGGCATGTATCATCTTCAACCTCACGCCAGAAGATTCCACAAGATTTTCAAAACTTGTAACTTCTTCACCTCTCAACCAAAATGGAAAATGTAAACATGAAAGTTGCATAAAATTTTATCACGAATCCAGAAATGCAAATAACTAAAGTTATAGATCAAAGATGAGTGAGAATTTATAATGGTACCAAATTTTTACCTAACTTTTTCAGGAAGTTCAAACTTGAAATTCACACTACTCAGGCAATATAAATGAAATCCAAGGGCATGGTTAGCTTCAGGGCTATGATGTCTACATTTTATCTTCACAAATGGAAACCAAATGATTCCTATATGAATAGTTTAAAAGTCAAAAAACTCACCTTGAAAATGAAATTCGTGTTTTGAGTTTGAGCAGCTGTCAAGGTGTTGTAATGATCTGGTTAGCTTCCTTGAACCTCTAGGAAGCTAATGTAATGCTTAGCTTGAATGAAGAGTGGATGAAATGGTCTGGAGAAGTCCAACTGCAATGCTCTGATTTTGGTTATAGAAGATGAAGAAGATGGTGTTACAATTGGAAAAAAGGGATTGGGATAGCCTTTATATGTGTATTAGAAGCTTTGTGATGGATTAGAAGTGAAAACACACGAGTGGATTTAAAGATTGAGTTTTAAAGTCAGAAATGACAAGTTTTTGTGTTTGTGTTGCAATTTCTGATTTGAGGGAGAGTGAGGGTGCTTGAGGGCTTGTTAATTCGTGTTTTAGTTCACAAATAGTTTCTCTATTTATAAGCAAGAAGTTTGGATGCTTGGAGAAGTCAGAAATCAAGAATCACATGTTTGTGGATTTACCTTGTTTTTGAAGAAAAATTGGTGAACATGACTCCAATGCTTGTACCAGGCCCTCTAGATTGGTTGAACACTTTAAACATGTTTCTTCTGGCCTAGTAGGTTAAGAGTGTGCAGAAGAAATAAGTTAGAGGCTCAATAAGTTGACTTTGTGATTAAAGTGATCTGTATAAGAATGGAATGGTTACTTTCTTCTCAAAATGGCAATTTGGTTGGATAATGCTTGAATCAATTGGATAATGGCTCAATCAGTTGTGTAAACCATTAATTATGGAATGAAACACAAGTTTGAGGCTTTCAAATCAAATATTATGGAGCATGGCTATGGATTTGGTCAAGTGTTCATCACAAAATTGACTTGTAATTCAAGTTTGAAACCCTAACTTCATCTCGTCGATTCTCCTAGATCAAGAATGATCTCAATGAGTTCTTGGACATTTTTAAAATCTTTAAACATCCTCTACAACCTTCATGTTGTCCTTTTTTGAAGAAAAAATTTAGAACTATGTGAAAAATTTCCATGAAGTTAGGTACAAAATCTGCCTAAACTAGGTCAAATTTTCACTAAGTGTTTAAGAAAAAGTGCATGACATCATGGATTCATAACTAAAAATAAAATCATTTCTATGACTTAATTACTAAAGAAAGTTGTATATCTCATCAACATCTACAACTTTGATGTTGAAAGTTTTCTTTGAATCATCTTGCATCTTGGTGAAAAGTTGGCATGAAGTAATGAAAAAAATAAGACTTAAATCACTTAGAAAATTTTCTAAGTCTTGAAAACTTTGACTTTTCAAAATGACTTTTGACTTTCTTGATTTATTGATGATAAAGTTTCATATTTTTTAATTTATTGATAGAATGTGATCTTTGAAACTCAATTTTGATCAAAAGGTCAAAGTTTGACTTTTGGTGTATTAGTTGACTTTTCATCAGTTGACTGAATTTCAACTATCAATCAATTGATCTCGAGAAATGATTTGAGCCATGAAATTAGGTCAAGACATTGTATTTTAATCCTTGAGATTGTGCTTCAAGCCATTATATCAGGTATTAGGTATAAAAAAAACCTTGATCACTCAAATACAATCAAAACCCTAATTTTGACCATTTTTCCCTTTTGATGATTTGAACATTTTTCTTGGGGAATTATGATCCAAAATTGATCAATTGACACATATAACTTCAAAATGTTGATATTGGTCAAAAATATTGAAATTTGACTGTAGGTTAGCCATATTTGACTTTTTACTCAATATAGTTGATTTTGGGTCATCTGATCAATTGACTGAACAATTTTGAGATGTAAGACTTAAAACTTGATATAAGCATTCTTTAAGGTTCATAATGATCCATGAAAGTCAATTAAAGCATTAGAATTCCAATTGTCCTTGTGAAAATCCAAACCCTAATTTGAGATATTAGTGTTGAGGAGATGGCTTCACCTAGTCAATACTTGTGTAAGCTTGAACCGTTGAAGATCTCTGTGAGAAATGTCTTGAGAAAAGAGAGGGAAAACTTTGGGGTAAAACACTTGGTATTTTCCTCTTTTTTCTTGATCCATTCCTTCCTCTATATAAGTATAATGCATGCAGACCTAGAGCACACGGTTGGGAATGCCTCATAAGAGCCACGAAAATTACAAATTTTAAAGAAAAGTGCAAGTTCTGTATTCCACATTCCAACCTATTACAGTCCAAACTAGTGATTCATTCATGCTTCTGAGGATCCCAGGAGTCTCCCTGAGCCCAGAAACGATCCCTGTCGTGCCCAAACTCCCTCTTCCGATCACACCATTTTGGGTAATTTTTCAAAATCTTAAACTTCTATTTTTTCGCATTGTTAACTAACCTTGTGCGCTCATGTGTGATTAGGAGGATATTTAGAACAGGTTTGACAGGTTACATGTATGGTTAGATGTGTAAATCTTGATCTGCCATTGTAAGGGCACAAAAATCCATTTGCATCGAATCTCTGTTTACAAGCATGTTCATGCCAAAAGGACCCTACCATTAGACTCGTAGCCCTCTATTTAGGGGGGTAGGTCCCCCTTTTACTTTGAATCTAACATTTTTGTAGAACATGAATTTTGGGCAATCGGAGAAGACGACCAGAGCTATGGCTCTGACATCTCTCTGATTTCAGTTTTCTTATTATATAATTATTTGTTTCATTCTAGTGGCAGAAAAATAACATGGATCAGTTGGAAAAAAGAATGTGCGCGCATCATGAAGGGCATGGGTTCGATCCCAGCCTTTTGGCATTTTTTGTTATTTTCCATCTAACACGCAAATTCATATTATATTAATTCAGTTCTATTTTTCTAGCACAAAGTGCACATGACTCAGATGGCGAAAGATGAAGGTTGTAAAGGGAAGGGCGTGGGTTCAAGTCCTAGCGCCTGCAACCCCTTTTTTCTCTTTATTTTGTTCATTTTTCAAACTTTTTTTCTTTTTTCTTCTTTCTTTAATTAACTTCTTGTTTTTTTCTTTTAGTTATTTTTAATCAACGAAAATCATAAAAAAATAAAATAAAATCAGATATAGACTTTTAATAGGTTAATTTAATTTTTGACAATATTTTCTTAATTAATTAATTAGACATAGGTTTTTTATATAACTAATTAAAACTTTAATTTAGGTTTAATGTCTATTTATTTTATCATTCAAATCAAACTAAAATGCACAAAAATTAGTTTCTAATCTTTTAGATGTTAAGACTTAAAGAAATAATTTTTTGCAAATATTTTGTTTACTTTCGCCATTTATTTTATTATAAATCATTGTATAGGTCGCATTTTTTTTGTAATAGCTTAGCGCTTAAAATTCTCGCAAAGTTGTAAATATTGTAAATCTCCCAAAGCCATGTAATAGTTATAGGTCTTTACTTTCCCGCATTTTATTTTCTTGCGCTTATGCTTTGTATGCATTGTATGTATATATAGTTGTTAGCTAATAGGATTGTATGACAATATAATAATCAAACACTAGAAAACCCTAATGAAAGATAAAATAACCGAATCAACACACTTACACCTCTAGGGTAACCTCCCTCTGTTGCCTTCAGAAACACAAACAGTCATGTTCCTCGAATGTGGGTACGCTTTAGGAAAGTACCTCAAATCAAAGATTATAGTCCCTAGATGACCCTTCGATGTTGCCTTTCGCTAAATGATCTAGTCCCTTACGAAATTGCTAAAGCATCCTTATAAGTTTCTTCGATGACTGTACGATGACCCTACGCATGTCCCTTTACATCCAACGATAGGGCTTCCTACTAACTAATGATACGGATAGCACTATCTAAAGGAGGAGGAAAAGTACAAGAAGGACCTTGAATGGGTAGATACTTTTAATCGCTTGCACACAAAAAAAAAACATATCACACTACCCTCTCAAAAATATTTTCAAAACACTTTGTACGCATTCTTGAGGACCGATACAAGAATCATTACAAAGTTTCGCCTTACATTGGCACTTTCAAAATATTTTTTCAAACACACACACACAAAAAAAAACAAATTTTCAAAGTGAGCTAAGCGATTAAGAGCCCGTAGATAACTACGAATGAAAAGGGTGCTAACACCTTCCCTTTTCATAACTTTCCCCCCGAACTCAAAAGTATTAAAAGGTCTTCCATGTTCTTTTCACCCTTTCCTTATTAGATAAAAGAAAAGTTGATGGAGAATCTTGTTATCTAAAACATTTGCGATAAAATGCAAAAACAAGTCACTTCTCCCACCGTATTACACCATATTATCAGTTGGTACCCACAATGGAAGAGTTTTCTAAGCTACTCGGAGTACCTGTTCTTGATCAGACACCCTTCACAGGTTTAGAGAAGGTTTTGAAACCTGAAGACGTTCCAGCAACCCTACATATGAAGCAGTCAGACATTATGTCTAATTGGGAAACAAGAAGTGGAGTTAAAGGTCTTCTTGCTAATTTTCTGATAGATAAGGCTCAGTTGTTTCTAGATAATATGAGTTTTCATGATTTTGAGGATATGTTGACTCTGTTGATCTATGGTTTGGTAATATTCCCTAATCTAGACCAACTCATAGATGTGAATGCCATTAAAGTATTTCTTACTCATAACCTTGTGCCTACTTTTCTTGGAGATATTTTGCACACTCTTCACACTTGTACTATAACGAAGCGAGGGACTCTCGTGTGTTACATACCTTTACTATCTAGGTGGTTTATTTTGTACCTTCCTTGATCAGTGTTGAAGAATGAACAATGGTTGAAATGGTCTCAAAGGATGATGTTACTCTCTCATTCAGATATCTATTGGTGTTCCCGGTCTCACAAGGATATCACTATTATTGACCGCTATGAAGAATTCCCTAATGTGCCACTCCTTGGCATAAGGGGAGGTATTACTTACAACCCTTCTCTAGCTTTATGTCAATTCGGTTATGCTCGAAGAGACGGTCCTTATGATATGCTCATCCAGGGTATTATATTTGACTACGAGAATGATCCTCAAGGTTACCGTCAAAAGTTTTTACGTGCTTAGGGCATGGTGAATAAGATAGGTAGCAAGACTTTGGGACACAAAAACTCCATCCCCTTGGAGCCCTACCTCAGATGGGTGCAATCTCATACTCAAGATCTTATGATGCCATATCCTGTGGTCCTACCAGTAATTGTGGAGCCTATAGTTGAAGGAGATA
Source organism: Vicia faba (assembly GCA_948472305.1). Classification (NCBI taxonomy): domain Eukaryota; kingdom Viridiplantae; phylum Streptophyta; class Magnoliopsida; order Fabales; family Fabaceae; genus Vicia; species Vicia faba. The sequence goes on from OX451737.1 coordinate 175,891,415, forward strand.
TTCCTGATATCATTCTTCATCTAGATATGCCTACTAACCTGGAAGAGCTATAAAAGTCTTGGATTCAGTTGAAAAAATAAAGGGATACCTTTGAGACTTAGTTCTAGTCTAGTGAGAAGAAAGTATTGGAGCTGATAAAACAACTTCACAAAGAGCAGGGCCTTTATGCATACGTCAACACAAAGAGAAAGCGTCCATGGGAGACTTCAGCCATAATTTATTCCTTTGTAACCCTTCTTTTTGTTTTCATTGTAAGCCTAAGTGGCAATTATAATTTGAACTTATTAATAAGAGTCCTTGTTTCAGTTTTGATTAACAAATTTAAATCCCACAAGGTCCTTGAAAACATTGCATATGCATCCACATGACATATATATCATTTCGTAACAGGTTTCCAAGACAGGTTTCTCATCTTCTCACTGTTTATTTCAGCAGAAATGGCTCTCGAACAGACAGTCAAATAACTCCAGGCTCATAATGCTTAGTTCTAAGAGATGTTCCTAAACATATCCAAGGGGCGAGAAGAATTGAAGGCAATCATCAACAAGAAGAAGACAAAGAAAAAAATTGGCATCCTTAACATGGGGAGAAAGTTCAGAATTCCAGTCAAGCAAGCTCAAGATCTTGATATCCCATCTGACGAAGATGACAAACAGGATGAAGAGGGTAAGAGTGTTAAAACTGAAAGAAGAAACCTTGGTTCTGACAAGTTTCCTGATGAAGAGGAAGAGGATTACTTGGATGAATAATATCCCTCTGCTGACAAGAAGTATAAGTTGTTAGAAGAGCGTCTAAAAGCTATGGAGATCCAGAAGGTGACTGGCTTGAACTTTGAAGAATTAGGCTTAGTCTCAGGAGTCATCAATCCTCATGATTTCAAAACTTTGACCTTTCCTAAGTATGATGGCGTTTCTTGCCCGAAGCTGCACTTGAGATCATATGTTCAGAAAATTCAACCATACACTACTAACAAGAAATTATGGTTGCATTTCTTTCAAGAGAGTCTGTCTGGAACACAATTGGAATGGTATTATCAAATCAAAGGTGCCAGTATCTATACCTGGGAAGATTTGGCTGCAACTTTCTATAAACAGTATCAATACAATTCTGATTTGGCACCAACCCATATGCAACTACAGAGTATGTCCATGGGTTCTGAGGAAGGCTTTAAAGAGTATGCACAGAAGTGGAGAAATATTACAGGCGTGGTTCAACTTCCTTTGGATTATAGGGAATTGGTTGACATGGTTATGAGTATGCTAACAAGTCCTTTCTATAATCATCTACTTGGAAGTTCTTCAATCGGTTTCACTGAACTGATATTGACATGAGAAGGTGTTGAGAATGGAATCAGAAGCGGTAAAGTTCAGGTGGCTACATCTTTAAATACTGTGAAGAAATCTTATAATGGTAAGAAAGAATCCAATGATGTGTACGGCATAAAGGGTCATAATAAGAGTGATTGTAACCAATCTATGGGGGAAGTGCTGATCTCTAATCTTGTACCAGTGCAACAACAACAAAATAATCAGCGTAGGCAGGATGCACCCAGGAGACGGTTCACAAGAATCAACATGCCATTATCTCAAGCATTGCAACACATGCTGAAGGTAGAGATAATTACATTGAAGGATCCTCCTCAGAATCTCAGTACTTCCTCTCCCTGTTACAATCCCAATGCAAGGTGTGCATATCACATCAATAGTCCTGGGCATGACACTAACAATTGTTGGGCTCTGAAAAATAAGATTCAAGACATGATTGACTCCAAGGAGATTGAATTTGACCATCCTGATACTCCTAATATGATCACTACACCCATGCCTAATCATGACAAGGGCGTTAATAATATTGATGATGTTTCTACTATGAATGACTTAACCACTCCTCTGATGATTTTTAAAATAGAAGTTGTTGCAAGTCGGTTTATTTCTGGGTTACGTTGAAAACTACTACTACTATACATATCAATCCAATGGTTGTGCTCTACTGAAAGAAGGTATGCAGTGTTTGATGGATGACCGTGCAATTCTATTCGAGAAGACTCCTTCTGTGGAGAGTATATCCCAAGACGTATCTATAACTACAATTTTTGGTACTTCTGTAAGGATCAATTCTAAAAGTCCTGTGAAGATTACTGTCGAACCAAGGGTTGCTCCTATGATCATTACCACACCTGGGCTAATTCCACATTCCTCTGACAAGGCTATCCCTTGGAATTATGGAGTTGATGTCTACTACCATGGCATCAAGCAAGAACCATTGACTGTTGAAGATGAACATACTGAAGTTACTGATCCCAATGTTGGAAATATTGTTGGTACTAGTAAGGTTACCAGAAGTAGAAGGGTTTTTTCTCCAAAGATCTCTCCAAAGGATGCTACTACACCAGTTTGTATCACTGCTACTGAATTAACTACCGAGACTCAAGGTAAAGAACAAATGACTGAGCCTGCCCAGACTGAGGCATCGAAAGAGGCTACTGTTGAAGATACCTCCAAGCAATAGATGGAGGAAGTACAAAAAATTATTCAAAAGAGTGACTATAAGATTGTTGAACAGTTGGGGCAGACCCCCTCTAAAATATTTATGTTATCTCTGTTGTTGTGCTCCAAAGCCCATGCTCATACTTTGGTAAAGTTCCTAAAAAATGCTCATGTATCGTAGGAAATCTTTGTTGATCAGTTCGAAAATTGTGTTGCTAACCTGAAAACTGATAATGGGCTAGGATTTTCTGACGCTGATTTAACTCCCGCAGGAAGGAGCCATAATAAGGCCCTGCATGTCTCTATTGAATGTATGGGAACTACCTTATCTCATATGTTGGTGGACACAGGTTCCTCATTAAATGTATTGCCAAAAGCTGCTTTAGACAAACTTGACTGTGGGGGGGATTGTGCTAAAACCCAGTGACATTATGGTGAAGGCTTTTGATGGTTCAAAGAGAATGGTGCATGATGAGGTTGATCTTCGGATCAAAGTTGGTTCCTAGGTATTCAACTCTACTTTATATGTGATAGACATTCATCCAGCTTATTCCTGTTTTCTTGGACGCCCTTGAATTCATGGGGCGGGTGTTGTTACTTCTACTTTACACCAAAAGTTGAAGTATCTCGTGAAAGGAAAAAATCGTTATAGTTTGCAGAGAAGAAGAATACATGGTGAGCCATTTGAATTCCTTCAAGTATGTTGATATGGATGGTGAATTCTTCGAGACTCTGTGCCATACCTTTGAAGTTATTCCTCAAACAACCCCTATTGACAAAGCTACACCTATTATTCCTAAGGTTACCAGGATTCCACCAAGAATGACTTCTATGAAAGACGCTAAGGTTGTGGTAGAAGAAGGTGGTGGCACTATTTGGGGTCAGCTTCCCAACATCTCTTACAAATTCGATAAATTTGGTTTGGGTTTCACCTCACAAGCTCAGAGGGTTGTTTGGCGTGCTCATGCTAACTCTGGGAGACCGCCATTCCGCATCAACAACAATGGAGTTCACAACAATCAAGTCACTATTATGGAAGACGCTGATAGCGACTGTGACATAAACAGTTGGATCTTCCCTACTACCGGCATTGGGCTTAACAATTGGAAGGCTGAAGAATTTATACCAATCTCCTTTAGTCAGGAGTAAATGTTATTTTCTGTTATCTTGCTTTCAAGTTTTTGGTTATGTAATTTGAACAATAACTTTAAGCTTTGTGCCTTACCAGGGGCACAATGGTCCTTTTGTTAGGGTTGTCATTTTTCATCCGCATATTTTCATTTAATAAATCATTGGATGTTTGCATTCAAATTTTGCGCTCTTTATCTTTCTTTTACTTTATTGCTTTCAAAACAACCAGGTTTTCTTACACACGCACACATAACAAATTGCATATCCACATCCACCCTGGATGAAGGTGAGGAAGATTGTGAAGTACCTGGAGAGCTTGATACACTGTTAATGCAGGAAGAAGGAGCCATACAACCGCATGAAGAGTTAATCGAGGTTATGAACTTGGGTACCAAAGAGGACAGGAAAAAAATCAAGATAGGTGTTGACCTATAAGACAATGTCAAAAAGAGATTAATCCAAATGTTACGTGATTATATTGAGATCTTTTCTTGGTCTTATAACGACATGCCAGGGCTTGATACTAACATTATGGTATATCGATGAAGGAAGGTTGTCCTCCTATAAAGCAGAAGGTTTGTTGTATGCATTCTGAGATGTCCAAAAAGATAAAGCTGAGGTCATGAAGCAGTTCAATGCAGGTTTCTTAGTTGTTACGTCCTATCCTCAGTGGGTTGCAAATATGGTGACAGTACCTAAGAAGGACGGTAAGGTGCGTATGTGTATAGACTACAAGGATTTGAATAGGGAAAGTCCCAAATATGATTTTCCGCTTCCACATATTGATGTTCTGGTTGACAACACCGCTCAGTACAAAGTATTTTCCTTCATGGATGGTTTCTCTAGTTATAATCAAATCAAGATGGCACCTGAAGACATGGAGAAGACTACCTTTGTCACATAGTGGGGTACTTTCCATTACAAATTTATGCCTTTGGGTTTTAAGAACACCGATACAACATATCAGCATGTTATGGTAGCTTTGTTCCATGACATGATCCATGGTGAGATAGAGGTTTACGTTGATGACATGATAGCCAGGTCTCAAACTAAAGAAGAACATCTCGACCACCTGCACAAGTTGTTTGAGAGACTGGAGAAGTACAAGTTAAGGTTGAATCCAAACAAGTACACCTTTGGGGTAAGATCCGGTAAACTCCTAGGTTTAGTCGTTAGTGGTAAAGGTATTGAATTTTACCCTGCCATGGTTAAAGCCATCCAAGAAATGCCAGCTCCCCGTACTGAGAAGGAAGTTAGAGGTTTCTTGGGACGATTGAACTACATTGCCAGAATTATTTCCCATTTGACCGCTACTGGTGAGCCAATCTTCAAATTACTGAAGAAAGATCAAGTAGTGGAGTGGAACAATTATTGTGAGATAGCCTTCGAGAAAATCAAAGAGTGCCTCTAGGAACCTCCAATCCTGATGCTACCAGTTGAAGGAAGACCTCTGATAATGTATTTGGCAGTGTTAGAGAACTCAATGGGGTGTGTATCGGGGAAACATGACGAGTCTGGTCAAAAAGGGCATGCAATATACTACCTTAGCAAAAAGTTTACTGACTATGAAACAAGATACTCGTTGCTCGAGAAAACTTGATACGTTTTGGCACGGTCTGCTCGCCGACTAAGACAGTACATGTTGACTCATACTACTTTGTCGATCTCTAAGATGGATCTAATAAAATACATATTCGAGAAACCCGCTCTGTCCAGAAGAATAGCGAGATGGAAAATGTTCTTGACAGAATACGACTTCAGTACACTACTTAGAAGGCAATCAAAGGGAGTGTATTGGCAGATGATTTGGATCATCAGGCTATAGATGACTATCAGTCTATGAATTTTGAGTTCCCATATGAGAACATAATGTTAGTTACTGATTATGAAGAACCTGGACCATATGAAGGACCTGAATCGGGATCCCAATGGAGCTTCCAATGCGCTTGGTAATGGAATTGGTGTTATGATTGTTTCTTCCAAGGGTTGTCATACGCCTTTCACCGCCAGATTATGTTTTGACTATACCAACAATATGGCTGAGTAAGAAGCATGTATTATGGGTATCAAAGCTTCCATCGATATGAGAATTAAATTCTTGAATGTATATGGGGACTCAGCCCTAGTGATCAGTCAAATTAAGGGAGAATGGGACACGAAGCATCCAAATCTCATTCCTTTTTGAGAGCATGTGTTGACATTAATTTCATACTTCGAAGAAATCACTTTTGAACATATTCTAAGAGAAGAGAAGAGAATCATATGGGATAATGAAGCTCCTCAAATTACTATTGAGAGATTGGACGAACCGGCGCATTGCTACGAAGTTGATACAGATGGAGTAGAGGAAAAGCCTTGGTACCACAAAGTGAAAAGATACCTCTAAACTCAAGAATATCCTGAAGAAGCATCTATCAATGATAAGAAATTTCTAAGGAGGTTCTCTTCCAAGTTCTTTCTGAGTAACAAAATCTTATATAAGCACAACCACGATTCGAATTTGCTTCGTTGTGTAGACAAGAAAGAAGCTGAGAAAATTATGGAAGATATGCATGAAGTGAAGTGGTGAAAAACACAAGAAGGGGGGGTTGAATTGTAAAACTGAAATCTAAAGCAATGAACAAGATATTTTTATCCTGGTTCGTTTGATCTCAAACTACTCCAGTCCACCCGTCAAGGTGATTTCGCCTCTCTCCAACGAGGTCTTAATCCACTATATTCAACTGAATATTACAGACTGCTTTAACAACTGCTAAAGCCTTCTTGATTCAAACCACAACCCGGTTTGTCAAGGTAACACTTTCTTACAAAGAGATAAAACTGTGTGTATGGATGTTTTCTACAAAACTGTATCACAACTGTGATGTATACACAAATTGAAGCTTAGAAACTAGATTGCTAAACAGTAATGGAATATCAGAGTGTGTGGTTTAGCAAAACTGAGAAAACGAAGATTATGGTTTAGCTTTTGTGCGTGTAGAGATTTGGAGAGCATTAGCCATTTCAATCTTCAAAGCCTTGTTTATATAGCACTGAGATGATGAACGTTGGATGCAATATTCTTGATTCAATGCTAATAACAAACTTTCCTTATTGAGCAGATCTTGTCTGGAATGAGGCCGTTGGAATTAATTTGCTTTCAATGCACAGTACCGTTGCTTACTTAATGCAAGTTCTGGCTTGGCTCATTCTGACTCTGCTTCGCTGCTGATGAACTATTGTGTTTCTATATCAGAGTGTTGAGCGCAGTCTTGTTCATCAGGCTTCAGCATGTACGTGAGTTGATCATCTGATTTTGACATTCTGATGTAGCAACTTCTGATGCTGGTGTCTGAAATCAAGTTCTGATGCTGAATAGATGTGATCTTGCTTATATTAATCAGAGTATCTGCAAGTCAGAACATAATAATTTTAGGCAGCAGATAGTTCATACATGAAACTTATAAATACTATATCTTTTCACTTTGTTATCATCAAAACTTAAATATAGGGTAGTAGATTCAAACTTTGTTCTAACAATCTCCCCCTTTTTGATGATGACAAAAACTAGATATTTTAAATGAAAATACGTGAAAAGGTATCTGGAATATGTATCAGAATAAGAAGTAAAAGAATAAGGAGTAAGGAGATGTCAGAGTTGAGAGATACTCCCCCTGAGTTTATTACTTCCCTTTGATTATACGTGTTCGTCAGGATCAGATCTTTTTGCCTTTCTTTGAACATCAGAGTATCAGAGTCTTTGACTTATCAGAAGCTTTATGTCAGAGCAGAGCTTCAGAGCTTTTCTTGTCAGAGCTTTGCTTTGGATCAGAACTTCATATTGATCAGAGCTTCTAGTCTTCAGAGTGTCCAGGAGCTTCCTTGTGCCTGTAGACTTTAAGCAAAACAGAAAAAAAACATTTCAAGTAATAGAGTTAGAATGTTTGAGAATTTCTGTCTGATTAGCCCGTTATTGATTAAAATATCATTTCTTGTTCTCCCCCTTTTTGTCAGCAATCAAAAAGTGTTGGTGAAGTGCTAAAACAATTAAGATCAGAAAAACTAATCATATTAAGATAGTTCAGAATCAAAACAAGAAAATATTACAAAACATATTCAAACAGTACATCAGAAAATCAAGGAAAACATGAAAAAGGTCATGCATGAAAGAAAAGATTAAGGTTGAGGAGGCAAGCGTGTGAACAGGTTCTCCAGCATGGCTTGAATCTTTTCAGCAGTCTCATTCTGCTTATGCACCATGCTGACAACAGTGTCAATCTTGTTGTCCTGCACATCCATTCTCTCTTTCATCTTCTGATCGTTTTCATCCATCCGCTGCTGTAGACGCATGTCATTCAGCCTTAGTTCTTCCAGAGTCTGCCTGTCCAAGGCAGCTTGAGAAGCATCAGAAGGAGGAGGCTTCTCAGAACTTTCAGCAACATCTTCTGCTTGACTTTCTTCAGCTTGAATGGTCTTGTCTTCTTCTGATGGTTGCACCTTTGTAGCTTGCTGTTTCTCAGACCAAGGTTCACTGTCCAGATGGAGCACGTCCTCTTTCAGAAGCTGATTTCCAACTTCATTCAGAAGCTTGCTGAAATTTTGTTGAGCCTGCTCATAGTTGATATCCTGCAAATTGAGGGCTTCAGCACGTACCCAAAGTCTGAATTGTGACCAGAGCTGATCAGAAGCAGCTGGGTTAATCATCCCAGGACAGACTTGCTTCAAAGAAGCAATCCATTGCAGCACACCTGTTTCAAAATTCAAAATACCAGAGCCAACATCTGGTTGCTTTGGTTTTGGGATGGCAATTTTGTGTTTTAGATCAGCAAGACGGTCAAGACTGGTTAAGTCAATGAAAGTCCTGCTGGGATTTTCAGAGGATTTTTGAGCAGCTGTTTGTTTTGGAGAAGGAGTATCAGAGTCAGATATTACGATTGGACTGGGTGGTGTTTTGGGAGTATTTGGTGGTGTCGATTTTGATGAGGATGGTAACTGGGGCATGACAACAGTTGTTCCACATGGCAATTGGATTGCCAGCGGTGATGGTTGAGGTGAATGAGGTTCAGATTGATGAGGAGAAGGAGTTTCAGAGTGGTGAAACTCTGTTTGTGGTGATGGTGGATTAATTTCTGGTTGGGGAGAGGGAGTTGGAATCTCTGATTGCTCAGGGATCAGAGGTTCTTCTGAGAGTGGTTGTTGTTGTTCTGGTTCTTCAGCAGATTGCTGTTGTTCTGGTTCTTCAGCAGATTGCTGTTGTTCTGGTTGTGGAGGAGGAACATTTTGTGGTTCAGAGTTTGGTTGATCAGAGGCATGTTGATCAATATCAGACAGCACTTGGTCAAGTGCTGATGTTGTTGAAATTGTTGGTTGTTTGGGGTGTTTGGTTCTGGGTCTTCTGAGTTTTAATGCCTCAGAAGGGTCTTCTTCTTGTACAGTTTCATCTATGGTAGGGATGGGGATTGAGATTCTATGAGAGGTTTGAGGAGGGATAGATGCTGGAATAGTAGCAGAATTTAAAACAGGGGCAGCAGATGAATTACCTCTTTTCTTTGGAGTCTGCTGAGATGATCCTTCTGATGGCGCCTTCCTCTTCTTTGTCTTCTTCAGAGTTACTTCTGGTTGAGGTTGATGCAGATCTCTGATATTCAGCTTTGGATCTGTACCATCTGCCTTGCACGCATCCAAGTACCTGAGAATCACCTCTGGTTTGGATTCAATTTCAGAAAATAACGGAAAATCACTCAGAGGCACTCTTCTGCTGGAGATATCAGCAATGGGAGTAGCTCTGGGTTCCTTCTGAATATTCTCTATCAGCTTCATCTTTTTCAGGTTCTTTGCGTTCAGAGGTTTCCCAATTGTAGGATCAATAATGCTTAGCTCTTGAGCTTCTATCAGATGCTCAATCAGTCTATTCTCTGTCAGAATATCTGATATCAACCTTCCAAAAGGTATCCAATCCCTCTTGGTTCTTTCTTCTTCCCTTGTTTCTTTCACACTGGTTCTGAGGTGGTTGAACAGGAAGTGAGCCAGATTGATCTTTACCTTCTGATCAATAAAGTAGATCAGAAACTGCTGATCCACATTTATGTAATCAGGAGAACTGGTTGGTTTCCTGTGGTTGAAGCACCCCAGAATTATCTTAGCCCATACTCTGAAATGATCCTTCAGATCTTTAATCTTGCTGCTGGGCATCCCAAGAGTGAAAATCCTGTCAGCTACCACACCTATATCAGCACATCTTTCAGCCATGTCCACACAACGGATGCCACCACCACTTTGACCGATTAGCCTTGCAATGTGATCTTCAGTAATCACAATCTTCTTCCCCATAACAAAGGAGGTGACTAGATGTGTTGAAGCCTTGGCGTGAATCCAAAATTCCTTGACCAGTGTTGGGAATGTTGGTCCAACCAACCTATCGAAATACCTTTCCCACTTTTGAGCCCTAACTTCTTCAGTTAGGTCAAAACCATTCTCCTTCAAGCTTTCAAAGTCAATGATTAATTCAGAAAGCACTTCAAGATTCTTCACCGGTGTGAGGAGAGTTCTGAGTGGCACTTGATATTGCTCAGATGATGCTTTCTTCTGAGTACCTGCAGAAACGCTGCTGGAGGTTGCCATGTTCACACTAAAAGGGTTTTGAGAATAAACTGAGGAAAATAGGTTGCAAGAGATGAACACAGAAATATGCAGAAAATGCTTGAGTATTAGTGAGAAAGCGTAAAGAATAAGAATGAGAGATTAATGTGCTTAAATAGAGTTTTCAAAACTATTTTGAAAAGATAAACGTTTTTAAGAGAGAGAAAAATCATGATTGCCATTTAAAAGCATGATTACTTTTCATTAAATGCTTGCTGATTTTGGGGGATTTGAGAAAGATACTTAAAAACGGTTACCAGACATGTGTCTCAATGCACCCAATCAGCGCTTTGCCTTCTCAGAAGCGTGCACGCGTTCTGCTTCAGAGATATGCTGATGATTGGATGACACTTGTTTGATGTAGTGATCAGCACGTCTATCTTTGAGCATAGACTCTCAGATCTTTAGACTTGCATCTGATACAATCTGCATGTTCTATCTTTCTGAAAGGAGATTGATCAGAAGTTCACAGTAAAATAATTACATTCTGAAGGTAAATATATGGAATTAAAACATTTTCACTCTGGACATACTTTCATGCTGAGATGTTTCAGAATGAAATTAAACCTATCTTCTGAAAGGGGTTTAGTAAAGATATCAGCCCATTGATGGTCTGTATCTATAAATTTTAAGTTCAAAATACCTTTCTGAATATAGTCCCTAATGAAGTGATGTTTTATTTCTATATGCTTAGCTCTAGAATGTAAAATAGGATTCTTACTTAAGCAAATAGCAGAAGTATTATCACAAAGTATAGGAATGTTACTCTCAAAAATCTGGAAGTCTTCAAGCTGACTTTTCATCCAGAGCATTTGTGTGCTACATCCTGCTGCTGCTATGTACTCAGCTTCTGCTGTTGACAGAGCAATTGTTGATTGCCTTTTGCTGGACCAAGAGATCAGATTTTCTCCCAGAAACTGGCAGCTTCCAGAAGTACTTTTACGTTCCACTCTGTCTCCAGCAAAATCAGCATCACAGTAGCCTACTAAGCTGTAATCACTAGATTTTCTATAAAACAAACCCAGATTAGTAGTACCTTTCAGATATTTGAAAATTCGCTTAACAGTTGTTAAGTGAGATTCTCTAGGATCTGATTGGAATCTAGCACAGATACAAACACTGAATAATATGTCAGGTCTTGAAGCAGTCAGATAGAGGAGAGAACCAATCATACCTCTGTAGACTTTCTGTTCTACATTTTTGCTTACCTCTTCTCTTTCCAGAATGCATGTGGGATGCATTGGAATCTTTGATGGCTTACATTCTGAGAGGTCAAATTTCTTCAGAAGATCTCTGATGTATTTGCTCTGATGAATGTAAGTTCCTTCTGGAGTTTGATTGATCTGAATTCCTAGAAAGAATTTCAGTTCCCCCATGAGGCTCATCTCAAATTCTGCCTGCATACACTTAGCAAATTTTCTTCCAAGAGAAGGATTAGTAGAACCAAAAATAATATCATCAACATAAATTTGACAGACTAAGATGTCACTCTTAACTGATTTACAGAATAGAGTAGTGTCCACTTTCCCTCTGGTGAATTCATTTTCCAACAGAAAGTTACTTAGCCTTTCATACCAAGCTCTGGGAGCTTGTTTCAGACCATATAGTGACTTCTTTAGTTTGAAAACATGTTCTGGATGTTTTGTATTTTCAAAACCTGGGGGTTGGTGTACATAAACTTCTTCTTCTATATAACCATTTAAGAATGCACTTTTGACATCCATCTGATACAGAGTGATGCCTCTATTAACAGCAAATGAAATTAAAAGTCTGATAGATTCTAACCTGGCGACTGGGGCAAAGGTTTCTGTATAGTCTATCCCCTCTTGCTGACTATAACCTTGTGCAACCAGTCGTGCCTTGTTTCTGATGACTTCACCTTGTTCATTTAGCTTGTTTCTGAACACCCATCTTGTTCCAATGACGTTGAATCCTTTTGGTCTGGGAACGAGATCCCATACGTCGTTTCTGGTGAATTGATTCAGCTCTTCTTGCATTGCCAGAATCCAGTCATTATCCAGAAGTGCTTCATCAATTGAAGAAGGTTCAATCAGAGACACCAGTCCCATAAGTGTTTCTTCAGAGTTTCTGAAGCTTGCTCTTGTTCTGATTGGATCTTCCTTTCTTCCTAGGATAGTCTCTTCTGGGTGATCCAAGCTGCTTCTGGGTAATCTCTTCTGAGGTTGATCAGCAGCTGTTGTAGGATTTCTAGCAGTGCTCCTTTCAGACGTTGAAGGAATGTCTGTGTTGAGAGCTTCTGATGACTTGTCTTCAGAACCTGCAAATTCAATTTCTATACCTGCAAAAACTTCATTCTGCTTTGACTTTTTAGAGTCAAGCTTGTCATCAAAACGAACACTGATTGATTCTTCCACAATCTGTGTTTCTGTATTGTATACTCTGTACCCTCTTGAGCGTTCAGAGTATCCTAACATAATACACTTCTGTGCTTTAGAGTCAAACTTGTTCAAATAATTCTTTGTATTTAATATAAAGCAAGTACATCCAAATGGATGAAAATATGAAATGTTGGGCTTTCTGTTCTTCCATAATTCATATGGAGTCTTTTCCAGAATAGGTCTTATTGAGATTCTATTCTGAATGTAACACGCTGTGTTTATTGCCTCTGCCCAGAAGATCTTAGCAACGTTTGTCTCATTGATCATGGTTCTGGCCATTTCTTGCAATGTTCTGTTCTTTCGTTCTACAACTCCATTTTGTTGGGGATTTCTAGGACAAGAGAAATCATGCAGAATGCCTCTGTCATTAAAGAATGACTCAAAATCTTTATTTTCAAATTCTCCACCATGATCACTTCTGACTTTAACGATTCTAAGATCCTTTTCATTCTGAACTTGGTTACAGAAGGTAACAAACACAGAGTGTGACTCGTCCTTGTGTCTTAAGAACTTTACCCATGTCCATCTGCTATAGTCATCTACGATTACTAACCCATACTTCTTACCACTGACTGAAGCAGTTTTAACTGGTCCAAATAAGTCAATGTGCAGAAGTTCTAATGGCTTAGAGGTAGAAACAACATTTTTGGATTTAAAAGAAGGTTTTGCAAATTTGCCTTTCTGACATGCTTCACACAGAGCATCTGAATTGAACTTCAAATTAGGAAGTCCTCTGACCAGATTGAGTTTGTTAATCTGAGATATTCTTCTCATACTAACATGTCCCAATCTTCTGTGCCAGATCCACTGCTCGTTGTTAACAGACAGAAGACATTTTACATTCCGACTCTTTAGTTCAGAAAGTTTGATTTTGTAAATGTTGTTTTTCCTCTTACCATTGAACAGGATAGTCCCATCTTTCTGACTAACAGCTTTACATGATTTTTGATTAAAGATTATATCATAACCGTTATCACTTAATTGACTTATGGATAACAGATTATGCATCAATCCATCTACTAGCAGAACATTATTAATAGAGGGAAGATTTCCATTACCTACAGTTCCAGAGCCAATTATCTTTCCCCTCTGATTGCCTCCAAAGCCAACGTGGCCTCCAGGCTTAAGTTCCAGGCTTTGGAACATATGCCTTCTTCCCATCATGTGTCGTGAGCAGCCAGAGTCCAGGTACCATGACTGGTGTTTCTGACTTGCTGCTAAAGATATCTGCAACATGTATTATTTTATCCTTAGGTACCCAGATTTTCTTGGGTCCTGATTTGTTAGTTTTACCAAAACTCTGGTTGAATTTTGGTTTCACAGAGTGCTTACTGCTAGTATATTTGATATCATGTGTGTGACCATACACAAAATGTGAATTCAGAGGAGTGTGTTTAATGGTTAAGTCCATGACATTCTTTGGTGTAGGAACCTTACCTTGGTATCCTATTCCTTTCCTGCCGTTTCTGCTAACTCCATAGATCATTGAAGCCATTCTGCTTCTATCTATGCTTTTAGCTAGGAACTTCTGGAAATTGTGATCATACTCCTTGATGATCTCATCAGCGTTGCTGGGAGTTTCAGAAATTGGTTCCTTCTGAGAGTTTTGTAAAGTGTTTTCTAATTTTGAAATCTTATTTCTCAGCTCAGAATTTTCCAATTTGAGACTCTCAGACTTATTAGAGTCATATTCAAGATTCCTTTTCAGGTCTCTGAATTTAGCTCTAATTTGCTGATAACGTTCCAGAATCTCATTAAGGCTTTCAGCAAGTTCAGCCTTTGTAAAGTTAACAGCAAAGTTAGGAAATACCTCTTCTGTGTCTGATTCTGAGTCTGATTCAGAAGCTTCACTATCTTCTGAAATGTTAGCCATGAGAGCTATGTTTGCCCTTTCATCATCTGATTCTCAGTCAGCTTCAGACGAGTCAGAGTCATCCCATGTGGCCATGAGACTTTTCTTCTTCTCTCTTCCAAACTTCTTTTTGGGCTTTTCCCTCTGAAGCTTTGGGCAGTCACTCTTGTAGTGTCCTTGCTCATTGCACTCATAGCAGATGATGTCTTTGGTGTTTGGCTTTTTGCTACTGGAGGAGCCTTCAGATCTTCTGTATCCAGAGGAAGAATCTGTCCTTCTGTATCTGGAAGAAGACTCGTTCTGATCAGATCTTCTGGGATTCCTGAACTTCCTTTGTCTTTGCTTCCACAGTTGATTTACTCTTCTGGAGAGAAGGGAAAGTTCGTCTTCTTCTGATGAGGATCCATCAGATGTTTCTTCAACTGCCTGCAAAACTTTAGACTCAAACTTTCTGTTAGATTTTAATGCTAAAGGCTTACCTTGCTTCTAAGGCTCATCAGCTTCTAGCTCTATCTCATGACTTCTGAGGGAGCTGATAAGTTCCTCCAGAGTGATTTTGTTGAGATCTTTAGCTAGCTTCAGAGCAGTAACCATAGGCCTCCACTGCTTGGGTAAACTTCTGACTATTTTCTTGACATGGTCAGCAGTAGAGTATCTTTTGTCCAGAACTTTGAGACCAGCTACCAGAATCTGGAATCTAGAGAACATAGTTTCAATGGATTCAGATTCTTCCATTTTGAACGCCTCATACTTCTGAATGAGCGCCAGAGCTTTTGTTTCTTTGACCTGAACGTTGCCCTCATGCGTCATTCTGAGAGAATCAAAGATATTTTTTGCTGTGTCTCTGTTGGAGATCTTTTCATACTCAGTATAGGAGATGGCACTGAGGAGGATGGTTCTGGCCTTGTGGTGATTCTTGAAGTCACGCTTTTGTTGATCAGACATTGTTTTTCTATCAATCTTCTGACCACTTGCATTCACAGGGTGCGTGTATCCATCTGTCACCATATCCCACAGATCAGCATCATGTGCCAGAAAGAAGCTTTCAATTCTGTCTTTCCAGTAATCAAAGTTTTCTCCATCAAAGACTGGAGGTTTGCCACTGAATCTGTCTCTGTCCTCGTTGTTGTCATTGCTGATGTGAGAATTGTTTCCTGCCATTGTGTTTTTCTGACGCTGGATCTTGTACTGACACGGTTAAGTGTTTGAGCTCAGAACCAGGCGCTCTGATGCCAATTGAAGTGGTGAAAAACACAAGAAGGGGGGGTTGAATTGTAAAACTGAAATCTAAAGCAATGAACAAGATATTTTTATCCTGGTTCGTTTGATCTCAAACTACTCCAGTCCACCCGT
Source organism: Vicia faba (assembly GCA_948472305.1). Taxonomy (NCBI): domain Eukaryota; kingdom Viridiplantae; phylum Streptophyta; class Magnoliopsida; order Fabales; family Fabaceae; genus Vicia; species Vicia faba. Next base: position 175,907,254 of record OX451737.1, read on the forward strand.
CAAGGTGATTTCGCCTCTCTCCAACGAGGTCTTAATCCACTATATTCAACTGAATATTACAGACTGCTTTAACAACTGCTAAAGCCTTCTTGATTCAAACCACAACCCGGTTTGTCAAGGTAACACTTTCTTACAAAGAGATAAAACTGTGTGTATGGATGTTTTCTACAAAACTGTATCACAACTGTGATGTATACACAAATTGAAGCTTAGAAACTAGATTGCTAAACAATAATGGAATATCAGAGTGTGTGGTTTAGCAAAACTGAGAAAACGAAGATTATGGTTTAGCTTTTGTGCGTGTAGAGATTTGGAGAGCATTAGCCATTTCAATCTTCAAAGCCTTGTTTATATAGCACTGAGATGATGAACGTTGGATGCAATATTCTTGATTCAATGCTAATAACAAACTTTCCTTATTGAGCAGATCTTGTCTGGAATGAGGCCGTTGGAATTAATTTGCTTTCAATGCACAGTATCGTTGCTTACTTAATGCAAGTTCTGGCTTGGCTCATTCTGACTCTGCTTCGCTGCTGATGAACTATTGTGTTTCTATATCAGAGTGTTGAGCGCAGTCTTGTTCATCAGGCTTCAGCATGTACGTGAGTTGATCATCTGATTTTGACATTCTGATGTAGCAACTTCTGATGCTGGTGTCTGAAATCAAGTTCTGATGGTGAATAGATGTGATCTTGCTTATATTAATCAGAGTATCTGCAAGTCAGAACATAATAATTTTAGGCAGCAGATAGTTCATACATGAAACTTATAAATACTATATCTTTTCACTTTGTTATCATCAAAACTTAAATATAGGGTAGTAGATTCAAACTTTGTTCTAACATGAAGGTGTCTTTGGTACTCACTCCAGTGGACATACAATGGCTAAGTAGATTATGAAAGTGGGTTATTATTGGTCTACCATGGAAGATGATTGCCATCATCATTCCAGAACTTGCCACAAATGCTAGATTTATGCTGACAAAGTACATGTGCCTCCAGTTCCTTTGAATTTCTTGACTGCTCCTTGGTCGTTTTCAATGTGGGACATTGATGTGATTGGAGAGATTAAGCCTACTTCTTCCAATGGGTATCTTTTCATCCTTGTCGCTATCGATTACTTCACAAATTGGGTAGAAACAACCTCGTTTGCCTTCGTTACCAAGAATGTTATGGCTCATTTCATTAAGTATAACCTTATATTTCGGTATGGCATCCCTGAAAGGATCATCACGGACAATGGTACCAATCTTAACAATACCATGATCACGAAAATATGCACACAGCTCAAGATTAAGCACCACAATTCTTCTCTGTACCGACCAAAGATGAATGGCGCAGTGGAAGCCACAAACAAGAATATCAAGAAGATCTTGCAGAAAAATGACAGTTACATACAAAGACTGCCATGAGATGCTACCATTTTCTCTTCATATTTACCGCACTTCAGTATGTACATCAGCGAGGGAAACCCTGTTCTCTCTAGTCTACAGTATGGAGGTTGTCTTACCTGTCGAAGCCCAGATTCCTTCCCTAAGGATTATGAAATATGCAGGCTTAGATGAAGATGAATGGATTCAGACTCGATTGGACCAGATAAATTTGATAGATGAAAAAAGGCTCGCGACTGTCTGTCATGGTCAGATATATCAGAAACACATGATCAAGGCCTTTAACAAGAATGTCAAACATCAGGTGTAATAGGCTGGTGATTTGGTAATATAGTGCATCATCCTACCACAAGGTGATCCCATAGGCAAATGGACTCCCTTATACGAAGGGCCATTTGTGATTAAAAAGATATTTTCTAGCGGTGCCATGATACTTACCACCATAGACGGTGAAGATTTTCCACATCCTATGAACATGGACATATTCGAAAAATACTATGCATAAAAGAGACCCGCTAGGTTGACAGGCCTAGGCAAAAATAAGGGCATCCCAGCAAACCAAAAAGGTTCGGGAAAAAATTAGGGATATATGTAAAAAATTGTATGTCCGGCAAGTCAAAAACCTGAAAAGGCGGCTTGGGCAAAAAAGGATATCTCAGTAGACTGAAAACTCGAAAGCGATGTCCAAGCAAAAGTTAGGGATTAAAGCATATGACTATGTCCCGTTGGATCACCCATCTACTCACAGCCAGCTTTATTACTAGTGTGAAGTTCAAATGGTACAGATCAATTCAACCATCTTCTTTTGACAACAAGTGATGAGATACTCGAAAACATAGGGGCAATAGCAGAGTTGAAACTCAATGGGGTTGTTTCCACATATTTGTTTTTATTTGTTTATCACTTTGTACCCTTTTTCAATTTTTATGACGATTTCCTCTTACTAGGATTTATGTCTCCTTGTATAAAACTGCCTGAATCAATGAAATTAAATACATTTCAAAATTCAAAGTTGTTTTTTACTTTCTCTATTTTGTTGGCAAAAACGTCCAATGATTATGTTCAATAAACATATGCATTTGAATATGATTATTGTTGACAAAATATATGCATGAAAACAGGATTAGGGTTTACTAAGGACTCTAGTAGTTGGGATAATGTTCAAGTTATCCATAAATCCCCACAGAGCAATCTCCATGGAACTATCTCTATAGAGCTATCCTTACAAGCTCATCTCCAATAGGGATATATTCCCCAACAAATATAATATGCCCTCAGACAGAAATTTGGACATCTTCCAGCAGTTCACCTCTATATGCCTATTGGATAGCTTGACATGATCATTTTTCCTAGTAGGTCCCCTAGCAGATAATTAAGTTTGATCATTTCCCCAACATACAGTGGAAGCTTCCTCGGCACAGCCTAATGAATTCCTAATCCACATCATAGATTATTTCCTCAATGCAGTCTACAGGATTTAATTCCCCAACAAATTTAATTTCTCCAATACTGCAAATTCCCCAACAGAACTCTATTCTCCAGTCAGATGTCATTCAACGTGGTCCTCCCTAGAAGAGTTGACATCCGTATCTGAAACCTAGTCATACACCACATCAGAAGAATATCCATCTCTTTTATCCCCAGTTAGAGTACATAAGAATCAAATCCTTCTAAAGAACGACGAACGAATGACTCTCCTTGAATTCTTCTATCCCCAAGAAAAAGTTGAGCATCCCCAGTGGAGTGTCCTTAAATAGAAAGCAGGAATCCCCAATAAAGTCGTCCTAAACAAAATTGAAGAATTACTTTCTTCATCCTCAACAATAGTCAGGGGTTTATTTTCCCCAGCTAGACGAAGCTACCGATACGACCCAACGGCATATTGCATCCATACATCATTTACAAAATATCATAACATACACATACGAAATTCATATAATATTCTCATTTATTTTGAGAGCATCATTATGCAATGCATCACATACATCATGACATTGCACAAAACTAACTTTGTTTTTAGGTTAAGTTCGCAAGCAAACAAATATTATCAGCAATTTATAGACAGGTTGTAGATCAATTCCCGAAACAGGACTGGGAGAATATCTACATGACCAAATGATTTCCTTCATAGATTCATTCTGAAAAGCACTTCCCTTAGAGACTAATTCTGACGAGCATTTCCTTCAGAGATTCATTCTAAAAAGAATTTCCCTTTAAGAAAGTCAGATAGATTCATTCTGAAAAGAATTTCCTTCAGATAAAATCGGATAGATTCATTCTAAAAAGCATCTGTCAAATACAACCAGACGAAGGTTCATTCTGATACTCCTTTGGATACAGTCGGGCGTAGACTCATTCCAATACATTCTTCAGATACAGTCAGGCGAAGACTCATTCTGATCCACTTCTAGATACAGTTGGGCTTAGACTCATTCTAGTACATTCTTCAGATATAGTCGGGCAAAAACTCATTCCAATACATTGTTTAGATACAATCGAGCGTAGATTCATTCCAATACATTTCTCAGATACGGGCAGAAGAAGACTCATTCTGATCCTCTTATAGATACAGACAAGACATAGACTCATTCTATAATAATGCTCAGATATAATCGATACATAAGATTCATTTTGAAACTCCCCAGCATGTCCGTTAGATACAGTTAAACACATACTCATTCTAGTATACTTCTTTAGATACAGTCGGACATAGAATCATTTTGATACTCCTATCAATAGTTCTTTGGATGGAATCTATAAGCCCATCTCCGACGACATCCTGTCATCTTCTCCGAATGACATCTTTAAGCTCGTTCAAGCAGTATAGTCAAGTAACAGTGTTACTTCGTGCAAATATGAGTGCAAATTTCTGGGCACTTAAGTGTTCAATACTCTTCCACATTCAGATCATGAATGGCAAGCATGTCAGTCTAACTCTTCGGGTTTAAGAAGATTGAATAGGGGAAGTTGTTGTACCCCAAAATTTTCTCTACCATCTTTGAGACAGATTAGTTCAATAGGTCTCATCATGCTCATGAAGTTCTCAGACACTCAAGACTACTCAAATATTGATTACACAAACACTCCTCCTAAGCATTGACCTACAACTAGGGTTTTACTTCTCTCAAAGGAAATTGGACTTCTAATGCCTCAAGTGGATTTCATGGTTTCTCATATGCTTCAAAATATCACCATTCAAAGTTTCAAGCCTTGTAATACATGTTTTCTCAATCAATTAGACAAATGATTGAAAACTAACTATATTGGACAAAAAGTCAACTTTGACCAATTTACAATCAAACTTCAAGATTTTTGGTCAACATCATCATTTTGAAGTCACATTCATCATTTGATAAAGAGTTGATGATGATTCATCAAGAAAACTCAAGATTCATCAAAAGTCAAAAGTTACTAAATTAGGGTTTTCTTTAGGAAAAGTCAACTGAACTTTGACCAAGCATAACTTTCACATACTTCATCAGAAATTTCTCAACATAAGCTCATTTTGAAGTAAATTCAATTTTCTATACTTTTTCTCTCTAAGCTCAAGGCCAAAAATGCTTCATTTGAGAGATATGGGCCAAAACATTATAGGTCATTTTAAAAGTCAACAAAAGGACATTTTTTGCCAAAACAATTTACATCAAGTTAAAGGCTTCAAATGAAAAAATGACCAACATGAAAGTTATAGGAGACAACTTGAGCTTTCCAAAAAGTCCCTGATCACCTTCATATGACAAAAATTGAGAGAGATATAATTTGTGCAAGTTGGGCAATTTTGAGAAAATACATGAAATCCAAATTGAGAAAATTTGAATTTTTGGGCTAATGGGCCTATCTTCTAAAGTCCAAACGTGTTGCTAACCTCATAATAGACCTCTAAGTCCATTCATGCATCATTTTAATTTTTATTTCATTTATTTTGATTTTTATTCATTTAAATTCAAAATTAAATCAAATAAATGTTAAATAAATGTATAAGGTATAAAAGGCTTGCGATCAGAATTTTTTGGAGGCCCAAGGTCATGCTACAAACCGTGTAGACTTATCTGTGAATCAAATCTTTGTTGGTTTTGGAAGATCTTAACTTACTTTCAAACAAAATCAAAGATATGATTATCCAAGCCCATCATTTAACCTAATCTTCTCTTCTATATATACTCATTACATTCAAACTAAAAGAGGACGGAGAGCAGCTTGTAGAGCCAACCCTAATTTTTCAAATTTGCAAAGAAACTAGGGAATGAGTAAACTCTTTCTCCAGTAAGTTTCAATCAACTTTGAGAATTCCATCAGCTTCCTGAGACCTCCAGGATTCGTTCCCAATCACTAATCAAGCCTACAACATATCAGAACTCTCCAACCAAACATCTTAGATTTGTTCATGTTTTTCTATTTCAAACTACTTATTCATGCAATATAAATTAATTTTATGCATATATTTATGCTTATATTGATGATAGTAATTATCTTGAACCATTATTTATGAGTTTGAGTGCAGGTATTGCAATTCACCATTGCTAGGCCTCGAAGCTCTCAAAGCTTCGAAACCCTAGCTGCAAGCCTTCTCAGTCAAAACTAACACCACCATTGAATTCGTGAGGTCTCAATTAGTGGATCTGGATGCTTTTCTTTTTTTTTTCTTCGGTTTTGCAGGTTTGACATTTGGTCTCACCGGAGAAGAAGGTGGTACCATCGTTGGTGGTGGCGCTGACCTGGGTCAAGGGCATGCATGGCTCCCTCCCTCTCTCTGATTGTTCCATTTAAAAACATCAGACCCCACCATTAGTGTGTGGTTTCAATTCTTGTTGATTTCTGATTTTTAGAGTTTAACTTGTTTTATATATATTCGTGTTATTGAATTGCCAAGAAACAACAAATGGCCTGGTGGTGAGTGATGCACTAGTATAACTTAAGAGCCGTGGGTTCGATCCTTGCGTTTTGTCAATTTGTTTTCTTTTTTCAATTTTAAACGCGCAAGTGTATAATATAATGATTGACGCCTATTCTCAGACACTAACAAGCACACGGCCTAGTGGTGAAGAGGGCAATTGTGATACGGTGGCAGAACCTTTACTGGTTTTCATTTTGCATTTTGTGTTTGCAAAATGTCGCGGTAAGCAAGAGTCGCCGTCGACTTTTATTTCATCCAACCGGAAAGTAAAAAAGTACAGAAAGAATCCTTTTTCGAGATGTTTCTGAGTAAGGGGGGTAGATTATAGAAAAGTAAGAAGTTAGCACCCTTTCTATCCATGGTTTTCCATGGGCTCTTAGGTACTTTTTCATTTTTAAATTACTTGTGTGTATGCTTTGATTTGAAAATGTTTTACTTCGTGATAACCCTTGTATCAGTCCTCAAGGGTGTGACGAAGTTGTTTTGAAAATTGCTTTGAAAGGTGTAAGTGTGAAAAGTTTTGTTTTGAGCAAGTACCTACTAGCATCTACCTACTCGAAAAAAGATCGTTTATATGCTTGTTTCCTTTAGACAGCGCTATCCCACTATTGAGAAATAGGTAGCACCGTCGTTGGAGTTTGTAAGGGTCAATTCAAAAGGGGTGTATGATCACTAAAGCAATATTAGGACACCTTAGTAATAACCCTAGAGTCTTAAGATCTTATTCGAGGCAACATTTCTGAGGCAACATTTCTGAGGCAACGTTCGAATGGGACATTTTGATCTTTTTAGAATGGAGGGCAACACTTAAGACACATATGCTTAATGATCGTTTACCGAAGGCAACCGAAGTGAGAGTATACCCTAAGAGTGATATGTGCGAGTGATTTGTTTCAGTTATTTATCTTTGCACATTAGGGTTTTCTAACTATATTAATTTGTCATGCATTCTTGCCATACAATCCTATTAGCATACATATAGACAGTTAACTATTTGTGGGAATTAAAAATGCGAGAAAATAAATCTACGCTATTACAAGGCTTCGGGGAGGGGGATTAATTACATAGACAAAAAACCCGGGGATTTAACAGTAAATAAAAACCCTAAATTAACTATTATAAACCATGAACAGTTACAAAATATTGGCAAAATAAATAATAAGCGCGCGGCGAATTAAATGCGAGGCGATTAGGGTTTTGACCCTTTGACTAATGCTATTCGCGATTGATTAAAAAATGATTTTTGTCATGTTTTATTATTTGAGGAAATAATGAATAATTAAAAGAAAATCCTAAGTTCTAATTAATATTTATTAAGAAAAATAATTAAGTAATTCTAAACAACCTATTTTTGTATTTTTATTTATTTGAGAAATAAAAAGAAAAGAATTAAATCAAGAACTTAACCTAATTTTCTAGTTGGTTTTAACTATAAAAACAAGTTGAAATTTCCATAAATTAAATTAAACTAATTAATAAAAAAAATATTTATTTAGAAAATAAATCTTTTTTGTGATTTGTGATTGGTTAATTTAATAAAATAATTTTTGTGTTGATTTTAAAAAACAAAATAACTAAAGAAAAAGAATTAAAGAAAAATAGTAGAAGTAACCAAAATGGGCTTGCTGTCAGTAGATCTGGATGGAGATGGATCCAGAAGATGATGACACTCAGAAGGTGAGTTGCGCTGGATTTGGTTATGGCTGATGGATCCAGAAGATGATGACCCTCAGAAGGTGTATGTGCTCTGGATCTGGTTCTGGCTGATGGATCCAACAGATGATGACCCTTAGAAGGTGAGGTGCGCCGGATCTGGTTCTGGTTGATGGATCCAGAAGATGATGACCCTCAGAAGGTGTATGTGCTGGATCTAGTTCTGGCTGATGGATCCAGAAGATGATGACCCTCAGAAGGTGTATGTGATGGATCTGGTGAAAACAATGGAGAAAATGCCAAAAGCCCGCGCCTGGGATCGAACCCAGGACATGAGCTTCTAACTTCCTTCCTTCGACCAATTGCGCTGGATGTTAACTTGTTAATATAATAAAAACAAATAATATATTGGAAAATAAGCTAGTGTCCAGAATGATGCGCCAGAATTTAAACCAGCCAGTCAGGTTGTGACACAATGTTGTCTTCTTCCCTGGAACCATCATTTAGGCTCTGAACCTTTACCTACAAACGCAGGTCTGTTGCTGAAAGCATGTGTTATTCAAAACATCCATACAAACATGATAAATCAATTTTGATGGTACCAGTGAACTCGTCTTGGTCTCACGAGTGTCATGGTACCCATTATCAGGCCTAATTTTGCTTAAATCACAAAGCCCCAAATTGGAGCACGAAGCCCTAACAATGGCAAAACCTTATTCCTGCATTGTAACTTAAATCAAACTATCCAGAAACATTGCAAACATGATGATGAACACAAATATGCAACTTAAACATGCTAAAGATGCAAGAATTACAGTAAACGAATTTGGATAATTTTGCAAATCGTGAGAATGATGGGGAGTGATTCTGGACGTGTAGGGGCGTGCAAGCCATTGGAGAAGCTTCCTGAGATGTCCAGGAATGTATTGCTTGCCTTGAAACTCCTTGAGGACGGCTCTAAGATGGATTTCAATCTCACACTTTTTGTCCAAAGTTTTGAATCTTTTTCTGACCGTTTCATGTCTCCAACCCCTTTATTCTGATCTGCAAAGCTTTATTATATAACCTAGAATGAATTAGGTTAACAAACTTGGAATGAATCTTTGCATTTATCCAAGATTTGATTTGATTTTCAAGTTGTATGATATCCTTCCGAATTTGGCCTAATTATGTCATTCTCGTGCAATTAGCTTTGATATGATCTGATTCTAATATGCCAGCATAATGAGCTTGTGATTCTGTCCAAAAATCCAATCAAAACAAATCTTTGCTATTATTTACCAATTATTTAATTTAATTCAATTTTTAGTAAATATAAAATCAAAATGAAATAAATAATGAATCAAATAGCATGTTATTGAACATTTGTGTCGTGGACCATGTTATAAGTGAGGTGCAAGCATAAAAAGTTAGGCCCATTTAGCAAAAAATGCAAATTTGAGCACATTTGACTTTTGGCAATTTTGCAAAAATGGTCAACTTGGCCAATGCATAACTCTCTCAATTTTAATCCTAGAGAGGTGTTCTTGGACTTTTTAGAAAGCTTAGGATTTCCTCTAAACAAACCTTTTTGTCTCATATCAATTGAGTCTTCCATGATCATGTATGAAGCTTTTTCCCAAAAGGTGTTTTTGTTGACTTTTCAAAAGGACCTATAATGTCAAAATTCATATCTTTTTGTGAGTGCATATTCTGAACTTGGGAGATGAATATGAATTGTAGGTAATTGCATCCTCTTCAAAATTAGCTTTGGATAGGTCATTTCTGATAAAGTATGAGAAAGTTATGCTTGGTCAAAGTTGAGTTGACTTTTTCTACAAAACCCTAATTTAGCAACTTTTGGGTTTTGATGAATTGTGAGCAATCCTTGAGGAATCATGATCAACCCTTGATCCAATGATGAATAATACTTCAAAATTATGATGTTGACCAAAAGTCTTGAAGTTTTACTGTATGTGGGCCACAGTTGACTTTTGACTTAGTACAGTTGATTTTCAGGCATTTGAGCAATTGACTGAGCAAACTTCTTCTGCAGGGCTTGAAACTTGACATGGATGATCTTGAGAACATATTAGGGCAATGGTAAGAATTTGAGTCCTTTGTGGTTCACACATCTTGATGAATATGGAAACCCTAATTTGAGGTAGACTGCCTTAGGAGAGAGTTTGTCTGGCCAAATCTTGAACTTCATTGAGCAATTTGGGGACCTCACTTGCCATGTGTTGAGAAATATGGGAGGGAAAATTTTGGGGTACAACAGATGCCCCTGTTCAATCTTCTTAAACCTGAGGATGTAGATTGGCTCGTCTTCGTTTCGTGATCTGAATGTAGAAGATGATTGAACACTAGAGTGCCCAGAAATTTGCACTCGCATGAAGTGATACTTGATTTGTGATATCGGGAGTGGGCTTATAGATGCCATTTGGTAGTTGCTAGAGAATTGTCGGAGATGGGCTTAAAGATGCCATCCGAAAAAGTGTCGATCGCATAAGAGATTCCTTTGCGAGAAGCCGTATACCTGTTGCTGAGGAGGACTTTGCTGGGGAATGCTGGACTCTGTCTTGAGAGAAATAGAGTTTTAGGAGCTTCAGTTGTCCGTTACTCTACTGGAGCATAACTCCGGTTTGGGGAGTGGAAGTGAACTGCATGTCTGGTCGGGGTATATGTTGCACCACGACTTTCTGGGGAAATGTGAAATCAATTATGTTTGATCGGGTCCCGGTATTAGAGTGTTGTGGACTACTGTCTGGGGATAAGAGAGGAAGAATTTGGATAGTAAGGTTATAAGAAGAAACCTGGATAATAAGGTTACTTCGGGATGAAATCCTGGATAGTAGGGCTGTGAGAAGGAATCTAGATAGTAGGGTTACTTCGATATGAAAGCCTGGATAGTAGGGTTGTGAGAAGGAACCTGGATGGTAGGGTTACTTCGATATGAAATCCTGGATAGTATGGCTGTGAGAAGGAACCTAGATGGTAGGGTTACTTCGATATGAACGCCTGGATAGAAGGGCTGCAAGAAGGAACCTAGAGAGTAGGGTTACTTCGATATGAAAGCCTGGATAGTAGGGTTGTGAGAAGGAACCTGGATAGTAGGGTTACTTTGATATGAAAGCCTGGATAGTAGGGTTGTAAGAAGGAACCTGGATGGTAGGGTTACTTCGATATGAAAGCCTAGATAGCAGGGCTGCAAGAAGGAACCTGGATAGTAGGGTTACTTCGATATGAAAGCCTGGATAGTAGGGCTGTGAGAAGGAACCTGGATGGTAGGGTTACTTCGATATGAAAGCCTGGATAGGAGTGCTGCAAGAAGGAACCTGAATAGTAGGGTTACTTTGATATGAAAGCCTGGATAGTAGGGCTGTGAGAAGGAACCTGGATAGTAGGGTTACTTCGATATGAAAGCCTGGATAGTAGGGATGTGAGAAGGAACCTGGATGGTAGGGTTACTTTGATATGAAAGCCTGGATAGGAGTGCTGCGAGAAGGAACCTGGATAGTAGGGTTACTTCGATATGAAAGCCTGGATAGTAGGGCTGTGAGAAGGAACCTGGATGGTAGGGTTACTTCGATATGAAAGCCTGGATAGTAGGGCTTGAGAAGGAACCTGGATTGTAGGGTTACTTCGAGATGAAAACCTAGATAGTAGGGCTGTGAGAAGGAACCTGGGTTACGTTGTTTTGTGAGGAGTTTGGGTAAAACTGCATCTGAACCGAGAAGGAACCTGGGTAAGGTTGCTTTGGGAGGAGTTTGGGTAAAACTGCATCTGAACTGAGAAGGAACTTGGATATGGTTGCATTTATCGCACCGATGATTACTCTGTTTAGTTTCGAGTGTTGATCATGGACCTACTGGAAATTGTTGATAATAAATGTCTCTCCTGAAAGAAATACATGGTTAGTTATATGTGATGCATGAGATTCATTGTATAATGACGTTATCAAAATAAATGAGACTATGTTATATGTAATATATGCACATGTCATAATGTATGAACATGCAATGCTGACGTAATGATCTGAGTCTGGGAAAATAAATCCTGGACTGCTGCTTGGAGAGTATGAGAAATGGTATCCTTGACTATTGTAAAAAACATAGCTCCTCTACTTTTGTTAGGGGTGGTGAACAAAGATGACTAACTGGGAATTTTCCCCTTGTTTACGGATATTCTACCGAGGAGAGACTCTGCTTGAGAACAACTCTGCGGGGGAATAACTGTGTTTGAGAGAGGCTATACTCTGATGATAAGCTGCTGATTTGAAGAAATAAACTCGGCTGGGGATGAATTTCTGTTGCTGGTGATAATGAATTATGTCGGAGGTTGAATTTTTCTGCTTGTGAGAGAAATAAACTCTGCTTGGGGAAAAATTTACTGACTCACTCGCGATTGTGAACCTCAGCTGGGGAGAGTTATTTCCTGTTCGGGAAAGCTAACATCACTGTCTTTGGATACTTTTTACTCTGTGGGGAGTGTATGTACCATTACTCGTGTTCTCAAGATGACTCTATCCAGGTACCTGATGGGCAGAGTAACTATAAGGTTTGGGCCCTTCTTGTTTTCCCTGTTTCTAGCATTATGAGTAATCGTCTTTTGTTTCTTCATGTAAATATTTATGAGCAACAATCATTTTCAAATGCATATATCAAAAATGAATCATTGGATGTTCTTTCAAAACAAAACAGGAAAAATAAAACAAATTAAAGTTTTATGAAAATGACTTGTATTGATTTTGAAGTTGGCCTGTAATAGGAGTTTTGCACAAGAGGTTGACGTCCTAGTAAGAGAACGCCGCCGAAAGATAGAAATTACAATTTGTGTTAAAGAAAAACAGCTATGGGGAACGATCCCATCAAGTTTCAACTCTGCTATTGCCTTTATATCTTCAAGCGTCTCATCACTTTGTTGCTTGGTTGAAGGTGGATCAGATTGATTGGCGCCGTCTGAGCTTTATAGTCGATACCGAAGTCTGGTGGCAAGATGATCCAATGAGTCATAGTGTTACGCTTTGATCCCTAATTTTTGCCTGGACCGCCCTTTCGGGTTTTCAGTCCACCAGGATACCCTTTTTTGCCCAAGTCTCCTTTTCAGGTTTTCGACTTGCCAAGTGTACATTTTCCATTTTCATCCCTTACTTTTGCCCGGACCCTTTTGGTTCGCCGGGAATCCCTTATTTTTTCCTAGGCCAGTCACCCTAGTGGGTCTTTGATTATGCGTAGTATCTTTTCACTATGTCTGCATTGACGGGGTAAGGAAGGTCATCACCATCCATGGTGGTTAGAATCATAGCTCCTCCCGAGAATATGTTCTTAACCACAAATGGCCCTTCGTATGTGGGGGTCCATTTTCCCCTGGGATCACCTTGCGGTAGTATGATGCATTTGATCACTAGATCCACGACTTAATATTCTTGACGTCTGACTTTCTTGTTAAAAGCCTTGATCATTTGCTTTTGATACATCTGACCATGACAGATTGCAGTAAGTCTCTTTTCATCGATTAGATTCAGCAGATCAAGTCGGGTTTGGATCCAGTTGTCTTCGTTCAAACCCGCATCCTTCATAGTCATGAGAGAGGGTATCTAGACTTCTATGGGTAGGACTGCCTCCATGCCATACACCAAAGAGTAAGGTGTTGCCCATGTCGACGTCCGTGCTCAGGTACGGTACCCATGAAGAGCGAATGGTAACATCTCGTGCCAGTCTTTGTATGTCACCGTCATCTTCTGCACAATCTTTTTGATGTTCTTGTTAGCTGCTTTAATATCCCCATTCATCTTCGGTCGGTAGGGAGAAGAGTTATGATGCTGTATCTTGAACTGTTTACAGAGCTCGGTGATCATTGTGTTATTGAGGTTTGTACCATTGTCAGTAATAATCCTCTCGGGTACACCATATCGACAGATCAGATTGTGTCGGATAAACCTTGCCACGACGTTCTTGGTTACTGTAGCAAAGGAAGCTGCCTCAACCCACTTGGTGAAATAATCAATTGCTACCAGAATGAAATGATGCCCGTTAGACGCAGTAGGTATGATCTCGCCGATCATGTCGATGCCCCACATTGCAAAGGGCCAAGGAGTTGTCAAGACATTCAGAGGGACTGGAGGCACATGCACCTTATCAGCATAGATTTGCCATTTATGACAGGTTCGAGAGTGCTGATAACAATCGGCTTCCATGGTGGACCAGTAATATCTCGCTTGTAGGATCTTCTTCGCCATGGTATGTCCACTGGAATAAGTTCCAAAAGTACCTTCATGTAACTCCGACATGATCCTTTCTGCCTCGCTCTTGTCTACACACCGCAGTAAGGTGGAATCATGGTTACGCTTATAGAGGATTCCATTACTGATGAAGAAATTCGCAGCGAACCTTCTCAGAAACTTCTTATCATTAACAGATGCCCCCTCGGGGTATTCTTGAGCCTCAAGATGCCTCTTTACCTCGTGAAACCAAGGTTTATCTGCTACCTCTTCAGTCTCAATGTCACAGCAATGTGAGGGTTCATCCAACCTCTCAATGGTAATCTGGGGAGCTTCATTGTCCCACCTAACTTTGAACATAGAAGACATGGTAGCTAGCACGTCTGCCAACTGGTTCTCCTCTCGTGGGAAATGTTCAAAGATTATCTCCTCAAAGTGTGGGAGCAATGTCAGTACATATTCTCGGTAAGGAATGAGATTCGGGTGCTTCGTATCCCACTCGCCTTTGATCTGACTTACTACCAGAGCAGAATCTCTGAATACACTTAAGAACTTAATCCTTAGGTCAATAGCAACTCGAAGACCCATGATACACGCTTCATACTCTGCCATATTGTTAGTGCAGTTAAAACATAATCGGGCGGTGAACAAAGTATGACATCCCTCAGGAGATATAATTACAGCGCCAATGCCATTACCCAATGCGTTCGAGGCTCCATCAAAATACATTGACCATTGGGATCCTTCCTCAGGTCCTTCATCCGGTCCAGGTTCTTTGTAGTCGGCTACCAACACGATATTCTCATCCGGGAACTCGAAATTCATGGACTGGTAGTCATCCACAGCCTGATGCGCCAAATGGTCCGCCAATACACTCCCCTTGATTGATTTTTGGGTTGTATATTGTATGTCGTACTCGGTTAAGATCATCTGCCATCTTATTATTCTTCCGAATAAGGCGGGCTTCTCGAAAATATACTTGATCGGATCCATCTTAGATATCAACAAGGTAGTATGAGTCAGCATATATTGTCTCAGTCGGCGAGCAGCCCATGCCAAAGCGCAGCAAGTTTTCTCGAGCAATGAGTATCGGGTCTCACAGTCGGTAAACTTTTTGCTAAGGTAGTAAATTGCATGCTCTTTTCGACCCGACTCGTCATGCTGCCCCAGCACACACCCCATTGAATTGTCTAACACTATCAAGTATAATATCAAATGTCTTCCTTCAACTGGAGGCATCATAATTGGTGGTTCTTGAAGGTATTCCTTGATTCTTTTGAAAGCGGTCTGGAACTCATCATTCCACTTTACCACTTGATCTTTCTTCAACAGCTTGAAGATTGGCTCACAAGTAGCAGTCAGATGTGAAATGAACCTGGCGATGTAATTCAGACGTCCCAAGAAACCTCTAACTTCTTTCTCTGTGCGGGGATCCGGCATCTCTTGTATGGATTTTACCTTTACATGGTCCACCTGAATACCTTTGTGACTGACAACAAAACCCAAAAGCTTACCAGACCTTACCCCGAAGGTACACTTGTTCGGATTCAACCTCAGCTTGTACGTCTTCAACCTATCAAATAGTTTCTGGAGATGATCAAGGTGCTCTTCCTCAGTCTGGAACCTGTCTATCATGTCATCAACATACACCTCGATCTTGTGGTGAATCATATCATGGAACAAAGCGACCATGGCGTGCTGATAAGTTGCCCCATCATTCTTCAATCCAAAAGGCATTACCTTGTAACAGAAGGTGCCCCACTGTGTAATGAAGGTTGTCTTCTCCATGTCTTCAGAAGCCATCTTGATTTGGTTGTAGCCAAAAAAACCATCCATGAAGGAGAAGATCTTGTGCTACGCGGTGTTGTCGACCAGAACCTCAATGTGAGGAAGTGGGAAGTCATCCTTGGGGCTTGCCCTGTTCAGATCTATGTAGTCCACACACATTTGTACCTTACCGTCCTTTTTAGGTACTGGAACGACATTGGCAACCCACTGCGGATAAGAAGTGACAGCTAAGAATCCTGCGTCGAACTGTTTCATGACTTCTGCCTTGATTTTCTCTGACATTTCAGAGGGCATATGGCGGACCTTCTGCTTTACCGAAGAGCAGTCTTCTTTAGTCGGCAGGCGATGTACCACAATATCAGTATCCAAACCAGGCATGTCTTCATAGGACCAGGCGAAGATCTCAACATAGTCGTGTAGCATCTGTATTAATCGTTGTTTGACACTAGGCTCCAGATTCGCACCTATTTTAACCTCTTTCCTGTCTTCCTCTGTACCCAAGTTTACTGACTCAACTAGCTCTTCATGAGGTTGTATGGCCCTTTCTTCCTGTTGTAGTAGTCTAGCAAGTCCTCCAGGCACCTGACAATCATTCTCACCTTCGTCCTCGGCTTGGTTGATCGGATTTTCGAAGTCATAAGTGGCAGTAGCAGAGCTGTTATCAATGGGATCCAGAGTGGATATGGATCTGAAGTATGATACGTGAGTGTGTGAAAGAGCATAGTTGTTTTGATAAAGTGAGAGACAGAAAAGAAAAACAAGGAGCACAAAATTTGTATGCAAGAAACGTCCAATGCTTTATTAATGATATGTGAAATGACAAATAATAAGCCCTCGCAAGCAAAGCCAAGGTGCCTCGGGCAAGGCACCGGGCCGTAAGGTTTCAAATTGTTTATTACAAATCTTAAAACAAAATTTAATTACTGCGGAATAAAAGAAATAGGTATGAAGTCCCTAGTCGTCTAGTTATTCGGTCCACCGTTGGTTGTTGGGTAGATCCATTTTTCGATGTCTGAATCTTCTTCACTGTCTTCAATTGCATTAATTCCCCGATTGCTGATGTGTAGAGGAGGTCTTCTAGCCCGAGCGTGCCTAACAGCCCTTTGAGCCCCTGTAGTAAAGCCCAAACCAAATTTGACAGTTTTGTGAGTGAAATCAGGGAGCTGACCCTAATTGGTACACCCACTTTCTTCAACCACAGCCCTAGCATCCTTGAGAGAATCCATCTTCAATGGAGGTTTGTTGGTAGTAACTTCAGTTGATGCCAAAGTCTGAGGGACCTCTTCAAAGTTCTGACAAGGAGTTTCTATGAACTCCCTGTCCATCTCTACATAGCGGGAGGAATTGAGATGACTCACCATATACTCTTCTTCACCTTGCACTGTGACAATCTTCCCCTTCACAGGATACTTCAGCATTTGATGGAGTGTGGAAGTAACTGCCCCAGTCTCCTGAATCCAAGGACGACCCAACAAGCAAGAATATGACGGCCTGATATCCATCACGTAGAAGGTGGACCCAAAAGTCTGAGAACCCACTTTGACAGGGATGTTCACTTCCCCATGCACCATTCTCTTCGATCCGTCAAAAGCCCTTACCACAATGTTACTAGGCTTTAAAGTCAAACCCTCACAATCCAAACGGTCCAACGCTTTCTTCGGCAGAACATTCAGTGAAGACCCGGTATCTACTAGCACATGAGCCATAGTGGTGCCCCTGCACTCAATAGAGACATACAGAGCATCATTATGATTCCTTCCCTTCGGGGTCAGATCCGCATCTGAAAAACCCAGCCCATTATCGACAGTCAGGCTGGCCACACAATCTTTGAACTGATCTGCTGAAGTTTCCTGCGGCACGTGCGCAGTCTTGAGAAATGCAATCAAATCCTTCACATGGGCTTCAGAGCACAATAGCAGAGACAACATGGATATCTTTGATGGGGTCTGCCCCAACTGCTCGACCACATTGTAGCCGCTCTTCTTGATAATTTTCAGTATTTCCTCTATCTCTTGTTTAGAGGCTTCCACAATGATTTTTCTAAGCGCCTCCGTTCGGGCAGGCTCACCTATAATTTCTTTGCCCCGAGTCCCAGATGGCTCAGCAGCAGGAGTGATAACTGGAGTAAGAATGGGAACAGTAGTTAATGTACTAGCGGGAACAGCAGATGGAATGACAATAAGTTTGTTGATAGCCGGATGGGAAATATCGGGAGAGAAGATCCTTCCGCTTTGGGTAACCTTAATAGCCCCGAAAATATTACTGACATCAGTATCAGCTTCTTCATTCTTCAGATCTTGCTTAATGCCATGATAGTACACATCACCATTATAATGCCATGGGACAGCCTTGTCTGAGGTGTATGGGACCAGGAACAGTGATTATCAGCGGAGCAATTCTTTGAGCAGGTGTAATCCTACCAGGTCTTCTCGAGGAAACCTTGGAAGGATTGGCGGAAATGGTTATAATGGCAACGTCTTCATTTGGAACAACAGGAATCATGGTCTTCTCAAACAAAATTTCTTTATTATCCATCAGGCGCTGAACACCTGGCCTCAACAAACGGCAACCAGAAGGTATAATTGAACACATGTGGAAACCTTCACCACAGCCCGGAAATAAACCGGCCAACATCAAATTCTTCTTAACAGTCATAAGAGGAGTAGATATTTCTTCAACAGAGGTCACAAACAAATCAGTATCAACAGTATTAACTTTGCGACCATGTTTGGGCATGGGAGCAGTTATAACATTCGTATTTTCTGGAGCATCGAACTATATCTCCTTAGCTTCAAGCAATTCTTGTACTTTGTTTCTCAAAGCCCAGCAGTCATTGGTATCGTGGCCAGGACTCTCAGAATGGTAGGCGCACCGCGCGTTGGGATTGTATCTGGGAGAAGTAGTGTTTGGATTTTTGGGAGCTTCCCTTAAGGTTGCCAAGTTGGATCTCAGCAGGTGAGGTAACACTTCAGCCAAGGTCATGCTAATGCGGGTAAACCGCCGCTGTGGTCTTTCCACCCTTTGTTGATTGTTGCATTGTGGGGCAACTGCAGGTCTTTGTATCACTACAGCATTTACCGTTGGACGGTGTTCAGATCTGCTTTGGCCCCTCGGACTATAGACTGCACTAGCTTCCTTCTTACCAGTAAAAGGTTTCTTTACCGAATTCGAAGAGGCATCCTTCTGTATTTCACCACTTCAAATTCCAGCTTCTACTCTTTCTCCAGTTAAAATCATCTCGGTGAAACCAGATGACGAGTTGTCGATTAAGTGATTGAAAAATGGACCAGATAGCGTCCCCAGAAACATGTCAACCAACTCCCTATCAGACAACGGGGGTTGAACTCACCCATCCAAGTCTCTCCATTTTTGAGCATAATATTTAAAACCTTCACCTGCACCCATGGACATACTCTGGAGTTGAGTACGAGTGGGAGCAAGGTCGGCATTATACTGATACTGCTTGTAGAAAGCAGCAGCAAGATCCTCCTAGTTTCGAACATTGGCTCCTTCCAACTGGTAGAACCATTCAAGCTGAGTCCCTGATAAACTATCTTGAAAGAAGTGCACCCACAAATTTCTATCAGCGGTGTGGGGATAGATCTTCCTAACATACGAGCAGAGATGGAGTTTCGGGCAGGACACCCCTTCATACTTAGCAAAAACTGGAGCTTTGAACTTCTGAGGGATGACCACTCCCGATACCAGTCCCAATTCTCTGAATCCAAACCAGGTATCTTATGAACTTCCATAGCACTCAGACGGTCTTCTAACTGCTTGTACCTATCCTCAGCAGGAGGATATTGCTCATCATCATAATCAATATAATTGTTGGAGACTGCAGGACTAGGGTCATTTTCTCCTTCTTGGTTCTCTCCTTCCTTGGATGAAGATGTCAGGTTAGTTTGATGCTTCAACCTTTCTCCAAACCTTCTGCCCATATCCAGAATACCGACCTTCTTCTTTTTCTTCTTCTATTTCAGAATGAGGGCTTTCAGATCCTCTTGCCCCTTTTCCAGACTGATGAACATCTGTTAGAACTGGGCGTTCTGTGCCTGAAGATCTTTGATGACTTGATCGGAAGATATTTCGTGTGAGAATGAACAGCGAAGAAGATGAGAAACCTGTAGTGGTACCTGTAATGATGTGTATGATAATGGGATGCGCATGTAATGATTTCAAAGACTTTGGGAGATTTAAATTTGCAAACCAAAATTAACAAAAACTTTATTAGCTTAAACTTGAAAGGTTCAACATGCCTTCAAGATGTTACAAATAAGTAAATAAAACAAATCTAAAACTAGAAAAGGAAAATCAGAAATCCCATGGACGCTTTATCTTTGTACTGATATAATCATTGAGCACTCTTTCTTCCTCGAGCTGCCTGTTGAGCTTTAAAACCTTCCTCTCTTGCTCATGGAACTGCTCCCGATAAGTATCCCGCTCATTCTTCAGCTGAATCCAAGACCTCAGTAACTCCCCAAGATCAGTGCGCATATAAGGATAGAGAACCGTGTAAGGAATGCCTTATTCAGTAGTGGGCTCCTTAATCACTGGTAATACGGTCGTATAAGGCATCATAAGCTTCTGGGCACGAGCTCGGACCCATTGGAGGTAAGGCTGCATAGGAAGGGAAGTCTTTGGTCCCAACTCTTTAGGGTCAGATCTGTTTACCATTCCCCAAGCTCGTATGAACCTCCGGCGATGCCCCTTAACATCATCCTCATAGTCGAATACAATGTCCTCGAGAAGTAACTCATGGGGACCATCCCTTCGAGCACGACCAAATTGTCGCAAAGCTAGACAAGGATTGTAAGTTATACCCCCTCTGATACCAAGTAATGGGAAATTAGGGTACCCCCCACAACGATCAATAACAATAGTGTCTTCCATAGCTCGGGAACACCAAAGAATATCCATATGAGCGAGTGACATTATTCTGTGTGACCAACCCAAACCTTATTCGTTCTTCAGTATAGACCTAGGGAGGTGAGAAATAAACCACCTCGACAACAACGGCATGCAACACATAAGAGTCCCTCTTCTCCTCATGGTACGAGTATGGAGAGCGTGCAAAATATCTCCAAGAAAGGTAGGCACAGGGTTCCGAGAAAGGAAAATCTTGATAGCATTCACATCTACGAAAGAGTCTGGATTAGGGAAGAGAACTAAACCATAGATAAGAAGATCCAAGACATCCTCAAAAGCCTGAAACTCCATATCATCCCAAAATAGTTGAGCCTGGTCTATCATAAATTTGGCTAGAAAACCCTCGACTCCGCTTCAAGTTTCCCAATTGGATACCACATCGGCCCGTTTCAAATGCAAAGCTGAGGCAATGACTTATGGCTTAGGAAATTCTTCTATACCTGTGAAGGGTACCTGTTCAAGAATGGATATGCCCAATAGATGAAAGAATTCTTCTAAGGTGGGTACCAACTGATAATCTGGAAAGGTGAAGCAGTGATGCTTGGGATCGAAGAACTGAAAAAGTATGCTCATCATCTGTTCATCAGGGTTTGAAGTAACACGGCTGAGAAGTTGACCGTGTCTCTTAATGAACATAGAAGTCTCAGAAATTCTTGATACTAACTCTTTGAGTTGGGAAGGTGTGATCGGTGGATTTAGAACTGACTGTTTAACGCTGGTTCGCGAAATGTCACGGAAGCAAGAGTCGCCACCGTCTTTTATTTTCTCCAACATGGACAGGACAAAAGCACAGCAAAATTCCTTATGAGATAGTTTCTCGGTTCGGGAGGTAGATTTATAGAAAGGGAAGGTGTTAGCGCCCTTTCTATCCATGGTTATCCATGGGCTCTTAGATACTTGCTCATTGTGTTTTCAAAGTGTTTGCTTTTCAAATTGTGAGTGGGTTTGAAAAAGTTTTGTTTAAAGATTTCAGAATGACTCTTGTATCAGTCCTCAAGAGTGTTTGAAAAATTGTTTTGAAAGCTTTTTGAAAGTGTCGGTGTGAAAAGAGTTTTGATTTGTTTTTGAATAGAGCAAGTATCTATGAGTCATCTACCTACCCTAAGGAATTAGGCTGTGTAAATGTCCTTTAGGTAGTGTCATCCCACCATTGAGAGGTAGGTAGCACCACCGTTGGAGGTGTTCGGGTCAATTCGTTTTTAGGGACAGTGTGGTCACCAGAGCAACAGTAGGACACCTTAGAAGCTACCCTTATGCCCTTGATCCTTTTTTAATCCGAGGCAACCGTTTCGAGGCAACTGGATCATGGACATAAGGACTTACTAAAACGTCCTATACTCGACGACCACGTTTCGAAGGTAAGGCAACAGGTGAGGCGTACCCTAGAAGTGGTGTGTGAATTTGTGTGTTATTTTCATGTTACGTTGTCTTTGATCAGGGCATTTGTGAGCTACGAGTTATTTTTAGTTAACCATACACTCTTTCATGCAAATTAGAATTTTTAGAGTGCGGAAATTTAAATGCGGAAAGATAAATCCTACGCTATTACAAGGCGCGGGTCTATACATCGTCAAATTACAAAGACCCGTTTTAATAAAAATGTGGAAAGTAAAAAGACCTAATTATTATTACAAGCCTTGAGCAGTTACAATATTTGAAAAGAAAAAAGAATAACGCGCGAAAGAATAAAAGTTAGGACGTCCGAGGGTTTTGACCCCTTTTGAAATTAAATTGAATTAAAAAGCTAATTAATTATTTAATTAAGAACAGAAATTGTTTTTATATTTTTTTTGTATTTATGAAAATAAAGAAAATTAAAAATCAAGAGAAACCCTAATTCTAAGTTATTTTAATTATTAATGAAAATATACAAGTTAACCTAATTTACTCTAATTAGTTAATTTACATATTCATTTACAAAAATATTTAATAATAATAATAAATAATGAGGCAAGTAATGAATTAAGAAAAATATAAAAATGTCAAAAAACCCTAATTTCTACATTTTTTATTTATTAAGAGAAAGTGTTAAAATTGAAACCTAAATTAATCTAATTAATTATTAGAGTTTATTTAAAAAAATATCTTAATGGTGAATTTAATATTAATAAAAAAATAAACATTTTTTTTAGTTTCTGATTTATTATTGTGAAAATTATTTTATGGTAAAAAGAAATAATTAAAACATTAAAAAGAATTAGAAAAGAAAATCAAATAAAAATTAAAAATGATGCAAACCATGGGGGGTATCAGGCCCCAAAGGGAGGTGAATTGAAGCATTCTGGCCCATGAAACAAAGGCCTTGTTTGACTTTCTGCGCCTGCGTGTGGGATGGTTGACTGAGTGTACCATGGACCTCATCCTGCAGCCTTCAGATTGGACCTTGAAGCCACTTGTCAGGCCTTAGCATATGCGTGTATGGTGAACCTTTGGTTGAATGCTGCATAGGAATACATTGAGACAAAATTTATGAATTAAGTGGGGGGGACCTGGGAATCGAACCCAGGTCCCAATACCTGCAGGAAAACTCATCCACCAATTGAGCTAACGCGTGCATTTGTTATTTGGATAGATAAAAAACATAATACACAAAAACGTTGGATAGTAGTATAAGACAAAAAATCATGCGCCAGATTTGAACCACCCTATAGCATCAGACCACGTCCATCGTCTTCCTTGTTTTTTCCTGCAAATAGAAGACAAATAGCGGGGGTTTTAAACCCCCACTAAATACAGCCATGGAAAATAGCGAATAGCAGATGTCTAAATATAAAAAGGGCGCGAGGTATTGGTTTGCTTCGTCTTGATGTCACGAATTCAATGGCATAGGTTTTAAGGGCCAATTTTTCCATATGTGAGAACCCCTAATTTGGAGCTTCTGAAACCCTAGGTTTCATCAATGGTAGATTTTTGATATAGCATGCTATAGTTCAATTGAGTGGTACCAACAGCTTCAGAATGTCCCTATGAGTATGAATCAATCCAAAAAAATGTTAAAAGCGCATGAATGATGATATACGAATTTAGAAAATATAGCAAACTGTGTCACTTGTATCTTCTGATTCTCTGCGTGTTTGGAATGATTCTTGATGTTAACAGGTTCCTGGAAGGTCTACCAATGTATTAGAATCATTTTTAGGCCTTGAATTGTCCTCTAACCATGAAATCAGTTTCAAGCTTTTTATCAAAATTTTGCAACTTGGTTCTGAGTTCTTTAGCAGTTTTTCGTGTCCATTTGCATTAGGTTAGGTTATGCCTTTGTATCTGAATGGAATTAGGTCAAGAACCAAGCCCAAAGATCCATCCATTTATGTTTTGAATATTTGATTTTTATCACATCTTTTTCAATCTTTTTTCCATGCAAATCTTGCCAAATATGGATGATATTGTCCCCTTGAGATGGTGCACGAAATCTCTTGCATATAATGAACATATTTGCTGCACAAAAAAGATTTAAAACCATTATTTGATATTTTTCTTATAATTAAATTTAATTAAATGAATTAATAAGAATAAAAATTCAATTAATTAATTAAAAATAAGAAAATAAATCCATTTGAGCTTAATGGGTCGTGCATATGCTTTGGGTAATGATTCAAGGAAGAATTTGAGGCCCATTAGCATTTTTGAAGTGTTTTAGGCAAAGTTGACTTTTCAAAATTCCCAAAAATTTCCCAACTTCTCCAAGGCATATCTTGCTCAATTTTGAAGCTATGATCATGTTCTTGGACATTTTGGAAAGGTCTTGCTGTCCTCTAACCAATGCCTTTGGTCCCATGTCATTTTGATTTACCAATCTCAAGTTATGGTCTTTGACTTAAAGTGCCTTTTGGTTGACTTTTGAAAATGACCTATAATGTTGAAATTGATAACTTTTTGTGAGAGCATTTCTTGGACTTGAAGTATGAAGATGAGTTGTAGGAAATGTAATTCTCTTCAAAATGAGCATTGGATGGGATTTTTCTGATAAACCATGAGGAAGTTATGCCCTGGTCAATTTGCAGTTGACTTTTCAACTGTCCAAAAATAGAAACTTTTGCATCTTGAGACTTTTTGAGCCATGCTTTGAGAATCATGATCAAGAATTGATCAAATGATGTTTGTGGCTTCAAAATAAGATGTTGACCAAAAAATTTGATTTTTGACTGTCAAATGACCATTTTGCCCCTGCAGTTGACTGTGAAGCAATTAGGGTTTTTGACTGTGCAATTTGATGTTGTGAGTCTTGAAACTTGACATATGGATGCTTGACAATGTATGTGGGCATATGGGACTTGATTGGACCCTTGGAAACCTCATTTCCTTTGCAAGAACCAAAACCCTAATTTTAACTGTGTTAGGAGGCAGTTGGACTGTGCAACCCTTGAGAGATTTTGAATCATCTGAAGATTGATCTTGGCAAATCTTGAAGAATATGGGAGGGCAAATTTTGGGGTACAACAGTTGCCCCTGTTCAATCTTCTTAGACCTGAGGATGTAGACTGGCTGACGTGCCTTTCGTAATCCAAAGTGGAAGATGATTGAACACTAGAGTGCCCAGAAATTTGCACTCACATAGTAGAGTATCAGTAGTGTGATGGTGGGAATGGGCTTACAAATGCCATTTGGAGACTGATGGATCGGAGGATGGGCTTATAGATGCCATCTGGAAGTGTGACAGTACCTTGTCGGGAATGGGCTTATAGATGCCATTTGGAGACTGTCGGTATGTGGATAGGCTTACAGATGCCATCTAGGTGTCGATCGCGTAAGAGATTCCTTAGTGAGAACTTGCGTACCTGAGAAAGAAAGATAATTACCTGGCCTGTTACAGGAGTTGATCTTCAAACTCTTTATGTAGATGTGCCCTGGCTGGATACAGGAATCGAATCTTTAAACTCTTCAGACGTGCCCTGGCAATATACAGGAATCGAGTCTGGAATTAGTCATCAACAGATACACCCTGGCAAGATACAGGAATCAGATCTTCAAACTCTTCAGACGTGCCCTGGCAGGATACAGGAATCGAGTCTGGAATTAGTCATCAACAGATACACCCTGGCAAGATATAGGAATCGGATCTTCAAACTCTTCAGACGTGCCCTGGCAGGATACAGGAATCGAGTCTGGAATTAGTCGTCAACAGATACACCCTGGAAAGATACAGGAATCGGATCTTCGAACTCTTCAAACGTGCCCTGGCAGGATACAGGAATCGAGTATGGAATTAGTCGTCAACAGATACACCCTGGCAAGATACAGGAATCGGATCTTCGAACTCTTCAGACGTTCCCTGGCAGGATACAGGAATCGAGTCTGGAATTAGTCGTCAACAGATACACCCTGGCAAGATACAGGAATCGGATCTTCGAACTCTTCAGACGTGCCCTGGCAAGATACAGGAATCGAGTCTGGAATTAGTCGTCAACAGATACACCCTGGCAAGATACAGGAATCGGATCTTTAGTTGCGACCGTTGATAGTAATAATCTTTGTATTAACCTTTGTCCTGAAAAGACAAAACGTTAGTTGTATGCGATGTCATGATGTATGGCATGCGTGACGTTCTCAGAATAAATGAGATTGTATGTTCATGATGCGTATGTGCATGCTATAATGTATGAAGATATGATGTTTATGAATGTATGTTTTTGTCTAGGAAAGTAAATCCTTGACGGGTGTCGGGAAGTTAAATCCTGGGCTTATGTTGAAGAGAAGAACTTTTGTTTCCATTGGGGATGATGGTTGCAAGAATACCGGTAGGAGAAGACGACTCCGTCGAGGAATAAACTTGGTGGATAGATTACTCTGCGGGGAGTGCTCTGTGGGGAGAGAAATACTTTGTTGAGGTTGATGATAACTCCGCTGGGGATACCATTGTTGAGTTATGTTGGAAGATTTGATGAACTCCGCTGGGGGATAGGAAGAACTTCGCCGAGGACGATCTTTCCGTGGCAATTGGCTGAGGATAACCCAGTTATATCCTGGTGGGGAAACAACCTTGGAATAAAGCCGGGAGACACGTTCATACTATGCGGGTGACAAGCTTCCAGAATCTACTGGGGACAAGCTTCCTGCTGGGGAGATTGATTGAATTCTCCTGGGGAGACTTTTCAGATTGGACTGGGAAATGGCTCCACTGGTTGTTCTGGTATACCGCCGGGGAACACTCTTAGATCAAGACTGCCGGGGATGCTTGTTAAGAATGTTTGTATACTGCTGAGGAATGTTGAGATCTACTGGGGATACCCAACTTCCTTAAGGCTGACTGAAGGCTAACTCTGATCAGGGGAGAGTATTGCTGACTTGCTGGATATACTGTGCCTTGTTAGGGCTGATGGGAGACCAACTGCTTGGGAGAGAATTGTTGAATCTTGGCTCACTCTCTGGGGAATTAAGATATCTTGGTTACATTCTTCAGCCGAACTTACCTTGGTACCTTGGTGGACAGAGCAATTAGATCGCTTAGACAACTCATTATTGCCCCTGTTTCTAATGTTACCTGTAATTAATCCTTTGTTTCGCATGCGAATATTTATGAGTCGGTAATTAGTGTCAAATGCATATATCACAATTGAACATTGGACGTTCTTCGCAAAACAAAACAGAAAAAGGGAAAAACAATTGGCAACTGATCTGAAAAATGAATTTGTATTGATTTTTGAATTTGCTTGTAAATAGGCATTTTATGTACAAGAGGCTGACGTCCTAGTAAGAGAACGCCGCCGAACAACAGAGTTTATACAATTTTATGAAAGAAAGCAAAACAGCTGTGTGAAAGGAAGAATCCCACTGGGTTCCAACTCTGCTATCGCCTTTATATCTTCGAGCGTCTCATCACTTGGCTGCTCGGTTGAAGATGAAGCTGACTGATCGATGCCGTTTGAACCTGATAGTTGATACCGGATTCTGGATGCAAGGTGATCCAATGAGACATAGTATTATGCTTTAATCCCTAACTTTTGCCTGGACCGCCCTTTCGGGTTTTCGGTCCACCGGGATACTCATTTTTGCCCAAGCCGCCTTTTCAGGTTTTCGACTTGCCGGGTGTACAGATTTTTTTTATTTCATCCCTCATTTTTCCCGAACCCTTTTGGTTCGCCGGGAAGCCCTAATTTTTGCCTAGGTATGTCAACCTAGCGGGTCTTTTATCATGCATAGTATCTTTTTACTATGTCTGCATTGGCGGAGTGAGGAAGGTCGTCACCATCCATGGTGGTTAGAATCATGGCTCCTCCTGAGAACACATGTTTAACCACAAATGGCCCTTCGTACGTAGGGGTCCATTTGCCCCTGGGATCACTTTGAGGAAGGATGATGCGTTTGATTACCAGGTCCCCAACTTGATACTCTTGTGGTCTGACTTTCTTGTTAAATGCCTTGATCATCCGTTTTTGGTACGTCTGACCATGACAAATAGCAGTGAGTCTCTTTTCGTCGATTAGATTTAATTGATCAAGTCGTGTCTGGATCCACTCATCTTCGCTCAGATCTGCATCCTTCATTATCCAGAGAGAGGGTATCTGCACTTCAATAGGCAAGACTGCCTCCATGCCATAGACCAAGGAAAAAGGAGTTGCCCCGGTTGACGTCCTTGCTGAGGTACGGTACCCATGAAGAGCAAACGGTAACATCTTGTGCCAATCTTTATAGGTCACTGTCATCTTCTACACAATCTTCTTGATATTCTTATTCGCTGCTTCTACAGCCCCATTCATCTTCGGTCGGTAAGGAGAAGAGTTGTGGTGCTGTATCTTGAATTGCTCGCAGAGCTCAGTTATCATCTTGTTGTTAAGATTGGTACCATTTTCCGTAATGATCCTTTCTGGGACGCCGTATCGACAGATCAGGTTGTGCCGAATGAACCGTGCCACGACATTCTTGGTTACTGTAGCGTAAGAAGCTGCTTCAACCCACTTCGTAAAGTAATCGATCACCACCAGGATGAAGCGATGCCCATTGGATGTCGTAGGTTTGATCTCGCCGATCATATCAATTCCCCACATTGCAAAGGGCCAAGGTGCAGTCAAGACATTCAGTGGAACTGGAGGAACGTGCACCTTATCTGCATAAATCTGGCACTTATGACATGTCCGAGAATGTTGGTAACAGTCAGCTTCCATTGTGGACCAGAAATATCCTGCCCGAAGGATTTTCTTTTCCATAGTGTGTCCACTGGAATGTGTTCCGAAGGTACCTTCATGCAGCTCTGCCATGATTCTTTCTGCTTCAGTTTTATCCACACAACGCAGTAAGGTCGAATCATGGTTTCGCTTGTATAAAATGCCGTTGCTAAGGAAGAACTTCGCTGCGAACCTTCTCAGAAACTTTTTGTCATTGACGGATGCACCTTCTGGGTATTCTTGAGCTTCTAAGTACCTTTTCACCTCATGATACCAGGGTTTTTCAGTCACTGTCTCAGCCTCAAGATCACAACAATATGCAGGTTCGTCCAGTTTCCAGATAATGATCCGGGGAGCCTCATTGTCCCACTTGACTTTGAACATGGAAGACATCGTAGCTAACGCATCCGCCAACTGATTCTCCTCTCTTGGGAAATGTTCAAAAGTTATCTCCGTGAAATGGGGGATCAATGTCAACACACACTCTTTATAAGGGATAAGATTCGGATGTTTCGTATCCCACTCACCTTTGATCTGATTGATCACGAGAGCGGAATCTCCGAAGACACTCAGAAACTTGATCCTTATGTCAATCGCAGCTTGAAGACCCATGATGCATGCCTCATACTCCGCCATGTTGTTGGTGCAGTTGAAACATAGCCGGGCAGTGAGTGGAGTATGAGTGCCTTGAGGGGATATGATCACAGCGCCGATACCGTTACCCAAAGCGTTGGAGGCTCCGTCAAAGTGCATAGACCATCGGGATCCTTCCTCATGTCCTTCATCCGGTCCAGGTACTTCACAATCAGTCACTATCATGATGCTCTCATCAGGAAATTCAAAGTTCATTGATTGGTAGTCATCTACTGCCTGATGTGCCAAGTGGTCTGCCAATACACTTCCTTTGATAGCTTTCTGAGTCGTGTACTGGATGTCGTATTCGGTCAAGATCATCTGCCATCTCGCTATTCTTCCAGACAGAACAGGCTTTTCGAATATGTACTTTATTGGATCCATTTTTGAAATCAACAGAGTAGTGTGAGTCAGCATATACTGTCTCAGCCGGCGAGCAGCCCATACCAAAGCGCAACAAGTTTTCTCGAGCAGTGAGTATCGGGTCTCACAGTCGGTAAACTTTTTGCTAAGGTAATAAATGGCGTGCTCTTTTCGGCCAGACTCGTCATGCTGCCCCAGCACACACCCCATTGAGTTGTCAAGTACTGTCAAGTATAGTATTAGAGGTCTCCCTTCAACCGGTGGCATAAGAATGGGTGGTTCTTGGAGATACTCTTTGATTCTGTCGAAAGCGGCCTGACATTCATCATTCCAACGTACTACTTGGTCCTTCTTCAGTAGTTTGAAGATTGGTTCACAGGTAGCAGTTAGGTGCGAGATGAATCGGGCAATGTAATTCAGACATCCCAGAAAGCCTCTGACTTCTTTCTCTGTCTTGGGAACTGGCATCTCTTGTATGGCTTTAACCTTGGCAGGGTCCACTTGAATACCCTTGTCGCTTACGACGAAGCCTAGCAACTTTCCAGATCTTACCCCAAAGGTGCACTTGTTCGGGTTCAACCTCAGCTTGTATAACATCAGACGGTTAAACAACTTCTGCAGATGGTCGAGGTGTTCCTCCTTAGTTTGGGACCTTGCAATCATATCGTCGACATATACTTCTATCTCATGATGGATCATGTCATGAAATAAAGCAACCATGGCACGTTGGTAGGTTGCCCCAGAATTTTTCAACCCGAATGGCATGACCTTGTAGCAGAAGGTGCCCCACTGAGTAACAAAGGTAGTCTTTTCCATATCTTCAGGAGCCATCTTGATTTGATTATAACCTGAAAAATCATCCATGAAGGAGAACACCTTGTGTTGAGCAGTATTGTCAACCAGAACATCAATGTGAGGTAGGGGAAGTCATCCTTGGGGCTCGCCCTGTTCAGATCCCTGTAATCGACACACATTCTGACCTTACCATCTTTCTTCGGTACCGAAACCACGTTGGTAACCCACTAAGGGTAAGAAGTCACTGCTAGAAACCCGGCATCGAATTGTTTCATAACCTCAGCTTTGATCTTTTCGGACATCTCTGGACGCATACGGCGGACCTTTTGCTTAACCGGAGGGCATTCTTCCTTGGTAGGCAGGTGATGGACCACAATGTCGGTATCCAACCCAGGCATGTCTTCATAAGACCAAGAAAAGATTTCCACATAATCATGCAACATCTGAATCAACTGTTGTTTCACACTGAGCTCTAGATTAGCACCAATCTTAACTTCCTTTCTATCTGCCTCAGTACCCAGATTCACCATTTCCACTGGCTCTTCATGCGGCTGAATGGCCCTCTCTTCCTAGAGTAACAGTCTTGCAAGTTGACCAGGCACTTCGCAATCATCTTCACCTTCGTCTTCGGCTAAGTTGATCGGATTTTCGAAGTCATAACTGGCAGTAGCAGAGTCGTTACCAGTGAGATCCAGAGTGGATTGAAACCTGTATGGGTGAGTGTGTGTAAATATAGTTGTTTTGCAATATATAAAGAAAGAAAGAAAGCGAGCACAACATTTGAAATGCGAAAAACGTCCAATGTCTTTATTCATGATATATGGAAATGACAAGTAATAAGCCCTCACAAATGAAGCCAACGGTGCCCCGGGTAAGACACCGGGCCATAAAGTTTCAATTTATTGTTTATTACAAATTAAAAACAAAGGAATTCATTACTGCATAACAAAAGTAACAGGTATGTGGACTTTTGCAGTCCAATTGTTCAGTCCACCGTCGGTCGTCGGGTAGATCCAGCTATCAAACTCTGATTCCTCCGCATCGCCTTCAATAGCATTCACTCCCGGGTTGGTGATGAACACAGGAGGTCTTCCGATCCTCGCTTTGCGTACAGCCCTCTGAGCCTCTGCAGTAAAACCCAGTCCAAACTTGTCAGTCTTAGGAGTAAAATCAGGGAGCCTGCCCCAGTTAGCACATTCACCTTTCTCAATTACAGCCCGGGCGTCCTTTAAGGAAGCCATCTTCAAAGGAAAGCCTTCTTCAATCACTGTTTCCGCTGACGCCAATGTTGGAGGTACCTCTTCAAAATGTTGAAAGGGGGTTTCAATAAACTCCCCGTCCATCTCTATATACCGTAACGAGTTCAGATGACTAACCATGTATTCTTCCTCCCCCTGCACTGTGACAATCTTCCCTCTGACAGGGTATTTGAGCTTCTGGTGTAGAGTGGAGGTCACAGCCCCAGCCTTGTGGATCCAAGGTCGACCCAGCAAACAGGAATAAGATGGACGAATATCCATCACATAGAACGTTGAATCAAATACTTGGGAACCAACCCGGATCGGAATATCCACTTCACCATGCACCATCCTCTTCAACCCGTCAAAAGCTCGGACAACGATGTTACTAGGCTTCAACTCCAGACCCTCACAATCCAGCCTGTCTAAGGCCTTCTTGGGCAATACATTCAGTGACGAACCGGTGTCTACCAACACATGTGCAAGAGTAGTGCCCCTGCATTCAATGGAAACATGCAGGGCATCACTATGGTTCTTTCCCTTAGCGGTCAGATCAGCATTAGAGAATCCCAACCCATTGTCAGCGGTCAAGTTGGCCATACAATCAGTGAATTGATCAGCGGAAGTCTCTTGTGGCACATGGGCGGTGTTCAGAAATGAAATTAGGGCCTTGGCATGGGCCTCTGAGCACAGCAGCAATGATAGTATAGAGATCTTGGAGGGGGTATGCCCCAGTTGTTCAACGACGTTGAAGTCACTCTTCTTAATGATCTTAAGGGTTTCCTCCATCTCTTGCTGGGAGGCTTCAACATTCATAGTCTTCGGTGCCTCCATCCGGGCAGGCTCATCATCAATCCCTTTGCCCCGAGTGTCAGATGACTCGGCAGCAGGGGTAGAAACTGGATCAGAAGGGGAAATAGGCGCACTTGTAGGCGTAATGATAAGAGGTCTTCGGATAACTGGTGGCGCAATGTCAGGCGAGAAGAGCCTACCACTGCGAGTAACTTTAGCGGGACCAATGATATTACTGATGTCGGTACTGGTGTTGAACTCCTGCTTCACTCCAAGCACATACACATCTGCCCCATAGTGCCATGGGACAGCCTTGTCAGATTCATAGGGGAGAGGCCCCGGAACAGTAATGATAATGGGTGCAACGGACATGATTTTGACTGGCTTCCTCGGGGGAGCCTTGGTAGGATTGTTAAAAATGGTGACAACAGATACTTCTTCAACAGGAACAATAGGAACAGCGGTCTTCTTGAACAAGATCTCTTTGCTATCCATCAGGTTTTGGATGCCTGATTTCAGCAACGAACAACCAGCAGGGGAAACGGCACACAGAAGGCAACCCTTGCTACAACCCGGAAATAAACCGGCTAGCAACAGGTTCCTCTTAACAGTCAACAGAGGAGTAGCTATATCATCCACAGAAACTGCATACAAGTCTTCCTCAATAGCATTTACTCCATGCTGGGGCATAGGAGCAGTCACAACGTTGGGCCTTTCAGGTGCCTCAAACTGTATTTCCTTCGCATCAATAAGGTCCTAAACCTTATTTCTTAGGGCCCAGCAATCATCAGTAGAATGCCCCGGGCTATCAGAGTGATAAGCACAGCGGGCATTTGGATTATACTTCGGAGAGGTCGTATTCACCACCTTTGGAGCCTCTCTGACGGTTACCAAGTTGGTCGATATCAGTTGTGGCAAGATCTGTGACAAGGTCATACTAAGCCGAGTGTATTCTCTTATGGGTCTCTCAGCCCTTGGTTGGTTGGGTTGCCGAGGAGCGGCAGCAGGCTTTGCAATCACCACCGCGTTGACAGCTTGGCGGCGTTCTGGTTTGTTTTGCCTCCTAGGCCCATACATAGCACTGGCTTCCTTTTTGAAAGGCTTTTTCTCAGAACTTGAGGACGCACCTTTCTGAATCTTCCCTGATTTCAAACCAGCTTCTATCCTTTCCCCAGTCAGAATGAGATCTGTGAACCCTGCAGACGAATTGCCAATGAGATGATTGAAGAATGGCCCGGATAGGGTCCCCAAGAACATATCCACTAACTCACGATCTGTTAACGGTGGTTGCACCCTGCCAGCCAGGTCCCTCCACTTCTGCGCATACTCTTTAAAACCTTCTCCCGATCCTAGCGACATACCCTGGAGTTGGGTACATGTAGGAGCGAGGTCGGCATTATACTGATATTGCTTGTAAAAAGCAGTAGCCAATTCCTCCCAGTTACGAACCTTGGTTCCATCCAGCTGATAGAACCATTCGAGATGAGTCACTGAAAGACTCTCTTGGAAGAAATGGATCCATAAGTTCTTGTCCACAGTGTATGGTTGAATCTTCCGCACATAAGATCTGAGGTGTAGCTTAGGGCAGGACGCCCCGTCATACTTTGCGAAAGATGGTGCTTTGAACTTGTGTGGGATGACCACACCAGAAGATAGACCCAAGTCTCCAAAATCCAAACCAGGAACTTGTTGAATTTCCATGGCATTCAGGCGATCCTCCAACTGCTTGTACTTGTCTTCAGCTGGAGGATACTGCTTCTCATTGAAATCAGTCTCGTTGTCAGAGACCACCGGACTAGGAACCCTTCCCCCCTGGGGACTGCCTTTGCCTACAGAAGAACCAGCTTGATCAACCTTATTCTGCAGTGTGTTACCAAACCTCTGGCCAGTGTTGAATAGTACAGTTCTCTTCTTTTTCTTCTTGACCAGCAGAGCCTTCAATTCCTCCTGCCCTTGGGCTAAACTCATAATCAACTCTTGGAATTGGGCGTTCTGAGCCTAAAGGGCCTTGATGGACTGCTCGGTAGATGATTCAGGGTTCATGATGCTGAAATAAACAGCGAAGAACATTAAGCAACCTGAAAAGAAGAGTACCTGTTATGCACATGATGCATGATATGTGTTTATGCAATGCATTCAAGGGTTCGAAAGTTCAAATTTGTTGTAGACAAAAAGGAACACACGTTATTATTAAGAAATAATTATTCAGTACATCAAAAGGCCTCATGGGCAAACATTACAAAGTAAATCAATCCCAAAAGACACTGCGCATCCTCTTCGGAGCTATGTAAGTGTTGAGAGTCTTTTCCTCGTGCAATAGGCGGGTGAGCTCCAAGACCTTCTTCTCACTAGCATGTAGACTAGACTCAAGAGAATTTCGTTCTTCCTTAAGCTGGATCCAGCTCTTCTGCATTTCTTCCCAGGATGTAGGCATGTCAGGATGTTGAATGGTGTAGGACACCTCTCCTTCCGAAACTGGCTCTTTGATCACAGGGAGAACATGAGGATATGGCATCACTAACTTCTGGGAGCGGGCTCGCACCCACTTGAGATAAGGCTCCAACGGGATGGAACTCCTATGCCCCAGTGTCTTGCTGTCTATCTTACTGGGCATCCTCCAAGCTCTGATAAATCTCTGGCGAAGTCCTTGTGCATCGTTGTCGAAGTCAAAAACTATGTCAGGAATTAACATGTCATGAGGGCCATCCCTCCGAGCATAACCAAACTGTCTCCAAGCCAGACACGGGTTGTAAGTAATACCTCCTCTGATTCCAAGTAAAGGAACATTAGGAAACTCCCCGGAACGATCAATGATAGTGATATCCTCTCTAGACTGAGAGCACCAATGTATATCAGCATGTGTAAGAGTCATTAATCGTTGTGACCATCTCAAACCCCGCTCGTTCTTCAAAACTGATTGTGGAAGGTGCGAAATAAACCACCTTCCCGGGAGAGGAGTGCAGCACATAAGAACACCTCTTTTTCTCATGGTTCGAGTGTAACATGAGTGAAGGATGTCCCCAAGCAACGTAGGTATGGGATTCCTGGACATGAAGATCTGGACATCATTGATATCTATAAGCTGGTCTGGATTAGGGAACAACACCAACCCATAGACAAGGAGAGCCACAACTTCCTCAAAGGCTTGCAGGTCAAGGGAATTCCAACATTCTTGGGCCTTCTCAAACAGGAATCTGGCCAAGAACCCTTTGATACCACTTCTAACTTCCCAATGTCCCTTGATGTCAGATGGTTGTAGACGTAATGCTTTAGCAATCTCTTCCAGTCTGGGTTCCTTTTCCGTACCGTTGTAGGGTAGTTGACTAAGGATAGGGATATTCAGAAGCCGGGAGAACTCTTCCAATGTAGGCACCAGTTGATAATCCAGGAAAGTAAAACAGTGGTGCAGAGGGTCAAAGAACTGGAAGAGGACCTTTATCATATCTTCCTCAATGTTGGTGTTGACCAAGCTGATGAGTCAACCATGCCTCTCACTGAAAGAAAAACTCTCGGGAATCCTGGATATAAGTTCCTTAAGCTGAGGAGGGATCCTTACAAGGCTAATCTGAATTGTCTTTCTACGGATAGTTTCCATGTCCTACAAAACAAGAACAAAGATGAAGATTCGAACCCCTGAAATGGTTAGTCAATGCATATGATGCAGTATGATGTTATGATGCTATGGTTAAACACACCACAAGTATTCACAAAAGCAAACATGGTAAGGCACACAAGTCACACCACAGCCCTTAGAGTTTAGGCCAGCATGGGGTCTGGGTATTACCCTCTTGAAGTTGGTGGGCTCAAACCTGTCCTATCAGAAGTAACCGGGTTCTAAGGGTCCCAATATCATTGGATTGCTTTCATTGTTCATCGTTTCGATTTAGCCACTGAACTGGCGACCGAAATATTCCAAGAAAACAACCCTCAATTGAGTGTAGTATCGAGTATCAACCAACCTCGGACTGCACCAAAGTCAGTTATCTCACTACCCTAAAGAGGCCAAGATGGTTCAATTAAGGTTCCTAAGATCAGTTGATGCTTCACGACACCACGCGGCGGCCCCGTACTCTCCTTGACTGGACTCAAGGGTTACCGGTACTCACCAAAGTGCCACATCAACGTAGCAGACTGCTTCAACCATGTCGGTATACCCCGCACAGTTCCCTCACAGCCTTGTTGCTACTTTCTAAGAAGGTATCCCCAGATTCGGGTTAGGATCTATAGAACTCCCAAGACAGTACCCACAATAATAAAGCAAGCAATTCAGACAATTGAAAACACAAGTGATCTTAGTCCTAAGGTACACCTCACTTTAAAGTAAGTCCCCAGCAGAGTCGCCAGTTCTGTGATCGGTGGATTTAGAACTGACTGTTTAACGCTGGTTCGCGAAATGTCGCGGAAGCAAGAGTCGCCACCGTCTTTTATTTTCTCCAACATGGACAGGACAAAATCACAACAAAATTCCTTATGAGATAGTTTCTCGGTTCGGGAGGTAGATTTATAGAAAGGGAAGGTGTTAGCGCCCTTTCTATCCATGGTTATCCATGGGCTCTTAGATACTTGCTAATTGTGTTTTCAAAGTGTTTGCTTTTCAAAGTGTGAGTGGGTTTGAAAAAGTTTCGTTTAAAGATTTCAGAATGACTCTTGTATCAGTCCTCAAGAGTGTTTGAAAAATTGTTTTGAAAGCTTTTTGAAAGTGTCGGTGTGAAAAGAGTTTTGATTTGTTTTTGAATAGAGCAAGTATCTATGAGTCATCTACCTACCCTAAGGAATTAGGCTGTGTAAATGTCCTTTAGGTAGTGCCATCCCACCATTGAGAGGTAGGTAGCACCACCGTTGGAGGTGTTCGGGTCAATTCGTTTTTAGGGACAGTGTGGTCACCAGAGCAACAGTAGGACACCTTAGAAGCTACCCTTATGCCCTTGATCCTTTTTTAATCCGAGGCAACCGTTTCGAGGCAACTGGATCATGGACATAAGGACTTACTAAAACTTCCTATACTCGACGACCACGTTTCGAAGGTAAGGCAACAGGTGAGGCGTACCCTAGAAGTGGTGTGTGAATTTGTGTGTTATTTTCATGTTACGTTTGTCTTTGATCAGGGCATTTGTGAGCTACGAGTTATTTTTAGTTAACCATACACTCTTTCATGCAAATTAGAATTTTTAGAGTGCGGAAATTTAAATGCGGAAAGATAAATCCTACGCTATTACTAGGCGCGGGTCTATACATCGCCAAATTACAAAGACCCGTTTTAATAAAAATGCGGAAAGTAAAAAGACCTAATTACTATTACAAGCCTTGAGCAGTTACAATATTTGAAAAGAAAAAAGAATAACGCGCGAAAGAATAAAAGTTAGGACGTCCGAGGGTTTTGACCCCTTTTGAAATTAAATTGAATTAAAAAGCTAATTAATTATTTAATTAAGAACAGAAATTGTTTTTATGTTTTTTTGTATTTATGAAAATAAAGAAAATTAAAAATCAAGAGAAACCCTAATTCTAAGTTATTTTAATTATTAATGAAAATATACAAGTTAACCTAATTTACTCTAATTAGTTAATTTACATATTTATTTACAAAAATATTTAATAATAATAATAAATAATGAGGCAAGTAATGAATTAAGAAAAAGATAAAAATGTCAAAAAAACCCTAATTTCTACATTTTTTATTTATTAAGAGAAAGTTTTAAAATTGAAACCTAAATTAATCTAATTAATTGTTAGAGTTTATTTACAAAAATATCTTAATGGTGAATTTAATATTAATAAAAAAATAAACATTTTTTTTAGTTTCTGATTTATTATTGTGAAAATTATTTTATGGTAAAAAGAAAGAATTAAAACATTAAAAAGAATTAGAAAAGAAAGTCAAATAAAAATTAAAAATGATGCAAACCATGGGGGGTATCAGGCCCCAAAGGGAGGTGAATTGAAGCATTCTGGCCCATGAAACAAAGGCCTTGTTTGACTTTCTGTGCCTGCGTGTGGGATGGTTGACTGAGTGTACCATGGACCTCATCCTGCAGCCTTCAGATTGGACCTTGAAGCCACTTGCCAGGCCTTAGCATATGCGTGTATGGTGAACCTTTGGTTGAATGCTGCATAGGAATACATTGAGACAAAATTTATGAATTAAGTGGGGGGACCTGGGAATCGAACCCAGGTCCCAATACCTGCAGGACAACTCCTCCACCAACTGAGTTAACGCGTGCATTTGTTATTTGGATAGATAAAAAACATAATACACAAAAACGTTGGATAGTAATATAAGACAAAAAATCACGCGCCAGATTTGAACCACCCTATAGCATCAGGCCACGTCCATCGTCTTCCTTGTTTTTTCCTGCAAATAGAAGACAAATAGCGGGGGTTTTAAACCCCCACTAAATACAACCATGGAAAATAGCGAATAGCAGATGTCTAAATATAAAAAGGGCGCGAGGTATTGGTTTGCTTCGTCTTGATGTCACGAATTCAATGGCATAGGTTTTAAGGGCCAATTTTTCCATATGTGAGAACCCCTAATTTGGAGCTTCTGAAACCCTAGGTTTCATCAATGGTAGATTTTGATATAATATGCTATAGTTCAATTGAGTGGTACCAACAGCTTCAGAATGTCCCTATGAGTATGAATCAATCCAAAAAAAATGTTAAAAGCGCATGAATGATGATATATGAATTTAGAAAATATAGCAAACCGTGTCACTTGTATCTTCTGATTCTCTGCGCGTTTGGAATGATTCTTGATGTTAACAGGTTCCTGGAAGGTCTACCAATGTATTAGAATCGTTTTTAGGCCTTGAATTGTCCTCTAACCATGAAATCAGTTTCAAGCTTTTTATCAAAATTTTGCAACTTGGTTCTGAGTTCTTTAGCAGTTTTTCGTGTCCATTTGCATTAGGTTAGGTTATGCCTTTGTATCTGAATGGAATTAGGTCAAGAACCAAGCCCAAAGATCCATCCATTTATGTTTTGAATATTTGATTTTTATCACATCTTTTTCAATCTTTTTTCCATGCAAATCTTGCCAAATATGGATGATATTGTCCCCTTGAGATGGTGCACGAAATCTCTTGCATATAATGAACATATTTGCTGCATAAAAAAGATTTAAAACCATTATTTGATATTTTTCTTATAATTAAATTTAATTAAATGAATTAATAAGAATAAAAATTCAATTAATTAATTAAAAATAAGAAAATAAATCTCTTTGAGCTTAATGGGTCGTGCATATGCTTTGGGTAATGATTCAAGGAAGAATTTGAGGCCCATTAGCATTTTTGAAGTGTTTTAGGCAAAGTTGACTTTTCAAATTTCCCAAAAATTTCCCAACTTCTCCAAGGCATATCTTGCTCAATTTTGAAGCTATGATCATGTTCTTGGACATTTTGGAAAGGTCTTGAAGTCCTCTAACCAATGCCTTTGGTCCCATGTCATTTTGATTTACAAATCTCAAGTTATGGTCTTTGACTTAAAGTGCCTTTTGGTTGACTTTTGAAAATGACCTATAATGTTGAAATTGATTACTTTTTGTGAGAGCATTTCTTGGACTTGAAGTATGAAGATGAGTTGTAGGAAATGTCATTCTATTCAAAATGAGAATTGGATGGGATTTTTCTGATAAACCATGAGGAAGTTATGCCCTAGTCAATTTGCAGTTGACTTTTCAGCTGTCCAAAAATAGAAACTTTTGCATCTTGAGACTTTTTGAGCCATGCTTTGAGAATCATGATCAAGAATTGATAAAATGATGTTTGTGGCTTCAAAATAAGATGTTGACCAAAAAATTTGATTTTTGACTGTCAAATGACCATTTTGCCCCTGCAGTTGACTGTGAAGCAATTAGGGTTTTTGACTGTGCAATTTGATGCCGTGAGTCTTGAAACTTGACATATGGATGCTTGAAAATGTATGTGGGCATATGGGACTTGATTGGACCCTTGGAAACCTCATTTCCTTTGCAAGAACCAAAACCCTAATTTTAACTGTGTTAGGAGGCAGTTGGACTGTGCAACCCTTGAGAGATTTTAAATCATCTGAAGATTGATCTTGGCAAATCTTGAAGAATATGGGAGGGCAAATTTTGGGGTACAACAGAAGGTATCTCCACAAAGCTGATTCGGATAGTATTTCTATGCATGGAAGCCATGATCTGCAAAACAGAACAAAGATAAATTCCCTTGGTCTTTGAAATGGTTAGTGTAATGAAGCATGGATGCCATGTTATGATGCATGATGTCATGATAAACCACAGGTATAGCAAACAACAAGTATTGCAAACACAGTCAAATCACACAAAGCCCTTAGGTTTAAGGCTTGGATGAGGTCAAAGGTAATACCCTCTTGAAGTTAAGTTGGTTCAACATTTCCTAGAAAAGTAACCAGGTTCTAGAGGATCTCAATATCACTGACCATCCTCCATCGGTCATGGTTTCAGCTCATGCAATCTTTTCTTGCGGACGAAATTATTCCTAGAGTATGGTCTCAATGAATGTAGCATCGAGTATCAACGAGTTCTCATCTCTACACCAAGGCCGGCTATTTCACTACTTTCTAATGGCCAAGTTGGGCGATTAAAGGTTCTAAGGTTAGTTGATGCTTAACGATACCATGCGGCGGCCCCGTATTCTCCTCGTTTCTCCACAAGGGATACCGGTACCAACCAAAGTGCCACACCAACGTAGTTACTGCTTCAACCGTATCAGTCTACACCGTACAGTTCCCTCACAGTCTATTGCTACTTACCTAAAAGGTATTCCCCAGATTCGGGTGTAGGATCTATAATAACCCCAAACAAAACCCTTAAAAGTAAAGCAAACAAAGCAATCAAGAGAAGTAATTATGATGACCTAGATCCTAAGGTATACCCCACTTATAACTCCCTAGCAGAGTCGCCAGTTCTATGATATGGTGGCAGAACCGACTATTTTTACTGGTTTACATTTTGCATTTTGTGTTTGCAAAATGTCGCGGTAAGCAAGAGTCTCCACCGACTTTTATTTCATCCAACCGGAAAGGAAAAAAGTACAGAAAAATCCTTTTTCGAGATGTTTCTGAGTACGGGGGTAGATTATAGAAAGGGAAGGTGTTGGAACCCTTTATATCCATGGTTTTCCATGGGCTCTAGGTACTTGCTCATTTTTAAATTTCTTGTGTGTATGCTTTCTTTTGAAAATGTTTTACTTCGTGATAACCCTTGTATCAGTCCTCAAGGGTGTGACGAAGTTGTTTTGAAAATTGTTTTGAAAGGTGTAAATGTGAAAAATTTTATTTTGAGCAAGTACCTACTAGCATCTACCTACTCGAAAAAAGATTGTTTCTATGCTTGTTTCCTTTAGACAGCGCTATCCCACTATTGAGAAATAGGTAGCACCGTCGTTGGAGTTAGTAAGGGTCAATTCAAAAGGGACGTACGATCACTAAAGCAATATTAGGACACCTTAGTAATAACCCTAGAGTCTTAAGATCTTATTCGAGGAAACATTTTCGAGGCAATATTTCTGAGGCAACGTTCGAATGGGACATTTTGATCTTTTCAGACTGGAGGGCAACCACTAAGACACCAATGCTTAATGATCGTTTACCGAAGGCAACCGAAGTGAGAGTATACCCTAAGAGTGATATGTGTGAGTGATTTGTTTCAATTATTTATCTTTGCATATTAGGGTTTTCAACTGTATTAATTTGTCATGCATTCTTTCCATACAATCCTATTAGCATACATCTAAACAGTTAAGTATTTGCGGGAATTAAAAATGTGAGAAAATAAATCTACGCTATTACAAGGCTTCGGGGAGGGGTTTAATTACATAGCCAAAAAACTCGGGGATTTAACAGTAAATAAAAACCCTAAATTAACTATTACAAACCATGAACAGTTACAAAATATTGGCAAAATAAAAAATAAGCACGCGGAGAATTAAATGCGAGGCGATTAGGTTTTGACCCTTTGACTAATCCTATTCGCGATTGATTAAAAAATGCTTTTTGTCATGTTTTATTATTTGAGGAAATAATGAATAATTAAAAGAAAATCCTAAGTTCTAATTAATATTTATTAAGAAAAATAATTAAGTAATTCTAAACAACCTATTTTTGTATTTTTATTTATTTGAGAAAAAAAAAGAATTAAATCAAGAACTTAACCTAATTTTCTAATTGGTTTTAATTATAAAAACAAGTTGAAATTTCCCTAAATTAAATTAAACTAATTAATAAAAAATATTTATTAAGAAAATAAATCTTTTTTGTGATTTTTGATTGGTTAATTTAATAAAATAATTTTTGTGTTGATTTTAAAAAACAAAATAACTAAAGAAAAGTAATTAAAGAAAAATAGTAGAAGTAACCAAAATGGGCTTGCTGTCAGCAGATCTGGCTGGAGATGGATCCAGAAGATGATGACCCTCAGAAGATGAGGTGCGCTGGATTTGGTTTTGGCTGATGGATCTAGAAGATGATGACCCTCAGAAGGTGTATGTGCTCTGGATCTCGTTCTGGCTGATGGATCCAGCAGATGATGACCCTCAGAAGGTGAGGTGCGCCGGATCTGGTTCTGGCTGATGGATCCAGAAGATGATGACCCTCAGAATGTGTATGTGCTGGATCTGGTTATGGCTGATGGATCCAGAAGATGATGACCCTCAGAAGGTGTATGTGCTGAATCTGGTGAAAACAATGGAGAAAATGCCAAAAGCTCACGCCTGAGATCGAACCCAGGACATGAGCTTCTGACTTCTTTCCTCTGACCAACTGCGCTGGATGTTAACTTGTTAATATAATAAAAACAAATAATATATTGGAAAATAAGCTAGTGGCCAGAATAATGTGCAAGAATTTAAACCAGCCAGTCAGGTTGTGACACGTTGTTTTCTTCTTCCCTGGAACCATCGTTTTAGGCTCTGAACCTTTACCTACAGACGCAGGTCTGTTGCTCAAAGACTGTGTTATTCAAAACATCCATACAAACATGATAAATCAATTGTGATGGTACCAGTCAACTCGTCTTGGTCTCACGAGTGTCATGGTACCCATTATCAGGCCTAATTTTGCTTAAATCACAAAGCCCCAAATTGGAGTACGAAGCCCTAACAATGGCAAAAGCTTATTTCTGCACTGTAACTTAAATCAAACTATCCAAAAACATTGCAAACATGATGATGAACATAAATATGTAACTTAAACATGCTAAAGATGCAAGAATTACAGTAATCAAATTTGGATAATTTTGCAAACCGTGAGAATGATGGGGAGTGATTCTGGACGTGTAGGGGCGTGCAAGCGATTGGAGAAGCTTCCTGAGATGTCCAGGAATGTATTGCTATCCTTGAAACTCCTTGAGGACGGCTCTAAGATGGATTTCAATATCACACTTTTTGTCCAAAGTTTTGAATCTTCTTCTGACTGTTTCACGTCTCCAACCCCTTTATTCTGATTTGCAAAGCTTTATTATATAACCTAGAATGAATTAGGTTAACAAACTTGGAATGAATCTTTGCATTTATCCAAGATTTGATTTAATTTTCAAGTTGTATGATATCCTTCCAAATTTGGCCTAATCATGCCATTCTCAGGCCAATTAGCTTTGATATGATCTGATTCTGATATGCCAGCATAATGAGCTTGTGATTCTGTCTAAAAATCCAATCAAAACAAATCTTTGCTATTATTTACCAATTATTTGATTTAATTAAATTTTTAATAAATATAAAATCAAAATAAAATAAATTATGAAGAAAATAACATGTGAGTGAACATTTGGGTTGTGGACCATGTTATAAGTGAGGTGCAAGCATAAAAAGTTAGGCCCATTTAGCAAAAAATGCAAATTTGAGCACATTTGACTTTTGGCAATTTTGCAAAAATGGTCAACTTGGTCAATGCATAACTCTCTCAATTTTGACCCTAGAGAGGAGTTCTTGGACTTTTTAGAAAGCTTAGGATTTCCTCTAAACAACCTTTTTGTCTTATCTCAATTGAGTCTTCCATGTTCATGTATGAAGATTTTACCCAAAAGGTGTTTTTGTTGACTTTTCAAAA
The DNA here is from genome assembly GCA_948472305.1 of Vicia faba. Lineage (NCBI taxonomy): Eukaryota > Viridiplantae > Streptophyta > Magnoliopsida > Fabales > Fabaceae > Vicia > Vicia faba. The sequence goes on from OX451737.1 coordinate 175,952,085, forward strand.
GGACCTATAATGTCAAAGTTCATATCTTTTTATGAGTTCATATTATGAACATGGGAGATGCAGATGAATTGTAGGGAATTTCATTCTATTAAAAATGAAATTTGGATGGGTCATTTCTGATAAAGTATGAGAAAGTTATGCTTGGTCAAAGATGAGTTGACTTTTCCTGTAAAAACCCTAATTTAGCAACTTTTGGGTTTTGATGAATTGTGAGCAATCCTTGAAGAATCATGATCAACCCTTGATATAATGATGAATAATACTTCAAAATGAGGATGTTGACCAAAAATCTTGAAGTTTGACTGTATGTGGGCCACAATTGACTTTTGACCTAGTACAGTTGATTTTCAGGCATTTGAGCAATTGACTGAGCAAACTTCTTCTGCAGGGCTTGAAACTTGACATGGATGATCTTGAGAACATATTAGGGAAATGGTGAGAATTTTAGTCCTTTGTGGTTCACACATCTTGATGAAGATGGAAACCCTAATTTGAGGTAGACTGCCTTAGGAGAGAGTTTGTCTGGTCAAATCTTGAACTTCCTTGAGCAATTTGGGGACCTCACTTGCCATGTGTTGAGAAATATGGGAGGGCAAATTTTGGGGTACAACAGAAATTTATGAGATCTATGGCGTGGGATCAAGACTCACCCCATGCATTATTTTTTTTTTACTAACCCTAATATTTTCTTTACTAATTAATTTTTTTAATTAATCATCAACTAACCTAATCTTTTTTCAAAACTATAACAAATTAGGGTTAGGGTTTTTTTAATTAGAAATTAAATTTCTTGATATTTTTTAATTAATTAATTAATTAACTTTTCTTCTTAATATTAAATTAACTAGAATTAAGTTTTTAATTACTACTATCATTTAAATTATTTTCTACAAAAAATCATAAAACATGTTAACATTCTTTTTCTATTTTCTTTCTTCTTGCTATTTAATTTTCATAGAAAATTGTATAGGTTGCATTCTTTAATTTTAATACCGTAGATTTATTTTCTTGTTTTTTTCCCAAATATGTAACTGCTCACAGGATGTAATAGTGTAGGTTTACTTTCTCATAAATATTTATACTTATGTATCTGCCCCAAAGCCATGTAATAGCGTACGACTTTACATTCTACACTTTACTTTTTCTGCACATATTTAATTATTAGTAACTAGGGTTTGCATGGAAAGACTAAAAACAACATAGAAAACCCTAATTCTCAAGATAATATAATTGAAAATAAACACCTCGCACACTTGCACCTCTAGGGTAACCTCTATTATTGCCTTACGATACTTGGTCACGTCCCTCTAAAGTAGGGATACTTTAGCAAAAGACCCTCGATCAAATCCTCATGTCCCTTTTGAATAAAGATCATAATCCCTCGATGACCCTTCGAGTAGCCTACAAAATGATCTAGTCCCTACGAGTAAATAACGACAGTCCCTTCGATTTTGCTAAAGTATCCTTACATGTTGCCTTCTATGACCCTACGCTTGTCCCTTCACATCTAATAGATGGGTCTACCTACCAACTAATGGTATAGATAGTACTATCTCTAAAGGAGAAGGAAAAGAATAAGAAATACCATACTTAGTGGGTAAGACTCCTAATTGCTTGCTTACAACCTTTTTCACAAACAATACATTTTCACATCACACGTTCAAACAAATATTTTCAAAAAAAACTTTGAATACATTCTTGAGGACTAATACAAGAATCATTACAAAGTCTTCCTTACACTGGCATTTCAAAATATTTTCAGACAAATCACAGACACACAAAGCAAGTTTTCAAAATGAGTTAAGCAATTAAGAGTCGTAGATAACTACGGATGTAAAGGGTGCTAACACCTTCCCTTTTCATAACTTACCCCTTGAACTCAAAATCTATTAAAGGTCTTTCCTATTATTTTCACCTTTCCTAAATATTAGATAAAAGAAAAGTCGGTGGCAACTCTTGCTAACCGCAACATTTGCGATAAAACCAAAAAGTCAGTTCTCCCACCTTATTACCCTCGGCTTCTACCTAACAGAACGAGGAATTGAGGCTAACCCCAACAAATGAAGGGCATTCTCTGAGTTTCCAATGCCAAATTCAAAAAAAATCAATCTAATCTCTAAATGGGATGCTCACCTTATTATCCCGCTTCGTGGCAAAATCTGCCTAGCACACCCATCCCCTTTTCAAATTTCTTCGTAAAGAAGTAGCATTTAAGTGGACCGGCGAGTGCGAGCAAGCCCTCCTCTACCTCAAACAAGCACTCTCACAACTACCAATCTTCTCACGACCAGATAGTGGAGAAACTCTCTAACTCTATCTCGCTATCACAGTCGAGGCTGTCAGTGCGGCTCTCATCAGGGAAACCCCTGAGGGGCAGAAACCCATATACTTTATGAGCAAGGACATAAAAGACCCAGAGATCAAGTATCAGCAGATCGAAAAGGTGGATCTATCACTCATCAATGCTTCCATAAGACTAAGCCGCTACTTTCTAGCCCATACAATCGTTGTGCAAACAAACCAGCCCGTAAAGCAGTTGCTCGGTCATCCAGACATAGCATTGGGAATGCTCATATGGTAGTTAGATATTTCTGAGTTCGACATTAGATATGAGGGAAGAAAGGCCCTTAAAACGTAAGTACTATCCAACTTTCGGGTAGAAATGACCTAACCATCTCCCCTGACCTGTGGGGCACTCAAATGGACCATCTTCGTGGATAGGGCCTCCAGCTCCCCGAGAAGTGGGGCAGGTATCATCCTAGAGAACAAGGAAGGTATATTTATTGAAGTATCCATAACCTTATCCTTTCCAACCTCCAATAATCGGGCAAAATACAAAGTGTTCCTCGCAAGACTGCGCTTGGCAGAAGACTTGGGATCCGAGGAGGTGAAAATCTTCACGGACTCCCAGCTCATCGCTTCACAAGTACGGGGAGAATATCAAGTCAATAATTATAACCTCTCTAAATACTTAATCCTAGTCTGAGAAAGAATGAAAAAAATTTGAATAGGAGAAGTACAACACGTTCCCCATGAACATAACACTCGAGCAGATATTCTGTCAAAACTTGCGAGCATGGAAAGTAAGGGAGGAAAAAAACAATGATCCGTTAGATACTTCCTAAACCAAGCATCATAAAACCCTCTGCAACTTTGGACGTAAAAGCCATCAGAGACAGTAACTTCTAGATGACCCCGGTATACAACTACCTCACAAAAGAGGAACTGCCAATCGACCAGAAGGAAGCCAACGTCATCAGGCACCGAGCCTGCTCATACGTCTTGATCGAGAAAAAACTATATCGACGGGGATTCTCCATCCCCCTTCTCAAGTGTGTTGAAGAACCCAAAGTATCCCATATCTTGCGCAAAATGTGAGTACAACTTCGCCATCAAAGGTTTTGCATGATGTCAAAATGAGAAAACCGAGAACCTTGGTATATTGGACAATATCATTTTGTCTTGTGGAACTTATCTGCATTAGAGGTCTTAGAAATCATTAAAAAGCATATTGAAATTGATCCAACTCATTAAAAAACAGGTTTTTGCATAAATTTCTACTACATGTATCGACACATTTGTATTTCAAGTTGACACACATACCTTATTCTTAAAGCCTCTGGCTTCTATAAGTTTCAAGTCGACACATACATTGGATATGTCGACACATACTGAAGTTTTTCTGAAATTCCATAAATTCTCATTTTATGTGTCAACACATACGTTTTTCAGGTCGACACACTTGCTAGCATTTTAAAGCATGCCCTCTATTTCTGTTCGGTCGAGACATAGACCTATACAGGTTGACACATGCAGCATAAAAATCAAGTATGTGTCAACACATACAATATATAGGTCGACACATAATATTTGGTTGGTCAATTTTTCCAAATCTTTTTAATTCCAAATTTGTCCTTTTTTCCCTAAAAGTTCCAAAACTATAAATACTCATCATGCATCATTCATAACTTGGTGAAACCATAAAATTAGCCTATTTATCTCTTCATTTTCAACCTCCATTCTATGCATACACACTGACATTACATTGTAACGATGTTCCATGGGGTTCCATCTAGACGAGGATTGTTAGTGTCCAATTGTGTATTGGGTTGAGCTTTGTAGGGGTTTCACCTGGGAAAAACATCGGATTTATCCTCCAAGATCATTGGTTGATTTGGTGGTTTTTGCGCGAGGTGTTCGAGAGCTTATTGCGGCCTAGTGAATTTATTTAGAGATAAAGAATGCAAGGGATCCTTTGGAGATGAAAAATGAAAAGAAAGTAGCGCGAGAATGGCGGATTACAATTGAAGTCTTATGTTGCAGTAGTTTGAAATTGACGGTGTGCGAAAGCTTTGGAGATAAATAACGTAAAGGTGTAGTAAGATCCTGTTGTCATTTTGCATCAATTGTGTCTTGGTATTTCTCAAGATCAAAAGAAGAGAATGGGTTGAATCAACAAGAAGCATTAGGGTTTGTGGAGTTTCTCTTGAACACTTATCTTGTATCAACAATTTTGTGTAGTAAGAATTATCCTAATTCCATTTGAATTAGGCGCAGATGTACCCACACACGAGAACAACAATGGGAAACTGTGAAGACAAATTCCTTGTGTCTCTTTTATTTTTGCTTTTACTTGCTTTAATTTTCATTGATCAATTTGTCAAAAAGCATTGCATTATCAATTGAATTGTAATAATTTTTCTAACTGTTTTTTTATTATAAATAAAGTGTTAATATAACTTATAATCACTTTTGATTATAAGTGGTTTTGTGTATCAACACAACTTAAAGAAAAATTCTCAAAATTAACTTGCACACCAAGTGTTTGATAAATTGATTCAACTAGTTATATTAATATTCACAATGGAAATAGCTTTACTAGTAACTTACAATAGAGGTTAAATAAGTTGTAAAGTGATTCAGGGATATTAATTATCATGTAATTCTTATGTTGTGTTGTGTTTTGTTATCAAGCTTGCAAATTATAGTTTCCAATAACGTTCGTAAAAGACGACATTTCGAAAAGTTTCTGCGTCGCTCTTTGATAAAACATCTTTTTCAAAACCATAATTTTTCAGGATAATTTTTTAAAGGGGTATCTATTCACCCCCCCCCCCCCCCCCCCCTCTAGATACGTTATCATCGGCTAACAAGTGGTGTCAAGAGCCCGGTTCATTACGGCTTCAACACTCTTTATAAAATGTCTTACAAATCTAAAAGGGGCTATAAAAGAGCCCTAATTTTAATTGGAGAAAATTATAGTTATTAGAAAGCTTGTATACAAATTCATATCAACTCATATGACAAATGTGTTTGGGAAGCTATTATAAATGGTCCAACACCGGTGACATATGTTATTTATGGTGCTACTTTACCAAAGCTGGAAAACTTATGGGATGAGAATGATAATAAGAAGTGGTCTTATGATTGGAAGGCTAAGAACATCATCATATCTGCTCTTGGTGTTGATGAGTTCTATCACATTTCCCATTGTCAAACCGCTAAAGCTATATGGAATTCTCTACAAGTTACCTATGAGGGAAATAATGAGGTCAAATAAGCTAGAATTAATACACTTAATCAAGAGTTTGAACTCTTTTGCATGAAGCAAGGGGAAACCATTTCTCAAATGTAAAAGCGGTTCTCGCATCTTATTAATCGTTTAAATTTACTCAGAAATCCTATTTCCAATGCTATTGCTACTAACAAGGTGTTGAGATGTCTTACTAGGAATTGGAAACCAAAGGTCCCCAAGATCAAGGAAGCCAAAACTCTTGCTACACTTGATCTCACCTCCTTGTTTGGAAAGTTAGAAAAACATTAGCAAGAACTCAATTGCTTGGATAAACATGAAAAGAAGCTTGATAAAAAGAAAAAGGAAAATGGGGATGTCAAGAAGGAAGTGTTCAAGTTTAAAGCTCTCAAGGCTTCAAGCTCTAAGTCCTCAAAAGATGAGCCTATTAATGATAGTGACTCTAGCAATAAAGAGAATTCAAATGATGAAGAAATGAGATTATTTGTGAGGAAATATAATTGATACATTCAGAAGAATGGTGTCAAACACTCCGATAATAATCTTGTCAATTTTAGAAGACAACAAAAAGGACAAGGGAAAGGGTATTTGTTACAAATGTGGAAAACCGATGATTATAGACCGGATTGTCCATCTCTTGTTAAGAAGAACAGAAAAGGTCAAAGAAACAATTCTAGAAATTCTAGACAAGCGTGTGTTGCTTGGGATAGCGATAGTGATGTCTCTAACAATGAAAGCTCAAGTGAGAGTTGTGAATAGGCAAACTATTATTTCATGGCAAATCATCATCAAATAAAGAAAAAGAATGATGAGTGTCTTGATGCTATGACGGGAAAATGGATTCTCGATAGTGGATGTTCAAGACACATGACTAGAGACATATCTCTTTTCCAACTTTGTGGAAAAGAAGAAAAGTTTTATGTCATATGGTGATCATAACAAAGGTGCCATACTTGGAAAAGTTAGTATAGGTAATCCCTCAACTATTACTATCTCAAATGTTATGTTAGTTGAAGGCCTTAGATATAGACTTCTTAGTATTAGTCAATTATGTGATAATGGATACAAAGTAACCTTTGCAAAAGATTATTTCATAATGGAACATAATGAAAAGAAGGATTATATGTTTAATGGTGTGAGGATTAGTAATATCTATATGCTTGACTTAAGAGAAATTTCCATGAATAATTCATAATGTCTTGTTACCTTGAGTGAAGACTCTTGGTTATGGCATAAACGTTTGGCTCATGTCAACATTGATCTACTTAACAAAATAGTTACAAAAGATTTAGTAATTGGTCTACCAAAACTGAGTTTTTCAAAAAATAATCTATGTGATGCATGTTAAAAAGGTAAGCAAACAAGGGTCTCTTTTAAATCTAAAAATGGTGTTTCAACATCGAGACCACTTGAGCTCCTTCACATGGATTTGTTTGGTCCATCGCGAACTAAAACCATAGGTGGAAATTATTATGGCCTTGTTATTGTAGATTCTTACTCAAGATTTTGTTGGACTATTTTCTTACGTAGCAAAGATGAAACATTCTCGGTTGTCACACATTTTTGCCAAGTTAGCTCAAAACTAATTAAATTCAAAAATTGTTGTCATTCGAAGTGATCATGGAAGTGAACTTGAAAACCACCTCTTTGAAGAATATTGTGATAAATTTTTTATTTAACATAACTTTTCAGCTCCTAGAACTCCACAATAAAATGGTGTTATGGGACGTAAAAATCGCATTTTAGCAGAGTTAACAAGAACAATGCTTAATGATTGTGGTCTACCAAAATACTTTTGGGCCGATGCCATTAGCACAATATGTTATGTCTTGAATAGGATACTTATTCGTCTTATTCTTGACAAAACTCCCTATTACCTTTTAAAAGGTAGAAAACCAAATTTATCGCATCTTCATGTCTTTGGATGTAACTGTTTTGTTTTAAATAATGGAAAGAATAACCTTGGAAAGTTTGACATGAAAGCTGATGAAGGTATTTTTCTTGGATACTCTTAATCTAGTAAAATATATAGATTTTACCACAAAAGATTATTTATTATTGAAGAGTAGGTCCATGTTACTTTTGATGAGACCTCCCTAAATAGCATTGGGAAAGGTTGTTCTTTTCATGGTGTAGGTGAATCTACGGAAGACGTACTCAAAGGCATATATGAAGGAGTTGATAAACCTAAAACGGTGGAAAATGAGAAGCATAAAGATCACAACCAAGAAAAGAAAGATGATGAAAGTCTTGAAGAAAATGATGGTATTCCATTAGAGTGGAGAACCTCCAAGGATCATCCAATTGACAACATTATTGGTGATATCACCGAAGTGGTACAACTCGATCTAAGATAAGTAATTTTTGTTTCCATCATGCATATGTATCACACGTTAAACCTAAAAATTCTAAGGATGCATTACTTGATGGGCATTGTCTTATCTCCATGCAAGAAGAATTGAATCAATTTGAAAGAAATGATGTTTAGGACCTTGTTTCTCGTCCACAAGATCATCAAATTATTGGCACTCGATGGGTATTTAGGAATAAGCTTGATGAACATGGTGTGATAACAAGAAATAAGGTTCATCTTGTGGTTCAAGGGTATAACCAAGAGGAAGGAATTAATTATGAGGATACTTATGCTCTGGTTTCCCGACCTGAGGCTATACATCTTTTATTAGCTTATGCATGTTCTAAGAACTTCAAATTATATCAAATGGATGTATAAAGTGCATTATTTAACAGATATATAAGTTAAGAGGTGTATGTTTCCCAACTTCCCAGTTTTTAAAATCATGAGTTTCCTAACCATGAGTTCAAGATAAAATGAGCATTGTATGGTCTTAAACAAGCCCCTACGGCATGGTATGACCAACTTAGAAAGTTTTTTCTAGAGCAATGATACTCTAGAGGGAAGGTAGACACTACACTCTTTACTAGACGTCAAGGAAAGCATATTTTACAAGTTCAAATTTATGTTGATGATATCATTTTTGGATCTATTAATATGCATCTTGTCAAGGAGTTCCCTAAGCTTATGCAGGGAGATTTTGAAATGAGTCTAATGGGATAGTTGAACTACTTTCTCGGACTACAAATTAAACCAAATGATGAAGGAACATTTGTATGTCAAACCAAGTATTGTCTTGAATTGCTCAAAAGATTCGGTATGGACGGCGCAAAGAAAATTAACACACTTATGGAAACAAATGGTAACTTAGATAGAGATGAAAAGGGTAAGGATGTTGAGGTAAAAAGGTATAGAGGTGTGATGGGATCTCTTTTTTATATTACAGCATATAGGCCCGATATTATGTTTAGTGTTTGTATGTGTGCACGATATCAATATGTTCCTAAAGAATCCCATTTAAAAGCAGTTAAGTGCATCTTAGATACCTCATTGGAATATCTAAGTTTGGGCTTTGGTATTCCAACGGAAATGATCATAGCTTGGTTGGCTATTCCAATTCCAATTTTGCAGGCTGTAAATTAGATAGGAAAAGTACTAGTGGAACTTGTCATATGTTTTCAAAATCCTTGGTAAGTTTTCATAGAAAAAAGCAAGTTTTTGTTGCTTTGTCAATCGCCAAGGCGGAATACGTGGCAGCCAAAGTTGTTATGCATAATTTTGTTGGCTTAAACAACAATTACTTGACTTTGATATTAAACTCGCGTATTTGTATCTTGTGTGACCAAGAATCATGTACTACATTCACGCACCAAACATATTGAGATACGTCACCACTACCTTCGTGATCATGTTGAAAAGGGGATTTTGTGTTCGAGCATGTTGATAGTAAAAGTCAACTTACCGATATTTTAACTAAACCACTCGCAACCGAACCTTTTGTCGATATTTGTTGTAATGTTTCTTGCTCGTTATTTAAAATTTTGCATCATTACATATATATGGGGATATGTGATTGTTGCTCTTTTATGCAAAATAGCCTCTGAATGATATGTTAGTACTGTTATGCAATTATGATACTTCTTAAAGTTTTCTATCTTTCTTTTTGATGTTGTCAAATGAGGAGAAGCATATGCAAGTTGAATTAGGTAAGCACAAAGTCAGGGGGAGCTTTCTAATACAAGAAATTGATCGTCTCAAATTTTGCCATCATCAAAAAGGGGGAGTATATGAGTACAACTTTGCCGTCAAAGGTTTTGCATGATGTTAAAATGGGAAAAGCGAGCACCTTGGTATATTGGACAATATCCTTTTGTCTTATGGCACTCCTCCGCATTAGAGTTCTTAGGAATCATTAAAAATAATTTTGAAATTGATTCAAGTCATTAAAAATAGGTTTTTGCATAAATTTCTACTGCATGTGTCGACACATCCGTATTTCAGGTCGACACATGTAACTCATTTTTAAAAGCCTGTGGCTTTTGTAAGTTTCAGGTCGACACATGCAGCATAAAAATCATGTATCGACACATACGATATATAGGTTTACACATACTATTTGGTTGGTCAATTTTTCTAAATATTTTTAATTCCAAATTTATCCTTTTTGCCCTAAAAGTACCAAAACTATAAATACTCATTCATGCATCATTCATAACTTGGTGAAACCATAAAATTAGCTTATTTATCTCTTCATATTCAACCTTCATTCTATGCATACACATTGACATTACATTGTAACGATGTTCCATTAGGGTTCCATCTAGACGAGGATTGTTAGTGTCCAATTGTGTATTGGGTTGAGCTTTGTAGGGGTTTTCATCTGGGAAAAACATCTGATTTATCCTCCAAGATCATTGGTTGATTTGGGGGTTTTAGTGCAAGGTGTTCGAGAGGTAATTGCGTCCAAGTGAAGTCCTTTGGAGATAAATAATGCAAGGGATCCTTTGGCGATAAAGAATACAAAGGAAGTAGCGTGAGAACGGAGGATTACAATTGAAGTCTTGTGCTGCAGTAGTTTAAAATTGACGGTGTATGAAAGCTTTGGAGATGAATAACGCAAAGGAGTAGTAAGATTATGTTGTCATTTTGCATCTATTATGTCTTGGTCTTTCTCAAGATCAAAAGAAGAGAATGGGTTGTATCAACAAGAAGCATTAGGGTTTGTGGAGTTGCTCTTAAACACTTATCTAGTATCAATAATTTTGCATAGTAAGAATTATCCTAATTCCATAGGAATTAGGCGAAGATGTACCCATACATGAGGACGACAATCGTAAATTGTTAATACAAATTCCTTGGGTCTCTTTTATTTTTGCTTTGATTTTCATTGATCAATTTGTCAAAAAGCATTGTGTTATCAATTGAATTGTAAGAATTTTTTGAACTATTTTTTATTATAAATCAAGTGTTGGTATAGGTTATAATTACTTTTGATTATAAGTGATTTTGTGTATCAACACAACTTAAACAAAAATTCTAAAAATTCACTTGCACACCAAGTGTTTGATAAATTTATTCAATTAGTTTTATTAATATTGACATTGGAAATAACTTTTATAGTAACTTGCAATAAACGTTAAATAAGCTGTAAAGTAATTCAAGGATATGAATTCTCATATCATTTTATTTCGTATTATGTTTTATTGTCAAGCTTACATATCGGAGTTTCCAATAACGTTCGTAAAAGACGACATTTTGAAAAAGCTTATGCATCGCTCTTTAATTAAACATCTTTTTCAAAACCAGAATTTTTCTGGATCATTTTTTAAAGGGGTTTCTATTCACCTTCCCCCCCCCCCCCCCCCCCTCTAGATACGTTGTCATCGTCTAACACGAAATACATGAAGAAATCAACGCTTAACACCTCAAAGGAAGATCTCTTACCAAGAAACCTTTACGAGCATGATATTACTGGCCTACCATGTAGTACGATGCGAAGGAGAACATAAAAAGATGTGACAAGTGCCAGCGCCATGGGGACATGCATCTGGAACCTCCCAACGAGCTCAAAACCCTATCATCCACATGGCCCTTCGAATGATGGGGACTGGAAATCCTCGAACCATATGTCGTAGGATTAAACCAAAACAAGTATCTAATAGTGGGTGTAGACTACTTCTTGAAATGCATAGAAATAGAGACCCTAGACAAAATCATGACACATAGCATACTTCATTTCTACAAACGAAACATACTTGATTGATTCGGCATAGCTTACGGAACAAAAGGAGTAATCCCGATCGAAATCAGAGAGTCAATCAGACAAATTAAGGCCACTCTCGATGAGGAAATGAATGACGAGACACTCAAGGATGAGCCATACCTTGTCAAGGAAGTCCGATCAGGGGTGGTCCTCCGAGAAGCCTCGCTAAAATAGTTAAAAGTCATTCATCATGATGCCAAAGTCATACGACGAGAATTCAAAGTCGGCAGTCTAGTCTTAAGGAGAAATCACAAAGATTCCCACGAGGAAAACTTACTGCAAACTTGGAAGGTCCCTATCACGTTTGGGCAAAGACAGAGAACAATACCTACTACCTCGAAAATCTTCACGGGGAAGAACTTGCTCGACCTTGGAATGTCGAAAAACTGAAACAGTATTATAGATAAAAGCAAAAAGTTGGCATGTTCGGAAAAAATGACGAACACAATAGTCTCGACCAAATGGGCGTGCTCAGGTAAAAGCACAAGACCCTAAAACAGACGAAAAGGCAAGTTTTCACTCTTGAACGAGCGGATCCTTGGCCTGACGGGGAAAACTCAAACGAGCTCCACCATTGCCGTACCACGATGGCAAAACACCTAGCACACGATGGGAAGTTCACATTATAGATCTCGGAACCCAAAAATGAGACATGAGCTACGCCCCCTGCCTGGAAAATAATCTCGGCCATTCGTCTAGTTCCCTGTACTATTGAATATCAATACTGTCGAGCAAAATTCCTAAACAACTTAGTGAAAACAACGAATAAAATAGCTTAAAACATGCACGAGAAAATAAAGGCAGGTACGGACATAAATGAAAATAAAAGAAAAATTAAACTTTGAACGGCCATATAGACCGTCATTGTTAGGATATTACATAAGAAAGGTTAATCCCCCCATTCAAAAATAAAAAAGCTGAAACGGCCACGAGGACCCAAATTTTCAGAATATTACATTAAGTCGGGCAAAGGCCCCCAAAAAATATTAGACAAAAATGGCACGCAGGTCGGCCAGATACAAATAACAAAAACCTAATCAGTTAAGAGTGGTTGTTCTTCCTGGTTGGGCTGCACGCCCCCTCCATCTTCTTCGCTAAGCTTGAGGAACTCGGGGAAAAAATCCACCCGTCTATCATGCTATAGATGAACCTATTCCCATCCATATTAAACTCAACACCTGGGTTGCAATCTTAAGCTGATTCACCTCATTGTTGAAACTGTCATTGACAATCTCCATGCAGTCTTCCTCGACCAAATGGATGCGGGAAACCAAACCAGCACGGGTATTCAAATTTCTTAGCTCCTCATTCTCATCCTCAACTGTGGTTACATCAGCTTCCAAAGTAGCGACCCTATAACTCCTTCTTGTCAGATTTCAGCTTGGCCATCTCTTTAGCCTGTTTGGTCCATGTTGTCTTTTGTTTCTCCTACTTCTCTTTTTCAGCCTTCATCTAGGCTATCCTCTCCTTGAGAGCCATGTTAGTCGCACAGACATCCTTCACCTCCTTGATAGTAGGGGTCACCTCCTCGGTATGAATCACCTTCAGTTCTAAGATCCTCATCTTAGCAGCGACATCCCGAGAAAGTGTTTTCCTCTTACTCGATTGATCCAAACCCTCTAGATGCAGGGAATCTTCCCACGGGACTTTCAAAGAGGGACCCCCCCCCCCCCCCAATCAAAATAACTTATTTCCAGCCAACAAGGAGGAAAGTCAAACTTGTTTGTCGTCCTCTCTACAATCAAGTAAACGGTTTCCCATTATGCTTGGTGATGCTTTCTGACTGAAGTCACTTGCCTGGGAGAAGGATGCTCGCTGGTAGGAGTAGAGGAGGAGGTCCCCGACCAAGTCGCAGGCAGGACTACGACACCCAAACAGCTCTTTTGAAGCTTACTTTTCTCCATCTTCCTCTATTTGTGGGATGTAGCCATCCTGACCATGCACTCCCGAGCATTCGGTATTTCACCTACAACAAGCAATGAGCATAAATCAGTAAAACGAGGAAGATAGACAAAAAAGAGTCAATAAACACAAAGCTACCTAAGACTGCTAGGGCATCCTCGTGAATGGCACACTCAAGCAACCCCTTAGTATTGATAAGTCTAGCCTCCAGCATGATTTCCTTGTCATCATCAAGGATAAGGTCCCTGCCTTAGTTACACACTGAGCAGGGACAAAACTGTTGACGAAGGCCACAAGTTTGTTATATCCAGCCAAACCCTTCCCCTTCAAGTTGCTCGGCTGTACGAGATACTCCTTGGTTTTTTGGTCAAAGTGATCCTGACTCCAAGCGAACCAGAATCTCTGAACCTGATGCCTCTTTTACCGACCATCCTCGGTGAGGAGGGGATTCTCATCATCTTTCCTCATAATCTCCCAGTTGAATGAGGAAGCAATAGCCCTTGTAGACATGGGCAAAACAACATAATACGTGTCCTTGAACATGCATATGGACTCTGAGTTCGCCTTAAACAGCTTTTTGTTCGCTTCAAGGAAACCCAAGCAAACAGTCCTTTCGAGCTCTACCGCTGAAGATAGAAGCAAGCAAAAAAGAGGGGGAATGTAGACCCAATCTTAAGGTAATCATGGACAATCTCTAATGACCGGGTGAAGGACAATGAGTTAGGATGAAATTACGAGGGCGCCAAATCCAAATATGTAAAAACTGCCACCTGAAGATATAAGAAAGGAAACTGAAGCCCCGTCTCTTTAAAACAAACTCATACATCGGGAAACAATCTGTGTCAAAAGGAGAGCAAATTTCCTCATCTTCATCGGGAAAAAGGACTTCCCAAATCCTCCTCGGGGGTCGACGAGTCCGCCTCTTCCCCCACGATGGTAAAATCCTCCCCAGGGAAGGAGGAAAATATTGAAGCTATCCCCTGATGCTCAGGAGCTATCCATGTTAGAACAATGTTTGAATCTAGTACCCTATATTTAAGTTTTGATGATAACAAAGTGAAAAGATATAGTATTTATATGTTTCATGTTTGAATTATATGCTGCCTAAAATTACTATGCTCTGACTTGCAGATATGCTGATTAAAATAAGCAAGATCACTTATTCAGCATCAGAATATGATTTCATACACCAGCATCAGAAGTTGCTGAATCAGAACGTCAAGATCAGATGATCAACTCTTGTACATGCTGAAGCTTGATGAACAGAACTGCGCGTAAACACTCTGATACAGAAACAAATAGTTCATCAGCAGCGAAGCAGAATCAGAATGAGCCAAGCCAGAACGTGCATTGAAGAAGCAACGGTACTGTGCATTGAACGCTAATTAATTCCAACGGCATCATTCTAGACAAGATCTGCTCAAAAAGGAAAGCTTGTTATTAGCATTGAATCAAGAATATTTGCATTCAACGTTCATCTTCTCAAGTGCTATATAAACAAGGCTTCGAAGATTATAATGGCTAATGCTCTCCAATTCTCTACACGCACAAAGCTGAACAATAATCTTCATCTACCAGTTTTGCTAAACCACAAACTCTGATACTCCATTAGTGTTTAGCAACCTAGTATTCTAAGCTTCAATTTGTGTATACATCACAGTTGTGATAAAGTTTTGTAGAAAACATTCACACACATTGTTTTATACCTTTGTAAGAAAGTGTTGCCTTGACAAACCGGATTGTGGTTTGAATCAAGAAGGCTTTAGCAGTTGTTAAAGCAGTCTGTAATATTCAGTTGAATATAGTGAATTAAGACCTCGTTGGAGAGAGGCGAAATCACCTTGACGGGTGGACTGGAGTAGTTTGAGATCAAACGAACCAGGATAAAAATATCTTGTCAATTGCTTTAAGATTTCAGTTTTACAATTCAACCCCCCCCCTTCTTGTGTTTTTCACCCCTTCAATTGGCATCAGAGCGCCTGGTTCTGAGCTAAAACACTTAACCGTGTCAGTACAAGATCCAGCGTCAGAAAAACACAATGGCAGGAAACAACTCTCATTTCAGCAATGACAACAATGAGGACAGAGACAGATTCAGCGGCAAACCTCCAGTTTTTGATGGAGAAAACTTTGATTACTGGAAAGACAGAATTGAAAGCTTCTTTCTAGCACATGATGCTGATCTGTGGGATATGGTGACAGATGGATACACGCACCCTGTGAATGCAACTGGTCAGAAGATTGATAGAAAATCAATGACTGATCAACAAAAGCGTGACTTCAAGAATCACCATAAGGCCAGAACCATCCTCCTCAGTGCCATCTCCTATACTGAGTATGAAAAGATCTCCAACAGAGACACAGCTAAGAACATCTTTGATTCTCTCAGAATGACGCATGAGGGCAACGTTCAAGTCAAAGAAACAAAAGCTCTGGCGCTCATTCAGAAGTATGAGGCGTTCAAAATGGAAGAATCTGAATCCATTGAAACTATGTTCTCCAGATTCCAGATTCTGGTAGCTGGTCTCAAAGTTCTGGACAAAGGATACTCTACTGCTGACCATGTCAAGAAGATAATCAGAAGTTTACCCAAGCAGTGGAGGCCTATGGTTACTGCTCTGAAGCTAGCGAAGGATCTCAACAAAATCACTCTGGAGGAACTTATAAGCTCCCTCAGAAGTCATGAGATAGAGCTAGAAGCTGACGAGCCTCAGAAGCAAGGTAAGCCTTTAGCTTTAAAATCTAACAGAAAATATGAATCTAAAGTTTTGCAGGCAGTTGAAGAAACATCTGATGGATCCTCATCAGAAGAAGACGAACTTTCCCTTCTCTCCAGAAGAGTAAATCAACTGTGGAAGCAAAGACAAAGGAAGTTCAGGAATCCCAGAAGATCTGATCAGAACGAGTCTTCCTCCAGATACAGAAGGACAGATTCTTCATCTGGATACAGAAGATCTGAAGGCTCCTCCAGTAGCAAGAAGCCAAACACCAAAGACATCATCTGCTACGAGTGCAATGAGCAAGGACACTACAAGAGTGACTGCCCAAAGCTTCAGAGGGAAAAGCCCAAAAAGAAGTTTGGAAGAGAGAAGAAGAAAAGTCTCATGGCCACATGGGATGACTCTGACTCGTCTGAAGCTGACTCAGAATCAGATGATGAAAGGGCAAACATAGCGCTCATGGCTAACATTCCAGATGATAGTGAAGCTTCTGAATCAGACTCAGAATCAGACACAGAAGAGGTATTCCCTAACTTCGCTGTTAATTTTACAAAGGCTGAACTTGCTGAAAGCCTCAATGAAATTCTGGAACGTTATCAGCAGATTAGAGCCAAATTCAGAGACCTGAAAAGGAATCTTGAATCTGACTCTAATAAGTCTGAGAGTCTCAGATTGGAAAACTCTGAGCTGAGAGATAAAATTTCAAAATTAGAAAACTCTTTACAAAACTCTCAGAAGGAACCAATTTCTGAAACTCCCAGCAACGCTGATGAGATCATCAAGGAGTATGATCACAGTTTCCAGAAGTTCCTTGCTAAAAGCATAGATAGAAGCAGAATGGCTTCAATGATCTATGGAGTTAGCAGAAACGGCAGGAAAGGAATAGGATACCTAGGTAAGGTTCCTACACCTAAGAATGTCATGGATTTAACCATTAAACACACTCCTTTAAATTCACACTTTGTGTATGGTCACACACATGACATCAAATATACTAGCAGTAAGCACTCTGTGAAACCAAAATTCAACCAGAGTTTTGGTAAAACTAACAAATCAGGACCCAAGAAGATCTGGGTACCTAAGGATAAAATAATACATGTTGCAGATATCTTTAGCAGCAAGTCAGAAACACCAGTCATGGTACCTGGACTCTGGCTGCTCACGACACATGACGGGAAGAAGGCATATGTTCCAAAGCCTGGAACTTAAGCCTGGAGGCCACGTTGGCTTTGGAGGCAATCAGAGGGGAAAGATAATTGGCTCTGGAACTGTAGGTAATGGAAATCTTCCCTCTATTAATAATGTTCTGCTAGTTGATGGATTGATGCATAATCTGTTATCCATAAGTCAATTAAGTGATAACGGTTATGATATAATCTTTAATCAAAAATCATGTAAAGTTGTTAGTCAGAAAGATGGGACTATCCTGTTTAATGGTAAGAGGAAAAACAACATTTACAAAATCAAACTTTCTGAACTAAAGAGTCAGAACGTAAAATGTCTTCTGTCTGTTAACAACGAGCAGTGGATCTGGCACAGAAGATTGGGGCATGTTAGTATGAGAAGAATATCTCAGATTAACAAACTCAATCTGGTCAGAGGACTTCCTAATTTGAAGTTCAATTCAGATGCTCTGTGTGAAGCATGTCAGAAAGGCAAATTTGCAAAACCTTCTTTTAAATCCAAAAATGTTGTTTCTACCTCTAAGCCATTAGAACTTCTGCACATTGACTTATTTGGACCAGTTAAAACTGCTTCAGTCAGTGGTAAGAAGTATGGGTTAGTAATCGTAGATGACTATAGCAGATGGACATGGGTAAAGTTCTTAAGACACAAGGACGAGTCACACTCTGTGTTTGTTACCTTCTGTAACCAAGTTCAGAATGAAAAAGATCTTAGAATCGTTAAAGTCAGAAGTGATCATGGTGGAGAATTTGAAAATAAAGATTTTGAGTCATTCTTTAATGACAAAGGCATTCTGCATGATTTCTCTTGTCCTAGAACTCCCCAACAAAATGGAGTTGTAGAACGAAAGAACAGAACATTGCAAGAAATGGCCAGAACCATGATCAATGAGACAAACGTTGCTAAGACTTTCTGGGCAGAGGCAATAAACACAGCGTGCTACATTCAGAATAGAATCTCAATAAGACCTATTCTGGAAAAGACTCCATATGAACTGTGGAAGAACAGCAAGCCCAACATTTCGTATTTTCATCCATTTGGATGTACTTGCTTTATATTGAATACGAAGAATTATTTGAACAAGTTTGATTCTAAGGCACAGAAGTGTATTATGTTAGGATACTCTGAACGCTCAAGAGGGTACAGAGTATACAATACAGAAACACAGATTGTGGAAGAATCAATCAGTGTTCGTTTTGATGACAAGCTTGACTCTGAAAAGTCAAAGCAGAATGAAAATCTTGCAGGTATAGAAATTGAATTTGCAGGTTCTGAAGACAAGTCATCAGAAGCTCTCAACACAGACATTCCTTCAACGTCTGAAAGGAGCAATGCTAGAAATCCTACAACTGCTGCTGATCAACCTCAGAAGAGATTACCCAGAAGCAGTTTGGATCACCCAGAAGAAACTATCCTAGGAAGAAAGGAAGATCCAATCAGAACAAGAGCAAGCTTCAGAAACTCTGAAGAAACTCTTATGGGACTTGTGTCTCTGATTGAACCTTCTTCTATTGATGAAGCACTTCTGGACAATGACTGGATTCTGGCAATGCAAGAAGAGCTGAATCAATTCACCAGAAACGACGTATGGGATCTCGTTCCCAGACCAAAAGGATTCAACGTCATTGGAACAAGATGGGTGTTCAGAAACAAGCTAAATGAACAAGGTGAAGTCATCAGAAACAAGGCACGACTGGTTGCACAAGGTTATAGTCAGCAAGAGGGGATAGACTATACAGAAACCTTTGCCCCAGTCGCCAGGTTAGAATCTATCAGACTTTTAATTTCATTTGCTGTTAATAGAGGCATCACTCTGTATCAGATGGATGTCAAAAGTGCATTCTTAAATGGTTATATAGAAGAAGAAGTTTATGTTCACCAACCCCCAGGTTTTGAAAATACAAAACATCCAGAACATGTTTTCAAACTGAAAAAGTCATTGTATGGTCTGAAACAAGCTCCCAGAGCTTGGTATGAAAGGCTAAGTAACTTTCTGCTTGAAAATGAATTCACCAGAGGGAAAGTGGACACTACTCTATTCTGTAAAACAGTTAAGAGTGACATTTTAGTCTGTCAAATTTATGTTGATGATATTATTTTTGGTTCTACTAATCCTTCTCTTGGAAGAAAATTTGCTAAGTGTATGCAGGCAGAATTTGAGATGAGCCTCATGGGGGAACTGAAATTCTTTCTAGGAATTCAGATCAATCAAACTCCAGAAGGAACTTACATTCATCAGAGCAAATACATCAGAGATCTTCTGAAGAAATTTGACCTCTCAGAATGTAAGCCATCAAAGATTCCAATGCATCCCACGTGCATTCTGGAAAGAGAAGAGGTAAGCAAAAGTGTAGAACAGAAGGTCTACAGAGGTATGATTGGTTCTCTCCTTTATCTGACTGCTTCAAGACCTGATATCTTATTCAGCGTATGTATTTGTGCTAGATTCCAATCAGATCCTAGAGAATCTCACTTAACAGCTGTTAAGCGAATTTTCAAGTATCTGAAAGGTACTACTAATCTGGGTTTGTTTTATAGAAAATCTAGTGATTACAGCTTAGTAGGCTACTGTGATGCTGATTTTGCTGGAGACAGAGTGGAACGTAAAAGTACTTCTGGAAGCTGCCAGTTTCTGGGAGAAAATCTGATCTCGTGGTCCAGCAAAAGGCAATCAACAATTGCTCTGTCAACAGCAGAAGCTGAGTACATAGCAGCAGCAGGATGTAGCACACAAATGCTCTGGATGAAAAGTCAGCTTGAAGACTTCCAGATTTTTTAGAGTAACATTCCTATTCTTTGTGATAATACTTCTGCTATTTGCTTAAGTAAGAATCCTATTTTACATTCTAGAGCTAAGCATATAGAAATAAAACATCATTTCATTAGGGACTATATTCAGAAAGGTATTTTAAACTTGAAATTTATAGATACAGACCATCAATGGGCTGATATCTTTACTAAACCCCTTTCAGAAGATAGGTTTAATTTCATTCTGAAACATCTCAGCATGAAAGTATGCCCAGAATGAAAATGTTTTAATTCCATGTATTTATCTTTAGAATGTAATTATATTACTGTGAACTTCTGATCAATCTCCTTTCAGAAAGATAGAACATGCAGATTGTATCAGATGCAAGTCTAAAGATCTGAGAGTCTAATCTCAAAGACAGACGTGCTGATCACTACATCAAACAAGTGTCATCCAATCATCAGCAAATCTCTGAAGCAGAACGCGTGCACGCTTCTGAGAAGGCAAAGCACTGATTGGGTGCATTGAGACACATGTCTGGTAACCGTTTTTAAGTATCTTTCTCAAATCCCCCAAAATCAGCAAGCATTTAATGAAAAGTAATCACGCTTGTTAATGGCAATCATTATTTTTTTTCTCTCTCTTAAAAACGTTTAATTTTTCAAAATAATTTTTGAAA
The DNA here is from genome assembly GCA_948472305.1 of Vicia faba. NCBI lineage: Eukaryota > Viridiplantae > Streptophyta > Magnoliopsida > Fabales > Fabaceae > Vicia > Vicia faba. The sequence continues at coordinate 175,972,969 of OX451737.1, forward strand.
ACTCTATTTAAGCACATTAATCCTTCACTTTTATTCTTTACGCTTTCTCATAATCTCTCAAGTATTTTCTGCATATTTCTGAGTTTATCTTCTTCAAACCTTTTTCTCTCAAATCCTTCTCAAAGCTTTTGTGTGAGAACAATGGCATCCTCCAGCATTTCTGCAGGCAATCAGAAGAAAGAAACTTCTGAGCAATATCAGGTGCCCCTCAGAACTCTTCTCACACCGGTAAAGAATCTTGAAGTTCTCTCTGAGTTAATCATCGACTTTGAAAGTTTGAAGGAAAATGGATTTGACCTAACTGAAGAAATTAGGGCTCAAAAGTGGGAGAGGTATTTCGATAGGTTGGTTGGACCAACATTCCCAGAGCTTGTCAAGGAATTTTGGATTCACGCCAAGATTCATAAACATCTAGTCATCTCTTCTGTCATGGGAAAGAAGATAGTAATTTCTGAAGACCTCATTGCTAGGTTAATCGGTCAAAGTGGTGGTGGAGTCCGTTGTGTGGACATGGCTGATAGATGCCCTGATATAGGTGTGGTAGCCAACAGCATTTTCACTCTTGGATTTCCCAGCAGCAAAATTAAGGATCTGAAGGATCACTGCAGAGTATGGGCTAAGATTGTTCTTGGCTGCTTCAATCACAGGAAACCAACAAGTTCTCATGATTATATAAACGTGGATCAGCAATTTCTGATCTACCTTATTGATCAGAGGGTGAAGATCAATCTGGCACACTTCCTGTTCAACCATCTCAAGACTAGTGTGAAAGAAACAAGAGAAGAAGAAAGGACCAAAAGGGACTGGATAACGTTTGGAAGGCTCATATCAGATATTCTGACAGAGAATAAGCTGATAGATTATCTGAGCGAAGCTCAAGTGCTGAGCACCCTTGAACCAACTGTTGGAAAACCGCTGAACGCTAAGAACCTGAAAAAGATGAAGCTGATAGAAAATATTAAGAAGGAACCCAGAGCTACTTCAACTGCTGACATCTCCAGCAGAAGAGTGCCTCTGAGTGATTTCCCAAAATTTTCTGAAATGGAATCCAAACCTGATATGTTTCTCAAGTATCCAGATTCATACAAGGAAGAAGATACAGGTTCAAAGCTGAAGATCAAAGATCTGAGTCAAGTCCAACCAGAAGTGACTCAGAAGAAGACAAAGAAGAGGAAAGCGCCAACAGAAGGATCATCTCATCAGACTCCAAAGAAAAGAGGTATTTCATCTGCTGCCCCTATTTCAATTTCATCTACTATTCCAACATCTGCTGCCCCTCCTCAAACCTCTCACAGGATATCCATTCCAATCCCTACCATTGATGAAACCATACCAGAAGACCCTTCTGAAGCCTTACTACTCAGAAGACCCAGAATCAAAATTCCCAAACAACCAACTGTTTCAACAACACCAGCACTAGATCGAGTGCTAGCTGATATTGAGCGTGAACATGCTTCTGCTCAACCAAATTCTGAACCACCAAATATTCCTCCTCCACAACCAGAACAACAACCTGAACCAGAAATACAACAACAACCTGAACCAGAAATACAACAACAACCAGAACCAGAACCACAATCACAACAACCACTCACAGAAGAACCTCTGATCCCTGAGCAATCAGAGATTCCACCTCCTCAACCAGAAAATAATCCACCTTCACCACAAACAGAGTTTCACCGCTATGAAACCCCTTCTCCTCATCATTCTGACCCCCACTCACCTCAACCTTCACCGCTGGCAATCCAGTTGCCATGTGGAACCACTATTGTCAGGCCCCAGTTGCCATCTTCAGAGGAATCAACACCTCCAAAAACTCCAACCACTCCAATAGAAATATCTGACTCTGATTCTGATAACCCTCCTCCAAAACAAACAACCTCTCAGAAAACCGCTGAAAACCCCAGCAGAACTTTCATTGACTTAACAAGTCTTGAACGTCTTGCTGATCTAAGACACAAAATTGCCATACCCAAACCAAAGCAACCAGATGTTGGCTCTGGTATTTTGAATTTTGAAACAGGTATGCTGCAATGGATTGCTTCTTTGAAGCAAGTCTGTCCGGGGATGATCGACCCAGCTGCTTCTGATCAGCTCTGGTCACAGTTCAGACTATGGGTACGTGCTGAAGCACTCAAGCTGCAGGACGTCAACTATGAGCAGGCTCAACAGAACTTTAGCAAGCTGCTGAAGGAAGTTGAGAGTCAGCTGCCTCAAGAAGTTGTGCTCCCTCTGGACAGTGAATCTTGGTCTGAGAAAGAGCAAGCTGCAAAGGTGCAACCATCAGAAGAAGACAAGACCCTTCAGGAAGAAAATCCAGCAGAAGATGTAGCTGAAAGTTCTGAGAAGCTTCCTCCTTCTGAAAGTTCTCAAGCTGCCTTGGACAGGCAGGCTCTGGAAGAACTAAGGCTGAATGACTTGCGTCTCCAGCAGCGGATGGACGACAATGATCAGAAAATGAAAGCAAGAATGGATGTACAGGACAGCAAGATTGACACTGTTGTCACCATGGTTCAGAAGCAGAATGAAACTTCTGAAAAGATTCAAGCAATGCTGGAAAGCCTGTTCTCACGCATGCCCCCACAACCTTAAAAATTTTTTTCATGCATGACATTCTCTATGTTTTCTTCATTTTCTGATGTACTGTTTTGACTATGTTTTGTAATGTTCTTTTGCTCTGATTATGAACTATTTTAATATAATTTGTTTTTTTTCTGATCTAAATTGTTTTAGCACATCACCAACACTTTTTGATTGCTGACAAAAAGGGGGAGAACAAGAATGATATTTAAAATTAATAACGGCTAACTAGACAGAAACTCTCAAACATTTTAACTCTATTACTTGAAATGTTTTTCTGTTTTGTTTTTAAGTCTACAGGCACAAGGAAGCTCCTGAACACTATGAAGACTAGAAGCTAGAAGCTCTGATCAAAATGTAGAAGCTCATGTTGCTCTGATCAAATATGAAGTTCTGATCGACCTAACACTCTGATCCGAAGCAAAGCTCTGACAAGAAAAGCTCTGAAGCTCTGCTCTCTGATAAGTCAAAGACCTATAATCTGATGCTCAAAGATAGAAAAAGATCTGATCCTGAAGAACACGTATATCAAAGGGAAGTAACAAACTCAGGGGGAGTATCTCTTAACTCTGATTTCTCCTTACTTCTTAACTCTGAAACATTTCCTAGATACCTTTTCACGTTATTTTTTATTTAAAATATCTTGTTTTTGTCATCATCAAAAAGGGGGAGATTGTTAGAACAATGTTTGAATCTAGTACCCTATATTTAAGTTTTGATGATAACAAAGTGAAAAGATATAGTATTTATATGTTTCATGTTTGAATTATATGCTGCCTAAAATTACTATGCTCTGACTTGCAGATATGCTGATTAAAATAAGCAAGATCACTTATTCAGCATCAGAATATGATTTCATACACCAGCATCAGAAGTTGCTGAATCAGAACGTCAAGATCAGATGATCAACTCTTGTACATGCTGAAGCTTGATGAACAGAACTGCGCGTAAACACTCTGATACAGAAACAAATAGTTCATCAGCAGCGAAGCAGAATCAGAATGAGCCAAGCCAGAACGTGCATTGAAGAAGCAACGGTACTGTGCATTGAACGCTAATTAATTCCAACGGCATCATTCTAGACAAGATCTGCTCAAAAAGGAAAGCTTGTTATTAGCATTGAATCAAGAATATTTGCATTCAACGTTCATCTTCTCAAGTGCTATATAAACAAGGCTTCGAAGATTATAATGGCTAATGCTCTCCAATTCTCTACACGCACAAAGCTGAACAATAATCTTCATCTACCAGTTTTGCTAAACCACAAACTCTGATACTCCATTAGTGTTTAGCAACCTAGTATTCTAAGCTTCAATTTGTGTATACATCACAGTTGTGATAAAGTTTTGTAGAAAACATTCACACACATTGTTTTATACCTTTGTAAGAAAGTGTTGCCTTGACAAACCGGATTGTGGTTTGAATCAAGAAGGCTTTAGCAGTTGTTAAAGCAGTCTGTAATATTCAGTTGAATATAGTGAATTAAGACCTCGTTGGAGAGAGGCGAAATCACCTTGACGGGTGGACTGGAGTAGTTTGAGATCAAACGAACCAGGATAAAAATATCTTGTCAATTGCTTTAAGATTTCAGTTTTACAATTCAACCCCCCCCCCCCCCCCCCCCCTTCTTGTGTTTTTCACCCCTTCAATCCACTCTCCCTCGGAGGCCTCACTCAACTCGACCATATTCTCGTCCTCGGCATCATTAGCCATTTTTACCTGAAAAGCAGAGGAAAAAAGTGAATTTAACGATCAAATTAAATCCATCCTTCCACCGCTAATCAAGTGAAAGGGCGTATAATGGCATGAGAAAAACGTCCTCGGCTAAAGCCCTACTCAAACAACAAGTAAAGATGCGAGGAGATATTTCTGAACGGGTTCAGAGCCTCCCCGACAGGCAAATCCATAAACTCTCACGAGGAGAATCTCCCTAGCATACTACCCAGAAGTTTGTTTGAAGATTCATCAGAAACTTTATATATTCATCGAAAACTTTATACGTTCACCAGAAAATTAATACACTCATTAAAAAACTCATGAGTCCCCCAGCGAACTAACAAGTCCTACCGGTAATGAGCTCGTGCACCGTCGTAACTACGGTCCCAGATCGTCCAAAAACACACAAATTCATAGCTCGACCTCACCCTTGCACCGACGACAGTATCTGAAAGTGGCTCAGCCACCGTTAGACATCAATAATTGTCGGAGCAACACTCACCCTAATTGAATCCATCCTATCCACATGTATTCTAGTCAAAAGCAAAGCTAAATATAGCTTTAAAAAAGTGAAACATAAAACTTACGTGGTTGGAGAAAGTAAAATTGTGCCCATATACTTCTGTTACGACAGTGAGCGACAGCGGCGGCGGAGGAAGCTGATATCAGAGAAAGAAAAAAAGATAGGAAATGAAAGTGCAAATGATCTCTTGCTTCTCCTATTTATAGAGGGTTCTCAATGCACGTGCACGCACACACACGACCTAGGGAAATGTAAGAATCATCATTAAACCCTAGCCACAAGGATAACATCATTGTACATTAACTATAACGCGTGGCTCAATGCAGGTGTGAAACGCAACCTCTTAAAATCCAATCACATGTTTGGCTTCCCGTGCACCAAACACAGGAGACGGTGATTTGGTTTCCTCGTACGAATATGTCCTCAAGAAACCCATGAAACGTCCTTATCACGAACAACGAGTGTTGGCGGTATGATTTCCTCTTCGACACACGAGTTGACTCTAAGTCATTACACCTACACCTAGGAGCAACAACTTGGGGGGCTCCTGTTCTGGTCTGGCCCAATGACTAAGCATGGCCCAATCCACTTCTATTGTTAGGGTGGACTAATAGCTTTGGTTTAGTCAGTTTGGACAGACAAATGATAGTTTTCCCTTATGCCCCTCAACGGGGGACGCATGGTTGGTTGCCCCTTGGAGCCAATAGAACCACCGTTGCACTTAAAACAGTACCTCTTCCCCGTGTCAGTGGCTTATTTGACTCTACCCGTCACACGCGGAGTAACCACCTAGGAACGACTATAACGATTATGCTTGCAACTACGCCTCTGCTCGAAGCAACGACTAGTTTTGAGTAGATATGTCCGTTACAATGTCTAGTTCCTAGAAATTACCTATTTTTGGGGACCTGATATCTAGGCCCAAAAATAGGAACCAATGTCCAAGTGTCAGGGGAACTATATAAACCCTCACACTTGTGAGAGTCAAGTATTCAATATTCACTCTAAAACCATAAACTCTCTCTTGTATCCCTTTGCAACCTTACTTACTTGAGCGTTGGAGTTCCTTGCAAGTACACTTCCTCTTCCTTAACTCCAGTTTTGCAGAGCAGAATTCGGCTCATTACAGGTTCTGGTCACCGGTAAGATCGGTAGTGTTTATTAGTAAGTAAGTTAATTTTGTTATGCATTTGAGGTAATTAAAACTAATGGTCATATTGTGTGTTTTACTTTTGGTAGGGATTATGGAGATTTTTTAAAACTAAAATTATCATCGCAATAACGAGATTATATTTCTCAACAACAACACATTGAGTGTAATTTAGAAGAGTTTCCATCAGATTCTAGATTACGGCCCAAAATGTCAACATGTCATTTGAATAATCAAAAGTTAATATGCCTAACATATTTACAAAGAGGATCATGTCAACATATTCAACAAATTTTCCTCAAAGAAGAATTAAAAATTTAATGAGTAGATTTTGTTTCTCATTGTTTATTGAATTTGAAAAATGGTTAGAGCATGGTATAGATAAATATGCCACAATTTGTTTATGTTGTTATCTTTTTAGATTCAATTTTAAAAAACAATCAGATGGTGATACATTTATAATAAAAAGATTCACAAGTTAGAATAAAAAAATTAAACTCATATTTAGAAGTCCTAATTGTGCTCATAATATTACTGAGAAGAAATGTAAAAAACTTAATTAATTAAAATCAACATATTAAAGTTGTGATATCTAGATAATATAAACAAACTTGTAACTTACACTCCCTAATATAGGGCCGTGACTCGCCACTTATCCTATCTATTATTGAAATATTAAATTATATTTGTTAAAAAAATATATTAGATTAGATTTAATATTTAAATATAATCCAAGTTGTGTAGACCCAAACCCAATTAAGATTGTATATAAATACTCCTAGTCTGTATCATTATTTGTACAATTCAATAATATAAATCCTTATTTCCTTTATTATTCTTTCTTTCTCTCCTCACTAAAGTGCATCACGCACTAACAAATTGGTATCCAGAGCTTTTAGTTATTGTTCTTGATCGAGTTTTCAAGAATTTCACATCAGAGATCGTGTTTCTAGGGCAAGTGAATCAACTGCTACGAAGATAACTAGTGATAAGGGCATTCCAAATTCTCTTCCAATGTTTGACAACAAGAATTGGATCCGATGGAAAAAATAGATGCAATCCTTGTTTGGCTTCTATGAAACCCTAGAAGTGGTTACCAACGACGTTCTTGCATTGGCTGCAAATGTAACCGACGAACAGAAAAAATTCCACAACAAAGTCAAGAAGAAAGATTGTAAGATTGCTTATTGCATTCAGACGGCAGTCGATGCTGCTAATTTCGACATAATCTCTCATGCTGAAACAGATAAGAAGGCATGGGATATTTTGGTGAATCATTACGAAGAGTTGAGAAAGTCAAGGTTGTCAAGTTACAAACCTTGCGTTGAAAATATGAGTTATTGTCGATGGGAGAAGATGAAAAAGTTGCAGAATATGTGTCGAAGGTTCAAAAACTCGCCCGTCTCATGAAGGGTTGTGGTGAAACCATAAATAATAAGATGATACTTAAGGATGTAATGAGAACGATGACCTCTCACTTTGATCACGTTATCGTATCTATTCAACAATCCAACAATCTTGAAACCACTAAAGTGGAAGATTTGGTTGGTTCGTTGGAGGCGCATGAGATGAGGATTGTCGAAAGGAAAAGAGTGCAAGACTAGATACAAGCTCTGCAAGCTTAGTCATGGAAAAAGGATGGTGGTTCCAAAAAATTCAAAGGCAAGTTCGACAAGACTCAGGGCAAGAAGTCTTGGTCGAAACCTCATAAACATCAGGTCGAAGATGGAGCTTATGAATCCTCGAAATGAGGAGGAGGAAACTATAGAAAGGGAAAAAGAAGATAAAAAGGTTTTCAATGCTATAACTGTGAAAAGTGGGGTCACGTAGCCAAGCATTGTTGGTACAGAAAAGACAAGGGATCGACAAGCAAGGACGAAGGAGCAAACCTTACACGCCAAGATTAAGATGATTCTGAAGGTGGTATGGTGATTATGGATGCAGTTGCAGATAACCATGTCGAATCTAAAATCTGGTTTCTTGACTCAAGCTGCTATAAACCATATGAATGGTTGAAAGGAGTGATTGGCAAATTTTGACGAGTTGAAGAAGAGCAAGATAAAACTTGCTGATAATAGTCAGTTGCAAGCAAAAGGTACTGGAAATATAATCATTCAAATGAGTCGAGATATTGTGATTAATGAAAATTCTACCTAGGATTGGAATTCTAGCAATTTAATTAACAAGCCATTGATGAGTTCTTATGTCGATGAAGAAACTGATGAAGTAGAGGTTGAAGGAATTATTGAGAATCCAGTCGAAGTCAAAGAAGAAGCAGTTTCTAACATTCCCGACACACTCAAAGTGGAAGAGGTTATGGCTGAAACAAGCCAAAGACCTCGAAGAAATAGAGTTCTTCTAACAAGACTTCATGATTATGAAGTGGTGGGTGATGATGAAGTCACACCAGATGGAGAATTAGTTCATTTTGCTTTACTTGCAGGTGTTAAACCAAATAACTATAACATAGCTTTGAAGACTAAACAATGGAAATTAGTTATGGTCGAAGAGTTACAAGCAATCAAAAGAAATAACACATGGGAGTTAGTCGAATTGTCAGCACATACAAAAGCTATCGAAGTAAAATGGGTATTCAAGTTGAAACATAATGTTGATGGCTCGATAGAAAGACATAAAGCAAGATTAGTAGCTCGAGGGTTTCTTCAAAGAGAAGGACTCGACTACTCTGAAGTATTTTCTCCAGTAGCAAGATTGGAGACTGTTCGACTAGTGGTAGCATTGGCATGCAACCAAAGCTGGTCGACATTTTATTTAGATGTGAAATCAGCATTTCTGAATGGACCTTTAGACGAAGAGGTCTATGTAACAGAACCTCCAGGGTTTGTGATTCAGAAGGAAGCGAGTAAAGTATATAAGTTGCAAAAAGCGCTCTACGGACTCAAGCAGGCACCTAGGGCATGGAACAAGAAGATCGACTCATACTTAGTCGAATTGGGATTTATCAAATGCAAATCTAAGTTTGGTGTCTATGTTCAGGTTATAGCACAAGATATAACAATCATCTTCTTATATGTCGATGACTTACTAGTAACTGGAAATAGCTCGGAGAACTTGTCAAAGTTCAAAGAGTTGATGATAAAGGAATTTGAAATGTCTGATCTGGGAAAATTGTCTTATTTCTTAGGTATGGAATTTCAAATGTCGAAATAAGGTATGATGCTATATCAAAGAAAGTATGTCAAAGAAATACTCAAGAGATCTATAATGGATGATTAGAATCCTACATCCTCACCTGTCGAACTAAATGTAAAATTGGAGAAGAATGTAGAGGAAGACAAAGTCGATGTAAGTTTGTTCAAGCAAATTGTGGGATCTCTGAGATATTTGTGCAACAGTCAACCTGACATAGGTTTCGTTGTAGGATTAATAAGCAGATATATGAGTGAACTAAGAGTGTCACATATGAAGGTTGAATGAAGAATACTGAGATATTTGAAGGGTTCGATAAACTGTGGAATATTATTCCGACGAGATTCTGAAGACAAAGAAGTAATAGTTAATTGTTTCTCAGATGTTGATTGGTGTAGAGATAAGGAAGATCGAAGAAGAACAACTGAATATTTCTTTCAAGTATTTGGTGTCCTAATCTCATGATGTTCGAAGAAATAACCTGTGGTGGCATTATCATCTTGTGAAACTGAATATATAGCAGGATCCTAGCTGTATGTCAAGCAATTTAGATCAGATTTGTATTTGAAGAAATGAAGGTCGAAGTGAAGAAACCTCTTTTTATTGCAAATCGACAACAAGTTAGCCATAAATCTGGCGAAGAATCCAGTTCTGTATGGAAGAAGTAAACATATTGAAGCAAGGTTTCACTTCTTGAGGGAAAAGGTAAATCGATGTGAACTTGAAGTAAGGCATTGCTCGAGTGAAGTACAATTGTCGACATTTTCACCAAAGGATTGAAGATTGACAAATTCTTGAATTTGAAAAAGAAATTAAGAATAATTTAGATTGATTATTTTTAAGGATGATCGACAACTTAGATTATGGGAGTGTGTTGAAATATTAAATTAGGTTTGTTAAAACATTAGATTAAATTAGATTAGATTTAATATTTAAATATAATTTAAATTGTGCAGACTCAACTCCAATTAAGATTGTATATAAATAGTTCTGAAATGTATCATTATTTATACAATTTAATAATATAAATCTTTATTTCCTTTATTATTCTCTCATTCTCTCCTCACTAAAGTATCCCACGCACTAACATTTACACCACCCTAATTGTATTATTATTTTTGGGATTACAAGAAAAACTATATGAAATTGTATCGAAAACTAACTTCTTGTGTTATTAAAACCTCATAATCCCTTCAGTCAGTTAAATAACTCTAACTTGTCCATCATCATCTATTAATCTAACTTCGGAGCTTGTATAATGTCATGCAATAGTCCATTGTTCACTTTTAACATTGTCAATAACAAAAACTTTTAAAAGACCGAAAAATGTATTTGATCAATTTTTTTTATCTAAAGTGAATTTTATCTCACATACAATTTTCAATTTTTTTTTCAAATGAAAACTTTGAAATCACCATAATTTTTATTAAAAAAATAAAAATTGGATACTGTCAATACACAATTGAAAACGAACAATTGGCTCCCACCCCACATCTTTAATAGGGATAAAAACCGTTGGATATTAGAAACAGAACACAAAAGGAACCTATGGATCATTACCGTTGTTTCACTTTGAGACACAATCACATTTTGTCTTTGTCTTTGTTGGTTTCCATCTCCCAAGTTTTTGGTACTAATAACCTAGTAAGCCTTGGAGAATGTTATCCTAAAGTCTAACCTATAAAGAGCCTTCTTCTGTGTTGCTTTAGCAGTGTACGGATCGGTGCAGTTGTTACTGCTAAGGTAGAACCAAAGACCAACCAGGCCCCTGTGTTTTCACTCACTGACCTCTTATTCATCAAAAACTGCGTAATATATTTAGTTGCATATTACAATGAATATTGGAATTTTTCATTGTCCTGCCAAGTTTTTGTACAATAAAGTTAAGTATACTTTTATTTAATAATTTTAAAATATCATATTTTCAAATAAATTTGATTTTTGTCACAGTATCCATCAAGTAAATAGGCAGAACTGTTGAAAATATTTATCATCTACAAAAGTAATTGACGAAACTTTTAAAAATATTTATCATCTACAAAAGTAATGGACGGAAGTGTTGTAACGTAATTTTTTTTTAAAATTAACTTACTTGAATTATATATATATATATATATATATATATATATATATATATATATATATATATATATATATATATATATATATAAGTTTTAATTATATTTAAATTATATAATTTCACTATAATTAAATAAAAATTTAATTAAGAAAGGAAATATTAATTAATTTATAAGAAAATACATCTATTGTAAATTTTGACCGGGTCGTGTCAATCGTTGGTGAGTTTCACAAGGAAGAGTTTGTCTGGTACGTTAGTCTATTCAGCGATTTTCTTCTTCATTTTGTGGTTGAGATGAAGGTCCCGCATCACATCCGCTCATTAAAAATTTCTCAATTATTTCATCATTGATATAGTTTGTCTCAGTTGCACTGCCATAACTTAATCTGATCCCCTCCCAATTTCAATTTGGTAGGAAATTAGTAGGCATTGGGCTATTTATTAAGGGTTGTAACAATCTTGGAGGTAAATTATTGTGGTTGGAAAATAGGCATTTGTTGTTGGGGTGTTTGGAAGTTGGGGTCATGTGGGGTTTGTAGTGTTAATGATTTTTGTGGTAGACTGGGTAAAATGTGAATATTGTTGTTGGGTGCCCCATTGGGTGGGGTTAGATGAAGAATATTGTTGTTAGGTGCCTCATTGGGTGGGGTTAGATGAAGGGTTTTGTTGATGGTATCGTTGGCTTGGGGTAAAAGGTGGTTGTGTTGGGATGAAAAGTTGTTGGGTGTTAAGGAAAGGTTATTGGTTGCTCATGAATGGTTGTTGGGTGTAAGTGCTTGATGATGGTCTGGTGTGTTTGACGTTTGAAGATGTTGGCAGATTACGAAGGTCAAATAAGAAGTTATTTGGTGACAGATACAAATTTGTAACAGACTTATACCATTCCATGTATTCCTTACTCAGTTTATATTCTTCTAACATGACATCTCCTTGTGAGACTTTATCTTCACGGTTATTCCATTGACGACGCTCCTGTTTGTAATGATCTTTCCAATTGTTATATGCCCATTGGTCGTTCACCACGCTTTTGTGATACTCCTCCATGTACTTTGGAGCATCCAGTATGCCTTGTAGAATGCCAAATTGGAGTTTTACCCTATTTGTATGATGCATTTCAACTGTAGTAAAACAAATAATAAATGTTTTTAAACTCCACACGTGACTATCAGTCGGATCGATATCTTCAAGTCCTAGATAGGGCCTCCACGTAAACTGTTATAAAAAATCAGTTATTAGTTTAACGAACTATATAAAATAATAGTAATTATTAGTAATCTATGGTTAAGAATAAACATCAACTTCTTCGAAATGATCGATGAAAGTCCGATAGTCAGGTGCACAATGATGAGGAGTCTTTTCGTAATCCATCCCATAGGTAGACCATCTAAAAATAAATAATACTTAAATGTTTTTCACATAGTAAATAAGTTTAAGACAAAAGACTAGTTTCAACTTACTTGGTTGCGTACAAAAAGTGAAACGGATTACGATTCCTAGGCGCTAGATTCGGCATCCTTGACCATCCCCAAGCTTGTAGTAGTGTTGAACAACAGACAAAATTATGAACTTCTTTTCTAGCACATCTACACAGGTTTCGGTATAGATGCGATAAAACTGCAGATCTCCAACTGTATCTACCTATTTTATTAAAGTCAGCTAATAATGATAAATACATAAGATGTATTGTGTTACCATTAGTGCCAGAAAATAATAAACTAGAGAAAAACAATAAAATATAAACTCTAGTTTTTTTATGAATTTGGTCAATGGTGGAATCTTTGTTCAAATCGAATGCATCCTATTTTTCCCGGAGCCAAGTCATTTTAACGAATTGGCCCTTTCTAGCTCTTTTGGGCAATTCTTCATCCAAGAGTTCTTGATTTATGGAGTAGTTGACATTTTTTCTCTCATTCACTGCCACACTGTTTACACGTAAACCCATCAACACGTGAACATCTTCAAGTGTTACTGTGGATTCACTGGTAGGAAGATGGAATGTGTGTGTTTCCGGCCGCCATCTTTCACATAAAGCGATATAAATTTTCTATCAACACCATATAAGGTTATGTTGATAATGTGTTCAAAGCCCGCTTAAATCAAATATGGACGAATCATTTTGTCTATGGGCACATATGAGTGTGTATGAGGCCTAAACTTTTTCTCATTCTAAAAAAGAAAATAGTTAATGTTAGAAGATGGTTAATGTCATAAGTATATTCTAACAATTTGAAAAAACTTTATATATAAATATATTCAATACACTTACATATTGGAGTATGTTTGACAATGTTTCTCGATGATTCTCTCCATAAGTTAACAGAGACATTATATCAAGAGTGGTGTTTATGAAGAGAAAGAGTGGATGAAGATTGATTTTGATGTAGAATTATAGAAAATTGAATGGTGTTTATAGAGAAAATACCAAGGAAAAAATATTTAATAGAAACAAGAAAATGGTTGGGAGAATTAAATTTGGCATGCATGGCTTTTGTACGTGAATTGTGTTGCATGCAGAGGCATGCAAGGTCCGCACCCCCAATGGGCAGAGCCTTTGTTATTTTCTGACACACCTCACATGGAATGGGCAGAAGTGTACATTTTTTGTCTATCATCCGCATATACAATGGGCGGAAGAGAGTTAATTGGCATGTCAATGATGCAGGTGCATTGGGCGGAGCCTTTACCCAAATAAATGCTTTCGTCTTCCCAATGGGCGAACCCTCTTATTGTCTAGGGTATCCGCATCTACAATGGGCGGATGTGTTGCTTTTGTAATATTGATCATTGACCAGTCAATATTCCTACAAAATAATATTATTATGTGTATGCAAAAGACAAAACATATATCATTTAAATGCAGAGCTTGTTCCTTCAATTTTTCATCAACTCAACACATTTCAAAACATTTGTTCACTAATAAATCATCATGTCTCAAACACCTAAATATGTAGTTGATGCTCATTACAATGAAGAGATCCTTGTCTCTAATGATATGGGCATTATATTCGAAAATACTGATATTTGTCGGTTCAAGTTAAGTAGAAATGCAAAGTTCGAATACTTGAGAGAGAGGATACAAAAAAGGATGCAATCTGGAGCTATCTCACAAATTATATATCGAAATGCTGTTAATTTCGGTGATAACAACGTAAAATATGTTCCATTGAAAGTCTGAGACGATGATGATGTGGAAACGATGTTTTACAATCATAAATTATCTGGGTTACATGCGATAGATTTATACATAAAATTTTAACTTTGCCAACAGTCTCAAATCTCACAAGTGAGCAATCCCACTGAGGCTGAGCCCATCTCCATAATTCCCAACGAAGTCGTTGCCGAAGATGACGAAGAAGAAGAGACTGAGTCACAAGCTGATGATTTATTCACTACCTTATTCAAAGAGGGCGACCGTGACGAGGCGGATGCAATCAACGAAAATGAACAACACATTCCAGTTGAGAATGTCTATTGTCCACCTACCCATATGACCACTCTGGGAACAAGTGGAGACGAATCATCATTTGAATGGCCCCATAATCCCCGTCTTTCGCTGGAGGATGACATTGTTGTTGGGAACCAGTTCAAAAACAAATCTGACTATGTGTTTGTGATATCCAAGTATCACATGAAACATGTTGTTGATTTCAGGGTTACATATTCTGACACGAAGAGATATCAAATTTCTTTTAAGCGTAGTGGTTGCAAATTTCATCTAGTGGCATCTGATAGGAAAAGGAGAGACCTATGGGAGATAGGAATCATGGAGCCCCCACATAAATGTTCAAAGACCATCTTTAATCAGGATCATCGACAAGTAAGCTCTCGATTGATGACTGGACGATTAATGCCTCTTGTTGATAAGGATCCCTCTATCAAGGTGAGTGTATGCATTAACGAAATTGTTTCTTTTTTCAAATACACTCCCTCTTGCAAGAAAGCATGGATTGCTAGAAATAAACAATCAAGCAGGTGTACGATAATTGAGAAAATTCATACAATGAACTTCCAAATTACTTGTTATCCCTTAAGAATTTTGTTCCAGGCACAATGGTAGAAATTCAAACACTTCCGTTATATACAGATGACAGGAGTGTTGTTGCTGGGAAACAAATCTTCCACCGAATATTTTGGGCTTTCCAACCATGCATATATGGCTTTGCATATTGCAAGTCTATACTATAACTTGATGGTACCTGGTTATATAGTAGTTACAAAGGTACACTACTAATGGCGGTAGCACAAGATGGAAACAACAATATTTTCCCAGTTGCCTTTGCCCTTGTGGAAGGTGATACGGCGGATGGTTGGGGTTTCTTTCTAAAAAACTTAAGAATGCATGTAGCTCCTCAACCTGGCTTGTGTTTGATTTTCGAATGACTTGCATTTATTGAAAGCGCTTATAATAATCCTGAAAATGGTTGGCATAACACTCCATCTGTCCATGTGTATTGTATCATACATATTGTGCAAAATTTTATGAAGGATATCAAGGACCGTAACCTCCAGAAAAAATAATCAACATGGGTAAGTATATTTTATGCAAACATTAGATGCTCGTTGATAGTATACCATAATATTAACCAATATTTTTTTGTAACATGTAGGGTATGTGCTAGACCAACCAACGTTTAAATATTATCGTAATGAAATTGGCATGGCTAATGGTGATGCTTTGAGGTGGATAGACAAAATTCCAGTTGAAAAATGAATGAGGGAATTTGACGAGGGTCGTCGTTGGGGGAACATGACAACAAACCTTGTTGAGTCACTAAATTATGTATTTAAAGGCACTCGTAATCTTCTCATCACGTTGTTAGTAAGTGCAACATACTATAGGATGGGAATGCTCTTTGCTGAAAGGGGTGCAAATTATAGTGCAGTTTTGAATTATGGACAAACATTTATAGAGCAGTGAGTGAAGGTGATGAAAGAAGAGGCATCAAAAACCGCCACAGATCAGGTAAGCATTTTTTGCTACAATAATAACACTTTCAGTGTGAAGGAGACAATTGACCACGGTGAGGGGAATCCATTGGGATGTTACAAGGTCAATCTAATAGATGTTGGTGTGACTGCGGAAAGTTTCAAACATACCGTGTTCCTTGTCCACATGTTATCACTGCATGTTTTGTGGTGTGCCAAGATGCCTTTCTTCTATTGCCTAACGTTTACAAGGTGGCGAACTTATTTGGGGTTTACAACACGAGCTTTCCAGTTCTACCATACGATGAGTATTGGCCCACTTATGAGAGAGATCAAATTTTCCATAATCCAATCATGCAGAGGAACAAGAAAGGTCGTCTTGTGAGCACCCGTATTACAACAGAAATGGACGCGTATGATAAGTTAGAGAGAAAATGCACATTGGGTCGTCTTTCAGGTCACAACCGAATGTGATGCCCCAATGTAGGGACTAGTAATAATTAGTTATTCATTTTGTTATCAATCTTCAAAGTTGTATGTATAATGACGCCAAGAAATTATGTTTTATGCCACTAATATTTTTTCATTTAATATAAATAACAATTCCAAAAAACAACACATAAATTAAAATACTTAGACAAATAGAAGAACTTAACAACAACATTTAACCTAAACAAATTCAACATGTTCAAATAAAGACATAAGCATTTCTAGGATATTACAACCAGCAACACAATATCTTTTTGTTGAAGCATCATTATAAGAACACATGCATTATTGTGAACAAGTCTCCAAGAACGAGTGGCTCCATTTAAGCCGGGCACCGTGACTAGCCTCTCAATTTTCCGGATCTTTTCATCTTATGCAATTTCTTCCCCTAACCATCCCTCCAAGTGCCTATGCAAATGCTCAAATGTATGCGTGTTCAACAACTTGATCTTCACCGGAGGCTTTACAAGAGAAAAAAAAATAGTTTAACATCTTTTTTCATATATGGAAACGTTGGAAACTCTCCGCATGTTGAAGACATTTTTAAGATAGAACTACAGGAAAAATATTTAAGTGTAGCTAGGATCATTCAACATCAATGGTATTTATAGTTCACAGCAAAAATTTTAAAATAATAAAATAATGAAAGCCTCCGCCCATTGCAGCGGCGAAGCCGTACTTAAATAATAAAATAACGAAAGTCTCCGTCCATTACAATGGCAGAACCATACTTAAATAATAAAATAATGAAAGTCTCCACCCATTGCAATAACGGAGTCGTACTTAAATAATAAAATAACGAAAGCATCCGCCCATTGTAATGGCGGAACCGTACTTAAATAATAAAATAATAAAAGTCTTTGTCCATTGCAGTGACAGAGCCGTACTTAAATAATAAAATTACGAAAGCCTTCGTCCATTGCAGTGGCGGAGCCGTATTTAATAATTTATGTTTATTTTTTATTTTAATTTAAACAAATTTTATTTATTTATTACTATGATTAACATTTATTTTAATTTAAACTTATTTTTAAATATTAATTTTAATATTAATTTTTATTTTAATTGTAATTTTTATTTATTTATAATATTATATTAAAAAAAATGATATATTAACAGCTCTGTCAGCTCAATGAGCAAAAAGTGTATAATTTAAAGAGCATCCGCCAATCCAATGAGTGAAACTTCCTACTTTCATTTTTTTGTTGTTTGAAAATATGGTATATTAAAAATATGAGTTGAAATATATGATAATATAGAAATTTATTACTAAAAAAATAATATATTAATAAAAAATTCCAAATATTGCATATTGCGTGTATCTTTGACTTTAATTATAAGAGAGGTAAAACCACTTTAGAATGCTCAATTGAATGTAGTTTTTGGTTCTCATAAATCTATTTTGATAATATTTTAGTTTTTATTTAAAAAAAATTAATTTTATGATCATCTAATATTAGATTTCATATTTTTTGAATATTTTTTTTTATGACAAAACAATCTCATTTGTACATGTGATATTAAAATTAATGAGATAGTATTTTTTAAATATTACCACGTCATTAAAAATATTTAAAAAATTAAAATTTTGTTTTAATCATTAAATATTTTTAATAATTTTAATTATTTTTATTATAATATACATTTGAAAATTAAATATTACAAATTTTAAAAATTAATTATTGAACCTAAAGTCCAATTCTTTTCCTGAAACATGCCTATACTTTTAATTCATTTAATGAAGTGTGCAATAGATTTATAAATATTAAATTTTGTTATGGAATATTCAATATGAGACTTTTGTAAATATCAAGTTCTCACTTACAGCAAGTTCTATTGCAATCTATTTGGGTTTCTAATTTTTTTTCACCCCTAAGGATTTATTTTGATGATGATTAATCATAACTGTGATTAGGAGTGGCAAACGGGTAATATCTGTCCCACAAAAATTTGTAAAAGAATAAGACTGAGTGGGACGATCATAATTGAGTAGGAGGGCTTAAAATTTAGATTCGTTCCGTAAAAAAGTGAGTGCGAGACGGAGAAAACTCGTGGATACTATATCTTTTAAACTTAAAAATATAAAATTTTATGTTAATATTCCTTTTCACAAAAACTTGTGAAACAAACGAAGAGATGGATCAGACACATTAGAAAATGATGGTCTAAATTTTAAGTTTGTCCCGCACTAAAATACAGGCAAAACGATCATATATCCAACAAGTCAGATTTGTTTTACCACTCCTAATTATAGTATATACCTAAACTAGGAAATGTTTAGTTTAGAGATATTTTTCTTGATACAAGTAAAAATGTGTTCACATTGAAGAGTAATGGATTCAATTTAGATAATGGTTCTTAGGCAAATAAATTATTTGCACTTTTGTCTCTTATCACCAATGTCTCCACAACAAAGTGTCTATAAACCTATCGTACACTTCATTTAATAAATTAAAAGTATAGAGATGTATCTAGAAAAAAATTGGTTTTAGGTCCAACAACTGTAATATTTAATTTTTAAATATATATTTATAATTTTTTTTATTATAACTATTAAAAACACTTAATTATTAAAAAGAATAATTTAAGAAATAAAATAATAAAACTTTAATTTTAATTTTTTTTAATGATGTGGCAACATTTAAAAAAATGCCACTTCATTAATTTCAATGCCACGAATGCAAATGAGATTGTTTTGTCACAAGAGACTACTAAAAAAACATGAAATATGATATTAATGGACCATAAAGCTTTTTTTTTTTTAAATGGTGACTAAAATATTATCAAAATAAATATACGGGAACCAAAACTATATTTAAGACATGCCTTTTATATACTTAGCTCTGTTAAAGTAGATTTGATTCTGTTTCTATAATTTATTCTATTTGAAACAAAAATTTGTAATTTCAACTTCTAGAATTGATACTCAATGATTTTTATATTAAAGTTTATTCTTCAACTCATTTTTATATAATTTATTCAAATATAAATTAATTATGCTAAATTCAATTTTATTAAAATCAATTCTACCAAACTCAATTTTATTAAAATCAATTCTGTCAACTGCCAATCCAAAACACACATTCCATATTTCTTATACTTACCCCTCTAGACTTGTTGCATTTTTTTTGTTTCATGTTTTTGGTTTCTTATCTATTATCTTCTCTATGTTTTAAAATAATCTCATCTAAGAGACATGGAAAAAAAAGATTTTAACCAAGTAAAATTGATTTTGTTTGAGATGTTTCAAAAACAAACAATTTGTGTGATGAAAAACAAATTTTGTGTAAAAGAATTTATGTTTATCGCGATCAGAAGATATGTGTGTTTCTTCAAATAATTCACAAAGTATCCAAGATGGACTATAAAATTAACCAGAAATTACAAAGCAAACGTATCTCACAATTATTCAATTTCATGTGAAGTGTTATTGAACAACTTGTAATATGCTTAAGATTCGACTATTAAAACTATTCAAACTTAATCCACAATAAGAAAAAGGTTGAACTACGATTCTAACAAAAACCTACTACTTACAATAAGATCAATCTTATCAACATGTGATTTCT